>CM053791.1:189528997-190831497 GCA_028749045.1 Cupressus sempervirens | reverse complement strand
CAGATTTTAGTGATTTTTTCAAAGATTTTTAAAGGATTTTTGAAGAACATATTAAAGAAGCTATAGTCCAAAATTTAGAGGAATTGGAGAAAATTTGAGAAAATTATTGTAGAATTACTAATTTTACACAATTTATTGAGATCTTCATATTTCTCACATCTTGCCAAATTGGAGTATAACTTGTATTGGGTTTTTGAATACATAGTAGAGGAGCCTAAATTTAAAAGCTTGGAGTAATTGAAAAAAAAAGCGAGATATTGCAAAATTAGGAAAATTCTCTCTCAAGACAACAAATTTGGTAAAAAAAATTCAGATTAAGGGTATCTTTGCCTTAATTAAGTTATATTAAAAAAAATAAATTTAAAAATAAAAGAATTTACATTTCATTTGTGTGATTTATTTCAAAAATATTGGTTTCCATCATGACAGGGCCTTCAACAACAGGCAAAAGGAATGCTACCACACTAAGGAAATACTTTGATCAAGATTGGGAAGGAACAATGGATAGTAATTCCAATGAGGAACTTAATAAGTTAAAGGAAGAGGTTAAGAGGGATATGTGTGACCTACGAGAAGATTTATCAGATATACGGTGCATGTTAAGCACCTATATGAATGAAATAAGGAAGGAGCTCTCAAGAAATCAAGGTGAAAGCTTCAAGTTGACTAATAATGGCACAAATTTTATAAATCCTACAGGATATAGAATTTTTTTTCTAAAGGTGGATATGCACAAAATTGATGGAAAGGATCCTCTAACATGGATAAATCAAATGGATAATTTTTTTTGAAGTACATCAAATTTCATATAGACAAAAGGTCATGATGGCTTCCTTATATCTAGGACTAGATCAATTCATTTGGTATAATTAGATTTGTAATTATAGGAGGAAAAAGGGTCTCATTGTATCATGGTTAATTTTTACAAAAGAACTCCAAGCACAATATAACAATAGTGTGACAGAAAACTTCTTTAGCCAACTTGCTAAGCTTCAACAAATAGGATCAATTAAGAATTATATTCAAAAATTCCAAAATCTATCCTTAAGAGTGGATAAAAATTACAGAGGAGAACTTGAATGATTTATTCTTAGGTGGTCTCAATGATGACATTCAACATGAGGTACACATGTTTTGTTCTAGCTCAGTAAATGAGTCTTTTATATTGGCATGCAGTGTAGAGGAGAAGTTGTTGATTCCTAGAAAGCAAGGGGCTAATGTGACAAGAGAAAAGGGATATCCAACACCTTCTCTTCCTCAACCTACTAGGTTGACTCCACAACAAATTGAGGAGAAAAGAGTAAAAGGGTTGTGTTTTAGTTGTGATAGCAAATATAGTTGAGGATATAAATGTAGTGAAAAGAAATTATTCTATATTGAAGGTCCAAGTGAGGAAGAAGAGGATGAGCCCATATCAGAGGAGGATAGGGAGTCAGGTGAAGAATCACATGATTCTCAAACAATCATTTCTTGTCATGCACTTTTAGGTTTTAGTGCACCACAAACTCTCAAGGTAGTGGATTTCTTAAAGAATCAAAAAGTAATAGTGTTGATCGACTCAGGTAGTACTCATAATTTTACTAGCAAAAAGTTGGCAACTCTTCTAATTTTTTTTAAATATCCAACCCCAAAGTTTCATGTTTTGATTGCAGATGGGGAAATAATCAGTTGTTCAAAGAAGTGTCATAGAATCAAGTTATCCATGGGAGATTATCAACTTGATACCCCAATGTATGCAATATCCATGGGTGTAGTGGATATTAAGTTGGGAGTACAATGGTTTGTTACATTAGGAAAAATTGAGATGAACTTCCAAGAACTATTCATGTGATTTCAATCAAATGGAAAGATAGTGGAGCTAAGGAGACTGAAGGTAAAATCCCCACAAATGGTAAGCTCTCATCAAATGCAAAAGCTTCTTAAGAAAGGTGCAGATGGATTTGTGGCCTAGCTATGTGTAGTGCCTACCCCTAGTTCGCATTTCTGTTATCATTGTCAAATTCCTTAGGCTGATATTATGCATTGATTAGTTTTAGAGATATTGGATTTATAATACTATGATATTATTTCATGACTTTGATTACAAATGTATCAGTTATTATTGCTTAGTTGATTTCATTCATGTGTTGTTAACGATATTTTGATGATCTTAGTTAGTAAATGTGGTTTCTTTCATAAAAATGTTAACATGATGTCTCTAATGATGATTATGTTGTATTGATAGAGATGCATTATTATATGTACGCATTTGATGTTAGACTTGTGATTTTTACGATACTTACCCCATACTTGCATGTGTGTGGTGCGCGTGTTTATTTTATCTTTCTGTCTGACGTGTTTGATGTGGTTAAGGGAGGGAGTCGTAGTCACTTGCTAGTCGGGATCTACATGATGAACCACTCCCCGCCATTGTCTATTTAGTTTAGATATGATTATATACAGGTACATGCTCATCTTTTATGCAGGATGCAGGTACCGGGCATCGACTTCCCTGAATTGCCAGGATGAGCGTGCCCTATTACAAATACTCAAATGGTGAGAATGGGAAGATAATGATCAGGTCCAATCCTAGTCATAGCCTAAAATACTTGTCCTGCAAGGAGGACTTGTAACAGACTGTCTACCCTTTTTTAAACCCGTGAGTATTTTGTGCGTATGTTGTTTTATGAGTCTTTGATGAATTTCTATTAATTAAGTCTAATTAAAAGATTAAATTAATAACTTAATTTAATGGAAAATTATTATGACATTTTGAATATTTAATTATATTTAATTAATTGAGAAATTAATTAAATATAAAGAATTGAATTTGAAGATAAAAGTTTTAAGAATAAATTTAGAACGTGATAATATTTATTTAATTTAATAATAATATATTTAGAGTTCATTTTTAAATAAATGCTAAATATTGTTGTTATTTAAGTTAATAAATATTCATCAAATTAAACGTTCAAAAATAAATTAAGAAGTGAAAAGATATTAAATTATGAAAATGTTTTTAGTTCGCATGAATGAGATTAAAATATAGGAAAATTAATTAAAAAGATAAAATATGTGAACTTAATAAAGATAATTAATAATGTGAACATTAGATTTAAAAGTTAATAAATTAACTGAAAATGAAGACAAGTGGAAAAATAAAATAAAGTAATTAAATAATTCCTTTGACGTGCATGAAAGGAATAATAAAAATATTAATTTGAATTAAAAGAAAATTAATTGTGAATGAAAGAATTAATTAAATAAAATAATTATAATTTTAGAAGTGGTGGTGACAGAAACCCTAAAAGGTAATTAGATTCTATATTAGAGGGTTTTTGGGTCATTATTAGGGACACAAGTTTTCAGACACAAGTTTCAGGGAACACATAGGTTTTGGAGAGCAATTCGGAAGGTTTGAAAAAAAAAAGAAAAAGAAATTTTCGTGGCTTGAAGGGTTTTGCTTAGGAATGTTCATCTAGTTGTTAGAGTTTAGCATTAGTACGAGGTAGGGTTTGAAATTTCAAGAATGTATTTCAGTTGGAAAATATCTGTTTGCTCCGTGTTTGATTGGGTGCTTGAATCGTGTTTTTCACTCTAGTTATTCTTTTCCCCAGATCTGTATGAATGGAATTTGATTGTTAATTGTTCTCAGGAGAAAGATATAGAAGAAAAACATAGTTTAGATCGTTTAGGGTTTGATTGTAAAATTTACATAGATTTAATTTACAACTTAGATGCATTATTTATATATGTATCTATATATATTTATGTACATATTTATTGTACAACTCTATGTAAGAAAAGAATAATAACAAAATCTACGCTTGTTGGAAAATTATCAGACCTGTACCTGTAAAAAGAACCAAAAATAAATTATATATATATATATATATATATATATATAATCTATTTAACAAGAATAAGAAATAAAATAAAATAAATATAATACAAAAAAAATTCATAAATAGAAAAAGAAGAAAAGTCATACTATAATCATAAATTAAAGAAAAAGAAAAAAAAATGTATCATAAATCGTACGTACCTGCGATAAAGACTTTTAAAATTAAAAGAGGCCGCACGGCCCTTTCCTTAATTAAAATGGCCTCCTTTATAAAGTTATAAAGTTCCTTAATTAAAATGGCCTCCTTTGTAAAGTTATAAAGTTATAAGGAATTTAAGTTTATAAAGTTATAAGGAATTTCTTTAAAATTATTATTTTGATTAATG
Source organism: Cupressus sempervirens (assembly GCA_028749045.1). NCBI lineage: Eukaryota > Viridiplantae > Streptophyta > Pinopsida > Cupressales > Cupressaceae > Cupressus > Cupressus sempervirens. Next base: position 190,827,288 of record CM053791.1, on the reverse strand, counting down.
CGTTCTTCTTTAAAAAGAATTTTGTTTATAAAATTTAATTAATATTTAAGTATGATTTTTTTTAAATTAATAATTTATTAAAAAATAGATTATAGATTAATACAATTTGTTAAATGTTATAGTTTTTAAATTATAAATTAATTTTAATAATTGATTATTAATGTTATTAAAGTTATTTTTTAATGAATTTAAATTATTAATTATTAATATTGTTAATAAATTCTATTAATATATATTTTAACAATTAATTAAGTATTATTGATATAGTTTAATATTTAATAATTAACTTAATTAAAATTAGTTTAATTAAAGTTAATTGATAATAGATATTATTTGATAAGATTGTAATTATTAATTAACTTAATTAATTGTAATTATTAATTAATTTAATTAATTGTAAATCAATTAAGTTTCATTGATAATCGAAGTTACTCAATAGGAATTTTAACTATCGATATGTACTATTTAATAAGTTAAATAGATAAATTCTCTTAGAGTAATTTGGAAAAATTGATTTAAAACCCAATATAGGGGTGATTGCATAATTATTTAAATGAAAGAATAGGTTAATGGAAGGAGTAAACAATGGATTGTCTCTACTTGAAAACATACATTGAACACAAAACTAAAGCTTTTGTCTTTAAAATCAAACCCAAAACTATGAAACTGTATTGTTTTGCATGTATTGTCTATGCTTTTGGATTTTGGAATCAATTAGATGTTGACCATTCTAGGATGTACACCAGAGGTTTTGTGGGATTTCTTTGATACCATTTATGTGGCTAGATGTTATGATGTCTTTTGTGATTCATATTGGAGATTATATTTATGAGGTTTATCTTGTGGAGCTTTTATGTGTTCTTGGATGGGAGAACCATCTTATTATCAGGTTGCCTGTTAAGGAACCGAGTTGATCTTTATGAGTGTTGTGGTATGGGACACAACTGTGGATTTATGTGCTTAGGAGAGGTTATCTAGGTACATGACTTTGGGAGTGGCTTGCATAGGGGTCCGGGACCCAAATTGGTTAGTGCCAGGGTAACCTAATGCAAGTTATGTAATAAGAGATTATCTAGTAATTAAAATTTATGGGGGGCGAAACACACTAAAAAAAGATAAGTTAGAGATATTTGATTCACCCATGCCTTGAGTGCTTATATAGACTAAGGATGAGAATGGGATGAGTGCCTTGTCTTCTTGAGAGGGCTTTCTGGTTTCCACATGTGTGATGTTGAGGGTCCAGGGTTCAGAGTAACCAGTCCAGGGTAACTCAACGCTTGAGGGTCTGGGGTCTATTAACAGATCAGTCCAGGGTAACTCAAGCAACCATGTGATGACACTCCCTAGTATGTAGCCTGAGTCTCCTCTGTAGATTATGTGTACCTCTGGTGGTGTATTTATTGTTGGATATGTTTATTGTGGTTATTACTTTCATTGAGGATGATTGGTGATTCATGGATGATGTACTTTTGACATGTGGTTATTGACTTGAGGAGGATTATCTTTCGTTGACTTTATCTTATGATCTTGGTATTTGGTTTATACTTGGTTCGTGTATGATGTTTGGTTATGTGGTGTCGGTATTGGATTGAGTTTTCTTACTTTTGGATTATTTTATCTTCTTGAGTAGTATGTGTTACCTTTGAGGTAGTTTTGGCTATTAGGGGTACCTTGCCTAGGAATGTTTTATGTTTGATTAGCCGTATGTGGATCGTTCATTATCTTCCCTGCACGGTGGGAGTGGAAGCCTAACTAGGTAACCACGTGGTTAGGAGGTAGTGTCTTCTTACCATTTGGGTTCCCTTTCACATTGCTAGCTGTTGGATGTTCGTTGCAGAATATGTACCTTTATCATTCTTATTTCTTATCATAGAGACTTCTTTTCAGATGATGTATATATGTTATCATGTATTCTAATGTATTGTATCTATTCTCACATACCCTGCGACATGTGTAGTGGATGTTATTAATTGGATGTACTTTCATTGTATTGTTTATACTTATGCATTTGCTTATGCGATTATGTATCTATTATTCCTTTATGATCTTGAGACATTGTACTTGGAACTTAAACTAATTAATTTAAAATTATTAAATGTGACTCAATGTAAAGGAACCCTTGAGGAATTGAAACTATATCTGTAATTGATTATGTGTATTTGATGTGTATGTTCATGTTGCTTCCGCATTAATGTTATCTTGATGTTGTTAAAACTTAAAAAAAAAAAAATAGTTCAGTAAACATTGTAACATGTTAGGTTTATTTCTCTTGGGTTCCCGAGCGGGGTGTTACACTATGTTCATTAGAAGTCTCTCAATCTAATGCTCTTACTCATCCAGATTTACAAGCAATAATTGATTTTCACTAAGTGATTCTTGGAGATATTCCTAAAGGAATTCCTCCTAAGAGGGATCATGACCATGCCATACAACTAGTTCCAAGGAGTCAACCACCAAACATTAGGCCTTATGGGTACCCACACATACAAAAAAGTGAGATAGGAAAAATTGTTGAGGAAATGCTAGAGGCAAGAATAATCAGGCATAGCCAAAGTGCTTACTCCTCACCTGTTGTGATGGTGTGTAAGAAGAATGATACTTGGCGCACGTGTCTATATAATAGTGTGCTTAAAAATTGAACCATTAAAGATAAGTTTCCTATTCCAGTCATTGATGATCTTCTAGATGAATTAAATGGAGCTATGTATTTTACAAAGTTATATCTTAGATCAAGTTATCACCAAATTTGGATTAAGGAAGAAGGTATTTTTAAGACAACATTTCTAACTCATGAAGGTTAGTATGAATTTTCGGTGATGCCATTTGGTCTTACCAATGCACCATCTACATTCCAAAGTTTGATGAATTCCATTTTAAAGAAGTTCTTGAGAAAGTTTGTGTTAGTTTTTTTTGATGATATATTAATTTATAGTAAGACTTGGGAAGAAAATTCACAGTATGTAGATCAAACATTACAATTACTCAAAGATCATCAACTCTATGCTAAGCCATCCAAGTGTGCTTTTGGTCTTAAAGAGGTGGAGTATTTGGGACACATAGTTTCACATGAAGGAGTAAAGGTGGACCCTAACAAAATTAAGGCTATCATGGAATGGCCTTTCCAAAAAATATTAAGAAGTTGAGGGGTTTCTTGGGATTGACAAGATACTATAGAAGATTTGTAAAAAATTATGTTCATATAGCAGCACCCCTTACCACTCTATTGAAGAAGGATTATTTTTATTGGAATGAATTTGCTAATGTATCATTTGAGCAATTGAAGAAGGCTATGTGTACAACTCCAGTGCTTGCCACTCTAGACTTCACCAAGGAATTCATTGTGGAATATGATACTTTTGGAAATAGGATAGGAGTAGTTCTCATACAAGAAGGTCGATGAAATTCTTTTGAGAGTCATCAGTTAAAAGATAAAAATCAACTCAAAACTATTTATGAGAAGGAAATGCTAGTGATCCTTTATGCAGTTAAAAAATGGAGGCCTTATTTAATGGATTGACACTTCAAGGTTAAGATAGATTATGATAGGCTAAAATATTTTTTGGAACAAAGACTATCATTAGAAGAGTAACAAAAATGGGTGACTAAGATGTTGGGATATGACTTTGAAATTGTATAAAAGAAAGGGAAGGAAAATATTGTGGCCAATGCATTTTCTAGGAAGGATAAAAAAGATGAAGCCTTATTGTGTGCCCTTTCAATATTACAAGAAAATTGGTGGTAGAAGCCAAAGAAGAGTGGCAAAATGATGTTGCAACAAGTAGTCTCATCCAGGAAATAAAAAGTGACCCTAGTAGTTCAGATAAGTTTTGTTTAAAGAGGGATATTCTTTGGTATAAAGAGTGCTTGCAAGAATTCCACTCTTAAACACAAGATTTTCAAAGAACTACACGAGTCCCCAATTGGTGGTCATTCAAGATTTTTGAAGACATATCATTGGGTCAAGCAAGATTTTTTTTGGGAAGGGCTAAAAGGTGATGTTTAAAGATTTGTGGCTGAATGTTTGGTTTGTCAAAGAAATAAGGGGGAAACAATTAAGACACTAAGTCTCTTGCAACTTTTATCTATTCCTAGGCAATGTTGGGAAGAGGTATCCATGGAATTCATCACAAGGCTTCCCAAATCTAAAGGTCATAATGTCATCAGGGTAGTAGTTGATCGCCTCACTAAATATGCACATTTGATTGCATTATCACATCCTTTTATAGCAAGCACAGTGGCAAAAGTTTTCTTGGAGAAAATCCAAAAGCTACATGGTACACCTAAGGTTATTGTTAGTGATTGTGATCCTATCTTTACTAGTCACTTTTGGAAAGATTTATTCTCATGTTTGGGTACTCAATTGGCTCATAGTTCTTCATACATCCTCAATTAGATTGACAAATAGAGGTTGTTAATAAATGTTTGGAAGGATATCTACATTGTTTCACTTCAAAAAAACAATCTCAATGGGTAGATTGGCTACCTCTTGTAGAATGGTGGTACAATACTTCTTTTCATAGCTCATAAAAATGTCTCCATTTTTGGCACTTTATGGATGTCATCTTGCTTTCATCACATCATCATTAAAGGTGTCACCAAGAGTTCAGAAAGTAGAGGACCACTTGCTTCATCAAAAACAAGTACTTTCAGGACTCAAGGAGAATTTAGCTATGGCACAAAATTGAATCAAACAACAAGCAAACCAACATTGTAGTAAAAGAAATTTTGAAGTTGGGGACTAGGTCTTCTTGAGATTGTAACCTTATAAACAAATCTCAATGAAGCAACAAAAAAAGAATAATAAGTTTTCTCAAAAATATTATGGACCATACCAACATGCAAAAGATTGGTAGTGTTGCCTAAAGCTTGAGTTGCCACCAACAACAAAGATACATCTAGTCTTTCATGTTTCTTGTTTGAAGAAGGTAATTGGGTAGAATATTCCTACTCAAATAGTACTACCAGAACATGTTGAAGAAGGAAGAATAATTTTGGAACTTGAGTGCATTTTTCAAACATGTACAAAGAAGCTAAGGAACATAACCCTAACTCTATATCTCATCCAATGGAAGAACTTACTAGTTGAAGAGGCCACATGGGAGGAGGAGGAGTTCATTCAAAAGAATCCACACTTGGTTAGCATTGAGGACAATGCTTCTTTCAAGAGAGGGAGCATGCTACATCCTTAATATTGGTGTATATAGGGTTATGAATAGTCAACTTGTTGCTATCTTAATCCTTAATTAAGTCATGTTATCATTATTATATTATTACTTAGGTAGGTAGGTCGACCTAGGTATTATGTAGGGTTGTGTCTATTCAACCTAAGAATAATTAGGTATATATAGGAGGTTGTGAGTCTTATTTCAACATCATATTGCAAAGTGTGTTCTCATTGGAGATAGTTGGAGGTTGCACCCTCGAAGTGGCCTATTACTCTCAGTTATTATCAAGTATTTATATAATATTTCATATTATTTCTTCTATTTTGAAATTTATTTCATTACACTCAAAGGTGATCTATTCATCTCAAAGATATTCTTATTACATCTAGAAAATGGAAAAGGGATGTACAAATGCTAGGTGCTTCATCATCAGTTGGTATTGATTCAATTATTCAAAGACTGGTGAATGACATAATTTCCTTGAAAAGGTAGAGATGATATAATCCTTCATATCAAAGTCCATATCAAGATGTGGAATATAAACAATACAATTCATCCCATAGGAAAAAAAAACATATCTGCCACCTCGACTATAGATTGAAGCCACACCAAGTAAAGAAGTCATGTGTTTTTTTCCATTTGATTACTGACCATTATGGAGAAACCTATCCTAATTGGTTGAGATACTTTTAAATGAATGCTACAAAAGATGAACTTAGAGATCCATGTGTGGAAGAGTAAAATCCTAAAGGATCAAGAAGAAATAATGCATTTTACTCCGAGTATGAGTCTGATAATGACAAAAGGAGAGATATGTTGGCTACTTTGAATTATCCTTCCTATGTGACCTTGACTAGTAACTAGACGAATCCAAAATTCATACCTAGAAATGGCTTAATGAATGCAACACCTAAAAGAAAGGAACATGCAAAAAATATCTCATCTCTTAATGTAAAGGAAGTAGTTGATACCAAGGTTTAACAAGGAAGTGTGGTAAGTCCTTCTTCCACATTTGATATTGTAGAGTACTGTAAGACTTCCATGATATCCATTTCTATTTTCAAATACCTAACATCAAACCCCACTAAATTGGACAAACTGGTCAGATATGTCAAAGATGAAACTGGTTCAATGTCTCAAACTAATCATTTTTAAAGAAACTTCACCCCCTACTCAAACTCATGCCTTTGTGACTAAAGATCCTCCTAAACTACCTAAAAGCCCTAAAATTTTACATGTATTAGAGGCATATGGAGGGATGGTTAAAAAAAAATTCTACGTGTCCTTGTTACTAAATGGTTGAAACTTGAGTAATTGTATGATAGATTTAGGGGCATCAAATAATATTATGCCTACCTAAGTTGCCAAATCTTTAGTTCTCACCCTAACCAAAACTTTAGTAGGTGCTACTCAATGCATGAGAAGCAAGTGCCTCTAATTGATCAAGTAGGAGATGCACATTTGGTTGCTTATCTTGACAAGAGAGTGAAATTGATCATTCTAGTTGCATACGTTGTAATGAGCTATGGGATGTTTCTTAGTAGAACCTTTTGTAAAGATATGGTAGGGGAAATAAAAGTGGTATAGTTTGAAGCCATTATTCTCATAGGGAGGAACAAGATAAAACTTGAGCCTGAATTGAAAAACAAGTACATCATTTTTCCTTCTAACAACACTAAGGCTCAAATTTTGTATGATGAATGCTAGTTCAAAAATTATGTTATCTTGCCAAGAGATAACACTAAACCAAAAAGTTCCAATGAAGAGAGTTTAGGGATATGGAACATGGAGTTCAATGGAAGTTCTTCTAGTTTTGGTTTAGGTGTTTGCATGATATTAATATCTCCACTAGGGGAGTATTTTCCTTTTTCTTTTAATCTTGATTTCAAGAATACTAATAACACTACAAAAAATGAAGCATTGCTTCTTGGCGTGTAGGAGGTAAAACATAGAGGAATCAAGTTTTTGGTCACAAGAGGGAATGTTGAACTCATTGTGAACTAGGTGAGATATTTGTATGTGGTAAAGAATGCAAGGTTTGGGCACTATATAAATGGAGAGTGGGATGAGCTAGAATCCTTTGAAGCATTCTCAATCAACATTATTCCTAGGAGCAATGATACTCATGGAGATTCTTTGGCAGTATTAGCATCACTTTTGTTGCCTCATACAAAATTCAAAACATAAACCTACATGATAGAAATGATCTATCAACCAAGCATTGTTGACAATATAGACCATAGGAAAGTGTTTAGTAATGATGATCAAATTCAATAATTCCTAGCCTATGTTGGATACTTCTTTGATTTATATTTTGAAGGTTCAAAAATTAGTTGCAAGGAATCTTGTCCAAACTTAAATGATGAAGATGGTGTGGTTCAATTAAAAGGGAATAAAATTCCAAAGGTTCTTGTCTCTTTGGAACTTTTGTTTTCAAGTAAAGATGATAGTTTAATTCAGAAAAGGCCAATACATACCAAAACCTACAAGGAATATAACAAGGTCAATGTGGGTATTGATCTTGAACTCAAATGGATAATAGTGGGTAAAAAATGTTCCTCCTTTGAAAGAAATAGGTTAAAGGGCCTATTAATAAATTACAAAGATGTGTTTTCTTGGGGATATGAAGACCTCGAGAATTTCAGAGATGGTTGTTTTAGACATCATATTCCTTTGAAACCAGATGCAGTACCTTTTAGAAAAAAGTTGTGAAACTATAATCTGAAAGTCTCATAAGAAATAATGAAGTAGGTGGATAAAATGTTAGAGGAAAGGACAATTTATTTTATTCATCACTCTACTTGGATAGCTAATATCATCCTAGTATGCAATAAAAATAGAGAGATTAGAATTTGTGTAGACTTCCAAAATATTAATCAAGCTAGCCTTAAGGATAATTGTGCCCTACCTATAATGAAACATGTTCTTCAAATTGAAGTAGGTTCTAAAATGATGTCCATTTTAGATGGTTTTTAAGGTTACAACCAAATAAGTATGGTTGAAGATGATCATCATAAAAATGTTTCATAACTCCTTGGGGTACATATGCTTATAGTTGGATGTCATTCAACTTGATCAACATAGGAGGAACATTCCAAAGGGCTATGAAGTCCTCTTTGTACAATCTAATGAGAAAAATCATAGTGGTGTACCTCAATGACCTAAAAATTTCTCAAAATTAAGGAAGCATAAGCTCAAAGACCTAAAAATAGCACTCCAAAGATGTAGGAAACACAACATATCTATGAATCCTAAAAATTCAATCTTCTTTGTTGAAGAAGGAAAGCTCTTAGGATAGATTGTTTCAAACAAAGGCATAAGGATTGATGTAGTAAGGGTTAAAGCTATCCAACAATTGAACCTACCTAAAAATAGGAGTGGAGTAACATCTTTCTTTGGCCAAGTAAACTTTCTAAGGGAATTTATTCTTAAGTTCTTAGAGATTACTAAACATATAATTGATATGATGAACGAGGTACGATACTTCAAATGGAGTGAAGAAGGCAGAAGGGTGTTTGATGAGATTAAAGCTATTATAGCTAAAGTTCCATGCTATTTAGCCCAAATTTCAAGAGGGATTTTATTATATATTTCTATGCATTAAAGCACACTCTCTTAGACATCTTGATTTAGAAAAATGATAATGGAGACAAAACTTCCATAGAATTTATGAGCACACCATTGAAGAAACATGAGCTTAAGTATTCACTCATAGAAAAGAAGGCATATACTATAGTAAAAGCTATTAAACATTATAGGTACTATATTTTACATTCTCACTCAACTGTGTATGTACCTGACACTGCAGTAAAAACAATTTTGACTCAATGGAAAATTTGAGTGAATAAAAGAGGAACTTGGGTGGTGAAAATACAAGAGTATGATCTTATCTTAAAGTCAACCAAGCTAGTAAGAGGCTGAGGACTTTGCAAATTGATAGTTGAGAATGGAATTCTACTTGAAGATAATGCCTAAAAAGAACCTATAGCTTTGTTGGTAACCCTTAGTGAACCTTGGTTCTCAAATGTAGCACATTATTTGACTTATGGAGAGTGCCTTGAAAAATTGACACCTAGTAAAAAGATAAATATGAGGTTTAAAGTAAGAAAATATGCTATTGCCCAAGGTATTTTGTATAAGAAGGGTGTAGATGGAACTTTCCTAAGATCTGTTGACAAAGATTAGCAAAAAGAACTTCTAAAGACTTTCCACAATAAATCTTGTGGAGGGACATTTTCTTCTATTGTGACAACATTCAAGATCCTGAGAAATTGCTTCTATTTGTTAGGAATGCTTTGAGATAGCTATACATATGTCAAGAATTGGGAGAAATGCAAGTTTTTTATGGGAAAACCTTAGTTGACTACCCAACCCTTGAAACTAGTTGTGATTGATGAACCATTTAAATAGTGAGATTTAGATTTCATAGGCAAAGTAAACACAACCTCAAGTAAAGGTCATTCCTATATACTAACAACAACTAACTATTTTAGTATGTGGATTGAGGCAATCCCTACCAAAAAGAGAAGCTCATAGATGGTATGTGATTTCCTTAAAAAATATATTTAGGTGGTATGTGATTTCCTTAGAGAATATATTCAAGTGGTATGTGATTTCTTTAGAGAATATAGTCTAGTTCACTTTGGGGTATGTCAGAAAAGTAGTAGCTAATAATGCAACTTACTTCTCATCTCAAGAATTAACCATATTTTTCTATGACCATAATGTTTCTTTAGCTCATTCTCAAAATTATTTTCCTCAAGGAAATAGTTAGGTGGAATCCAATAACAAGAACCTAGTAGCTATTATGAAGAAATTGGTAAGTGAAAAATACTCGAGATTGACACAAAAAGTTATACAAAACACTGTGGGCTGATCAAACCACTCCTAAAAGAGCAATAGGAATGACACTATTTGACCTAGTATATGGAGTTAGAGCACAAGTTTCATTGCCACTTGATTTTCATAAGCCAAGTTGTAGTTAGTAGGAAAAGAAAAACATTTTTAGAATGCTCTTAAAAAGAGGGTTTAATATTTATATAAGCTAGAAGAGGAAAGAGAAAGGCTAGTGGACCATGTAAATGAAAGTCAAATGAAAGTAAAGAAGATTTTTGATATGAAGGTAAGACCAAGAAGGTTTATGAGTGGAGATGAAGTATTATTGTGGGATAGACATAGACAATAGAATAAGTTGGTTCAAATGCATTCAAGTTGATGCAAATAGATAGACAAATCTTACTATTCACCTATAATGACCAAGATCTAAAAATTTCAAGCTTTGAACTAGATTGCTCTTTTTCTATACATATTTCTTTCTTCACTTTTTTGTTGCTTTCTTTTTTTGGCTTTGTTTTCTTTTCTTTGTTTGCCTCTTATTTTGTTCCTATTTTTCTTCTTTCCCCCTTTCTATGTTCAAGGTTAACTAGAGTTCTCAATTCTCCACACTTCATAGAAACCCAATCCCTAGTTAGAGCCAATGTTAGTTTGATTATTTTTCAAAGTCACCTCGTGTTTGGGTTTTAATTTAATTTTGAAATGTTTGGCTTTGATTCTCCTCAATGTGAAATCCTCCAAGTATATATCTAAAAAATTTACCTTTATCCAAATTTTTGGTGGATCAAAGCCTAATACTTTAACAAGTCTAGAACCTCTATACCCTTGAACCTATTAAAAAAATTAAAACACTCTAAATTGTGTGAACCACTTTGAACTTAGTTCAAATTAGTTCCAAATTGTTCAACATTGCAAAAGCGGTTCATGTAGGAAAAGTGGTGGGACCCAAAAGGAGCAAGTAGTGGTAACATCTAAAGTTAGATATCATGAACACCAAAGTGTGCACTTTACATGTCCTCTAATGAAGTAAGTAGTGAAAAGGTGATATTGAAAATGAATACAATAATCATGAGAAGGTGTGACTTGTAAAAAATAATTAAATATTAAGTGCATATAGATAAGTATGCAACATAAGGCACATAAATATAAGGAAGGTAACCACATGTGAGAGTAATGATGATTAAGTAAGGGGTAAAAAATGAAAAGACATCCATTTATGGAAATTACCTTAAGAAGTCTTGTTGTATGATACTTTCAAGCAAGAAAATATTTCCAAATCCTACCATCATAATTTACTCATAAGGTTTGTCATTTTAAAAGTTTTTCTAAACATGGTAAGTTCATTATTGTTCTAAGTGTTAGCTATGGTGAATGCAAAACAAGAGGTTCAAAAGGTTTAATAATCCTTGTTACGACATGTTCAAGGTAAAGTTTTGATAATCCATTCATTTCATTTTTAACTCTCAATAGTTCTTCTATGAGCTTGGTCTCGATTAGTGATTTTTATTTGGGGTTTGGAAAGAATGAGGTCTTATCTTCATTTTCTTTTTGAAATAGTGTCAATATGAATTACAGATCTCCCCTATTGTCTAATACAAATTTAAAGGGAGTTAATGTATATGCTATTTGTAATAAAACAAAAGAAAATGTAGAGGATGAATTCAAGGATGAAATACTAGATAGTGGTTCATTACTAGCCACAACCTTTCCCCAAGCTGTTGTAAGCCCTGAATTAGTTTTAGTAATGTATAAATCATTATGATGTCATGTCTCAATGTATAAGAAATAATGATGGAAGTGTCTTACTCTTAGTTACTAGGGAGGTAATGATGTTTGTGTTTAAAATAACCAATGAAATGTTCATTGATTTTATTCCAACTCATTCCTATGCCAAATTTAGTGAAACTCATAATAAAAAATGCTCTATCAAAGCCTATCAATGGACCAAAAATTTCTACAAGGGTGTTTCATGACTCCCAAAGAGTTTGAATAAAGACCACATAAAACCTTGCATCCATGATTTGGTAGTTTTGTTACATAAAGTCAAGGGTTCACTAGAGACATTTCTATTTGAAGACTAGATGTTTCATTTCATTAATTTTATATTAGAAGACAAACAATATTTAGGCTGAGATGAGATCATATCTAATTCAATGGGGGAACAATTGAAATTAAGCCAGACCATTAAAAATTATGTCTTCATCTCTTCCCATCTTATTTACCACCTAGGTTGTACTCAAGATCTCTATCCTTTGCCCCATGAACCTTAATATCAAGATATCCTTATATATAATTACTACCCCTCACTGCAAAGGATCCAAGTCTTATCTAACTATAGGAAGGTTCATGATGTTTTCTTGGGTAAGTTATGTTTTGAACTGGCAAGAATAAGAAAGCAAAGAGTTTTGTTAGAAGCCTTACAATTGACCCAAATTTATGGTATTCTATTCAATATATTTCCTAGGTTCACATACCTTAGGATAGGTGGTTTTGATGAAGAACCCCTATGATTATCAATATTTTCCATCGACTTATTTGTATAAGTTGAGATTTGTTGACAACTTGTTGTTGTAACTAAGTAGTTTCTACTTGAAGACAAATGGAATTGTTTATTTCCTATGAAACATGGTAAAATTTCATGCAAAAGTTTAGAAGATGCCATGAATATTGGGAGTGACTTGTGTTGTTTTGATTTCAAGTTTTATCACATGAGAAAGGGTTTTGAAAATAAAGAGTTCACCAAAAATGTTTTGGAGGCTAAATATCAATTCACACTCTTGCCTAACCTAGAACATTACTGGAAAGATTGACTAAGTGAGAGAGAAAGGTTCAAAGTAGAGACAAATCTAGAATTTTATTGTCACAAGTCTCTACTTTCAAATTAAAATTGAACATTAAAGGAGTTCAAGAGGACAATTTGGAAGTTGTTGAACTTGAGTACTTGAAATATAAAGAAGCATCCCTACCTCTTGTTGAATGGTCAGAACCAAAACAAGATGACATAGTATGAAGAACTAGCAATGTTATTTAATGCACCAAAATGTAGCTTCAGCATAAAAATAAGGAAGGCACACCTTGGATTCAATTTAAAGACACACTTTAGGAAGTTCCTTCCTTGTCTAATGTTAACATTATCTCCTTCCTCGTCTAATGTTAATGTTATCTTTTACACCAGTCTTGCAGGTAATAAGTGTTGGAAAGATGGCTAAGAAGGATGAATAAGGGTTTTCATTTATGGAAACATAAAATTTTGGAATGGAAGGTAGAATGTACAGTACTTGAAAATTCCATGATCAGAGATAGAAAATTGTCTAAGTGTTAGACAATTTTAATATTAGTGTAGAGACAATTTTTGATATTGCAAAGTCTATAGTGATATTTGGCATGTGAACAGTTAAGGATAGGTAATGTAGGCAGTCTTGATGACATGGCTAAGTGTTTAATATGGTACAGTCAGTACGACATTAGTTATATCAGATTTACCAATAAAAGCAGTAAATAGAGCAGAACATGGCACATCAGTAAAAGAAGAATAACATGTTAAGGAATTATTTTATTTACAAAATAATTACTTAATTATTTAGGGATGACATCCTAGATGTTAACCCTAAGTTATCATGGGATAATTTTCTATTTAGCCAAATGTGTGAAACCATCAAAGCTAACTGGAGAGAGTTTTGTAAAAAGGAAAGGTATAAGTAAGAAATCATTACTTGCAAAGTATGTGGTACATATGTGAACTATGTATGTGACATGTGAACTTATGTGAAGGCTTTATGATGCAAATTATAATGTGAGATCAGAGATATGTGAAGTACAATAGTTAGTAGAAAATAGGTTATTGTATCTATCTCATTTTGTATAAAGGCATTATATTGTATGATTGCATGTTAGGGAACTGGCCTCTTCTTGCATACATTTGTAATTGTATTACCAACTCCTAATAGGGTTAAAGAAACTCCTAACAATGTTGAGGCTTTTAACAAGGCCTAAGCATCTAACAAGGACCAAGAGACTATATACACTTCATAGTCTCCTAATAGGGTTAATATCCTTAACAAGATTCTTTTGTTTATTGGATCATTTTGTGGGTACCATCCCCACCATAGTTTTCCCTTGGCTAGGGTTTCCCTAGTTAAAAAAATATGATGTTATGAGTTCTCTTTGTATATGAATTTATTTATTGTTCAATATCATTGGTTTACTATCATATGCATGTTGTAAAGTTTGTAGAATATTGATTCATCCCCACCCCCTCTCAATATTATCTATTTCTAATAATTGGTATCAGAGGACAATTAATCAAACAAGGCTTAACAACTTGAGTAAGATCCCCATGGATATGGAATAGTTAAGGAGGAACCCTGAATAATCCCTTGAGAAAATTGATCTTCTTACAAAAGAAAGAGACAACTTGAAAGAAATATATGAAGCTACAAAATATTACATTTAGAAATTGAAAGATAAGGTTGATCATCTCAAATCTAGAAAAGAACTTAGAGAGAAGATTAGCAAATAAGAAAGAAAATATAGACTTTGAAACATGAGTTGAAGATTGTTAAACTGAAATTAAGCTTCAAGAAAGATGATAGCAAAATTGATTTAGATATGAAATCTAAGAATGTAGCACTAAGATCCCATCTAACACAAGTGGCATCTGAATTATATTCTATCAAAATGGAGCATGAAAAATTAAAGAAGTTCAACACTATTGTGAAAGGAGCATTGACTTAGGCTAAGCAATAGTTAGAAAAGTTATATTCCGGTAGTGAGAAAAATGATGAACAACTATTTTATCAAAGATCTTCTTAAGACAAGAGAGGTCTTGGATATCTTATTAGGGAAAAATCTGCAAAAAAATTTGAAGCTAGAAAAACTAGATCTAGTTGTTGAAACCCCTAAACCTAAGGAGAATAATCAAAATAGGATTGAATTAATGAAGTCTACTAAAGTACCTAAAGAAGTTGAACAAGTAAATTAACCTAAGAAATGTAATGAATCCAAACAAAGAGAACAAGTTGAACCACCCAAAGATGTAAGACATGAATTTAGGGGTAGATTTTTTATATGTAATAAAGTTGGTTATATGAAGAGAGATTGCATAGGTAAGTCTTTAAAACCTATTACTAATTTCTATTATTATAATTGTCATGGTTTTTGACATAAAGCAATAGATTACAAGAGACCTAAGTTTGATAGTAATAATAGAAATAGTAGAATGTTTAGGGATACTAATCCTACATGTTATGAAAGAAGAGGAATCCTCAAGTAGATCCAATGATGGAGAAGGAAGTAGTAGAACAAGGAGAAATGTTGTGTGTTACAAGTGTAACAACTTTGGACACATTGCAAGGGGTTACAAAGCACCATTCAATTAGAATAGACCTAATTAGAGAAGGAGTACACTTGCATGTTAGTTATGCAACAACTTTAGACACATAGCAATATTTTGCAGAATTGATAGAAGGAACATCAATAGGAACCCAAACTATATAAGAAACAATAACATAAATGAAAAAAGAAATGACAGTAGCAATAATAGTAAAAAAGAGGCATGTAAAGAGCATGTTGAAGAGTTCAAGAAAGTATTTGTGAAGGAAAATGATCCATCAAGTTCACATGTGTTTTTAGAAGAACAATATTTTGATGCACCTAATGAGAGACTGAAATCAACCATCATGTATGATTCACTTATTTGAATTAGACACCTTTTAAAATCTAAAATAAAGCATCAGTAAGATGAAATAGATGTTAGAGATCAAATTAGAAGTTGTGAAGTTAATTGATTAGGCTTAGAAAATTGCAAGGAAGCTTTGGTTAAGAGCGCAACGTGTGGAGATCAAATCAGGCTGTATGAATGAAAATAGTTTAATGGTAAATAAAGAACAAATTTTACAAAATTGGGTAGATGTGCAATCAATGTGAAGTTCAAATTAAAAGGATTTAAGAGATGCAAACAAGATATTGAGTATCATTTAACCATGTCAAGAAGAACAATTTGACAATGAAGTAAAGAAAATTTTGAAGCATTCACAGTGCAAAATAAGAAAAGCCCTAGTTATGTGAATTTCAAGTATTTTATGGAGTTTCTCAACTATATTTTCAAAATTCTTGAATTAGTTTAAGATGGAAAATCCTACTATGTCTAATGTGAATGAGAGGTTGAGGTACAAATTTAAGAAACACCTATTTGTGTCAATGGAAGATGATCCTTTGGGGGAATTTTCACAAGTTTCACCAAATAGATTGCATGTGGAAGACATTAGGGCATATATTCACTACAGGTTTGATACCATTAGTGATAATGATATTCACAAGGATATGGATGTGGTGTGTAACAATGATTTATCATTGACATAAGGTTTTCAACACTTGGAAGAGCTGGATATTATTAGGCACATGTTCTACACAAAGTTTTACAACCATGATAGGAGTAGAATCCATGAAGGAATGTTTTGGGCTAGAGACATCCCTTTCATGACATATAATGACATTATTCCCAAGTTTACTAGGCTAAGAAATGAAGGGACTAATCTAGTGAATGAGAAGAACATGAAGAAATTTGGTGAGACCAATTTGAAGGCAAAATTACACTAGTACATTTGGGTTCATTTTTTGACCTTTATTGGTTGAATTTTTGACCCAATTTTCAACCAAATTTGACCAACCCATTGGTCAAAAAAAATTTGGTCAAAATTTTGATCAACTTACTGGTTGGTCAAAAATTTGACCAATCCATTGGTCGAATACCTTCTAGAGCCATTGTCCAAGTTCAATCAAGAATTGGTCAAAATTGTGATCAATGAAGGTGGAAAGTTTTGGCCAATGAAGGTAGAAATTTTGACCAACAAAGGTAGGAACAAATCCAGGCATTGGTGAAAATTTCAACCAATGAAGGTAGAAAGTTTCAACCAATGAACGTGGAAATTTTGACCAACAAAGGTAGAAAAAATTTAGGCATTGGTGGAAATTTTGACCAATGAAGGTAGAAAGTTTTGACCAATGAAGGTGGAAATTTTGACTAATAAAGGTAGAAAAAAATTCAGGTGTTGGTGGAAATTTTGAACAATGAAGGTAGAAAGTTTTGACCAATGAAGGTGGAAATTTTGACCAACAAAGGTAGAAAAAAAATAGGCATTGGTGGAAATTTTGACCAATGAAGGTAGAAAGTTTCAGCCAATGAAGGTAGAAATTTTGACCAACAAAGGTAGAAAAAACCAAGGTGTTGGTGGAAATTTTGACCAACAACGAGGTGTAATTTTTTTTCCAGGCATTCTATAAAACTATTTAGATGCCTTGCGTATGATATGACATTTTGCATGCATCTTGCACTCTCTCATCTAGTTGATGATGGATTGTGTAGAGTGATCTGAAATCATGATTCTAAAAACCACACACAATCAAATCCAAAATGAACTTGCACTACAAATGGATTGTGGAAATCTGATATTGTTAATTTTGCATGCATGTCTACCAGGACAAATATATTTTTAAGTTGTGATTGTCTTGGTAGACATGCATGCAAAATTACCAATATCAGATTTCCACAATCCATTTGTAGTGCAAGTTCATTTTGGATTTGATTGTGTGTTTTTTAGCATCATGGTTTCAGATCACTTTGCGTAATCCATCATGAGTCGGATGAGAGAGAGTGCAAGATGCATGCAAAATGTCATATCATACACAAGGCATGTGAACTATTTTATAGAATGCCTAAAAAATACTGATAGTAACTAATATGAAGAATATATAATTAGTTATATGATTGAGATAAATCATGTAGATTGTATGAAGGTAGTCCATGTCTGACAGGGCCCACCGAAAGATAAAACATATGATAAAAAGACTTATCTTCATGTTTTGAACATATGGGGTACACATAACATGACTTATTATTGCACAATTCAACTAAGTTTAGTTAATTTCCATAAGGATTGTCCCCATTTAATGGTGAACGTTTTGCCACATTTCAAGCCTTTTGATTATATAAAGAAATGGATAGCATGAAAAGTTTAGGTAATGTCAAGCCATTTATTTACTTGATATATAATGTGAATAGAACTATTATGTTTCTCAACAAAAACCACCAAATAAAATTATCATGTACCCAAAAATGGATGGATGGAATGTTGGAACTAACCTCCAACTAACTACTATCACCATCCCTCTATATTATAAGTTATAGCGGTGCTCTAGATTTGGTCTATTCCATCATACACTTACATATCATACACTTTACCATAGTCCATATCAACAAGGTCAGAGAGATTAGTTTCATTTGACTGGTATGTGGAAGACCTTGATGTTTGGAAGTTGTGTGATTCACGTGGAGTGGAAGGTGTTTTGGCCCCTTGGAAGGAAGCTTCATCTCTTTTATCGGCTTCTTTAGTTTTACTTGGAGAAGCATATTGCTTTGAATTGTCCCCATGGCTCCTTGCAGATGATGCCAAGAGTGTCCTCGTAGTTTTCTTCTTCCATAACATAATGTTCAAAAAGTGTTAGAATTGTTTGTAGATAAAAAGAAACTATAGAGGTTCAATTGACATGTGATCTTAGTTAATGTAGAAGATAGATTATGAAATATCATCTAAAATGTTGATACAAAAGTCTTCCTAAAAAAAAAAGTAAATCATATCAATTAAAAAACAAAAAAGTAAACCATATCAATCCTAAAAATGATTTATATCATTAATCAATGTAAAAGAGAGTAGAAAGAAATCATAACTAATACCTAAAATGTGAACATTGTAGACATTTGATCCTTTGAAATGAACATGTTCTCCTGATGAAGGCTTAAACTAGTCTAGATCCCTGCAGAAACACATGACATGTAATTTAATGGATAAAAATTTATGGTAAAAGCACTTGGAACACTTAGATTGGATACTGTAGCTCATGTGCCAAGGTCTTGAAAAATGCTGAACACATTTACTTATTGGTGAAGTTTATATGCAACATCAAGCAAAAGTTTGTTATATGGTGCAACACCTTTACTCAAAGCCAATGATTAGAACAACAATCATCCTATAGAAGGATACTAATCACATTAAAATTGCATAAGAATAATGTTAAAATTGGCCATCTTCCAGCTAAAATCATTTGTTTAGTAAGAAAAACTCTTTACTATTTTTCCCATTGTTCTTTGCACCATCAAGTTTTATTTTAACTATTCTATGTAGAAAAAATGTAACCTGGAGAATAGTTTCTATTCTACCAACAGGTTCCATATAAATAGATGTCAAGGGTTTTATATTATTCCAATCTAGACTAATTAGAAAGTTTACCTCAAAGTTTTGTAGATCTATCTATGACCAAGTGGGAATTTGTGTGTCTTCCTCATTACATGCTTGGGCTAAATATGTTACTATAGAATCACATGTCTCACCTATTAAAAAAATATAGTACATCAACATGGCAAGAAGGCTTCCATCTTCTAACAATGCATTTAATAAATTGAACATCTCAATTGCAACCAACATAGTTTTGAGGGCTATGTCCCAAATGATCTGGCTAGAACTTGTGTTCTAGGCCCAGATGCTACAAATAACAACCTATGATGCCTTCATCTATACACAATATCTTTCTACTTACTTTCTACTCACATGCCCATTTAATTTCATACGATCATTTGAAAATTGTGTCACTCTAAGCTCTCAACTATTTCCTCTTGATTGATCATCTGATAATTGCTGAATGAGAGCTTTGGGATAAGCTATAGGTATCAATCAAAGCATAAATGATTTTTTCATATGGTGTAGATGAAGTAGTAGCATTCTCCTTGGGAGACATGCTTGCAAAATGAAAGCATAGATAAGTCATGTGAACTATTTGAAAGGATGCTTGAATGTAATGTGGTCATTAAAAGTCATGGTTGTTGGATATGCACAAAATAGATATATTGAGAGAATATATTTGTTAAAGTTGCAACTGCCTTGGTAGACATGCATGCAAAATGTGGAATCCTAGATGAATAGTTCAACCAAATCCTCCTCCTGGAGGAAGGCTACAACAAATACATAGTTCAATTGAATTGTCTATAGATACCATCTGTTGGGATTAAAGATAGTGTAACTGAGAGGGGGGGGGGGGGGGGGGGGGGGGGGTGAATCAGTTACCAACAAAAATTAATCCACAAATCCCTTAGATGTCTTAAAGATCTAGTTACTACTTGTACTCAGTAAAAAAATGCTGTAACTTGGTAAATTAAACTATTACTTTTCAAACATTCACCAATATGGGAAAAACCACCAGTAACTAGTCACCACGCTTTCACTCTTCTGAAGTGAGCCCTATTAGGAGCCAACCTTGTTAAAGGTTATAATACACACTATTAGGTGTGACCCTATTAGAGGATTTAATCACCTCGTTAGCAGTAGCCTTGCTAGAGGTCTTTAGAACAATTCAACTGAACTATCATCTTGTTAGAGGATTTACAAAATGGTTGTTAAACCAACTCTTTTAAGAGATTTGAAATCACTACTACAATCGTTAGAAAGCAACAATGAATTGACCTGAACAAGATGCAACTAAATTTGTTGGATACAAGTCTCTATTCAACATCATTAGATCCTCCTTGATCAAATATGACTCTTCTACTCCTCAATGATCTCTGATCATCCTTCAAATTTGCTTCCATAGTAATCAGTCTTCATATCACATTAACTTCTCATACCTCCACATCATACTATTTTGAAATCGCAACTTGACCTCTTACTTATACCATTTAGATTGTCAAGTTGGCCCATTTTCATGTTACATTTACCAATAAAGTATTCATCAGTCAGCTATAGATATTACTCTTAAACAAATAAATGTTATTTCATAAGATAATGAAATCCTTTACTGGCCGACCCTGCTCGGTAAATACTGCTTCCAGGAATTTCCAGAGTTAACCTTCTTGACTCAGTTAACATTACACTATCCTTAAAATCCTTTGGCTACCAAGTTCGCTCGGTAAGAAATGAATCTTCCAAATTACCTTTGATGACCGAGTGAACTCAATAAGAACTATTTCTTCCAAATTAACTTTGATGACCGAGTGAACTCAGTAAGAACTGTTAGTGTCATATTTTCTTCGATTACTGAGTGAGCTCGATAAGAACTAAAATTCTTTGATTACCTTGAAAGCTCGGTAAACACTGTCCTTTGTCTAGTTGACCTTCTGAGCTCGGTAGACTCTATCCTTTGCCTTGTTGACCTTCTAAGCTCGGTAGATACTATTGTTTGCCTTGCTAAGCTTCTGAGCTCAGTAGACACTATCCTTTGCCTTGTTGACCTTCTGAGCTCAGTAGACACTATCCTTTGCCTTGTTGACCTTTTGAGCTCGATAGACACTATCCTTTGCCTTGCTGACCTTCTGAGCTCAATAGACACTATCTGATGACTGGTGTGACATTTGTGTGACATCAAAGACAACACACAATTGAACAATTGTATCCAACAATCTCCCTCTTTGGAATTGATGGCAACACAACATGTCATAGAATGAAATGTGAAAACAAGTCTTTTAATGTCAGAATACAAAAATACCTCTTTCATAATAATCTCTCCCTCTTACACAAATTCTTATTATTTGAAAATTTTAGAAAGATTTGATAGTATATTCTTCCTCTTTGACAACACATGCCAAATATAACTCAAAACAACTGAATAGTACTGTACCTAATATACTAATTCATATGCAATGTCTTCATTGGTTTGCTGCATCAACTGATAGATCTTCAATTTTGTTCATGTTGATGCATCACTAAAACTATATTTTAGTGAGCTTCAGATAGGGGAATGACCCCTAACTTACCTCTTAGATACAAGAATGCATCCTTAGGTAAAGGCTTTGTGAATATGTTAGCAATTTGTTCCTTTGTATGCACATATTCCAATCTTATTTCCTTTTCTTGCACCAATTCTCTAACAAAGTGATACTTTATGGCAATATGTTTGGTTTTTGAATGCATCACTGGATTCTTGTAGATGTTAATTGCACTTGTGTTATCAAAAAACATAACAACTGGTTCTATGATTTCTTGCTTCATACCTTTCAATAATTGTTTAAACCACACAATGTTTAGCAATTTACTGTTGCTACAACATATTCAACTTTTGCTCTGGATTGAGATGTACAATTCTGCTTTTTGCTTATCCAAGAAACCAACCTTTTTTCAAGAAAGAAAGCTCCTCCACTTGTTCTCTTTCTATCATCAATATTTCCTGCCTAATCTGCATCACTAAACACCTTTAAATCCAATTTTCCTTCGATTTTATACCATAATCCATATTCTTCAGTTCCTTTTAAGTATCTCATGATCCTTTTGATTGCCATCATGTGATTTTCTTTTGGTTTTGCTAAGAATCTTGCTACAATCCCTACTACAAGGGCAATGTTTGGTCTTGTGTGCACTACATATTGCAACTTTCCAATCATAGATCTATACAATGTTTGATCCACTTCCTTTGATTCATCATCCTTGGTGAGTTTTAATCCAATACACATAGGAGTCCCAACTAGTTTGCAATCTTCCATACCAAACTTTTTCAGTATCTCCTTGATGTATTTAGATTGAGTGATGTAAATGCCATTCTCATTCTGTTGAATTTTAAGACCAACAAAGAATTTTATCTCACCAAACATTGACATTTCAAATTCCTTGTTCATTTATTTTGAAAATTCTTTGCAAAGATCATCATTTCCTATGAACAAGGTATTATCTACAAATATTTCTGCCAAAACAATCTTATTATCTGGTCCTTCCTTTATTTACAAATTGTCATTGTCATTAGTTCTTTGAAATCCAATATGAATAAGATAGTTATGCAATCTTTCATACCATGCTCTAGGGGCTTGTTTCAGACCATATAATGCTTTATGCAATTTGCAGACCATCTCCTTCTTGTCTAGATCAACAAAACCTTCAGGCTGCTCAATGTAAACCTCTTCCTCCAATATGCCATTGAGAAATGCTGAATTGACATCCATTTGATAAACTTTGTATCCTTTGAATACAACATATGCAAGTAAGGTTTTGACACCTTCCAATCTTGCAATAGGAGCAAATGTTTCTCCATAGTCTACACCTTCTTCTTGAGAGTATCCTTTGCATACTAGTCTAGCTTTGTTCCTTGATACCTTACCATCTTCATTTAGTTTGTTTCTAAATACCCACTTTGTTCCAATCACATTCTTGTCTTTGGGTCTAGGTACAAGAGTCTGTGTTTTCTATTTCTTCATTCATAGCTTCAATCCAACTTTAATTGTCTAGTGCATCTTTGAAATTTCTAGGTTCAAAATCAACAAGTAAACAAGTGCCTTTCAACTTACTTCTTGTCATTGTTCCTTCTGATTTATCACTAATGATCTGATCTGGTGCATGATGCTTTCTGATATACTTGGCTAACACGGGTTCCTTTCCTTTTGAATGACTTGCATTGTTATCCTTTTGTATCTCAACTTCTGGTTCTAATTCTGGTTGCTTAGGCTCGGTACATGCTAACTCAGTAGCTTCTATTTGCAACTTGGGTTCTTGCAGCTCGGGAGGCATTAGCTTGGTTTGAACTTCCTGTGATTTAGTTAACGAAGACTCTAGAGTTGAGGATTCCTGATTGATAGGTATACTTGGTATTGTATCACGTTCAATGTAAACAAATCTTCTGTTCTTTCTGCAAACTCATCAACTTTCACATGTGCACTTTCTATGACTTTGTGAGTAGATAAGTTCAAACATCTATATGCTTTGCTTTTGCAAGAGTATCCCAAAAATATTCCTTCATCACTTTTTACATCAAATTTACCTTTTCTAGATTCTTTCAAAATGTAACATTTTCTTCCAAATACCTTTAGATAACTTACGTTGGGTTTGTAGCCATACCACAATTCATAGGGTGTTTTGAATGAGTCCTTTTTCAGCTGTACTCGGTTCAACGTATGAACTGCAATGCTGATAGCTTCCTTCCAGTATTTGATAGCAATGTCTTTCTCAATCATTAAGGTTCTTGCACAATCCATTATAAATCTATTCCTTCTTTCTGCTATTCCATTTTGTTCAGGAGTTATGGGTGCTGAAACATGTCTTTTGATTCCCCTTTCAATGATAAAGTTATTGAACTCATGTGAAATGAATTCACCACCTTTGTCAGACCTTAACCATTTCAGTCTTTTGCCTATTTCCTTTTCTACTCTGGCCAAATACCATTTGAACTTTTCAAATGCTTCTGATTTCTCTCTAAGGTACATGACAGTCATCATTCTTGAATAATCATCAAAAAACCGAATGAAGAATTTCTCACCAGTATAAATTTCAATGCCAATAGGTCCACATAAGTCAGTATGCACAATTTCTAGAATTTCTTTAGTCTGATAGTTCTTTCTTTTAAAACTAGTCTTTCCCATTTTACCAATTTGAAAATTCTTGCATTGACCAACCTCAGGTTTTTTTATGTTAGGAATACCTCTTACTTTCCTGAATTTACTGATCTTTATTAAGTTGTCAAAGTTTACATGACACAACCTCCTATTCCATAACCAACTTTCTTCAATTTGAGCAATGAAACATGAACATTCACCAAGTTCAAGATAAAATAAGTTACCTTTTGTTTGAGTGCTAGATCCAATCAGATTTCCTTTGCCATCCAACAACCTTGCTTTTCCATGCATAAATTCTACTTTGAATCCATTATTGAGTAGCTTTGCCACACTCAACAAATTGTGCTTTAGTCCTTTTACCCAATATGCATTATCACATACAAGTTCCTTGGTTAGTGAGATTCTTTCTTTTCCTCTTATACAACAAGGTTCATTGTTACCAAATCTTACATTGCCACCATCATAGTCTTCAAAATATTCAAACTTAGTCTTATCACCGGTCATGTGATGAGAACAACCAATATCTATGATCCGTGTATCATTTTTGCTCATATGAGATATTAGTGCCATTTCCTCATCATTATTAGGTTCATCTTTTACAACAATGTAGACAATTTCATCTTCTTCATCATCATTAGAACCATTAGAATCTTTTGCCATAAAACATGTTTTCTTACCTTTATCCTTGAATGATTTGAAGTCTGTCTTGCTATTGTACTTGTGACCGTTCTTCTCATCTTTGTTCTGCTTATTTGAGCACCTAGCAGCAATATGTCAAATTTCTTCACAAGAGAAATAGATTAGAGGAAATTTATCTTTGTATTTTCCTTTGCCTCTTGAATATTTTCTTGCTAGTAGAGCTTGAACCACTTCAAGATCACTGTCTGAACTTTGTTTTGATTCTTCATCACTTTATGATTGTGGTTCCTTCATCTTTTTCACTTTTTTTTTGAGTGAAAGCTTGGCTTCAAATGCTGATTCAACATTCTTGGCAGTTGGAACATAGTTGTCATAGTTGTCTAGCTCAAATGTAGTCAATCTTCCAACTATGGTCTCTAAATTTGTTTTATGATTTGCCTCACATCTTGTTTCTTGAATTGCAATGACACTGATTACATAAATAGGAAGTAGAGTTCTAAGAACTTTACTTATAACTGTCTCCTCACTAATATCTCCTCCAGATGCTTTGATTGCACTAACACATGCTTTGACTCTTTCAACATACTTTGCAATGTTTTCATCCTCTCTCAAACCTTTGGCTCTTCTTTCATTATCATCTCCTCCATAGATTTCTTTCAGCTTGTTCCACATTTCAAAGGCAATTTTGCAATCCTTGATGTCATCAAATTCTTCATAACTCAGAGCAGATGCTATATCTATCATCATGTTATTGTGAGTCTTCTTTTTAGCAATATCATTGATAGATAATGTACCGGAATGTTCTTCATATTTTTCATCAAGGTACTGCAGTTCTGTATCACCAATGGAAGCCAGATGAAGCCTCGTCAATCCTTGGCATGTTCAAAAGTTGTCCCTATTAAGTCTTGGAATTTCCTTTTTGTAAGACATCCCGATCTTTAGCTTAGATCCTTGAAATCTTTTCCTGTAAGCACCAAAATATCTGATACCAATTGTTGGGATTAAAGATAGTGTAAGGGAGGGGGGGGGGGGGGTGTGAATTAGTTACTAACAAAAATTAATCCACAAATCCCTTGATGTCTTAAAGATCTAGTTACTACTTGTACTCAATAAACAAATGCTGTAACTTGGTAAACTATTACTTTCTTTTCAACTATTCATGCATGTAACTAAAAATAAAGTGAACACAAGAGACACCAGATTTAATGTGGAAACCCAATATGGAAAAAACCACCAAGTAACTAGTCAACAATTTTTCACTCTTCTGAAGTAAGCCCTGTTAGGAGCCAACCCTGTTAAATGTTACAATACACACTGTTAGGTGTGACCCTATTAGAGGATTTAATCACCTTGTTAGGAGTGGCCTTGCTAGAGGTCTTTAGAACAATTCAACTGAACTGTCACCTTGTTAGAGGATTTACAAAATGGCTGTTAAACCAACTCTATTAAGAGATTTGAAATCACTGCTACAATGGTTAGAAAGAAACAATGAATTGACCTGAACAAGATGCAACTAAATTTGCTGGTTATAGGTCTCTATTCAGTATCATTAGATCCTCCTTGATCAAATATGACTCTACTACTCCTCAATGATCTCTGATCATCCTTCAAATTTTCTTCCATAGTAATTAGTCTTCATATCACATTAACTTCTCATATTTCCACATCATACTATTTTGAATTCGCAACTTGACCTCTTACTTATACCATTCAAATTGTCAAGTCGGCCCATTTACATGTTACATTTACCAATAAACCATTCATCAGTCAGCTATAGATATTACTCTTAAACAAATAAACATTATTCCATAAGACAATGAAATCCTTTATTGGCTGACCCTGCTAAGTAAATATTGCTTCTAGGAATTTCCAGAGTTAACCTTCTTGACTTGGTTAAAATTACAATATCCTTAAAATCCTTTGGCTACCAAGTTCTCTCAGTAAGAACTGAATCTTCCAAATTACCTTTGATGACCGAGTGAATTTGGTAAGAACTATTTCTTCCAAATTATCATTGATGATTGAGTGAACTTGGTAAGAACTATTACTATCATATTTTCTTTGATTATTGAGTGAGCTTGGTAAGAACTAAAATTCTTTGATTACCTTGAAAGCTCGGTAAACAATGTCCTTTGTCTAGCTAACCTTCTGAGCTCGGTAGACTCTATCCTTTTCCTTGCTGACCTTCTGAGCTCGGTAGATACTATCCTTTGCCTTGTTGACCTTTTGATCTCGGTAGACACTATCCTTTTCCTTGCTAACCTTCTAAGCTTGGTAGACACTATCCTTTGCCTTGCTGACCTTTTGAGCTCGGTAGACACTATCGTTTGCCTACCTTCTGAGCTTGGTAGACACTATCTGATGACTAATTTGAAATTTGTGTGACATCAAAGACAACACACAATTGAACAATTGTATCCAACAACCATCAATATTAGCATTTTGAACAATCCATCAGAATCGTATTATGTATTGGCCACTATTCTTAAATGATTTGTAGTCATATGTGTCATGTTTGTGGTATCACATCTCACCACACTTGTCATTGTATAAAGTTTTATGTCTCTACTAGTAGGCATATTCAACCTGCAATAAGTTTGTGACAGCTAACATTGAAAATCTCTTATTGTAGTTTTGAAATAAAAGCTCCACTAAGTAGCCAACAACATTTCATCCATATTTTATATAATATTGAGCACCACATTTATCATATGTGTTTTCTATCTCAACAAGCTTAACTAGACTAGTATTGGCTTGATGATGGCCTAATACTACCTTGTTTTGAGACTGCTACAACTATTCAATGTTGTAGTGATTCATACTGTTACCTACTTTATTATAGGTTTTGAGATGGGTTATGTACAGAATCACATTTGAATTTTTTAGACTCCTTGCTTGAACCATATTATAAATAATCATTCCATGAAATACTTACAAACCTACACACTATATATGGAAGTACACCCAGTTCTAAGGTTGACCAATGTTCATATAATTTAATTTTATGTCCATAATTCCTTAGCATATTTTCCTCTAGTAATGGTTTCATTCAATGCACATAATTAATGCCCACTATGTAAACTAGTTCAAATGGCCATAACTCATATACATTTGTCATTGGCAGTGAGCCTCATGCAGTTCAAAAAATTCACACTCTTTAGTAGACTCACAATCAAACTAAATTTTTTTATCAGCCCCATTTTAGCCCTTGAACTCTAACAATGTTCATAGTATTGGCTGCTAGCATGTATGTTCACAGTTAATGTCTTCATGGTATGATCACATAACACATACTAAAATAGCTCCCTGCCTACCAAAACATGAAGAGCCTACCTATAGTTGCTTCTCCACTAGCATCACCAATAATCACCAAAAGAATAGATCCTATCCTTGAAGTGATGAAACCAGTTACTATCCCTCAATACAATTTCTCGCTTAGCAATCTTGCACATAAACTTGATAGTAGTATGCAATAACCACACATGCGAAGGTTGAAAAGTTTCTTGGAGATGTATCAGCTGTGAACAAAGAAAAAATAATGTTATTCTACTGATGAAGAAAGAAGTATGTAAGGAATAAGTTAATAACCCTTGAAGTGTTTCCTAGAAATTGGCTCTTACAAGCCAGTTGAAGCTTGTGAGTGAAAACAACTTTAATTCGATAAGAGTAAATGATATGGGAGAAGACAAGTACATAAAAAATGTCTCCTAAAATAGTACCAATAATCCTAAGGAAGCATATGTTTGTGTCCAAATAGGAAACTTTTGATATTGCCAAAAGTAGTCCAATTCTCTTAAAATATAGTTATACTGTGTAGGCCATGGTAAAGATTCAGCTATAATTAAAGATTTAGCTACAATAAAAAATAGGCATAGTTGAGGTGTCTAGCAACAAAAGGAGTAACAAATCTCCAAAAGGATACAAGGGTGCCATATTTAATAGATCATCCCACCCTTTGGAAGAAAGTTATTATTTTGAAATTTTGTACGCTATCTGTATAGGTTTGGAAGGAATAATATGCTTCTATCAATACAAGAAAAAGGTGGGGATCATTTCTAGTAGGACAGTTATTTCTGCTTTGAGCCTCTCATTTCAGGATAGAAGAAAATAATCTCTCCTTCACCCAACCATTTCTAAATGCAATTTCATTGGTCGCCTAAACTACTAAAATCATTCAACTTGTACAAATAAAATATATTTCAGGTTAAAGATGCAAACAATCCTTGTGGCTCAAGTCCAATTGGTGGACTTTTGTGCACAAATATACAGGGTTCTTGATTCAAATGCTTCAATATCTCAATTATGGTGCAGCAACAAGTGCAGTTAGGATTTACTTCCTTTAAGTAGCAACTACAATACTTCAAGTTCAAATATCATTTATGACTAGGGAAGAAACAAAAGTCCTATTGTGGACCTTGGAAAATTCGAAGGTGTCTATGTACAAGGGTTGGGCTCTTCATAATAGAGGAAAATTTTGCTTTGTATTGTATAACCAAGAGAAGAGATTGGGGAACAAGATCATCACATAATACTTGGTCCATTCAAAAAGCCTAACCACAAAGACTGCTCCTTGGGAATGACCAAGTATACCTGAACATCCAATGTCGCATTGTTCATGGGGAAGGAATTCCAGCTATGGTGGACTTTTAATGTCCCTTTTTCATTAAGAATGGTCAAATGGTGTTTACCTAAAAAGTATATACTATGAGGACTGATTTCATTCATTTCTCCTTGGTATTTTACAATATTTGGACCATTTCCTATATTTTAGGTTTGTTCCCTAAAATTTAAGAGGTTGGTTGGAGGTAGGATCCTCACCACTAGTCTCCTTATGGGATTAGCAATTTCTAAGTGTCCATGTCCACTATAAATGGCCAGGGGAAAACATCTTCCTACTTCCTAGGGGCCTGAAGCAAGCATTTTTATTCTACTACAAATAATAATAGTACCTTTCATTGGATTTGGTTGTGAATCATTCGCACATAATGCTTTATATTACATCTTTCTAGTTGGTGGTTTTTGGGCTATATTTGATTTACTGATGAGTGGTCAGAATTTATTGGCAACTTGAGACATTTGATGTTATTACACTAGGGCCATGTACTATCAAATTTCATTAATAAATGAAACTAGTATCATCAAAAGAAATTATGATGACAATAAGGCTAGGCGCATAGGATTTGACACTCAATTTTCTAGCATTTCAATAAAAGACAGAGGCCTACCGACATCGAGGAATAATTCTATAATTCATTTCACATATTTTCCCATGTAGAATGAGTGGCTACAACATGCAAGCTTATCTATCAATTTAGGAATATGATCCTTCGATTTAGAATCAAAGGTTGAATCCTTCTGGTTTCTTGTGGGTAATCTCATCTTAGGATTGCACTGAACAAAGAACATTTCCTGTCCTATTGTCAAACTAATTTGTGGGGCAGAGCGGCATTTTACAGAAGCATCAATTCTAATCTGATAAAAGATTCCCAATGAGGTGCTTGATTTCTTACTATTTCCACACTACTATTACTATTTTTTTGATGTATTTAAGTGCATATTATTATTCTACTATTTATGTATTCCACTAGATTTTATAAATATAATATAGATCTAGTGGCATGATATTTTTTAATGCAATGCATTTTTCTTCTCTTTCTTGCATCATTGTGATTTTATTTTTTTATTTAGATAGAGGGCATACAATGCTCTTGCCAAAGCCTTTAGATTGTACATGACATTGTGAATTATACATAGAGGATAATGTAAGTAAAGTTTCAATAAATAATACTCTTGAACAATCACATTGTTAAAATTGACTAACATGAAATATACATTAACTAACCTAATAATTGAGCATCCTTGAAAATTCTTTGAGAATACTATGGCAATCCTCTGCTTTTGCTCGAATTCATTGTGCATATTGTCTCACTCTTTTCTTCATTAATTTGTAGTTGATGTAATATCTATTACAAAGACCATTTCTTTAAACATTGTGTTGAGTTCACCATCAAAGTTTATAGTTTCTAGAAAAATTACAATGTGGTGTGATTTTGAGTAGCATGTGAGAAGATATTGTAATATTTAAAATTTTATGAGTCTTTACATAATAACTAACTACAATGAAAGAAAATATTAATATTCTCAAAGCAATAGAGTATTTAAAATCACTAGGTGACATTTATTCTAAATCATTTGACAACAACAATAAGTATTTGAAAAACAATAACTACACAAGTTTTCTCCAGTCACAAATTACAAATAAACAAATATATTCAAGATAAATTGATAATTCAACATTACTATCCAACACACAAACCTTGAGAAGTTGATGAGCTAAGAAACATTATAAGGTTGAACTACAAAGTTCACATATATTTCTCCTTCTTTGCCTAGATACATGTACCCTTGTATGAGACACCAAGTATAACTACAAAGCTCTTGAACACAACATGGAAATCTTAGCCAAACAAATCCACATACAAGCCCATATTTTCCCCATATCTAAATGCATGGATATGGTACCAAACCATCTATGCCATCTCAACTTTAGGGTTATGAAAATATTCAAAATTGTAAAATATCACTTAAATATAAATTGTTAACACAACAATGTGCAAATGGTAATAGACATATTTGAAAAAATGGAAATGGAATATATGAAAGCCATAGCCCTTGGCTCAATGGCTGCCATGATTAAGAAGGTTAGAAAGCTTTGAATGCATTATGTTCTTTCTATTTTTAGTGGTTTAACATGCTTGTTTGACATGCTCATTTAACCATCTTCCAATAGAGTATGGAATTTCACAACATAATCCTATGCTTCTAGCCCTTGGTAATCTGTCAACAGAAGATGCCTTGAAGATGAGGCATGACCTACCAGAGACCAGAGTGAAGAATAGAAAGCCATGCTGATGTGTACCCTGAAGAGTATCTATATTAGAATGATCTTTTCTTATCATTTGGTGGATAATTAAAAAAGCTGACAAATATGATAGATGAAAGGTCCTTGATAAAAAGTCAGGGAGTTTGGTGCAGGGGTACCTAATGGACACATGAAGCTACAAGGTACAACGGGGAGCTGTGAAGGAGAAAATGAAGGTAACAAGGGCAATAAATTCCTAATGAAGATATTTGAAGTCATTTTATGTTGAATTATGGCTATTGAAGCCATCAAAATGTAAGGAATTTCATAAAGTTGTCAAATTGTAATACATTGCCAAGAATGGGCAAATTGGCATAAGTGAGGAGTCAAGAGTCAATCAATGTGTTGTAAGGGATATGAAGGGTCATTTGAAGTCCTAGAGTTATAGGAAATGAATTATAGTGGTTTAAAATGTAATAAGGCTATCAAAGCCTCTAGAGGATGTAAAAGGCACTAAAAGTGCAATATTGTGTAAAATTGCCAATATTGGCAACATAAGTCAAATAAGGCTTAATGGGCTTAGTTGAGGTTATAGGTGTGTGAAGGTTTTTAAAAAAAAATTTAGAAGCCTTTAGGAATACCATACTAAGTTTCATAAGTCCTTGTCATGAAGGCTAAACAAACAAGTAACATTTGTTATTAAAATGTTATAAAAACTATTTGTTTACTATCACTTGACAGTTAAGGGGTAGATGGCTGACCCAAGGGGTCTTGGAGGATAGTTTTGTAAGTTAGATTAAGGGGAAAAGAGTCTAAAGTAATATCTTTATAAGAAACAATAGAGTGGTAGTCAATGAGAGGTGAATGTATCAAGAAAATAAATAAATAAAAGAATTTTGTAATTCACTGTCACAGTGACAGTTTTTCTATTTTTCAAGATTTAGCTTGACAATCAAATAAGGTTCTTTCCATTTAAAAATTATTGTTTTGTTTCCTTGGAATGGTGGTCATTATTTTTTAAGTCTTTCACAACTTTGTTCAAAGATCTTTGCAAGTTTCTTCTAACATATCTATTTGAAGTTCTCTGCTGTCATAGGAAACATGACAACCTGTCACTGTTTTGAAGAAATTTAAGGAAATATGCCTCTCCCACTTTCTCTGATTAAAATTTAACTTGTGGGAGAGGTAATTAAGCCTATAAATATGATTTTTTTACTATGATTTAGATGCAGGTGATAGTGAACAGAGAAAGGAACAGTGGGTCACTGATGAACAAACAGTGAGGGTGCACTTAAAAAGCACCACATAGTGAATATAGTGATCTAAGTGTTGGAGTGGATAAATGAGTGTTGGAAACAATTGAGGGAGTGTATTTTAAGATGTCTAAACCATTAGAAAGGTTTTGTGAAGCTGTTAAGGGTCTTTTCTAGAGAGCCCTAGGCTAGAAACCCTTAAAGAGGGTTTGGTGAAAGAATGCTTAGATGTGAGTGGAAGTTCAAATTTTTTTAGGAATCCTTCTATTTAATAGATTCCTTAAGACTATTTCAAGGTTTGGAATGTTGGAAGTAAGAGAAAAAAGGAGTTGCTTTGTAAATGGAGGGCTAATTAGGCCTAGTTGCATGTAGGAGCAGTCATAGAAAGGTTCATCAGTCATAGGATGAAAGGAAGGAGATTCATAGGGTTCGAAGAAATCAATAAAGGGTATTTGAAAAGGTGAAGAGGTTACTAGGTCATTTGGGAAGTTTGGAAGTAAAGTGCAGATTACTTGCAAGACAGGGCTAATAGGACATGCCTATTGAAGGCAGTTTTAAGTTTGAGACAAAACTAATCTTTGGTAGGAGTTGGAACTCCTTAGTTATGTTATTTGAAGGGTATTGAAGCATTGTAAGGATCAGGGGAGCCTTTGAGTATAGAGATCAAGAGTTGGTTACAGGAGGGGTGAATTAGGAGTGTTCCCAAGGAGAGGGAAGTTGAAACAAAGGCAAGGTGAATTGATAAGTTGTTTGAAATGAATCAAGGGAGTGAAATTGTTCAAGAGGAGTGTTTTGTTGGTTTCCTAAAGTCAAAGACTTCTAGTTTTTTAGGGAAACTATCACCTATTAGTCATATTCAATAATAATAAGTTTAGTAGGACTCAAAAGTTAAAATTGCTAGACCACAATGACTTTGCCAAATCTACCTTAAGAATGTAAATATATAAAGGGAATAGAATGATTAAATATAAAAAATTGTAGGTAGCCACACATAAATCCCATATCACATTTGCATTCTATGTTATGGGCAGTAGTAGTTGTGGATCATTTTAGATCTACCACATGCAAAGTGTCCATTTTATGTTAGTTTGAGCTTCACTTGGTTTCAAGAACACTATAATATTCTCACTTAACAAGGCCAACCATGTGAAGGTGGAAGCTCATCTGCCCTCACCCCCCTCTCCCTAACATCAATCTAAAGTACCCATTATCATCTAATTACATACTTCATTCATCCATTCATTCATCCATTTATGAACTATAACATTCAATCAATACAATCACATAACATTCATTAATATGATATAAAATTCATTAATAAAAAATACTAATCAAGACTTCATTAACACATAACAATATTCATTAACATAAAATAATTTTTTTTATTAATATGCATCATTCATACATAATTACTTAAAACAAAGTTCTTTCATTATCCAACAAGGTTTATCAAAGAAAATTTTTAAAACATCATTTTTTGTTTTTGTTTTTTTGAGCTCTCTTAAGAAAAGCACTCATAGGAGCATCCATATCTGCATCATTCTCCTCATCTTTTGGCACATGTAATGTCAAATTATAATGGCTCCTTCTCTTTGGAGGAGTGGGAGGCTGCTCCACTAAAGGGGGCTCTGTTGTGAGAACAAGTGAATGGGATAAATTGGCATACTCTTTTTCTTTTTCTAACTGTTACAAGTCTATAATTAAGTATGAGTACAACATAACATGCATTTTTCTTACCTAATAATTCCACATCATGTACATTAACATTTTGATCCACCACCATGTCAACATGTTGAACACTTGGAATGGTCCACTCCTTCAGCATGATGTTCAACATGCTCTAAAATATTCAAAAAAAGGATACACGTCAAATTGCAATTGAAGATGTTAAATTGTATTCATAATTGCATAATTAATTTCCAATAGCAAATTAATACCTCCATGACTATAATGCACATCATGGCCTTGATCATGAGCAGGTTCTGTGGTAGGATATGAAGGGTGTAGTAAAATGTTATGCACATTGTTATGTAGTCAATTTATGTTTAAAACTAATGCCAAAAAATAATCTTCTCAACTATTCAATTTCATTTACTTTTCATCTGACCAATTTGCCTACGAGATATCATTTGGTGCACTAGATTCTTGGGCAAGGCTTACAGATTCTTTGTGTGGGTGTGCAGCCACAACTTTATAGCCTTCCTTCAAGGCAATTTTTTTATCTTCATCTGTGACCTCCACATTCAATTCTGTGCCCTATATTTTTTGCTTAATATCATCAATTTTCCATGTATGGTTTCATTAAAAAAAACTATTTGCAACATTATATTAAAAAAAAAATGAAATTTCATTGCTCTACATACAAGTCGAGACTGGAGATTCATATAGCCACTAGAGTCAAGTTTGTGTTGGCCAACCTTTTCTACTCTTGCTTTTGTAGCCACAAATGTGTCCTACAATCTATGAACAATTTTGAAAATCTTAGATTATATATTTACAAATATCAATAATTAGTGCATGATTACAATGTACTTAATACTATCATGACATACCTCTTTTTGCCCTGTGCTGCTTCATTATCTCTATCTTTACATAGCCTTTTCTCCTTCACATCTTCTATTATTTAATTCCACTCCATCAGTGGAATCATAGGAGGACAGTCATACTTTGGGTTATCCTTAAGAGCCCTTCTATATTGATCCTTCATAGTCTTTATATGCTTTGCTGCTCTTTTTAAAAGTAGGCCAATGTCAAAAATGTTTTTTCCAAATTTCTCCTCAAAAGATGTAATCAGCTGATTTTTTAATTCCACAACTTGTAAATTCCACCTTTTTAAAAACAAATAGATTGTTAGATCAATAGCTTTAATATATTACAATAAATGGAAGAAATGAAAATTTATGTAGCAATGATATGAAACTACATACCTTTTACGTATGGTGGGTCCAAATAGTCTCAATGTCATATGAAAAAGATGTTCATAGAAAGCATTATTACCTACAAAAACATAAAGGATTTATTAGTCCAAAATGAGTAATGTAAAAGTAAACTAAATTTACACTTTAAATAATAACAATTTTAAAGCACCGGGAAGCTTTCGTTCTTTTTGGAAACATAGTTTTCTTATTCAGCAACAATGTCCCTTCATATGAACTAGTACTAATCACACAAACTGCTTTAGGAAATAGATTAGCTTCAATAGTACTTCTCTCTATTGGTCTATCAACCGAAACATCATAACAATTAAAGCAGACACCAAATGAATTGAACAACAGAGAGACGCCACTAGTCGCACTTTGTTAATATGACCAATTAATTTGTTGCCTGGAAACCAATGTAAATTATATTACTAGAGAAGAAGACAATACTAGAGACTATGAAAGGTGCAGTCAATAATAAGAGACAACCTAACACCTATTCTTTTGAAGAAGCAATGGTAGTTGCACAACACCATGATGTAGTAGTTGGTACTTCAAAACAACATGTGGCCAATGATTATGATGCACGTCTTTCACATGGTTCCCTAGAGGTTTAAGTTGGAAAATATCTCAAGTCCTTATTGAAACTTATGTAATCTTATCACTACATTGTCCAAAACATGATGTCTAATATTGGACTAGATAGTGTAGGATCTGTTTCCATGAAGTGGTTGCTATTTCAAACTAAGAAGTGAACATAAAAGTTCATACTTTCAGTTTGAATTCTCATAAGCATACACAAATAAAATTCTTATTTGAATAGCTTTTCTACTTCTCTAGCAATAACATGATGCTTCTAAAACTAGAAATATATAACTTCTATGTCTTGCTTTCATAGTGCCCTCTTATGAATATCAGCTATTGCCCCAAATCTAAAGCCAAATTGGATGCTAGGAGGATTTTGGTGTAGTTTTCATTTATATTTTGATTTAACATAGTTTTAATTCATTTGTAGTGGCTTTTCATTCTAATCATATTAAATTGATTGACTAAATTGTATGTTTCTTCATTGTTATATATTCAAGAAATTGTTTTGTATAATCCCTTGGGATGGAAGTGCAATGAAGT
Organism: Cupressus sempervirens; assembly: GCA_028749045.1. Lineage (NCBI taxonomy): Eukaryota > Viridiplantae > Streptophyta > Pinopsida > Cupressales > Cupressaceae > Cupressus > Cupressus sempervirens. The sequence goes on along the minus strand of CM053791.1, from coordinate 190,790,134 downwards.
GATCAAAATTTTGGTAATTTTATATTCCTAAGGGATTCTCTCCTTCGAATACTAAGTTCTAGATCTATGGCAGATGAGATCACTACATTCACACATACGTCCTAAAAATGAAATCTGAATAAAATGTGGAAGATTTAGAAGCTTTAGCCTCTAGTGACCATAGATGGATTGGTCACAAAAAGGGCTTGTAGCTCAATGGTAGATCATCCTAGCATCAAACTAGTGGTCCTCAGTTTGACTCCTGGCTGTTTCGAAATCAAATTTGTTGTGCATAGTGTTACATCACTTGAATAATAATATGCATTCTAGCCTATCTATTTGGGATGAGTAAATATAAGTTTGCTCTTGTACCAACATATTACAAGGAGAAATAGTCAAGGGTCATGAGCCAAAAAATGTTAGAAGTGCAGATGAGAAGTCATGAGGAAAAGGTATACAAGACAAAATTGAAAGTCTACCTCCCTGCCTATCTCCATGTCTCTCTATGTGTGGGTATATATATATATGTATGTATGTATGTATGTATGGTGTATGTATGCATGTGTTTGTGTGTATGCAGGCTTCTCTAGACATCATTTAAGCATTGATATGCTACTTCAATGTTCATCAACTTGTAGAAATACATTACAAAATATATCACATTACAAAATATAGAAAAACAAGGTTTTACCAATTCTAGTGGGCATAGACGAGGATGTTTGCATGGTCCTTGTTGCCGACAATGCACCAGGCAATACTAGACTACCAATCGAAGGAGGAGTTCGCACTTCATCATGAGCTGAAGAATAGAATATTGTTAGCAAAGGAATTTGCAATGGATAAAGATCAAATGGGATACTAGTGAGAAACATCCACAAAAAAAAAGGTAAGTGTTATAATGTTGAAAAAAAAAACAAAGTGTTACTTACACGAAGGTTGTGCGCACAACAACCCTCACCATGTTCACCATGTGATATCACAACTGACACATATGTCTATACAAGAACACATAAAATTAGAGATCATGATCCATAAGATACTATAAAATATTAATATCTATTGAACTTCTATTACCGCTTTAGTCGAATTATTACTTACCTTCAAAGATTGGATTCTATGGTCCAATTCTGTTCTCAGTGCCTCTTTCTCCTCACTTCTGTAACCCTTGATGATAATGTTAACAAGTTCATCAATGTATCTTTTCTTAATTTTTTGGGTTTTGAACACAAGGTCAGTACTAAGGGCGATGTCATGTAGATATGATGCCCGTATTTCAGATCGCATTTGATCAGTGATCATTCTACCTTTTTCCTATCATTTGTGACGTCAAATATCAATATAATTTCATGAAAATAACTCCAAAGCCATAAAGAAAAGAACATAATAATACGACGTTTGTTTTTATATTAACATTAAAATTTACAATAATTAATGTTTACCTCTATTGAAGGTGTCTAAGATGGTGCATCCATATCGCCTTGTGAAAAAAATTAGTAAGTCTTAGAAATCAGTAGCGAAATTGAAGTAATAGACTTACCAAAAAAAATATTAATAATAAAGTAGATTGTATGTGTAAATAATTTGTCTTAAGTTAAAAATTTAGTGTAACTAATGTTTATATCTAAAAAAATATTTGACATGTTCTACTTAATGTTTATAGGTGCACATATGGTTTGGAAAGAAAAATTTGGCCATATAAGACCCCATCATAGTTGACATTGATCCTGCCTAGACATTTCATTGATCATCATGATCTTCATCCATGTCATCATCATCATCATCATCATCACCATCATCATACTTGTCACTTTGATTTTCGTCCTCACCACCACCATCTTCATCACTATCATCATCATGACCATCATCGCCATGATCATCACCATCTTCATCACCATGATCATGATCATGATCAGTATCATCATCATCATTATCATCATTATCGTTAGCATGACCAAAATCATCACCATCTTCTTCTTCATCACTAGGTAACTATCATTCCTGATAATCATTTACTTCCTCTTGTGCTTCTTTAATATCTTCTTCTTCGATCACATTATACTTTATTGGCCTTCCTCTTGGGTCATGTCTAACAAAAAATGACCAATGTGGTTTGTGTGGAACACCAAAGTAAAACACTTGCTCGCACTGGCTTGGAAGAACATAGGGCTCATCTCCGACTGGCTCAAATGACCTTGTATTAATCATAGTAAATCCACTATCATGTTCAATAATAGTCCTATCAGGATCATTTCGATTCAGTTGTAACCTGAACCATTTGACAACAAATAGAATTATTTTAAATGAATTAAAGTCTCACTCAAGTATATCATCCAAAATGCCATAGTATCACTTTTTAGATTATTGAGGATGTATGTCAGTTCTAGATGAAATATTGGTGACTGTAAAGACAACACTTATCCTAGAATCACACATTTTCTTCGTTTCATCTAACTTTTTTGTGCAGAATTTATAGCCATGGTAGTACATAGCTTTTTGGTGTTTGACCTACAATTATTCAAACATGTCAAGAATATTCTCATTGATTTGTGAGTTGATATTAAACTTATATCTTGTGATTAGTAATCTTATGCATACCTTTGTATCTCTTAAGCCATGTATTAGATCAAGTACCATTGGCATAACATTGGGATCTCCATTATGAAGAGCTTCTTTAACCAATGATGCAACACCATCCCATGTTAATGAGCGACCATTTTCTTGAGACTATTCAACCCATACTATCATCTAATCAAGATTGTTTGCAATATACAAGTGTAGTGCATCCCACTCATGACCAACTATAAAAAAGACAATTACTCCAATTAGAAACAACTTATATATATTGATGATGGATAAGAATTATTAAATTTCAAAAAAAAATCTATAATTACCTCTCGCCCTCCTCAATCTATCTTTCCCCGTCAAGTACTCCCCTTTGAATTTGTCATTACAGTTGAGATCTCAAATGCGATCTACATGGATATCTATTGCAAACTTTGGAAGATATTCACTAATGTACACCATGGTCTAGTATATCATAAATCCCTCTATCATAGAACCCTCAGGATGTGCTCTTTGTCAAACCAAGCCCTTCATAAATTTCAAGTGCCTCTCAACCATCCACATTGATCTAGCTTGTATAGGTCCACACAATTCAATCTCCTCAACTTGATGTATCAGGTAGTGTTCTTGAGCATTGAAAAATGTTGGAGGTAAACACTTTTGCATTTCACACATAAGCTATGGAATTTTTCTCTTCCAATATTTAATATCTTTTTTATCAATTTCTTTAGATGATAACCACTTAAAAGAGAATCAACATGCAACAACACATAAATGAGATTTCAAATAAAATTATATAATAGATTTAAGATAAAAAGCCACAAATCTAAGAAAAAACACTTTTAACCTCATGTATTTTCCAAGATCATATATAACTTGTTTAAAACTATTGTCAAACTATTGTGGAAGGGATAGAGGTAGGGAAAACTACAATCATTAAAAAATAATCATTTCAATAAATTATTAAATTATGCAATTGGTACTACATTCAATCTTACAAATATACTGTAAATAGAGAACATGACTTACCTTGATGAAGGTATGCCAATCATGTGTTTCCAACCTTGGCCCAAAATCACCTTTCTTTGATAGAAGAGTACTTATATTTGCAACAAATCTTGTTGGAAATTTTGCTTTTTTTATGACTTCTTTTAATTCATCACTTTGTTGCTCCATTAATAACCAAGGAAGGGCACTTGTATTTATGTGGTCTCCATTGATATTTGATTCAATGAAAGCTTTTAGTGCATGATTGGATTCATGAATGTCAATACAAATTTTGGCAATTTGTTCTTTATCACGCCTTCCATCCAATATTTTCCATAGTGTCTCTGTTACATTCTTTCCAATATACATAGCATCAACAAATCCTTGTAGTATGGTACCCTACTAAATTGAGTAGGATAATTTTTCATTCCTCTAGGAAGTTGGTCATTGATGCCTTGATGATCTTCATGAGCATCAATTACAGCATTTGTAAATATAAGACAATATCAAAATACAAATTTTAAATTTTGGACGATAAATTGGACATTACCTTGACGATTTAGTCAATTGTATTCCAACTTCCATAAATGAGGTGTCATTCTTCGTGGCCTTGATGATGTCTCTTCTTTCCCATTGAAAAGATGTTTTTTAGTAATTTGATACCTATGATTATTGTGGAGAAAGTGTCTAAACTCATCAAATACCTACTTTCCTAAATTTCTCGAATGACAAGATTTCATCTTCAGACCACAAACTGGACATGCAAATTTTCCCTTTGTTTGAAGACCTAAAAGATCATGTATAATTGAATCATGTACAATTATCATACACAACTTAAGCATTTAATAGTAATGTGTAAGAACTATAATAGACCAAAAATATGTGATCTTAACAATATAACATACTGCAAAAATGAGTTAGCCCTGGGGCATCATGTATTGTCTATACAAGCATTGCATGGAATTGAAATTATCGATGTCCTATTGGTATAGAGATGTCATACATAGTGATGCCATTCCATAACTTCAACAACTCATCAATTAGGGGCTCAATATACACGTTCATATCTTTAACTTGATATTTACCTAGCAATTGAATGAACATAAACATTATGTTTATTATTATGACCATTTTCATGCACTATTTATAAATTAATTTAGATAACTATAAAATGAAAAAATACTTGGCACAATCATTGACAACATTATGTGCTCCCTCTTTATGGACATCCAAGGAGGAATGTTATTGTTAATAACAAAAATAGGCCACACTGAGTAAATAGATCTCATATCTTCATATGGATTGACACCATCTGTCACCAATGAAAGCTTCAGATTACAAGGTTCTTCTTTAAAGTGTGACCATGTTTCTTCTATCTCTTTAAATGTAGAACCATTGGTAGGCATTCACATAATGTCATCCTAAATTCTATTACGTGAATGGTAATCCATAAATTGTGCCAAGCTAGTGCACTTGAATAACCGGTGAAGATGTGGAATAATGGGAATGTACCGAAGAACCTTGTGAGGCACTTTTTTTGTTATTTGATCTGAGCAATATCTACTAACATGAAATTTAGGGAATTTTTTGGTAAATGCATGTTATTTATGATATAGAATGTGATCATTGGGATATGCATGTATTGTCTGATACTTCATTCCAACCTAATCCATAATGTTAGATAATTCTCGGTATGAATGAGGCAAAATGTTTGATGGTGGTGACAAAAACTCACTAATCAACCTACAACAACAAATATGCATTGTTAATATAATGAATAGTAATTGTATGCTAACATTGAAGATGACAAAACTGACATACGTTAGCATAAATGACATTGCTACATTGGATATACCATTCATAACCTTTAAGTTCACCAACAACACTATAGCCAAGAGTAGAGTTGTTTGGGAGCCTTCGTATAAGGGCTCATGTGCCTTCTCAAGTAAAGGTATATCAAGACCATCATCATCATCATTATTAGATTTTCTAGTACCATCATTGTGAGCCTCTTCATCACCTACTCCAATACCATCTTCTTCAATCATGTTCTCTGGCACATTATCATCTTCTTCCATGGGAGTGTTATCCATAGCTTGGATATTCACACCTCCATGTTCCTCCAGTAGGAAATCCACATTCAGCAATAGACAAAAATCGTGGCCCCCTTCAACATGACCATGTTGCCTACAATGACTCTAGGCTATTGTGATTAGAATTCTTTGATTCTTTAAGCCCTTACACTTTTTACAAGGACAATAACATTTATTAGGTGTTCTTCAAAACTGAGCCCACAATGCAGCCATTGTCTCATTATTTTGTTTTGAGTTCATATTGTCAGGCATGGTCTTTCTTCATAGGAAAATATATCTGCAAATAAATTGGACATGTTGTAGTTAATGTTTATATCTGCACATATGAAAATTGTTGATTAATATTTTCAAATATAACTAAAATGACCCTATAATTTCTAGAAGGCCTAAATGTTTGCAAAATGTGGATTTAATAGACAATGTATCTTAGTTATTTGCAAAATGCCTCAAAGAGATTTCACAAGGTGAAAGTTACTTAGGTGCTAGCAGCAACATGCCATGACTAATCCTAATAGTGATGACTAATGTGATTAATACATCAACTAATGAAGATGACTAAAAATTTGAAACATATTAATGCAATCTTCAATCAAGAACATGTGACCTCAAAAGAAGGGTAAATTTCAAAAACTCATGAGCCTAAGATCATTACAATTTCAGCCACGAAATAATTGCAATTGAAATTTGTTGAAAAATAGGCTTGAGTGGGTTGGCCTAAGGGTTAAAAGAAGAATTCAGATTTCACTTAATTAAAAATCAATTAGCTTATGCAAGTTTGGCCTCATAGTGGTTGTACAATTTAAAAAAACTTAATCCTTAGACCATTTGGGCCTAACATCAAGGGACATGAATTTAGGACTCAAAGGTCTATAAAGGTTGGATGTTGAAATTCTTTGGAACATCAAAAAATAATTCCATAAGCATATAAGAAGAGAAAATTGGTGAGTTTCACCTTGGAGGATGATTTTGGAAAAGAAATTAGAGATCAATATATCTAAACTCAAATGGATTTAGTGTTAAACTTAGATTTTATAAAGGAATATTATATTTGGAGGGTTCAAATGCTTGTAGATCTAAGTTTAGAAATGCAACATTTTGTTACAAGCAACAAGGTAAGTGTTGATAAATATTTTGTGGGAATCCATAAATGAGAAAGGAGCTATTAGATATCTTCTTTAAGGAGAAAATAGACTAGATGAATTTTGTGATTAAGTGTTCTAATTGAAATTCTCATTTTGTTTAGAAACCATAGAATGTAAATTGTATTTAAATAATAGATACTATACTCGTAGAAATAATCTAAGTAGGATGTCTTCATTGGATTTTTCTTCTTAGCATTTTGATTTTAGATGAAATATAAAACCCAAATGTTTGACAAGTGGTGTTGTCTTGTAGTTTAAAGATGTCGAGAGCTAAAGGTGGAATGATTTCAAGGCAGGAAAGAAAGCTCCAATAATTCCTCTTTAAAATTGTAGCCAGAGTCCTAAGCATTCCAATCCAAATTATTGTGTATCAATAAGATTTAACACAAAATAATCCTAAGAACATTAAGTAAGTTAAGCTGAAAAATATAAGAAAATGAATACATGTTCCTACAATCAAATAATGATTATCGAAGATTCACTAGTTCCAGGTCAATCAAGACTAAAATATAGATGAGCATAAACTTTGAACATGAACTATTTTGAAATTTTTCTTAAGGTTGATCCTTCCAATGTTTTATACTATGTCTAGTGAAAGGGGATGTTCTAGGGATAGGGACAGGACATCCTCCTTCCTACCCATGGGGGATGTCTCCTAAGAATCCTTCTTATTGGGAAATCCCAAGGGGACACAAGCCCATCCCCAACATCCCCATGCTATCTTAGAGATGTCCTAAAGTCCCCTACAATAGCCAACTTTCAACATGGAAAAAAGGAAAACTTTAAAATTTTATCAAAAAAACCCATGTTCCCATACCCTCTTAAAGCTAAGCAGCAAAGGTTCTTGGTATTTCAAGGTTTGAGCTAGGAATCCCCATCAAAATTTTACTAAACATGCAAGCCTTTAAGGGTAAGCTCATGTTAGTGACCTCAAACCTAAAGTCTCAATAACATATAACTCTAGGCACTAACACTCAAATGTTCAAGTTAATGATATACAAATCCTTAGTAAAGCTCACGAGAATAAAAGCTTGAAGTTTCAAAAGTTCAAGTTTTTCAATTCTCTTAGAAATTTTATTTTTTGATTCTCTTTGACCATGGATTATTTTATCAAAAGACCTATGTTTGTTGCCATGAAGAATTACATTAAAAAAATAGGTTAGAACTCAAAGGAAAACATTGTAAAATATGTCAAATTCCCAGCATTTCAGTCCAGATGCATCGAATCCTTATGTTGAATCTCAACTTGTGTATAAATTCCAAAAATAAATTCTAAAAGCATTCACAAAACTTAAAATACAGCCAAGCATACTCCCAAAAATGTCAAGGAGACGTTATCCATAATCAAAACAAATTCATCAAATCCTGCGAAGTCTTCATAGGTATTAGTTTCCCTCTACATGGATTGATATAATCCCTGCAACAATACAATTATGAGATTTTTGAAAATCAACAATTTACTTGTATTATCACCAAAACATTTATCCTCTTGTCACTCCCAAGATTCAAAGTTCAAAGATCAATAACATTGTTCTGCTTCCTGATGTATCCCATTATGCATTTCATTTGCTGACATGCATAGAAGTATTCACTGAATACCATCTTGCAAAAAATTATAACTGGGTTGATCAAAATTTACAAAGTAAAATAAAACATAATATTTAAAATTTAAAATTAAAGAATTTCTTGTTAGTCTATTAACTTTTAAGATGAAATCCCACAAAAGCATGCGAAACTAGTTTATAAAATTCAAGAACATGTTCTCAAGATGTAATCAACAAATAAAGATCCTCTAGCCATTACTTTCAATTAATATTTATTTTAGTAAAATAATCAACCACAGTCCAATTTCACAATAACCTCAACTCACCATATAGTGAATCACATCAACATTTTGAGAATTAGAAGAAAGCCAAGCATGTACACTCTCACAGAATAATTTGATAAGAGAAAGGGGTGGAACATGGTTGTCATCAAAGGGGATTACTTCAACTTGACCATGAAAGTACCCTAGATCATAAGTTTCTTCTGCACAAAGATAATAAACTTGCAAACAATACTATAGTTAGAAATCTTAAATAGAATCTGAAAAATCAACTAGCCTACCTCAGATTCTATAAAGTAATCAATCAAAAACACAAAAAAATTCCACAAGACTTTGCTATTGGAGTGAAACTAAATAGTTCCAATATAAGGAATCCCTAATCATCCTTTATAACCTCTTATTTACCTAGAAATTTTATCCTTTTCATTTTCACATAAGGTATTTTTTATATTTACAAGAACTGTTCTACTCATATCGAATTTTCACAAAGAAAAAAAATGTAGGTATAATCGATCTATTTTTGCAATAAAGAAAAATGTTCTCTACATACTTCTCTATAATTTCCTTTGGAATTCTATCTCTTTATTTGATATTAATCTAAAAACCTTTAATCACTCATTGAGAACTCTGTTCCACTTTAATTTCCATCTATTACTCACCATAGAGGAGGATAATCAGCAATCAGGTCACATTGTGTTGTGGGCAGCCTACTATGAAATTCCATGCAGATTAACATTCCATTAGAAGAAATAAAGTGAGATTCATTAGTACCCTTGATCAAAAGAGTCAACAATTATGAATATAACATCAAAGTCCACACAAAATTTGACATCTAAGCTCTAGGTTTCAGAATTTTATGCATTCTCAATTAATCCTACTATTCATATTTAGTTTCAACTTCTTAGGTTTAAAATTAGGCACTTGAATTCATTGCAATCCCTTAGACTATGTGGATGCTACAAATATTCCTCTTGAATGAAAGTATCTCCATATTTAAATTAAAATTTAGAAAGAATTTTCTCAATCATAGTTTAAAAAATAAGAAATAATAAAGCGTTTGAAAGGATAAAGCAATAAACACCTATTATTGATCCCATTCTAGCTCAACTGATTTACTGTCCACATCAGTGTCTTTTTCGATTATTTGCAAAGGTGCATAAAGTTGAGGGGGTTCTTGAGTCATAACACATCAAATGCATTACATCTTAGTCACAACATATTACAAAATTTAAATTGCACTAAGGGCATCTGGTTTAACAAAAAGTTCATGTTGTAGGCATCTAGATGGTGCTCAGTTCAAATGTTCTTCAATAATTCAAAACTAATAAAAAAAATTGCCACATATTTTATCCTAAATTTCACCATCTCCATAAAATTATAAATAAAATAAAAAATTTCAATCATTGTTTATGATGTCATTGGTCATAAGGTTCATAATCAGTTTATGGCAAATGATTACAATCAAATGCACCTTAAGTAGCATTCAATTCTTTTACCCTTTCCAATTCATCAAATTTAGAAACATAATAAGATAGGAGCATGTTCAATAATTGGAATTAATTTGTGAAGGAAACCTTAGTGAATCAGTTGTTTAACATCTAAAATGAAGAATGGTGGTACACTATATCAAAACATTCTAGAACAAATAATGATAAACAATTTCTAGAGTTACTATCATTTTACTGATCTGTTATACTTATACATACATGTCAAATATACACCTTGATATCATTCCATGGTTATATAGTTTGGTTAGTCCTAGACCTAATAATATGTACATAGTTACAACATGCACACAGATATTTCTTTTCAAATATTAATAGACAATATGATATGTTCAAATTTGGGGAAGAACTACATCATTTGGCAATTTCTTGATGGATATAAATAAGAACAAATCTTAGGAAATAATATTTTTGACAAGCATATAATTTCTCTATAAAACTTCAATAGGTAGGTATCTCGTTAATCATAGACTGCCACTATTTTGTGAAGAGTGGACTTAGCTATAAGATATAGAACAATCTTGAAATTGTAGACTCTAAGCCTTAATTGTGTAATAACTTTGTTTGTTCAATCTTGTTTGAATCTGAATAGCCTTTATTTTTTTTCTTTTTAGTTGTTTCATGGTTTAGATTCATCTCAATTTGGTTGTCAACATATTAATGATAATAAAGCAATTTCTATGTGACCTATTAACTCCCTATGAATGATTGCTACTACTTCAATGGGCCCTGAGTTCCTTTCTACAATACAATCAGTGTTTAGTTTATTCTAATCTATTAGACGAGAAGTCCATGACATTGAACCTAAACTATGAATATTGGGAACTTATAGTGGAAAGGGAGATTCCAACTGCATGCTTTCAAAATAATCTTAGAACTTCTGGATGCCAGAGATTTTCCACATATTCTTCCATTTACTCCCTATAAAGAGTCCAGAGGAAAAATTCCATTAAATTTTTTTTAATATATAGAAAATATTTGTATTAAATTAAAAGATCACTGAAAGATCAAGTGGAGAAAACCCTTAGAGATGAGAGAGGGCTGATTACAAGCCTTAGAGGCCAAATTTATGTCAAATAGTCAAACTACTAGACACTATGTTGTAGAATATCCCCCCAAAAAATGAAAAATGTAGTACTACACATAATTTATAAAGAAGAGATTATATCATAGTCATATTTCCCTATTCACACCCACACTATAGATATCAACTAAAAGAATAGAACACATTGCATAAGAACAGGGCAGGTTGTAGGTTCAAAGATAATCAATGTGGTGAGGAAACAACACATGGTTGCTCTAGTTTTCATCCACATTGTAGGATATGAGGAAGATCTGGTTTTATGTGTGGAAGTGAGAGTTTCTTAATTGTTTCATTTATACCTCACCACATTGTCAGGCAATTTGAATTCATAAATAGGGGTTGTCACATGCATGACAATGCAATTGCTTTGTATGTGGATGCAACTCTCAATTATTTCATTTATACCTCACCACATTGTCAGACAATCTAATTTCATAAATAGGGGTTGTCACATGCATGACAATGTGGTGATCCTTAAACATCACACACTAAGGGAAGATTTAAGCTTGGGAAAAAAAGAAGAAGTGAACTTTGACTATTTAACACTTTTTGGTGTAAGAATTAAGCTTAGTGTGTGATGTTTAAGCCATTCCTGACAATGTAGCTACTTTGTATGTGGACGCGATAGATCAAACATCTCTATTGCATAGATGTTTTTTGGAAGTTTTCGGAGTACTACATGTCATTAGGTGGCAGATAATCTCTTTAGTCACTCTGTGGTCAAGCCTATCTACAAGGCCCCAAGGTTATATTCTCTCCATTGTTTTTTCTTGGAAGAGTTGATTACCAAGAGATTACAAATTAAAGAAATCATTAGACAATGAAAATGATTTGATGCAGTTATAGGACCCTCAAATCACCTCTATAGATATATATCAAAATGATTCCTAACATTAATAATCCTTCTAATGGCTTTGACCTTGATATTACAATGATGGAAGCTATAATTCAGGCTGACCCTTCATATTGACTATGATGTTGAGCAAACAATCAATAGTTTTGTTAAGCATGAATTAGACTAGGACAAATAGTATCACACAAATCATATTGATCATATGGACTGTGGGGGATGAAAGTGTAGGTGTTTGGTTCAAACAGATGAACAAACTCAAACATTACATGAACAAGGAAGGCCTATGAATGCTTTCTACTCAACTCCAATCATTTACACTAAAGAAAAATATACATCCAGTGAAATTTTGCCTCCAAAGGTAGATTTTTTTCCCTTATGCAAGCTACTCAAATGCTTATTGGAGAGGATATTTGACCAATCACCTTGGTTTAAAAGGTTATCAATTACACAAGAAGCCTCTTTGGCTTTCTTCGTGTAGAAAACTAGTTAAAAGTTTCTCATGGGTAGAAAAAAGAGAAAGTATAACAACCATTCTTTGAAAAAAGCAACTGCAGCTATGCAGTACCATGATGTAGTAGCTGGTACTTCAAAAAAACATATAGCCAATGAGTGGAAAATCAAGGACATCAGTGGAGATAAGATTTTTGGTGTGCAAGGAGCTCAGAATAAGGTATAAAAGAAAACTTGAATAGAGCCCTATTGTGGAAATTGTTTTCTTTAGTCCTTCAAATAGAAACATAAGCAAGTTATCAAGAGGGTTAAATCTTATCCTGTTCAAATTTTTCACTTTCTATCTCTAATTTTAGAATCCCTGCATACTTCAATGGGTACCTACTACCAATCAACAACCCTAGCTTCTCATCATGTCAAAGTAATTTCAATGATAATATTACTTAGAAGGTTTTAGCTTTTACTATTTTGCTTAAAATTTTAAGCATTTAGCTACATGGACTCCAACTCCTCTCAAAAAATCAATAGTTATTAGCTTATTTGCATTTTGAAAAAGCATTAGTTATTAACTTATTTGCAATTTTGAAAGACCACCTTAGCACATTTCTATTTTTGCAGTCTTCTTTGAAAGCTCTCAACTCTCATTTGTAACACCTGAAAAGGCTTGATGACCAAATTCTACAATTTGCCTTTAATTTGACTAACATTTTTTGTATCTCGCAAAGCATTAACAATAACTGCAATGATTTATGAATATATATGTTTCCTTAAGAAAGGACAAATTCCTTCCAAGGTTTTCAATGTTTTTAAACTAAGTATGACCAAATTGAACAAATTGGAAATTTATCTTGTAGCTTTACCTTGAGTCTTGATTATTATATAAGTTCTTTATTTGCATCTATTTGACTTGTAGATTATCTCTTTGGTAAATTCCTTATTTCCTCCCAGCATCTAAAGGACCAAAAACACGTTATATATTGACAATTGTATATGTTATTTCTACTAACTAGTTTTCGAATTCTAAGGCATGAAGGACTACTGATGCAGGCACATCATTCATTATCTCTTTTTCTTTGTGTTTGTGCCACATTACATTATATGGTAGAATGCAAAATTTTGAATGTTAAAACAATTCTTGCCTTGAATTTATTTACTAGTTTAATTATTTCTGTGTAAAACATGTTGGGCATTGAAAATGAAAACTCCATACTTGAATGCATCAGGGGCCCAATCCAGAACAAAAATATGATCTAATAGAAAAATCATATGATTGTTTAATGACTAAACTTATTTTTTTAAAAATCAAATGGTAAATAAATTTCTTTTCTTGAGTTTCACCACTAAAAAGGATCATAGGTCAGGCATTTTACTCATCAGGGTTCAATTATCTAGTTCTCATGTAGCATGATGCTTATAAAATAAACTGATATGATTTTATGAAGATAAATCTAGTGAATTTGAATTTGTGACTTTTTTATTACCATTAAACCATACAAATGACAGAAATGTGGTTAACGAATAGACTTTAACACTAACCCAAGCTTACCCTAAATGACGTAGCTTGTGTTAGTGTGGTTCAACTCTTCAACATTTCTAGGTGTGAATTAATCCTATCATGCCACCTTCTTTTAGCTTCATTATGACTCTTTGATGCTGCAAGAGCCTTCACTTCTGAAATCTCTTTCAATGTCAACTAATTTGAAGCATTCACGAGCTCTCCTTTGCTACAATCAAGCACCAAAGAACCCAAGCTGTCAAACCCTATTGGCACTAAAGCTGTAAAACCCTTTATGCACATACTCCTAGCCACAAAATGTGAGTAAGGTAGGAGGACCTATGGAACCCACAATGATGGATGCAACATATGAAGGTTGTAAATCTCCTCTATAATCTGTCTTGTTGTGATCCTTGCTATCTCGGCAAGGTTGTAGGCTCAGGTTGCATAGTGAGGCAGTATCATGACCCAGTGTAGTAAGGTATTATCCCGGTGTTGTAAGGTTATTTGCGTGACAATGAAATTAGGGCACAAAAAATAGATTTTTTATATATTTTGACATAGTGTACAATGAAATTAGGGTGGCAAACAGAGTTTTTATTTATTTTGACATAGTGCAAGCTCGTGTTGGTTGAAATTTTGGCCAACATGAGCTTGTATTTTTTTAAAAAAAAAGTTTCCTTGCATAATTTGACCAATTTGACCCCATTTTATTAGATGGTCAAAATTTTTGGTCTAAAAATGGGGTCAAATGTACTAGTGTTAGATGGCAAGAACATGAGAATTGATCTCATTAAGGAAGATAATGTAAGAATAATCATTAAGATTATAGGCTACAATAAGGAAAAGATCAATATGTGAAAAATTGTGAAGCAACAATTGCTTGACAATATTGAGAAGTTGAAGAAGACAAAAAGCACATTGTTCAGATTTGAATCCCTATTAACTAACTTACTCTTCCAAGTTATTAGAAAGTTTCTAGGTATGCCAAATCATGAATGGAATGGAAACAAGTGCACAATGAATTTGGTTACTTATCATTATAGAAGATAATCAGAGGAAATAATTATTGAAGACATAACCATAATGATGAAGAGTTTCCAAATTGAGACAAAGAAAAGTTTTAGGATCCCTCCATCTCTAGTGGAGAAGTACAAAGATGAAATATGTTTCATGTTTGAAATTGATGTCACATGCATGGAGGCTAAAGAACGAAGAGTTAAATTTGTAGACCCTATGGGATATGAAATAAGTGTAGATCTTATAGAAGCCTATGCAAAGATCATCTTGGAGTTATATAGGGACAAGGAATACCCTAGATGAGGAATTTGTGAGGAAAAGATGAAAGAAGTTCATAGTGAATTCTATAGCAAGAAAATTAAGAAAAAAGTAGATAAGAAGATAAAATTTATCTTGAAAGAATTTGGTATGACCAGAGAAGAATTCAATGAGGTTAAAGGGTTTTCCTCATAAATGAAGGCAAGTGGACAAATAGAGACATTTTTTGCCACATGCCTTGTAGTGGTAGGACTCCCTGAAGGTGTAACAATAGCATAATTTGTTTCTTAGATACCCACTATCCCCTATGCCATAGTAGCTCAAGTGCAACCCTTTGTTGCACATCCAGTGAAGAAGCCTGATGAAGAGGAAGTCACAATTACTAATGGAAAATTAGTTAATCCTCCAAGGAAATCAAAGAGACTCACAAAGTTGAAATAAGAGGTTGAGTCACCTAGGAGGAAAAGAACTAACTAGTTATCAAGAAGGTATGGCATGAAGAGGAGAAATACATTAGAGATAGTTGAATTAGATGAGTTTGATGAATCTAAAGATTAAATAGAGGACATGCCTACATAACGAGTAGTTGAACCACTAGAAAGAAGCCTTGGAAGAAAAAGGTAGAGAATCTAAATATGAAAATAATTAATGATAACATTTTTGTTCAATTAAATAAGTATTATAGTTTGTATAGCAACATGGATAGACTAAAATTAGAAAATATTGTAGTCAAGAATATGATATTGAAGAAAAAGAGATTTGAAGATATATAGAAAAATACTCCACAAGATTTGTGGTCAATCAAATTAATACCTCAGTAAGAAAGGATTGGACATCCTTTCACTTTAACTCCATGATTAGATAGAATCATGTATTTTCCTAAGAATAACATACTAACTTCATTTTATTTTGTTAACTTGGGAGCATAAGCTTGAGAGGGTGGCTACAAAGTATATGCTTTGATTCCTCTTTAAATCATTAAAACTAAAATAGAAAAGGAATGCTGAAGGAGAATAAGCTAGGAACTAAAATGACATCTTATCTTAAAGCTTAGAGTAATGCTACAAACTGTAAATCTATCTATGCACCTATGTTGTAGGTACAGTTTAATGATTCTATTATCAATGGTTATAGGAACTATAGAAGTCTAAATGAAATCTATTCTAACAAAGTAGCTCACTTACCAAGTAGGCCCCCTTGGATGAGTGAACAAAAAGTCAATCAAGATAGAAGATGGAAACTTGAACTTTGTATTCTATTCATTCATAGTATGAGATTACATCTAATTAAAAAGAAGATCAAATATTGCTGTTATAAAAAATAAATCTATTCTATCTTTCTCCCGGTAAAAATTTCTTTCAAAGATACAAAAGACATTATTTAAACAAAAATTACAACTTCCTACTTCTACGATCACTCCATCAAGGAGGATCAATTATAGATTCATAAAGTTTACAATAGAAATATCATTAACCACGATTTAACTCCTCCAAGAATATAGAAAATTAAGGGAGCTATATTCGTGCTTTACCATAACAAGATAATTGTCTTAAAAAAAAGATAAAATGTTCTCAAAATAATGGCCTTTTAGAGGCTCATCAATCTATATAACAGACTGGTTAATAGGAGAAGAAGAGTCATTAAAGAGGACAAGAAAATTAGAGAAAAAATTATAAAGAAATTTTGTGAAGTTAATATTGATGATGAAATGAATGGAATTATGAAGGGTATTAATCCCTTGTTGAGAAACAAAAGAATAGAAATTCTCTTGATGGGAGGAAACTATGAAGAACTTAATAAGGAGACATAGGAAGAAATTCTCAAAGACATGAATTCTATACCCAAGGTCATAGAAGAGAGCTTGAAGTTGAGGGAGCAATCCCTATGCCTGTTGAGTAAAGTACACTAGCAACAATGACAAAAATGGAAGGGAAGGACAATTATATGACATATCTATCTTCGCAAATTTCTATTCGAACTGACACCATGCAAGTTGGTGCCACAAAGGTAACATTGATAAATATCACAGAAGATCCTTTCAAGGATCTCGGGCCAAACATTGTTGGCAATATCATTGATTACTCCATATTTGATGAGTAAGAGGAGAAAAGAAAGAGTGAAGCAGAAGAGAAGCTAAGAAGAAGGAAGAAGAGAGGAAGAAAAATGGAAGAGAAAAAAATGTAAAGAAAAAGAAAGAAAAAGAAAGAAAGAGAAGGCAAGAAGAGGAGAAGAAGAGAAAATAGGTAGAAGAAATCAAGAGGAAGGAAGAAGAAAAGAAGAAAGAGGATGAGAAAAAGAAAAGAGAAGAAGGATATAGGAAGAAGAAGGAAGAGGAAACAAGTGTTGAAAATAGATTGATACAAGTATGATAAATGTGTTCCAATCATTGTTTTGTGACTGATGTCAAACCTGCTACTTGCTGGTAAGAAAATTTCTTATATGATTTAAGTACTATAATTTGTTTGATTGATGAAGAGCACTTGATCAAATGAGGTAGCAATAGAACCTAGAGGAAAGATTGAGTTATGATATGGAAAATTAGTACAAGGATCAACTAAGAGAGTGATATTATAGTGCATTGATATTCTACTTAAGGTTGCAAAGGATGGTTGCACTAATTAAGTTTAGAAGAACAAGTTAAATGAAGTTTGTCTACCAAGCTTAACAATCTACACAATAGGTGTCAAGAAAAGTTAGTGCAAGCCAAGTAGAAAATTAGTTGGAGTCGAGCAAAGTCAATTTTAGTGTAAGTCAAGTGACACAATGTTAGCCAAGTAAAGTTTAGTTGATGTCAAGCACCAGTAAACTTTAGTTCGTTCAAGTAATTTGATAGAGGATGCTAAGAAATGCAGTATGTGCCAAGCATCAGAAGCAAGTTAATGTTGAGTGTCAGTATTATGGGACAAATCAAGAATTTGATGAATTTGAGCTAACAAGTTTGACTTCTTGGACTGTGTGAACCATGTGGAAGATAAGGTTGATGTGATGGTGGCACATAATTCATGATGAACCATTTTGAAGAAAATTCAAAGAGGATTAAAGGAGAAGTTTTTAGAAGGGAATGAAATGAAATAATGGGTAGATTTATTGAATCCTACCTAACCTAAGCTAACCCTAAAATGGATGATGGAGGATGAATGACAAAAATCTTAATTCTCTATTTATAGAGATGGTTGGTTAGAAGCAAAGGTTGTCATGTGCGAGAACCTAAGGAAGACAAAGAGTATATGGTATTGCTTCATTTAGTGACATAAGTGAAGAGACTACATTAGCAAGCAAAGCAAGAAGGCTTAAGGGCCTAGATTCTTGAAGGGTGAACAAGCTATCAGAGCTAAAGTGTGTGAAAGCCAAGCAAAATGGAGGATAGAAACAAAGATCTGTAATCTGCAAGTGTGTTGTAAGTTGTTATCAGATCAAGCCTTACTATTACTTTCTAATCATTGTATAAGTTTGTAGGGTAAATTCCTTGGATTAAGGTTGACCTAACAGTCATTTGTAAATCTTTTAACTAAGTGACATTCCAAGTGAATTATCAAAAGTCCTCTAACAAGGCTCACTCCTAACAAGGTGATTGAAATCCTTTAACCAAGTCACATTTAATAGTGTGCATTGTAACTTTTAATAGGGTTGGCCTTTTATAGGGTATCAAAACATAAGAGTGAGAATGAGTAGCATGTTACTGGTCGTTTATCCAAAATTAGGTTTCCAAGTTAAATCATTGTGTCAAATGTGTTACTGAATCTGCCATGTTTCATGTTTACATTTCTACAAAGTTGATTTGACAATAACCTACAAGTTTAAGTGATTGCATAATCTAATGGATGCATGCATGATGAAAATATTTTATGGATATGGTTCACTAAGCTATGAAAATTTTTAATTATACATATAGACATTGGATAACTTATTCACCCTACCTCTCATTTATTCTAAACAATTACAACAATTGGTATCAGAGCCATGTTCTTAAGAGGACTAGTTTGAAGGTACTAGAAGCAAAAAGATCAAGATGTCAAAAAGAGAGGTACCCAATATTAATAGAGATAACTTTCCTGCATGGCAAAGTCTGATCAAGCTATACTTAGGAGGTCTTGGAGATCATGCAAAATCTATCATTGCTATTGAGCATGTTGATCTTTCTAGAGTCTTAACTGCTGGAGATCTAAAAAAGAAGAAAGAACACAACTAGGCAATGTTGGATATTGCCTCTTCCCTTAGCTATGCTAAGTTTGATGATATCAAGGGCCATGAAAGTACAAAGAAAATGTGGGGTGCTCTATACACTATCTATGGAGTTGACAAGAATTTTCTAAGAGCCAAAGCTAAAAGTCATAGAGGTAAGTTCAATGATATGAGAATGCAAGAAGGTGAGAATATTGCTCAATATTGCTCTAGGATAAAATATGTTGTTAATGCAATAAGAGGATCTACTGGTAAAATAGGCGATGATAAATTTTTGAGAAATTTTCTACCTAGTTATGCTATTAGAGTTTTTGAAATACAAGAACTGAGATGTATGCAAGGGAATGATCTAACTCTTGAAGGTCTTGCAGGTAGGCTCATTTCTTTTGATCTATCTAGTTTTGACAACTATAAACTTGAAAATGTTGAATCTTCTATCAAAGATAAGTTGTCATTGAAGGAACTTAATGAGAAGAAGAAGAAAAAGACAAAATATGTATCAAGTGATAGTGATATAGATGAAGAAGATGTAGATAAACTTGAAGCACCACTAGCAAAGAGATTTCATAGAGGTAAAGGAAAGTTCAAAGGTAAGTTACCTATCATATGTTTCGATTGCAATGAGGTTGCTCATATTGTTACTAGATGTCCAGATAAGAAGAATTATAGAGGTGAAGTTAAATACAAAAGTAAAAGAGATGAAGACAACAAAGATTACAAAAGATAAAGGCAAGAAGTCTTGCTACATTGCTAAAGAGGAAACAAAAGATGGATCTAATGATCATGATAATGAAGTGGTGTATGTTGCAATGAAGGATGAGTTTGATGAAGATGAGGTGACTGCACTAGTTTCTTATGTGAACAAGAATGATAGATGGATCATTGATAGTGGGTGTTCAGATCACATGACTGGAGATAAAAGTAAGTTCATTACCTTGAATTATTATTATGGAAATAATATAAGGTTTGGTAATGATGCACCCTATTTGGTAAAAGGAAAAGGTTCTATCAAACTCATAGAAAAGATTTTATATCATAATGCTTACTATGTTGAAGGACTTAACTATAATTTGTTGAGTGTGTCACAACTAAATAATTTAGGTTGTAAGGTTGTGTTTGAAAAAATGATTGCTAAGATATATGATACTGATCAAAAATTGATTGGAAAAGGTGATCAAACCAGAGGTAATCTATGTTAGAGTAAAGCATTAATTTAATTTCATCTACTAAATTTGCTCTATTCCCTTCTTAAGATTTCTCTTTATGCACTTTTTGCATTCTCTATTTAATAATTAATTAGTAATTATTAAATAGCTTTTACCTTTTAGGTTACCCTTTTGGGTTTCAATCTCATTTTATAAGGATTGATCTCTTTGTAATTTTAATTTCTTTTCTTTATGTGAGGATACAATTTTCATGTTTTCAGAGCAAACCCTTGCCCCCTCTTGTCTTTTTCTTCTCTGTGATAGGTTTTCTACATGCAAGTATTCAAGGGCTTTGTAGATTTGATTTTCATATTTGCTCAAATCATTCATGGTATTAGAGCTAGATCTATTGTAGCTTGTTTGGTATTTGGAGAAAAAGAGAGAATAAAGGTTTGATGGATCAGATCTGGTATTTTTTAGGTATTTCCTAAGAAAATAGTTGGGTCACTAATTTTTGGAGCAGCTTGAGTCCAAACAAACCTTACAAATGGATTTAGAAGCCATCAAGACCCCTGTTTCCATATAAAGTTCATCCATTTTGAATAATACTAATCTAGGAGGCAATTTTTTTTTTGCCCAGTAGGGTTGTACAACCTCTACACGCACTCTAATGCAATATTTTTCTTAAAAATCAAAAAAATTTAAAAATTTAGCCTTTTTTGGCCACTATAGTTTAAAAAACCACTAGTAGTCACCAAGACCGCTAGTGGTTGGCGATAATCACAATGGTAAACTGTCAGCGGTCCTATTGACTACAGCGGCTCCTGGAGATTATCCCTGGTTAGCGAGCCACCACCACTAGTGGCACCTCCTTCCAGCCATTAGACTCCACTCTACAGTGGAACTCACTCCCACCACTATTGCACACAGTGTCACTCCATTGCTGCTCACTAGTGACACCTTTTTAAGAGGATTTAAAAAAAAAATTATTATTAATTTTTTTTTGATGCATTTGCAGGGGCCCTATTGGTTTTTTCATTGTAACTTGAGTATACAGACATCTTTTTTCAATGTAAAAGAAGTGTTGAAAAGCTAGTTTTAAGATGGAGATAGTGGTATAGGAGTTTTTTGGTTTTGATTAATTTGGTTGCTTGTTTGGGTAGTTAAAGCCATATGTTCAATTTTTCACTCCAGAGGGCACATCTTGAGCATCCCAACTCCATTTTTTGAAAACTTTATATTTTTGGAAAGTTGGTTCAGTACTCCTTTTAGAAATGCTATTTTTTCTTATAGATTCTACTCCATGCTCTTTCTGTCATTTTTTTTTCTTTATTGCATTATGGTGGATATCTTGGATGTTTTAGATCTAGGGATCACTTTTGTGGCATGTGATCTCTTCTTTTGGGCTATACTATCTTTTGTAATAGATATTTTCCTTTTTTGATAATTGTTGATATCATTTGTAAGCATGTTTATTCAAATGCACTAAGATAAAATGCCACTTCTTACATTCTCAAGATCCTTTTCATCATTGTGACTTATTATACTCACACTATATTATAAAGTGCCATGGGGGGATAGTTGTTTGCCTTTTGGTGCCCTCTCCCTTTGTCAAGTGAGTGTTCCTTCCATGAAATTATCCCTATGATGTGTCAATGATATGTGCCTTTATAGGTGTTTGTATTTCTTTCTCACTCTCGATGTTCTTGGTTCTTTCTATTTTGTAGGAGATATTGGCTCACTTTTTTAGTTGTATGTCACCTCACCCTTGTCTGCATTGGGGGGGGGGGGGGGTCTTCTATTGTTTCTAATGCTTCCTTGGTT
This sequence comes from Cupressus sempervirens, assembly GCA_028749045.1. NCBI lineage: Eukaryota > Viridiplantae > Streptophyta > Pinopsida > Cupressales > Cupressaceae > Cupressus > Cupressus sempervirens. The sequence goes on along the minus strand of CM053791.1, from coordinate 190,767,730 downwards.
CTATGGAGGGAGCTAAGTATTTAGTATTTGATTCTATGTACTAGGCAATTGTAGTGGCTAGATACCTATGCATTTCAGTGAGATTGATCATTTACCATATAGACACTCTTCTTTTCATTCTTACTTTAGTTGTGGCCTTCCATATTCAATTGTGTTAGAGAAAATAATTATTTATTAATTATTTATTCTTTAAATTAAGTTTACTTAGGTTAATGCATTTATTTATTAGTTGTAGTTGATGAGTTGTTGACAACACGGGAGTTTGTTCCTATCTAAGTCATACTTATCCTCTCACCTTGATCGAGGATATCCCACCTTTTCTGGACGTATGCTTAGTTGTTAACTTTATCTTCTAGCACTTTCTAGCTTGTTCTACAAGCTTCCTTGAGGCCTTTATATTTAGGCTCTCTCATTGTATTTCATAACTCATAACTCATTTTCAAGGCATATTATATAACAATACATTTATCTTTGTTTGCATTATTTTCTCTCTCAGTCCGTTTAGTGTTTTTCCACACTCCACCTCTTCCTTCTTTAGTTTTTCTTCGATAGGTTATTTGCATGTAGGTGATCTTGGCAAACTGTGAAGTTGGATTTCATCAACTTCTACATGGTATCAGAGCCTCCCTACTACTTCTTGGCTGAAGAAATTTTGAAGTCGCGATTCAAAGACACAAACCCTAGTTTGTTTGTACATTTTTCTTTAATTGGGGGGAGAGAGCATTTTTTCGGAGCACTTTGGTCCTAAACGAGCCCTACCATTGAGTTTAGAAGGCTTATTACAATCAAGATTCATATAAAAAAATTTAATTTTAGAGAAAGTTGATCTAGAAGGATTTTTTTTTCACCCAGGCCTATCATATGGACAATTTTGCACGAATTTTTTTTTTTTAAAATATATTTTTGGGCACACACCATAGCATAGCTCGGTGGCCACCATCATGCCACCGTGACCCTACCAACGCGCAACCTACACACTACCATAGCTGGCTATGCCATTGCAGCGACACCACACCTCGACCATCGCTTACGGGCCTCCCTCCAACCACCATGGCCCAGTGGTGCCCCCTATTCCCGCTATTTCTGTAGCATCTCCGCCTATCTCTACCACCTCTCTACACATCTGCTCACATGGATTTTCCAGCCCACTTGGCATGACCTCCAAGTGCCATGTTGGCACACCATGTGGCCCCTGCCACATCACCTGCCACATCAACATCTTGCCACATGGATGCCATGTGGCACACCACATGGCCTCTTTCTTGCTATAATGGCCTTGTGGCCATTAATTTTAATGCAGTGACTTGCTGACATTAGCATAACATCAACACTACATCATTATACTTGTAGGCTCTCCAGGGTCCTTTTTGACCTATTTGCAATTTTTTGGCCATAACTTGAGCATACAAAGGGTTTTTTTTGATCCAACAGAAGTGCCAGAAAGCTAGTTTTGAGATAGAGACATTGGTGTAGGTATTTTTAAGTTTTGATGTAGTTTTTTTGCCCATTTTTTTAGTTGAAGTTTAAAGTTTTATTTTTCACTTCAACAAGCTTTTCTTGTGCATCCCATCTCCATTTTTTGAACATGTTATATTTTTGGAAAGTAGGTTTTTTCATCTTTTTAGAAATGCTATCATTTCCTTTAGATTCTACCCCATTCTCTTTCTATCATGTTTATAATATTTTTGCTATATGGTGGATATCTTGGGTGTTCCAAGTTTGAGGATCATTTTCATGGCATGGGGTCTTTTGTTTTGGGTTGTACTATCTTTTTTATCAGCTTTTTTACCTTTCTAATCATTGTACCTATCATTTGTAAGCATCTTTATGCAAACAAATTGAGATAAAGTGCCACTTGTGCATGTTAGGTTCATGAATGTTGTTTTGAGATAGTTGTACTTCCACTATTTTATAAAGAACCATGGGCAGGATAGTTGTTTGTTGCTTTTGTGACCTCTTCATTTTTTGTCCCATGCAAAGTTGGTGATCATGCCTTTATCAGTGTTTGTACCTCTTCAACTCTCTTGTCATTCTTGGTTGTTTCTATAGAGAATTTTGGCCCACCTTTTCAGTTGCCTATCATCTCACCCTGTCTACATTAAGGAGGGGTTATTCTATTGTTCTAATGCTTCCTTGGTTCGATGGTTTGATAGTGTGAACTATGTATTCAATATTTAATCCTATATACTAGGTGATTGTAGTGGCTGGCTACCTATGCATTTCGGTGTGATGGATCACGTTCGTGCTTTCTATTTTTTATGGAGCTTCTTCAAATTGACAGTTTATTTTTTACAAAGTTTACGACTTCATCATGCTTCAGTGATGCTCTTCATGGTCTTCTCTTTGTTCTTATTTTCTAGGACATTCCTTTAGTTGGAGGCTTCTTTAGGCCTTCCCTAGATTTTCTTACCTCTGTTTGGGGGAAGGTTTTTCCCATGAGGTTTTTCCTCTTTCCCCATTTTCAGAGGTTGCATTTCTTTGCATTGTACATGGGTACCTAACATGACCTTGTTGCTAGGACCCATTCTACATTTCATCTTAGTTTTTGTGAGCTTAAGGTATTCCCCTAAGTTGCACTTAAGGGGGGGTGTTAGAGTAAATAATTATTTATTCTTTTAATTAAGTTTATTTAGGTTAATGCATTTATTTGTTAGTTGTAGTTGATGAGTTGTTGACAACATAGGAGTTTGTTCCTATCTAAGTCATACTTATCCTCTCACCTTGATCTAAGATATCCCACTTTTTGTGGATGTATGCTTAGTTGTCAACCTTATCTTCTAGCCCTTTCTAGCTTGTTCTACAAGCTTCTTTGAGACCTTTATATTTGGGCTCTCTAATTGTATTTCATAACTCATAACTCATTTTCAAGGCATATTTGTATAGCAATAGATTTTTCTTTGTTTGCAATATTTTCTCTCTCAATCTATTTAGTGTTTTTCTATGCTCCACCTCTTCCTTCTTTGGTTTCTTTTTGATAGGTTATTTGCATGCAGGTGATCTTACAGAACTATGAAGTTGGCTTTCATCAACTTCTACAAATTGATCAACTCTTTTGGCTTTGGTGTTTTATGCCATCTGTATTTTTGAGTTTAGTTGTTTGCCTTTGTTTGCCTCTTGATTGATGAAAATTATAGTCTTCTCTACCTAGTTAGGTTCTATTTCAGAGGAGGTTCTATAGATCAACATTTTTTTTTGATAAAGTTTGAAACTTCTTTATGCTTCATTGATGATTTTTCATGATCACACTTTGTTCCTATTTTTTGAAACATTCCTCTAGTTGGAGGCTTCTGAAGTCCTTCACTAGGTTTTTAGCTATATCTTTTTGGAGTAGATTTTTTCCCACTAGGTTTTCTCTATTTCTCTATTTATAGAGATTTGGTTGTTATTGAGTACCTCATTAAGCCTTGTTGTCGAGACCTAAGTTTGCTTTCAGTATTGTATTGTAGTTTCCTTGCTCTTTCTACATTGTTTGTAGCTACATTATTGTTCATCTTAAGGGGGGAAGGGGTGTTATAGTAAAGCATTGATTTAATTTCATTTATTAAATTATCTTTATTCCCTTCTTAAGATTTTGATTTATGCAATTTTTGCATTCTATATTTAATAATTAATTAGCAATTATTAAATAGCTTTTACCTTTTAGGTTACCCTTTCGGATTTTGACCTCCTTTTATGAGGATTAATCTCTTTGTAATTTTAATATCTTTTTGCATATTTTTAGAGCAAACCCTTACCTCCTCTTATCTTTTTCTTCTTTGTGATAAGGTTTCTTTATGTAGCCATTCGAGGGCTTTGTGGATTTAATTTGCATATTTGTTCAAATCCTTCAATCTATTCTACCTTGATATAGAGGATACTACTTGTTTAAGTGTGAATTTGATGATGTGTGGCTATGGAACAAGGGGTTATGTCATGTTAATTTTGATAACTGGGTTAGTATCAATAACATGAAAAGAGTCAGAGGTTTTCCTAAGTTGAAGAAACTTGAAAATATAATTTGCAAACAATGTCAGTTAGGCAAAATGACAAAGTCAAGTTTTAAGAGTAAGAATTATACCTCTAAAGGAATATTAGAGATTGTTCATACTAAATTTTGTGAACCAATTAAAGTGCAAAGCTACAAAGGAGATAAGTACATTACTTGTTGATGATTATTTTAGAATGATGACTATTATGTTTTTGAAATAGAAATCTAATACTTTCCAAATGTTTAAGTGGTACTTAGCAAGAGTTGAGAAGGAAATAGGTAAAGGCCTGAAATGTTTGAGATCTCATAGAGGAGGATAATTTACATCAAATGAGTTTGAGATGTTTTGTAATGTTAGAGGAATCAAAAGATAGACATCTACTCCTAGGACTCCTCCACAAAATGGATTTTTTGAAAGGAGGAACATATGCATAATGGACTGTGCTAGGATACTCATGATGGAGAAAAATATTGCTTTGAAATACTAGAGAGAAGCTATAAGTATAACTATTTATACTTTGAACCGTGTACAAGTCAAGAAAGGTACTCATTCAACACCTTTTGACCTATGGTGTGGATACTCACCCAATGTAAAATATTTTAAGGTATTTGGAAGCAAGTGTTATATTCTTAAAGATTTCAGGAATGTTAAATTAGATGTAAAAGGTGAGGAAGGTATATTCTTTGGTTATCCTACAAGAAGTAAATCTTATAAGTGTTTAAATACTAACACTAACAAAGCTGTGGAAAGTGCAAATGTGAAATTTGATGAATATACAAAAGTATATGAGACCGAACCTATGATGGAACTAGAATAATACAAATCATTTGTATACTTTTATGATAGTATGTTTGTTGATGAAGATGCTACAAACCAAGTTGCAAACCAACAGTAAGTTTTAGTCACTATTGAGTCACATACTATGAATGTCGAGTTGCATTCAGTAACCAAGCTACATTCAGGTGTCAAGTTATAGAATAAAGTTGAGGCACATTCTAATTCTAAGATTAGTGTACATGAAAGAGATGTTGAACTACCTAGCAGAGATGTACATAGTGATTTAGAAGTTGAATGTAATGAACCCTTTTTGGGGGTCATTCGTTTATTTATGACTTTTCTTTTATTTGTATCCTTTTTGCCATATTTTTCCTGATGATCCTTTACTCAAAACTTTCATTTAATATATATATATTTTAATTTGAAGAGTTGTGACTTTTCAATTTGATAGTTATATTATAATAATATAATTATTTATTTATATTAAATTTAATATTTATATTAATATCACAAAATATAAATTATTTATTTATAATAATATCACAAAATATTTATATTATATAATATATATTAATTTAATAATATATCAACTATATAATTAGATTATAATACTTTATTAATATAGTACGTTGCTATATTATATTAGATTATTATTATTATAACATGATATGATATTATTATATAATTAGAATATAATATTACTTTATATAAAATATTTATTTATTATTAATATGGGGACATCACAATCCTCCCCTCTTGAATTTTCTTGTCCTCAAGAAAAGACAGCTTATAAGACTATCTACATGTAATGTTAATATCCTTATGATGTAAGAAAATATAAGCATATATTGAATATAAATATTGATGCATAAATACACGAAGCAAGCACGAAGTAGACATATGAATGCATGAAAACACAAAGCATACATGATGAAGATAGCTGATGCATGAAAGCACAAAGCATACACGATCAACACAACTGACGCATGAAGGCACAAAGCATACACGATGAAGACAACTGATGCATGAAAGCACAAAGCATACACGATGCAGACATATCATACATTCTTTGTTGATTCTCTATAATTTAATTTTCACAATGAAGTAGAGTAAAAGGAATGATTTATAAAATATACTTCCCCAATACGCCTTTTGATCATGGATCCTATAAACACAAATAATTATTAGCATATAATAGCTCCAAAGAAAGACGAGTCTTGTGATGATCCCTTTTCTCATTTACATAATCTTTTGGAAGGAATATTTCTCTCTCTTTATTACGATCATCATAAGATGGAAGAATTACAATGCCAAAGGGTGCATGAAACAGACTACAAGCAGTTCCCTAGAGGATATCCGTCATGTGCCCAAAATTACTCCGCCTCTCTCTCCACAAACTCCCTACCTTAAGATATCATAATGTAGATGAGAAGATGAATGTTAATCTAATGAACATAATCATTTGGAAGATTTCTTCATATAAGGTATATGAATTTTTCTCTCTCCCTATTACAATCATCATAAGATGGAAGACTTACAGTGCCAGAGGGCACATGAAATAGACTACAAGCGATTCCCTAGAGGATATGTGTCATATGCCTGAAATTACTCCACCTCTCCCTCCACAAACTCCCTAACTTAAGATATCATAATGTGGATGAAAAATAGACCCCTATGTACTATAATTGGAATATGTTCCTAATGTTCTCATGATTCCTTAGGAATGTATCTTAACATAGATATATCCACTTAATTTGATATTTATCTAATTGTTTATAAATTCACATCTATACTTGTGTATATATACATATATACACACAGACACACATATATATATTGAAATGACTTGTACCATATATTTACCATTAATGATATTTTCAATATAATTCAATGAGTTGATGTACCTTATACGTATTGATTAGTACTTTGGTACTCTAGTGATTGACAGGGTCCCGTATTGTGTACTTAAGCCTGTATGCTCATGTAACTTGCCTTGTGATTGGTGCTTCTTTTTTGACTTTTTCCTGCTTACCTTCCTTATCATCCTTTCCAATTCTATTATGGGTACTTCGAATGAGGTGTCATCTTTGGGAAATTGAGCCATCACTCAAACCTCTGTAGCTTTTGTAAACACCCTAAGGATTATTGCTGGTGATAGCCCCCAGATTATTTAGTTATAATTACTAGTGCCAGACCCATTCGATGGACTCTCGCCTACAAATTCTAGGTGAATGCATCCACAAGCTCACACACATTATCATCAATTTAAGTCCCCTCTTCTGCTCATCATGATGACTCTATGATAGGAATGCAATCTTGTAGTCTTCAGAAACTAATTGAAGCTTCATGAGTTGGAGGTTGATTTTGCTTTGGTATCCTCCCAAGACATGCCCCTGTAGCAGCAATGAGGAAAATTTGAATGATCAAAAATGGATTTTCATCTCATGCAATTGGCTAAAAGAATGCCCTACAAATGTATTTGCATTCCTCTCATTCACACAAATCATGGTTGCTAATATCAACAAATGCGTAGGTAGAAATAATAAGATCCAAGGTAAGCCAAAATCAGAGCTTGAGAGCCATTTCTATGATCGGCTTTTCTTGGCACACAATTTACAAAAGTATAGTGATCGATGAGAGGAATCACAAATATAAGCAATCTTAGTTTATGAAGTAGACCGAGTTTTATCAAATCTGCTGGCGTTCATGTAATCTTTTATTGGCTAGCCACATTCCTTGAGTGATGGAATGACTTGGGTTGTTTGTTTGATAAATTCTTTTAGATCATTATTTAACTGAGCACTCATGGTGGTGTCTCCCTTCTTCCTTTCTTTTTCACTTGCTCTTTGCTCCCTCTAATTGATTTGCATAAACTATTCTTCACAGATTGGCAAGATTTATGCTCTAATACCATTTGTAATGAACCCTTTTTGGGGGTCATTCATTTATTTATGCCTTTTCTTTTATTTGTATCCTTTTTGCCATATTTTTCGTGATGATCCTTTACTCAAAACTTTCATTCAATATATATATTTTAATTCGAAGAGTTGTGACTTTTCAATTTAATAATTATATTATAATAATATAATAATTTATTTATATTAAATTTTATATTTATATTAATATCAAAAAATATTAATATTATATAATATATATTAATTTAATAATATATCAACTATATTATTAGATTATAATACTTTATTAATATAGTACGTTGCTATATTATATTAGATTATTATTATAACACGATATGCTATTATTATATAATTAGAATGTAATATTACTTTATACAAAGTATTTATTTATTACTAATATGGGGACATCACATTGAAAGACCAAGTGAAGAAAACAAGGCTGAACTAAGATTGTTTAAGTATGTCAAGAGACATCACCCTACTGCACAAATCATTGGAGATAAAGATGCTAGACCAATAAAAAGGAACACATTGAGAAATGACACATGTTTGTTGAACATGCAAGAACCTAAAATAGTGAAAGATGCCTTAGAGGATGTGGATTGGAGTAAAGCCATGAAAGAAGAGATTGAACAAATTGAGAAAAATAAGACATGGACTCTAGTTCCTAGACTAGAAGATAAAATGTGATTGGTACTAAGTGGGTATACAAAAAAAAGTTAGATGAAAATGGTGAAGTCACAAGGAAAAAGACAAAATTAGTTTGTAAAGGATATGCACAAAGAGAAGGGATTGACTATGGAGAAACATTTGCCCCTTTTGCAAGACTAGGAGTAAGAACTCTGCTTGCTTACTTTACATACAAGGGTTTCAAAGTTTATCAAATGGATGTCAAGTCTACATTTTTGAATGATTTATCAGAGGAAGAGGTTTATATAGAACACCCAAAAGGATTTGTTAATGCTGACAAAAAAAACATGGTATGTATGCTACATAAAGCTCTATATGGTTTGAAACAAGCACCAAGAGCATGGTATGAAAGGATTCATACTTATCTTGTGAAGATTGGATTTGAGAGGACTAATGATAACATCAATATACACTTGAAGATAGAGAAAGGAAAAGGTATTTTATTATCTAAATTTTTTTTTGATGATATCATATTTGGAGGTCAGATACTTTATGTAAGGTATTTGCAAATGAAATGAAGAAAGAATTTGAGATGCCTATGTTTGGAGAGATCAAGTTCTTTGTGGGTTTGCAAGTACATCAGATGAAATATGGTATATACATTACTTAGTCAATGTATGTTAAGGAGATATTGATTTTTTTTGGATTGAAGGATTCCAAGCCAATAAGCACACCTATGGTGATAGGACATAAATTGTCAAATAATAATGATTTAGCTGAGGTGAATCAAACATCATACAGGTCTATGATTGGAAAATTACAATATGTAGTACAAAACATACCTAATATTGCATTATCTATAAGGATATTTGCAAGATTCTCTACTAATCCCAAGGAGAATCATTTGATGGTTGTTAAGAGAATAATAGGATATCTAAAAGGAACATAAGACTATGGTTTATACTATAAGAAAAATGAAAAATTTGAATTGAGAGCCTACACTGATGCTGATTGGGCTAGAAATATTGATGAAAGAAAGTACACTAGTGGAGAAGAATTTTTCTTAGGCAAAAGGCTAGTTACATGGACTAGCAAGAAACAAAACTGCATTTCTCAATCTATTGCTAAAGTTGAATATGTTGTTGCTATAGTAAATTGTACAAACATTGTATGGATCAAACAAACTACTCAAAGGTATAAAGCAGAAAATCACTGAACCTATGATACTTTATTGTGATAATATAAGTGCTATAAATATATCAAAGAATCTTGTGATGTATATAAAGACAAAGCACAATGCAATCAAGTATCATTAGTTGAGATATTTAGTTCAAGATAAAGAGGTGAAGATAGAATATGTTAACACAAAAGAAAAAATAGCTAATATCTTCAAAAAAGCATTACCTAAGGATGCTCATGAGTGTCTAAGAGGTAAAATAGGGGTGATACCCCTATCAAAGCCTATCTAAGAAGTATGAGGAGTGCCTCACATTAAACAAGTTGATTGACATATGTTACACATTGATATAATGGATCTTACTTTAGATGCCTCCTAAAGTAATCAAAGAGCTAGAATACAAATCAATCACAAGCTAGGTGATCAAGGGAGAAACTGTAAATGTTCATATCTACATATGTATATGACAAGTCTTTGGAATTATTGTCAAAGAGGGAGAAATCCAAATAGACAATATAGATAAAAGAGACATGGAATATCAAGTCAGAGGGAGAAAGTGTACTTGTTGATTACATCTACCTAGTAAAAGGGAGATACTATTCTAGGAGATATAAGAAGTGATCAAGAGGGATTCAAAAGGATGAGTTGATCAATTGTCTATTGATCAAAAAAAAATTTTGTAACCTATTCAGAAGATGAAAGTTGCTGATAGAGGGAGATATTTCAATACATGGAATTATTTTCATTCTTTTTGGTATTTTGTTAGGTCATAGTGATTAAGTTTGGTCATTTTGGTTTTCCGTCAATGCTAAAGAGGAAGATTGTTGAAAATAGATTGATACAAGTATGATAAATTTGTTTCAATAATTTTTTTGTCACTGATGTCAAACCTACTACTTGCTGGTAAGATAATTGATTATATTATTTAAGTACTATCATTTGCTTGATTAATAAAGAGGATTATATCAAATGAGGTTTTCAATAGAACCTAGAGGAAAGGTTGAGTTATGATATGAAAAAGGAGAACAAGGATCAACTAAAATCTGCACAGTAGGTGCTGAGAAAAGTTAGTGCAAGATGAGCATAAAATTAGTTGGTGCTAAGAAAAGCTAATTTTAGTGTAAGCCAAGTAAAGTTTAGTTGATGTCAAGCACCAATAAACTTTAGTTCATGTTGAGTGATTTGATAAAGGATGTTGAGCAACACAGTATGTGTTGACCATCAAAAGCTAGTTAATGTTGAGCATCAACATTATGAGAAAGATTGAGAATTCAATGAATCTAAGTTGACAAGTTTGATTTCTTGGAGTGTGTGAACCATGTGAAAAATAAGGTTGATGAGATGGTGGCACAAAATTCATGGTCAACCGTTTTGAGGAAAATTCAAAGAGGATCGAAGGATAATTTTTTAGAAGGGAATGAAATGAAATAATGGGTAGATTTATTGAATCCTACCTAATCTAACCTAACCCTTAAATGGAAGATGGAGGATGAACGACAAAAGATCTTAATTCTCTATTTATAGAGATGGCTAGTTAGAAGAAAATGTTATCATGTACGAGAACCTAAGTAAGATAAGGAGTCTATGGTATTGCTTCATTTAGTGACCTAAGTGAAGAGACTACATTGGAAAGCAAAGCAAGAAGGCTTAAGGGTATGGATGCTTGAAGGGTGAATAAGCTATCAATGTTGAAGTGTGTGAAAGCCAAGTAGAATGGAGGAATAAAATAGGGATCTTTAATCTACAAGTGTGTTGTAAGTTGTTATTAGATCAAGCCTTATTGTTACTTTCTAATCATTGTATCAGTCTAGGGTAAATCCTTTGGATTAAGGTTGACCTAATAGTCATTTGTAAATCCTTTAACTGGGTGACATTCCAAGTCAATGATCAAAAGTCCTATAATAAGGCTCACTCATAACAAGGTGATTGATATCCTTTAACCAGGTCACATTTAATTGTGTACACTGTAATCTTTAACAAGGTTGGCCTTTCACAGGGAATCACTTTAGAATAGTGAGAATGTATAGCATGTTACTGGTGGTTTTTCCCAAATTAGGTTTCCATGTTAAATCGTTGTGTCAAATATGTTATTGAATCTATTATGTTTCATGTTTACATTTCTACAAGGTTGATTTGATAGTAACCTACAAGTTTAAGTGATTGCATAATCAAATAGATGCATGCATGATGAAAATGTTTTATGGATATGGGTTTACTAAGTTGTGAAAAGTTTTAATTATACATGTAGACCTTGGATAACTGATTCAACCCCCCTCTCAATTATTCTAAAGAAGTCTAATAGCAAGTGCACCAAGAACTTATCTAACCCTTGCAACACTTACAGGTTTTGATGATGATGTTTAGTTTGAATTGATATCATCTCTAAGAAAGATCATCTGCAAGAATAAGCAAGTGAAGAGTTTGTAGAAGACTCTGATGGATGTAACTGAAAAGTTATAATGAACATTGATAGTGAAATCTCTAGATTAGTTATACATCAAAATATGTAGATGTCAAATCAAAATATCAAAACTGATTTGACAACTCTTGATGCTTGCATTGAGGAATTAATAAGGTGCTAATTTGAAGGTAAGACCTTGTATGCTAAATATGCCATGTCTTTCAGTTATACCAAAGACATTGATTAGGAGCTTAAGAAGAACTATAATGAAGTAAAAGCACTGACATATACTCTAAGTCAACCTGGTGTAAAGATTGAAGGAATTGAGACACATGTTAGTAAGACTTGTGATGAAATAAGTCTGTTGGAAGACAACAAGGCAAGGATCACACAAAGGTTCTTAGTTTTGAGAGAAAACTTATTTGTGAGGTTAAGCACAATTGCGCATCAACTATAAGAATGTCTACTAGCAAAGACATCTTTTGATAACTTCATTTACTTAGACTTGAATGAGTGAAGATTGCATCTTATAGATTATGTGCTCTCCTCAACATATCAAAAGGAGTAAAAGATTCATGGGAGAAGAATATGAAGAGTCTAGCAGTCAACTTTGTAGACTACATTTCTTGCTTGTCAGCCTAGAGAGGGGGTGATTCAATTTTGACATGTAAATGAGTTTTGACACCTTTGTCTTTGATGTCAAAGGGGGAGAAGTACACTGGAAAATTGTATTGAATATAATGTAAAGGAAAGTATTACTAAGGGAGAGTATTATAGTATTATATTGTATTAGGATATAATATGAAAGATGGTTATATATGTAATGATCCATAATTTTTGTAATTTTGAAATTTCGTAAAGTTTTGAAGGCCAAATTTTGAAGAATTTTTTGTGTAACATTTTGGGACTTAGGAAATTTTCCCATATGTTGTCATCAATACCAAAGGGTGAGATTATTGGCAATATGGCTAAGTCGGATGAATAAGGATTTTCATTTATGGCAACATTTAATTTTGGAATGGAAGGTAGAATGTATAGTTGAAGATTCCATGATTAGAGATAGAAAATTGTCTAAGTGTTAGAAAATTTTGATATTAGTGCAAAGATAGTTTTTGATATTGTGAAGTCTACATTGATATTTGACACATGCACAATTAAGGATAGGTAGTGCAAAAAGTCTTGATGAGGTGGTTAAGTGCATAGTACAATTTGGTCAATATGACGTCAGTTATATTAGATTTACTGGTAAAGACAATGATTAGAGCATAATAGGGCACAACAATAATAGATGAATAATAGGTTAAGGAATTATTTTTTTAAAGAAATAATTACTTAATTATTTAGGGTTGAAATCCTAGATGTTAACCCTAAGTTATCATGGTCTAATTTTGTATTTAGCCAAATGTGTAAAACCATGAAAGTCGACTTGATAAAGTTTTATAAAAAGGAAAGATATAAGTAAGAAATCATTACTTGTGAAGTACATGGTGTGTATGTGAACTATGTATGTGACATGTGAACTTATGTGAAGGCTTTATGATACAAATTCTAATGTGAGATCAGATATATGTGAAGTACAATAGTCAGTAGAAAAATGGTTATTGTATCTATCTCATTTTGTATAAAGGCACTATATTATATAATTGCAGGTTAGGGCAGTGGGCTCTTCTTGCATACATTTATAATGGTATTACCAACTCCTAATAGGGTTGAGGATTTTAACATGGTCTAGTCATCTAACAAGGACTGAGACACTATATGCACTTCATAGACTCTTAACTAGGTCAATATCCTTAATATGATTCTTTTATTTAGTGGATCATTTTGTGGGTACCATCCCCACTAGGGTTTTCCCTTGGCTAGGGTTTCCCTAGTTTAAAAAATATGGTGTTATGCATTCTCTTTGTGTATGGATTTATTTATTGTTTAGCATTATTGGTTTACTATCATATGCATGTTGTAAAGTAATTAATAATACCCAATTGTGGCAAAAAGTTTGTAGAATATTGATTCACCCCCCTCTTATTATTATCTATTTCTAACAATAAGAAGAGTTCAAAAGCATTGGTTAGTAAAAAAGATTAAAGTCAACCTATTGTGTAGAGGAAGAGGTCAAGAAATAAAATAAAATGGAATCTCAAGGGCAAGTTCAAGTAGACCTTGGTGTTGAAAAGGAATATAGCACATGTTCAATTTATAGTGAGAAAAAAGTACAATCAACCCTAGACAACATTTCACAGATTTTGGACTCCTTGAATACACTAATAAAGGACATAAAAAAGGTTGACTCTCCTTCTATAGTACCAAATTGGGTCATGGACTTAATAAGCAAGAAGAGGAGCCTTGTACGAGTCTCTGCACTTGTGAAGGATATGGTGAGTAAGTATACCACTAAAACCCCATAGCCTAAAAGGAAAAAAAGTACAAATTAGTTAATTATAAATGTCAAAATAGGGGAGGTCATGACTAAGGTTTCTTTATATAATCTCAAAGGAAGTTCTATAGATCTAAGTGTTGAGGACTTAATTGAAATCATAGAGATGAGCCTAGGCATATTGAACCAATAAACCAAATAGCATTGGTTAGAATAATCTTCTCAATATATGTTGGATCAATCCCAAAAAGATGTGAAGGAAAAAAGGGAGTTGAAATAAATAATCAACACAATGACAGAGTATAGTAACTCTTTGGGTGGTTGTGATGCTCTGCCTCTACTTCAAGCTCCTCGAGACTTTGATCCAACTTCACTAGATGATAAGAAGCAGTTGAACCATATTTAGTGTGCAAGACCATAGAGATAACCATGGATGAATGGGTGAAAGGCATGATTAAGAAATGAAAATAGTTCCTCCAATAGTGTACTACAATTTTTAATGATTTTGATACTCTATTAAGTGAGGTTCAAACACAACTCTTAGCCTAGGAAGTAGAAGAGAGAAAATGGTTTGTTATTATTACATAATTCTTAGATGTGGAGCTATATGGTGTAGAAAATTTCTTGATAGAGAATCCCCTTAAAGAAATATATGTTAGTGCATTATATATAATCAAAAGAAATATGACTTGGAGGTATTCAGTCTATAGGCCAACTATTACTAAAGTACAAAATATTGAAACAAAGATCAAAGGCATGTGCAATAGCTTTATCAAAGATATGTGAATCATCAGTCCTAACATTATAGCTCTGTGTGATGAAGGAAAGATTGAAATTGAACCTCTGTTAAAATATTTTGGAGAGAAATTGAAAGTAATCAAAGAAACGAGTGACCCTATAGTTATAGATTTCACAAAGGTGGCATAGGTCGAAGCTATGTTGGTCCTTTACATGAAGCACCTGCTAGAGTACACATAGCAAGTCACTAGGATGAAATGGGACAAAGAAATTTGGAAAATGTGATTTTTGAGCTTGATGAACCTAAATTCCAATGTTGTACAGGAGTTCATACGTGCTTATCACTTATTGAAGATGGCATGTGGAACAATTGGTGACAAGGAACAAACTAAAGATAGAGGCCATAGTCAACTTGCATAATGAGTCTTCCTTTGTTTTACTTTATGTTATATTGAACTTGGAGGACACTTGTCCTTTTAAAACTTTTTGGTTGTTATAACTTCTTTAGTTAACCATTAAGGGGGTTGGGTTTGCAGGGAGACCCCTTGACATTGAAAACTATAAATTTGGAACTAATAGACATTTTAAGGGGTTAGAAGATAAAGGAAATTAAAGACAATTTCAATTTTTTCTCTTCATTAGCAACTATTGGATGTTACATTTTTAATAGTGATACACAAATCAAATGAAATCTAAAACTTTGGAGATTATTTTGTTTTTAGGCTTTGAATCAAAGCAAGTTGAATTCATTTTATGAAAGTAATATAGATCTTTGTTATCTATGAATAAATTGAGAAATATTACTTTGTGAGTGTTGTCTTTTTAAATTTCATATGTGGCTCTGATCTTTGAAAATGATGGTTCAATAAGTTCTTGTAATATTATCAATATTCTAATAAGTTTTGAATCTAAAGTTACTTGAAGGACCTTGTTATCTTTAGGTTTCACTCATCAATTTTGAAATTATTAGATCATTAGCCTCTCATCTAAGAATGAATTGCATTTATCATGAACCCAAATAAATAGGATATATAAATATTAAGATAATAATATATTATTATTATAATATAATAATAAAGAAGAAAAATAATATTAAAGTTAAATATAATCGATTATATTTAATGATATATGTGTAACACTTTATAGAGATATAAATTCAAAATAATTAGATACTAAATATAGTTGATCTTAAAATATGATAATATATATAAATTTACAAATATAACAATGATATATTTGATAATATAATAATAAATCAATATATAAGATTATATCATAAATTATAATGTAATATATTATATTATAATATTAATGAGTTAAATAAATTAAATAATAATTAAATATTATTTTTAATCATATAATTAATATTAAAATTACTTAACAAAAGGTCACACCTTTCCTTATAAAAAAGTATATAAATGAGTATTATATACCCATAAGGGGTCATCAGGAAAACTAATTTTTATAAAAGAAATAGGTTTTTATCAGAAATTGGGAAAAACTAAATGGATGATAGAAAGGGGTCTTTACAGTGTTGCCTTTTTGCTTTTTGGCAAAAATAATACATATATATTTTAGTTCAGGGATTCATTGAAAATCCAATAAAGGAGTTGTACCTTATACAATTTAGAGGGAGGTTAATTATTTAACCTACCCAATTGTTATGAGCATTGTGTCTTCAAAAGAAAGAAGGGAATAGAGTCAATAAATAGTACATCAATACAAAGATGAATTTGTTGATTAACACCTAGTTAACCATACTTGACCAAGCCTATTTAACCAAGTAAGACTTAGTTAATTTAATTAACCATACTTCAAACCTAGTTAACCTAGTAAACCATACTTCAAATCTAGTTAACCTAGAGTAACTAACCATGCATTTATATTTTATTGGTGAGTTGTATAAATTTGGTTTGTGTACACACACACACAAAATTATACTTAAATTATAAATATCATTCATTATTTGTCAAGTTCAGACTAAATGTACATATAAATTTTGTTCACGTATACATTTTTAACATTTAGCAGACAATCATATAAAGTAAATTTAGCTAATGCTTCCTATATGTGAGAGTATTTGAGATGAGAAGAATCATCTAAGACTCTTGGTAGTTGGTCTAGAATAGTTTCTTTGGATACTTGAGCTAATTGAAGAGTTGGAGCAAATGATTGACAGATTGAAGTCATTCCCATTAATGTCAATGGGGGAGAGAATGCATGAAAAACATCTCCTTGGTACTATGGTGGAGAGATTGCATAGAGTAGTACCATGTATGGGGAGAAGATCCATCAATGGGGTAAAGATTGTCTAATGAGGAGATATTGAGACCTCTTATGTATGAATAAGAAAGTATTATTGAAGTCAATAGGGAGATACATTGAATGGGGAAGAAGTTGAGAGTTGTTCCTGAGAATAAGAGTGTGAACAAATGGTGCCAATCTAAGAAAGAGATGCAAAATAAAGAAGTTTTCTAGAGAGTTGAAAGATTTTATTGATGAAAATGATTTGAAAAAAGGAGGATAGTAGTAGTTACAACAAAGTGTTGTTTTGGTATTATTGGAACTTAGATGTTTTTCATCTATGTTTTCATCATTGCCAAAGGGCAAGATTGTTAGCATGAATGCTGATGGTATTCCTTTGGGGGAGTATCCTAAACATTACCACAACATGTAGGAGATAAAAAGCATGATTGACATGTTGCATTCATGACTATGTTTGTCCTTGATGTCAACATAGAATTTCTATGAAGACTAGTAGAGTATTAGATAGAGAATGAGGTCATACATAGAGAGTATTGAAGATCAAGTCAAGCAAGGTTAAGGATGTGTTCTACACTATGTCTTGATGATGAGGTTAATTGAACATAAAGTAAGTTGAAGACATGAAGAGGATATGCTTGATTTACAAAGAGCATTATGTAGACAGAGTTCCTGAGAAGCAGTTTGTGATGATTGATTTGTATCTCTTTAATGAGATAGAATCGTGATATGAAAAGTTACATTGTGGCAGTAGACAATCTAATGATGACATTAGAGAGTGCATAAATTTTGGAGTTTCATCTGTGAGAAGTTATAAATACTACGAGTTGATAGCATTGTGTAATTATAATATAATTAATTATCTTAATGTGGTCCTATTTCAATTAATTGGGAAAGCCCTAAGGATGACTTAAGGAATTTTTTTGAGGACATGGTATAAAGGAAGGTCATTTTCCTTATGGTAAACTATGGATTGGATGTGCATGAACTGTGAACTGTGCAAATAAGAGCAAAGTATTTGGTAAATGTGAGTAAGCAATCCAAGGGATTATTGGATGCAAAGTTGGTGACCTAGTATCAAGATCAGAAGAAGAAGATGTCTAATTGAAAGGATAGAGGAAGAGGAAGTAAAAGTACAGTTAATTTCTATTATTCTATAAGGAATAATATGAAGATCAGTTGGAGAGTGATTTCAATGATCTTTCCCCTAAAGTTGTTTGGATAGTGGGTCCATTTGTCTTCTACAACTCATAACAAGGTTGACACAACTCCTAACATGGTTGGAATCTCCTAACAGGGATTCAAAGTCTCCTAACAAGGATTGATATGTAATAAATGTATTTTATTGACTCCTAATATGGTCCATCCTCTAACAATGAATATTTTTATTAGTACATCATTTTTTGGGTACCATCTCCCCTAGGGTTTTTACTCTGATCAAGGGTTTCACTAGTTAGCATATCTGGTATTATTGTGTTCAATTATCTTGTTATGGTTGTTGATTATATTACTCATATGGTTAAGGATTACTAAGGTTGATAATTATTGTAATAGTTGGATAACTTCTTTACCCCCTCCTCCCCTCTTAGTTATATTGGTGGACTTTATTTTCTAACAATCGGTATCAGAGCATCAAGTCCTTGAAGAGAAACCTTAACAACTTTGGTGTTGGAATTACAATAGGAAAGATAGGGGGGTGCCCCACATCCATCTCACATATTCAATAAGTAGACTAAAATGCCATGTAAAGCATATACATCTAAAGTATGTAAGAAAGTAAGCATTCACACATATATGACACAAGATATGATTACCCAGAAGCCCTCCAATGAGAAGGTAAAATTGGGTTGGGGATGACACCCACAAATATTTACTACTACAGTAATAAAGTGTATCTAATGAAGGTTATAATGTTTGATCATGAAACTTGATCCACCCTATGAAAGGTCTACCCTGTTAAAAGCTTACAAAGACTATTAGGTCATACCCCATCAAAGCACTTCAACACCCTATTAGAAGTGTTCTTGGTTAAAGGATTTCAACTCATAATTAAGTAAGCACCTTGTTAGAGGATTTCAGTACAACCTAGTAGGACTAATCTATTAAGAGATTTAACCGATTCACCTGTTTGAATGTCTCAACCATGATCTTGTGATTAGCACTTTGATACTTGATGATAGATCACCTCTATGTTATTGTGTACTTGATCCTTCTTGATTAGATGTCTCTCTACTATTCATTTTTTCCTTCCTCTGTTCTCCTTTAATTGATTTTGCAATTCAATTTGTATCATAATACATTGGTCACCATGAGTGTCTTGTTTTTGCATACAAAACTCTTCTTTTTCATCCATTCATTCCCTCTCCACTCTCTTAAAAAATTTAGGGTTTTTCCTCCTTAAGAAGACCTTGGTGACTTAGGGTAAGGTATGAATCAATGGCTGTGATTCATCCATATTGTCACTTAAACCTTCCATTTACCTAATTGGATGCATGTAATACACAGGGATTCCCACATAAGACTCATCGTTATCAAAAAAATATCGTAATTCAATCCTTAAGTTGGCCCAAAAATAGTTTACATAGTAATTTGTACCAATACAAACAATTATGACAAAACTGTGTTACTCATCATCTGAAGTCCCTGGTGCTCAACACTAACTATGACTTCAATGTTGCCACTCGACATCTTAATGACTCAGCATGCACTACTTGCTTAGCTCCTCAATCACTCAACACATATTGTCTCCTTGGCACTTGAGTGACTTAGTATATGAGTGACTCGGCACTTATTATTTACTCAACATATGTTACTTGTTCAACATGAACTAAGTAAATGACTTAAGTGTATAGACACTCACTTGTCAAAAAATGATCTGAGATAAAAAAAATCTCCCCCTTTGACATGAGTGTCAAAAAAACTTGGTCATACATTAATACTCCTATTCTTACAAGCATAACATAAATGATTATTTAGCTTCTATACAAAATTTCAAAATATCAAAATTTTGCAAAATGACTTATACCTCAAAATCTCATAACTTTGCCTAAGTTGCATGTTATACTCTACTCTATATCAAAATCTTTCTCTTGCTAAGTAGATTTGCATTAACTGATACTCTTTCTCTAGTTTCTACTTGCTTTCTCTCCTACTTACTCTTACTTCCCCATTCTTGCTCTCCCTTTGCTCTTACTCCCCCTTTTTGACACTAATGTCAATAGGTTATACACTAATAGTGTATTTATCCAAAAAAGATCTATGGACCTCAAGTATAATTTCAAGAGCTGCATCCCAATTATCACAAGCTACCTCCAATTAATTTGGATGGGCAACTTGGTAGCAAGGTGTACTAAGCCATCTAATGTAGAAAGATTAGGGTTTTTCTTTAGAAGTGTTTCTACATAGCCTAGTTTCTTGTGTACAATATCCATAAGAGGAGTCAATGTAGATTGGATGCTAACCAGTTTAACCCTGATATTGGCTTCATTTGCATGTAATGATGCTAACTAACTTTGGGATTACAAAAGGGTCCTAAAGTTTTTCTCACTTTGAGATGGAGACATGAGCAATTTTGCACCAGATGACTGCATTTGACTCTCCAAACTCAAGATGTGATTCCTTATTTCTTGTGTGAAGAGTGTGGGATTACACAATTTGGTGTATATAGAGAAAATGTTCTCTAGTACCTTCTTCAAACTATCTATCTTAGTTACCAATGCAACCTATGTTAGTGCAATATCACTAAATATCTTCTCATTCACTTTATTTTGAAACTTCTTCTCAGATCATTCTAATAGTTTGACATTAGTATCTAGGCTTGTGTCACTCACTCTTTCTACTACATTGGTCAATTGTTCAATGATTGGCTTTGTTTCATATGGAGTAGGCAAATTGAATGCATCTAAGAAAATTTCTTTAATCTTAATCAGAGGTTGCTTCTGCCTATGCTCCCTTTTGAGTAGCTCTCGATGTTTCTTCCTTGCTAGGGCTTCTTGCAGTATACCCATTTGCTCAATTGTTATTGCTACATAATCAAACTTTGGCAATACAATTTCTTCATCTAGGCTAACATCTCCATAAGTAATTACCTCTTCCACCTTAGATGAGCTAGGACTTGGCACTAAGAATTGCAATCGTGTAGCATTTGTGCTTGGCCTCTGAAGAGTTTGACTGAAAGGAGTTCCAGATTCTAGTAATGTTACCAGTGCTTGGATTGCTACTAGCTCCTTCGGCTTGGGTGTCAAACTTGTCTCTTCAAACTTGTTCTTTTATGCCTCTTTGATTTTAGTTGCACCTCAATGTTGTGTTGGAGGTTTAGGTGTATCTACCTAATTTGTTTGGCTTTGTGTCCCATCATTTATTGGTGTTTTCACATTGTCTTCCCCAACAATGCCTTGTTCATTATTATCTTCTTCATCTTCTCCTACCTCAATAGGTATCTAATCATCTTCTTTTTATATTGTCAGTCCTTATGTTAGTTTCCTCATCTATTTGGACTTCTTTAAAATATCCTCTATTTTGTTTTGTAATATGCTAAATGCCCCTTAGGTACACATTTCTCAACATATTTCTTTATGGCTTTAGACATTTCAGCCTTACTAAGTTCTGACATAGCTTGAGGAAGGGATGTCTCCCTAATTTGTTTTCCTATGTTCAAACAATAATGCCATTTTTGCTCAACTCTTTCATATAAACTGTTAGGTATGGAGTTGGTAATTTTTAGAGGAGCTTTCTTGAATGTAGCCATCATGGCATATATTACCTCCTCTACTTGGTTCTTCTCAATCTTTTCAATATTATCAAATTTTATGTGAGAGAAACCTAAAAAATCAACATTTTTTCTAATGTTATCATATAAATAATCTAGGTTTTATGAGGGACTATGACTCACCATTTGGAATTGGCTATTGTTATCAAATTAAGTTTTCTCCTCATCAAATTCAACTTGAGCAACATACTTTCTTCTTGGTCTTTTATGTGCTCCACCTTCCTACTCTTTAGGGTTGGCTACCTCTTTAGCCTTTTGTGCAGTGACTCTTGTAATAGCCCTTGTGGTAGGTGTTGTTGTTTTAGGCTAGCTTGGTTTCACAACCTTCTTTGATTTTGTCATTGCTTGTGTCTTTTCCTTCCTTTTCTTCTTGTCAGTAGGAATAGGTGATTCCTTGGCTTCTTCTTCCTCAACACCTTCTATAGTTCCTATCTCTTCCTCTTGTTGATCCTCTCATTGACCTTTTGTCAGTGCCAATGGTGCTTGAACTTGTGTGTCCTCTTCTTCTTCATCATCTTCCTCTTCTTCTTCTTCTTTAACTCCATCAAATTTTCTTTCAATTTCTTCACCAAATTTTTCTTCTTCTTGATCACATAAGTTGTCTTTAACTCCATAGTGATCTTTGATTTGGCCAATTCATAATTACCAAATGTTTGAGCTTCTTTGTCCACTTCTTCTGCAAGTAATGCTATGATTGCTGTAGAGGTCTCATCGATATTGATCTCATAACCTAATGGCCTTAGCCATCTCAACCTAGGAATTGCTGCTTTTACATATGTGTGATCAGTATCAACTAGGAAGAAAACATCACCATAATGTTTCTCCACTAGTGAGACTAGTATCCTTAATCTCTTCTTCATAGATTATTTAAAATCTTCAAAATAACTAGTTATCACTGACTCAAAGTTATCACCTAATTATTCAATGAATTCTCCTATATGCACTGCAATTGATCTATTCATCTTCCATGCAACCTTACCAAATGTAGGAAATGTATTCTACACAGAAAAAAAATACATACTAGAATAGATCCAAATTTACACTGAGCACTCTTGGTTTTGCTTATAGCTCCCAAATTTTCAATTAATTATTGTAACTACAACTCAGAAAGATCATAAATATGATCTTTCTTCATAATTTTGTAGCCCATATCCACTACAATTCAAGGTACACTATTTATTCTACTTGATTGATAAAACTTGTGAGCTATTAGGCTCACTGCAAAAGCTATTAGGGTATCTGTGAATATGTCAATGTCCATTCCCCTTTTGTTCCATACAGCCCCTATGTTCTTTTCAATGACTTCCTTTGACTCACTTCTCATAGTCTTTGGAAAATATAGGGTTGGATACCCTATGAACAATTTTCTTTGTGATTTTAACTAACCCATTCTCTAACCATACTAAGCTATCACGAATTCTTCTTAAGACAATCTCAATCAACTCAATTTTGAAGACATTGGGGAAATCTAGGGCATGAGTTAACCCTTTCTTCTCGACAATATTGTATTCTTCCTTCAATGCTCCATTTTCACATTGTCTTCCATATTCTTCTTGGATTTCCATGTCACCTATGCTTCCAATCTTGCAAGTGTAGCAATTCCTAACATCTTGAATCATCAAGACTCACACTAGTATCATAGACAACACACTAGAGGGATCCTGCTTATATGCTATAACTTGAATAGCCTTGAAAATATGTTGTTTGATCTAATTGCTAATTAACTAAATATTCAAAACCTCTTTTCCCTTTACACATTTTTCTTTAGAAGAACTAGACGCCATTACATATATCTAGGGTTTGTGAAATTTGAAATTGCATAGCTCAACACACAATAAACACCTTATAAATCCCGATGAAATGGTGTCAAATAGTTGTTCAAATCTCCTACAAACACTTTAGATAAAATTCTCTAGATTAGCTTTAGCTCTTAATGTTCTTTCTCAAATTGAAATGATGTTAAATGACAAGAAATTTATCAAATAGCCCTTAAAATATTGCAGTTAATTCTAAGTGCTTACACAACTTTAAGGTTGGCATCAATTGATTTCTGGCTCACTCAGCATCCACATGTCTTTCCATTCACTTGACAACCATTATGAGCTTGACCTCAACTAACCAATTTTTTTAGCTTGGCATCCACTAACATTTTAATCAACAACCATAACAAACCTTTTCATGCTCGATAGTAACATGAAAAATTGACAAAAATTAAAGATTTTTCTTTGATTTCTAATAACACTTTGCATCTTTCTTTATGCATATGTAATCTTTTAAAAACTAAATCCTTGGAACTGATGTATGGTATATCTTTTAAATATCAGTTTGACATACCTCTTAATTGCTTAGTATGATGAGGTGTGATCACCTAACCCATTGGGTGAAGTGATCCCATCTATACTTGATCTACTACAATCCTCCTTTCTCTTCCATGTCTTGTTCATCTCATCTCTGACATTTTCAATATCTCCCTTGCCTTTGCCTTTGTTGAACTCACAACTTGGTGCCTTTAACCTTGTTGGATAATATCAGTTGATGTGACCAATCTTCAAATGGCTAAAACATGTGGTTTGACTCAACCACCTTTTGTAATCACTTCTAAAGTATGTTCTAATATAGTTCTCAAGAACATTTCCATCCTTTTGATACCTTATATAATAATCCCAATTATAAGAGTTTCCATTGTACTTTACCTTTGTCTGCTTTTTTGATGACCACTTGGGTTTGGATCTGTACTCAAAATCTCTATGTCCATACTTCTGATAGTTATAACAATATCCTTCAAATCTTTGAGTGTGAATGGTCTTGATTTTGCATTTGTGTGCCTCATGACCTTGGTTTTTGCACTTATGGTAGTCACCCATGCTCTTCTACTTAACATTTTGATTTTTAGTCTTGCTCCTACACATATTAGCAATATGTCCTTTCTTACCACAATTATGACAAGTGGATTTTGAGTTCTTACCTTTGTCAACACTTTTGGATGATTCTCCTTCTTCAGTGCTTGTGTATCCTAGTCGAGATGTATCATTCTTAGATCTTGGCAATCTCATCAATTGTTCAAAGTACTTCACTAGGTTTATTGAAACTTTAGCAAACTCCTTTTCCCTTTTCAGATCATTTCTCAATTGTTCATTCTACAACTTTAGTGTTGTTATCTCAATGTCTTTACTATTTATTTCATGATTAGCAATCATGACTTGATTCATTATTTCCAATTGCATGTGAGAAATCCTATTTACTTCTGATGATTTATCTTCCAGTCTACTTGTCAAAACTCCTTTTTCATCTTCAATCATGACTTTTTCTTCTATATCTTTCTTTTTCTAATCGATCACTTCACATAGCAATATGGGTTGTGATTCTTGCTCTATCTTAATATTTTTAATCTCTTCAGCTAGGGTTTTGTTCTTTTCCATTAGATTTGCAACTGCTACATCAAATTCATTAGAGTTTCTATTTGAGAATAGCTTTGTAGTGTCCATCTCTTAGTATTGTGTGTCATTATCCTCAATAGCAATTTCCTTCCTTCTTCTCAATGATTTCTTTAGATCTTCTCTTGCTTCATTCAACTGATGTAGAATGAGTTGTATTTCAATCTCCTAGTTCTCAATAACTTTTCCCAACTTGTAGACTTCCATTTCCAAGATCTTTCATCAAATTTGTTAGGTTTTACTTTCAGAGAACTATGCTCTAGTACCAATTGTTTGAATTACAATAGGAAAGATAAAGATTTGAGTAGGGGGGGTGGTGGGGGTGAATCAATTCTTTAAACTTTAACCCATAAAAATATTCACCACATATCTGTCTCACATATTTAATAAGTTAACTAAAATATCATGTAAAGCATATACATCTAAAGTATGTAAACAAGTAAGCATTCACACATATATGACACAAGATATGATTACCTAGAAACCCTCCAATGAGAAGGTAAATATGGGGTGGGGATGACACCCACAAATCTTCACTACCATAGTAATAAAGTGTATCTAATGAAGGTTACGATGTTTGATCATGAAACATGATCTACCTTGTGAAAGGTCAGCCTTGTTAAAAGCTTACAAAGACTATTAGGTCTTACCTTGTTAAAGAATTTCAACACCCTATTAGAAGTGTGCCTGGTTAAAGGACTTCAACTCACAATTGAGTAAGCATCTTGTTAGAGGATTTCAATACAACCTATTAGGACTACTTTGTTAAGAGATTTAACTGTTAGAATGTCTCAACAATGATCTTTTGATTAGCACTTTGATGCTTGATGATAGATCACTTCTACGCTACTATGTACTTGATTCTTCTTAATCAGATGTCTCTTTGTTGTTCACTATTTTCTTCCTCTATTCTCCTTTAATTGTTTTTGTAATTAAATTTAGATCGTAATAGCTTGGTCACCATGAATGTATTTTTTTCACATACAAAACTCTTCTTTTTCATTCATTCATTCCCTCTCCACTCTCTTAAAAAGTTTAGGGTTTTCCCTCCTTAAGAAGACCTTGGTGACTTATGGTTAAGTATGAATCAATGACTGTGATTCATCCATATTGCTGCTTAAACATTCTCTTTACCTAATTGGATGGATGTAATATGTAGGGACTCCTACTTAAGATTCATCCTTACCAAGAAAATATCACAATTCAATCCTTTATTTAGCTCAAAAATGGTTTACATAGTAGTTTGTGCCAATATAAACAACTATGAAAAAATTGTGTTAGCATTTGAAGTCCTTGGTGGTCGACACTAACTATGGATTTCATAATGTCACTTGACATTTGAATGAATTAGCATGCACTACTTGCTTGACTCTTGAATCACTCAACACATACTATCTACTTGACACTTGAGTGAATCAACATATGAGTGACTCGACACTCATTATTTACTCAGCATGCTCTAATTTACATGTTGTGCTCGACATATGTTACTTGTTTGGCATGAAATAAGTAAATGACTTAAGCATGTAGACACCGAATTTTCAAAATCTATCTGAGATTAACATTTGGGAGATCAATGACGGGTCATTTTAGAAAAGAAAGTCCTAAGTTTGATGGAGTTAACAATGACTGTTGAAGGAAAAATTTGAAGATTCATTTTCTATGTATGGGTCCAAGATATTAGACTTTGAAAAAGAAAGACAAAGAAATTGTGGAAGAAAGCAAGCTTGAGGAATGCAGTGAAGTAGAAAGAGATATGTTTATGTGAAATATCTGAGTTAGAGAAGCATTACTGGCAGTTCTTGAAAATGAATACAATCAGGTAAGATCTTTGGAAACATCTTATAAAATTTGGAAGACTTTAGAATCTATTTTTGAAGGAGATAAGCATGCTAAAAGAATGAGAATACAAAATTGGATATGTTTGTTTCAAGATACTAAAATGATGGAAGATGAATCTATGAGAAGCTATATTGGTAGGATATTTCAAATTGTTGTAGGAATTAAGTCTTGTAAAGGATCTAAAGAGGAAGATGAGATTGTATTTAATATTTTGAAAACTTTGACAACACCATTCAAGCAAGTAGCACATATGATTGAATAGTTGATACTGTATACTAAGTAGTTCACTAGGAAAAATTTGCTTGGAAGATTAGAAGAAGAAGAATCAAGTTTGAGGTAGTTTGAAGAATTGACAAGAGTTGAGACAACCTTTAGTGCATTAAGTGTTTTCCCTTGCTTTACAAGAAGTTCAAGCACTAATGGATACTATGCTCGTAACAATAGACCCAAATCTAAAGAAGATAGAAAGATTGAAGAAGGAATAGCCTTGCTTGTGAGAAGATAACCAAATAGTAAACACATTTTCAAATGTTGGACATGTAATGAATTTGGTCATTTTGCTTCTAAATGTCCTAAAAGCGAGAAAAAGTATAAGAGAAACTTCAAGCCTAGAAGACCTAGAGATTGTTTGTACTCAAATGAAGATGATGAATCTAAGGAAAGAACTTAGAGTGAAAGTGATGATGAGTTAGGATTTGTGGCTATAAAAGAAGAGAGCTATGAAATTAAAAATAGAGAAGAAAAAAACCCTAGTTTCTCAAGTTGAAAAGAAATCTGATTGGATTATAGATAGTTGATGTTCACATCACATGACTGGTGATATCTACAAGTTTGTTAAGTTTGGAGATCATGATCGAGGAATTATTAAAGTGGGAAATAATGCAGCTTGTCACAATATAGGGATAGGATCTATTTCTCTTGATGGTAAGACTAACACTAGTGATGTTTATTTTGTTGATGGTTTGAAGAATAACTTGTTGAGTGTTGGACAGTTGGTTGATAAAGATTATCAGTTGTAGTTCATAGAGAAGACCTTCATTATCAAAGATAAAGATGATACACTAATTGGAATAGGTACAAGATCTAGAGGTAATGTGTTTCAATTGAATCTTACATAGATGACCTATTTGGTTGCAAAAGTGGATAGTAGTTGGTTATGACATATAAGGTTTTGTCATATAAACTTTGATAATATTTTGAAGGCTAGTAGTAAATTTTTAGTCAGAGATTTGCCTAGAATCATGAAACCTGTTAATGTTGTTTGCAAGGAATGTATAATGGAACAATAGAAGAAGGTTTCATTTCCCAACAATAAGTTCACTACTACTATAAAGTTTGAGATTTTTCATATAGACTTGAATGGCCTTAGTGGAACAAGAGGTTTCTATGGAGAAAGGTACTTTATGATTTTTGTTGATGATTTCATTAGAATGATTTGGGTAGCATTTCTTAAATAAAAGTCTGAGGCATTTGAAAAGTTCAAGTTATTTGAGAATAAGTTGAGAATGAATTTGGTGTAAAGATTAAGTGTTTGAGATCAGATAGAGGTAGAGAGTTTACTTCTAGAGAGTTTAACATGTTTTGTGAAGATAATGGAATTAAGAGACACTTATCTTCACCCAAAATGCCTAAATAGTAGAAAGGAGGAACAAATTTTTGGAGTCAACTATTTAATCGTATATTGTCATTGATGTTACACAAATGTCAAGCTTTAACCAAGAACAATTATTGTAAGCTAATATCAATCGGGCATCAAAGGAGATTTTAGTATTACTTGAGCAAAAGTTAGTGTTAACCAAGTTTGGTTGGTCTGCAATGAGGTTAGTGTTACTTGAGTTTAGTCAGTCATTGAAGTAGATAGTGTTAACCAAGTTGGGTCTATCATCAAAGGAAATTCAGTATTAACAAGTGTTCAGTCTAGTGTTAGCTGATTGCTAACTGATTACTTTTGTTTATTATTTGGTTAATACAAGCTAACTAAATGGATGTTTATAGATGTTTTGAAAGTATTTTGAAGCCATTTTTTCTTAGCTTATAATATATAAGAAAGGTCAAGTTGTGAGGGAAAGATTTATATAAATTTGAATATGAAAGAGATGGATATGTGAGTGAAGACAAGATAGAGAAAGAAGTTTGAAAGTTAAGTTGTAAAGAAACATGTGATTCAGAGGGATCTAGGTGTCAAGCTAGAACAAAGATCTAAATTAGCAAAGCAAGTTACATCATAAATTAGGTCAAATTATTGTTTCTTTCTAACCATTATAGTAGTAAAGAAATCTCTTAATAGAGTTGACTTAACAATCATTTTGTAAACCTCTAACAAGGTGGTATTTCTAGATTGAAGTGTCTAAAGACCTCTAACAAGGTCACTCCTAAAAAAGTGATTCAAATCTTCTAATAGGGTCACACTTAACCATGTGTTTTGTAACTTTTAATAGGGTTGGCTCCTAATAGGGCTTACTTTAAAAGAGTAAAAAATTGTAAGTAGTTGCATTGGTGGTTTTCCCAAATTGGGTTTCCATGTTAAATCTTGGTGTCTCATATGTGTTGGATACAATTGTTCAATTGTGTATTGACTTTGATGTTACACAAATGTCATATCAATCATCATAACAATGTCTATCAAGCTTTGATAGTCAGTAAGAAAAAAAACAATGCCTATCGAGCTCTGATGGTCAGTAAGGCAAAGAATAGTGTCTACCAAGCTTTGATGGTCAGTAAGGCAAAGAATAGTGTCTACTGAGCTTAGAAGGTTAGTAAAAGAAAACTTGCAGTATATACCGAGTAAATAGTTGTTACCAAGCTTTCAAGGTAATCAAAGAAATTTAGTTTTTACCAAGCTCACTCGATCATCAAAGGAAATGTGACAGAAGCAGTTCTTACCGAGCTCTCATGAAGGAATTTAGTTCTTACTAAGGAAACTTGGAAGTCAAAGGATTTTATAGATATTGCAATGTTAATCAAGTCAAGAAGGTTAACTCAGGAAATTTTTTGAAGCAGTATTTACCGAGCAGGGTTGACCGGTAAAGGATTTCATTGTTTTATGAAATAATGTTTATTTTTTTAGAGTAATATTTGTAGCCGATTGATGTATGGTTTATTGGTAAATGTAACATGTGAATGAGCCAACTTGACAATCTAAATGGTATAATTAAGAGATCAAGTTGCGAATTCTAAGTGTGTGAGATACAAGTGTGGAATTAATGTAAAATGAGGACTGATTATGTGGAAGGGAATTTGAAAGATGATCAGAGATCATTGAGGAGCAACAAAGCCATATTTGATCTAGGTGGATCTAATGAAGCAAAGTAGAAACCTATAGTTAGCAAATTTTGTTGCATCTTGTTCAAGTTAATTCATTGTTGCTTTCTAACAATTGTAGTAGTGATTTCAAATCTCTTAATAGAGTTAGTTTAACAGCCATTTTGTAAATCCTCTAATAAGGTGATAGTTCAATTGAATTGTTCTAAAAACCTCTAACAAGGCCACTCTTAACAAGGTGATTAAATCCTCTCACAGGGTCACACCTAACAATGTGTATTGTAACCTTTAACAGGGTTGGCTCCTAATAGGGCTCACTTCAGAAGAGTGAAAAATTGTAGCTAGTTACTTGGTGGTTTTCCCATATTCGGTTCCCACGTTAAATCTAGTGTCTCTTGTGTTCATTTTATTTAACTTTTGCATGCATATTAATAACTATGAATGCTAGATAATCAGTAACTAGTTAATCTACCGAGTTACAGGATTCTTGCATTGTTTATCGAGTATTAGTAGTAAATAAGTATTAAAGACATCTAAGGGATCTGTGGATTTTTTTTGTGGTAAATGATTCACCCCTCCCCCTCGCCTCCCTCTCTCAGTTACTCCATCTATAATCCAACAATTGGTATCAGAGCTTTTGGTGCTTTCAGGAAAAGATTTCAAGGATATAAGCGAAAGGTCAGGATGTCTTATAAGAGGAAAATTCCAAGACTTAACATGGACAACTTCTTAGCATGGAAAAGATTGATCAAACTTCATCTAGCTTCTATAGGAGATACATGATTTTTGCTATCATTGTCGAACTCTTTTAGGGCTAGTTTTATATTGATGATTAATAGTGGCATTATTTTGAGATTATCAGATATCGTTTTAGATTCAGTTTATCATATGATGATATTACTTGGTACTTTATATTTCATGTAGGCATGATGATTATTAGGTAATTTTAGTTATTGATGATTAGTTAGATGGTTTATTATCACATGTGTTTTCTTATAGATACTTACCCCATACTTGCATGTGTATGGTGTATGTGTTTTTTCTTAGATGACGTTTTTGATGTGGTTAAGGAAGGGAGTCGTAGTCACCTACTAGTCGGGATCTACACGATGCACCACTTCCTGCCATTGCCTATTTAACTTAGTATATATTGTTCTTGTACATGCATGGATTTTATGTAGGTTGTAGGTACCAGCTATCGACTTCCCTGAATTACTAGGATGAGCGTACCCTATCGCATTATCTCAATGATAAGAGAGGGGAGATAAATTCTCAAGTCCAAATTCCAACCCTTTAAGCCATTTTTCCTAATTAGAAATTAGGACAAGTATCTGAGTTGAGTACCCTCTGAATGTGTCAGATGACGTAATTCGTGATATTAACCCTTTTGGTTTGATTTTGTATGTGTTTTCCTATAGTGGGTTTTTCGTATTTTATTTTATGAGTCTTTGGTGTATTTTCTATTAATTAAGCCTAATTGAAAGATTTAATTAATGGTTTAATTTAATGAAAAATTAATATGGTATTTTAATATTCATTTTATTTAATTAATTAGGAAATTAATTAAATTAAATAATTAAATTTGAAGATAAAAGTTATAATTTTAAAGTTGGAATGTGATAATATTTATTTAAGTTAATAAATATTTTAGCAATTAAGTTTCGAAAATGAATTTAAAAGTGGAAAAGATATTAAAATTATTAAAAGATTCTAAATTGCATGATGTGTGCATGTGATTAAAATATAAATATATTAAGATAAAACAAGTGGAATTATTAAAATTAGTGCATGAGATTTAAATAAATAAATAAATCAAATTGAAAAGAGTAAAGTGAATATTAAATTAATTAATGTGCATTATTCTAATATTTGTTCACATAGGAGTTTACAAATTCTTGGGAGTTGTCATGTAGACAACACAAGAGTTTGCACTCTAATTATGCATGTGTTGTCAACAACACAGGAGTTAGCGCACAAATTAAGCCCATGGTGTCTACAACCTTACGACTCATCTAGAAGGTTGGAAAAGACTCATGCTTAGTTGTCAACACCTTCTGGTTGTTTGTAGAGACATTCTAGGTGCTTCCTGAGAGTTCTTTATATTTAGGCACTCCTAGAAGCTTAGAGAGAGCATTTGGAGCACGTTGGGAGCATGTTTTGGAGGACCCGAGAACGTTGGAGAAAGAAAGAGCATGTTGGAGGACCCGAGGAATGTTGGAGAAGGAAGGAGCTTGCTCTGCAGATTCTAAGGAGAAGAGAATTAGCATCAGTGTCCGGGTAGACACTTGTGATTTCCGCCTATGTTATTTTCGCTTCTTGCACTTCCTGTCTTCTTCATGTCTTCTGAATGCTTTCTAAGGTTTCTATGTGTGAATGTTCCAGTTATATACAATTTTGTCATGGATATCTAAATTGCCATATGAGAAAACCCCTACATGCATAGATCTGAGAATTCTATGGGCTAGGGTTTAAAATTTATAGGCAAACCTATTAGATGGAATAATGGGTAAATTTAGAGAACATTTATTTTAAATATTTTATAAGAAATTCTTAAAATTGGAAGCCCTTAAAATTTTTTTTATGTATATACATTCTCTTTAGAAATATACATGTTTATATATTTTTCAGATCTGCACACACACACACACACACACACACACACACATACATTTATATATATATATATACAAATATATATATGTTTATGTTGTACTATAAAACTTTGCATGTGTGTGTGTGTGTATATATATATACAAAATTCAAAGTTCGAATGTTAAATCGCAGTGAGAAACTTTATAAAATCGCATCGATTCATATTTGTGAAAATGTTTTAAAAAAAATGTTATATACAAAAAATAAAAAAATTGAATCTGTTTGGGGGGGGGGGGGTTTACCCCACCTGTCCCCTTTTTATATATAAAACGCTGGCAACCCATGCCTACTGTCGCAGGCCCTGCGACAGAGGTAGGACCGCACAACTTCACTTGAGTGGCAATGGCATTAAAAATGCGTACACCCATATTTCAATTTGTAGGGTAGTACATTTGTTATATTATGATATATGTATAATATTTTGATTTTATAAGTTGGTAATAATATTTGATATTATAAATTGTTATATGTTAGTTATGTGTGTGTGTGTGTGTGTGTACATACATACATACATACATACATACATATATATATGAAATTTTTAATATTCAAGATTTTAAATAAATATAGTTTTAAGTTATCATTTTATTAATAATGTTTGGTGATAAAGTTCTATATTGTTATTTTAGAATATTTTAATAATATAAATAGCTATCAATGGTAATATATGTTATTATGTAATATGTATATAAAGTCATGTCTTAACATTAATATTTGTAAAGTTACAAATATTAAATGTTATAGTTGATATGTTACATTGGCTAATATTATAATCACAATAATGTTAAATATGGATTATTAATTTAATAATAATTCATTGATTATTATTAAATTGGAATGAGACATTAGTATTCATAGTGATGAATTTGGTATAGTCGATTTATTAATAAGATTTTTAATATAACTTGTTATGACTAACAAGTTATTATTAAATTATTAATTTAAATATTAATGGATTTAGAGTATAGTTGATATTTTTAATCAACTGATATTTATTGAGTTGTTAATATAGTTATGATAGTAATTAAGTTATGCGATAGAGTCTTAATCGAAATGATTATCAATAATCCGGATTTGTTAAGGAAATATTAGTATTCATTAAAAAGAATGACGAATGTGGTTATTATTGAGATTTCCAATATAAATTGTTATTAAATATTAACAAGTCATTATTAATATTAGAGAATTGGATTATGGTTGGCCTTTAACTTACAAATTATGGCTAGTTATTAATTGGGTTGTTGATATGGATATGTAATTATTAATTAAATTAATTAATTAGAGTTGATGAAATTTAATTAATAATTAAGTTATGTAATAGAGTTTTAATTAATATGCTAATATCGATTCTTTTAATGAAGTTGTTAAGTATCTACATCGAAGTTGATAAGTCTTATTTTAATGACTTGAATAAAGACTTTAGATATTTTAATGGTTATTAGTGATGATTTAATTATTATAACGATTAAATTAAGAGACCTAAATTTTAGTAATATTTAGTTGAGTTTTAATTAAGTATTGTTAGAGTGATAAAGAGTCATACCTATGTTCATTATTAATTGATTAATTAATAAAGTGAATAATATTAATTAAGGGACAATGAAGATTAGTGTAATGAGTAAATATTTATCCTTCAGTTATTCTTAGAATGTAATTTTAAATAATGGAAGGATAATGTTATTGAGGGAACAAACGAATTGACTTGTAGGTCAAATGATTAATCTTATATACTTGAAGTAAACTTCCAAATAGAAACTAAAACCTCCGTACTCAATTCAACTATGTAATTTTAGCAAACCAAAAACATGTGTTTGCATTGTGTTTTCTCTATGCTTCTTGTTTTGGGTTTTTGGGTTGACTAGAGTTGACCAGTTATAAGACATCTACCAGAGGCTCGGGGGTTATGATTGTGATGTCATGATGGTGTCTTTTGATCTCGATTCTTTATAAACCCAACCATGGTAATGTGATGGTATGCTCTATGAGATGTTTGTATTTACTGATTGTTATTGCTCATCAGTCTTCTTGAGTGAAGCTGAGTTATATGTATCTAAGACACTTGACTTAACCATTTTTGAGTCATCGATAAGTTATCCTTGGATTACTTTCCAGTCGCCATGATGGGATTGAAATGTTAATTTATTTCTTGATGATGTCATGTTGTGACATATTTTGACTCAACCATTTTGGAGTCTTCAATTAGTATGATTTTGAGATATATTTTGGTTGTTAAGAACCAATGATTATTGTGATTATCAGTGATACCTTTAGTTGCCAATAGAGAACTGTTGTGGTCATGATTATCTATGGATGCTTTTCATGTGCTCATGGAGATTTGATGCTCTTTTTATGGATTATCTTCTAGTATTTCTTTCTAGTTCCTTGTATAGGACTATGGTGATTTTGTGATTTATGATTCCATGAGCTTAGAGTAGGTTATCTAGTTGTAGTGTCGGGAAGTGGCTTGCAATGGGGGTCGGGGCCCTAAGTGGCTGCCAGGGTAACTCATTGTAAGTTGTTTTAGTAAGTGAAAACATTTACATTAAATAGGGATTAAATGAACCTAATAAGATAATTGTATGTTCTCGCCCATGCCTCGAGTGCTAGTATAGACTAGGATGGGAGTAGAGAGAATGCTTGGTTGTGACCTTGCATTCTGTAGTATGCCTCATCTATACGAGAGGATACTAGTGGCTGCATAGGGATCACTAGGGGCCTGGGGTCTATTGAGAGACTACCAGGGTAACTCTAGCATGATCCGTGCGATGACACTTTCTAATTTGCATAGTAGGTTTCTTACATGTCTTTGTGTGCCTCTGGCATTAGATGTCAATTTTGTGATTGGAACCTTTGAGTTAGTATACTTTTAGGATTCCTAGACTTAGAGAGTATTTATGTTATGTGGTTTTGATAGCCTATT
This sequence comes from Cupressus sempervirens, assembly GCA_028749045.1. NCBI lineage: Eukaryota > Viridiplantae > Streptophyta > Pinopsida > Cupressales > Cupressaceae > Cupressus > Cupressus sempervirens. The sequence continues at coordinate 190,731,611 of CM053791.1, read as the reverse complement.
TGGGACTTGAGACTATCTCCTCAACGCGGTGGGAGTGGACCATTTAGGTTCCATGTGGTCAGGTGGTAGTGCTTCTTCACTCTTACCATTTGAGATCTATTTGAGACACTGTGGCTGATGCATTCTTTGCTGGCATCTATCTTCATTCTGTTCATGGATTATGATAGTGGACATGTATCCTTACATTGATGATTTTCATATGTTAGATGATGTTATCTTATGCTTTACCTTGCATGTTAGATTACTTTCTGTATATGATGTAGTATGATTTAGGAGTAACATTCCTACTATGTTAATACTGATGATCTCTTTGGTGATTTGGGATGTTATGCATGGAGGGATGGCTAGGACCCATGATAGTCTAATGATGCTATTTACGGTTGGGAGGAACCATGCACTTAGTTAGTGATGTTTGTGATTTATGGTTATCTGTTATGATGGATGTTATATCTTTATGATGATTATGTATCATGTATGATGTGTGGTTTCATTTATGTTATTACATCATGGACTAGAATTAGTAGGATGATGTACTTTATTTACATGGATGTATATTCTTTTAAGCTTTTCATACCCTATAGCATGTACAGTGGATGATTGAGCAATCAGAAATGTAATGTATGAACATTGGACTTTTCATTATTATTTTATGTGGATTAGATGGATTCATTAATAATAGTTAATTTAGATGTGATTCAATGTTAAGGGATCCTTAAGGAATGTAACCTGTTATGTTTGCATGTTAATAATTTTATTTACTTTATTTATTTCGTTACTATATGTATGTTGTAGTTTAAATTTCATTTAAAAAAAAATGCTACCAAACTTAGTGAAACTTTAGGTTAATTCTTTGGATCCTTGGCGGGGCATTATACTGTTGGTATATTATCTATCAATGATATTGCTGAAAAGAAGACCAATAATAACATGATGATAGATATAGCATTTGCTCTAAGTTATGAAGAATTTGATGACATCAAGGATTGCAAAATCGCCTTTGAAATGTGGAACAAGCTGAAAGAAATCTATGGAGGAGATGATAATGTAAGAAGAGCCAAAGCAAAAAGTTTGAGAGGACAATTTGATCAAATGAGGATGAGAGAGGATGAAAAAATTGCAAAATATGTTGAAAGAGTTAAAGCATGTGTTAGTGCAATCAAAGCATCCAGAGGAGATATCAAGGAGGAGACAATTATGAGTAAAGTTCTTAGAACTCTACTTCTCTTTGCAATTCAAGAAAGAAGATGTGAAGAAAATCATAAGATAAATCTAGAGGCCATAGTTGGAAGATTGAATGCATTTGAGCTAGACAACTATGATAATTATGTTCCAGCTACCAAAAACATTGAATCAACATTTGAAGCAAAGCTTTCACTCAAAGAAAAAGGAAAAAAGTTAAATGATCCTCAATTAGATAGTGATGAAGAATCATAATAGAGTTCAGATAGTGATCTTGAAGTGGTTGAAGCTTTGGTAGCAAGGAAATATTCAAGAGGTAAAGGAAAATACAAAGGTAAAGTTCCTCTAATCTATTTTTCTTGTGAAGAAATTGGACATATTGCTGCTAGGTGCCCAAATAAGCAAAACAAGCATGAGAAAAAGGGTCACAAGTGCAATGGCAAGAAAGATTCCAAATCATTCAAGGACAAAGGTAAGAAAACATGGTTCATGGCTAAAAATTCTAATGATTTTGATGAAGAAGAAGAAGATGAAATTGTTTACATAGTCGTAAAAAATGAATTTGATAATGATGAAGAAATGACACTTATTTCTCATGTAAGAAAAAATGATACATGGATTATAGATAGTGGTTGTTCTCATCACATGACTGGTGATAAAACTAAGCTTGAACACTTTGAAGATTATGATGGTTGCAGTGTAAGATTTGGTAACAATGAACCTTGTTGTATAAAAGGAAAAGGAAGAATCTCACTGTAGATGCTCAAAAATGGTTCGCATCTATTACTTCATCACTTCTTCAAACTAATTTGTTCCATTTTCTCATTTTACTAACTTTGATCTTTTGGCCAGATTGACCATATTTCGTCATTTGTATCCGCTTTCACATCAATTTCATATCAACTCAAAATCATATCAAATCAACTCAGAATTACCCCAAATCAACTCAGAATCAGCCCAAATCAACCCAAAATCACTCAAAATCAGTCCTAATCAAGCTAAAACATATCAAACATCCCAAATCAATCATCATTTATATGCTCCTAGGCATTGTTGTGGCTTTCAGTGCCTTGGAAACCTATCAACTTATCAATCTTATCAATCTGACATTAGTACTGTCATGGCTCTCAGTGCTAGGTCAAACTATCATTCATGTCATTCAATCTTTGACATTGTTGAGGCTTTCAATGTCAGATCATGGCATCATTAACCATTTTAATAATATTGACAACATTCGTTGATGTTATTATGATCAAACCTTATAAATCAATTTCAATCCTGTAGCATTTACAATTTTGGTTAAATGTTACATATCAACCAATTCATGTGTCCTTGGCATGTTATCAACTTCAATCAATCAATTTGATCATGGCTTTGATCTATTGGTCATCATCTTATTCGATCTATATCATCATCACACTTTCATCAAAGGATACGGTCGCATTCATTTAATCAATTTGGCCAATCATCTGCTAATTTTATCTATAGGATTAAATAACCTATAATTTATTCCTATTCTTTCTAATTATTCTTCCTAATCATAATCCTCAATTAATTAATTTTATTAATTAATTGATTCATCATCTGCAAAGCATGGAAATTCTTAATTTCCTAAGTTCCATTTTCCATCATTAATTCCATTTTCTACTAATTCTTATTTTGTGGAATAAGAGAATTTTTAATTCAAATATTCCATAAAATATTCCATCATCATGACACTTGGATATGACACCTCGTGGATTCTCCTTTGACACTTGGCTCAGATTTGTCATAATCAAATACTATTACCTCTTATGCATGTCTCTATTTGGCTTCTTTGTCATAGATTCTTGGCTTTAAGTGGGTTGAGGTGTCTTATGATGCATCATAGATTCTCTTCCACATTTAGCCAAGTTTGACTTGCATGTGTCATAGAATCTCACAATTGGCATATTCTGTCATATGCGTCATGGATTCTCAAAGGAATCTCTTGCTACATTACACATCTATGGGTGAAAAATCCAATGCCCTCACTTTGAGTGTTGATTATAAAATGGACACTCTTTCTCTCATCTTGGGTCCTTGAATCCTTGAATGCTTAAGTTTTGAAAATCCAAATCTTTGAGTCTTTGAGTCTCTACTTCTTTACATTTTGCATTCTTGCTCTCACATTAAATCACATTTCAAGTATTCTCATGGCTTTATCCCTATCATAGGCTCTTTGCTTCAATTTTGTGTGCACTATAGGCAACTTTGGAGCTACAAACAGAAAATGGAGTTTTTAATTATGTTTTCTTTCTTTTGATTAGTTTGGCTTTCATAGTAGACTAGTGGGTGCTAACGTATGATTATTAAGTTTTGTGATTTGCTCATAGTATATTATGCATTTAACCTATTTTTTGGTCCTACACTCACTAACCAAGGAACTTGTATTGACAATGCATATTGGGTAGAAGGACTAAATCATAATTTGTTGAGTGTGGCACAACTACTCAATAATGGATTCAAAGTGGAATTTATTCATGGAAAAGTAAGAGTACTAGATGGCAAAGGAAAGCTGATTGGATTAGGCACTCAAACTAAAGGCAACTTGTTTTATCTTGAACTTGGTGAATGTTCATGTTTTATTGCTCAAGTTGAAGAAAGCTGGTTATGACATAGGAGGTTATGTCATGTAAACTTTGACAACTTAGTAAAGATAAGTAAATTCAAGAAAGTAAGAGGCATTCCTAACATCAAGAGACCTGAGGTTGGTCTATACAAAAATTGTCATATTGGCAAAATGGGAAAAACTAGTTTTAAAAGCAAGAACTACTAGTCTGAAGAAGTTCTAGAAATTGTGCATACTAATTTGTGTGGACCTATTGGCATTGAAAGCTATATTGGTGAAAAATTTTTCATTCTTTTTGTTGATGATTATTCAAGAATGATGACTGTCATGTACCTAAGAGAGAAATTAGAAGTATTTGAAAAAATCAAATGGTATTTGGCTAGAGTGGAAAAGGAAATGGGAAAAAGACTAAAATGCTTAAGGTCTGATAGAGGTGGTGAATTTATTTCACATGAATTCAATAACTTTTGCATTGAAAGGGGAATCAAAAGACAGGTTTTAGCATGAAGAACTCTTAAACAAAATGGAATAGCTGAAAGAAGGAATAGATCTATCATAGATTGTGCAAGAACCCTAATGATTGAAAAGAGCATTGCTATCAAATACTAGAAGGAAGCTATCAACACTATAGTTCATACCTTGAACCAAGTACAGCTGAAAAAGGACTCATTCAAAACTCCCTATGAGTTATGGTATGGCTACAAACCCAATGTAAGTTTCCTAAAAGTATTTGGAAGGAAATGTTTCATTTTGAAAAAATCTAGAAAAGATAAATTTGATCTAAAGGGTGATGAAACAATATTTTTGGGATATTCTTGCAAAAGTAAAGCATATAGATGTTTGAATCTATCTGCTCACAAAGTCATAGAAAGTGCACATGTGAAAGTTGATGAGTTTGTAGAAAGATCTGAAGAAGAAAGCAAAAGGGAACCTGAAGACTACAAGAGATTTGTTTACATTAAACCTGATACAATGCCAAGTATACCTATTAATCAGGAATCCTCAATTCTAGAGTCTTCAGTTATCTAGTCATAGGAAGTTCAAATTGAGCTAATGCCTACCGACTTGCAAAAACTTGAGTTGCAAGAATTTGAGTTGCAAACAAAAGCTATCGAATCAACATCTACCAAGCTTGAGCAACCAGAACTAGAACCAGAAGTTGAGACACAGAAAGATGAAAATGGAAGTCATTCAAAAGGCAAGGAGCTGGTGTTAACCAATTATGTCAGAAAGTATCATACACCAGATCAGATCATTGGAGATAAATCAGAAGGAACAATGACAAGAAGTAAGTTGAAAGTCACTTGTTTACTTGCTGATTTTGAACCTAGAAATATCAAAGATGCATTAGAAAATGAAAGTTGGATTGAAGCCATGAATGAAGAAATAGAACAAATAGAGAAAAACAAAACATGGACTCTTATACCTAGAACTAAAGACAAAAATGTGATTGGAACTAAGTGGGTATTTAGAAAAAAGTTAAATGAAGATTGTAAGGTGTCAAGGAACAAAGCTAGACTGGTATGCAAAGGATACTCTCAAGAAGAAGGTGTAGACTATGGAGAAACTTTTGCTCCTATTGCAAGATTAGAAGGTGTTAGAACCTTACTTCCATATGTTGCATACAAAGGATTCAAAGTTTATCAAATGGATGTCAAGTCAACATTTCTCAATGGCATATTGGATGAAGAGGTTTACATTGAATAGCTTGAAGGTTTTGTTTATCAAAACAAGAAGGGCATGGTTTGCAAACTACATAAGGCATTATATGGTCTAAAACAAGCCCCTAGAGCATGGTATGAAAGATTGCATAACTATCTTATTCAGATTGGTTTTCAAAGAACTAATGATAACAGTAGTTTTTACATAAAGGAAGGACCAAATAATAAGATTGTTTTATCAGAGATATTTGTAGATGATACTTTGTTCATAGGAAATGATGATCTTTGCAAAGAATTTTAAGAACAAATGAACAAGGAATTTGAATGTTAATATTTGGTGAAATCAAATTCTTTGTTGGTCATCAAATTCAAAAAAGTAAGAATGGCATCTACATCACATAATCCAAATACATCAAGGAGATACTGAAAAAGTTTGGTATGGAAGACTGCAAACCAGTTGGGACTCCTATGTGTACTAGATTGAAACTTACCAAAGATGATGAATCAAAGGAAGTGGATTAGACATTGTATAGTGGATTAGACATTGTATAGACCTATGATTGAAAATTTGTAGTATGTAGTGCATACAATAATAGACATTTCCCTTGCAGTAGGAATTGTAGCAAGATTCTCAGCAAAACCAAAAGAAAATCACATGGTGGCAATCAAAAGGATCATGAGCTGCTTAAAAGGAATTGAAGATTATGGATTATGGTATAAACTTGGAGGAAATATGAATTTAAAATTGTTCACTGATACAAATTGGGCAGGAAATGTTGATGATAAAAAGAGCACAAGTGGAGGAGCTTTCTTTTTTGGAAAAAGAATAGTTTCTTGGACAAATAAAAAGCAGAATTGTACATCACAATCCACAACAGAGGTTGAATATGTTGCAGCAGTAGTAAACTGTTCAAACATTGTGTGGTTCAAACAATTATTGGAAGGTATGAGACAAGAAATCAAAGAACATATTGTTATGTTATGTGATAACACAAGTGCAATTAATATCTCCAAGAATCCAGTGATGCATTCAAAAACCAAGCATATTGCCATAAAGTATCACTTTGTTAGAGAATTGGTACAAGAAAAGGAAATAAGATTGGAATATGTCCATACAAAGGAAGAAATTGCCAACATATTCACAAAGCCTTTACGTAAGGATGCATTCTTGTATCTTAGAGATACGTTAGGGGTCATTCCCCTATCTGAAGCTCACTAAAATATAGTTTTAGTGATGCATCAACAAAAACAGAATTGAAGATCTATCAGTTGATGTAGAAAAATAATGAAGACATTGCATATGAATTAGTACATTAAGTAGAATGCTATTCAATTGATTTATGTTGTCTTTGGCATGTGCTGTCAAAGAGGGAAAATATACTATCATATCTCTTTGAAATTTGCAATATAATAAGAGTTTGTGTAAGAGGAGAGATTATTATGAAAGAGGGAGTTTGCTATAGAAAGTGAAGTATTTTTTCAGTAAAGACTTCTTTTCAAATTTCATTCTGCTATGACATGTTGTGTTGCCATCAATGCCAAAGAGGGAGATTGTTAGATACAATTGTTCAATTGTGTATTGTCTTTGATGTCACACAAATGTCATATCAGTCATCAAAATAGTGTCTACCTAGCTTTGATGGTCAGTAAGGCAAAGAACAGTGCCTACTGAGCTTTGATGGTCAATAAGGAAAAGAATAGTGTCTACTGAGCTCTGATGGTCAGTAAGGCAAAGAACAGTGTCTATCGAGCTTAGAAGGTTAGTAAAAGAAAACTTGCAGTATCTATCGAGTAAATAGTTGTTACTGAACTTTCAAGGTAATCAAAGAAATTTAGTTTTTACCGAGCTCACTCGGTCATCAAAGGAAATGTGGGAGAAGTAGTTCTTACCGAGTAAACTTGGTAGTCAAAGGATTTTACAGATATTGCAATGTTAACCGAGTCAAGAAGGTTAACTCAAAAATTTTTTGGAAGCAATATTTACTAAACAGGGTCGGCTAGTATAGGATTTCATTGTTTTATGAAATAATATTTATTTATTTAGAGTAACATTTGTAGCTGATTGATGTATGGTTTATTGGTAAATGTAACATGTGAATGAGCTGACTTGATAATTTGAATGGTATAATTAAGAGATCAAGTTGCAAATTCTAAGTGTGTGAGATACAAGTGTGGAATTAATGTAAAATGAGGACTAATTATTGTGGAAGCAAATTTGAAGGATGATCAGAGATCATTGAGGAGCAACAATGCCATATTTGATCTAGAAGGATCTAATGAAGCAGAAAAAAAACCTGTAGTCAACAAATTCAGTTGCATCTTGTTCAGGTTAATTCATTGTTGTTTTCTAACAATTGTAGCAGTGATTTCAAATCTTTTAATAGAGTTGGTTTAATAGCCATTTTGTAAATCCTCTAACAAGGTGATAGTTCAATTAAATTGTTCTAAAGACCTCTAACAAGACCACTCCTAATAGGGTGATTAAATCCTCTAATAGGGTCACACCAAATAGTGTGTATTATAAAATTTAATAGGGTTGGCTCCTAATAGGGCTCACTTTAGAAGAGTGAAAAATTGGTAACTAATTACTTGGTGGTTTTTCCCATATTGGGTTTCCACGTTAAATCTAGTGTCTTTTGTGTTCATTTTATTTAAATTTTGCATGCGTATTAATAACTATGAATGCTAGATGATCAATAACTAGTTAATCTACTAAGTTATAGGATTGCTGCATTGTTTAGTAAGTATCAGTAGTAAATAAGTATTAAAGGCATCTAAGGGATTTGTGGATTTGTTTTGTGGTAACTGATTCAGACCCCCCCTCTTAGTTACTCCATCTATAATTCCAACAATGTGTTCATGCTATTTGCTTTATGGCTTATGGTTCTAAAACTAAGTTACTAAAGATTAATACACATTAATATATTAGAACTACTTTGTCAACTGAGTTATAGTAAATATCTAGTTCTAATTGAGTAAAGCAAGAATTTGGTTTGTTAAGTAAAATTTTGTGTTGACATCTAAGGGACTTGGATTTTTTTGTGGTAACTGAGTCACCCCTCCCCTCTTAGTTTCTCCTCTTACATTTCCATTAGTTGGTATCAGAGCATTGGTGCTTGTAGGAAAAGGTTTTAAGGACCTAAGCTAAAGATCAAGATGTCTTATAGAAAGGAGATTCCTAAACTTAATAGAGAAAACTTTTCAGCATGACAGGATTTGATGAAGCTTCATATATCAAGCATCAATGATGATGGTGTATTCTACCTAGAAAACACATATGTGGCACCAACCAAGCCTATGTCTATGGAAAAAATAAAAGAAGCAAAGACACACAATATTATTATGATATTTGATGAAGTCAATGATTGTCCTACTACATTAGACATGTGGGAAAAATTGAAGAAAGTTTTTAGAGGTGACAAAAATGTGCAAAGAGCTAAGGTAGAAAGTTTAAGAGGAAATTTTGATTAATTGAAAATAAAAGAAGTTGAGAACATCACTCAGTACAGTAAAAGGGTCAAAGAAAGTGTTAGTTCAATTAGAGCTTCAAGAGGTACAATAGACGATGAAACAATAATAAAAAAGGTACTAAGAACTCTTCTTCCTATTTATGCAATTAGATTTTTAGATATTCAAGAGATGAGATGAAATCCATCACATGATCTAACCCTAAATACTCTTGTGGGAAGATTGATTTCTTTTGAGTTGGATAACTTTGATAATTATGATTCTTCTTCTAATAATCTTGAATTTGTATTCAAAGCTAAACTATCCCTTGGTAGAAAAGGAGGGAAATCAAAAGGAAAACAATTTGACATTGAAGATGAATTTGATTCAAATGAGGACCTTGAAGTTATTGAAGCTCTCCTTGCAAAAAGGGCAGCAAAGGGAAAAGGTAAATTTAGAGGAAAGTTTCTATTGATTTGTTTCTCATGTAAGTAAGTCAGCCACATTATAAAAAAGTCTCCAAACAAGGAAGATAAAGAAGAAAAGAAATTCAACAATTTCAAAGGCAAGGAATACTTCAAAAGATACAAGGATTTCAAAGGAAAATGTAAGAAATCATGTTACATTGCAAAAGATTCTGATAGTGATGATGATGAAGATGAAGTAGTTTATATTGCTATCAAAGATGTTTCTAATGATGAGGAAAATGAAAAGATGGCAATTATTTCTCATACTAGAAAAAATGATACATGGATCATAGATAGTGGTTGTTCTCATCATAGGACTGGTGATAAAAAAAAATTTGAACATTTAGAACACTATGATGGTGGAAGTGTTGGATTTGGGAACAATGAACCATGTTATGTAAGAGAAGGAATCATTGCATTAACTGATGGACTCAAATGTGAGAATTCCTATTGGGTTGAAGGATTAAGACATAATATACTTAGTGTAGCTCAATTGAATAATGTAGGATACAAAGTTGAATTCATGAATGGGAAAGCCAAACTATCGGATAGAAAAGGAAAACTAGGTGGAACTAGAAATTAGACATAAGGTAATTTATTTTATCTAGATCTCAATGAAAGCTCTTATTTATTAGATCAAGTTGAAGAAAGTTGGCTATGGCATAAAATAATGTTACATGTTAACTTTGATAACTTGATCAACATAAGCACTAATAATAGAGTAAGAGGCATACTTTATCTAAAGAAACCTGAGATGGGAATGTGCAAACAATGTCAAATTGGCAAAATAAGTAAAAGAATTTTCAAAAGTCCTATGTTTTGGAACTAGTTCACATAGATCTTTGTGGACCACTTGGTGTGGAAAGATGCTATGGAGATATATATTTTATTTTATTTGTTGGAAATTACTCTATAATGATGATTGAAATGTTTTTAAAAGATAAGTCTAATTGTTTTCAAAAGTTTAAATGGTATTTGGCTAGATTTAAGAAAGAAATAGGGGAAAATATGAAATTCTTGAGATTAGACACAGGAGGAGAATTCATTTGAAATGAATTCAATGATTTCTATAATAAAAGATGAATCAAAAGGAAAGTATCAACAACTAGAACTCATGGACAAAAGAGAATAGCATAGAGAAGGAACAAATCCATCATGGAATGTGCAAGAGCATTATTATTAGAAAAGAATATTGTACCAAAGTACTAGAGAGAAGCAATCATCATAACAGTTCACACACTGAACCAAGTTCAATTGAGGAAACATACAAACAAAACACCTTATGAATTATGGTCTAGATATAAGCCTAATGTTTGTTATCTTAGAGTATTTGGAAGAAAATGTTATAACTTAAAAGATATAACAAAAGGAAAGCCTGATGCAAAGAGTGATGAAGGAATATTCTGAGGGTATTCCAATAAATGCAAGGCATACAAATATCTAAATTTTTCTATTCACAAAGTTATAGAAAGTGCACATGCAAAAATTGACAAGTTTGCTAAAAGAAGTGAAGAAAAGAGAAGAAAAGAGCCTAAAGATTATAGAAGGTTTTTATACTATACAAAACCTAAAACCTTACATCATAAGGTTGAATCCAATCAACAATCAAGTACATCTAGCAATTCAGCCCAAGTCATAGTCAAAGGCACATGAGTCACAATTAGTTCAACTTGAGTTGCTACCCTAGGCAATACAACCTAAATCATAGGTAGTACTACCCAATCTACAACTAGATCAACTAGAGGAACCCAAGCGAAAGGATGGAGATCTTGAAGAACCAAGTGAACCAAGTTCTTAGAAAGAAAAGAAGATCCAAGGCTTGCCAAATATGTCAGAAGGCATCATGCACCTAATAAAATAATTGGAGGAGAGTAAAAAGACATATTGACAAGGAAAAAACTAAAAGGTACATGTTTACTTAATGAAGTTGGACCTAGATTTGCAAAAGATGGTTTAGAAGATGAAAATTGGATAGAAGTAATGAATGAAGAGATTGAGCAAATAAAAAAGAATAAAACTTGGTCTCTTGTACCTAGACCCAAGGATAAAAATGTGAAAGGTATTGATTATTGGGAAACATTTCCCCTATTGAAAGGCTTTAAGAAGTAAGAAAACTTCTAGCATATGAAATACAAAAGAGATTCAAATTAAATATATCTGATGGATGTCAAATCAACTTTCTGGAATGGAGTTTTGGAGGTAGAAGTCTACATTGACCAACCTGAAGGTTTCATTGATCCAAGCCAAAGAAACATGGTATGTAAAATTCATAAAGCCTTATATGGATTAAAACAAGCTCCTAGAGAATGATATGAAACAATTCATGGATATCTAGTAAAAATTGATTTTAAGAAAAAAAATGAAAATAGTAATTTGCATATCAAGGAAGGACCTCAAAACAAGATATTTCTTGCAAATTTTTTATAGACGATATCTTATTTATACAATATGATAACTTATGTAAATCATTCTCTAAAGAAATGAGGAAATAATTTGAAATGTCTATGTTTGGAGAAATCAAATTCTTTGTGGGTCTACAAGTTAATTAGATGAAGGATGACATATTTATCACTCTATCAAAATACATTAGGGAAACATTGAAAGTATTTGGAATGGAATATTCCAAACCAGTTGGTACACCTATATCTACTAGACATAATCTCTCAAAGGATTATTATTCAAAGGATGTAAACCAAACTACTTATAGATCAATGATTGGGAACCTTTAGCATGTGGCTCACATAAGACATAATATTGGATTGGCAGTTGGAATAGTTGCAAGATTTTTTGCTAATCCTAAAGAAAATCACATGATGGCAATCAAAAAAAATTTGAGATATCTAAAAGGAACTAAAGATTATGGGTTATGGTACAAGAAAGGAGGAAATATTGAGTTAAGAGCTTTTACTGATGTAGATTGGGCAGGAAATATTGATGATAGAAAAAGTACTAGTGGAGGAGCATTCTTTCTAGGAAAGAGGCCAGTGTCTTGGACCAGTAAGAAGCATAATTGTATTTCTCAATGCATAGTATAAGAAGAGTATGTTGTTGTAGTAGTAAATTTTTCTAACATTATGTGGGTCAAGTAGTTGATGTTAGGAATAAGGAATAAATCAAGGAACTAGTTGTTATCTATTGTGATAAAAAAAGTGAAATCAATATATCTAAAAATCTAGTGATGCACTCCAAGAAAAAAACACATTAAAATCAAATATCATTTCCTAAGGGAATTGGTTCAAGACAAAGAGGTGAGATAGGAATATGTAAACACCAAGGAGTAAATAGTAGATATATTCACCAAAGCTTTACCTAAGGATGCAATCATGTATCCAAGAGGTAAACTAGGGGCTATTCCCCTCTTTGATGCTCACTATAGAAAAAGTTAGTGAGGCATCAACCAAGCTCTATTGAAGATCAACCAAGTTGATGTAGTATAATACAGAGCATATTGCATATGAATCAATACATAAGGTACATTGTAATTTTAGATGTCTCTATCCTTTGGCAATTGGTCTCAAAGAGGGAGATTTTAGTGTCAACATGGAAAAGTGATAAGATTGAAGGAAAGTCTTAATAATGGAGTCTACACCTAAGAGGGAGAAAATGATAGGAAAGCAACAAAGAAAAATCCAAGCAGAATCTCAAAGGGAGCTAGTATGGATCATGAATCAAAATCAAACTAAGGATATTATAATTGCTCCTACTTTCATTAGTTTATGTTGACATTTTGTGTTGACATCAATGCTAAAGAGAGAGTTTGTTGGAATCAATTATTCAATTTTATATTGTCATTGATGTTACATAAATGTCAAGCTTTGATTGAGCATAGTTAGTGTAAGCCAAGCTTAGTTTGGCATCAAAGGAAATTCTAGTATTAGTTGAGCAGAAGTTAGTGTTAACTGAGTTTGGTTGGTCATCAAAGCAGATAGTGTAAACCAATTTTGGTTGGTCATCAAAGGAAGTTTAGTATTAACTGAGTGTTCAGTATAGTGTTAGTTGACTGAAATTAGATTACTTTTGTTAATTATTCAGTTAATACAAGCTGACTAAATGGATATTTATTAATGTTTTGAAAGGGTTTTCAAGATGAATTTCCTAGCTTATGATATATAAGAAAGGTCAAGATGTGTATCAATTTGAGTATGAAAGAGATAGATATGTGAGCAAACATAAGAAAGAGAAGGAAGTGTGAAAGTTAAGATGCAAAGAAATATTTGATTAGGAAGGATCTAGAGGTCAAGCCATAATAGTGATTTGAATCAATAAGACAAGTTGCATCATAAATCAGGTCAAATGATTGTTGCTTTCTAATTGTTGTACAGTAAAGAAATCTCTTAATAGAGTTGACTTAACAATCATTTTGTAAATCCTCTAATAAGGTGGCATTTCTAGATTGAAGTGTCTAAAGACCTCTAATAAGGCCACTCATAAAAGGGTGATTCAAATCCTCCAATAGGGTCACACTTAACCATGTGTTTTATAACCTTTAATTGGGTTTCCATGTTACATCTTGGTGTCTTATGTGTTCATGTTATTTTCTTTATGGTTTATGGTTCTAAAACTAAGTTAGTAAAGGTTAATACACATTAATATATCATAACTTCTTTGCTAATGAAGTTATAGTAAATATCTAGTTCTAACTGAGTAGAGCAAGAATTTGATTTGTTAAGTAAAATTTTGTATTGACATCTAAGGGACTTGGGTTTATTTTTGTGGTAATTGATTCACCCCTCCCCTCTTAGTTACTTCTCTTACATTTGTAACACAAATCTATATTAGAGGCAAAGGGAGCTATGATGTTTGAGAATGATGCATCAAAGACATTTTGGAGGGAAGTGGTCAATACAAAAGTATACACAATGAATAGAGTACATATTAGAATAGGTACAAACAGGACCCCTTATGAATTATGGTTTGTTCATACACACTTAGTGAAGTATTTTAGAATATTTGGAAGTAAGTGTTACATAAAGAGAAATGATGATATTGGTACATTTGATCTAAGAAGTGATGAAGGAATTTTCCTTGGTTATTCATTGAAAAACAAAGCTTATAGATGTTTTAACCATACAATTAAGACATTTTTTAGTGTGTAAATGTTTAAGTGGATGAAAAGTTTGGAGTTAAAGAAAGGATGATGTATTATCATTCTAATGAGGAAAAAGATAACCCTAGATCTGTTAAAGAGAATGTTGAAGTTTTCTTTGAGGCTAATAATGACTTGTAGAATGATGTACAAATTGTTGAGAAAATAGGAGAACAAAGAAATGAACCAAGAGAAGAGATAAGAGTTGAGATATAAACTCCTACACCAAATAGGAATTTGACAAAGAATCACCTTGAAAAGTAGATTATTCAAAGAAAAGACAAAGGAATGATGACAAGAAATAGAGTAAATGAGGAATTATGTTTGATTTCTCAAGTTAAACCTAAGAGGAAAAATGAGGCATGCAAGGATGATCATTTGATTAAATCAATAATGGAAAAACTAGATCAGATTGTGAAGAATGAGACATGGAAATTGGTTCCTAGACCTAAAGAAAAGAATGTTATAGGAACTAAATGGGTATTTAGGAACAAGATAAATGAACAAGGTGAAGTTGTGAGGAACAAAGCTAGATTGGTATGCAAAAGATATTCACAACAAGAAGAAATAGATTATGAAGAAGCTTATGCCCTTATAGCTAGAATGGAAGCAAAATGAATGTTCTTGGCTTATGAAACAAATAAAAGGTTTAAAGTGTATTAGATGGATTTCAAGTAAGAATTTCTAAATGGAGAACTTGAAGAAGAGGTTTACATTGAGTAGCTTGAAGGATTTCCTTTGATAGAAGAAAAAGATATGGTATGCAGACTAAAGAAAGTATTATATGGTCTAAAGCAAGCACCTAGAACCTGGTATGCAAGGTTGGATAAGTATTTGGAAAAAAATGGATTTGCTAAAGGTACAACATATAGTAATCTATATTTGGAAGGAATTGAAAATGGTTTGTTGATCATTTTAATTTTTCTTGATGACATGATCTTTGGAGGTAATGATGAAGCAAGTGATAATTTTTTGATGAGATGAAGAATGAATTTGAGATGAGTATGATTGGTGAGATGAAGTTTTTTCTAGTTTTATAGATTATGAAAAATAGTGATGGTATTTTCATATCAAAAGATAAGTATTTGAAAGACTTTTTGAAAAGATTTGGCTTGGAAAGTTGTAAGGCTATTGATACACCTATGGTAACTGGTCACAAGTTTATCTATAAAAGATGAGACACCTACACTTGAGAAGAAGAAGTATAGATCAATGATTGAAGGTTTGAAATATATAACTCACACCATACTAGATATAGAAAATAAATTTGGAATAGTGTTAAGATTTCAAGTTGATCCTAAGGAATCTCATTATGTAGTAGTAAAGACGATATTTAGATATTTGAAGGGTACACCTAATTAAGGATTATGGTATGATAGATTAAGTGATTTCACTTTATGTTCTTATACTAATGTGGATTGGGAAGGAAATATAGATCGTTGAAGAAGCACTAGAGGTGGAGCATTTTTCCTTGGAGAAAGATTGGTTTGTTGGTTGATCAAGAAATGTTATTGTATTTCTCAAAGCACAACAGGAGTAGAGTATGTGGAAGCATCAAATAATTGTAATTAGATCATGTGGATAAAGTATATGCTAAAGGAAATTGGGATAGAATTTTAAGAACCAATTATCATACATTGTGATAACACAAGTACAGTGAGTATGTCTAAGAATCTTGTACTGCATTCCAAGACTAAACATATATCTATGAAGTATCATGTTTTGAGAGAGAAAGTTGTAGAGAAATAAATTGGATTGGAGTATGTAAGTACAAAACATCAGATTGTAGATATCTTTATGAAGCCTTTTCCTAAAGACACATTTGAGTACTTGTGAGGTATGCTTGGGGTTATGCCCTTGCTTACTTCTAAGTAGCTGATGTAGAGATTGCATCAGTCCAGTGGTACACAACACTATTTTTTGACTGGACTAAATGATGATGCTTCCTATATGTGGGAGTATCTAAGATGATTAGAGTCTTCTAGGACTCTTGGTAGTTGGTCTAGAATAGTGTCTTTGGACACTTGAGATGATTAAAGAGTTAGAGTAGATAATTGACATAATGAAGCCTTTATCATTGGTTTCAACAAGAGAGAGAATGAATGAAAAACATCTCCTTAGTACTATAAGTAGTACCATGTTTGGGGAGAAGATTGAGACCTTTGATGTATGAATAAGAAAGTATTATTGATGTCAATAGGGAGATACATTGAATAGGGGAGAAGATGCGAGTTTTTCCTAAGAATCAAAGTGTGAACAATTGATATTAATCTTAGAAAGAGATTCAAAACATAGTAGTATTCCAAAGAGTTTCAATATTTAATTGATGAAGAAGATTTGAAAAGAAGAGAATAGTAGTAGTTACAATTAAGTGTTGTTTTGGTATTATTGGAACCTAGATGTTTTTCATCTATGTTGCTATCAATGCTAAAGGGGGGTTTTCTTAGCATAAATGTTGATGGTATTGCTTTGGAGGAGTATTCTGAGCATTTTTAGAGAATGTGGGAGATTTTTAGCATGATTGACATGTTGTGTTCATGACTATGTTTGTTATTGATGTTAACATAGTAGTATTTCTATGAGACTAGTAGAGTAGAAAATAGATAACAATGTCGTATAGAGAGAGAATTGAAGATTAGGTCAAGCATGATTAAGGAAATGTTCTACACTATGCCCTAATGATAAGGCTAAATGCACATTAAGTAAGTCAAAGACATGCATAAGATATGCTTGATTTATAAAGAGTAGTATGCAGATAGAATTCTCGAGAAGTAGTTTCTAATGTTTAATTTGTATCTCTTTATTGAGATAGAATCATGATATGAAAAGTTACATAGTGATAGTAGATAGTCTAGTGACAACATTAGAAAGTGTGCAAAGTATGGAGTCACACATGTGAGAAGTTGTAAAGACTATGAGATGATAGTGTTGTGTAATTGTAATATAATTAATTATCTTAATGTGGTCCAATTATAATTGATTGGGAAAGACCCAAGGTTGACTCAAGGAATTATTTTGAGGACATGGTATAAAGGAAGGTTATTTTCCTTTTAGTAAAGTGTGGATTCGATGTGCATCAAGTGCAAAGTTTAATAACAAGAGTAGAGTATTTGGTAAATCTGAGTAAGTGATCCAAGGGATTATTAGATGAAAAGTTGGTGATATATTATCAAGATTAGAAGAAGAAGAAGTTTGATTGAAAGGAAAAAGGAAGAGGAAGTACAAGTACAATTTATGTCTATTATTCTACAAGGAGTAATACAAAGATTAGTTAGACAATGAGTTCAATGACCTTTCCCTTGAAGCTCTTTGGACAATGGGTCTATCTTCTTTCTACAACTCATAACAAGGTTGGCACAACTCATAATAGTGTTGGAATCTACTAACAAGGATTCAGAGTCTCCTAACAAGGATTGATATGTACTAGATGTATTTCATTAACTCCTAATAGGGTCCATCCTTTAACAAGGAATATTTATATTTGTACATCATTTTTTGGGTACCATCTCCATTGAGGTTTTAGCTCTTATCAAGGGTTTCCCTAGTTAACATATATGGTGTTATTGTGTATGAGTATGTTGTTATGGTTAAGGATTAATAAGGCTAATAATTGTTATAATAGTTGGATAACTGATTCACCTTACCCCCTCTCAGTTATATTGGTGGACTTCACTTTCTAACCATTTCCACATTACATGGGTAGGGCTTAGCTTTGAGGTTATATGATTACTAGGTGCATACACAAATTTGTTGCACTATGTATATATCTTCACTAGTTGGTTTCTTTATTTACAAAATTTCATTTGCATTATGAGCTGGATTACACATATTTTTCAGTCCATGCTAGACAAGGAAGGGGGAATTTATCAAAAATATTTAGGCCATCTTAAGCCCCTATATCCACTAATAAGATAACAACGGTGATCCAAACCTTTTGATTATGCCAAAAGGTTTAGGAATGACAATTCTAGGAGAGAGGGTACCAGATGACACTAGGAGGGATGTGTTTTCTAGTCTTAAAAGTATTGTGACATAGATTCATGAGATGCCATCTGATTTTTATAGGAGATACATGCTATTTTCTTATACTACTATGTCTAAAATTGCACAAGATGCATCTTCCAGTACTGATATACTAGATAGAAGATGTACCATCTCTCCTTAAGGTTGTATCTTTATTAGGGGTTGATTATTTTTGTCATATGAGTGTATCTTTATTTAGAGATCTAAATTGTGTGTATTAGAATTTATAAGTAGTCACTAGAATTCCTCTTATGAAGGTCTCATCACATGTCACCCATATTCTTTCATGACCATTTACTAGATTAGGTTCTTAGGGTGTACAAAGGAGGATATTCCTACACCACCTACAGATCTTTAGTAGAATTTACAAATTTATTTTTTTGATTTTAAAATTTTTTAATTGGAAAAAATCATGTAATATATGAGACTGAAGGGGTGCAATAGTTCACATGTTAATGTTTTGTTAGCCTTGGTTTTGGTCAAGTCCAGTTCAGTCAGATCAAGTTTGACCAAAATTGCTTATGTGACATCCTATGTGGCAACCAAATAAGAAGAAATTGTAGAATCATAAAAATTCCATTTTTTGTAGTTGATTTCTCCACCAAAACTCATTTTTGTGGAAAAAATTAAAAATGCCCTTTTGTAGACTCAGAGTCAAAATTATAATCATGTGATTTTTATATTGTTTTCCTTATATGTAATATATTATAATTTCAAAATACTACAAGTAGATACTTTAAAAATAGAGATCCTATGATTGAGCTAACAACATAGGTCATGTATGACTTGAATACTAATCTAATTAGCCAACTCACTCATATAGTTGAGAACATTGAAGGCCAAATTAGTGATACCAAATGTTGCAGAGAAGAATATCAAATATAAGAGATTGGAGAAACTCATCGATCTTAGAAAGGTTACCCTAATAGAAATCGAGGATGACATGTTTGAAGTGTTTGAGGACATCACACCAATATTTCAAAACATATGTTCTTTGAGTACATTCATCAATGACCTTGAGCATAGGAAAGGGAAATCCCAATAGGAGCTTCAAGAAGCCATTTAGACTTTCAATCCACTTACTAGATCAACTTGAGATTATTTAGATATAGTTCAAGAAACCACTCACTTGGTTAATTGGATAAGAGTAGAAGAGGACAAAAGAGCTATCAAGATCTTAGAACTATAATGTTTCCTATCACTATTAGTGGGTATTATTCAAGAACACATCAAAGATGTTGATACACACACACACACACACACACAGATGTGTGTGTGTGTGTGTGTGTGTGTGTGCATATATGCGTGTGTGTATATATATATACATATACATACATATATATACATACATACATACATGTATATATATGTATATATATATGTATATATATACATATATACATACATACATACATACATACATACATACATACATATGTATGTATGTATGTATGTATGTATGTATCTATATATGTATATATATATATACATACATATATATATATATATATATATATATGTGTGTGTGTGTGTGTGTGTGTGTGTGTGTGTGTGTGTGTGTTTCCAAGCCACTAGTAAGTACTCTAGATGACATTGAGAAAGACATGGAAGACATACAAAGTCATAGACTTACTCTTACCTAGATGAAAGAGTCATGGGAGGCACAAATAAATAGTTCTTGTGAATGCTTCAAAAAAGTGTTTGACAAATTCTGACATAGAAAATTACCCTTTTTCATTTCTGAAAAAAGGGGGAGAACATATAAATGAGATTACAAAGGAGGAGAAGAACTCATTGAGAAGAATAAAAACCAAGGCTAAAGAAAAAAAAAGAAAGAGGAGAAGTTTTCTAGAGGAAACAATGACCAAATACAATGGTGAGAGGGGGAGGAAATGGATATATGAATGGTGGAGGCCAAGTTGAAGGGGAGTCTCATTATTTTTTTCTAAGTTCACACTAACTAGTCAAAGTAAGCAAGGAGATTAGGCCCAAAGAAATGGTATGTAGAAGGTTTTTCCATCAATGCCAAAGGGGGGGATTATTGGACTAATTAGTCGAATTAGCATGTAGATTTGAGATGACTAATGACTAATACTTAGCATTATTTAAGTGTTTTCATTGATTAGTAACTGATAGAGAAAGGGGAAGGAGCAATAAGGTTAGATTGACCATTGGTAGGATGTAACACTAGTAAGGACAAGGATAGTGACTATGATTAAGTCACAATGAGAAAATAGGTGGAATGAATAGTTAGGAAAAGATTGATCATAATGAGTCACTAATAATGTAACATGATAATAGGAAAAAAGGCAATGTGATGTGATAGGGATTCATGTATGAAAATTTGTATAATTGAAGGACATAAGCTACATATAGGCTCACAAGGAAACTGATAGACCTACTAGTCCTAACCCCTACTTGTAGGTCATCACAGTTATTATGTGAGTAGTACATATAAGTTATTCAAAATTTTAATCTATCACTTTGACTGGGACTTTTGAATAGGTTTTTGGTGCCCAAATGTTGGGAAGTGTAAATACCTTGTACACTTCATTTTGTAAAAGTTTGATGTTATTGGAATAAGAGATAGATGTGAGTTACAAATAAAAGAGTTGAACAAAAGATAGGTTGGTTTGAGACAAGAAAGAACTAGCAAGTGTAAAAGTTGACAAAAGTGTTTATAGGAGAAGGTGAGGTAGACAAAGGAGAATCAAGGGATCTTCAAGGCCTACACATCAGATATACAAGGAAAGTTGTGCCACTTGTTAGATTAATCATTCTAGTTTGTTTTCTTAGTATTGAAACTATTTGTAGGCTCTTAACTGGTCATGATATAATAGAAAGCATCTGTAAATCCTCTAACAAGGTACCTCCTAGAATGACTGATGTAAATCCTCTTACAAGGTATCTTTGATAAGATTTTGTAATCCTCACATATTACCAACATTCTTAACTAGATGTGTTCTTGGAAAGAATAGTTGTATCCTTTAATAGGGAAATCCTTTTTATGCATTAAAAGGCTAGTATATATATTAATCTTATCATGGTTTTCATTCTCACAATGAGGGTTTCCATGTATAAAATCTATGAGTCACTGATGTATGCTTTCTTGTGTGATTTCACATGGTTTTATTGTATTGCATTTATTATTGTTTTACTTCTTAAGAAACTAATAGGAAAAGTATTTGATAAAATAGCTTAGCTAACTAGTTTGAAAGTTTCTACTAATTCACACCCCCCATCTATACTGGTCTGGGACAGCAAAAAGATCAATCTAGCAAGTAGTATTATGTTAAAAGATAATGGTGATATGTATGAATTTTATTAACTAGAATGTTATGTTATTATAGGTGATCCAAAGATAATTAGTGAATCAAGTGATCTATCTAGAAAGCTACATTAATATGCCAGATGATAAAAAAGACTAGATGTCATACAAGGTGTCTAAGATAAGATGATAACCCCAATTGAGGGGGTGTTACATACTACACAATAATCACTTGAATGTCACACCAATGAATGATAATTAGGAACAAGAAAGCCTTATCCTCCCTATTAATATGCTAGCATATTTCTATGTTGATATCTTAAAGAAGATATCTATATCCATATCAAGGATAAAAACCTTCAATACCAAAAAGTGCATGCATTCAAAGATAGGAAGTAGATACATAGAGAATGAAAATATTTAATCAGAGACAAGATCATTGTAAGGGATTCTTTTTGAGATTTCAGGTGGATCCTTATCAAAGAAACATAAATATCAAAAGCAATGGAGAGGGGGAGGGGATGATCCTTGTATAAGGACACCTACTTTTTCAAAGTAAGGAGATATTCAAATAAGGATGAACACAAGAAGGGGAGATTAGACTACATAACTCAAAAAAGTATCCATGCCTCTAGTGTATAGGAAAGGAAAACCATACTTAGAAACTATTATGATTTTGTCCCTATAAAAAAAATGTTGAACTTGAGACTCTATCACCATGAATGAAAATAAGCCCTCATACAGAGCCAAAAATTTCACATGGTGATGAACAAAAAAGGATACCTAGGTACTATTTAGAAGGTACACAACATAGATGCAACCCATTGCTAATAATCATTTGAATGACATCATATGCGAAACATTATTGAATTCTACATCTTAATGCTTGATATTCTTTAGTCAAATGGAAATTCATTAGAGATTATGTTAAATTATGTGTATGAATTTTCTTTCATTTTAGTTTTGAGGGAGTAAGCAAGTTGAATTTTGTATGCCTAAAATGTGAGCACATTTCTATGAGTCACTATATCCAAGATTTCTTGAGAATGAGGTCTTGAATGGTGGCTCATAACTCTCTATTCATGGAGTGCAAGGGTTTGTGATGGAGGGTCTTAGTTTGAGCTAGTTTGTGCCCATGCAAGTACACCATAAAATAAGAAATTCAAGGATCAAAAGATGAATGCAAATGATGATGCAAACTAATCAAAATGATAACAATGCAAAGTAATGCAAGAAAAATAAATCTTAGCTATGAAAGGAAATAATAATGCAATATTTACCTATGAAAACAAATGTGGCTCTAAGATAATAAGAAAATGCAAGGATGAAACCTAATGATGGAAGCCATGGATGAAAGAGAGAATAAGACAGGAAGAGAGAAGTTGCAATGAAGCTTCAATGTCCAAACCCTAAGGCTCAAACTACTCCAAAATCACTCTCTAAACTTGTAGCATAAGAATACTGTAGCAATGAGCTATTTTCTCTATATCTCTCTCTATTTCTCTATATCAAAATGAAAAGGAGAGGGCTCCTTATAAAGGAAAATGTGGAGGTGAGAGGCTTCTCACAACCAATATGGGATAATAGAGTTTGATCCATGTGAGACAAAATTCCACCAATGAGAAAAGAGGAGTGTTTGAGAAAAAAGTGGAAAGAATAAAAAGAGGAATCCCACTTAGAGATATGTGCATTCAAGTGTAGAGAAAAAGAATTTATTTATTTATTTATTTATATGTAATTTATTTTCTTTTTCAAGTGGGTTTAATTTTTATTTATTTAATTTCCTTTTTCACATGGGATTTTATTTAATTAAAAGGGAACAAGTTCTTTTAATTAAATAGGAAATATTAAATTAAATTAAAAGAGGGGTTTTTCTCTTAATTAATTAAATGTGGATTAATTATTTAATTAAAATAGAGGTTTTATTTTAATTAAATAAGACTTAGCATAAAATGATCAAACCTTAGGAAATGTTGAAATGGTTGAATTAATTACAATTTGATCAAAGAAATTGATTTGAATTGATTTAAAAATATTGCAATCCATTGATTTAGGAAATTTGATAAATTGAATAATGGGGCCCCATAGTCTAGGTGACCATTTCAGGGTAATACATTTGCCCCTCTTTGACTAATGTGTGATTGATTTGGGAACACATGTAGTTAAATAAAGAAATCGAAGTGTGAGATCGATTTGGGATCGCAAAACAACCCAGATGTGTGGTCGATTTAGGAACACATTAGGACAAAGTATACAAATAACTTTTGACTTAAAAAATTCAAGGATAAAATTGAATCAAGGATTGAAGTTGATAGGTACTACCCCCTCATGATCGAAATCGAAATGAGATAGAGGAGAAACAACAAATTGATAAATTTGATCAAATTGAACTAAAGATAAAGTTCTTCATGTAAAATGAAAGATATAAGAATTAAAAAACCAAGGTAGATCATCAAGCATGAAATATTATTCCCCAAAGGTGAATTAGAAGAAAAGAAGCAGGGTAAAAGAAAATGGAAGATAGAAGTTTGGAAGATATGGAAAGAATTTTTTTGTAAGAAATATAGTGCCCCAAAATCAAGCAATTGTTTAAGATAGAAATTTCAATTAAGATCATGAATGAAGATAAAGAAATAAAGATCAAAACATGGCCACAATTGATTAAAAGTCCACAAGAAAATGAAGGGAAAACCCTCTCAAACTCATAATGCAGCCTAAAAATGCAAACTAACTTGAAGTCTAATAATGCAAGCTACATGAAAATGCAAAGGTGTACTTGCAAAAAGCAACGGTAACATAGGATTTTGTGTTCATAATTCATTAGAGAATGTTAAAGAACTTATTTTTATCATTGGGACATTATTAATGGACATCGTAAAATCACACAATCATCACTAGTCACAAGCACAACTATGAAGATATGAATGTGATTTATATTGGATTAGAATGTGGAAAGATTCTAACATAAGCATTAGACATAAAGGTCAAGATGAATTTGATGTTAGCTTACCCAATTTAATGTAGAAAAACCATGCTTGCATCAAGGTATAGATGCCAAGATGACCGGGAGAGTGGTTATGCAAAAACAATCAAGGATGATGCTTCAAATCTCCTAAGTGTTTCAAGGGGACAAAAAGAGACACTCTAGAGTTTCAAGGCCATACCCACAAGTAGAAAACAAATAAAAAGATGCCCCATGCCCCAAGTCCTCTAGCTATGCATCTTTGGGAGACTTATCAAAGAAGGACACTGGACAAAAATCAATAACAGTCAACACACAAAGAAAAGATCATGACATGGGTCAAGTATTAAGTGTTTGTGTTTAAAAATTTAAGTATGTTTTAAGTGTGCTAATTGATACTAAATTTTGAGGATAAGGATTGAATGCTTGCAGGTAGGTAAAATCACATGACAAAACTAGGTTAGAGAAAACCAATAAGTGTTGAAAAATACTCAATGTCAGGAGTTGTATTGAAAAATACAGTTGGGGTGGTGTTAAAAAAACACCTTTTGTGAGGTGTCCTAAAGACTAACATAGCCAAGAGACCAAAGCTAACACAGTTATGCCCCCTAGACAAAGACCAATTCCAAACCAAGGCAACAAGGACAAGGTATGATGGAGAAAGTCCAAGTGTCGAGGACACATGCTAAGAAACATGGTTGCAAAGGCCTCAAGTAGCACCCGTTTCCAAGTTTTCACCACTTGGATATATTTTTTTAAGTTTTTTGTGGAATATATATTTTTTGGAGATACATCAAAGCACTTATTACTAAGATGATCATTTTTTAGGACATTTTTCCAATTTTTAGAATTTTGACTGCATATCATTTTTTTGTATTTTTTTCAGGATCAATAAAAATGTACAAATATTCCCCCAGACAGAATAGGCATCATGGATAGAAATTCTTCAGGTGCAAGACATTAATAAGATTAGGGAGTTTCTCTCCCTCTATTGTAGATAGTAAATAGGCACTAGACCCAAAAGTTGTTGTAATAATGTAAGGTCCAAGCCAATTAGGTTCAAATTTACCCTTTTGATCTCTTTTCTATTGATTCTTAGGATTTTCAAGTAGGACAAGATCTCCCATCTGGAATTCTCTAGGGTGAACCTTTTTGTTGAATGCTTTTGACATGCACTTTTGATAGACCCTCATATAGTCAAATGATGCTTGGAATTTCTCATCTAGAAGTTCTAACTCTTGAAATCTCATGGCATGGTAGTCTTCATCTATAACTAGACCTTTGAGGGAAACTCTAAGTGAAGGAATCTCAACCTCTAAGGGTAACACTACTTCAACACCATATGTAAGGGAAAAAGGAGTACCTCTAGTAGGAGTATGAATACTCATTATATAGGCCCACAAAGCTAGATTTATTTGTAAGTTCCAATCCCTACCATTTTTATGAATTGTTCTATGTAAGATTTTCAGAATGGTTTTATTTGATGCTTTTTCTTGACCATTTCCTTGTGGGAAGTAAATGGAGGACCAAAGTTTTTTATCTTGAATTTTTACAAAGTTGTTTAAGGTCCTTATTTTTCATCTAGCCTCCATTGTCAATGA
Organism: Cupressus sempervirens; assembly: GCA_028749045.1. Lineage (NCBI taxonomy): Eukaryota > Viridiplantae > Streptophyta > Pinopsida > Cupressales > Cupressaceae > Cupressus > Cupressus sempervirens. The sequence continues at coordinate 190,705,327 of CM053791.1, read as the reverse complement.
TAATCTCAAAAGGAAATCCATATCTATAGATAATATGATTTAGAATAAATAGAGAAATTATCTTTCCCGAGGAAATAGAAAGTGGGACAACTTCTACCCATTTAGTGAAGTAATCAATAGTAGTGATAATAAACTTATGTCCACATGGTGAGTTGGGATGAATCTACCCAATAAGATCAAAGGCCCAATGTTGAAATGACCAATGAGAGATAAAAGGAATGAGTTACCTACTTGGAGCATGTACCATGTTACCATATTTTTGACATTTTTCACATGACTTTGCAAAAGCTACTACATCAATCTGCATTGTAGGCCAATAGTATCCCACCCTAAGCAACTGTCAAGCCATAGAAAGATCATTAGAATGTCCTCCATAGATGCCCTCATGGATGTCAACTAACGCTTGATTAGATTCATCCCTTTCTAAGCATTTAAGAAGTGTTCCTTCTAGACCCCTCCTATAGAAATGTCTAGAGACAAGGGAATGGTGAGATGCATTTTAAATAAGGTTTCTATGTTCAAATTGGTTAAAGATGTCAGGTACAATGCCATCATGAAGGTATGAATAAATGGCACCATAACAGGGTAACTCATGACTAACAAGGGTACAAATAACATGAATTTCTTGGGAATTATAGATAGGGTGATGTAGCTCTTCCACTAGGAATTCAACTATTGATTCATGTTGCTCTAATTGAGGAAGTGAAGCAAGTGTAGACATAGCATCAGCTACTTTGTTTTCTACTCTAGGGATTTGTTGAAATGAGACAAATGTTAAGTAGCATCTCAAGGAATCAACCATTTTTTTTGTAAGGTATCAATTTCTCATTTTTTGTTAAATAATTGTCATTAACTTGGTTGATTATTAGTTGTGAATCCCATAGATGTGTAAATCTATAATTGTCCATTGTATATCCATCTTAAGTCTATTTGTTAAAGCTTCATACTTAGCAATGTTATTTGTACATGGAAATAATAACTTGGAAGATTTAGAAATCATGTACCCATGAGGAGAAACAAGCAACACACCAGCTCTAGAACCATTTTTCATAAAGCACCCATCAAAGAACATCTCCCATGTTCTTTTAGTCATATACATGAGGTGCTCATCTAAGAAAACAACTTGAATAGGTGCATTATCTTGTAGTGGGAAATCAACCGATTGATCTACTATGACTTGCCCTTTGATTGATTTACGCTCAACATACTCTATGTCAAACTCTGAAAGGATAATCATCCATTTAGCAAGTCTACTTATGAGGGTAGCCTTACCTAGTAGATACTTAAGTGGATCAATTTTTTTTATGACGTGTATAGTGTGCACAAGCATATAATGTCACAACTTTTGGGAAGTAAAAAAAACTGTGAGGAAAGCTTTCTCAATACTGCTGTAATTAACCTCATATGAAACAAGAGTATGACTAATGTAGTATATTTCTCTTTCTTTCACATGTTCATTTAGTTGATATAATAATGCCCCCAAGGAAGACTTTGTCATTGAAACGTATAGAATAAGTGGTTTCCCTAGGATAAGAGGCATTAAAATAGGAGGATTTGCCAAGTATTTCTTGATTTCATCTATGCTCTTTTGACACTCTTCATTCCATACACATTTGACTTCTTAATGTAAGTTCTTGTTGAAAGGTTGAGCTCTATCTACTAACTCTAAAATAAACCTCCTTATAGATTGAAGACACCCTTGAAGACTCTTCATTTGACTAATGTTTTTAGGAGGTGACATATCCTTGATTGCTTGAACCTTTTTAGGGTACACCTCTATTCCTTTTGCTAAAATAATGAATCCTAGTCATTTTGTAGAGGTGACTCCAAATGCACACTTTTTAGGATTTAACCTTAGTTGAAATTGTTCCATGTGATCTAGAATGACTTCTAAATCATTTAAGTGTGTATCTCTTTTCTTAGACTTGGCCAAGGTATCATCCACATAATCTTCCATATTTTTATGCATCATATCATGAAAAATAGTTGTCATGGCTCATTGATAGGTGGCTCCTACATTTTTTTAATCCAAAAGGCATTACATTCCAACAATAGGTACCCCATGCACAAGTGAATGCAGTCTTTTCTTGATCTTTAGGAGCTATCTTAATATGATTATATTAAAAAAAAAACCATCCATTAAGGAATAAATCGCATAACCCATAGTCATATCAACTATCATGTCTATATTAGGAAGTAGAAAATCATCCTTTGGGCATGCTCTATTAACATCTCTAAAATCTGTGGAAACTTGAATGATTTTGTCATGTTTTGAAGCTAGTACAATGTTTGATATCCATTCAAAATAGTTAATAGCTCTTTTGAATTTTGCAGCAAGGAGTTTCTCTAATGTTAGGATTAAACCATAAATAGAAATAACAATTACATGCAAATATAAATAATATCTAAAAATAATAGATCACATAGAAAATAACACAAGACACCAAGATTTAACGTGGTTCACCCAATCCCTAGGCTATGTCCACCAAACAACAAGTTTGATATTATTACGATCTAATGATTACAACTTGATTACAATCCGTAATCCTTATAACTCAATACTGCCACAAGAACCAATCTTTGCATCACCTTATTAAAAGAATCCCTAACTTTAAGCTCTTTTATACAAGTATTTTTACCACTTTAGGGTTATAATTAATAACTACATGTCAGCCCAAAATCCCAATAAAATAGGGCCCAAATTTTTTTTCAAGGCAATGCTTCAAGCCCCAAAGAATTTATGAAGTATGTACAATACTTTCCTAATTAGTCACCACAAACTAACAATCTCCCACTTGGGGACTAATTATGCTCCACTCTAAACAATAATCTCTCACTTGGAGATTGATTCTATAGCTTTTTCGCTACTCCATGAGGCTCCCACTGGATCAAACCACCCTAGACTCTACTGTTCTTTTATTCATGTTCAGTCTAGAAGACAACTCGAAGCTGAAGAGGAGTTTAGCTTCTCCCTTGTTACTACCTTTGTAAACATATCTACTAGATTTTCATCTATATGAATCTTGTCTAGCTTTAATTATCCATCCTCCAAAACTAACTAAATGAAATGGTACTGCAACTATATGTGTTTGGTCTTTGAATGCAAAGCTGAATTCTTTGCAAGATGAATGGCACTTTGACTATCTATAAAAAAATAATTATCCTTCTGAGGATGTCCCAATTCTTCCAAGAAGAATTAAAACCATATTATCTCCTTGGCTGCCTCTGTATCAGCCACATACTTTGCCTCTATAGTGGATAAAGCACTAACCTTCTGTAACCTAGAAACCCAGCTCACGTCTGCCCCACCAATAGTAAAGACATAACCTGTAGTACTTTTCCTAGTATCAATATCCCCTACCAAATTTGAGTCAACATAGCCTTATAAATTAGTAGTAGAGCCCCCAAAGTGTAAACACTTATTGGATGTTCCTCTCAAATATTTGAGAATCCATTTGATTGCATTCAAATGCTCAATTCTTGGATGACTCATATACCTGGTAATGACTCCCATTGGATGTGCAATATTTGGCCTTGTACATACCATAGCATACATCAAGCTTCCTATAGCTGAAGCATGGGGTACCTTGGACATCTTATCCTCCTTTTCTTGTGTCTTGGGACACATCTCCTTAGTCAACTTCACATGACTAAGTAAAGGTGTGCTGATAGCTTTAGCATTCTCCATAGAGAAATGTTGCAACACCTTCTCAACATAATCAGCTTGAGATAGCTTCATTTTCTTATTCTTCCTATCTTTGGGAATCTTCATGGATTTGTTTTGCTGCCCCCAAATCCTTCATAGAAAATGCATGTGCTAACTGGTGATTCAACCCCTTAATATGATCCATGTTAGACCCAGCTACAAGTATATCATCAACATATAAACATAAAATAATGTAGCTATCATCATCCAACCTCTTAAAGTAAACACAATGATCTGAATGACACGTATTGTATCCATGCTCATGTATAAAAATGTCAAAATTCAAATACCATTGCCGAGGTACTTGCTTCAAGCCATATAAACTTTTCTTCAATTTGCACCCTAAGTTCTCCTTACCTTTGACCTCAAAACCCTATGGCTGAGCCATATATATCTCTTCATCCAAATCACCATGAAGGAAGGTTGTTTTAACATCAAACTTCTCTAAATGCAAATCTTTAGTAGCCACAAGACTTAAAATAGTATAGATAGAAGTCATCTTAACAACATGAGAAAATATCTCATCAAAATCAATCCCCTTTTTCTATGAAAATCCTTTTACAACTAAATCGGCTTTAAATCTTTTCTGACCTCCATCCTCTTCTTTCAACTTCTAAACCCACTTCTTCTATAAAATCTTTTTACTTGTAGGCAATTTTCATAAATCTCAAGTCTTATTTTTCAGCAAAGAGTCCATTTCTTCTTTCATTGTGGACTCCCATTGAATCTTAGTATCCACCTACATAGCTTCATCATAACATTCAGGTTCACCAGCATCTGTTAATAAAATAGAATACAAAGAGGGAGAAAATCTTTCTAGAGGTCTAATTTTCTTTGTTGACTATCTAACATTCACTGGTGTGTTTGGCATTTGATGTTGCTATTGTTGCACATCATGAGGAATGGCTGGAACATCATCTTTTGGAGTATCATCCAGCACTACATAATCATCTTCTTTCTTCTGATGTTGCTGTAATAGATCTTCATACAACATTTTCTCATCGAATATGACATCCTTGGTTCTTACAATTTTATGATTTTCAAAATCCCAAAGCCTATAATGAAATTTATTAATGCCATATCCAAAAAATACACATTGTTTTGACTTAGCTTCTAGCTTGGTTCTATTTTTAGAATCCATGTGAGCTAAAGCTTCACAACCGAAGGTTTTGAGAAAAGAATAATTCACCTTCTTACTAGTATGTGATTCCTCTAGAATACCACAACCCAAAGGAGTAGAGGGACCTCTATTAATCAAATATATAGTAGTATTGACATCCTCCACCCACATGTGTAAGGGCAACCCAACATGTAACCTCATGCTCCTTGCACGCTCCATTATAGTCTTGTTCATGCATTCAGCCACTCCATTTTTTTGTGGAGTCTTTGGAACAATTTTCTATCTACAAATACCATTAGTGGAGCAATAATCTTCAAATTCATGACTGCAATACTCACTGCCATTATTAGATCTGAGATATTTTAATTTTTTACTAGTCTTATTTTCAACCAAGCATTTCCATTTCTTAAAAGTTTGAAATACATTAGATTTTTATCTAAGGAAATAAATGCATACTTTTCTAGTTGCATCATCAATGAATGTAACATAATAATGAGAGCCAACAAGGGAAGATACCTAAGCCTATCCCCATACATCATTATGCACAAGCTCTAATTTCTCCTTTTTGTTTTCCTTCTCAGTCTTCACAAAACTCCCTGTCTTTTGTTTTCCATACACATAACTTTCACAAAAATCCATATTAACACATTTTAGACATGGTAGAACTTTCTTTGAATAAAGTACTTTCATACCTTTCTCACTTATGTGCCCAAGTTTGTTGTGCCACAACACTGTATCATAATTTGCAATAGTTATTTGTTCTTCTTGCTCAACTGTAACAATTGTTCTTGAATATTCATTTTTGTCTGAAACAATTAAAGTAGAAGGAATAATTTGACCTGTACAAAGATACAAGGTGCCTACTTTCACACCTTTTTCTACTACAAGGGAACCTTTTGAAACCTTCCAATTTTTATCATTAAAAGTAACTACACAACCCTCATCAACGAGTTTCCCTATTGAAATTAAATTCCTACTTAGCCTTGGAACATGTCTTACCTCATGTAGTAGCCAATGATTTCCATTTTACAACTTAATCTTAACTTTTTCCTTTCCAATGATTTGACAGGGTTCATTATCCCCCAAATAAACAAGTCCAAAATCGCCTTGGACATAATCAATGAAATAAACTCTATGAGGTGTAGCATGAAATGAAGTGCCAAAATCTAAAACCCATGAATCATCAATAGTTTCTAAAGATAGAAGAAAAGCATCCTCTTTAGATTTGTTACTTACCACATTTGCCTTCTTGTCTCCATCTGGTTTATCTCCTTCATTTTTCTTTCAATTCCAACAATTTTTCTTTTTATGACCTAGTTTCCCACAGTACCAAAAGTCATTTGGTCCTCTTGATTGAGACCTCCTCCCCTTTGAATTTCCTCTTGATTTCCCACAATTTCTAGAATTATTTCCTCTCTCAATCATTTTGCCCCTTCTTTGTGCATTTAAAGCACTTCCTGATGTAGATCCACCTAAGAATTTTCTACAAGTTTCCTCACTCAAAATAACATTGATCACATCATCATATTTTAGGGTACTAGATCCAGAAACAGAATCACTCACAACCATACCAAGCCATTCTAGCTTTTAGGCAAAGAGCAAAAAATCAAGAGAGCCCTAATTTCTTCATCAAAATTGATACCCATAGAAGATAACTAACTAGTAATAGTATTAAACTCATTTAAATGATCTATAATAGATCTACCTAGGATTTTCATATCTTGTTTGAAGTAGAGGGCTTTTCATATAGTGTTGCTAGGGTTTTCATCAACTATTCTGTTGTCTTCACTTTTATAATATTAAATGCCACTGATGGTGCCAAGCATAATCGAATGCTTCCAAGTGCCTTTCTATCTAAAATATCCCATTCATCATTTGACATAGATCCCTAATTCTTGGCTTTGCCTTCCAACGGCTTCCATAAATCCTTCTGATAGAGATAGTCTTCCATTTTCATCTTCCATAATTGGAAGTTTTTCCCATTAAACCTATCAACCCTCAACTTACCCTCATCTACCATCGCTCCCACTCAACTGTGAAACTTTCCTATAGAGGATAACTAGAAAAAAAACATTGCTCTAATACCACTTGTTAGGATTAAACCATAGACATAAATAATAATTACATGCAAATATAAATAATATCAAAAAATAATAGATCACACAGAAAAGAACACAGGACACCAAGATTTAATGTGTTTCACCAAATCCCTAGGCGACATCCACCAAACAACAAGTCCAATATTATTACGATCTAGTGATTACAACCTAATTACAATCTGTAATCCCTTACAGCTCAATACCGCTGCAAGGACCAATTTTTGCATCACCTTATTGAAACAATCCCTAACCCTAAGCTCTTTTATACAAGTATTTTTATGGATTTAGGGTTATAATTAATAATTAAATGTCAGCCCAAAATTTTGATAAAATAGGGCCCAATTTTTTGTTTTTAGGGCAATGCCCTTAGGTCCAAAGAATTTATGAAGTATGTACAATACTTTCCTGATCAGTCACCACAAACTAACAATCTCCCACTTGGGGACTAATCAGGCTCCACTCTAAACAACATCTAATTCTACCTTGACTAGAAGAGCTATGTGAGGATGCATCTTTCTCAATTTATGCTTAATTGGTTTAACACCTGGACCTATGGATAAGTAATGCATAATAAGAATTGTGTCTAACCCTGGAATATCTGAATAAGTCCATGCAAAATTGATATTCTTTTCTCGTAAGAACTTAGTGTAGGATTTTTTTCTTATGATGACAAAGAATGAGCCAAATGTACCATTTGTGGAGCTTCATCTGTACCCAAATTGACTACTTGTGTTGGTTCAATAAGCACTAAAGAAACATCTTTAAAATAACTAGGGAGATGATTAAGTACCTCATCTTTAGGTGTCTCAGAGAGGTTTTCACCCTTAGATACATCCTTTCCTTTTACCTTTTTTGGTTTTGACACTGCCACATAGTGATCTTCATTGTCAGAACTCTGAACTTTTTATTTTATTTTCTCTTTATTTTGTGACTAAGGTACTTAATGTCTAGCTCTATCATGTTAGTATCTAATTCACTAGTGGAAGAGACTATGGGTTCAATGACATTCAAATAGTGGGCTATCTCACTATCATTTTGAAACATTAAAAGCTAAGGTTCATGATTGCATTGGGACCAATCAATCAAATTAGGATGAACAAGGGGTAAATCAATGCGTGGTTCAAGGTTATGAATATGAATGATATCTCTAGTGATCGAAGAGTCAGAGTTTGTCAAGTAACTTCCTAAACTACCCAAATCAGGATTTGTCCTAACAAGTGAAGAATCATCCACTAAGGTAACATGTGAGTTCAAATTATCTGATCCTACACATGAATCTTTGATTAACTCGAGGTTAGAACTATGTTAATGTCCATATCAACTATAGAAGGCTCCAAGAGGCAGTCCCATTCATACTCATTAGAATCTATTTCTAAATCTTGACTAGGATGCTTACACCATGAAGGCTTGGGATGCCTAGAAGTGGAAGCCTCAATATCATCAAGGGTCACACTCTCTTATTCTAAATTGGCAACTATCTCATGAGATTCTGGACTATTTGAATCTTCCCAAATGAGATTAGTAGAAGGGACCCAATCTTCACATATATCTTGTTGATTTTCCAAATTAGGTATGTACTCTTGTTCTTCTTCACTATTTGATTTATCAAGGATAGGAGCAACATTATTGTGATTTTCATACCCTAGGCCAACTGGCTTCTTATAATTGTGTTTGGAAAGACATTGATCAAGGGGTTTGGCTCTAGCATCCAATTTATTACTAAGAGGGCCATGTCTAGGATAGCCCATCTTCTTGAAAAAAGTATACTCTCTTCCATAAGCTTTAGGAGAGGAAGTGAAGTTCTCATTGTGCATATACTTCTCTTCTCTATAAATCCAATCTCTAATAGCCACATCTTCTTTCTCATCTTGAATAGGCATTGACGACTCTACAAATGTGTCAAATAATGTCATAGCTAAAGAGGAAGGTTTCATCTCTTGTGAAGGGCTACCATAAGACCTAGGTGAAATTGGTAATGCTTCAAAAAAGTTAAGTTGATAACCCCCCATGCCAAGGTCTATGGATTTGAACTTGTCTTTATATTCAGCTAAAGTTTCATCAAAATCATTTGCTTCTCTATCGAGGGGAACATGAGTACTTGTTGAAATCGAGTTAATAGACAAAGTATTATCCCCAAGTATACAAATCTCTATTCTATTGTAAGGGAACTTAACAAACTAATGATAGGTAGATGACACTACTTTCATATCATAAATTCATGGTCTACCAAGTAAAATATTATATGTAGGAGGTCCAATATCAACTATTTGGAATAAAATATCTTTTTCAATAGGACCAACCCTAATGAGAAGGATGAACAACCCCTTTGAACTTCTCTCTGCCTCATCATAGGATTTGATAATAATCTTCCATCTGGTATAAATAACTTGTTTAGAATAACCTAATGTCTTTAAGAGACTCAAAGAGAAAATATTAAGCCCAACACCCCCATCTATCAACACATTCCTAACACGGGTCCTATGGATCATGACCTCAATATGAAGGGCAAGGTTGTATAGATGGATCAAAGATTTATCATCTTCCTCCCAAAAGGAAAGGTAATGAGGGCTAGCAATATGATTAACCATGTTTTGGAATTGATCAACATCTAAATTGTTGGGGACATTCACCATGTGAAAAGCATCCTCAAGAACTTGTTTGTGTCTCAAAGACAACTGTAAAAGCTCAAAGATTAAAACTTGAGGAGGGGTCCTTTGCAATTGATCAACATGATTATAATTCAACCTAGGATTCATTGTTAATCTTGAAGAAACATACTTGGATTGCACTTGTTTTGGCTTACTTGGTTAGTTTGAACTAGGTCCTTTGATGACAAGGGAACCTTGACTTCATGTAATAGCATTGAGACTTTGGGAAGACAATTGCTTAGGTTTACTTGACTATTTTGAATTGGGTCCTCTAATGATAAGGGGACCTTGAGATGACTCTCTAGAGTGAGCACCCCTTAGCACTAAAACATGTTTTTCACCAAGAATAGGAGAGATCAAGTTTAAATCATAACCACTAGGATCTTTATCTTTCATCATGTCAACAATTTTTTCTACAACCTCAAGCATATTGACAACATTTTCTACATTTGCATAAGTGTAATTGATTGTAGCCTTGCCATTCTTAGATTGGGAGGATTCCACTTTGTCATAATTGGGAAAAGACTCTTGGAATGTTGTGTGATCAGCATTGGTATTTAATCTATCTATTTCAAGTTTTCCATTCTCAATAAGATCTTGAACAATATACTTAAATCTCCCCCAATTTTCAATATCATGTCCAATACCATTGTGAAGCTTGCAATAGGCCTTCTCATCCCACCACCATGGCTTAACGTTAGGTATGCAGAACTTCATGGCATCATAAGGGTGCATAAGATTGCAAGCAAGGAGATTTGTGAATATCTCTTCATATGACTCACCTGATTGTGTAAAGTTACATTTCTCTCCTTTAGGCCTTACTTGATATCTTGCTTGTTACTTTGTTGATTAGCACTAGCCAAATGGAGAACAACTTGATCTTTAGGCTTAGAGGAATCCACAACTCCATCATTAACCACTTTTTTGTTCTTATTCCAATAGGTGTTCTTTCCTTTAGCATTGTTATTGTTGTTATTCTGACCATTTTTGTTGTTGTTTCCATTTTTTTTCAAAATACCTTGCTCTCAAAACATCCTCAATTCTAAATGCAACTTCAACCATGGTATCACAGGACTCAAAAACCATCTTCTTTACCTTGTACTTCATCTAATGAACCATGTTACTAATGAGGATTTCAATCTTTTCTTTCTCAAGAATAGTCCTAGAATAGCGAGAGCACTATCATCCCCATCTTTGCAAGAAAGTAACAAAGAATTCTCCTTGATTTTTCTTTATGTGAGATAAGTCCAATAGTGAGATAGATCATGAAATATTATATGCAAAGTGTTGAAAAAATCTCTAAATTAACTCAGGGAACATCTTAATAGGAAGATTTATATTGGTAAACCATTCCATTACATGACCCTTAAGACTCCTTAGAAATAATCTCGTAAGATATGAGTTCTCATGATGAAACTCAAAACTCATAGTATAGAACTGATGCACATGATCATTTAGATCCCTATTTCTATCATATTTGTCATATTGGGGGATCTCAATTTTTTTAGGATAATGTTTCATGTCAACAGTCTTATCAAAAGGATTAGGACAAATTGAATCAAGTGAAAGAGAACTATTGGGTGTCAATATTTGCTTCAATTGGTCAATTTCTTCTTTCATAGAGGGTTCATTCTTTTGAAAGCATGCACCCTTATTGATTAAATGTTGAAAGCATGCATCTCTATTTTGGTCCATATATGCTTCCATATGTTGCTAAAAATGTGGGTCTGGTTGCATAGCTAGGAAATCATAAGAATTACAGTCAAAGTTTGTGCTACCACCTCCATGTCATTAACCATGATGAACTTGTTGTGAAGATTGTCTTGAAACTCTAGGAGGTTTTGGTCTCCTATAATAATCATGCCTTGAAGCTCTCCTTCCTCTAGGTCTACGAGATACATGAATATGTTCTTGAGTGTCTTCAACTTCATTGAGTCTTAGGAGGGGTAGATGTAGGAGAGTTGTTTCCACCACCAATGTGCACATTGTTCAATTAATTGTCAAGTTGTGAAGCCATGAGAAGGTCTTGTGCTTCTTGACAAGATTTCCTTTCCATCTCAATAATAACTTTCATTTCTTCCTCTAGGCATCTAAATTTTTCTTCCTTCTTAGCTTGTTCTTCTAGAAGGGATTTTCTCTCATGCTTAAGTACTTTGAGTCTACCACTAGCATAACCTAAAGGTGTCATGAGCAGTGTACATGGTCTTGATTGTCTAAACCAGTTACCAGTAGATGTTGCATTCACGTGATTGCTAGAAGGCTCACTAATTCGATCATCATATTGGGATTTATCTTCTTGATATGCATAATCCTTACGTTTCTTATCCCTTTCATATGCAATCAAATATCCATCCTCAATATGGGGCGAGGTTGGTCTATTTTCATGAGTGAGACCAACAGTCAAGTGGTCAACATAGTATTCACCACTTTGATTCTTCTTTTGTGGAGCCATTGTAAAATCCATATCCATATCCAAGTGAGGTGATGCTAAGGGTGTACTCAACTCAATAAGCTCACTATTATGGTCAAACAAAGCTTCTAGAATATTCTCAAGTGACTGAACAAACACAAGTTCTTTTCCCTTATGTCTTTGATGAGTTTGAACTAAAGGTAATTGTTTAAAGATGACTTGAGGTCACTTTCCTTGATCTACTTAATATCTTATTGTAAGAAAAATTAAAGAAATGTTGGTACCAAACTAGGATAGTAAAAGCACTCACTTGTCCAAAAGAGATGTGATGAGATAGAATTTTGCAATAGGCATAAACCAACACTGCCATAGAAGGTGCTCACAACTTTGGGTGAATACCCTAGCACATATGGACCAGGAGGATGATTTATATAAATTATAAATAATTAAAATTGAATTTTTATAAAAGTGGATGGACAATAAATTACTAACAATCTCCAAGCATGATATCAAAGAATCCAAAGGTATATCTTTCTCAACAAGGATAGTCTCTAACTCATTGACTCCAAAAAAGGTCACTTGTGAAATCAATGATTACTATTTCAAGGGGTCAAAGAATAATAACCAAATGTGAAAACAAGTTTCTAACAATGGGGTAAGTAGCCTAATTTGAATTGGATCAACCTAGGGGGATTGGAAATAATAGGATAGAAAAATAGTTTGATCACAAAGTCTTGATTTAGGAACTTAGATTTTATTTGCTATAAATATCCAACTAGGTGCGATAAATTTTAAATCATAAATTAGGCACCCAAGACAAAAATTAGGGATTTCAAGCAAACATCTTCAAACAATGAAAAAGGGGCAAAGAAACTTTGCACATAAACAAGAACAGTGTCATGGTATCAGTCTAATTCCTAAAACCACCACTGTATATATTCTCAAAATGTTTTCTAATCATGCACGTAGTCTTAGAAAAGAAAATTTGGTAGCACTATGGTTCTTAGTAATGCTCAACTTTGCAAATTTTGCAATCTAGAGTGGGCAAAAGCCAATCCCGGTGCACCAGGGTTTTGACATATTCTAAGAATTTAAACAAACAAAGATACTGAGGAGATCTAATAGCCCCAAAAAAAGACTACACCTATGAGGATTTCCCCAACAAGGAAATTTCATTGTAGTTGCCACTACCATGTCAAAAATGGCTACTATTGCTTGAGGTTCCATCTATGTGGTTGATCCAATAAAAGGAATGCCCACTACAACTAACACTCTCTAATCAAGAAAGACTCACAAAGTTGTACTACATGGGGACTTGGTTTGCATTCAAGGGTTCCAAGTCTTTGATGTGCCCAAAAGAGAACATAGCACACTCCTCTAGCCTCTTCACCTCACCCAAAATAGCATACAAGATTCTTTGATATGCTAATTTGAAATCACCTCGCCAAATTTTTGGAAAATCCAACAACAAACACCACCAATCTCAAAAGAGAAAGTACTAATGGATGTTGAGGACAAATCCAAGTGGAATAGTGAGATAATAACAAATATCCTTCCCTACCTACTAGGGGATCTATCGTCGAGAAGAGCTTTGCATGTAAGGCAAGCAAATGAAGCACATTTCCTGAAGAACTCCACAAATAGTGTTCATGGGGCCTAATTACTATGTGAAACACATATGCATGAAAGTAAATATAGATCCAATTTTAGAGCACCAAATGAAGTGTGAATCTATAAAAGTATGTAAAAGAACTCAAGCCAAACACATGAGAGGGTTAATTTTTTTTCCAAATCCAAATGTTATAGAGATCCAAAAAAAATTGGTAATCCTTGTAATGCATCTTTTCTCTATTGTACCTTTTGTTTATGCTTGAACACTCACTCACAACGAACAAAAATAACAAGCAAAACAAGCCAACACAAGATATCTAATATATATATCCAACTTATGCAAAACTAGGATTAGATATGAAAATCTAATTTTAAGGGTGATAATAACTATCAAATAACCCAAATGAAAGCTCACATGATGCATTGATCCATGTGAAAATTAAATGCAAGCTATTCATTAAATGCCCTTTTTTGAATATTGATTTTTGACCTAGTCAACAAGATTGGACCTATATGATATGAATTTAGATTCAAAACCCTAAATGTAGAAAAGGGACCCCTATAAAAAATTATAGAGCTTTCCAAAAATGTTAGATTTTTGAAAAGATCTTTTCATTTGTGCCCTAGAGAGCCATTTTGTATTAATAGATCAATTTTTGCAAATCCAATTATTGAGCCCTTATATGATCTTTAAAATCAAAATACAAAGAAAAAACTCTATTTATAATTCTGAGGACTTTCCAAAAATGTAGACTTTTCCAAAACATTCATTAATTTTCACCCTAAAATGATTTTTCATGAAAAATAAATAAAAAATTTAAAATATCTTGAAAAAAATCTAAAAATTGTATTGAAGCTTGTGTGATATGTGGGAACCCTTCAAAAATAAATCTAGACCAAAACACCAAGTCGTTTGGGAGATATGATCAAATCTTTCTTATCTGGGTTTTTTGTCTCCAAACAAATCTGCATAAGGGGGTTACCTTCAAAAATATCTAAAATTAGCAAGTAAAGGTGAGCACACTTCTATGAGTCACTATATCCAAGATTTTTCAAGAATGAGGTCTTGAATGGTGGCTCATAACTCTCTATTCATGGAGTACAAGGGTTTGTGATGGAGGCCCTCAATTTGATCTAATTTTTGCCCATACAAGTGCACCATTAAATGAGAGATTGAAGGATTAAAAGATTAATGAAAATGAGGATGCAAGCTAATCAAAATGATAAAAATGCAAAGCAATGCAAGATAAGGAAATCTTAGCTATGAAAAGAAATAACAATATAATATTAATCTATGAAAACAATATGGCTCTAAGATAATATGAAAATGCAAGGCTGAAACCTAATGATGGAAGTCTTGGATGTAAGAGAGAATAAGACAAGAAGAGAGAATTTGCAATCAAGCTCTAATGTCCAAACCCTAAGGTTCAAACTTCTTCTCCAAAATTGCTCTCTAAACCTGTAGCATAACAATACTATAACAATGAGCTATTTTCTCTATATTTCTCTCTATTGCTCTATATCAAAATGAGAAGGAGAGGGCTCCTTATAAAGGAAAATGTGGAGGTGAGAGGCTTCTCATAGCCAATATGGGATAATAGAGTTTGATCCATGTGAGAAAAAATTCCACCAATGAGAAAAGAGGAGTGTTTGAGAAGAAAGTGGAAAGAGCAAAAAGAGGAATCCCACTTAGAGATTTGTGCATTCAAGTGTAGAGAAAAAGGATTTATTTATTTATTTTTATTTAATTTATTTGCTTTTTAAAGTGGGTTTAATTTTTATTTATTTAATTTACTTTTTCACATGGGATTTTATTTAATTAAAAGGGAATGAGTTCTTTTAATTAACTAGGAAATATATAATTAAATTAAAAGAGGGGTTTTTCTCTTAATTAATTAAATGTGGATTAATTATTTAATTAAAAGTGAGGTTTTCTTTTGATTAAATAAGACTTAGGATAAAATGATCAAACCTTAGGAAATTTTGAAATAATTGAATTAATTACAATTTGATCAAAGAAATTGATTTAAATTGATTTAAAAATATTGCAATCCATTGATTTAGGAAATTTGATAAATTGAATAATGGGGGCCCATAGTCTAGTCGACCATTTTAGGGTGCATACAGATTTAAGAAGCTTTAAATGTAACTTTCTTGTAAGATTAAAAGTCAATAGAAGTATGTAATATTTTCATTTCATAAGAAGCATAGAGATATCTATCAAATAATAAAGGAAAAATGCAAACAAAGGAATAGATTGGACACCTAAACCCTTTCTAGAAAAGCGTGATTTAATTTTCTCATGAGCCTTAATATTTTCTTCATACACTCTAAACTGTATGCATTATATCCATGCTAAAGGTTAATTAAAATCCAACTATATAATCTTTTACAAATTAAATGTAGGGTCCTCATTGGGGGTTGAAATATTAGGATGAGAAAGTTAAATTTTAGATCCAATTGGACCATATAGCTTGAAATCTAAAGAGCCCTAATCATCATTAAGACATGTGTAGGAGAAGAACTTGGAGAGAATTTAGAATTATCTTACAAATGAATACAAGGCCCCTTTCAAGATTTTGATTTGAATCCAAGTAATATTCTTCACTAATGGAGGTTGTAGTTTAATGGACCTTATTTTTCTCTATGAAAGCATTATCAATATGACATGATTATATAAATGGAATCATACATTGTCAAAGATATATATGGATCCTACTTCTTGCATACCATTATATAGGTTACGATCAATCATGATGGTCTCAATTGTATTACCATGAATGAATTTTATCATGTGATGAAGAGTAGATAAATTTGCATACATAGAAGGAAACAATATTCTACCTAGAAGAAGGTTCAATGTGAGAGCATCAGGGAAGAAGTGTATAGGTTTGGGTAATGTCACTTGTCCTATAATAATAGGTAATTTGATTGTGCCTAATGATTGTCTACCAACATGATCAAAGCCACAAATAGAAAGATAGTTAGTTTGAATGGGAGAGATATTTATATTGATTTGATCTAACAAGTATATGATATGTAACATTTAGAACTGATCCATTATTAATTAAGGTATGTGCTATTATATGTTTATTAATGAAACACATAATCATGAGATGATTCTTGATTATGAATCCCAAATAAGGAAATTCATATTGGAAGAGTTGAACATTAATCTTTGTTGCATGCATACAATCAAACAAGATCACTACATCATTTGGTATATCAAAAGGTGAGATAGTATCCTACATGAAACTCCTTGGAGTATCCCATGGTATATGGGTAAAATTAAAATAAAATCCAAAAGGGAGATATTAGATGGATTAGTATGAAGCTACTTACAAAACCATATTCCTTACTAGTGACATGACTAAATAGTTGATAAATAGAAAGAAAAATTAAAGCTTCTTTATTGCTTGAGCATCATATTTGTGAGAAACCACATGATAATAAGGTTGTCGATTATTTTTTTTTAATATACTTAGGATGCATGGGTTTATTTTTAACACTCATGAAAACAAAACATGGTTTACTTTGTAGTTGGGGTTTTAGATACCTCTTATAGTAATCACATGTTTATTTTTTAGGTAGAGGAGCATAATGATAAGGCTAAAAAATAATTGGAGATTTCACATGTTCCTTTTGTATGGTCCAAAACATGAATTTTATTGATTTTAATTTGAGTAACATATTTATTCATTGATGGTTTATTTCTAGAAGAAAGATCATTAAGAAAAATGCTAGTAATGTCATTGCATAAAAAATTCATAATAAGTAGGAAGTATTTTGGAAGAGGGACAAGAATTATTTATAAATTATTCATCTTTAGAAGTGAGGAAATTGGAGTGGATAGAAGGTTAGGTATAATTAGAAAAAAATGTCAGTGATATCATTCTCTTGTGCTAAACTATCCTTGTGACAGTGGTAAATTTTAATAGAAGGTATTGGAAACTACAATTGGAGAAATTGTTATGTTGTTATTAATGTCAAACCTATTGGTAAGATAAAGTATCAAACCTACTAGAGAGACATTTAATAATAGTTTAGAGTGTCATATCTATTTATTGATGGAGAGGAGTTAGAAAGAAGAGATAGCAAGGTGAGCTAGTAGTGGTGTTGAAGTGATGAGAAGTTAAGTATCATAGAAATACACTAGGCACTTGATAAGTTAGTTTGTGACAAGATGCTGTGTTGTTTAATCAATACATGAAATGAAGAAGATAGTTGGACAATGGTTAGATTTAGAAAAATTCAAAAGGATAAACTTGATGGAGTATCAACATTGGTCAATCAATGGAGTTGAAGTGAAAGATTAAGGAAATTAAGTAGAAGTCAAACAAAATAGTTCAAGCTGAGTGTTAGTTATTGCTAAGAAAATGTATGAATAAGTGCTAGTAGTGATCAAGTATAGTAATGGATGCACAAGTCCATTGATGGAAAATAAGACAATATAATGTGTGTCAAGCTACATAGTGATGACCGAGCAAAAGAACATAGTGATTACCGAGAGACCAAAAAAGTTATAGTTTGAGAAAGATTTGAATTTGAGGCTCACACATTTAGAATTTAGAATTAATCAAAGCACATGGAAGATACATATTGATGAGCTGGCATATATAATGCATGAGGAGAGTTTGTTAAGTGATCAAATCCAAGGATTTGAACAAAAGTTTCTAGAGGAAGAAGGAGAACAAAAAGATGGAAGGATTCAATGAATATTACCTAACCCTAAGTTCAACAGTGATGTTTAAGTGGAAAAAGATCAAAATTACCTATTTAAGGAGGCATAAGGAAGGAATTTGAAGGTGGGCTTGTAGTTGATTGGTGATATTAAGGAGAAGTTGTGAAGAGAAAAAAAATAGAGGTGAAGTGTGAAGAGTTTGGTGAAGAGTGATATCTTAAGGAGGTGCCAAGCATATTAGTGATGAAGATGTCAATTGAGGCAAATCAATGAACCAACAGATAAGTGAATGGAGATCTAAATTTGCAAAGTGAGTTGTAATTTATAGATCAAATCTACTATTACATTCTAACCATTGTATAAGTCAAAATTCTTAAATTAAGGTTGACCTAACAATCATTTTGTAATGCCTTTAATCAATGTGACATTCTAATGAAATATTCCAAAATCCTCTAACAAGGCCACTCCTAACAGGGTGATTAAATCCTTTACTAGGCTCATATTTAATAGTGTGTGGTATAACCTTTAATAGGGTTGGCTCTTAATAAAGCTCACTTCAGAAGAGTGAAAAATTAGTAGCGTGTTAATTGGTGGTTTTTCCAAAATTAGGTTTCCACATTAAGTCTAGGTGTCAAAGTGTTATTTTTATGTGTGGATTTTATTGTTATGCATACTATATTTATAGTACTTTATTTACTAGCAGTCAACACATATAGACACAGAGAGTTAAGTAATTATATAAAAAGTTGATTTATTGATGATATGCTATATAGACTAAGTGGTATTTGAGATTAATTAATCTATTTGAAGTTAGTAAAAGTTGAATTGGTACATCTAGACTTGAGGATATTTGATTCACCCCACTCTTAGTTATTGTAAATCATTATAACAATTGGTATCAAAGTGTTGGTGCTTGCAAGGAAAGTTTAAAGGGACTCAAGATAAAGATCAAGATGTACAAGAGAGAGATACCTAAGCTGAATAAGGAGAACTTCCTAGCATGGAAAAGGTTGATGAGATTTCACTTATCTAGTATTGGAGATTCCACATCTTATCACCTAGATAATGAATACATTGAGGTTACTAGACCTATGATAGTTGGGAAAATGGAACAAAAGCAAGAGCATAATCAAGATTGAACCTTTAGCAACCCTAAGTTATGAAAGATTTGCTGACGTGAAGGAATCCACTACTACTAAGAAAATGTGAAAAAAGTTGGAAAAAATCCATGGAGGAGACAAAAATGTGCTGAGAGCTAAGGTAGAAAGCTTGAGAGGAAAATTTGATGACATGAGAATGAAAGAAGGTGAGACTATTGCATAGTACTATGGCCAAATCAAATAAGTGGTGAATACTACCAAAGGAATTAGAGAATACATATCTAATTAGAATGTGATAAGTAAGGTATTGAGGACTTTACTTCCTATTTATGCAATTAGAGTATCTACAATTCAAGATCCGAGGTGTACACCTAGTAATGATTTAACCTTGGATAGTCTAATAGGTAGACTTACTATATTTGAATTATCAAATTTTGATAATTATTCCACTGCTACTATTGAATATGCATTCATAGCACAAATAGCCCTTGATGGATCTAAGAACAAGAAAAAGATCAAGAATGTAAAAAGTCATAGTGGATCTGATGATGACCTTGATGAGCTTGAACCATTGTTGGCTAGAAGACTTCTTAGAGGAAAAGGTAAAATTTCTATTATCTATTTTACCTATAAAATTTTTTTTCATATTGTTGTTAGATGTCTTCACAAAGATGAGAAAGAGGAAAGGAAAGACTTCAAATAAAAAGGCAACATAGATAGAAGAAACTACAAGGGTAAAAGTAAGAAATCATGTTATATTGCTAAATAATATGGTTTTGGAAATAATACTGATGATCATGATGAAGAAGTTGTTTATGTTACAATTAAAGATGATGCTGATGAAGATGAGAAAACTACATTGATCTCACATGTGAGTAAGAATGAGGATGGATAATTAATAGTGGTTTCTCACATCATATGATTGGGGATACAAGTAAGTTTGAGAAGATGAATTATTATAATGGAAGTAGTGTTAAGTTTGGCAATGGTGCACCATGTTATGTGAAAGGTAAAGGATCAATTAAACTAAATGATAAGATCAAATGTGACAATGCATATTGGGTTGACTATTTAAAATATAACTTGTTGAGGGTGGCACAATCAATAAGTTTAGGCTACAAAGTTGATTTCTAGAAAAAGAATGCAAAAGATCTATGACGCTACTAGTGAACTAGTTGGAAGTGGAGAGAGAGAAATAGGTAACGTATTCTATCTAGACCTATCCAAAGATACTTGTCTATTTGCACAATGTAAATATATTTGGTTATGGAATAAGAGGCTATGTCAGGTGAACTTTGGTAACTTGGTAAGCATTAGTAAGATAAAATGAGTTAGATGGTTATCAAGACTAAGAAAACATGATAAAGTTATGTGCAAATAATGTCAACTGGGTAAAATGACAAAGTCTAGTTTCAAGAGAAAGTCCTATTATTGTGATGATATTTTGAAGTTGGTTCATACTAACCTATTTGGTCTTATTGAGGTGCAAAGCTATTATGGTGATAAATATTTCATTTTGTTTGTTGATGACATTCTAGGATGATGACTATGATGTTTCTTAAAGAAAAATTTGATGCATTTCAAATATTTAAGTGGCATCTGGCTAGAGTTGAAAAAGAAACATGAAATAATCTAAAATGCTTGAGATTAGATAAAGATGGTGAATTTAGCTCATATGAGTTCAACATATTTTTCAATGAAAAAGGAATCAAGAGAAAAATGAGTGCACAAGGACTCCACCACATAATGGTATAGCTAAGAGAAGAAATAAATCAATTATGGATTGTGCAAGAACATTAATGATAGAGAAGGATGCTTCACATAAGTACTAGAGAGAGAATGTAAGCACTTCAATCTACAATTTGAATCAAATTCAAGTGAAGAAAGGAACACACAAAACACCTTTTGAATGATGGTATGGAGATGCACCAAATGTAAATTATCTTAAAGTCATTGGAAGTAAATGTTACATATTGAAAGATGCAAGAAAAGGTAAACTTGATGAAAAAAGTGATCAAACCATATTTCTAGGTTAGAGTTGATGATGAAACAAGATTGTGGAAAGTGAAAATGTTAGAATTGATGAATTTGAAGAGAAGAATGAAGAAGAATGCAAGAAAGAATGTAAAGACTATAGAAAGTTTTGCTATATCTATGAAGGTGAAACTAGCACCTTACTTAAACTAGAAGAGGTTGTTGTCAAGCATCAACAATTGGACACTACTAAGGTTTTGCAACAAAGTTATGTCGAGCATCAACGTATTGTTGAGCATTAGGCTAAAGAAGCTGAGTTACAAACTATGACTTTCAACTAACAGAGAATGGAAGCTAAGTTGTAGCAAAAAATAATTTTAGAAGTTGAACATTAAGAATCTAGTGAACACCAACAACAAGAAAGAGTACTTGAACCTATATTAGAAAAGTATGTGAAAAGACATCATGAACTAGATCAAATCACTGGAGATAAAAATTCAAGGGTCATGACAAGAAGAATATTGAAAAATGATACATGCTTATTATGTGAGTTTAAGCCTCAATATGTCAAAGATGCTTTGGAGAATGAAGATTGGCTCAAGGCAATAAATGAAGAAATTGAGCAAATTGAGAAGAACAAGACTTGGACATTGGTACCGAGACTAAAGGATAAGAATTTGATTGGTACTAAATGGATTTCAAAAACAACCTGAATGAGAAAGGTAAAATAAAAAAGAATAAGGAAAGACTAGTTTTTAAGGACTATGCACAAGAGGAAGGAGTAAACTATGGTGAAACTTTTGTCCAGTTGCAAGGTTGGAAGGAGTGAGAACTTTTCTTGCATATGTTGATTCAAAGTGTACCAAATAGATGTAAGATCTACATTTTTGAATGGAATTCTAGAGGTAGAAGTCCACATTGAACAACTTGAAGCATTTATTGATCCAAACAAAAGGAATATGGTATGTAAGTTACACAAAGTGTTATATGGTTTGAAGTGAGCCCCTAAAGAATTGTATAAAAGGTTACATAATTATTTAGTAAAAATTGGTTTTGTAAGAACTAATGACAATAGAAATCTATATTTGAAAAGTGAATCTAAAAAAAAGATATTGCAAGCTGAAATTTTGTTGATGCTATCATATTTAGAGGGAAAGATTCATTGAGAAAGTCATTTGTTGATCAAAGGAAAGAGGAGTTTAAACTGTCAATATTTGCAGAGATTAATTTATTTGTTGGTTTGAAAGTGTATAAAATGAATAAAGGTATTTTAGTTACCCAATCTAAGAATATCAAAAAAGAAATTAAAGACCTTTGGAATGGAAGACTCAAGACTAGTTGGAACACCTATGGTGATTAGACACAAACTATCAAAGAATGATGATTCTGCAAAGGTGAATCAAATACTATAGATGTTAATGATTGGAATGGTATAATATTTTGTACATAGAAGACCTAACATTGCATTAGCTATTGGAATTTTTGTTGTTAGGATTAACCTTGGACATAAATAAAAATTACATGAAAATATAAACAATATCAGAAAATAATAGATTGCACAAAAGAGAACACAAGACACCAAGATTTAACATGGTTCACCCAATTCCTGGGCTACATCCACCAAAAAAGAAGTCCACTATTATTATGATCTAGTGATTATAACCTGATTATAATATGTAGTACCTTACAACTCAATATCCCTGCAAGAAGGAATTTTTGCATCACACCTTATAGAAAAAATCCCTAACCCTAAGCCCTTATATAAAAGTATTTTTTCACTTTAGGGTTATAGTTAATTACAATATGTCATCCCAAAATTACCAATAAAAAATTTGTGATAAAATAGGCCCCAATAAAATAGGGCCCTGAACCCTAAAGAATTATGAAGTATGTATAGTACTCCCCTGATTAGTCACCACAAACTAATAATCTCCCACTTGGGGACTAATTAGACTCTATGCTATAAAATAATCTCCCACTTGGAGATTGATCTTATAGTAATACCACTACCACATAGGGCCCTCATTGGGTCAAACCACCTTGGAATCAAGTGTTCTTTTATTTTGTCCAATCTAGAAGACCAACCAAAGCTAAAGAAGAATTTAACTTCTCCCTTGTCACTACCTTAGTAAACACATATACTAGATTGTCATCTATATGCATCTTGTCTAGCTTTAACTATCCATCATCCAAAACTAATTGACTAAAATGGTACTACAACTATATGTATTTTGTCTTTGAATGCAGAGCTGAATTATTTGCAAGATGAATGACACTCTAGGTATCTATAAAGAAATAACTGTCTTTCTAATGGTGTCCCAATTCTTCTAAGAAGAACTACAACCATATCATATCCTTGGCTGTCTCTATAGAAGCAACATTTTCTACCTCTGTAGCGAATAAAGCATTCACCTTTCATAACCTAGAAACCCAACTCACTACTGCCTCACCAATAGTAAATACATAACCCATAGTACTCTACTTGGTATGATTATCCCCTACCAAATCTAAGTCAACATTGCCCTATAAATAAGTAGTAAATCTTGCAAAGTGTAAACACTTAGTGAATATTCCTCTCAAATATCTGAGAATCCATTTGATTACATTCTAATGCTCAATTCTTGGATGACTTGTATACCTGCTAATAACTCCCACTACATGTGCAATATCTAGCCTTGTACATACCATAGCACACATCAAGCTTCCTACAACTAAAGCATAAGGTACCTTTAACATCTTATTCTCATCTTCTTGTGTCTTCAGATACATCTCCTTAGTCAACTTCAAATGACTAGGTAAAGGTGTGCTGACAACTTTATTAATCTCCATAAAGAAATGTTGCAACACTTTCACAATTTAATCAGCTTGAGATAATGTCAATTTCCTATTCTTCCTATCTCTACTAATTTTCATACCTAGGATTTTTTTTTCTACCCCAAATCCTTCATAGCAAATGCATGGGCTAACTGGCATTTCAACCCCTTAATGTGATCCATGTTTGGCCCAACTACAAGCATATCATCAACATATAAAAATAAAACAATTTAGCTATCATTATCCAACCTCTTAAATCAAACACAATGATCTGAATGATACATACTATATCCATGCTCATGAATAAAACTATCAAATTTTAGATACCATTACCGAGGTTCTTGCTTCAAGCCATATAAACTTTTGTTCAATCTGGACACTAGGTTCTCCTTATCATTGACCTCAAATCCCTATGGCTGAGCCCTACATATCTGTTCATTCAAATCACCATGAAGGAAGTTTTTTTTAACATCAAGTTGCTCCAAATACAAATATTCAGTAGCCACAATACTTAAAATAATATAGATAGAACTCATTTTAACAACAAGAGAGAATATCTCATTGAAATCAATGCACTTTTTCTATGCAAATCCTTTTACAACTAACCTAGCTTTATATCTTTTCTTATCTCCATCTTCTTCTTTCAACCTATAAACCCATTTATTTTGTAAAGCTAAGTTATATGTAGGCAACTTGAATAAATCCCAAGTCTTATTTTTTTAGCAAGGAGTCAATTTTGTTTTCCATTGTAGACTCCCACTGAATATTAGTATCCACCTACATAACTTCATCATATAGTTCTAGTTCACTAGCATCAGTAAGTAAAATAGAATACTAAGAGGCAAAAAATATTTTTGGAGGTCTATATAGCCTTGTTGACCATCTAACATTCACTAGTGTGTGTAGTATTTGATGTTTCAATTACTGCATATCATGAGGGAGTGATGGAACATCATCTTTTGGAGTATCATCCATAATCATCTTCTTTCTTCTCATGTTGCTACAACAGATCTTTGTACAACACTTTCTCATCGAATATGACATCCTTGCTTCTTATAATTTTCTAATTTTCAAAATTCCAAAGCCTATAACCAAATTCATCAATTCCATATCCAACAAATAGACATTTCTTTAACTTAGCTTCTAACTTGGTTCTATTTTTAGAATCTATATGAGCAAATGCCTCACAATTGAAGGTCTTGAGAAAAGAATAACTCACCTTCTTACTAGTCCATGCTTCCTATGGAATACCACAACCCAATGGAGTAGAGGGACCTCTATTAATCGAATATACAATAGTATTGACAACCTCTACCCACATGTTTAAGGCCAACCCTGCATGCAACCTCATGCTCCTTGCATGCTCCATTATAGTCCTTTTCATGTGTTCAACCACTCCATTTTTCTTGTGGATTCCTTGGAATAGTATTCTATCTACCAATACCATTAGTGGAACGACAATCTTCAAATTCATGGCTACAATACTCACCATCATTATTAGATCTGAGACATTTTAATTTCTTACTAGTCTCATTTTCAACCAAGCATTTCCATTTTTAAAATGTTTTAGATACATCAAATTTCTTTCTAAGGAAGTAAACCCATACTTTTCTAGTTGCATCATAAATAAATGTAACATAATACTAAGATCCACTAAGGGAAGATACCTAAGCTGGTCCCCATACATCTGTGTGCACAAGCTCTAATCTCTCACTTTTTTTTCCTTCCCACTCTTCACAAAACTCACTCTCTTTTGATTTCCATAAATGCAACTTTCATATAAATTCATATTAACACATTTTAGACCTAGTAAATCTTTCTTTGAATGAAGTAATTTCATATCTTTCTCACTCATGTGCCCAAGTTTGTTGTGCCACAACACTATATTAGAATCTATAGAAACTATTTGTTCTCTCTTCTCAACTACAATATATGTTCTTGAATATTCATATTTCTCTGAAACAATCAAAGTAGAAGGAAAAATATGACTTGTACAAAGATATAAGGTGCCTACTTTCACAAATTTTTCTACTATTAGGGAACCTTTTAAAACCTTCCAATTTAAATCATTAAAAGTAACTACACAACCCTCACCACCAAGTTGCCTTGTTAAAATTAAATTCTGACTCAACCTTGAAACATGTCTTACCTCATGTAGTAGCCAATGATTCCCATTTTGCAACTTAATCTTAACTTTTTCCTTTCCAAAAATCTAATAGGGTTCATTATCCCCCAAATAAACAAGCCCAAAACCCCTTGCACATAATCAATAAACTAACTTCTATGAGGTGTAGCATGAAATGAAGCACCAAAATCTAAAACCCATGAATCATCAATTCTTTCTAAAAATAAAAGCAAAGCATCCTCTTTGGATTTGTTAATTATCACATTTTCCTCCTTGTTCTCTTTTGGTTTATCTCCTTCATTATTTTTTCAAGTCCAAAAATCTTTCCTTTTATGCCTTGGTTTCCCACAATACCAACAATCTCTCGGTCCTCTAGATTGAGACCTCTTCCCCTTTGACTTTCCTCTTGATTTCTCACAATTTTTGGAATTATTTCCTCTCTCAATCATTGTACCTATGCTTTGTGCATTCAAAGCACTTCTTGATGTAGATCCACCCAAGCTTTTTCTATGAGTTTTCTCACTCAAAATAACATTGATCACATCATCATATTTTAGGGTATTAGATCTAAAAATGGAATTACTCACAACCATTACCAAGTCATTCTAGCTTTCAGGTAAAGAACACAAAATCAAGAGAGCCCTAATTTATTTATCCAAATTAATACCTACAATAGATAACTAACTAGCAACAATATTAAACTCATTTAAATGATCTACAATAGATCCACCTTCTGCCATTTTCATATTAAATAAATGATTCATGAGAAATACCTTATTTGATGCAGATGGTTTTTCATACAATTTTGCTAGGGTTTCCATCAACTCTTTAGTTGTATTTTCTTTTGTAATATTGAATGTCACTGATGGTGTTGTGCATAACTAAATGCTTCCAAGTGCTTTTCTATCTAAAATCTCCCATACCTCATTTTTCATAGTTCCTTGGTTCTTAGTTTTTCCTTCAAACGGCTTTCTTTAATCCTTTTAATAAAGATAGTCCTCCATTTGCATCTTCCATATCTAAAAACTTTGCCCATAAAATTTTTCAACTCTCAACTTAGCCTCATCTGCCATCAGTCCCACTCAATTGTGAGACTCCTATTCAACTATGAGACTTTCTCGTAGAGGATAACTGAGAAACAACCTCACTCTGATACCACTTGTTAGGATTAACCTCAAACATAAATAACAATTACATGCAAATATTATTAGAATCTGATAAGATTAATAACCTAGAAAACTAGTGCAAAGAATAAATATCTAAACTATGAATACAAATGATACAAAATCAAAATAGCATCATAGAGTTAGTCTCCAAGAGAGTAATACAAATGCTGGAAGCAAAATATCATTAAGAGGATGCAAAAACAAGATATACAAATACAAGCCAGGTAGCATGCTTATATAGGCTAGGAAGAGGGAGGAGGTGGCAACACCAACCAATGAGGAGCAATCATCTATCGAACTAAAGATAGCAAAGTATCTTCCCAAGATAGCTAATGGATGCTCACATGTACCAAGGTGACACCTCACAACCATTCACCTAACAAGACATGCTTTATTAACCTAAGTGAGATTATTAAAAGTGTAGGAAAAAAAATAGCAAAATAGGAAAAATAAAAAACTACACTAACACCTGCCTCATAAGCGAAGCTTAGGTGGATGCTAACCTAGCAAAGCTATGAAAGCAGGAAAATGGGTCCCAGCAACAAGGCTTGATCAGGTACCCAATACAAGAAAAAGAACTAGATGAAGGAAACTAAGCCTCCAATCTAGGAAATGTCCCAAAGAGAGAAACAAAAAAGAGCATGAAGCATCTCCGAAGCATGAAGCTATAAACACTGTCAGAAGAAACTGCTGGAACCCCCATTGAAATAGTGCATGACCAGGTAGAGAAGACAAAGTCTGAAGAGTTGATCAATCAAAGAGGTGACCTCCAAAGGTAGGAATGAATGAGTGTCTATATAGTAGATGAACCATCTCACCGAAATGCATAGGTGCCTAGCCATTGCATCCGCCTAGTACAAAGGAACAAAAAATGAATACATAGATCACTCAACCAAACCAAAGAAGCAATAGAGCCAACAAGTGAACCCCCCCATAATGCTGAACAGGGAGAGGGGTGACAGGAACATTGAAATGCAATGCCAAAAACATCTGCAAGAAGAAGAATCAAGAACACCAATAGTGCAATAGAAGTACAAGCACAGGATAAAGGGTAGTGTCACTGACACACTGCATGGGCTAATGTCGTGGAAGAAAAATTCACTTGACAAAGGTGGATGAGCACAAAATGGAAAAACATCATGACCCCCCATAACTGAGTGCAAGTACAAACAAACAAAAGGTGTACAAGATCCTAGATATGCAAAAGTAGGCACTTTATCTCAGTGCATTTATAGGAAAAGGAATGCAACAGAATAGAAGCATACAATGTTCAAAAGTCAGAAAGAAGAGTGAGCCAAAAGAACAGAAGAAGAGATTCCAGGACCTGTAGAATCCAAGTAATCCACCAGACTATGAAAGTGCAAAACTCGAAGGAGAAAGAACCTGGAGCAGAATCTGGATAATAGACCTTTGCAACTGAATAACTCATAGAACTAGCTTTCCAATGATATCTGGCGAGCCCAGAAAAGAGTCTGAATGAGCGAGATATGGCTCCTGGAAGGCAAAATAGAACATCTAGCTTTGACTGCCAAAATAGGCAACTCGACTATAGAAAAATTCAAACAAACCTATACCATCATCTCTATCTTAGAACCAGCTTTCCGACGCATTTTTTGGATTGAAAAAATATGTCCGTATGCTCAAGTTATGGAAGAAAAATTGACAAGGCCTCCTCATGAAGAGCATATGTTAAAAGTGAAACTTGGGCACAATAATCAAGGAAAAAAAGCACCACTGCGATCTACTCGAAAAATCATGCACTTTCAAAAAAAGAATCGCCTCGATATGAGGTCGTATGAGAAAGTTATGATCCTTCGAAGTTTCCAAAATGAGAACTGTGCACAGTCACGGATGAGAATCTGCAATTTCTAAAGAATTCATGCATAAAAATCAAAAAACAACTCCACTAGTGGATAGAGCACAAAAAAATAGCCAAGTTCATAACAAGAATCATCAAAATTGGAGTCCGTATGAGCAAGAATGTGACATTTGAAAACTGCGTTCAAATCTACAACTGCCAATGGAGAGGGGTATGGCTGTAGCTTTGCATGCTCAATTTTGCAAAATATACAGCTTGCATGCAAAATCTAAAAGATAGCCAGATAGTTTTTCGGGGCTGCGAACAAAACTCAAAAAGCGTTTTTCTTTTTGATGTACAGAAGATGTTGTTGTAGTGTAAATCAGATGCCTTTAACAGTAAAAAATGGCTCCAAAAATTAAAAAATGACCCCAGCAACCAGAATATGACATGCAAATGCTGGATCAGCTTCCTAAGTCCATCAATGGCATGCTGGAACTTGCAAAACTGATTGAAAACTCCAAATATGCAAGTTGGTTGTCAGATTTGAGATTGAAACCCCAGAGAAACACCGTTTTTGTTAAATCTTTTCTGATTCTCAGGATCATCCAAAGATGCAAGAGAAGAGCGTACTTCATTTTTTTAAAAACTACAATAAAATTTATTTGCCCCCCCCCCCCCCGAATCTCTCAAATAAGAAAACTAAAATCTAATCTTGCACATAGAAAAACTCTAATACCATGTTAGAATCTGATAAGATTAATAAACCATAAAACTAGTGCAAAGAATAAATATCTAAACTATGAATACAAATGATACAAAATTAAAATAGCATCATAGAGTTAGTCTCCAAGAGAGTAATGGAAATGCTAGAAGCAAAATAGCATTAAGAGGATGCAAAAACAAGAGATACAAATACAAGCTAGGTAGCATGCTTATATAGGCTAGGAAGAGGGAGGAGGTGGCAACACCAACCAATGAGGAGCAACCATCTATCGAACTAAAGATAGCAAAGTATCTTCCCAAGATAGCTAATGGATGCTCACATGTACCAAGGTGACACCTCACAACCATTCACCTAATAAGACATGCTTTATTAACCTAAGTGAGATTATTAAAAGTGTAGGAAAAAAACTAGCAAAATAGGAAAAATAAAAAACTACACTAACAAATATTAACAATATAAGAAAATAATAAATCAAACAGAAGAGAACACAAGACAAAAGATTTAATATTGTTCACCCAATCCCTAGGCTACATCCACCAAAAAAATGAGTCTAATATTATTACGATCCAATGATTACATCCTAATTACAATTTGTAATCCCTTACAGCTCAATACTGCTACAAGAAGAAATTTTGCATCACACCTTATAGAAAAAATCCCTAACCCTAAGCCCTTTTATACAAGTATTTTTGCCACTTTTGGGTTATAGTTAATTACAATATGTTAGCCCAAAATAATCGATAAAATATTCGTAATAAAATGGGCCCTAATAAAATAGGGCTTCCCACAGAATTTTGAAGTATGTACAATACTTCCCTAATCAGTCGCCACAAAGTAATAGTTGCTAGATTCTCTAGTAATCCTAGAAAAAATCATATGATGGCAGTAAAGAGGATACTAAAATAACTTAAAGGAACATAAGACTATGGATTATGGTACAAGAGAAGTGACAAATTTTAGTTGAAGGTTTACACATATGTTGATTGGATAGGAAATGTTGATAACAGAAAGAGCACAAGTGGAGGGGTTTTCTTTTTAGGAAGAATATTGATTTCTTGGTTAAGAAAGAAGCACAACTATATTTCAAAATCTATAGTAGAGGTTGAATATGTTATTTTAGTAGGTGTATTATTCAAACATTGTATGGATCAAGAAATTTCTAAAAGGAATTAAGGAAGAGATCACTAAACTTGTTGTAATATACTGTAATAACACAAGTTCTATAAACATATCAAAGAACCATGTGATGCATACAAAGACTAAACACATTGAGATAAAGTATCATTACTTGAGAGAGTTGGTACAAGACAAAGAAATGAGATTGGAATATGTGAACACAAAAGAATAGTTAGCTAGCATATTCATAAAGGCTCTACCTAAGGATTCTTATTAGTATTTAAGAGTTAAGTTATGGGTCATTCCCCTACTTGAAGAAAACTAAATAGAGATGTTGCATTGCATCAAATGTTTTAAATTAGAATATCATTAACATTGATGTAGAAGTCCACTCTTTAGGAGCTTCCTAAAGGTGTGAAAAGGAAGACACTAAACTATGAGCAGATGAAGCTATAAATAGTTAATGTTGAGATGAAATTGCTATATTAGTTAGATTAAGTGACATGAAGATGTGTGTGTATGGTATGTCTTTGGTATTATTGTCAAAGAGGGAGATATTTCACAAGTTACCATAAAAGTATACATAAAGAGAGAGATATTAGCATGATTAAGTTACCATACATAATTGATCAGTTAAAGAGGGAGAGTAAGATTAGAGAGAAGTTATGCAAAGAGAATTACTATTTTCGAGAGGGAGACATATCTTTCTACATATATTATCATGAGTTGAGCTATTTCTATAGAGGAAGAGTATGTACTAAACTGATATAGAGAGTATCCTAAGATTACATTGGATGAAAATCAGAATGAAACTAATAAAGAGAGAACACAAACATAGAGGGATTTGACAGTACAAGTATTGAATATTTTGTATTGCATGGTAATTAGTAAAGTGTGTGAGGTGTTTCCATCAATACCAGAGAGGGAGAATATTGGAAACTACAATTGGATAAATTGTTATGTTGTCATTGATGTCAAACTTATTGGTAAGATAGAGTGTCAAAACTATTGGAGAGACATTCACTAATAGTGTACAGTTCCATATCTATTCATTAATGAAGAGATTTAAAAAAGAAAAAGATAGCAAGGTGAGCTAGTGGTGTTGTTAAAGTGATAAGAAATTAAGTATCATAGAAATACAAAAGGCACTTGATAAGTTAGTCCTTGACAAGATAATATATTGTTTAATCAATACATAAAATGAAGAAGACAGTTGGATGAATCTAAGAGTCAAAAAAAGTAAAAATGATAAGCTTGACGGAGTATCAACATTGGTCGATCAATGAAGGAGTTGAAGTAGAAGATTAAGGAACTTAAGTAGAAGTTGAACAAAATAGTTCAAGCTGAGTATTAGTTATTTCCAAGAAAATTTGTGAAGAAGTGTTAGTAGTGACCAAGTGTAGTAATGGTCGAGTGAGTCTATTGATTTCAAACAAGACACTACAACATTTGGGGTCAAATTGTGACAACAATTTACAACAACGATGTAATTTGTGGTGACTTTCATGTTTTTTTTTTGCAATTGTCCCAACCATCATTGTAATACCAATATTGGCATTTTAATTGCGACATCTATGTGAGTATAAACAAAAAAAAAAGAAAAAATGACATAAATCATTGCCCATTTGTTTTGATTGTGGAAAGTTGTATGCGTGTAAGTAAACAATTTTTCTCATAGATTTTTAACACTTTGAGAGAAATGCCTATACACTGACAAGTTGAATTCCTAAGTGCAAATAAGGAATTCTCTAATTGAAATTTGTTTTGTGTTATATAAGGTGCAACTAACCTTTAATAAAAAGATAATCATTAAGTGCTCTATTGAGGGAAAATCTTCCCAATGAGTATTTTACTAAAAATACTAAAAAGCTTTATCTCATGAACACAAGATAAATGCAAATACTAAAAAACCATTTGATTTTAACAATCAGTATCATCCACATGATTGAATGTTAAAACAAGCATAGATAGTGAAATAATATAGATTCTGCCTCTCACAACCTTCAAGATTTAAAACAAACAATTCTAGAGTACATAGCAAATGTAACTTCACTTTCACATATAACATACATCCTCAAGAATGCAAATTATCATAAAGTAAACAATAGTATCTATTTTAGAAAGCTTCAACACATAAAACTATAGAATTTTACTCTACTTTGTTGCTAATCCAAAAAATATTCTATTCAAAATTCAAAATGTAGAACTTTAAAAAAAGTATTTTTGTTTTAGTTTATGGAGCAATGAACCCTATTAGATATTATCTATTACATATTTATATAGCATAGGGCTGGATAACTATCCAAAATTACCCCACTAGGAGTAAATTGTCTCTTAGTTAACACAACCATGTTGACTTAAATGCATAAAAGGAAATAATTAGGAGAAAACAAAATGCAAATACCCAACAACCATGTGCCATGTCAGGAAGAATTGTCTGCACTAGTCATGATTCTTACCACCTTCCATGTCTTGTAAGCAGTGGTAAATACATAGATAACTAAGTGATGAGGTAAACTAATGTAGGTAATTCTCTATTTCCAAACTCATTTTCCCTCTTCAGCTTTGTTACTTTTTTTTCATGCATTTCCAAATGCTTTAGGTTTATTATCAACATAGCTTCAGTATGAGCGACATTTGAAAAATTCTATTTGCATGACATTTTCTTCTCGTAAATCTCTTGAAAATTCTTTTGGACTTCATTTATTATTTCCTCCACCTGGGCTATGGAGTCATTTTCCTTACCTACATAATGCTTGCTAAACCACTTTAGATCACCTTGGATTATCTCATCCACAAGCTTGAGGCCATCTAGGATTTCTTTAATCTCAATTACTCCCTAGACTAGTGCCTCATTCTACCATTTGATACAATCTTTAATTACATACAAAGTCTTATCATCAAGGCTAGCCATAGGGCATTCAGCTTGGAACCTTTGCAACCCAAATCCTTTAATTTCCTCTATCTAGAGCACCACTTTTACCCAATTGTTTCTTTCTTTCTCAAAGCCTTCATTATCAGACTCTGCCTTTTTGATGATGGAAACAATTTCCTTTGAATCTTTGTCTAAAAGACTCATCTATTTTATAGTTTCAAAAAAGACAAACTACAACCATTCTTTAGATGTCCTTGCAACAACTTTACATTTCTACAAATTATCAAGAAACTGTTGATTGGCCAAAGACGATACATCCACAATTGCAGACATCTCATTTAAAGGCTTAGGCTTTGGGTACAGGATAGCATTGATGTATTGTGCCATGATCCTCATTTCCTCTTTCATATCTTATTTATCCTAAGCATCTTTCTAGACATTGTCTGCAATCTTTTTTTTTTGAAGCTTCAAAAATCTTCATATCCACTACAAGACTCCCCTTCCCAAGGTCAATCCTTGATACTTGATAATCTTGGAGGGTGAGATCCTCACGTGAGCTACCTTTTGCTGGCTTGGAAATCTCAACTGGCCAATGTCCTAAACTTTTATCAAACTTTATCTTGGATTCAGTTCTAGCCTTTTTGGTTTTTGATGATTTTCCCAAACACTTGCTAACCAAATCATTGTTAGTGTAAATAATTAATTATTATTTACACTTTACTTAAGTTTAGTTAGGTTGAATGCATTATTTTATTAGTTCTCATGTAGACACCTAGGAGTATGCATAATCATATGAGTTGTCTTATTGACAACACAAGAGTTAGCAACTCATTTTAGTACATGGTGTCTACAACATCTTTTTATGTGACACACCTATGTAAGCCTATCCTCTCATCATTGCACAAACTCTTATAATCAATAGAGGATAATCCAGTCTTGGTGGACATGTGCTTAGTTGTGAGGCTTATCACTTTGTTAACTCCTAGTCATTCTATAGGCCTTTATATATAGGAACTTCTAGTGTATGTGTACATTAATTCATTCTCATATTGTTATTATAATCATGCATCGTTTGGTCCATATTGTGCTTTTTTCTTGAACTTCTTGATCTTGGCATCATTTTTTCCTAAGGAAAATTCTTACATTGTATTAGAGCCATAGGAGCATCATTTCATAGCCATTAGCGACCATTTTTGCTTCACCTCATAGAGGCTATCGATTTAGATTGTAGTGCCTACTCCTAGTTTATATTTTTGCTATTGTCACCAAACTCTTTTAGGCTAGTTTTATGTTTGATGATTAGTAGTATTGTTTCGTGACTATCAGATATTGATTTAGATTTAGTTATTATATGATGAGATTACTTGGTACTCTATATTTCATGTATGCATAATGATTATTCAGTAATTACAGTTATTGATGACAATTAGTTAGATGGATTATTATGTGTCTTCTTATGGATATTTATCCTATACTACATGTGTATAGTGTGTGTGTTTATTTTCTTTATGTATGGTGTTTCTGATGTGGTTAAGGAAGGGAGTCATAGTCACCTGCTAGTCAGGATCTACATGATGCACCACTTCCTGCCATTGCTTGTTTAGCTTAGAATATTTTGTTTGTACATGTGTGAATTTTATGTAGGTTGTAGGTACCAGGCATGGACTTCTCTAAATTGCTAGGATGAATGTACCTTATCACATTATCTCAATGGTAAGAGAGGGGAGATAAATTCTTAAGTTCAAATCCCAAACCCTTAAGCCATTTGTCCTAATTGATAATTAGGAAAAGTATCTGAGTTGAGTACCCTTTGAATGCATCAAATGATGTTAATTTGTGATTATAACCCTTTAGTATAATTTTGAATTTGTTTTTCCATGATGGGTTTTCGTATTTTATTTTATGAGTCTTTGGTGAATTTTCTATTAATTAAGTCTAATTAAAAGATTAAATTAATGATTTAAGTTAATGAAAAAATTATTATGATATTTTAATATTTAATTATATTTAATTAATTTGAAAATTAATTAAATAAAAAGAATTAAATTGAAGATAAAAGTTATAAGATTAATTTAGAACGTGATAATATTTATTTTATTTAATAATAATATATTTAGAGTTAATTTTTAAATAAATGCTAAATATTATTATTATTTAAGTTAATAAATATTTTATCGATTAAGTTTCAAAAATAAATTTAAAAGTGAAATATATTAATTTATTAAAAGTTTCAAGTTCACGCGATGTATGCATGAGATTAAAATATATGAAATTAATTAGCAAAATAGAACAAGTGAATTTAATAAGAGTTGCAAAATGTGTGCATGAGTTTAAAATTTAATTAATTGAAAGAGGAGTCAAGTGAAAATTAAATAAAGTTATTTAATAATGCAATTAACTTGCATGAAAAAAATAAAGAAAGATAAAGAAAAGTTAATTTAGAGTTAAAGTTTTGTGAGCATAGAGTTCTCCCAGGTGAATGCACAATTAGTGCCCCAATTTAAGGAGGGAGCTCCTTATCACCAATGGAAGGTTTATTTTTGAGGAACACAAATTTTGGATGGGAATTTTGGAAGAGGAAGGAGTTTTCATAAAAGAGAAGGTTCTGAGAGGAGGAATTTCTCACAAATCTTTTGAGTGTTGGCGATTTTCAGCATCAAAATCCAAGTAGATTCTTATGTTTTAAATTGTATAGTTAATTATGTTATTTAAATAATTCTATCTCCTTCGTTACTGTGAATCTGATTGTTTGTATTTTATTGTAACGAATCTTTCAATCTTGTAATTTTTGAAAAATCTTGATATGCATGTTGATTCCTTCTATATGCAAAGAGATCAAGGGAAAAGTCAATTTGAAATCCTTGTTCCTTAGATGAAAGAAATTAGAGGTTAATTTGGGAAGGGTTTGAATTTGAAAATAGAAAATTTACATAAAGAATTTGAATGGTTGTTTGTATTCCTCCTATTAGACAAAAATTGCAATTATTTAAAAATATATATATTTAAATTTCATTGGGGAGGGGGTACTATTTTATAAGACAATTTTAAACAAAATATAATTCTTAAACAAAATATTTAAAAATAATAATAATTATAAATTTAAAAAAAGAAAAAGAAAAAAAATTTAAAAAAAAAAAAAAAAAAAAAAAAAAAATAAATAAATAAATATATATATATATATATATATATATATATATATATATATATATATATATATATATAAGAGGGGAGGTAGGGCCGTGACACCCCCACCCCCCCCAACTTACCTTCCGATGACATCAACTGTTGCATTGACTGTAGTATAGACTGCGACAGCAGCTGGCCTATAGCCGACAACCTTTTTGATAGCCGTGTGGGCTTTAAATGCAGGCATTTAAGTTTGTTTGTTTTTTTAATTTTAATTTAGTTTATATAAAATTTATTAATTAATATTAATTTCACTAATGGTTATGTAATATATTAAATGAAATTTAATATATATAAATATTAATAATTTTCAAATTATAAAATGTTAATAAATTATTATTAATTATTCTTTTATTAATAAATTGATAATTGTTTAATGATAATATAAATTATTTTAAAATAAACAATTATTATGAGATCCAATAATATTTAATTATTATTGTTAATTAAGTTATTATTAAGGTATTTTAGAATAATAAATTGTGAATTATTATGAATATTATATATATATATAAATTAATTTAATTAGAATTAATTAATAATGGAAGCTGTCCAATTAAGTTTTAAATTTATTTAATTATTATAATACCAATTTTAATAAAACTATAGATTAATTTATTTGAAAATCAACAAGTATTATTTAATATTTTAAATAAATAAATTTCTCTTGGATTATTTTAGAAAATTGACTTAAAAACCAATATAGGGGTGATTGCGTAATTATTTAAGTGAAAGAATGGGTTAATGGTAGGGGTAGACGATGAATTGTATCTACTTGAAACATACATTAAATTGGAAACTGAAACCTTACATTTAACTCAATGATATGTTTTCAAACTCAAAACCAAACTGTAAGATTGCTCTATTATCTGTGTATTGTCTATGTTTTAGGGTTGACCTAGCTTTGACCAATCTTAGGTTGTTACCAAAGGCTTGGGGGTTATGTGTTTGTGATATCATGTTGATATTTTATTCTTGATCTTTTTAAACCCAACCATGGTAATGTGATGATATGCTCTATGATGACTTTGTATTTAATTGTCTGTTATTGCTTTCCAGTGTTTTTGAGTGACACTAATGTGTATGTATATGAGATAGTTGACTTAACCATTTATGACTCCTCAATTAGTTATACTTGGGTTACCTTCCAATCACCTTGATGGGAATAAAGTGTTTGCTTTGTTCTTGATGATGTCATGTTGTGACATGTTTGAATTAACCATGTTGAGTCATTGATCAGTATTATGGGGACACTTTCTAGTTGCTCATTGAGAACTGATGGGTATTGTGATTTATCTTGGGATGCTTTCTAGTTGCTTTTAGAGAACTGATGTGATTATTGTGGATTATCTTTTGATGCTTTCTAGTCACTTGTGCAGGATTGAGGTGATTTTATATGATTATTGATTTGTGCTTTTATGAGCTTAGGGTAGGTTATCTATGTGTAGTGTCAAGAAGTGGCTTGCAATGGGGGCCGAGGGCCCTAAGTGGTTCTGAGAGTAACCCATTGTTAGTTGTTTAATAATTGAAAATATTACACTAAATGGGAATAAAATGAACATAATAAGAGTCTTTGTATGTTCTCACCCATGCCTTGAGTGTTAGTATAGACTAGGATGAGACTAGAGAGAATTCTTTGTTGCAACCTTGCATTTCGTAGTATGCCTTGTTAGTATGAGATGATACTAGTGGCCACATAGGGATCACTAGGGACCTTGGGGTCCTAAGGCATTACCAGGGTAACTCCAACATGATTCATGTGATGACACGTGCCTGCTTACATAGTAGGTTTCCAATGAGTCTTCTGTGCCTCTGAGATTAGATGTCAACCTATTTTGGAACCTCTGAGTTAGTATACTTTTAGGATTTCCTAGACTTAGAGAGTACTTGTTTTATGTGATTTGATATCCTATTTGAGACTTGAGACTATCTCTTTAGTGTGGTGGGAGTAGGCCATTTAGGTTCTACACAGTTGGGTGGTAGTGCTTTTTCACCCTTGCCATTGAAATCCATCCATAGTCACCATGTCTAGAGCATTTCTTTTCTACATTTACTTTCATTCTTTCTATGTATCAATATGATGGATGGTTATTTTTTCATGATGGATGTTATATCTTTTATGATGGATGGATGTATTATGTATGGTGGATGGTTTCATTTACTTTATTGTACTTTGTATCATGGATCCGAGGAGGATGATGTATTTCTATTTCTACATATGTATATTCTTTTAGCCTTTCATACCCTATGATATGTACAATGGATGATTGAGCATTTTGAATTTAATTTTCCAAGAGGCATTTGAAACAAATGTATATTATTTAAATGGACATTGGACTTTATAATTATTCTTTCATATGGATGTGGTTTTGATGGACTTAGTATTAGATTAAATTTATATGTGATTCTTGGGATCCTTAAGAAATGTAACCTACTATGTATGTTTTAGTTGATTATATGTTATTGCTTTCATTACTATGTGTTTCATGTATATGTTATTCTTTCTTGTTTCAAGAAAAAAAAAAAAGTTGGCAAAATTAGTAAAACTTTAGGTTATTTCTTTTGGATCCCTTGGCAAGGCATTACATAGATTCAGAGAATCTGTAGCTATTGGAAGCATCTAGAGCCAAAGTAGACCTAACCATTATGTCTGGAGCATCGATTTAGTGAATTTTGACTATAAATTGCCTACCCTAGGCCATAGTAGAATTTGAGGCAATTTTTTTTTGCAAACCGACACTCAAAGGCTCAATTTGCAAATTTGGTATGATCCTTTGGATATGTGAATTTAATTTTTAGATTTGCATATTTTAATTTCCATCTCTGCAATTTCTCTACAATTTCTCTATAATTTTCAGAATTTCTCTGCAATTATTGAATTTTTTTTTCAAATTTTTTTTGGCCATTAGGCTTGTAGAGAAGAACTTTTATTGTAGGCTAACCAAGTGGTCAAATCCTAGTACCCATAGAATATTCCATAATACTACTAGCATATTCCTCCACATAACTGGTGGTTACCACAAACTAACATCCTCTAACACATAACTAGCATTTATTACATGGCAACCAGACATCACAACTTATGAAAAATTACATACAAAAACTTCCAAGCCAACTGTTATTTTGTGGCATCCATTTGTTATACATGTTTGTGTTTGTGTATGCAATGAATGTGGACTTAAATCCCAACCATTGCCGAGTAGTGCCGCTCACCAATGCCACCTTCTCTATCATTGTGGCTTGGCTAACACTACTCTGTCGTCTCTCAAACATCGATGATCTTAGATCTCGCTATCCATGACCAATGTGGCCCTCCCACCAACAACCAATCCACTCCCTCTGATGCTGATTTTGCACTTCCATCTAACCAAGTTAGCTTCTGACCAATGCCACAATAGGCAACTCAACTACCCAGTTAGCTCCACAATAGTTGCCAAGTCATCATCGATTATGCCCCACGTCAACCCACCACTTCAACCATCGTACATGACACATCACCACCTCTGTATAGTACAATCATTAGGACAAACCTAGTAACATCATCTTTTTGTACAGTCCATCTTGCCATGTAGGCTAGGGGCTATTTTTTGCTGATGTCATTTGTACACTATCTTCAATTTGACAACCATTTAACCATCACTAGTAGGCCAGATTGCACTACCACAACAGCCATTTGAACTTCAAATTTAACCTCAC
Source organism: Cupressus sempervirens (assembly GCA_028749045.1). Classification (NCBI taxonomy): domain Eukaryota; kingdom Viridiplantae; phylum Streptophyta; class Pinopsida; order Cupressales; family Cupressaceae; genus Cupressus; species Cupressus sempervirens. Next base: position 190,664,475 of record CM053791.1, on the reverse strand, counting down.
AATTTCCTTTGCAAACCCCTTACCATATGCAATTTTGATTTGACAGTCCAACTTTGGGAGGCCATATCTCAGTCATCCAAACTCCAAATTAGGTGTAATTTTTTAAAATTTATTTTAGCTGAAATTTATTAAATTTCTTAGTGGTGCTATTATTTTTTGGTTTTGGTGCATGGATTTGTTAGAAAATTCATTTTTTGGTGACTATACCTATCCACTCCTACATTTTACAAATTTAAATGCTTGGTATGGGCTCATGTGGACATATTTTTAGGTTCCATTTTTTTTGAAAGTGCATAATTTTTTGTCTACTTTCTAGATCTGCAATTAGATTATAAGCTTATGTGGACATAAATACCACTTTCAAAAATAGGTCCTTTTTTGCATTATATTGCTTTGATCAAAATTCAAAATTGTTGTACATCTAAGCTACAATGCTTAATACCAGATTTGAACTCCAAAAGGAGGTTGTAAACAGAAAAATCAAAAGTCCACTAAAGCCTAAATTAGAAAGTGGCTATTGTAAATGCACTAAGTATAAAGTGCCAAAATCATTCATTTTGGGGGGGTGTCTCTTGGTGTTGTGTTCCCCTTTCTTGTTGTTATCTTTCTTTCCTTGTATTATGTGAAATCTTAAGATTCCAAAATTAACACCACATAACTATGCCACATGGTCAATTAAAAAATGGTGTGAATTGATGAATAAAGAAGATCCTTAATATGCAGATGGATCTTTTCCTAAACTGATAGGTGATCAAGTATCTCAACGTGATATAATTGCTTGGGAAACAATAGATAGGAAAGCCCTAGGACTCATTGGGTTAGGGGTTGATGACAAGATCCTTTATCAAATCATAAAATATAATACATCCAAGGAAACTTGGGATGCTCTTAAAAATCTATATGGGAAAGTGATTGAGGAGAATGTCTACAAGATTGAAGGCGAGCTTGTCTCCCTAGATCCTAAGACTTTTGATTCTATCCAAGATTTTATCATTAAGGTGAATGAGTTGAGAACAAAACTTAATTATTGTGGTAGTCCCATTAACTATATCAGGTTGATTTATCTAATACACAATAAGCTGCCATCAAAATACTCCACATACACCACAAAGAATACTTTAGGTGCTTCATATAAGAAAATCACTTTTGATTACTATGCTCAATTGTTAGAGGATGAACAAGAAAAGTTGATAACAATGGGGATTCTCAAGTCTTCAAAGTCTAAGGCATTGATGGCTAACAATGAGAGTTCTAAAAATTTAGCTGGTGAAAGTTCGAATAAAGGAAACGGTAAAAAGAAGAAGTGGAAAGATAACAAACAAGGGGACACAGAAAAGTCAACCTCAAATCAACAACAAGGAAAGTCTTCTCCTAATACCAACATAAAGGGGGACAATAATTAGGGAAAGAAGAAGTGTTCCTATTGCAAGAGAAATAGTCATGATGAACATCAGTGTTATCACAACCAGATTGATGAATTGAAAAACATCATAAAGAAGCATAATGTTCCATTGCCTAGTGCTTATAAGGAAAAAGGGTCTTCATCTTTATATTCTAAGAGCAAAGAGCAAGCTTTACTCACAAACACTATCATTAAGGGAGAATGGATTATTGACTCAGGTGCCACACATCACATGGGTGCTTCAAAGAGTGATTTTTCTTCTATTACACCTTCAGAGGTACCTCACATCTTTATAGGGGATGATAATAAAGTGGAAGTTGAAGGAAAAGGTGAAATTAAGATGGAAAATGGAGCATTCAAGGATGTTGTATATGTTCATAATCTTACCTCCAACCTTCTTTCAGTCTACCAAATCACTCACTATGGAGGTGGAAATAAGGTTGAATTTCTTCCAAATTTAGTGGTAGTGAAAAGAATCAAAGATTACTCTATGGTTGGAATAGGTGAAGCTAATCATGATTCAAGGCTTTACACTTTTCCTTCCATTGTGCCTAAATCTAATTCACAAGCCTTGTTATTGTAGTCAAATACAAGAAGAAAACTATGGCATGAGAGATTTGGACATCTCAACTATAGGTATCTTCTTCAACTTAGTAGCAAGAACATGGTTCATGGTCTACCTCAAGTCTAGTTTTTAGAAGGTATTTTTTTAGGTTGCACACTTGGGAAGCATCTAGAAAAATTGCTTGAAAAGGGGAAGTCTTGCAGAGCACAAAGTGTTCTTAAACTAGTTCATAGTGATGTGGTAGGCCCATTTCTAGTGTCATAATTTAGAAAGTCTCGCTGTACAATCACCTTCATTGATGACTACTCTAGTTATACTTTGGTATTCTTCATGGATCATAAGAGTGAAGTGTTTGAATGATTTCTTAGCTTTAAGGCTCAAGTGGAAAAGTAGTCAGAGAAAACCATCAAAGTCCTTCGAACAAATAATGGAGGGAAGTATGTGAACTCAAGACTTATAGACTTTTCTACTCAAGAGGGAATTGACCTTCAGTATTCAATACCATAGATGCCACAACAAAATGGTGTTGCCAAAAGGAATAACAGAATCCTCAAGGAGATGACCACTTGCATGCAACTACATAAGTCTCTTGATCAAGTCTTTTGGGCTGAAGCAATGAATTGTGTTAACTACATCTAGAATAGAAGTCCTCATAAAGGTTTGGATGGTGTAACTCTTTTGAAGGTTAGACTGGTAGGAAACCTTCTATAAAGCACTTCAGAGTCTTTGGTTGCCTAGCATGGGCATGAATACCTCAATAGAAATGCAAGGCATTGGAACCTCAAAGTAAACCATGCATCTTTGTTGGATATGTATAATCTCATTAAGCCTACAAATTGATGCATCTAGAGACACAGGACATTTTCTATGAGAGGAGTGTACACATTGAAAAGTTGTCCTAGCATTACTTCTTCAACTCCTCCTTCCTCCTTCATTGAAGAGAGTGATAGTAATGATAGTGATTTAGAAGATGTTTGTCCATGACCCAAATAGAGGCATCAACCAGATGAGGTTGAGGATATTCCTTCTACATCTTCTTTCACTAGACCTAGATGGGCTCAACAAACATTGGATGTGGTAGGACCATTGGAAAGGAACCCTTCAGATACTAGGAGGACAAGATCACAAAACAACTCACTCCCACATGCTTATATTGTAGTTGTTTCTAATCCACAATCATTCAAAGAAGCTTCAAGTATTCTAGAATGGGACATAGTAATGGAGGAAGAATATAGTTCTCTTATGAGAAATGATACATGGGACTTAGTCTCTCTTCCTAAGGGAATAAAATTGGTTTAGTGTAAGTGGATCTATCAGACCAAATTTTCAATAGATAGAAGTGTTGATAAGCATAAGGCTAAACTTGTTGCAAAAGGTTTCTCTCAAGTGTCTGGCATTAACTACATTGAGACCTTTTCCCTAGTTGCCAAAATGAACTCCATTCATTTGACACTAGCTATACCAGTAGCTTAGAGATGGGTTGTTCACTAGATGGATGTAAATAACACATTCTTGAATGGTGATCTTCATGAAGAGATTTATATGGAGCAGCCATAGGGATTCATTCAAGATTCTACTTTGGTTTGCAAGTTGAAAAAGTCTATCTATGGACTTAAACAAGCTCTAAGAGCTTGGTATGCCAAGATGGATTCTTTCCTTCTCTTAGTAGAGTTCACTAGATTTCATTACGATTTGAATGTCTACATTCTTCAGAGGGATGATTCTCACTTGCTACTTGTGCTTTATGTTGATGATTTGATCATTACAAGGAGTATAACATCCATGATTGATAGTGTCAAGGCTACTTCACAAGATAGATTTTTGATGACAGACTTGGATCTACTTCATTATTTCCTTGGTATCAAGATACATTGGTCTTCATCATGGATCACATTATCACAACCCAAGTATGCTCTTGATCTTCTTGCTTGGTTTTGCATGAATGACTGCAAGGCTGCATCTACTCCATTTTTTTTAGGTGTTAAGTTAGAAGCAAAGTGTTCCACTCCACTTGTTGATGCTACTTTATATAGACAATTGGTTGGAAGTATCATCTAATTGACACATACATGCCCTGACATATCATTTGTAGTTGGTACGTTTTCTTGCTTCATGCAAGAGCCACATTAACTTCATTGGCAGGCAACCAAATGCATCCTACACTATATCTAGGTACACACATATGGGATATTTTATGCAACTGGTGCTAGACTAAAGTTAGTGGGTTATACAGACTTAGACTATGTAGGAGATCTTGATTCTCACAAGTCTACTTTAACATAAATGTTTCATCTTGGTTCAGGCCCCATTTGTTGGCATAGTAAGAAGCAAAACACTATTGCTCTTTCATCAACTGAGGTTGAGTATTGAGGAGCTATGACTATGGAGATAGAAGGCATTGGGTTACAACAAATTCTGAAGGATTTTTGTTCTAATTTACCTAGACCCTTAGTCATACATTGTGATAATCATAGTTCCATTGAAATCTCAAAACATCCAATGCAACATCAACACACCAAACATATTGAGGTTCATATGCACTACATCAGAGAGATGATTCATGAGCAGGTCATTGCATTGTAGTATTTTCCTATAGAGTAGCAAATTACTAACATCTTCACCAAGCCCTTCACTGAGGTCAAGCATCTTCATTTGTGAGATCTCTTGGGGGTGGGGGATTTTTCACTAGGGAGGGTCACATGACTCTTCTCTTCTTTACTGTACTTAAATCTATCTTTTTGGGGGAGAGTTTTTCCCAAAAGGTTTTCCCTCTTTCTCTATTTTTTAGGGAGATTTAATTGCATTGTATAACACTTTATGTACATCATTGCAAGGGTGCTTAACATGGCCTAGTATCAAGGACCCATAATGCATTTTCATCATAGATTTTGTGAGCTTAGGTGCATTCCCCTAAGTTGCACTTAAAGGGGGGTGTTAATGTAAACAATTAATTATTATTTATACTTTACTTAATTTTACTTAGGTTAAATGAATTATTTTATTAGTTGTCATGTAGACACCTAGGAGTATGCATACTCATATGAGTTATCTTGTTGACAACACAAGAGTTTACATATTCAACTGAGTTGTCATGTAGAAAACATAGTTGTTTGCACTCTAATTAAGTACATGGTGTCTACAACATCATTTTATGTGACACATCTATGTAAGATTATCCTCTCATCATCGCACAACTCCTGTGCTCAATGGAGGATAATCCACTCTTACTGGACATGTGCTTAGTTGTGAGGCTTATCACTTTGCTAAATCCTTGTCATTCTAGAGGGCTTTATATATAGAAACTTCTATTGTACATGTACGTTAATCCATTCTCATATTATTATTCTGATCATACATCATTTGGTCCATATTGTGCTTTATTCTTGAGTTTCTTGATCATGACATCATTTTTCCCTGAGATGAATTCTTACAATCATAAATAGGCACAGACAAGGGCACCATACTTCTTTTCTTCTCAATGGAAGTCTCCAACCACCTGGGCATGATAGGGTCTTTACCCATCATGGGAGAAACCTTAGTTAAGGTGAGGATACCTAATTGAGTATCAATGCTTTCAGGTAACTTTTGAGTATCCAATGCATTATCTACCAAGGGAGAACTAGGAGGTTGCTCTACATTTGACTTTGTTTCCACAGGATCTAGATTAACATTCACTGTATCTTTCCCATTTTTTGGTGTTGCCTTCCTAGTACTCTAGTGGGTTACTCTTCTAACCTTAAGCACCTCTTTATGAACTTGAAGTTGAAGTGGTTGTGAAGTTATTTTAGCTTCAACTTCAAGTGAACCTACAATAGGATCATTAACACTAGGGTTAGTAATGACCTTTGGCTTTGAGTGTGCCTTTTTATGTTTGTCTCTTCAGTATTTCTCTAGGGCACTAGGGGTAGCTGATTTAACAGTCTTTGATTTCAACTAATTTTTAGTTCTTCTCAACACTTTTGAGGTACAGGAATGTAAATCATCCTATTCCCTTCTACTCCAATCAATTTTGGAAGTTGGCATACATTCAATTTGATTAACATAAAAGGGGTCAATTACTTCTTCAACTTCATGTTCTTTTATCCCATTGATGTTGAGTTCAACTTCAAACATATTAATTTGGCTAACTATTAACCCAGACCACAACCTTTTTCAAATTTCAAATTCATCTAAACAATTAGCCCAAAAATCTTATAAATATCAAACATGGACTAGTGAAACTACATGTTTGAAACTATTTCTAGCAAAACCCATGTAATCAAAATCTTCTCTGGGAGAGTAGGGTTTGAAGCATAAGTTTGACAATGTTGTTTTTTCTAATATAGCTTGTTTGAAAATTAAGCATCTATAATGGCCAATTTCTATGGGAAATATGAAAGAGGATAACTTTTTGGTGCTTTTAGAAGATTCAATCACATGAACAAACTGCCTGCATATCTTAGAAAAGATAATGTTGTCTAAATAATAGTGCAGTAACCTGAGAGGTTCACTAGAAAAACCTCCAACTCTAAGATACATAAATTTAGGAAACTAGATATAGAAACAACCATAAATATTTATGGCTTACACTAATTCTTTAGACAACCAATGATTTTCATGTCCTTGGAGCTCAAACACTAACCTTCCAAGGAATACATCATTCACCCTTCTGCATTCCTTGCAAAATTTAGTTTCCTAGAGATCTTTGTAGTATTAATAGATAGTCATTTCATCGGTCCAGGGCATGTGTGGAAGACATTCCCACTCCTTAGATGCTGCTAAAATGTAGATTAAGAAGGAAGAAAAAAAGAATGAGCTAAAACTACTCATAGCTATCAAGCCCTTATGTAAATTTTCAATGATTAAATTAGCCCAATCAATAAATTTTTCACCTTCGACAATATTTTGAATAAAGAAGTACATCTAGCTCTCCTAGTGAAAGGCATGGTCATTACCCTTAACTCTATTCAAGAGTAGCACAATGTCTATAATTTCTCTAATGAAATGTTCAATAGTCAAGGGTTTGGGCAATCTAGAGCCTCCTTCGGCTAGTTTTAAAAGCTAGGTTTGAGCTACAATAGAATCATAGTCTTTCTTTTTGTCACCATAGAGACGTTTCGCTTCCTCAAATATCTAGGGTTCATAAGGTTCTTTGTGAGGAATTCTTAGAGTTGAACTAATACTAACCTTGTTTATTCTGAAAAATAGTTCTCCAAAAACCATTTTCATGCACCTAATGCTAGGGTCATAATGATTTGCACATTCAACAACCAATTCTAGATAGCCTATGGCTGATGTAAAGGTGGCAGCTTTGAGTAATCCACAATTGGCCAATTTCTAGTATATGGGTCTAGAATGAGCATTTTTTTCCCACTCTATTATATTGGCTAGGTTTTTATTTACCATGAAATTATCTTAGAGTTTTGGGAGGGAACTTAAGAGGCATGGCTTTTCTAGCTTAGGCATCTTAGGGCAAATGAGCATCATGGTTTGGTTTGAAAAAGAAGGATTTTCAGAGATAAACCAAAACACTTTAAATGAAAACTAGGCACAATAAAAATGACAAAGTAGAATAGGATAATGCACATATAGTTCTTGATAGAGCTTAACCCTTCACCTCTCTTGCTTACTAATCGACACCAACAACTCAAAATGATTAAATGAGCAATTATAATAGCTAGATGGGTAATTTTAGGAAATGATTTCTTGGAAATCTCAGGACAAATATGAGCAAGTGAAGGTATTTATAACAAGTGTGATGCCTGTACCTAACAAGACTTGCAAGTTTATTTGTAGTTAATAACCATCAAATTCATACACAAATCAACTCCTCATGATATAATGAGATCTAGACACCACCTTTTCCCATAAAACCAATTGTACTTAGGCATGAATTTCCTTAGTTGCCACATTTATTTCTTTACATGCCTTCAAGATTGCCACCAGGTGGGGCCCATTTTCCATTTTAGAAGTTGCATATGTCACCTGCGGGAAACAAGATATCATTAGAAAAACACAAAGTCAAGGTTGAAGTTGAAGTTTGTTTGAATCAACTTTGACTTCAACTTCAACTTCAAGGGTGTAAACTTAGGCTGTCAGATAAATACTTTTTTGGTTGATTAAAAAGTGGGCTAACTTGAACTTGAACTTGAAGTAAGTTAAAACTTCAATTTTGACTTCAGGTTACAAAAAGGACTCTTGGATGACACATTGCATTTTGCGTAAAAGTGGGGTAAAAATTGGCTCCAAATGGGGAATGAAACTGAAAAGGATCATATACAAACTTAAGATCTCTAGTTCCGTATACCAACTTTGAATAGACCTAAACAAAAGATACAATGAACAAAAATGATGCAACAAGATAGCCAAAAAGGAAACGAAGTAGGGGAAAACATGTATTTACAATGAAGATGAAAAGTAGACTTAAAACTTAAAATGCTTGAGATCCTATACATTATAAGACAAGGGAAAATCATCACCATTAAGATACTTAAGTTTGAATGCATTGGAGCCCAACTCTTCTGATATGACAAATGGTCCTTTCTACAAGCTTTAAAACTTGGTGTGCACCCCCTTAGGCTCTCTTCTTTTATCCTAGAGTAACAATTTATCTCTTTCCATGAGCTTCTAAGGCCTTTCTCTCTGATAAAAAAATATTTTTTACCCTTGCCTGATGATTGATGTGATCTACCAATTCTCTTCTCTCCTCTTCAATCTTTTGAAGGTACAATATCCATTTTCAATAGAAGTAGAGAACACCTTATTTTCAATTACTTTTTGCAAGTTTAGAGTGGCTAGCTCTAGAGGTAGAGAAAACTGTGCTTCAACTCTGTATACCAACTCAAAAGGAGTCATACCAATAGCCCTATTGGGAGAAGTTCTATCTACCCAAACTACTTCATATAATTGTTTATGCCAATCTCACCCTTTTTCATCCACTAGTTTTTTCTTGACATTAATTAGGTTTTTTTTTTGTGGATTCTGTCTACCCATTTCCTTAGGGAAATTAATCAAAGGCATGTGATAGCCAAATACCATGATCATAGCAGAATAACTAAATCTCTCAAGATGAGAAATTCTAAGCATTATCAGTTAATATCTTGTTTGGTACCCCAAAGTGAGTCAGAATATTTTCTATTAATAATTTGTAGACCACCTTTTACATTGTAGATTTCACAAGAATCACTTTGACCCATTTGGTGAAGTAGTCTATGGTAGTGAGAATATGAGTATAACTAATGCTAGAGTTTGGGCTGATTGGACCTATAAATTCTAGTCCCCACTACTGAAAGGGTTCTTCTATAACCACTAGCCTCAAAGGTAGGGCAACTAGTGGTTTGTTGGTAAAAAATTTACATTTTTTACAATTACCTACCCATTTATAAGTAGATTTAATCATACGTGAACAATAATATCCACTTCTTAAAATTTTAAAGGTAGTCATTGTGGATGAAAAATACCCTCCCCATGCTTCATTGTGAAAGGTTTTGAGTAGCTTATCTTGCTAATTAGTATATACACATCTCAAGAACATACCATCTAGTCCTCTTTTATACAAGACATCATCTACAATCACAAATTTTTCTGCTATGAGTTAAAGACTTCTCTAATCCTTTCCTTTTAGATGATCTAGACATTCTCCATATGCTAGAAAGTATGCTATGTCTAAAAACCATTCATCCTTCAAACTGACTAATAAGCCATTAGGGAATGTTCCTTCTTCTTTATTTTCTAACATAAGCTTGCAAAGACCTTGACTATGAACTAGCTTGGATGGTTTGATATCTAGGTCAAACTCCTGCACCTTTGACACCCAAGTAGCCTGATTGTTTACTACTACATCCTACTGCATAAGAATGCTCTTAATTATTATAGATGGTACATAGACTACCAAATGTGAGTGAAGAATGTAGTATCAAAATTTCTTCACAACTTTTACAACAAAAAATGCTTGCTTCTTAGCTAGAGTATAGCATAATTCATTTTTCTTAGAGGAATACACATAAAAGAAATAGGCACTTCTTCTCCCTTGTCATTTCTTTGAAGTAAGATACTGGACATAGTATGCTCTAATGCATAGCAATACATTATGAAGTCCTTAAAATCAGGATGAAAAAGAGTGGACACCTTTGCAATAGCTTCTTTTACCTCTTCAAATGCTCTGACCACTAAGTCATCCCACTTGAAATTCTATTTCTCACTTAAAAGCTTTGCCATAAGTTTTATGGTTTCAACAAAGTCAAGTACAACCTTTCTAAGAAAGTTGATTTAACTAAAGAAAGATCTGACACCATTACAATTTACAGGGAGGCATAACCTCTAAATTTCTTTCACTCTTTTAAGGTCAATCTTGATCCCTTCCTTGGAAACTATATGCCCTAGCAATTTTCCCTCTGTCGCAACAAAGATTGACTTCTTGGGATTTAATGAGATCCCATGTTCTCTACACTTTTCAAGAACTTTCCTCAAATCTTTTAGATGCTTTTCTATCTCCTAGATAATATGGTCATATCATCAAGATAAGCCATGATGCTTTTATCTAGAAGATGCTTGAAAGTTGAACTCATTGCATGTTGGAAAGTTGCACCCATATTGATCAAACCAAATGGCATTCTCTTATAAGAAAAGGTACCCCAAAAAGTTGTGAACATTGTTTTATGTTGATCTTCTTTAGCAACTCCTATCTGATTATAACCTGAGAACCCATCAAGGAATGACATTCATCTCCTAGGAAACTACCATTTGGAGAATCTAGTCCATTATGAGAAAAGAAAAATTATCTTTTAGGCTTTCCTAATTCAAATTCCTAAAGTCTACATACATCCTTATCTCTCCACTCTTTTTCCTTACTAGCACTATGTTTTCCACCCATGTGGAGTGATGTATTGGGAAGATTATATGAGCTTTGAGCATTTTATTAATTTCTTTGAATATTGCATCTGGAACTTTTGGGTTATAGGTTCTTAAATTTATCCTAAAAGGGGAAGTACCTAGCTTTAGGGTGATATAGTGCTTGAATTGCCCTCTCCTAAAAGTCTTCAAATCTTCATATGAGTAGGCGAATACATCAATGTATTCTTTCAATAGTTTGATGAATCTGTTCATCTATTGAGTCAAGACAAAACTTCCTACATTTTGATTTAGAGCCTTCAAAATAATTAGTGGAAAATTTTTCCATACTTTGCAAAAAAGCATTAATATGTGCATCATCTTTGATTACCTACCATGAATTATTGTTGTTTGGGACACTCAGTCTATGAATGATCTCCATAGAATATTTATCAGTTACAAAATTAGGGTGAGGAATCAATAAGGAAGCTAATACTGCCAAGGAATTTGCTCTAGTATTTAGCTCCCTAGGAATTGATTCTATTGAAAAAGCTTTGAAATCTTCAATTTCATCCCATACCTGATTTCTATGGTTCTTCAATCTTTCATTTTTTAGTAAAAATAAATTCATGACCTATTTTGCTATCAATTCCACATCTCCTTTTTCCTTTAGCAACCTAATATTTTTCTTTTTTGCCTCTTCTAGTACTGGGAGGAAGGCTTCATACTTCATTGTATTATTTGCATTTTCAAAAGCTAACTTGAAAGAAGAGGGAAAAGTTTGATCTACTGGGGATACCAATACAACACTAGCCCTAGACTTGCTTGAACAATAGCTTTCATCAAACTCCAACATCCAAGGTGAATCCACATCTTCTGACTACATACTTCTTCATTTTTAAACATAATCAAGTAATTAGAAAAATTAGTTTCTTGATAGAGGATTTGAATTTTGGGTCATTAGATGGGAAAACCATATATTTAGATTTGGCCTTAGGAAGTAGGGTTACTTTCTCTTGCCCTATGGGTATGACAAATTTGGACCAATCCATTTTGACTTCTCCTCCCAAGTCTCGATAGAAAGTTTAGCTAAGGAGCATCCAATAGCTGGTAGGAATGTTAGCTACTAGAATAGTAAGCTTTATCCTCTTCTCTAGGAAGGCTGCTAAAGAAACTTGGGCATCTTTGATTTGACCTATTAAGTTTACCTACTTGGAATCCATTGAATAAAACTTGCCAAAAGTCTTGGTGAGAGGGAGATCAAGGGCTTTTTCTACTACAGCTGGCATTATATTATCAGATGCACCATAGTCTATAATACAATTGCTTAATTTAAAGGCATGAAGAAAAAGAGATACATAAAACAGGTCAGGTTTTCTATGGTAAGTTAACTCTAGGCTAACTTTATTAGGCTAGATTAGGTCTTTATGGTGGTCTAACTTTTGTGTTTCAATTTCTTCATTGATAGGTACTTTGTTTATTTTCTTAGCAGATACTTCTTCGCTATTAGAGATTTTATTTGTCTATTTAGCAAATATATCAGGTTAAGATTGATAAACATATTCAATTAACTTATTGAGTTCACTAGGATTCATTATCAAGTGCTAGATAGGAGATATTTGAATTCTAGATACTTTACAAAACTCAACTATATCAAATGTAGGGTCAAGATCAAACCTTTTCAAAATTTGAGCAACAAGAGCTTGCATCTGTGGTGATTTACTCTCACCTTCTCCCATAGTTTTAGGGTCCTTTACTTGAGCAAGACTTGTAGTGTTTTTGGATTGAGAATCAGCTTTGGTCGCCCTCTACCCTCTGGTCAGTACTAAACATGAAGCTTCTTCCAAAGTTAAAAGAATGTCATTGCCTCTATTAGAGTTAGATTTGTATTCAAGGTAGTAACTTACGGAGTTGGTAGATCCCTTAAAAGACTCTTCTTCTACTATTACATTCATCATGGATACTTTTTCAGCTTCAAGCTGCTCATGTCTCACATTCTTAGGACATGTGGCCCCTTTTTTATCATTAGTGAGGTGAAAAATACACATGTTGGTTTTGTTGGGAGGATGCTCAATTTGCAATCTTTGTTGGCTAGGGGGAAAGTAAATTGTTTCCCTTGAGAAGTATTTTGATTAGGATATTTCCTTGGAATATCTTGATAGGGAAAAGAGGCCTTAGGGAGTTACTTGTTTACTACTAGAAGATCATTAGCCAGCTTCTAAATAAGTGCATCATTAGAAGAAGATGATGTTGAGGCTTGAGAATTTGGTATTTGTACATCTTTCTTCCACTTGTCAAATATAATAAGATCATCTTCCAGCTCTATGGAAAGAGTTTGAGATGTTGCAAGTGTTGGAGGATTAGCTCTTTTCATTGGAAAAGAAACATCTGGGGGCATTGCATTTAAAAAGAAACCTTTCTAGTTCTCACCATTTGGCATACTAGCTGCAAGTATTTGGTGCAGAGCTTTATTGAATTGGGCTACAAAATCATGGATGGGGACATGTATTTCCTTTTTCATCTAGATTAATTGCAAGAGCAAAGAATTTGCATCTTCAACTACTTTGAATCTGGCATCTGAAGCATTTTTCATAGTAGTCCAAGAGGTAATAGATGCATTCGACAAATGGTGAAACCAATCGATCATTGAGTCTATCAGGGTCTGAATGAATAACCTTACGACAACATCCTCTATCACTACAGCCAAAACTTTGCACATTGTATTAAAATCATTTAAATGTTCATCAAGTGAATTTTTCTCATCTCCACTAAATTTTGGAAGGATTTCTCTTGCCCCTTAAGGTAAGCTATCTAGATTTCCTACAAGTTGCAAAGGTCCTATCATGACACCCCAAGGTTAATTTTGAGTGATTCCTAGTAATCTAAAACTAATAGGGAGGATTGTAACTATAGAAGGGATCAAGGTTCTAGTGATGATTAGGGATTGCATAGAAAGAAAAGGACTACCACTTTTAGTAGGAGATGACGGTCTATTGATGGTTTTAGCTTTGTTCATTTTCAAAGAAAGGTTAGGCTTGAAGTCAATTCTAGCTAAGTTTTCAAAATCTTCATCCTTTAAGCATGAAAATCTATTATTCTATGTATACCTTTTTACAGCCAAGGTGAAAGTTTTAATTTGATTTAATCAATTGTTTGCACGGGCAACCCTTTCTTCCATGGATCTTTCTTGCACTACTAGAATCCCTCTAATCCTCTTAGTTATTTCTTCTTCTCTTTTTAGTACCAATTATACTTAGAGATATTGTTGATTAATGACTCAGTTAACCCAAGCACATCCATTGAGATCATAAATAATATCCTCATGTGTATCTTGAAATTCTAGGTTTGGTTGATGGACAGGCAACTGATTATGGTTAGGAAGTACCATTTCCCAGAACTATAAAATTTATTAGACACATCAAAGAAAGGAAAAATATGTCTTTTAAGATCCCCAATAGAGTCACCAAAAAATTTTAGTAAACAGTTTTTCTCATAGATTTTTAACACTTTGAGAGAAATGCATGTATACTAACAGGATGAATTCCTTAGAGCAAATAATAAGTTCTCTACTTGAAATTTGCTTTGTGTTATATAAGGTGCAGCTAACCTTTTATGAAAAGATAATCATTAAGTCCTCTATTGAGGGAAAATCTTTCCAATGAGTATTTTACTAAAAATATTGAAAAGCTTTGAGTTATCTCATGAACACAAAATAAATGCAAATACTGAAAAACCATTTGATTTTAACAATTAGTATCATCCACATGATTGAATGTTAAAAAAAAGATAGATAGTGGAATAATATAGATTCCACCTCTCACAACCTTCATGATTTAAAACAAATAATTCCATAGTACATAGCAAATGTAACTTCACTTTTGCATATAGCATACATCCTCAAGAATGCAAATTATAATAAAGCAGATAATAGTATCTACTTTAGAAAGCTTCATCACATAAAACTATAGAATTTTACTTCAATTTTCTACTAATCCAGGAAATATTCTATTCAAAATTCAAAGTGCAGAACTTTAAAACAAAAGTATTTTTGTTTTAGTCTACGGAGAGATGAACTCTATTAGATATTATCTATTACAAATTTATATGGAATAGGGCTAGATAACTATCCAAAATTATCTTTCCAAGAGTAAATCCACTCTTAGTTAATACAACCATGTTAACTAAAATGCATAAAAGGAAATAAATAGAAGAAAAAAAAATTCAACTGCCCAATGAACACATACCATGTCAGGAAGAACTATCCACACCAGTTGAAATTCTTACAGCCTTCCATGTCTCATAAGTAGTGGTAAATGTAGAGATAACTGATTGATGTGGTAAACCAATGTAGGTAATTCTCTACTTCTAGACTTTCTTTTCCCTCTTTAGCTCTATTGTTTTTTCTTCATGCATTTCTAAATGCTTCAGGTTTATTATCAACACAAGCTTAGTATGAGAGACATTTGAAAAATTCTGTTTGCATGGCATTTTCTTCTCCTAAATCTCTTGAAACTTCTTCTAGGCTTCATTTATTATTTCCTCCACATGGGCTATGGAGTCATTTTCCTTACTTGTACAAATATGCTTGCTGAACTACTTTAGATCACCTTGGATTATTTCATCCACAAGCTTGAGACCATCTAGGATTTCTTTGATCTTAGTTACTCCCTAGACCAGTGCCTCACTCTGCCATTTGATACAATCTTTAATTATATATAGAGTCTTATCATCAAGGCTAGCCACATGGCATTCATCTTGGAACCTTTACAACTTGAATCCTTGAATTTCCTCTATCCAAAGCACCACTTTTACCCAATTGTTTCTTTCTTAAAGCTTTCATTATTGGAATCCACCTGTTTGATGATGGTAGTAGTTTCTTTTGAAGCTTTTTCTAAAAGACTTATCTATTTCACAATTTTTCTCAGGACAAACTGCAACCATTCTTCAAATGTCCTTGTAACAACTTTACATTTTTGTAAATTATCAAGAAACTATTGATTGGCCAAAGAGGATATATCCACAATTAAAGACATCTCATTTAAAGGCTTAGGTTCTGGGTGCAGGATAGCATTGATGTATTGTACCATGCTCCTCATTGCCTCTTTCATATCTTGTTTATCCTAAGCATCATTCCAGACTTTGTTTGCAATCTTTTCGTTTGAAGCTTCAAAAATCTTCATATCCATTGCATGACTCCCCTTCCCAACATCAATCCTTGATACTTAATAATCTTGAGGAGTGAGATCCTCATGTGAGCTTCCTTATGGTGGCTTGGCAATCTGGGTTGACCAATGCCCTAAACTTTTATCGAACTTTATCTTGGATTCAGTTTTGGCCTTTTTGTTTTTTGATGATTTTCCTAGACACTTGCTAACCAAATTATCAATAGGCATAGATACGGTACCATACTTCTTTTCTTCTCAATGGAAATCTCCAGCCACTTTGGTGTGATATGGTCTTTGCCTATCATGGGAGAAACCTTAGTTAAGGTGAGGGTACCTAATTAAGTATCAATTCTTTTAGGTAACTTTTGAGGATCTGATGCATTATCTGCCATGGGAGAACTGAGAGGTTGCTCTAGATTTAACTTTGTTTCTATAGGATCTAGATCAACTGGCACTGTATCTTTCCCTTTGCTTGGTGTTTCCTTGCTAGTACTTGAGCAGGTTACCGATGACCTTTGGCTTTGAGTATGCCTTTTTATGTTTAGCTCTTGAGTATTTCTTTGGGGCACTAGGGGTAGTTGATTTAATAGTCTTAGATTTCAACCAATTTTCAATTCTTCTCAACACTTTTGAGGTATGGGAAAGAAAATCATCCTCTTCCCTTCTAGTCTAATTAATTTTGGGAATCGACATACATTCAATTTAATTAACATAAAAGGGGTCAATCACTTCCTCAACTTCATCTTCTTTTATCCTATTGTTGTTGAGGTCAAATTTAGACATATTAATTTGGCTAATTGTTAACATAGACCACAACCTTTTTCTAACTTGAAATTCATTAGAACAATTAGCCTAGTAATCTTCTAAATGTGGAACATGGACTAGTGAAACTGCATGTTTGAAATTATTTCTAGCAAAACCCATGTAATCAAAATCTTCTCTACGAGAGTAGGGTTTGAAGCATAAGTTTGATCATGTAGTTTTTGCTAATACAACTTGCTTGAAATTTGAGCATCTGTAATGACCAATTTCTATGGTAAATATGAAAGAGGATGACTTTTTGGTGCTTTCAGGAGATTCTATCATAGAAAAAAACTACTTGCATATCTCATATAAGACAATGTTGTCTAAACAATACTGCGGTAACCTAAAAGGTTCACTAGAAAAACCTTCAACTCTAAGATACATAAATTTAGGAAACTAGATATAGAAACAACCATAAATCTTGATGGCTTACATTGATTCTTCAAATAACCTATGATTTTCATGTCCTTGGAGCTCAAATACTAACCTTTTGAAGAATACATCATTCACCCTCCTGAATTCCTTGTAAAATTTAGTTTCATGGAGATCTTTGTAGTACTAATAGATAGTCATTTCATTGGTCCAAGGCATGTGTGGAAGACCTTCCCACTCCTTAAATGCTACTAAAATGTAGATTAAGAAGACAAAAAGAATGAGCTAAAACTACTCATAGCTATCAGACCCTTATGTAAATTTTTTGTGATTAAATCAAAACAATAAATGATTTTTTCACCTATAACAATCTTTTGAATAAAGAAGTACATCCAGATCTCGCAATGAAAGGTGTGGGCATTACCCTTAACTCTATTTAAGAGTAGCACAATGTCTGTGATTTCTCTAATGAAATGCTCAATAGTCAAGGGTTTGGGCATTCTAGAGCCTCCTTTAGCTAGTTTTAAAAGCCGGGTTTGAGCTATAATAGAATCATAGTCTTTCATTTTGTCACCATACAAATGTTATGCTTCCTCAAACATCCAGGGTTCATAAGGTTCTTTGTGAGGAATTCTTAGAGTTGAACTAATACTAACCCTATTTATCCTAACCAAAACTTCTCTAGAAACCTTTTTTATGCACCTGGTGCTAGGGTTATAATAATTTTCACATTCAAAAACCAATTGTGGACACCCTATGGCTGATGGAAAGGTAGGGGCTTTGAGTAATCCACTATTGGCAAATTTCTAGTATATGGGTCTAGACTGAGCATCTTTTGCCTACTCTATTATATCAGCTAGGTTTTTATTTACTAGGAAAGTATCCTAGATTTTTGGTAGGGAACTTAAGAGGCATGGCTTTTTTAGCTTAGGAATCTTAGGGTGGAAGAGCATCATGGTTTGGTTTGAAAAAGAAGGATTTTTAGAGATAAACCAAAACACTTTAAACATAAACTAGGCATAATATAAATAACAAAGTAGAATAGGATAATGCACTTATAGTTCTTGACAGAGCTTAACCCTCTACCTCTCTTGCTTACCAGTCGACATCGAGAGCTCAAAATGATTAAATGAGAAATTATACTAGCCAAATGGGTAATTTTAGGAAATGATTTCTTGGAAATCTTAGGATATATATGAGAAGGTGAAGGTATTTGTTACAAGCATGATGCATGTACCTAACAAGACATGCAAGTTTATTTGTAGTTAATACCCATCAAATCTGCACACAGATTAACTCCTCATGATATCATGAGATCTAGACTCCACCTTTTCCCATAAAACCAATTGTACTAAGGCAGAAATTTCCTTATTTTTCATATTTATTGCTTTACATGCCTTCAAGATTGCCACTCGGTGGGGCCCATTTTCCATTTTGAAAGTTGCATATGTCACCTGCGAGAAAACAAGAAATAATTAGAAAAACACAAAGTCAAGGTTAAAGTTGAAGTTTTTTAAAATCAACTCCAACTTCAACTTCAACTTCAAGAGTGTAAACTCTGGCCAATAGAGAAAGACTTTTACATTTGATGAAAAAGTGGGTAGACTTGAACTTGGAGTTGAAGTAAGTTAAAAATTCAAGTTTGACTTCAAGTTACAAAAAGGACTGTTGGTTGACACATTAAATTTTGCATAAAAGTGGGGTAAGAACATGAAAAAGTGTGGAGAGCTCTGAACATTGTCATGCCCTTATGATCTATACATTTTGTTGCTATATCCTTACTCTACAATTTTGTTGTCATACCCTTGTTCTGTGATTTTTTTGTCATTCCCTCACTCTGCAATTTTGTTGTTGTATTGTGCTCTTGTTATCTTCATGCCCTCGCTCTACAATTTCTCTTTCATGTCATACCCTTGTGATCTCTATGCACCTACTTTGCAATTTTCTTCAAGGGCTATGTAAATAATCTTTTATTTTCCTTCTAAACATGTATCTCTTTATATTTCCTTCTGAACATGTATATCTTAGAGATCTTTTTTAAGGTGCTTATTACATCTTAGCACAATAGAAAAATTGGTCTAGCTACATAAATACTCCTAAATCCAAATAATAAAACAATAATACTCACTCAACCTGTGCTAAGTGACTTACCTCAAGATCCTACCCAAAAAATAATGAAGACAAAGAAAAATGGGCAGAGTTGCCAAGAAATTTTACAAAAAACTTATCATAGTAGATATTTTTTGAAATAAACTAGAAATAACCTAGTTAAATGGGTCTATTTAATGATTAGTTGGGTTGATTAAAAATTCTTGTAGGACTATCATCAAATTAGGTACAATAAAATGAACAATCAGTTGTTCCCAATTGGCAGGATCAAATACAATTTTCCAAGGTGATAAAATTGCATATGTAGATGCATCGCTTGCATGCCAGACATGAAGTAAATTATCCAATTTATAATGAATGGTTTGACATAAAGGAGCCTCCATACATTGGCCCAACAATGGAAGCCAAGGATGTAACCATGTATGTATTGGTACACTCTCCCTACAAAGATCCCAAATATCTACTGTTGCTAATAATTTGGGCATCACTACATGATCTAGAATGTTATGAATTACTGAAGCTAGTAGTAACTTATCCCATGTCTCCAAAAAATTTAGAATAGGTTTAGGGTCCCTTAGCTCCAAGGAATTTGTATCGGTTATTCTCACTCCTGGAAGAATAACTTCAGTGAAGAGTTGAGTGTAAGGAGTTGAAGAAGAAAATTCTACTTCTGTGCAAATTCCATAATCATGAGGCTCATTCCCTTGCAAAAGCCTTTGCCACAATGACATTACC
This sequence comes from Cupressus sempervirens, assembly GCA_028749045.1. Classification (NCBI taxonomy): domain Eukaryota; kingdom Viridiplantae; phylum Streptophyta; class Pinopsida; order Cupressales; family Cupressaceae; genus Cupressus; species Cupressus sempervirens. The sequence goes on along the minus strand of CM053791.1, from coordinate 190,644,515 downwards.
ACTAAACCATGCAAATTATTTTGAAGTGGTTCCCAACTTTGAAACACTCTTATAAGCATTTGATACTTGGGATCATTGCAAGGAGACTATATGCCAATACTTGAAACACTCTTATAAGAAATATAGATGTAATACATGACAAATTGTAGAACTTATAGTCCTCCCGATATTTGGACTACAAATTCTCTAAGAAACTTACAAGTGATTCCAATGTCATAGTACCTACCACAACACTTTCTTGGATTCTATCTAATGACTCCCATAATATCCTCTATGTTTTCTAGCTATTGTTTCTATCGTGTAGCCTCTTTCTAAAGCCTCTCTTTCACCTTCTCTTTATAAAGCCACTCCTTTTCCTTATCTCTCATGCCTTAATTTTTTATTATAAAAATTCTAAATATCTTCCTCTACCATATCTAAAATCAACTTCACATTGTATTGTAGCTCTAGTATAGGTGTTTGATCATCGATAGCTTTCATTTCAGCATTCAAGTTTTCAAGATTGGTCAACACCCTCACTTGCGGACCTCTCATGTCAAGAACTTTCTATATTGTTTCAACACCATGTTCTTGCTTCTGAGCTAATAGTTCTTTAGGTGCATTTTCTTGTAAAACATTAATTTTTTTGAACAATTGTAAACTCTTAGAAAGTGCATTATTGTTTCCATGTATGTATGTATGTATGTATATACATATATATACATATACATATATGCATATATGTGTATATATACACACATAGTTGCATATCTATATATGTATATATACAGAGAGATCTTGTGGATTGTGGATTATGGATTATAAACAAAACAAAACAAAATACGACATTAATCATTCCCCATTTTTTTTGATCAATTATGGAGAGCTGCATGCGAAAGAGGGTGGAGAGCTCTGAATGTTGGTGGAGACTAGTGGAGATCTAGGATTTTTTCATCATTCCCTTATGATTGTTGCATTTTATTATTGTGTCATGCCCTTATGATCTTCATGCCCTTGCTTTGTGATTTTCTTCAAGGGGAGAAGAGGTACCTATGTAATTGTTCCTTTTTTCCTTCTAAACATGTATCTCTTGCTAATATATAATAGCTTTGGTCAGATTCAATAACTAATTATGATGATTATATACATATGTGCATATATGTATGTATATCAGTTCACCATGTGAACTACTTTATATGCATACACACAAACTTGCATAGTATTTGTGCTAAATTAAATTAATCATTCATGTCTTGAATTCTCACAAGAAATTATCCTTGCATTCAATCAAAACAATTCATACCAAACCAATTATGTAGAAATTTTTACTTTTAGATTATATTATCTCTTGGTGATTGAGTAAAGATCTAATGCATAATATCATCAAGGTAATGATCAGATGCATTCAAATTAAGTCATAATAGGATTGTGCAGATGATCCATTTATGTTTATATAGATCAACAACTTAATATAAATCATGTTTGGTTAGGCATAAACTAAACTGATTAGTATAAGATTAATAATTTTTTATATCAAGAGTTATGTCGTGAGTGGTGGTACAGAGCACCAAGGCACTATTATGGATTTTGGTTAAATGTTTTTGTTTCTCACCTAATAAGGCTAGGATTATGATGAGGGTACAACCCAAGACAAAATGAACACAACAAGAAAAGGGGAATATTATTATCACAACAAGAAAAGGGGAATATTATTATCAGAAGTGATATACTATTACATTTAGTACAATGAAAAAAAACTCAATGATGTGCCCTAGGGGCTTACAATGTTGTCTGATTCTAGAAAAAAACACTCCTTATAGTCCACTAAAAAAATGTGTTTACAATGCCAGAAATGACCTTAAGTAAGCCGGATTAGGTTTAGGGCTAGGAATACATTTTAGAATATGTCATCTAGCATCCACCACCAAAATAAAAGGTTCTAGAAAACATGTCAGAAGTCAGTGCAAAATTAGAAGAATCCAAAAATGTTGGTCCAACTTTCGGGAGGCATAACTTTTGATCCAGGACTCCAATTGACAAACTGCTTACATTTTCAAAAAGCTTTGCAAGTGCTCTATAGCTATAGGTTTAGCTTATTCCCCATTTTTCATTCCATATAAGTCTATTTGGTGCCTCAAATCTGACTTTGAAGCACTCTTAGGGGGTCTCTAGGAAACTTAGAACTACAATAACTTTCAAACTGTAAAGCCTTTTGACCTGATTCTTTTTTTGGAGTCCTTTAAATTACAAGTATAATTATCCCTTCAACTTACACCCTCTAACTCATCATAATTATGGCTCAATTACAAAATAACATATTTTTTGCATTGGCACATATCCCAAGGTGCTAAAAAATACTAACCCAGAAAACCAATAGTGGAACTATGAGAATTGGAATCTCTATTTGACCCAAAATCAATATCCAAAATTAATAACACATTAAATAGAAACTAATACTAAGAATATTATTGGGTGATATAGGATTTCCTTTACACCACTAGATGCTCCTACATCAAACACCTAGAGTAAATTGAAAAGTGACCTTGTCACTTTATAGCTGGTAGAGGAAAATCCAAATGGGCAACCTCCACCATTGATATCCAAGTTGAATCTTCCACTTGTTTTCCTTTCCATTTCACTGGGTATTCTTCATATTGCATGTTTTTGGTACTCCAACCAACCTGACTATCAAGAATTTCTTCAATTTCTTCCTTCTTAGAAGATGGAATTAGACATGGATCTAGCATCAACTCCTCCTCTGCACCATCATCATGATATTCTATTTATTCTGTTAAGTCTGCAATATTGAAAATAGGAGAAATGTGAATAACAACTCCACCTCATATGCATTTCCTAAATCATGTTTCTTCAAAATTTCCAAGGACCAAATTTCTTGATCTTTAGCTTGTTGTAGGTATCCAATGGAAATCATTCCTTCCTCAAGTATACCATAACCAGATCCCTAACTTAGAACTCCTTATGTCTCTTCTTTTGATCTTCTCTAGCCTTATACTATAGGTTCATCGTGGAAATATGTGCACATACCTCCTCATGTAGGTTCATACCTCCTCATGTAGGTTCTTGACATGTTTAGCAAAGTCTTCTACCTTAGCACTTGTCCTCTCTCCTTGCTCCATCTTCCTCAACTTTGGTGTAGTCCTTGGACTACTCCCATACACAATTTGGAATGGTGATCTACCATTACTCCTATTCACATAATTATTATAAGAAAATCCTACTTGTGGCAGAATCAAATCCCATCCCTTGGGCTTATCTCCTAGTAAGCACCTCAACAAATTGCCCATACTTTTTTTCACTACTTTATTTTTCCATCTGTCTACGGATGATATGCAAAAATGAACTTCAATTCTATCTTACACTTCTTCCATAAAGTCCCCCAAAAATACCCAACAAATTTAGTATCTCTATTAGAAACAATAGTTTTTAGGAGACCATGTAGCCTCACCACCCTTTGAAAAATAAATTTGCAATATGCACTGCATCATGAGTCTTGTGGCATGGAAGGAAATATGCCATCTTGGAGAACCTATCAACCACCACAAATGCTAAGTCATTACCCCTTTGTGTCCTTAGCAATCCAAAAAAAAATCCATACTTATGTCCTCCCAAGGCTTCAATGGAATAGGCAATGGCTAATATAGTCTAGTATTTTGACTAAATCATTTTGCTATTTCACATACTCGACAACTCTGCACAAACTTCTTCACATCCTATGACAATTGACGCCAAAAATAATGTTCACTAATAATCACAATAGTCTTATCTTAACCAAATTGTCATGTCAACCCTCCACTGTGTTTCTCCTTGATCAAGTTCTCCCTCATGGAACTCCTTGGAATATACAATTGACTACCCTTGAACAACATACCATCCTAAATCATGTAATCTAGCCACCTGGTGCTATCTAGAGTAATAGGTTCTTTACAAGCCTCCAAAGCCTCTATAAAGTTAGGATCCTCACTCTACAAATTCTTGAGTTCATCAAACCCAACCACTTTAACCTACATTTCTATTAGCAACAACTGTCTGCTACTGAATGCATCTGCAACCCTATTAGAGCTTCTACTTGTATGTTTCAATACAAATGTATAGCTTTGCATGAAATTTTCCCATTTCAAATGTCTCTAACTAAATTTACCTTGTCCATTTAGGTATTGTAATGCCTAATGATTAGTATATAAGACAAATTATTTTTGCAACAAATAATGCCTCCATTTCTTTAAGGCTTGAACTATTGCATGGAACTCTTGATCATAAACATAATACTTCTTTGCATCATTCAATTTTTAACTAAAATAGGCAATAGGATTACCTTCTTGGCTCAACACAGCCCAAATAACACTGCCACTTACATCACAATCCACCTGGAACACTTTGTTGAAATCAGGATGTACCAATATAGGTTACTCTATCACCTTCTTCTTTAGAAATTCAAAACTCTTTGCAGCTCCTATAGTCCACTTGAACTCTTTTCTATCCCCCCTCATTGTTTCTATTAGGGGTGGACATATACTATTGAAATTCCTATAAAAACTAGTTAGACCATAGAATGACCTCACCTCAATGGAAGACCTTGGAGTAGGCCATTCCAAGATGGCCTTCACCTTATTTGGGTCCATTTTGAGACCTTCAGCTGATACAACAAACCTCAAATAGAATAACCCCCTTCTGATAGAGCTACACTTCTTCAAATTAATCAATAATTTCTCTTCCCTCAACCTTTTAAGGACACTACGAATGTGTAATAAATGTTCATCCAAAGACTTATTGAAGATAAAAATATCATCCAGATAGACAATAAAATTTTTTCCCAAAAATTTCTTTAGTACCTTAATCATAAGCCACATGAAGGTGCTTGGCACATTGGTTAGTCTAGGGGCATGAATAACATCTCATATAGACCATCCTTGGTCTTGAATACAATCTTCCACTCATCTCCCTCTCGTATCCATATCTAGTATTAGCCACTCTTGAGATCTATCTTTGTGAAGTACTAAGCTCCACTCAAGTAGTCCATAAGATCATCCATCCTTGGCAAAGGAAATTAGTACTTGATGGTTATTTTATTTATAGCCCAAGAGTCTTTACACATTCTCCACTCTCTATCCTTCTTTGGTGCTAGCACCATAGGTACTACACATGGACTCAGGCTCTCTTGAATTAAACCTTTCCTTAATAGCTCCTGAACTTGTCTATTTAACTCCTCAGTCTCAGTAGGAGTCATCCTATGAGTAGCGTTGTTAGGAAAACTAGATCCAGGGACTAAATCTATTTGATGATTAATTTTTCTTATTGGTGGCAACCCTTCTAGAACATTATTAGAGATGACATGTCCATACTCACTTAATAGACCTAAAAATTCAAGTGGAACTTGACTACTACCTTCCTTATTCTTTCTAGGAATTAAAGCATAACACATACGATGATGTTTTCCATCCAAAAATTTTCTTCCATCAACAAGACATACCCTAGCACTACTACATACCTTTTTAGCATCCTTTATCAAGGGCTTCAATTTGTGGTGGACTCCATCCTTTGTCAAAGAGTATGTATCTGCATGACCATCATGTATAGCATGCCTATCAAATTGCCATGACCTTCCCAACAATAAATGGTAGAAATCCATTGGGATGATGTCATAGAGAGCCTCATCATGATAACTCCTAATCTTAAACTTTACCAAACATTTCTCACTAACCAAGACCTTATGATCATCTTACACCCAAGCAATTTGATAGGGATGGGGATGTTTCTTCCTCTTGAGCTTTAGCTTTGAGGCCATTTCTTCTAACACCAAGTTTTCGGTGCTCCCACCATCAACAATCACATCACAACAAAATTACACCTAGTATGAAATAAACTCCTCCTTTGTCTAGGTTTAGTCTCACTACTTAGCAAAACCCTTTCATTAACCAAAACCTCTCCTCTTTCTACATCCTCTGAATGCAATGGCTATGCATCATCATTCACATGAGGAACCCTTTCTTGACCATCAACTCTCCTATCTATCCTTCCTTAGCATTAAGGGCATTTGTAGGCATGATCATGGGAGTCATTGAAACCCTCATTCTTTTGGTTTTATCTGGTACCCACATCTTTATTTTTTTTCTAGTTCTCATTTCAGCCTCCAAATGACCTACCACCACCCCTTCCTCCTTGACTACATCCTCTTTTCCTTCCATCAAACTTTTTGTTCAACTTCTCCTCATCTTGCAAGGAAAACTAGTATACCTCTTCAATGCTAGTTACTCTAACTAGACTTAACTCCTCCTAAATGCTAGGTCTTAACCCATTAAGGTAACAAGAAACCTTCTCCTTATTTGCTTTTGCATTTCTTGCCCTAATAAGGACTTGGTAAAACTCCTCTATGTATTCCTAGATAGATTTTCCTACTTTCTTTAAACCTTGCATCTTCTTGAACAAATCAAGCTTGTACTCAATAGGAATGAACTGCTTCTTTAGTTTGTTCACCATGCAATCCCATCTTGTGATTATTTTCTTTCATCTTCTATTTCTTTCCAACTAAATCTCATGCCACAAAATTTTAGAATGGCCTTTCATTTTGGCCTTTTCAAACTTAACCCTATCAGGGTCCCCAACATCCTCATACTCAAAATATTCCTCTAGCTCATTGATCCAGTCAATCAGCTCATCCAGGTTTAGATTTCCTAAAAACATGTTGATGTAATTTTTAGGTCTTCTTCCCAGCTTGAAAATGACCCTAAAAAGCTTCTCCTCTACCTTCTTTAGGACTTCTCCATCTCCTTTCCCTTCATTCTCAATATTTCCTTCTTCTTCATTTTTGTCTACACTTTCATAGCCTACAACAATATTCATCCCTCTACAAATCTCCTCTTGCAATGCCTAAACTTATCTCTAGAGGGCTCTAATATTAGGAGGAACAACTCCAACCCTTCCACCATGATCCATTCATGGAGTCATCTTCTTGATATATCAAAATCCACAACCACATAGTCCCAGTGCAAACTACCTCATAGTTGGCACTCTATTTACACACTCAAGAAAACCTACTCTAATACCACTTGATGAGGGCACAACCCAAGACAAAATGAAAATAATAGGAAAAGGGGAATATTATTATCAAAAGTGATATGCTATTAAATTTATTAAAATGAAAATAGACTTAATTATGTGCCCTAGGGGCTTACAATGTTGTCTGATTCTAGAGAAAAAACTCCTCACAGTACCTTCTCCCAAACTCCTCCGAAAAAATTATGTTTACAATGCTAGAAATGACCTTAACTAACCTAAATTAGGTTTAGGGTTAGGAATACATTTTATGATATGAAATTTGGAATCCACTTCCAAAATATAAGGTTGTAGAGAACATATCAAAAGTTAGTACAAAATTAGAAGAATCCAAAAATGGTAGTCCAACTTCCAAGAGGCATAACTTTTGATCTGGGACTCTGACTAACAAATTGTTCACATTTTTTGAAATATCTTCAAGCACTCTATAGCCCTATGGATAGGATTATTTCATCCCCCATTTTTGAGCCTATACAAGGCCATTAAGTGACTCAAATTTAACTTTGAAGCACTCTTAGGGGGTCTCTAGGAAACTTAGAACTATAATAACTTTCAAACCATAAAGCCATTTGACGTGATTCTTTTTTTGGAGTGCCTTAAATTAAAAATATAGTCATCCCTCCAACTTACACCCTCTAACTCATCATGATTATGGCTTAATTAAAAAATAACCTATTTTCTGCATTGGCACATATCCTATGGTGCTAAAAAACACTAACCCAAAAAATCAATAGTGGAACTATGACAGTTCAAATCTCTATTTGACCTAAATGGGTATCTAGAAATAAAAAAAAAATTAAATAGAAAACAACACTAAGCATATTTTTGGGTGATATAGGATTGTCCTTACACCACTAGATGTTTCCGCATTAGATTAATAAGTCTTGGATGAAAAATCCATGGTTTTAATGAAAAAACACCTTCATAGATGCCTACGTGACTTTGGGCAAGTTATAAGCCACAGTTGCTAGTTGGGAAAAATTGGATCTTTTTTATTTTTTGTTTAAGATAGCCTAGGATTACATGTTTTTAGTTTTTTTTGAATAATTTGGAACCTTTTCCAAGTCTTAGAATTGAAAATTTGTAAAATTTGTGCTTCAATACAAAATTGTAGATTTATAAATTTGTAAAAGTTGCTAAAAAAATGCAATTTACTTGAAAAGGAGTTGTAACTATTCAAAAAATAGTTATAGCCATTGGGATGGATGTAGGAAAGATATACACCTCATTTGTTAGGTCACAAAGGGTAGATTGTACAGGTTGGGAGAGGTTGCAATAAGAGATTTTTCAATTTTGAAGTAATTTTATTATTTTCTTGTACTTTGTCCATATTGTATAGATTGATTGGTATTATTATATGATTGTTTGAAGAAGAGTTTTGTCTAACCTTTCCATTTCTTTTGGTTTCATCATTTTTTGTGTAGTTTTGTTCAAGTTATTCTATTTTTTGTACATGAGGGTTTGTAGGATAATAATTTTGTGCAAGCTTAAAAGATGGGCCCATAGTTATGACTCCCATGGTTGGTTTTTAATGGACTCTAGAGGAATGAAAGTTTGATGGGAGATCTTAGTGATTCTAGGGTTTCAATACTGGGTAATGTGTTTTGCTATTTTTCCTAACCAACCCTAGGTCAAGTGCCTATGACGATTTGACCTTGTGAGCATTTTGTTTGGAGTATAACAGGAGAAGAAGACTTGTTGGAGGGATAAGTTTTTGGAAGGAAGTTGGAGAAAGTTCAATAGACATTTGTGAGTGTTGGGTGTGTTTCCATGATCCCACTTTCACATAGTTTCTTTGTAAACAAAATTAGGCCAATTAGGACTGTGTTTCTTAGTGAATGAAAGGGAGTGCTAGAGTGTAACCGAGTCCTAGTGCTTTGGGATTGGATATAACTGTAAAAGGGGTATTTGGTACCCTAATTTTTTTAACGTTTCTTTGGGACTTTTGGAAGTTAGACACAAAAAACCTCTTAAGCAGGCCTAATAGGGCTACTAGGTGAATTTGGGTTTGATACATTGTGGAAATCTAGGTACCAAACCAATGATGTATTTTTTGTTATGTGGATGCCCTAAGTTGATTTCATGCCTTGGAACTATTGGAGAAAACCATTTTTGTGTTTTTTTCATGTTGGCCTAATTTGGGGATTAAGTCCTAAAGCCATAATTTGGATGAATTTGATCCTTAGACCATGGGTACTTAAAGAAGTTAGTAGTCTTTTTTTCTTTAGCATTTAGAGGATTTGAACTAGTTATGACCTTGTGAGAAGGTTGGAGATTCAATAACTTGTCCATTTGGTGTTAGAGTGGGAAATCCCATTTACACCTTTCTAGTTGTGTGCTCTACATCAAGTGGAGATGAGACATGTCCTCTTGTGACATACTTTTTGGCTTTTTGTCTTTTGAAAAAATATTATACCCAATTGAAAAACCAAGAGATATTGAAATCAATAAATGGCTTGTTCTTTGGTGTTCAATAACATCAAAAAAGAATAGAGATAACTAATAATTATGTTCTAAAAATAGAAAAGGAATTCATAGTCAAATCTATAAGAAATCTAATCACCTTCAACATCTCTTTATATTTCCCTTAGCAGGTGAATAAAGAAGCTTCTCTTTATCTATATGTATGTGCATATACACATACATACACACATATGTGTTTGTCTATGTATGTATGTATGTATCTATGTATGTATAAAGAAGCTTCTCTTTATGTATATGTATGTATGTGTATATATATATATATATACACACACATACACACATATATGTTGTGCTAAGTTGTGATAAGTACCTTAAAATCTCTCTCTCTCTCTCTCTCTCTATATATATATATATATATATATATATATATGTATATTTATATATATATATATATATATATGTATATTTATATATATACATATATATACATATACATATACATATATACATATACATATATACATATACATATATATATACATATATATATATACATATGTATATACATATGTATATATATGTATACATATATATATACATATATGTATATATATATATGTATATATATATATACATATATATATATATATATATATATATATATATATATATATATATATATATAGAGAGAGAGAGAGAGAGAGAGAGAGAGAGAGAGGTACTTATCACAACTTAGCACAACAGAAAAAATTGATCCAACTACATAGATATTCCAAAATCTAAAAAATAAAACAAGCAAATTCACTCAACTTGTGCTTAGTGACTTACCCCAAAATCCTACACACAAATAATGCAGACTAGGAAAAATGGGTAGAGTTTGCAAGAAATTTTACAAAAACATATCATAGCAGATATTTTTATAAAGAAATAAGCTAGTTAAATGGGTCTAAATGCTGATTAGTTGGGTTGCTTAAAAATTTCTGTAGAACTATCATCAGATTAGGTACAATAAAATGAACAATCAACTAGTCCCAGCTAGTAGGATCAAATATAGTTTTCCAAGGTGATAAAATTGTATGTGCAGATGTATGTATGTATTTATGTATGTATATATGTATGTGTATATATGTGTATGTATGCATATATGTATGTATGTACATATGGATGTATATAAATATGTATGTATATATGCATATATACATACATACATACATACATACATACATACACACACACACACACACACACACACACACACATATGCAGACACGTGTGTGTGTCTATGTATGTATGTGTATATACGGAGATCTTGTGGATTGTGGATCTTATTGGAGATCTAGGATTTCATTACAGTGCCCTTGTGATCTCTGTATATATATATATGTAGATATGTGTATGTATGTGTATACATACATATATACACATACATATGTGTGTATGCATGTACATATAAACATACATATACATAAAGAGAAGCTTCTCTAATCACCTACTAAGGGAAATATAAAGGTATACATGCTTAGAATGAAAATAAAATATTATTTTCATAAGTTGCTATTCTCCCCTTGAAGAAAATAACAAAGCAAGGGAACAAAGATCACAAGGGCATGACACAGAAACTAAATTATAGAGCAAGGGCACAACAATGAAATGTAGGGATCACAAGGGCATGACAATGAAATGGAGTGATCACTAGGGCACAATAATGAAATCCTAGAGCTCCATTTATCTCAACCAAGGGCACAACAATGAAATATAGATATCATAAGGGAATGACAATGATATACACTGATCGCAAGGGCACAACAATGAAATCTTCACCAAAGTTTAGAGCTCTCTACCGTAGTTTGGAGCTCTCTACCCTCTTTCATGTGCAACTCTCCATAGTTGATAAAAAAAATGGGGAATGATTCATGTCATGTGTTTTTTTGTTTATACTCATGCAGGTGTTGTAATTAGGGCACAAATTTTGGTATTACGACAACTTTAAGGATAATTGCAAAAAGAAATAAAAATAAAAAACTTCCCCTATCATTGCAATTTGACCCCAATTGTAGTAGTGATAACTTAAGTATTTTTAAGATTTTCAGCTTGAAGATAGAAAAACCTATGGTTGAGGTTCCTACTATTGAAAGATAGTTATCTAATCTTGTGATTAAGAGTAGAGTAAGAAGAAGAAAAAATTCTAATCAAATGAAGGCTTGCAACAAGTATGATTCATTTGATCCTGGTAGTTGCAGTAGCAAGAGAAGAGTTAATATTTTTGATGATATAGTTGGTTGTATCAATGAGTTTGGACAATCTTCTATGATGATTGATTAAGAGGATTTGTGGATTGAGAATGTGCATGAGATTTATGTTTTGAATTTCTTCAGATGTTAATAAGTCCTTATGGAGCATCTTGTTTTTGAAACCTTGGGTGTCTAATGTAGGTGTATCCTTGGGCTATTGACAATATTTCATACTTGGGCTATATTATCTTAAGTCATACTTATTGTATCCCCTTAGGAGAAGTCATAGAATCATGACTCACTTTGATCAAGATTCCTCTTCTCCTCTCTTTAGGAACCTTAGTGATCCTATGGTTTCTCATGACCCTAATCCTTCTATGGAGCATGAATCTTCTCATTCATCATATGATGAGGACGAGAATTTAAGGGTTCCTCTTGAACATGTTTATAAGATTGCTATTGAGATTGATAAAATGCATGATTGACTTCTTTAAGAGAATCATAATACTTATACTATGGCTACTTTTGATGATCTTAAGAAAGTGATTTATAATGATGGACATGGATCTTTTGTGTGGTCTTACTCACCTTGTCCACACTCACATCATGCCTTTAGCTCAAGCCACATCTGAAATAGGAATGGCTTTACATATCACTCGTGTTGAACCTACCTTGTCTCTTTCCAAACCTATCTCTAGCAATCATTCTTATGTTTCTCCTATTGTGACTATTTATATTCAACCATTTAATCCTCCTATTAGTAGTCTTAATGTTGACAATTAGCTATATATGTAGTGATGTAATTTTTTTCATTAATGGAAACATATGATCTACTTACTTGAAGAAAACCTCAATAATAAAGATACTTAGCTTTTGGTACTCCAAAAATTGTCTAAGTATGAACTTGGTTTACAACACAACATTTTCTTATATGTAAAATGTTTTTGACATCATATTATGACTAGCGAAGATAGATGGAGATTGTGTACATGTTTATGATGATGTGTCTAACCTCGAACATCAATAAAAACATTATAGAAAAGAGATATTCATGATTTACCAAGTGAAAAAGAACAACGAAATTAAAGGAAAGGAATTATTTTTGTTTACAAAATATTTACTTGATCAATTAGGGCTGATATCCTAGATGTTTACTCTAAGTTTAAAAAGTATATTGTGGTCCTAGCCAACCTCGTAGAAATTTGTGAAAAGGCATGATATTTATACAAAGTATATTTTGTGAGAAGTTATGTGTAATTGTATTGTGATAAGTGATATGCAAAATTTTTGCGAAGTGATATATGAGAAGTTTTTGAGAACTTGATTTTGTAATCTAAGATCAAGCTAAGGTCAGAGACTAGTCAAGAAAGAGGATACAACATCTATATAACTGAGGACTAATTACTTGTTTGGAAAGTGAGCTCTTCTTGTAATTGGAAGTGCATGTTAGGGTAGTGAGCTCTTCTTGCATCCACTGTACTATAACTCCTAATAGGGTTGGAATCTCCTAATAGGGATTGTCTATACTGAATTTTCTCATTGTCTCCTAATAGGGTCCATCCTCTAGCAAGGAGCATATATATATCAGTATATTATGTAGTGGGTATCATTCACACTGGGGTTTTCCCTTGGCCAAGGTTTCCTTAGTTAACAAAATATGGTTTTATGAGTTCTGTTTATGCATGGTTATTATTATTGTTCAACATTACTTATTTACTTTCTTATGTATAGCTCAAAGTAATTAATAATATATAGTTGGCGATAAAATTTTGTAGAATATTGATTCACCCCCCTCTTAGTATTCCCTATTTCTAACAATTGGTATCAATGCATAGTTACTTAGAAGAGCTTAACAACTTGAGTAAGATCTCTATGGATATGGAATAATTGATGAAGAACCTTGAAGAGGCACTTGAAAAAATTGATCTCCTTACTGAAAAAAGAAATAAGCTAAAAGATAGATATGAAGACTCCAAAGCATACATTAGATAACTAAAGGAAAAGATTGAACACCTCAAATCCAAGCCTAAATCTATTGAATCTACTAGTGATGATGAATATTCAAAACTGAAAATAGAGTACAAGATCTTGAATCATGAATTGAAGATTACCAATTTAAAGTTGAGTTTGAAGAATGATCCTCACAAAATTGAATTTGATTTGAAGACTAAAAATTTAGATTTTAGAGTGACTCTAGTGAAGAAAACATCAAATTTGAAACATTGAAAGAATATCAGGAAGAACTTCATAAGTACAATAGTATTGTGAAAGTTGAACTAACTTAGTGCAAGCAACAACTTGAAAAGCTTTACACTAGAAAATAAAAAGCTTGATTAATCTATGTCAATACAAATATGTACCTATGATAAGGTTAGTCTTGGTTATCTATTTAACATGTATGCAAAGAAACCTAAAAGTAAATCAGATTCAAAAGAGAAAGATAAATCTGATGATAATATTGAATCTAGTCAATGTTCTGATAAATCCAAAGAAGTTGGACAAGAGAAAGAAACTGAGAAATTAGATGAACCTAAGAAAGTGGAATCTCCTAAGGAAACTAAGTATGAATTTAGAGGTAAACATTTTTCATGTAATGAAATGGGTTATATGAAAAGAGATTGTACAAATAAATCATTTAATCATGTTACAAAATTTTACCTTCATAATTGTCATGGTAATGGTCATAATGCAATTGATCATAGGAAACCTAATTATAATAATGATAGAAGAAATAGTAGAATGTCTAGAAATACTAACCTTATAGATAGAAGAAGATCTAATGAAATAACATGAAGATAAAGTAGACCTTATGAATAAAGGAAGTAGATCATGTGTTATAATTGTAACAAGTTTGGACACATAGACCAAAATTTTCAAGCACTTATTGATCAATAGAATCCTAGAAGTAGAACCCCAATATGTCGGTTATGCAACAACATTAGACATACAACAAAATACTAAAAAATGGATACAAGCAATAATGGAAGAAAATTTTGATTAGAGAGAATGGTAACAAGATGGAATAGGTCACTTCAAGCATTTGTACAGCTATTGCTAGCTTAGGTAAGAGAAATAATGAGGAAATCATGTCTCCTGGTGAGCCAATCAAAAGAACAAGATAGAATTTAAGGAAGAAGGTAGTTGAGGCAACTAGGGGATCTAGGTTCTCTATTGTTGATATTATACAAAACACTATGGAGGCAAGCAAGGAGGTGGTGAAAATGATCAAGGAGTTGCAATAGCTATTGTTGGTGGTTCTAGTAACTGGTCTCTAGTTTGGGTTTCTTTACTAGTTTTTGTTCCTTTGTTTAAACTCTAGGTTCTAGGTCTTTGTAAAACCTAGTTTCATTTTCTAGTCCTTTTTTGTTGTTTTAGGTCCTTGTAAAACCTGGTTTTGTAACATTCTTATTGTAAGTTTTAGGTCATTGTAAAACCTAGTTGTGCTTATTTGAATATCTTTTGTTTTTCTATTAATGGTTTTGGGTCCCTTCAAAACCTATTTTTACCTTAATCTTAAAAAAAAAATAAAGGAAGAAACTTTGGAAATGATAGAAGGAATAATGGAATAAACTTCAAAAATAGAAGCAATAAAGGAAGAAACTTCAAAAATGATAGAAGGAATCATGAAAATAACTCTAGAACTAAGAAAGACAATGAAGAACAAAAAAATATAGTTAGTGAACTTTGAGAAGAACTTAATAAGACATTTGTAATGGGATTATGTAGTTCAGAAGAAAAGTTAGATGATTCTAAGATAGGAAAATTAAAGTCAGTAATTGAGTTTGATTTAACCAAGTTGAATTAAGCTTATTCACAACACCAGAATTGGAAACTTCATTTAGAGATAGAGATGTGAGTAGCAAGGTTGACAGAAGATGTATCTTAATGAGTTTAAATTGTAGTTAAGCTCATTTTTTATTTGGAGCTTATTGAAACAAATTACAAAGGAAATAAGTGTTAGTATTATAATAGTGAAAGTTTACTTTGTGACTAAAGATGAAATCTATGTTTCTACAACAAATTTTGTGGAGTGAAGTTTTGTAGAGATTGTCATGATGAAAGGAAGCTATGATGAACCTTAGATAGCATTTGAAGATCGAATAGTTGGTCTTGAGCAAATATTTGATTTTAGAGTGAAATAAACATTTTTTTGATTAAGCAAAGTACACAATTAATGCAAGTTCTAGATGAATAAATAGAGTAAAAACTTGATTATTTCTACATTGTGATCATCTTAGAAGCTTAGAGCACCCAGAAGTAATTTAGAAAAAGTGATTTCGTACACACATAAATTCTACAATAAATTTTTATTTGGTGTAATCATGGATATGTCAGTTGTTCTGAATGTTGAAAATGTCAAGAGACCCAAATTAAAGGTTGTTCCTATAAATAATCCTAGAGGAAAACCCTAATTTGGTGTTATTAATTACTTCAAACAATGTAGTGTTATTGGAAGATGTAGTAAGCTATCTATGTAGTAAGTTTGAACCAATTGGAAGTGCATTTATGAAAAAGGCTATGGAAATTTTTTTTAGTCATGATATGACTATTAAGCTTAGATATGAGCATCTGAAAGACTTAGACTTAGTTAGATATCATTTTTACCATAAACTTGATATAGAAGAATTAACACTGATCATATTAAACAAAATTCATAATGGAAAGATTTGGATGGTAGACAATGTAGTCGACATCTCTTCTGACCTTGTTCATGAAGTCACTAGTCCTATCAAACAAGGCATTGTACCTATTAGTGAGAAACTAGTTAAGAAAAAGGTTGAAATTTATATGAAGGTAGATTACAATGGTAAAGAAATGGTGGTCAACCCCATCAAACAACATGATGTAAGATTTTGGAGCAAAATCATTGCATATTCTATATGTGCAAGTTCTAAGAATGATGATTTCTCAACAAGATTCATTTATGTAGCTTATAAGATATGTGTTGTGAAAGAACAATTGAATCTAAGTGAGATTCTAAGAATACAACTTCTTGATAACTTAAAGAAGATTAAGAGAACTAAGAATGGTGTATTCATATTCCAATATTTGATTAATCATATTTTCTTTCATATAATTAAGAGATTTCCATTTTTATTAGTTACTAATATTATGAGCAATGAAAGATACACTATGGACAAGATAAAAGATGTGTACAAAAGGCATACAATAGAGAAAATCTTGGATAGTAGAAATGTGATTGTGAGAAAATTTTAGAATGACATGAAATAGAGATTCAAAATTTCCTCTGCAATTGTTGACAAATTCAAGAATGATGTATGTTTTATGGTGGATATTGACTTAACCTATATTGAAGTAGTAGAACCTTAGGAAACATTTCTTGAGCCCCTAGGTTATGTATTGAGTGATGATATAGCTATTAGTTATATTGATTTAATGTTGAAATCCAATATAGATGAAGTGTTATACAGATTTGGAATGTATGGGGAGATAACCTAGTCATCCTACCAAGCATCATTAGAAAAAGCATCTCATACAAAGATTGCATCTATAATGAAGAAAGCATTATTTGAGGCTAGTATGTTAGACAAAGAATCTCAAGTAGTTAGACAAATAATCTCTAGACTAAAAAAAACTGGTGAACAAGGTGTAACATATGTGACACCTCTATCAGTTGGCCAAGCATCTGGTGTATCTATTATAGAAACTCCCACAGAATAGGGCATTCCATATTCTATTGTATCATCTGAGAAACCATATGCTATTGTATCATCTGAGGAACCAAGTGAACCTAAGAGGAAGTTTGAAATGTTGGTAGAGACTCACAAATCTAAAAGATTCAAGTAGCAAGATACTCGACCAAAGAAGACAAAAAAGACATTGTTGACAATTGAAGACTCCAATGATGAAGAAGAAGAAGAGGAACAAGAATACAAACAACTAGAGAAAGTCATTGTTTCCAAGTAGCTAGCAAGTAAAACAAGGAAACTTTAGAAACCAAAGATAGAGAAGATTAACACAACTATTGTTAATGAAGGTAACTTTGTATAGATGAATAAGTTTTATTATTTGTAGAATGATATGGAAAAAAAAACAAATTGATATCTTTATTATTAGATACATGATTCTCAATAACTTGAAACTTGAAAGTATTAAGAGCATGATGAATTAGAAGTTCAAACTTGTAGCTAAGAAGACACTAGTTCATGGAGAAGACATGGAACTTCAAAAGTCAATGCTAAGAACTATGTGCAAGTTAGATGATGAAGATGAAATCAAGAAATTGATGAAGAAAATAGCACCTTACTTGTGAAGTAATATGAGGCCATTTTTATTCATGGGAGGAGAAAATAATGTTATAATAAATGAAACTACAACAACCATCAAGAAAATGATGAGTGAGTTAAAGACAAAACCTTCAACTACAAAGAAAATTTTGAAAGTATTAGTAAGTAGTGATACTATGTAGATTGGTTAGACAAATATTATTGTTAAAATTGATGAAGACCCATTCAATCTACCTGAGCCCCTTTTTGAAGATATTCAGGATTAGTTGAGACAATTTGAAGAAGAGAAAAGACAACTAGAAGAGAAAAATAAGAAGATTGAAGAAGCCAAGATGAAACTAATTGAAGAGGAAAAAAGGTAGAAACAAGATAAAAAGAGGAAAGAGGAAACAAGAGAAAAGAAAGAAAGAGAAGAGAAGGAAGAAGAAGAAAGAAAATCAAAGAATGTAGTAGAGAAGAAACTAAAGGAAGATTAGATGAAAGCATTCAACTCATCCTCTCCTATATCTCTTGCAAATGTTATAGGTGATGATGATGATCAATCTAACTTGATCATATTCTTAACAAAATTATTTGAAAAGAACAAAAATTTCAAAAGTCTACGAAGAGAATTAATGGAGGTGACTAATAGATTGCATAGAACCCTTGCAACCAAACACATTGAAGTAGACCCCAAACAAAGAGCTGAAGCAATTGTAAAATCTTTTGATGATGAATTTACAATTTTGTTGAATGTTTCTGAGTCTAAAACTCAAATTTCACATGATGCAAATCTTTTTAACACCATTTGTTAGAATATTTAGAATGATTTATTGAATCTTGATATTTGCATGAAGGAACTTTGAAGATGTCAACAAGTTGGCAAGGTACTATACATCAATTTTACTTTATCTCATAAGTTGACCAAAGATGTGGATAGAAAGATTCAGGGGAAGCTGAGTGAGCTAGGAGCTCTAACTAGTTAGATATAGAAACCCGCTTGCAGAGTTGATGAATTGGAAGGACAAGTTTCTAGTGTTCACATAGACATTAGGAAAGTGGAACTTGAAAAAGAATTAATTTTGAGAAGACTATCAGAATTTAGAGAGTCTATTTCTCTAAAGATATCAGTTGTTGAGATATAATTGGAAGAATGTGTCAAAGGAAAAGACACTTATGCAAATTTCACCTACTTTGACCTTAATGCAGTTGAGATTACATCATATGATTTATTTGCAATGCTCACTACTACCAATGTAGAAAAGAAAACATGGGAGAAAGGTATGAATAGTTTGAAAGAAAATTTTGATGATTGTATGAAGATTTTAATAGCTTAAGGTAGCAAGACAATATTTTGATAGTAGAAATACAACTTTTTTTTGATAGTTTTTGAATTTTTCATCCTTTGTCATTGATGTCAAAGGGGGAGAAGTTGTAGAATAAAATTTTGTAGTAAGTTATGTATGTAGAAATCATATCCAAAGGGGGAGAAGATTAGTAATTGAGCATTTGTAATTTAATAGTACAAGTATTGTAAGTTTGTGTTAAGTTTTTGTCACTTAGCCAATTTTCCTTACTTTTTTGCCATCAATACCAAAGGGGGAGATTGTTGACAATTGGCTATATGTCTAGTGATGTAACTATTTTCATTAATGGCAACACATGATGTACTTGTAGAAAACTTTGGTAATAAAGATACTTAGCTTTTGGTATTAAGAAAATTATCTAAGTATGAAATTAGTTTACAACAATACATTGTTTGATATGTAAAATGTTTTTGATGTCATATTATGATTAGCAAAGATAGATGGAGACTATATACATGTTGATAATGATATGCATAATCTCAAAAATTAGTACAGACAATATAGAATAGAGATATTCATGATTTACCAAGGGAAATAGAACAATGCAATTAAAGGAAAGGAATTATTTTTGTTTACAAAATAATTACTTGACCAATTAGGGTCAACATCCTAGATATTTACTCTAAGTTGGAAAAATATATTGTGGTCCTAGTTGACCTAGAAATAATTTGTAAAAAGGCATGATATTTATTCAAAGGATATCTTGTGAGAAGTTATGTGCAATTGTATTGTGATAAGTGATATGTTAACTTTTTTTGAAGCGATATATGTGAAATTTTTGAGAACTTGATTTTGTGATACAAGACCAAGCTGAGGTCAGAGATTAGTTAAGAATGAGAATACAAATATTAACATATCAGTCAAGTTTTTTTATTAGTGATACACACTCATTCAGATTATATATAGCTACCAAGCTCATTGTATAATTCACAATGTTTGCCAAGAATTTCAGTTATTACCGAGTTCTACAGTTGCTACCAAGTCCTTTGGACAAATCCTAGTGGTTACCAAGTAGTCACAGTTATAGTGAAGACTAGTAGTGTAAACCATGCATCTCAGTGTATGTCAAGTTTACTAGTGCAAACCAAGCTATGCAGTGTTCACTGAGTTCACATCATACTGAGTGAATTAGTTTATACCGAACTTGAGTTGAGAGTCTTTACCGAGTCATGTCATGGTAAACAAGTGATTTAGTTTATATGACAAGTTTCACAGTATTTACTGAGTCACTAGTGTAGACTGAGTTCAAGATTACTTGGAAGTGATCAGTATAGATTGAGCTTCTGTATCTACCAAGTGCATGATGATGTCAACCATTGATAGTGGATGCTGAGTATTAGAACCTCATCGAGTTGGTCTTCAAAACTTGAGTGTCTTCATGTGGATGATTTTGTAATATTTGTGTTAACTTGTATTGTGGTTGACTTTGTAATTTGTATAATTGGATTGGTATATATATGTAATGTATTGTATCATATCCAAAGTGTGGAAGATGTGTGTATGTGTGAAATTAATGTAATCATTAGAGAAGGGGAACAAGAGAAAATTACAAAGGCTACAATAGTGTAAGGAGTAGCAAAGTCATATATATCACAACAAGGTGATTTGTAGATAAAGGAATCTCATTTACCAAACCAAGTTGTAGATTAGAGATCATCTACTATTTCATCCTAACAGATGGATCAGTCAAATCCTTTAACAAGGTAGACATAATAGTCTTTTGTAAATCTCTTTACCGAATGCATACTTAATTGTAGGTTTGTAAATCCTTTCACAAGGTGGACCTAGCAGTTCTTATTGCTCCTAATAGGATAGATGATTAGAAGTGATCAATGTAAGAATTAACAAGCTAACTTTATACCACAATACTAAAGCTTGTGGGTATCATCCCCACCCCAGTTTTACTTTCTATTTGGAAGGTTTCTAGGTCACCAAATCTTTGTGTCATAGTGTTATGAATGCTTTCATATTTTCAATTTCTTATACATGCTATTAGATCATATTATATGTGATGGATTAAATGCTAATTGGATTGTTGGATTAAGAATTGATATTGTTGAAGTTTTAGAAGTTACTAATTCACCCCTCCCCTCTCAGTAACTTTGCATAGTCTTGAATATTTCCAACAATTGGTATTAGAGCTTCGTGGTTCTCAAGAGAAAGTTTAATAGCTTCAGCAAAGATTAAGGCCATGGAGATATTTAGACTTGATAAAGCTATTGACAATGAGAACCTAGATTTGGAAATGGCCATTGCCCAACTCAAGAAAGAAAAGGAGCAACTCTCTCAATCCCTGAAAAGAAGAAAAGAACTTGCAATTCAAATGAATGATGATCTCTACATTTAAGAAAGAATTGAAGACCTTCATTAAATAAATCTAGATGAAGCCAATGAAGCAATCAAAAAACTCCTAGAAAATAATGGATCCCTACAAGAAGAAGTAAGAAAACTATGAAGAGAACAAGAATTCAATCACTAAGGGTATGTGAAGTCATGGAGCAGAAGAAAAAGATAAAAGAAAAGATAGATGGAAGGAATAATGAAATCCAGAACCAATCCCTTCAACAAGTAGTACTTATTGATCAAATCTCCAATGCAAATGAGGAAATCATGAGTCTAAGATTTTAAAATGAAAGAATAAGAAATGATATAAACTCTAAAAGGAAAATCAATGAAAGATTATGAAATGATCTGAACTCTAAAAGGAAAATCAGTGAAAGATTACAAAATGATCTAAACTCTGAAAGGAAAATCAATGAAAGAATGATAAAATCCCAAGAAGACATGAATCAATTGAATGAGAAAAACCTCTATAGAAAGAAAGGAAATGTAGGAATTGGATATATAGAAGAAGGTGAATCATCCAAGCAAGGAGCTCAAAAGAACCAAAGACCTACTTGCAATCACTATGGTAAGATAGGTCATACATCAAGAAAAATTCAATGGAAAGTGCTACAATTGCAATCAACATGGTCATAAGGCTGATGAATGTAAAGAGAAACTAAGATTTGAAGGCAAATGTCACAAATGTAAGAAACATGGACACAAGTCATCAGAATGCAAAACCAAGATATTGAATCTAGTAGAGAAAATTGTGAAAGCAATATTTAGTTGGGACTACAACACCTGGTGTAGATGTCATTATTGTGGAGAATTTGGACATATTGGAATGAATTATGTAAAGCATCATTTGAGAAAAAGAGATTCTACTAAAAGATGTTTTATTTGTACAAAACTTGGTTATCTGGCCAAGAACTACATGAATACTAGTAGAATTAAAGATGAGAAAAAGGAAAAAGAAAATAACATCCAAAAATAGATGAGGCAAAAATGAGTTTCGAAGTCTACTGAGGATACAAGTCCAAGCAATGATGGTCAAGTCACTCAAGAATTGGGTGACTCTACCATTTTTACATAGATTCTCAAAGGAGAAACTAGAACTAGGCTATCAAAGAAAACATCCAAAATAGTTCTAGATTGAAAAGTCAAAAGATCCAAATCTATATTCAATATACAAAACCAAGTAAGAGGGTACAAGTGGTTACCAAATTACCTTCTCTACTAAGTTAGGTTGGGTCATAGACTCTACTAAGTGAGGTCGTGAGTAATAAAGATGCATATGGCTACCAAGTCATGAAGACTTCACTAAGTGTTCAATACAAAGTAGTGGATGATAGACTACCAAAATGGTGTCAATCAGTCTACCTTTCATACTGAGCACTTATGGATTTTTTTAAACAAAAGGCATGAAATAAAAGTCATTTGTTACCATGAATTTATCAAGTGCTATTGCAAAAGAGCGATCTTCAAAGCTTCCAAGTGATTTGAGTGAATTTTTAGTGAAAATTTTTGAATTCTCTCAAACCCTACCAAGTGAAGATGGCATCCAACAAAAAAAAGGTTAAGTGAGGATTTGACATGTTGGTTCATGGAGTGGAATGGAAGGCACTAGATTTCAAGCTCACCTCAATGATCACCAAAACCCTAGATCTGAGTGGAGTAAAGTCTCAAATACCTCTAAAGGTACTTCTAATCAATGATATTCAAACTCATTTCAAATGTGTTATTCAAGAGATTGGTACATTGGAAATGGATGATACCCTAGGCCAACTGTGTGTGAATGGAGTTTTGAAACCCAAGCACCAACACCTAGAAACCAAAGGGTTAACTCACATCCCTCTTATGCCCCATGAATTTCAAGGTAAATGGATTAGGTTTATCCTTAGTTCAGTGCATAAAGGGTAGTTGTGGTTCCAACAACTAGTGTTTATCACAAAGAAGATGATTCATCAAATCACTAGTCTCCCAATGCTAGCCAAAGCCAAAATGACAAAAACCCTAGGTCAAGCAGAACTAGAAAAGAAAACCTTAGTAGAATGGAACTGTAGAGGAATGAAAATTAGTAGTGTTTCAAATATGGAATTGAAGTTTGGTATTTAGATCATTGTGCACAAGATATACAACTCTAGCAAGTTGAATAGTGTGTCATGTGAAGCTGTGGACTTGGCATACAATGTGGTAAAGAACAATTTATCATTCGACCTTTCTAAGATATTGTTGAGATAGTTCAATAAAAATATGGAAAGCATAAGGACATCAAAGAATAACCCATGTAATTTTTGTTCCTCTCTAACTTGTCTATTCTTTTATGTTCAAAAATTCTTCCCTTCAAAAGGCACTATTGTGTGGAGAAAAGATGTGCCTATGCTATATTAGATAAATGAGTATATTCCTAAAATGGGTTAAAACTAAAATATTATTATGGATCATTATTTTGATGCATTCAAAGAGAAAATGAACAATAGGTTCTGAATCCCCAAGAAACTAGTTGAATATTATAAGGATGATGTATGTTTCATGGTGGATAGTGACAAAGTGTACATTCAAGAAGTTAAGCATAGAATTGTGTGGGTAAAACCTCTTGGTTATGAGGTTAATATTAATGAAACTAAAGATATCATTGAAGCTCTTTTGAATGAGCCAGTTGATCCTAAGGCAACATATTTTGGCACATATGATGAAGCAAAAGCTAGGATTAAACTTGAAATAAAGCTCCCTTAGGCAATTAA
Source organism: Cupressus sempervirens (assembly GCA_028749045.1). Lineage (NCBI taxonomy): Eukaryota > Viridiplantae > Streptophyta > Pinopsida > Cupressales > Cupressaceae > Cupressus > Cupressus sempervirens. The sequence goes on along the minus strand of CM053791.1, from coordinate 190,620,147 downwards.
CAAGGGAAAGAAAAGAATTACAAAACTAAAATCTAGTTCAACCCTTTTGTTGATTGAGGGAAAAGGTGAGGATGAGGAAGCAGAGGATGAAGCAGAACATGAGGAAGAAGAGACATTAATGAAGAAAGACAAGGTAATTATTACTAAGCCAACCAAGCCATCCACTATAGTAATCACAAAGAGATCTTCAAAAAGGAAATTTGACAAGGAAGGAGGAGATATTATATTCAAAAAACCTACACCCACCTTCCAAGATAGACTAAAAGATCTTTAGGAAGGAGCGGATATAACAAACTTTAAAGCATTAAAATATGAGACTAGGACAAAGGAAGAAAAAAAGCAAATTGAAGACCTGGTGATGAACAAAATGAGTAAGTGGAAATACTCACTAGACCAACTTACTTCTTAGCTCCCTATCACCTTGTTGGAGAAAATCAAGCCAAGATGGGATTTTTCCATGCAAACTATCAAAGACATATATGGCCAAACTCTAAGGTAGCTAATATTGAGCATATCATATATAGAGGTAAAAGAGTCATTGAAGAAAAATGAAGAAAAATTGACTATAAAGTTAAATACTTGCCTGGTTTTGATTAAATACATTGAGCATGTTGTAAGGAATACAAAAAAAAACTTGGAAGAATATCTATCTATTACATAAACAAAATGATTTTTTAGTTGATGTTAAGGATGATGATGATGATGAAGAAGATAAGGAGAAAGATGACGAAGAAAATATTGAAGAAGTAACTCATTTTGACAATGAAGAAGATGAAGAGGATCAAGGATAAGAGGCTACCAAGGAAGCAAAGTGAGATGATGAGGAGATTGGTCTAGTTAAGATAGATGTAATAGTCATTTCCTCACTTCCTCGCTCTCCAAGAAAACCAATAATAACATCAAGTACAAAGACAACCCCAACAAGTTTGATTTAGACCACCAATGCCAATCCAAATGTCCAATAACTCTTTTCTCCTACTCATCTCAACACATCATTAATAGAAGTGACCTCCACTTCATCTACTGAGCTACAGACTCTTCCTTCATCAACTAAGTTGGCAACATCAGTTTTGAGTGCTTCAATTTTCAGCACATCAATTTTGGATTCTTCAGGTATTTTTGTAAATATTCCTTCAATATGTGCAGTATCAATTTTCATAGCTAGTCTTGGTATGTCTACAATTGTTTCTATTCTGAGTACACTAGCATTAATTGTAAGGACAGTTGAGCCCAAGGTTCAAATGAGCACAAAATTTTTGGGAAAAGGAAAAGAGTAGGAGGAAGAAATTGATTTAGATGAGGAAATTGTAATCCCAAATTGGGACATTTCCAAGCTTACTCTAGACCAAATGTAGTTATTTGGTGAACTCCTCTAGAAGAAGGCTAAACAACAAAGACTAAGAGAGGAGAGAGATAAGGAATTCAAGATAATTGAAGATGCAAAGAACATTTTGGTAGAGGCCATAGGTATTGAGGTTCATTCTTCACAACCAATTTTGTATTAGCTAGCAGAGGAAGTCTAGAAATTTAATCAAGATATTGATGGACAAGATAAGCTAGTGCAGAAGGTAGAAAAGAAGTTTGATAATAAAGTGTTGGAGCACATTGCTGCAATCATAACTTCTAACTTGTACTACTACAATTATTTCTAGACATAGCTTCAAAACAATAATTTCTTCTATTCATTTTCTTTTAAACTTGTACTACAAATCACAATTAATATTGTACAAATCTCTATAAAATTTGTGCAATATTAATTGTGATTTGTATTACAAGTTTAAAAGAAAATGAATAGAAGAAATTATTTTTTGAATCTATGTCTAGAAATAATTGTAGTAGTAGAACTTTCTACAATTTTGGGAAATTTAGAAGCATCTTGTACAAATGTGTCATCACTTTTTGGAAAGCTATGTGATGTTTATGAGTTTACTAAAGAAATAAAGGACAAATTGTCCAAAATAGATGAAGATCTAAAGGCTACTGCTCAGTAGCTACAACTTGACCCTAGCTCAAGCTCTGTACATTTCAAGAAAATAAGATGTTTGTCAGATATGCAAGTAGAATCACTTAGAGAAGAAGCAAGGATTAGATCCACATTGATAGATATACAAAATATGATTCTTCCCATCATGGATGCATTGTAGAAACATATTGTAGATACAAAAACTCTCATCCATGAAAATAATTTCTCCATAGAGGACCATATGATAAAATTATTAGCAGAAGTCCACATTGCACTTCACACATGTAAGGTCCTCCAAGACAATTGGGATAAAACCTTGGCAATCATTCTCAAGGTACATTTAGAATTTTTATCTCATTTTGGTGTTACTATGTAAATAGAATAAATCTTTGGCATTAATGTCAAAAAGGGCGAGAAAGATATATGTATGGAGAAATACATATGTTATGGAAAAGAACATGTAATAAGTTGAAAAATCAATGGGGGAGTAAGATATGTTGTATATAGAAAAAAGGTGTATGGTATACTGTATGAAAGAATCTTGCCATGTCCAGATATATACCTTACAAAATAAATTTTGAAAAATCTCAAAATAGTATACTCTATTGAGTTAGTATCACATGATGATGGATAAAAGGTATTCAAGAAACTTTTTGAATTCACTTTTCTCTGATAAGTTATTTTGTCACTAATGCCAAAGGGGGAGATTGTTGACATATTAGTCAAGTTTGTTATTAGCGACACACACTTATTCAAATTGTATATAGCTATTGAGCACATTATATAATTCATAGTGTTTCCTAAGAATTTTAATTGTTATTGAGTTCTATAGTTGCTACCAAGTCCTTTGGACAAATCTCTGTGGTTACCAAGAAGTCACAATTACAGTGAAGACTAGCAATGTGAACTGTGCATCTTAGTGTATGCCAAGTTTACCAATGCAAACCAAGCTATGTAGTGTTCACCAAGTTCATAGTGTATGTGATGTGAGTCTAGTGTTAACCAAGCTTCTCAATGTTAACCAAGTGACTTAGTTTATATCAAGCTCAAGGTGAGAGTGTTTACCAAGTCATGTCATGGTAAACAAGTGATTTAGTTTATATGACGAGTTTCATAGTATTTTCCAAGTCACCAGTGTAGATCAAGTTCAAGACTACTTGGAAGTGGTCAGTATGGACTGAGCTTCTATGTCTACCAAGTGCATGATGATGCTAAGCATTGACAGTGGATGTCAAGTATCAAAACTTCACTGAGTCAATCTTTAGAACTTGAGTGTCTTCATGTGGGACAACTTTGTAATATTTGTGTTAACTTGTATTGTGGTTGACTTTGTAATTTGTATAATTGGATTGGTATATGTATCTAATGTATTGTATCATATCCTAAGTGTGGAAGATGTGTGTATGAGTGGAATTAATGTAATCATTAGAGAAGAGTAGAGATAGTGAATTACAAAGGCTACAATAGTATAAGGAGCAACAAAGTCATATCTATTATAGTAAGGTGATTTGTACATAAAGGAATTTCATTCAACAAACCAAGTTGTAGATCAAAGATCATCTACTATTTCATCCTAATAGGTGGATCAGTCAAATCCTTTAACAAGGTAGACCTAATAGTCTTTTGTAAATCTCTTTATCAAGTGCATACATAATTGTATGTTTTTAAATCCTTTCACAAGGTGGACTTAGCAATCCTTATTGCTCCTAATAGGGTAGATCAAAAGAAGTGATCAATGTAAGCTTTAACAAGCTAAATTTATATTGCAGTACTAAAGGTTGTGGGTATCATCCCCCCCCCCCCACCCCCTCCCCCCCCCCCCCGCCCACTAGTTTTACTTTCTATTTGGAAGGTTTCTGGGTCACCAAATCTTTGTGTCACAGTGTTATGAATGCTTTCATGTTTTTAGTTTCTTATGCATGCAATGAGATCAGATTATATGTGATGGATTAAATGCTAATTGGATTGTTGGATTAAGAATTGATATTATTGAAGTTTTAGAAGTTATTGATTCACCTCTCCCCTCTCAGTAACTTAACATAGTCTTGAATATTTTCAACAACAACATCTATATAACTGAGGACTAATTACTTGTTTGGGTAGTGAACTCTTCTTGTATTTGGAATTTCATGTTTGGGCAGTGAGCTTTTCTTACATCCATTGTACTACAACTCCTAATAGGGTTGGAATCTCCTAACAGGGATTCAAAGTCTCCTAATAGGAACTCTTTATATTGAATTTCCTCATTGCTTCCTAATAGGGTTCATCCTCTAACAAGGAACATATATATCAATATATTATATAGTGGGTATCATCCCCATTGGGGTTTTCCCATGGTAAAGGGTTTACCTAGTTAATAAAATATGGTGTTATGAGTTCTCTTTATGCATGGTTATTATTATTGTTTAGCATTACTTGTTTACTTTCTTATACATGGTTCAAAGTAATTAATAATATCTAGTTGGCAAGAAAAGTTTGTAGAATATTGATTCACCTCCCCTCTCAATATTCCCTATTTCTAACACTTACTATTTCTTCTCTACTTGTGAGTGTTCCACCTACTTCATTTCCTATCTCACAACCTTCATAGAATAGTGTTCCTTACACTTATCCTAATCCTCCTACTATGGTTCCTAATGTCCCACCTATAGCACCTTCTATTCTAGCTAATTTTTACACTCCTCCTAGTGTGTCGAATGTTTCATTGCCACCTATTTTCTCTATTCATTCCACTATAATTAGTATTGCTCAATTTGTTTCTTCCTTGAAAAAAAAACTTTCTTCCCTTACTCAATCCAATTTTAATGTGCCCACATGTGTTATGTGTAGTCCTGCACAAAAATAATGTAGACTAGGAAAAATGAGCAGAGTTTGATAGAAATTTTACTAAAACATATCATATCAAATATTTTTAGAAAGAAACAACCCATAAGCCAATTAAATTGGTCTAGTTGTTGATTAGCTAGGTTGATTACAAATTCATTTAGAACTTTCATATGTATGTATGTATGTATATACATACATACATATAAATATATGCATGTATGTGTATATATACATACACACATATGTGTGTGTGTGTGTGTCTATGTATGTATGTATGTATATATACAAAGAGATCTTGTGGATTGTGGAGATTAGTGGAGATTTAGGATTTTTTTGTCATGTCCTTGTAATCTCAGTATATGTATGTATATATATATATACATATACACACACATATGTGTGTGTATGTAAGTATGTATGTATATAAATAAAGATATCTTGGTGCAATAGAAAAATCCTAAAACTCACTCAACATGTAGCATGGCTATAGATGCAATAGCAATGCCTATTGGTAAGTAGATTCCTCTTTTTCTCTCTCTCATTTTTCATGTGTTTATTTCACTTGAACTATTATTTCTTAGGGGACATTTTGTAATATTGGATTCATTTTATGCAGGAGGCAATGAGGACATTCCTAGATGTACCTATGTTAGATGTACAAGAATCACTAAAGAATTATGATGAATTGCTCATGTGCAATAAAGATGGACATCCCCCAAGAGTAGTAGGAGGCAATGAGGACATTCTAGGTACTTTAAAGATTGATCCTTTTAAAATATTTTAGATGTTAATAGGAAATTTAGATGTTGGGGTTCGGGGGGGGTGGTGTGGGGGTGGTGGGTGCGGGGAGGGGGGGAAAATGAGCTTCCACCTTCATGTGGCTGGCCCTAATTAGTAGAGAATATTAAACTACTCTTGAAACCAAGTGAAGCTCAACATTAACCTATGATTGCATGACAACTAACTATTTGAATCTCTTGGTTTTAGGCAATGCAAAAGGAGGTCATACTTCTATATGCAATCTTATTTATATGCATACAACATTAGGTGGAGCTTAAAAAACCCAACAGGTTTTCATTTTTTTTAGAATTCTTTAATTAGGTATTTTAAGTTATATACCATCACAAACATTGTAATATTGACTCTTATAGGCAAGGGTAATGTCCTTAATATGCAAGAAAATTTAGGCTTTCTATGTTTCAGTTTATTGAGTACATTCTCTATTCCATAGAAGCTAGAGTTCTAGTGTTCACAACGGTTTATAATTTCAAAAACTTAATAGACCTATTAAATAAATGTAAACCTGATGGGTTTTTTCAGCTCCGCCTATTGTCCATATATATAGAATGCAATTGCATGTGCATTCTCAATTCAAAGTGGTAGAATCCTATTTTGGATGTGACAAAAAAATGACATGCACTAGAATATAGGAGAATTATGTCACTTTTGTAGGTTCAGAACCATTTTTTGTACTTTAAAGATTGATCCTTTCTTAAAGATTTTAGATGTTAATAGAGGATTTAGATGTTAGGGGGTGGGGCAAAATGAGCTTCCACTTCATGTGGTTGGCCCTAATTAGTAGAGAATATCAAACTATTTTTGAAACCAAGTGAAGCTCAACATTAACCTATGATTGCATGACAACTAACTATGTGAATCTCTTGGTTTTAGGCAATGTAGAAGGACCCCATAGTTCAATATGCAATCTCAATTCATATGCATATGACATCAGGTGGAGCTAAAAAAACCCAATAGGTTTGCATTTTTTTAGAGGTCTTTCATTAATCGGATATTTGGCTATTCTCAATGAAGTTTTAAATGGCCACATTCATCTATAAAAACAAATTAGACTCCAATGTCCCATGGTATTTTTGTACATAAAATATCTTCCCATTGAATTTACAAGTTGGTCATGTATAATTGATCTTCACTACTACAAAAAAGAATTGATAATCTTATCAGTAGTAAGAGGACCTCATTGGACAAGCAATATTTTTTTAAATAATAATTCGACTACCTATTGCAATTGCAATGACTTGTTCTGACTAAAAGTCATCACTCTCACAACATAGTTGTCACATACCCGTCACACTTGCAACAAAAGATTGAAAGCTTAAGCCATCATAATTGAGATGGTCTACTAATTCAATTGGTATGGTGTGAGGATGAACTCTTACACTTTCCTTCTTCCAAGTTACAATAGTTTTATCCATCACACTTGTGATAGACACCCTTGCCATCGCAATTTGTGACAGCAAAAGTTTGACGCTCATTCAACGAGAGCCAAATAATGGTACTGTCACTTGGGCGATGGGTGGCCATTGCAATGCAAGTCCAAATTTAGTTTGAATTAGCACTCCTTGCATCAACATGATGCTCATACAAGTGAAGGACTAAGACTTCTTAGTAGATTACTCATCATAGTACTACTCCAACTTAGATATGCATAACTATAGAATTTCCTCCCCAATAAAACCCACTCTACTTACAATTCCATTTACAAAACCTTTATCTAATATTATTTCTTATTAAACTAAATCTTATTAACTTTTCAAAACAAACACAACATGTTTTACATACTAAATTTATACCAAGTTTTATTATCTGTCACGACAACTTTTTCCCTTTAGCTCTTTTGTCTAAGTACATGACTTGCAAGAAGATAGATTATAATCTTCATAGAAAGGAGAATAATAATGAAATAAGATATACTTGTAGATGCAAAAAATCCAACCTATATCTAACATAAAGAGACTGGTAGTTCAACACTAAGAGTTTTTGACAATCTCACATATTTCATGAGAAAATACAAGACATTTATTAGTGTTGGCCTTTTATATTTGTGATAAGATATATTATAAATATGATTTATTCTATACATATACATTGCTACCCCAATAGTTATACACATAAGAATAGTAATTGTACACTAGGATATCAATATTTATTTAAGCAAGAATCTAATTTTATTAAGTGGGCATATTATTTTTTAAGTGGCACACATATATTAGATAGCTATGCTATTTTGTTTGAGAGAAAACGTTATTTATTTCACTTATTTATGAATATATATGTTTATTTTTTAGATAACATTTATATGTTTTCATGTGTTCAAGTATTGGTCTATTTTTTATCAACATTTAGATTTTTTATTATTTACAAATAGATCAATTAATTACAATATATAGTAAAAATGTGTAGAAATTCCCAAGAGGGTAATGAACTATTAGACCCCGCTCAACTACTTTTTCCTCTCCCCTAAAGTATAATCTTCATAGAAAGTAAGATGATAATGAGATAAGACACACCTGTAGATGTAGAAAAGCCAACATACATGTTGTTTCATATAACACCACTCAAATTCAAATCTTTCCTAGAGAGTAGAGCTATATTTGGCCTCACCTATCCAATTGCTATGATGCATATGTCCAACTATTGAGAAGCATTTTCATAGTCAATCCATGCCCTTATGTTATTCCCAATCTTGTGATAAATGGGTGTGAATCCATTTTGAGCCCAATAACTAGCACGTGTAGCCAAGACAAGTTTATAAAGCCATTGAGATCGATTTCGACATGATTGGTGACCTTACTATCCAACCTTTGAGGTGTGCCAAACTCCACAAAAAAGAGATGGTTGTATTCTTTTCCATCATTGGATGTATTAATAAGGCCCAAGTACTAGATCACAATGGAACCTTTGAGACTCATGGTGGGTGTCATGATAAAGCACACCCCATACCCACCACATGGCCTTACCCCAAGAACCATGCCAAATACGAAACTTGTGTTGAATGAGACCACTGACTCCTTTCTTTTCATGCATATAGTCTCCTCAAAATAAATGTTCCCAATGAGGTGTTGGGAGATATTTTTGAGGTAGATTTCCCCAAATTGTATTGAGGAACCTATAACATATTTTACTATGCTTGTGGTATTGAAGTGGTTGAAGAGGAAAGTGGTGTTTAGCTAAATTCCCTGAACTTACATTAGAACGACTAAGAGGTAGAGAATGCACATTGAAGTTTGCATATTCATCCTCATCATTGAATTAGATTTGGATTTCTCCATGCTAAAAAATAAATCACAACACCAAAAAAAAAATTGGCAACCAAAGGTGTCGAATGATAGTTCTTGACACAAGAGGGTGCTGAGTGACAAACATTAGGTGTCAAGTGAGCTCAACAGGAAAAGGAGTTGAGTGAACTTGGTAGCAAGGGGGAAACTCGACACAAGAGGGTGCCCAGTGAACTTGCCAGTGTAGATTTTGAGTGAGATCAAAGGGAGGAGCTCAATTCCTAAAGGAAATGCTAAGGATATCGAGAGAGTAGAGAATGAACTCAGTTAACATTTGAACCAAGTGGGTTAACATGAGACTTACTATCTAAACTCTTCCACCTTTAAAATGTAGAGAGGATAATGATGAAACTTTAAAATATGAACATCTCAAATACAAAATACCATGTAGTAAGGAATATAGAGGAGAAAACAAAGATTTGTATGCCTACTTACTTTCTTTGTTTCTATTTAACTAGGTTAAAAACTATTACAAAATCTATGAGCATTCAGCTTCAACCAAAAAACCCTAAAAAACTTCAAATGATAAAACTTAAACTTAAAACTTAGAAAACTTACAGTACTAGTGGCTACATACAATAATGTCTAGAGCAATCATTGATTCATAGGACAAATCAATATGAACTTATAGAATAAAAAAAGATTCAACATGTGTTGTGGCAAACAATGAAGCTAAATCTTCCTTCTATCTTCTAAACTTTCTGTACTTATTCTGATCTTTTGTTCTTCTTTCTTTTCTCTACACTTTGCTCTACTATAACTTGATCTTCCTCTCTAACTTATTGAATGAATGAGATTTAGTCCTTTTGTCTCATGCCAAAATATTTTCCATCTCAATTCAGATTTCAAACTCACCTACCAAGTTAATGAGGGCTAGGCAAGTAGGTTGGTGTTTGGCTCTAGGGAAACCGACCAACTTGTTTAAATTTTTGGCACTCCCCTTTTGTCTCGAGAAAAAAAAACAAAGGATCACTCCTAATCCAAATAAGCTACAACAAGACTCTTTCTTAGGTACACAAAAGTTTCAATACCCAAAGGCTTTGTAAAGATGTTTGCTAGCTGCTACCCAGACTTTCAAAATTCTAATTTGATATCTCCATTCTCCACCAACTCTCTAATGAAGTGATATCTGATCTCTATATGCTTGCTTCTCATATGGAAGACTAGATTCTCAAACAATGCAATTGAGGAGATGTTGTCACAAAAGATTGTGGTTCCATCATCTTGCCTTTCATTCAAATATGTCAAGATCCTTCTTAACCAAATAGCTTGACATGTTGTTGCATTCACTGCTATGTATTTAGCCTCTACTATAGATTGAGCAATAATAGATTTCTTCTTGGATGCCCATGAAATTGCACCCAATCCCATATGAAACATGTATCCAAAAGTGATCTTCTTGTCATCTATGCTTCCAACCCAATCACTATCAATGTAACCAACCAACTTAAACTCATTATCTACACTATAGAAAATCATAAATCCCTTGGTACCATTCACATATTTTAGGATCCTCTTTCTCACTTAGTAATTGGAATCCTTTGGTGTTTCCATAAATATGGAAATCAAACTTACTGCACGCATCATGTTAGGCCGAGTTCCTATCAAGTACATTAAGCTTCTTGTTGGTCATGTTTTTGCTTCATGTTTTTTATGAATATGTCATTCTATGATTTTTCCTTGTTTTTATGAGAACATTAGGGTTTGGTTCCTTTTCAAATTTGATTAGCCCTAACAAAAACCCTAATTAAACCAAATTAATTCCCTAAGAGATCCCTTTAGGTCATACGTTTTACCTTTTAAAAATGAGCAAGAAAAGTTATTTTTGAAAAAATATATTTTTCAAGAACCTTTAAAGGATTATCATTTTGGCTTCATAATTCTCTGAAATGTTTCTTACCATCAAATTTTTCTAACATCTATGGTGGTCATCTTGTCACTATAGAAACTTGCATTCACTTTATCTCGTGTGACAGTGACCAAGTATGCATTACACCTAGGACCTAATTAATATTTGACATAGTTTCAATGATCTTTTCCCACATTGTTGGATCTTCCCATATCAACAATGGTCACTATGTCACCATCAAGAATTGCAAGGTTTTTTCTAGTTGTGACATGGCGACCTCCTGTAAAAATGAAACACGGTGGGGCCAACATTGAAGATGGGTGTCGTAATGTTTCTTTGTCATTAATAAGTTGTGTCATAATTATGGAATGTTAGAGGTGCATTAAATAAAGTATCATAATGTGGACAAGAGCATGCTGATATTTCATGATGCTATAATTTTTTGAGTTACATGGTGGTCGCTTTGTCACCACCAAAAATTGTGAAAACTTCACCAGTAGGCACATGGAAACTTCCTATGATTTTAAAACACAAAGAGACCTTATTTCAAAATGCAACACCAGAAGGGTTGACAGTTACAAATAACTATGTCAACGTGTCAAGGTGGTTTGATGTCATGTACCACATGGATCCGCACTTAGGAAAGGATACATGTTGATTAGAGTTGTCAGATCAAAGATGCATCAATAGTGGGCACCATGTCATTATAGGGATGTGTTTGATCTTAGTACATGCAACATGGTGAACACAAGAAAATAAGGACCCACTGTAGTTGCATTAAAGTACATCATTTCACCAAGGTTGCATCAATGGTGGTTGCTATGTCACACACAAAAGCTGCTCAATAATTATGCATAGCAACATACCAAGAGTTTGATATGAGTCCATGAGCATCAGTGGGTCCATAATAAGTTTCTAGTAGTGGAAGGAAAAGCTTATGTGGAGAAACTTGATTGGGTTGACTGCTAACCAAGAAAATTGAAAGTGAGTCATTCGCAATTTCATTCCTAGATCATCAGATTTTTTAGAATCAATGATGGGTCTTCAAAATTAGAAGGTGATGCCACCCTATTTCTCCTTACAATTCATTTATGAAAATTGAAAGCTCCCCATGCAAACTAGGACCAGAGATATATTGCAGAGATTTTTCCATTTCTTCTCTACACAAGCAAATTTTAGAGAACTAAGAGCTATTGAAGAATTGTTCCTTGTGTGATCAAAGTGCAAAAGAACTTCCAGTAACCACAGTGTGTGTAGAATCATAGTGAAAGAATAAAAAACAACCAAGTGAGTATCCAAATCCATAGATAGTAAAGAATTTTGGTATTCTATGTCACTAGTAAACATGCCTCCAAAGAAAGTTTTCTCAAGAATGGTAGATTATACAAGTAGAAATATACATGATGACCTTCTTGAATTATTTCATGAGTCTAAAAATGAGTCTACCAAGATGAAAAAGCTAATTTTTGTGAACTATAGGCTCAAGATTGTGAATGGCTTATATGATAGAGGGAATTGGGTTATGAATACTAGTACCACTAAAATAGGGCTCCATATTTTTTAGAAGTGGTTCTCAGAAAGAAAATTGTTTGCTCCCCATGGAAAAATTTGGAATTTTGATTTGGGAAAACTAGTGGTCCTTGGTGTTTTTATGGATTCTGAGCTACTCATGGCCATTGCCCAAAATTATGACCTAGTAACCAAGATAGTGAGAAGAATAGATGGGGAATGCCTGGTAATAATAAATGTTGAAGAAATTTGAGAATTTTTTGGTTTAGAACCATTTTCAAATTATCATGCAACCATTGACCTACTAGGACTAGAGAAAGAATACTTGTCTAAGAGAAATAAGATCAAGTAGGGTGCACTAAGGGCACACTTGGGTTCAATTGGAAATTTTCCAATGGTCACAAAATCTACTAAAGAGCCTTTTTAAAAAGATTTTTTTACCATATATATGTATATATATATATATATATATGTATATATATGTATATATATGTATATATATGTATATATATGTATATATATGTATATATATATATGTATATATATATGTATATATATGTATGTATATATATATATATGTATATATATATGTATATATATATATATATATATATATACCTTTGTGTGTGTGTGTGTGACTCTATGTAGGGTTTTTGGTGAGGATGAGAAAAATTTCGTGCCAATAAGTTTTATGTATATGATGACTCAGATTTCTTCTTTTCATGTGGATATTATTTTTGATTTTGCATCCTATATAGCAAAGGGAATCCTTATAGGGTTAGTTGGAATTGTGAAGAGTGAGGTGAAAAAGACTTTTGGTCATTATTCACTATTGATGAACATGTTCCTATTTAAAGGGCTTACATATTTCAAAAAGGAGATGGTTTTGAATTAAAAATATGAAGAAAATGCTTTATCAATCTAGTTGTGGAGCGCAGAGATGAGCTGGGAAGCAGAGGAGGCTAGTTTTGTTAGGTTTTATAGGTATCTTGCCTCTAGATTAAGATGCCTCCTATTAATGGACAATCCCAAAATCCCTAAGGCTCTATTGGATTTTGTCACACCCATGGATAATCCTTTTGATTTGAAAGTATCACATAATTGGGCTGATATCATACATTACCCTATTTTTATAGTTTTTAGGGTTTATGGTTTCCAAGGGACTCCCCATATACCACCCTACTAGGTGTCATTGAAGGTAGGGATAGTTGAGATGTTGTGGTAGCTAGGAGGATTAGAGGAAGCACAATTGGCTAGAAGGGGCAGAGGCTCAATTTTCCCCACTTGTACTATGGCCCATCATTTCATAATCACAAAGGGTGGTTGGTTATTCTTGTATAAATTCTTGTACTAGTACAAGATGGTTGTGTCATCCCCATTTTTGTGACACTAAAGGATTTTTTGATGTGTTTAGAAAAAGGGCTAAAGTTGGTACAAAAGGCCACCAATTTTATTTCCCTGAAGACATAATAAGGAAAGAGTTCTCTTTGGAAGAGCAGGACATCAAAAAGGAAAAATTGAGGGTTTATTTTAGGGTTTTAGAATTCTTTCATTGTTTTGATAATAACTATAAGCCTCTAAAAGATTCCAAAATAGAGGTAGATAGGTTGAATAAACCAATGACCACTTTTCTTGAAATTATGGAGGTCATGAATGAAAAGAAGCTATGCCTTATTAATTCTTTTCCTGAGAAGGCTATAGAAGTTATGAGGAAGTTATCTTTTACTCTTGAGGATCATGGTAGTTGATTGTTCAAAAGAGACCTAACTATAATGTGATCCATACTAAAAGAGCTATTGTAGATAAAGGAAAACAAATAATGGAATCAACTAGTGTTGTTCTTGAGGAAAGACCTGATGAGCCTTCGCCCAAGAGGCACAAAATAGTAAAGGAAAAAAAACCTCAAATCAAGGAATATTCACCCATTCAGTCCCCATTACAAATGGGAGATGACTAGCTCACTAGGGAGTAGGTGGATTAGTTGGGATCTCAAGCGGGAGTTTTCATTACTCAAGTAGAGTTAAAAGAGGAGAATCCTTAGGAACCTCCAATGCCAAGCCTTGATTTGATAGTGTCAGACTTAGAGGAAAATTTGGACCCTATAATGGAATAGTCCAGGCATGAATTTATCTCTAATGATAATCTTATTAAATCTAGAGCCTTTTACCAATTTTCTTGGAGAACAAACATTGGCAAGTTTGAGGAAAGATATAGCAAATTAAAAATAGAGCATCAAGAAATAGAAGAGTTAGATGTACAAAAGCAAGCCAAGGAAGAGATGGTACTAGCTTGATAGGAAGCCTAATAGTAAAAAGAGTTGAAGAGACCACCACTAAAGAGGTCGTAGAGCTAAGTGTTGGATCAACTAGCTTCACCTTAGCTGCAACCCAGAGAGACAAAAGAGAAAGGATAGAATTACATAACAGTTATGATAAAGTTTTGGATGCATACAATAAAGAAGTTTAAAAGAGGATTGAATAGGAAAATAAAGTGATGGGGCGATCCACAAGGCCAAGAATCACCTACCCTCACCCACCAATGGAGCCTTTTAAATCCACTCCCCTCATTGAGATCCTAGACACACCACAAAGCCCGCAATATTATACTACAAAAGATTTCAAAGAAGAAAGAAGCAAATTGTGGGCATTACATGTGGAACTAAATGTACAATATGAGGATAAGCTAACAAAATCCCTCATGTATTTAGTTGATAAAATTGAATGGCCCTCATTTTATGAGCAACTAACAAAGACAATAAATATATGGGATGAAATAAAGGCAAATGATGAGGCTTTGAAACCAATTGTCAACAAATGGAGTAAGAGGAGTTGAGAGGTTACTCTTTTATGTTTTTCTGTGATCAATCTATCATATGAACATATAGAAAAAACTTATGATATTTCCAACGATCTCTCAAATTTTGATAATAAAAGAGTTCAGCTACAAAGGAGAATTGTCACTTATCTAGATAAGTACAAGGGTGTCAAATCTGATTTGTTCCCACATGCTTTAGATAAAAAGAATAAATTGAAAAATAAGGAGGAATGGGCCCAAGAATTTAATGACCTATTTTGTCTAAGGATGAATAGAGTCATAAATGAAAAAGGAAATGCATACTAGGTAGGTACTACTAAAGAAATTGTAAAAGTTCAGTTATTCCTTGATTCTTTAAGACAAGTTGTTTTTGAAATTGAGAAAGTTGTAGAATATGTTATGAAAAAGCAGTAGGATATTCTACAATTTAATTGGCTAGATGACACACTTTTTGTCTATTGGATGACAAAAATTGTTGATGCAAAATAATTAGAACATGCTGAAAGTGATGATGAAGATATGGAACAAGATAAAGTAAAACTTATTAACACATCAATAAGAAATGAATAGGACAAATATGAGCAACCAACTACAGTTGCAAGCATAGAAACCTAGATTGGTGACTTGGCAAAAGAGAAATCAAATATAATTGTTGTCTTATTAGTTCATGGTGATATACATGGAGAGCCTCGAGTGGAAGTTAGCCTACAACAAGCAAAGCTAGATATATCACAATCAATCCCACTGGCTACAAGTTTTGAGGAGCAACAATAGTAATTAGGCCAGTCATCAAATTTTTCACTCATAAAGAAATGCAACAAAAGGTGTAATAGAAAATGGTCCCACAAAAGAATATTATGATGTAAATTTTTCTTGTTACACAAATTTTTGTTTTTTCTGATAGTAACATTGTAGATATTTTCTATCTTTAAGATAGTTGTCAATTCTCTATGCCTGAAATTTGTTGAATCTCATACTATATAAGTGAGATTCCAAGGCTAGAGACAGGGTCCAAGTTATTTACAATTTTAGTGTTACTAAGTATTGTTTGATCCAATCTTGATGCAAACTTTGTGATGTATTTTCTATGCAAGTATCTACGAATACATTAATGATATAGGATCAAGATGTCTTATCTTGAGTCATTTTGAATTCTATTATAGTTATCATATATTTTTCAAAGGAAATTAATAGAAAGATGACATATCCCCATATTTCTCTTCCTGAATCTTGTCTCCAATTGTTATTATGTTCAAATCTTGAGATTGAATAAGCAAAGCTTGTTCAATTGAATGCAGTTATGTTAAAGTTGTATATCATTTTTACTATTGCTTTTAATTCAATGAATTAGGTAAATGCTTTAGTGAAGTTGATAAGATTTTCATGGTAGTAGGAAGGATGTGTATAAGAATGATTTTCAGTGAGAATTATTGATAATATTGATTTTAATGCAATCAATTAGGTCCATAAACTAAATAGACTCTAAATCCCAATGGATAAGGCACTGCTCTATTAGTTCAATCTACATATGATGAAACCATGAATAAGCATCAAGCTTAATTTCAAAATCAATTTTACTTTAATGTTTGAAGAATATCAAAGCTGGTCAACACTTTTTAACATTTTACCTCTGAGTTTTAGTTAGCTGCTATAGCCCAGAATTACTTGTAAAACTGACAAGAATTGTGACCAATCTACTATAAAAGATGTGTATTGTTATTAAATTTCATAGAATGAATAAAGTGTATATGTAATATCATATTGTAAATCTTTCATCCCTTAGGTGCACCAAACTTGGTTTTGTAGAGCCTAAAGATTAGAAAATCTTGCTAATTTTGTTGAAGTTGGTTCCATATCTGAAGTACACATGATTGTTTATAGGAATTATCTGATCCTTAAGTTGTTGTGATTTTTTTAACCTTGGTATTAAGTATTTTTGTTTCTTAATAGTGTGAAAACACCAACACTTCCAACAATACTCTTGTATAGTGTTGGATTCACACTTTTGTTGCAATCTTCCTTGCCCAACTTTAGACTTACTACTATTGATGTTGAGGTTGCCTTACTAATTTGCATTTTGAATCTCTCTAAGATCTTCCTTGCATGCTTTTCTTGAGAGATGAAGATGTCATCATGCATTTGTTTTAATTCTATGCATAGAAAATATTTCAAGAGACCTATGTCTATCATTTTAAATTCATTCTTCATGACCTCTTTGAACTCACCAATTAGAAAATTATCATTTGTAGTGAAGATTAAGTCATCAACATACAAGACAAGAATCAACACTTTACCATTTTCTTCCTTGATGTAGAGAGTGGGCTCACCATCACTTTTGCTAAATCCATTGCTCATCAAATATTAGTTAATCATGTTGTTCCATGCTCATGGAGCTTGCTTGAGCCCATATAAAGCTCTCTTCAATCTATACACTTTGTATTTTTTGCCCAAAACTTCATAACCAAGTAGTTTCTCCACATATACTTCTTCTTTCAATACACCATTCAAGAAGGCAGACTTTTTAGTGCCTCTTGTATTTGCAATTTGTACCTTGTCTATATTTTATTTGAGAGATACTTGATACTCTTATTATATGTACTTTGAGATGACTTGAGGGTCGAATGTTATAATTTGATTTAAGTACCATAGATGCTTTATGGCTATGCTATTTAATTTATCATATTTGCATGTTAATGCCATTTTGAGATGATAGTAGGTCTATGATGATATCTAATTATTTGGTATTTAGACATATTTTTTTGATTAGGTTATGTGATGGATTTTATGCTATGGTTATTTACTTCATTCTTGTCTCTTTAAGCTTTATGCAAACATGAGTTATGTAAGTGGATTGTTTGGGTATAATTGAATAAATGGTTAAATTAGTTATTTAATGCATTTATTGCTTTAAGTATGTTATTATATGCAATTGCACTTGATCATGTGTATTAGTGTGCAAGATTTATATCCCTAGCAGTGGCACATAGAGTTAGTGATTCAACTATCCATATTTTACCAATGTTGTCCATGTATGGTCGACATACCCTTATTTAATTATTTAAATTAAACCTTTCAGTGATTATTATATATAAACTCATCTACATTATGTGATTAGACTAGTGAGTGTGTCTATGCATTTAGAGGTTCGCATTGTCCTAAAAGTTGTTGAGAGTTTTTTTTGTGATTTTGGGTTTTCACGATTTAAATCTTATTGAACTTAATTTTTGATAGCTTTGCCTTAGGTGAATTCCTATTATGAGGGATTACTTATTTTTGTTTGGGTAAATCAAAAGTTTAACTAGTCTAACTAGCTATTTTCCCTAATTGATTATTCACTGAAAAAGTGAATAAGTATTGAAAATGGATTTTTTTCTAACTTCTCACTTTTGAAAAATACAAATTTGAGAGCTTTTTTGAGAATCCTCTTCTAGAGAATCGCATTTCTATTCATTGTGGGATCTATGAGCGTGGGATCTTTGTAAGGTCAGTCTCATTATATCCTGCTTGGGTAGTCCTTGCGTTGTCCTAATTTTTGGTAGTTTTAGTAGGTGACTTATTTTATTGTGCTACTTTCAATTTCATCCCCTTTTGCTATTAGGTAGGGCTTTCCTGTTTTCTTATTTCTTCTTTGTTTCAGCTTCTATGTCTAGTATCAATTTGTTAGGAGGCTAAGAACTAGTGTTCCCTCTATTTTTATTTGTTGGTTTTGCCTAATTGGTTGGGTATGAATATTTTCCTTATTTTTGGGATGGAGGTTTGGTGTCTTGCACTAGTATGAGGGTCATTTTTGCATATGGTGTCCAAACCCAAATATTATTGGATTTTCAAGGTTCTTCTACCTAAGGACCAAATGGGTTTTGATTTTGAAGTTTTCTAGTTTTTGAGGTTTTAACCTCATTTTGTGTGCTACCCTATTTTCTCAAGTTTTCTTGGCATAAGTTTGGTCATGGACTTGGATCATCTTTTTGGATGTTAGTCAAACCATTGTTGCACTAGGATGCATACCACATCCATATTCCTAAGTCTATTTTTGGTTGAGTGACTTTTTGCTTTGTGTTCTCATCCAGTCCTTATGTTATGATCTTCGCGATGGTGGTGAGCCACATATGAATATATGCACATACACTTGTTGAGTGACTTGTGAGTCCCAATCTTCCATGGTACTTCTAGAATTTATGATCATTGGGGTTAGGCTAGGCATTTGCATGCCTACAGAAACTTATCATTAGATGAGCATGGGTAGGGTAGGGTAGCATATGGAGGGGAATTCTTTTCTACAACTTGGTCTCTACTTTCTAAGGGTTGGCATGCAAAAGTTTTAATTAAGTGATAATTAAAGAAAATATTGGGTGGTAATAAAACTTAAGATAATAAAATGTGTGTTTGGGGCCCTCCGTTGAGGAATTGAAGCACATGATCTAAGCTTGGGATTTTGGATGCCAAGAAACTCTCCATGATGTCAACCCCTACTTAGTAGCCTATTGAGTATCTAACCAGGACCTATAGTTTATGCATTGTCTATGAACTTGGTTTTAGTCATCATACTATTTCATGTGAATGTTAGCCATGGATGTTTTCTTTGTGTTTATGGTTGGATCATTATCTCTATTAGCACAATAGGAGTGAGTCTACAATTTCCATGTGGTTGGGAAGCATAGCTACCTATACCACTACTGAGGACCAATGTACAGAGATGGTTTATTGTCCCAATGTGACCATTGCTAGATGTTTTCACTTGGTACTTCAGGTTCCAAAGTATGCTTTCTTGTGATTTACACTTTCATTAGAATTATTGTATATCATGTTTAGATGATGTTAGTATTGATGCATTTTCTTGTATGATGTTTAACATATGTTAGATGATGATTTTTATTTGTAGAATTCTTTTATGATTTACTTCTATCATGTTAGATTTCCTTATGCTTATGTTGTATCACATTATACAAGTGACGTCCTCATAAGATAGTACTCCCAATCTAGTTGGTAGTTTGAGATGTTACATGTGGGGAATGGTTGGGGCCCATTATGGTCTTGTGATGCTATTATGGTTGGGAGGAATTGCATACTTAGTTTGGTTGTATTATTCATTGTGATGTTACTTTAATTTATTGTGATGTTGTCTTTGTACACTGTGATGTTCCTTCTTTCCCTTCACTACTTGATTAGATGGTTCAATTTAGTTTCCATCTTTTAGTATTGCTTTCAAGTGTTTATTTCTCTAATTTTGGATTTGGTACTCCTTGATGTGGAGGTTCTGAACTCTGTTTGAATCATTAGTTTTTCCTTAGGATTTTTTCTTGCATTCCCAGGTGACCATGTGTTAGCATGGGGTGATACAATAAAGTGTTACATGCCCAAAGGAGTTCTATCATACAATATTGGAAAGTATCGTACCTCTTAGGAAGAAATGTTGTGTAGTACTAGAAAGTATCGCACTCCCTTTGAAGAAGTGTCATATGATACTAGTAAAGTATTGCATGCCCTCTTAATAAGTGTCACTCAAACCCTAAAAGTGTCAGACACCTTCTTGAAAAAGGTCATACGATACTGGAAAGTATCGCATAGTGTTGATTTAAAGTATTGCCTAGTATTTGTAAAAACCTGTCTGGACAGACAACAAGTACTTTTTGGTTTGACTCGAACCTTTCAAAAAGTTTTTTGGCTACCCTCTTAGGTGTTATTCAATCCTTTGGTGATGAATTTTAAATTTGAATTTTTTTGATTCAAATTCAATTATACGTCTTCAATAGTCAGTCATTTTGGTCAATAGTGGTGTTTGGAGATCTATTGGTGTCAGGATGTTTGGTTAGTCTTCCATTGTGATCTTTGTGATACACATATGTAATATGTCATGTGCATCCATACTTGATTTAAAATAAAATAAAATTATCATGGCTTATATTTATGCTTGTTCCAAGGATCTCTGGGCAAGGCATTACATCTAGTATTGGAGCCCATGTTGAAACATTGGGATCTCTGTGCTATGCTTCCACTATGATTTTATTTTCTATTGTGTATTTTTATATTATGCTTGATTATTTGATATCTTTTTGGTTCATGTTTTTGACTCTTATGCTTGTGACTTGATGTTCTGAATTTATCTTATTACTTCCATAGTGATGCCTCCTGTACGTAGGTCTAGTTGGGGTGGTAATCGATGGGTTGTTCAAGAGGAAGAACACCATGAGGAGGAATGGCAAGATGGTGTGGTAGAAAAGGGAAACAATGATCAGAATGTCATGGGGGCATTGATGCCTATTCTGTGGACCCTAAAATGGTCGCCTTGACTATGGGCCCCCATTATTCAATTTATCAAATTTCTTGAATCAATGGTTTGTAATATTTTAATAAATCAATTCAAATCAATTTCTTTGATCAAATTGTAATTAATTCAATTATTTTAATATTTCCTAAGGTTTGATCATTTTATTCTAAGTCTTATTTAATTAAAGAAAACCTCTATTTTAATTAAATAATTAATCCACATTTAATTAATTAAGAGGAAAACCCCTCTTTTAATTTAATTAAACATTTCCTATTTAATTAAAATAACTTTCTCCCTTTTAATTAAATGAAATCTCATTTGAAAAAAATTAAAAATTAAAAATAAATCTTTTTTTATTTTCTCTACACTTAAATGCACATATTTTTAAGTAGGATTCTATTTAATTTTCCTCCTCTTTTCTTATTGATGAAATTTTGTCTCACACAGATCATTCTTTCTCCACCTTGATTAAATCTTATTGCCTCTTAATCTTAATCATCTATCCTTCTTTATGAGGGAGATCCCTCTCCTCATTTTTGACATCCACGATTATGCTATTGTTATGCTAAAGCTTTGGAGAGGAATCTTTGGAAGAGTTTGAGCATTAAAGTCTTTTTTGGAGAACTTCAATCTTCTTTTCTTCTTCTCATGCATTCATGGCTTCCATCATCATGATCCATCCTTGCATTTTATATTACCTTAGATCCATATTTGTTTTCATAGATTAATATTGCATTGTTATTTCCTTTCATAGATTAGATTTCCTTTTGCATTGATTTACATTGTTATGATTTAGATTAGTTTGCATCTTTATTTGCATTCATATTTTGATCTTTGAATCTCTCATTTTATGGTGTACTTGCATGGTCACAAACTAGGTCAAACTAAGAGCCTCCATCAAAAACCCTTGCACTCCATGAATAGAGAGCTATGAGCCGTAATTTGAGACCTCATTCTTGAGAAATCTTAGATATAATGACTCATTGAAGTTTGATCACATTTTAGGCATACATCTTTTAGTGCCCATCATGAGGCAACCCACCTTTACTCACTGATTTTAGATATTTTTGGAGCTAACCCTCTTATGTGGATTTGTTTGGAGACAAAAAAAAACCTAGATCTTAAAGATTTGATCATATCTCCCAAACGGTTTGGTGTTTTGGTCTAAATTTTTTAGGAAGGCAAAATATCAAAGAATATTTAGTGAAAGTGTTAAAGTTTTCTAAGATATTTTCTATTTTTTATAATATTTTCTTGATATTTCATGAAAATTCATTTTAGGGCACAAATTAGCATTTGCAAAAGTCCACACTTTTGGAAAAGTCTCTAAATTTTAGATAGGGTTGGTTCTTTGTGTTTTGATTTTAGAAATCATATTAAGGCTCAATAATTTGATTTGTAAAAATTGATATGTTTTGAAAAAATGGCTCCCTAGGGCACAAATGAAAAAGATCTTTTAAAAATCTTAACATTTTGTGAAAGCTCTCTGATTTTTGATAGGGGTCTCTTTTATGCATTTAGGGTTTTGGATTCAAATTCATATCATATAGGTTCAATCTTGTTGACTAGGTCAAAAATCAATATTAAAAAAGGGGGCATTTAATGAAATAGCTTGCATTTAATTTTCACATGGATCAATTGATGATGTGAGATTTCATTTGCATTAATTTCTAGTTATTATCACTCTTAAAAATTAGATTTTTAGATCTAACTCTATTTTTGCATAAGTTGGATATATATTGCATATCTTGTGCTTGCTTGTTTTGCTTGTTGCTTTGTCCATTGCGAGTGAGCATTCAAGCATAAATGAAAGGTACAAAAAAGAAAAGATGCATTGCAAGGATTACCAAGTATTTTTTTTGGATTTCTATAACATTTGTATTTGGAAGTAAAATAAACCCTCTCATATGTTTGACTTGAGTGCTTTTACATGCTTTCATAGATTCATACTTTATTTGGTGCTCTAAAATTGGATCTAGATTTACTTTCATGCATATGTGTTTCACATAGTAATTAGGTCCTGTGAACACTATTTGTAGATTTCTTGAGGGAATGTGCTTCATTCACTTTCCTTACATGCAAAGCTCTTCTCAACAATAGATTCCCTTGTAGGTAGGGAAAGATATTTGTTATTATCTCACTATCTTTCTTGGATTTGTCCTCAACATCCATTAGTACTTTCTCTTTTGAGATTGGTGGTGTTTTTTGTTGGCTTTTCCAAAAAAATGGTGAGGTGATTTGAATTAGCATGTCAAAGAATATTGTTTGCTATGTTTGGATAAGGTGAAGAGGCTAGAGGAGTATGCTCTATTCCCTTTTGTACACATTAGAAACTTGGAACCCTTGAATCCAAATCAAGTTCCCACGTGGTACAACTTTGTGAGTCTTCCTTGATTAGAGAGGGTTAATCATTGTGGACATTCTCTTTATTGGTTCAATCATGTGGATAGAACTTTAAGCGATAATAACCATTTTTGACATGGTAGTAGCAACTGCTATATAAATGTACTTGTGGAAAAAATCCTCACAAGTGTAGTCTTTCGTTAGGTTGTCAAATCTCCTTAGTATCTCTGATTGATTAAATTCTTAGAATATGTCAAAACCATGGTGTACTAGGATTGAATTTCACCCACTCTAGATTGAAAAATCTATAGAGTTAAACATTACTGAGAACCATAGTGCTACAAAATTTTCTTTTCTAAGACTATGTGTATGATTGGAAAACATTTTGAGAGCATACATAGTGGTGGTTCTAGGGATTAGACTGATACTATGACACTTTTCTTGTTTATGTGCAAGATTGCTTTGCCCCTTGCTCATTGTTTGAAGATGTTTTCTTAAAATTCTTGATTGGTGTCTTGCATGCCTAGTTCATGATTCAAAATTTATCACACCTAGTTGGATATGTAAAACAAATAAAATCTAAGTTTTTGAATCTAGATTTTATGATCAGACTGCTTTGTTGTCCTATTATTTCCAGTCTCCCTAGGTTGATCTAGTTCATATTAGGTTACTTACCCTATTGTTAGAAGCTTGTTTGCACCTTGGGTTATTGTACTTTGACCCCTTGAATTAGTGATCTTTGATTTCACAAGTGACCTTGTTTGGATTTGGTGAGTTAGAGACCATCCTTGTTGAGAAAGATGTACCTTTGGATTCTTTGATATTATGCTTGGAGAGTCTTAGTAATTTCTTTTCCATCCACTTTCATAAAAAATCAATTTTAATCATTTATAATTTGGGTAAATCATCCTCCTAGTCCATATGTGCTAGGGTATTCACCCAAAATTGTGGGTACCTCTATGGTAGTGTTGGTTTATGCCTATTGCAAAATTCTATCTTATCACATCTTGTTTGGACAAGTGAGTGCTTTTGCTATCCTAGTTTTTTGCCAACAATTCTTAAGGTTATCCTATCACCTAGTACCTTTTATTTCATGTTGGTTACAACAAGATATCAAGTAGATCAAGGAAAGTGACCTCAAGTCATCTTTAAACAATTACCTTTAATTCAAACTCATTAAAGATTATTCTAGAAGCTTTGTTTGACCCTAGTAGTGACTTTATTGAGTTGAGTACACCCTTAGCATCACCTTACTCAGATATGGATATGGATTTTACAATGGCTCCAAAAAAGAAGAATCAAAGTGGTGAATACTATGTTGACCTTTTGAGTGGTGGTCCCACTTGTGAAAATAGACCAACCTCACCCCATATTGAGGATAGATATTTGGATGCACACCAAAGGGCTGAGAAAGGTAAGCATTATGCCTATCAAGAAGAGAAATCCCAATATGAAGATCAAATTAGTGAGCCTTGTAGCACTCATGTGAATGTAACATTTACTAGTAGTCGGATTAGGGAGTCAAGAACCTATACAAAACTCATGAAACCTTTAGGTTATGTGAGTGGTAGACTCAAAGTTCTTGATCATGAGAGAAAAGCCCTTCTATAAGAACAAGCTAAGAAGGAAGAACAATTTAGATGCCTAGAGGAAGAAAGACAAGTTATGATTGAGATAGAAAGGAAAGCCCATGAAAAAGCACAAGACCTTCTTGTGTCTTTGTAGCTTGACAATAAATTCAACAATGTCCACATTGGTGATGGAAACAACTCTCCTCCATCCAGCCCTCCTAAGAATCCATGAAGTCGAAGACACTCAAGAACACCTTGATGATCTCGTAGTCCTAGAGGAAAGAGAGCTTCAAGACATGATTATTATAGGAGACCAGCACCTCCTAGAGTTTCAAGACAACCTTCACAACAAGCTCATCATGGTTCACAATATGGAGGTGGTAGCTCAAACTTTGACTATAAATCTTATGATTTCATGGCTATGCAACCAGACCCACATTTTCAGCAACATATGGACCAAAATAGAGATGCATGCTTTCAATGTTTAATAAAAAAGGGTGCTAAGTTCCTTTACAACTTTGATGTAGACAAAAAGATTTAGAATCATGACCCCTTTATGAAAGAAGACATTAACCAATTGAAGAAATAGTTGAAGTAAATATCAGCACCAAAGAGTTCTTTTTACTTGATTCAATTTGTCCAAATCCTTTTTATAAGAGAGTTGACATGAAAGATTTTCCTAGATTTAAATGAGATCTCCCAATATGACAAATATGATGTAAATGGGGATATGAATGATCATGTGCATCAGTTCTATACTATGATTTTTGAGTTTCATCATGAGGACTCATTATTTATGAGATTATTTCCAAGGAGTCTTAAGGGTCAAGTAATGGAATGTTTTACCAATATAACTCCTCTTGTTAAGATGTTCATTGAGTTAATTCAAAGATTTGTTCAACACTTTGCATACAATCTTTCATGGTCTATATCACTATTGGACTTATGTCACATGTAGAAAAATCAAGAAGAATCCTTTGTTACTTTCTTGTAAAGTTGGAGATGATAGTTCTCTTGCTATTCTAGGAATATTCCTACGAAAGAAAATATTGAAATCCTCATTTGTAACATGGTTCCTAAGATTAAATACAAAGTTAAGAAGATGGTTTTTGAGTCCTTTGATACCATGGTCGAAGTTTCATTTAGAATTGAGGATGTTTTGAGAGAGCAAGGTATTTTGACAAAAATTGGAAACAACAACAACAATGGTTAAAATAATAACAATAACAAGGATAAAGGAAAGAACACATATTGGAAAATCTTGTGCACCCTTATGATGCCACAAAGTTTTGCATACTTGAAGTTAAGCCATGGTGGTGAGATGAGAAGGCCTATTGCAAAATTCACAATGGCATTAGACAAGATATTGAAAACTATGGGAGATTTAAGCATATTGCTCAAGATCTTATTGAGAATGGAAAACTTGAAATAGATGGATTAAATATCAATTCTGATCACACAACATTCAAAGAGCCTCTGCCCAAGTATGAGAAAGGGGAATCTTCCCAACCTAAGAATGCCAAGGCTATAACCAATTACACTTTTGCAAATGCAAAAAATGTTGTCAATATGCTTGAGGTTGTAGAAGAAAGTGTCAACATGATGGAAGATAAAGATCCCAGTGGTTATGATTTAAATTTGAGCTCTTATATCCTTGGTGAAAAACATATTTTGGTGCTAAGAGTTGCTCACTCTAGAGAGTCATCTCAAGGTCCCCTTATCATTAGAGGACCCAGTTCAAACCAATTAGGTAAACCTAAGTGTCTTCCCAAAGTTTCAATGTTGTTAAACAAAGTCAAGGTCCCCTTTTCATTAAAGGACCTAGTTCAAATTGACCAAGTAAGCCAAAACAAGTGTAATCCAAGTATTTTCCTTAAAAACTAGTGGTCAATCCTAGGTCAAATGATAATCACATTGATC
Source organism: Cupressus sempervirens (assembly GCA_028749045.1). Classification (NCBI taxonomy): domain Eukaryota; kingdom Viridiplantae; phylum Streptophyta; class Pinopsida; order Cupressales; family Cupressaceae; genus Cupressus; species Cupressus sempervirens. The sequence goes on along the minus strand of CM053791.1, from coordinate 190,593,011 downwards.
AATTGCAAAGAATCCCCACTTAGATTTTTATCTTTGAGCTTTTAGAGTTGTCTCTGAGACACAAACATGTCCTTGAGAATGCTTTATGCATGGTGAATGTCTCAAAAAATTTAGATGTTGATCAATTCCAGAACATGGTTAATCATATTGCCATCCCTCATCACCTTTCCTTTTGGAGGAAGATGATAAATCTTTGAGACATTCACACAATCTTGCCCTTCATATTGAGGTCATGATCCATAGAACTCATGTTTGGCATGTGTTGATAGATGGGGGTGATGGGCTTAATATTTTTTCTTTAAGTCTTGTAAAGACATTAGGTTATTCTAAACAAGTTATTGATACCAAAAGGAAGATTATTATCAAAGCTTGTGATGAGGTAAAGAGTAGTTTAAAGGGGTTGATCATCCTTCCCATTAGGATTGGTCCTATTCAAAAAGATATTTTATTCCAGACAGTTGATGTTAGACCCCTTGTGTACAATATTTTATTTAGTAGACCATGGATTCATGATATGCAAGTAGTCTCATCTACCTATCATCAATGTCTTAAGTTCCCTTACAACAGAACAAAGATTTGTATACCTGGTGATAACACTTTGTCTATTAACTCAATTTTAGCAAGTACTCATGTTCCCTTCAATAGATAAGAAAATGATTTTGATGCAACATTAGCTGAATGTAAAGACCAGTTCAAATCCATAGACCTTGGCATGGGGGGATATCAACTCAACTCCCTCGTAGCATTACCACTTTCTCCTAGCTCTTATGGTAAACCTTCACAAGAGATGAAACCTTCCTCTTCAACTATGATATTATTGGAGACATTTGTATAGTCATTAGTGCCTATTCAAGATAAGGAAGAAGATATGGCTATTAGAGATTGGATTTATAGAGAAGTGAAGTATATGTACAATGAAAACTTCACTCCCTCTCCTAAAGCTTATGGAAGTGCGTATACTTTTTTCAAGAACAAAGGTTAACCTAGACATGGCCCTCTTAGAAATAGATTGGATGCTACAGCCAAACCCCTTGATCATGGCCTTTTTGGATGCAAGTCTAAGAAGCCAATTGGCCTAGGATATAAAACTCACAATAATGTTGATCCTATCCTTGATAAGTCTGAAAGTGAAGAAGAATAAGAGTACATACCTAAGTTGGAAAATCAAAAAGATATGTGTGAAGATTGGATCCCTTTTACTAATCTCCTTTGAGGAGATTCAAATAGTCTAGTATCTCATGAGATAGTTGCAAATTTTGAACAAGATAGTGTGACCCTTGATTATATTGAGGCTTTCACGTCTAGGCATCCCAAGCCTTCATGGTGTAAGCATCCTAGTCGAGATTCATAAATAGATTCCAATGAATATGAATGGGACTCCCTCTCATATCCTTTTATTGTTGATATGGACATTGATGTTGTTCATACATATAGTTCTCAACCTGAGTTAGTCAAAAATTCATGTGTAGGATCAAATAATTTGAACTCACATGTTACATTAGTGGATTATTCTTTGCTTGTTAGGGTGAATCTCGATTTGAGTAGTTTAGGAAGTTACTTCATAGACTCTAACTCTTTGGTCACCAAAGTTATCATTCATATTCATAACCTTGAACTAGTCATTGATTTACCCCTTATTCATCCTGATTTGATTGATTGCTCTCAATGCAATCACGAACCTCAACTTTTAATGTTTCAAAATGGTTATGAGATAGCCTACTATTTGAATGTCATTGAACCCATAGTCTTTTCCACCAGTGAATCGGCTACCAACATGATAGAACCAGACATCAACTACCTTAGTCACAAAATAAAAATAAAATAAAATAAAAAGAATAGGAGTTTTAATGTAAAAACCACTATGTTACAGTGTTAGAACCAAAAAAAGTAAAAAGAAAAGACATATCCAAGGGTGAAAACCTGAGTCTCCTAAGGATGAGGTACTTGATTGTCTCCCTAGTTATTTTCAAGATAGATCTTCAGTGCTCATTGAACCAACACAAATAGTCAATTTGGCTATAGAATGGAGAATTATAAAGTCATGCATCTATGGGGATTCATAACTGATAATCAACCAAGTCAACGACAATTATTTTTAAAAAAATGAGAAATTTGTACCTTATAAGAAAATGGTTGATTCCTTGAGACACTACTTCACATTTGTCTCATTTCATCAAATCCTTAGAGTAGAAAACAAAGTAATTGATGCTATGGCTGCACTGGCTTCACTTCTTCAATTAAAGCAACATGAATCAAGATTTGAATTCTTGGTGGAAGAGCTACATCATGCTATTTATGATTCTCAAGAAAGTCATGTTGGTTGTACCCTTTTTGGTCATGATTCATCCCATTATGGTGTCATTTATTCATACCTTCATGATGGCATTATACCTAACACATTTAACCAATATGGATGTATAAACCTTGTTCAAAATGCCTCTCGCCATTCCCTTATCTCTAGAGATTTGTATAGGAGGGGTCTAGATGGAACACTTCTGAGATGTTTAGAAAAGGAAGAATCCAATCAAGTGTTAGTTTAAATCCATGAGGGAATTTGTGGGGAACATTCCAATGGTCTTTCCATGGCTTGATGGTTGCCTAGGGTAGGATACTATTGGCCCATGACGCAGATTGATGGAGTAGCTTTGGCAAAGTCATGTGAACAGTGTCAAAAATAAGGTAACCTAATACATGCTCCAAGCAGGGAACTCATTCCTTCTATCTCCCATTGGTCATTTCAGCATTGGGCCTTTGATCTTGTTGGGTAGATTCATCCCAACTCATCATGTGGACACAAGTTTATTATTATTACTGCTGATCACTTCACTAAATGGGTAGAAGATGTCCTACTTTTTGTTGCCTTGGGCAAGATAGTTTTTCTATTTATTCTGAATCATATTATCTATAGATATGGAGTTCCTTCCTAGATTATCACTCACAATAAAGGTCAGTTTAAAAATAAGGACCTTAAAAAAATTATTAATAAATTCAAGAGAAAACAACATTGGTCCTCCATTTACTTCCCATAAGGAAATGGTCAAGCAGAAGCATCAAATAAAACAATTCTCAAAATCTTACATAGAACAGTTCATAAGTGTATGTGTAGATTGTGGGCCTCTGAACCTCACACACACTTCAACATTGTTATTAGATTTGGAATCATCCTAGAATAAACATGGAATCATTTATCCAAGAGGCCTGACAATGAGACCTGTTGCCCTCTAACTAGAAGGATTATGCCTACATGCTCTCAGAATGAGGAGCAGGCAACCAAACCTTTCTAGAATGAAGGATTTTGTGCAAAGTATGATTATGAAATTAATCTATATGAAGTGCAAGCATTAATCTAAGAAATAGAAGATATTAAGCTAAATGTATGCATTCTTAATCTAAAATGATATCAAATGCTAAATCAAGTGTAAAAGCTAGAACTTAAATGAGTAGTTATTTTGACAGCAATTCAATATAATTCAAATTCCAACCTCTGTAATGAGGGATTGGGAGTCGCTTAAATAGAATCCAAGAATTGATCAATGGTCAAAATCAATTTGGATGTACGGTTAAGATCAAAGAGAAGATTCAATTGAAATGATAAGTTCCTTGTGCAAGTGAAGTTAATTGTTTCAGATCTGAGTGTGATGAGAAGTTAATTGAGATTTTCATGAGTGTGAGAACAAGTTAACTAAATTAATTCCACTTCAAGAGATAGTTCACTAAGAGTTCCCACTTTGGAACTAAAGAGATTATTTAATTTAATAAAGTGAGATATGACCTCATAAATTCCTTTTTCATTTAATTGAATAAACTCATTCAATTAATTAAAGTGAGCATAATTATTAAATTAAATATTTTTAATTCCTTAGCACATTAGCCTTAGGATATAATTTAATTTAATTAAAGTATAAACACTTCAAATTACATTAAATCTTAATAAATAAGTTTAATGTGACTAATTTGAGTCAGTACTTTAAGAATTAAATAAGTAGCCTAATTAATGTAGATTAGGGTTTTCTGCATTTGACAATTAAGTCAAGTAGCAAAGATCAAAATAAGAATTTCCCATTAAAATAGGACTTTAGAATTGACCAAAATAGACCACAATTGGTTAAAATGGCAATGAGCCAATTTTGGGGTATTACATTTTGCCCCTCTTTGAATGAATGTGCGAGCAACACATTCAATTTATAGAAAATCAGAAAGCATGATGCACAAATCAAGAAACAAGATTGATTCTACAATTTGATGATGTAGAAACCAATTGATAAGGTTTTAAAGATTATCTCCAGAATGGAGCTTAATCTTAGGGAATCCAGATAGAACACCTAGATACCTAGATTGACAAGATTAGTTCTGAAAATTAAATTAATGACACAAAGACCAATTGATAAGCTTTTAAATATCATCTCCAAAATGAAGCTTAACATTAAGGGATCTAGATAGAACACCTAGATACCTAGATTGGTAAGCTTTTAAATATTATCTCTAGAATGGAGCTTAACTTTAAGGGATCTAGATATAACACCTAGATACCTAAGTTGAATAAGCTTTTAAAGATTATAGCTTAATCTTAAGGGATCTAGATAGAACACCTAGATACCTAAGCATAAAAGATAACAAGATCCAATCATGAGCCATAGACTCATCCTCAAAATGAGGCTTGATCCTCAAGAGCTGGGGTTTAGCCTATCCTGATATCTGTCCATCAAACTCTGATAAAGAATACTATAAGATGTGATTAGCTAATGAAAAGCTTAGATAGATGGAAAATGATACCAGATAGAGGGGAACAAAATGCCAATAGTGATGAGATGCCTCGACTAATGAGGATATAAGATGGGAACAAGATTCCCCAAGCAATGAAGATTCAAATTGATTTTGAAATTTAGATTCAATGATGTAATCATCCTACCCAAGAAAAATTGAAAGATGACACACCAAAAATATGATGTGAAGTAGTATATTGAGAGATACAAAAGAAATATGAGAGTTAGCAGAGTAGAGGAGAGATTAGAATGATCAGAAGAAAATTTAGAGTCAATTCAACTTGAGTTCAAGGTCCAAAAGACCAAGTTTGACCAAAAGTTAACCAAATTTGACCATAGTTTACTTGAGTTGACCTTTTCTAGAATTTTTTGAAAAATTTGAAGGAATGTGATTTGAAAAGATTCCAAGATTCAAAAAGTATTAGAAAAATGGACTGCACAAGCATTTGGTCATGTTAGTCCTAAAATTTTAAAATGCATTTTTCAAATTTTGAATTTGATCCCAAAAATGGATTCAGAACGGTCAAATTAGCTAGAGGGTATTTTTGTGCAAATCAAAGTACTTTAAAAAATTAGGTCAAAACCTATATAAGGGCCCAAAGGGTCATTTTCAAATCATTTGTGCATTTTGTCTTTAGTGAAGAAGAGAGCTCTAAGAGGAAGATGGCAGTTCCTATGCATACACATCATTTTGAGCACTCCCGACGACACAACCAGTCGACGAACTATGGACCTCTGATGAGTAATTGACAATACCTCTTCACATTTGATTTTTCATGCACTTTGAGGTGTTTTTAGCATGTTTTAACATGTTTTCAAGCTAGGTCAGTTAGTTCTCACATGAGGGTTTCTTTCCTCATGTGGACCTAATCCATCTTCACGTGAAGAGACACTAGCCTAGTGTTTCTTTGAATGCATAGGTGGGGAATCTTGCCCATGAGATAGCCACCTCTCATGTGAGATGGGTAGGATTTTGGGCACATCTCACACATAGTCTTGTCATTTCTCAAGCGAGAATGTGATTTCTCACATGAAAACATGAAATCTCATGCAAGAATGTACTTTCTAGCATAAAAGACTTGTGTCCTTTTTAGCATTTAAAGTTTAAATTTTTGTCATTTCATTGGATTTTTGAGTAGTGAATGACTATGTGCCTATTGTTGTTCATCATGTGTGTAGGCTATCTTCAATGACATTGCATTCAAGTCCCACTATCTCCCTTATAGAGCTCTATTGTGGAGTTTAGACGATGCCAACATGGCACATATTGATCAATTGAGGTTAGCATATCTATGCCAGAACGACCTATTGATAGCATTGGTGGAGCATTTCTATTTAGAGATGAACACCTTTGACCTATCCTAGGGAGAGATGGCCATCACCCCTAAGGACATCTAGAGGATTTTGTAGATACCCATCCATGGGCCACAAGTAGTTTACAACATAGTGCCTAGAGCAGGCACAAAGGCATTGCAAACCATTTTTTAGAGGGATTAAGCGATAGGGCGAGCCATCACATGGGATGAGCTTTTCCATACATATGGCCCTACTTATAGTTTGGCCTCAATTTTGGCCATTTTCATTAGTTGTTTCCTAGTACTAGACAGAGGGTAGCATAGACTAGACTGCAGTTGGGGTGTGATGTTGCAGCAGATGATAGATGCTCTAGAGAGATTTAGGTGGGGATAGTGCATGCTTGCTCATATGTATCATGAGATGTACAAGATAGTCTATCATGAGTAGAGGAGCATGGCTGCTAGAGTTTATGTTCCATAGATCTGGGCATGGGAACACCTGCTAGTGATGTAACCCTTTTTTGAGGATGCACAAGAGCCTACGGAGCCATACATATGTAGGTATAGGGGCTAGCTTACTTAGGTAGGTCTGGGTAAGACTGAGCACTGGATGACACATCTATCATATGGCAGCCCTAGAGAGAGACCAAGGACTGGGATGACACTCCTCAAGAGCTTAGCTAGATGTTTGCCTCATGGACACTATTAGGCTAAACAACCCATATTAGAGAGATTCCTCATCACTCGGGTATGGTGATAGTATGGGTAGCCCTAGGACATCTTGCAGGAGTATTTCTCATATGCTCAGGTAGCTAGAGATTTGGATTAGGGGTGGTCAGTGAGGTTAGACCCTAGGAGATCGATGATAGATGTGTGCAACCTAGTTGCGACATAGTGGGACTATCTCCTAGAGATAGTAGATGTCAAGATGATGCCTGCCTACTAGGCATATTTTATTAGCCATCCCTTTCCATGGTTCATGAATCCATTGGGGATGGTAGCTCCCATGCCATAGGGACCTGAGTAGGCACCCGTACAGGGTCTAGTTCAGCAGCCACCACAACAGACACTACAGGGTCTCACAGAGTAGGTGAGGCATAGAGTGAGATAGGCACAGATTCCCCCTTAATAGACGAGGTCAGATCTAGGTGCTAGTGGTAGTGGGGTAGAGCAAGATCAGTGACAGAGACTAAGTACAAAGGAGCAAGTGCCATTGGAGCAGCAGGTAGAGAGTGAGAGTGAGAGAGTAGATATGATAGGTCTCTCAGTGACTAGGAGAGCTCTAGATATAGGTGGTCGTATGGGACATGCGGATAGTAGATCAGGATCGTGAGATCCTTAGACTACAAGAGTAGGTCTAGGTAGTTGAGTGGAGAGAAAAGTTGCTACAGAATGAGGTCCGACTATAGGTGGCCCAAGTGACCTATTATTTTGCAGTGTTCTCCATAGTAGTGCCTGATGAGGCTCAACAGGTGCCTAGATTTTCCTAGTATGCTCGAGAGTCATAGGGTGCATGACCATAAGCCATACTAGACATGCTACCTCCTCCTCCTCCTCCTCCTTCAAGAGGTGAGGGTATTAGATAGAGTTAGACATGATATTATTTTGCCTCCAAGTTTGTCCTAGCTATGTATCAATTGGTGTGCCAGCACCATTTTGTATCATTTTTGACCAACAATGCTCAAGTAGCACCCATTTCTTTGTACATAATGTGTTCTTTTGATACCTACACACACACACACACACACACACACACACACACACACACACACACACACACATATATATATATATGAAATTTGAGTCAAGTATCTCATGTTTATGTCATTTTTATGAAATGTTTTATGCTATGATTATGAGATACAAAACATGATGTGATGTATGGATGAATGTTTAATTATATTTGTACATGTAGTGAAATGAATTTATGGATATATGAATGAAATGCATAGGTAAATGGACTAACATCTCATGTAGTGTTTCATGTTTTTGCTTGACAGTAATAGGTATCCCATTGAGGAGCAAGAGGACAAACCAAAGAACTGAACACTTTTGCAGCTGTGAAGAATCATGATACTTTGAAGAGACTAGAAATCCCTCATTCATAGAAGATGGAAGTAGATTGGCACTCAAACCATATGCTGAACCAAGTAATGTATGCAATGCCATCCTATGTTTGATGCAACCTAAAACTAGATGCAACCCTAGCTCTAGTTACCAAGCTTCAAGAATTATCATCATGGAGCATATACCAAAACCCTAGATGTCATACAATTCTCACTGATATTGCAATCATGAGAATATTAATAGGACATTTATTATAGTTTTGTCAGGAATAAATGTAAGAATTTGAGGCACAAGAAGCTAAAATGACCAAAACATTTGTCCCTTTTGATATAGCAAATTAACATAAGCATAAAAGCATAAATTCTAGGATGACCAAAATGATGCTTGCATGCAGACACACTAGACACACAAGAGATCTATCTTATGCTAAGTATTATATAAGTATTCTATCTGCAATGACCTTTGCATTCGTAACCTAAGATAGAAGTGTGCTAGATATACTCATAGTGACCCATATGATCACATAGTAGGATGAGTATCAGTATTTACTATAGCATGAAGAGTTCACTCTAGCAAACAAGGAGAAGAACCAACATTATTGATGTATTCATATAAAAGGAGTCGAGGTACACCCAGCCATCCAATATGAGATGGAGGCTCTTTTAGTGGACACCCTTCTTATATGGATGTTTCAAATTATTGGAACTAAACCACAAATAGAAAGCAAAGAAAGGATCATGCCCCCAATCATTGCTTCTCTAGTCAAAAATGACATCATTGAGTTGCTCGAGGAGACATGATGAAGCAAAAGAAAAACAAAAAAACAAAGATGCTCAACCTATCCAAACAAGTATATCATTTTGAGTTCAATTTTTGTGTTATAGGATTGATGTCAAGTGTAAATTTATAGAACGTGGGTGAAAGAAATCTCTTTAATAGGGTGCTGATAGTAGACAAAAATAGTCAGAATGGCTAGTGACTAAAGTCAAAGAGGAATCTTCAATGTGAAGAATCTAAGTAGAACTGAGCAATAGTAGACAGACATAGCCAGAATGACTAGTGACTGATGCAAGACAAAACTTCAATGAGAGGAATCTCAAAAAGTGATACGAGCGATAGTAGGTAGACATAGCTGAAACAACTGGTGATTGTCGCGAGAGAGATTCTATGAGGAGAATCTCGAAAAGTAGTGACACTAGCGACAATAGGAAGATGCAATTAGAATCATTGGTGACTATCACAAAAGAGATTCTAGGATACTAAAGGGTGATGCCCCCAAGTTGTGACAAGATTCAATCCATGGATACATGAGTGAAAAAGAAGGAAAAGAAAGAAAGCAACTTTACTGAAAGCTAGAAGATGCACTACAAGATGGAGCATTGGGAACAAGAGGTGCCTCTTTACCAAGTTTTCACCTTCTTAGCAAAGCTTTTATAATTTTTTTTTTGCTACCATGATGCCTATTTCCAAGTTTTCATCAATAACACTTTTCTTGTTTTTTCAATTTTTTGTATTTTTCTCTTATTGATTTTTTTGTATTTTTTGAATTTTTGAATTTTTTTTTTTTTTTTTGTATTTTTCAGGACTTTTTTGCAATTTTTAGATTTTTTTCAAGACATTTAGATATGTACAAAGAGCTTCTGAAATCAAATCAGTTATAGAACCACTTCAAGTGGAGAGTGTTGATAGGCTTATTGAGTACTTCTCCCTCAGTTGTAGAAAGTTGGTAAGCACCAGACCCATACACTACAGTGATTATGTAAGGACCAAGCTAGTTTGGTTTGAACTTCCCTTTTTGGACCCATTGTTGCTGATTCTTAAGATTTTCTCTTAGGACAAGATCACCCAGTTGGAAGTCACATGGCTTAACTTTCTTATTGTAGATTTTGGATATTTGTTGCTGATAAACTCACAGATGATCGCACACCACTTGTCGACATTCATCTAGTAACACTAGCTCTTGAAGCTAAGATATTATATAATCTTCATCAATAATGAGGCCCTTCATAGAGATTCTCAAAGTAGGAATCTCAACCTCTATCAAAAGCACAACATCTGCTCCATAAACCAAAGAAAAGAGCATTGTACCCATTGGATTTCTAATACTTGTTATGTATGCCTATAGAGTTGGATTAATTTGGAGGTGCCAATCCCTCCCAGATTTGTTGATTGTGTGATGGAGGATCTTGAGTATCACCTTGTTAGATGCCTCTACTTGACCATTACCCTAGGGGTAATAGATAGAAGACCAATGTTGCATAATTTTGAATCGTTTACATAACTCCTTGAGCTTTTTTAGTAATGATGGAGGATGGTACACCAGTCCTACATATGATGTAGTTTTTGATAAAAAGAGCTATAGTTTTCTTATTTTCTATTGTGAGAGGTACTACCTCTACCCTCTTCATGAAGTAATCTATAGCCATAATAATGAACTTATGTCCATGAGAAGAAGATGGGTGAATCTAACTGACAAGATTGAAGGCCCACTGTTGGAATGGTCACAATGTGGTAGATGGAATCAACTCCCTGTCTAGAGCATGAATCAAATTACCATGGAGCTGGAATTGTTTGTAGGACTTGGCATACTTAATTTCCTCTTGCTCCACTTTTGGCCAATAGTAACCAGCTCTAATGAGTTTGCAAGCTAGTGTCAAGCCATTTGAGTGAGATCAAAAAATGCCCTTGTGAACATCAATTAATCTATGTTTGGACTCTTTGGGTTCTAGACACCTAAGGAGTGTTCTATTGAGACCTCTCCTAAACAAGTTTTCAGCAATAATAACATACCATGAATCATTATGGATGAGGTAATGTTTTTCATTTTAAGCTAGACCATCTAGAATGGATTGGTTACAAAGATAGGAGTAGATGTGATGGTAGTGAGATGAGTCTTGTCCTATAATAGAATAGATCATCCTAGAATTAGGGGTATCATAAGTGGGTAGAGTAACACTTCCACCAGGAACTCGTGTCAGAGATCATGTTTGGGCATCTATAGCAAGGAGGCCAAAGTAGCCATAGCACTAGCCACTTTGTTATCTACTCGAGGGATTTGCTGGAAGGTGATGTGAGCAAAATATTTCTTCATGACATCAACCATGAATTTATAAGGGATCAATTTCTCATCCTTTTTCTAATACACATCATTAACCTAGTTGATTATGCATTGAGAGTCCACAAAGATATTTAACTGATCCACTCTCCATTCAGCTATAATCTTCATGCCATTAATTAGAGCCTCATATTTTGCAATGTTGTTTATACAAGGAAACAAAATCTTCTATGCTTTGGGCAATGAATATCTCTCTGGCTTTATGAAGAGTAACCTAGCACCAAATCCTTGTTGTGTGAAGGACCCATCAAAGAACATCACCCACATTTGGTGTGTGAGTGTCAAAATTGACTCATCAAGGAAATTGATGTTAACAGGGAGAAGACTCTACATAGGTGCATTTTCTAGCTGATCCGCAATCACTTATCCCTTGATAGCCTTTTGTTCAACATATTGAATGTCAAACTCACTAAGTATCATGACCCACTTAGCCAATCTTCCTATTAGAGCTGCCTTGCTGAGCAAGTACTTTAGTGGATCAATTTTAGCCACTAGCCATGTAGTGTAAGCAAGGATGTAATTTCTCAACTTTTGGGAAGCAAAGATAACCGCCAAGAAAGCTTTTTTAATGATGTTGTAATTCATCTCATAAGAGATCAGTGTGTGACTCAAATAGTAAATAGCTATATCCTTGTTATTATTGTCCTCTTGAGCTAATAAGATTCCTAGAGATGTCTCTATTGTTGAGATGTACAAAATCAAAAGCTTCCCATAGATAGGAGGCATCAAGATTGGTGGATTAGCAAGATATTGTTTTATCTGTGTCAAGCTTTGCTCACAATCCTAACTCCAATTGAATTTCACACCCTTATGTAGAGTCTTTATAAAAGGTTGTGATCTATCTGCCAATTGTGAGATGAACTTGTGAATAGATTAGATTCTTCCTTGTAGCCCTCTCATCTGGTTGATGTTACGGGGTGGAGGCATATCCATAATTGCTTGAACCTTCTCTAGATCCACCTTGATTCCTTTTGCAGACACAAATTCATTTCAATAGTTTCCCAGATTGAATGCCAAATGCTCATTTCTTAGGATTGAGCCTGAGACTAAACTTTCCATGTGATCTAGGATAGGTCACAAATCTTGTAGATGAGTATTGTGTTTCATTCTCTTGACCAAGGTATCATCCATGTAGTCCTCCATGGTCTGATGCATCATATCATGGAAAATTGTAGTGATTGCTCTCTGATAGGTAGCACCAACATTTTTCAAGCCAAATGGCATTATGTTCCAATAGAAGGTTCCCCATGCACACATAAAAGAAATATTTTCCTAATCTTCTGGCACAATTTTTATCTCATTATAACCTGAAAACCCATCCATGAGCAAGTTCATCTCATATCTTGTTGTCATGTCCACTATCATATCAATGTTGGGAAGTGGAAAATCATCCTTAGGACATGCTAAGTTGAGATCATGGAACTCAGTAGAAACTCTAATAGATTTATCATGCTTGGAGACTAGAACAATGTTGGATATCCATTCAAAATAATTGATAGCATGGATGAAACCATCTTTTAGAAGTTTCTCCAGTTTAGCTTTGATGAGAAATGCAACATGAGGATGAATTTTCTAAAGTTTTTGTTTAACTAGTTTAATGCCTAGTACGATGGACAAATGATGCATAATGAGATTAGGATCTAGTCCTGGCATGTAAGAATATGTCCAAGAAAAATTTATCTTCTTCTCTTGGAAGAAGGCAATGAATTCCTCCTTTTCTTCTAGAGATAATGACTGTGCCAGATGTATCATATGAGGATGTTCTTCTATGCCCAAATTGATTGGCTATATCAACTCTATCAACACTAATGATCTCTCTTGAAAGTGACTAGGAAGTGAATCAAATATCTCATCTGTAGGCACTTTAGAGAGGTTTTCAACTTGGGATGCATCTTTTATTTTTACTTTTTTGGGTTTGGATATTGCCACAATGTGGTTTTCACCATCAGACCTTCTATGTTTTTTCTTTTTAATTGTATGAATGAGATATTTGATGTCATATTTAGTCATGTTGACTCTTTTTTCATTGGTGGAAGATGTTATTGGTTTGATAGCATTCAAGTAGCAGGCAAGAGCATAGTCATTCTAAAATGTGGGCACTTCACTAGATGTATTAGGATTCCAGACTATAAGCTTGGGATATGTGACTGAAAGAGTAGTGGTAGGTTCAATTGTATTCATGATATAGTCATTAAATGTTTAGACCAAAAATTCAAGACCTATAGTAGCTTCATCCATAAGTATGTTCGAATTTCTTTGAGTACTAACGTCATCAACCAAAGACTCGAGGACACTAGTTGGATCAGACCCATTCGACCTAACCCCAGATGTTTCACCCACTTCGAGTTGTTTTTCATAGACATGAAATTGGTCAATGTCTTTATCTGTAGTTGCTTCTAAAAGGGAGTCAAATTCATATTCCTTAAAATTAGTGTTGCATGGAAACAAGCGTTAGAATTCCCCAACATACTCTCCTTCATCATCTAGATTTTTACATAGGTACTCAACATGTAACACCTGACTAGACTCCCCCTGTTCTAAATGAGCATAGTGTGGATCAATATTATCCTCAAAAGAGTCACTAGTACCATCCATAGTGCTGACATGTGGCACAAAGTCATCCAATTCAAAAATGAATTTAGCAAGATTGTGAGGAATAAGATAAGTATAAGGATCCTCATCATCTAAATTATCTTCTTGAGTATCGAACTCATCTTTTTACTCATTTTTGAATGAACCCTCAAGCTCTGGTATGAATTTTTTGGCCCCTAAATGGAAGGGTACCTTGTTAAAGCCTATACCAGCTGTATCTCTATTTCTTCAAGTTATTTCTTTGATAGGATCAACTAGACCATTGTTATTGCATCCAATATGACTAGTTCCCTTATATAGAAAGTGCTTCATTAGTCTAAGACTAGGGCCGTATTTCTCAAGAGTGATCTCACAAGCTTGTTCTCTAAAACCAATTAAAGTCTCCTCTTTGTAGAGCCATGCAACAATGGCTCTATTTTTACTTTCATCCTCTATGGGGACTATAGCCTTGACAATAGTGCCATTATACTTGGTTTGAGGTGTCAACACAAATGGCTTCTTTGCCTCAAATGGTCTCCCATAATGACAAGGAGACTCAGGAAGAGATGTTAATGACAACACTGGTTTGATGTGGTATTCACCCATGCTAGTTTCTTTCATCTTGAATGACTACTCAATTTTCTTTAGCTTGTTATCATGATAATCAATAGATTCCCTATTAGCGGGGACAAAATTCTTAGTATCTTTCAACATATTGCAGGTGTAGCTAGTACTAGTAGGAATAATGAATTTAGAGCCATGAAATGGGAATTTTACATGTTGATAGTATGTGGATGCCACAACATACATCTCATGTATCCATGGCCTTCTTAGTAGAATGTTATAAGCCAAGGGAATGTCAAGGACCTGAAAAATGACATCCCTTTCTATAGAACTGACACAGAGGGGCAATACCACAAGACCTAGAGACTTTCGCTTGACTTCATCATATGCTTTGATAGTGATCTTGTGGAGAGGATCAATAGTCCTCAAAATTATTTAATTATCTAAGGAGATTAGCAAAGACAATGTTCAACCTAGTGCCATTATCAATGAGTACCCGATGAATACGTGTCTAATGTATCAAGCCTCAATGTGTAGAGGTTGATTGTGTGGGTTACTCAATGAATTATCATCCTCCTCAAAGAAACACATAAAGTAAGGTGAGGTCAAGTGACCTACCATACATTAAAATCACTCAAGATCAAGATCTTGAGCAATATTTTTCTTGGTGAGGGCTTTGTCCAAAATTTGCCTATGGGTAGGCAAGATTTTAAGTAGCTCAAAGATTGTGATTTAAGCATTAGTTCATTTTAATTGATTGAGAACAATATAGCTAGTGGATACTAAATTTGTTGCAAGTTTTGCACCTCTACTAGATGGACTAGCAAGGGTTTTATCTTTATGTTGTTCAAGATTAGGAGTAGAAGGCATAGGGCCTTTGAGCACCAACTTGGCATGAGAGTGTGTAATAGCGTTGGCATAGTACTAAAAAGATGTGTTGTCTGTTGGGTGGGAAGTAGGGCCCCTCAAGACAAATGGTGTCTTCACTTTATTGTTATCTTGCTTTTCCTTGATGGTAATAATGTCACAGTACTCAAAGTCCATAGGTTCAACCATTTTGATCACATTATTGTCATTATAGTATGTATAGTTGACCTTGTTGTTAGGTTTTGGTTTTGAGCTCTCTCCTTTTTCATAAGCTAGGAAGGGCTCTTTAAAAGCCTTGTGATTTGAGTTCTTGTTATGTCCATCTACCAAAATGTCACCATCATTGATCATGTCCTAGACATTGTGATGCAAGTTTATGTAGTTTCTAGTTTTGTGCCCTTTATTTTGGTGGTACTTGTAGAATGTAGTTTCATTCCACCATGGTGGGCATGGTTGCAGATCATAAGGGTGAGAGTTGTCCAATGGTGAAATGAGCTTGTTTTGTAGCAAGGTTTTGTAGACCACATCCAAAGGTTCACCTAGAGGTGTATACTCTCATTTAGGGTGCATAGCCTATGAGTTTCTCAGTCTATTTTTGGATGTCTTGTTGTCAACAGGAGTGATGTTGTCAACAACCCCATCATGTACAATTTCGTAGTTCTTGTTGATGTACTTGGGTTTGTTCTTGTTAGAGGTGGATCCTTGTTTTGTCTCCTTCTAAAGGGTAAGTTTTACCTTCTTGACCATGAATTCCTCTATGCAAATAGCTTGTGTGACCATGTCTTTGAAGGTGCACGGACCTTGAAGTTGGACTCTGTACCCGAATTCGGGTAGGAGATTGTCAATGAAGATGTCAAGCTTTTCTGTTTTAGGAATCTTGCATGAATACTTAGTGTAAAGTTGTCTCCACCTCTAAAGAAATGTGAGGAAAGGTTCCCTAGCCTTCAGCTTAAGGTTACATAAATCTTAGATATTAACAGGGTGTTGAATGTTATGAGAATACTGTTGAACAAACAAGTTTGAAATTTCATCAAATGTTTTGATACCACGAGGCAAGTGTGAAAACCACTCCATAGCCTAACCACCTAGACTTCTTGGGAATAAAAACATGAGATATATCTGATTATGCATAAATTCCGTAAACAAGGTACCAAATTCTTGCAAATAATCTTGGGGATCAGTAGTTTTGAAGTATTTATCATAATTAGGTAGCTCTACTCCTCTTGGAAAAGGAGGCATGTCTATGCTCTTGTCAAATGGAAATAGACAAAGAGCATCTAAGGTGTATACTTTTGTGGGTTTGTCTTTATCATGCATCATCTAAGCTAGTTGGTCTTGCATGATTTTCAATTGTTTTTGGAGTTTGGAAGTCTCTGTTTCCTCCTCAAGTGTGATGATGGTTTCCACATTGAAATGATGGGGTAACTTAGCTCCCTCTTGGGTGAGTTTGAGAAAGTATTTTTCTTTCTCCTTGTTGAGTAGGATTTCCATGACCTTTTGAATTTTTTTGTCTTTACGACACTTTGCTATGTGTTGAGGAAGTATTTGCACCTCTTCCTATTCCTCATCAGTGTCATGGTCTTTTTCTTTTTCATTCCTAGGTTGGTCTTGGTGTCTGTTGTGATTACCATGTTTAGGTTCATAATCAGCCATTATAGGAACGTGTTCAGTTTCAATATGTTGTGATTGGAAAGGTCCTTTGAAAAAGAATTCGGAAATTTTGTTTGGAGATGTGGAACCTTTGCTAGTCTTAGGATCCTCTTGATACAAGGGGTTCCTGATTTGTTGTAAGTTTATGCAGAATGTTTGCTAGACTCAAGGTGATCTGATAAATGAAGGAAATCGTGAAGATTCCTCACTGGATGAACTAGATACAGATCGTATATAAAATGGAAGGTGACCTCTACCATGATTATGACCCCTAGCTTAACCTTGCCTAAGTCTAAGGGGATAAAATATGTTTCCACTTCTTGCTAAGATAGTTATAGACAAGGAAAAGAAGCGAGGACTAAGAAAATGATCACACTAAAACATAGTCTCAAAAAGCAAGAGAAGAGTGTTGTATACTAAGATACAAGTAGTCTAAGTGAAGGCTAGAATAGCCAAAGATTATGACTATCGTAACATGGAGTATAAAAAACATTAGAGGATGAGAACAAGAAAACTAAGAGATGAGACTAGTTAAAGTATAGACCACGAGTCATCAGTCAAGAAAAATGCCATTGTTTGGGACTATTGAC
Source organism: Cupressus sempervirens (assembly GCA_028749045.1). Taxonomy (NCBI): domain Eukaryota; kingdom Viridiplantae; phylum Streptophyta; class Pinopsida; order Cupressales; family Cupressaceae; genus Cupressus; species Cupressus sempervirens. The sequence continues at coordinate 190,575,529 of CM053791.1, read as the reverse complement.
AGACAAAGAAGAGGTAAACTAATGTAGGAAATAGACCAGACTTAGAGCATAGATAGCTCAAAAAAATCAATTTGATAGTTTTGACTCAAGATCCCATGTAAAGACCCTCTGGGAGGTGCAATAGAAAGTACACAAGCACAAGAAAAATCTCAAAACATCAATCTAAACTCATGCAAAGATGTGCTATGAGCTGCATGAAGAAGTGGTAGGATTGGTAGATAAGCTAGAATGTTGTTAGCAAGGTCTCATGGGGGGATGTGCAAGTACTCATGCAAGGATCTAGATAGAACTGCACAAAGAAGTGACAGGACAAAAAGTACTTACACAAAATGTTACAAACTTTGTGTGAAAATTGAGACCAAATTAACAACTGAACTAGATTTTGAAAATTTTGGACTATTCTAGATAGATTCTTGGTTGGTTTCACAGATTTCAAACAAACAATAAGGTCGACTTTCAAGTTGTGAAGTAGCCTTGGGTTTCGAATAAGACAAAGTGTTTTCAATAAGACACGCGAAGCAAGTAGTAGTCAAATACAATCCAATTGAGGACAAATCAACTCAGAGGGACAAGGAAGTCTTGAACTTTAGTTTGTTTAGATAGATTTGGACATGTTTAAGACTCAATAACAAACACATTTTATCCCTAAAATCAAAAAAAATGGTAGAGAAGGAAAAACCTTTGTCCCACAACTTATGCGCTTGCGTGCACCTCACACAGCTGTGTCACCCCCTAGAGGGTGCCCATGTTTTTGGTGTATTCAAAGGGCTTAATAACATATACGCTAAATGAAAACCCTTATGGTAGGGTTCAAGCACATAAACCACCTTCCAACACCCAGTAGCATGCCTATGGTGAGTTCTATAGGAGAGATTCTTCCCCCTCCTTGCACAAAGATTATGCCCCCTTTCAGAGGTGAACCGAGTAGCCTCTAACTAAATGTTTTTACTTGGCTTCCATTCATATTAATCTTCAATGGCTCTACAAGTAGAGTTGAGACTAGCAGCCCACACTAGCATCTAAAATTGCACACACTTGCTTAGCAAGACTAGGGCTGACATCAGGCAGTGCAACAGACAAAGCCTCTCCTTGATATGTGATATCAAGAATGAAGGAGAGGAAATTAATATGGCTTTGGAGTCTTTCACTCTACAAAGCTTCTTTATTATAGTGAGTTTGAACCTCTGGTGAAAGGAGTGTGCTCATTTGGGTCATTCTCAGAGGTTGGATCACTTTGACAGGCCCTCTAAAAGATTGACTCAGACTGGTGGTTCGAACATAAGGGTAAAAGTTTTTGATTTCCCTCAAGGGGAAAGAGCATACTCCTCTACCTTATTTCCTCACCAAAATACACAAAACATGTTAATCACCAACTTAGCTTAATCAATCTAGACTCATCCTTTATAAAGATTTTGATCCCCTAAACAGAAATCATCATCCCATCGTAGAAGAGGATTTGCACTAGAGAACCACTAAGTTGTTTGCCTCCCTCAGATGTCTTCTTTTAGAGGCTTCTAGGTTTCTGATTCACCCTTGGTCATGATTTTCAAGTGGTGAAGAGCATAGTCCCCTATTCCTCTATCTTGCACCCTATGAAGTTCACAAGCCCTAATTAGAAAAAGTTTGGAAAGCAAGAAAAAGACGCATTGTTTTAGTGGGTTTTAAAATTGATCTTTGACAACGTACTGCAAACACACAGTTAGTTCATATTTGGGAAATTTTGTGTAAAGGAGTCTTTGTCAAACGTCCTGTAGATAATAGTTAGACTGCAAAAAATTAGGAAAATCGAAATAAAGATGCTTCAAAGAAAACACATTAGTGAAAAATGATAAGTAGCATGCAAAAAAATTGCATCTTAACTATGTTGTTTGTAGATTTCACATGAAATCTTGCATAGGTCCATGCAAAGTCTTTCACTTACACACGTGAGAAAATGAGGTGCCACACAAGAATCCATGCAATAGGACACTTTTTTTGCATGAGAAAGTAGAGAGAGATGGGTGAAACCATCAAGCCTTTGCACAAAAATTAGATTTTTTGCGTGAAAATCTAGAAGACTATATAGATAAGTATGATAGAATGATGAAAATATGATAGATAGATGAGGCTAGAAAAACTGTTGTTCTCAAGCCCCATCAAGAAATGTATGTGTAGATTGTGGACCTCTAAACCTCATACACACTTCAACATGGTCATTAGATGCAGAATCATCCTGGAATAAACATGGATTCATTTATCCAAGGGGCTCGACAATGCAACCTATTGCCTTCTAACTAGAAGGATTATGCCTATATGCTCTCAGAACAAGGAGTATGCAACCATACCTTTCTAGAATGAAGGATCTTGTGTAGAGTATGATTATGCAATTAATCTATATGAAGTGTGAGCATTAATCTAAAAAATAGAAGATATTAAGCTAAATGTATACATTCTTAATATAAAATTATATCAATTGCTAAACCAAGTGTAAAAGCTAGAACTTAAATGAGTAGTTATTTTGATAGCAATTCAATATAATTCAAATTCCAACCTCTATAATGAGGGGTAGGGAATCCCTTAAATAGAATCCAAGAATTGATCAATGGTCAAGATCAATTTGGATGTACGGTTAAGATCAAAGAGAAGATTTAGTTGAAATGGAAACTTCCTTGTGCAAGTGAAGTTAACTGTTTTAGATCTGAGTGTGATGAGTGGTTAACTGAGCTTTTCATGAGTGTGAGAACAAGTTAACTAAATTAATTCCAATTCAAGAGATAGTTCACTTAGAGTTCCATTTTGGAACTAAAGAGAAGATTTTGAAGAGATTATTTAATTTAATAAAGTGAGATATGACCTCAAATTCCTTTTTCATTTAATTGAATAAACTCATTCCATTAATTAAAGTGAGCATAATTATTAAATTAAATATTTGTAATTCCTTAGTACATTAGCCTTAGGATACAATTTAATTTAATTAAAATATAAACACTTCAAATTAAATTAAATCTTAATCAATAGGTTTAATGTGACTAATTCGAGTCAATACTTTAGGAATTAAATAAGTAGCCTAATTAATGCAAATTAAGGTTTTCTGTATTTGACAATTAAGTCAAGTAGTGAAAATTAGAATAAGAATTGCCCATTAAATAAGACTTTAGAATTGATCAAAATAGACCAGAATTGGTTAACATGGCAATGAGCCAATTTTGGGGTATTACAATAAGAATTGTAGATATTAGCACTTATAGATAAATCTAGCTTTGTGGGCCTATAGAACAAGTATTTGTACTCTTGAGGCTACTCCTTTTTCTCTTACATATGATACTAAAGTAATGTTACCTTTAGAAGTTGAGATCCCTTCACTCAGGGTTTCCCTCAAAGGTCTAGTTACAAGTGAAGACTACCTCACCATGAGACTTCAAGAGTTAGAACTTCTAGATGAGAAACACCAAGCATCATTTGACCATATGAGGGTCTATCAAAAGTGCATGTCAAAAGCATTCAACAAAAAGGTGCACCCAAGAGAATTCTAGGTGGGAGATCTTGTCCTATGTGAAAATCCTAAGAATCAACATAATAGAGATCAAAAGGGTAAATTTGAACCTAATTAGCTTAGGCCTTACAAAATTATGAAAAATTTTGGGCTTGGTGCCTATTTATTTTCTACAGTAGAGTCAGAGCAGCTCCCTAATCCTATTAATGTCTTGCACCTAAAAAGTTCTACCCATGATGCCTATTCTTTCTGGGGGCATCTTTGTACATATTTATTGATCTTGAAAAATTAAAAAAAACAATGATATATTTCAAAAATACAAAAAAATGATATACTGTCAAAATTCTTCAAATTAGAAAATGTCCTAAAAAAATGATCATCTTAGTAATAAGCACTTTGATGTATCTCCAAAAAAATTATATATTCTTAAAAAAAGAAAAAGAAAAAATCCAAGTGGTGAAAACCTAGAAATGGTCACTACTTGAGGCCTTTGCACCTCTATTTCTTAGCATGTGTCCTTGACACTTGGCCTTTCTCCATCATGCCTTGTCCTTGTTGCCTTGGTTTGGAATCGATCTTTAATTATGGGGCATAACAGTGTTCACTTTGGTCTCTTGGGTGCATTAGTCTTTAGGACACCTTGCAAATGGTGTTTTTCAACACCACCCCAACTATATTTTTCAATACAACCCTTGATATTGAGTGCTTTTCAACACTTATCAATTTGGTCTTACCTAGTTTTGTCATGTGATCTTACCTACTTGCAAGCATTCAATCCATATCCTTGGAACTCAGCATCAGTTAACACACTTAAATTGTTAAATACAAACACTTAATGCTTGACCTATGTCATGATATTTTCTTTGTGTGCTGATTATTATTGATTTTAATTGAGTGTCATTGTTTGATAAGTCTCTCTAGGATGCATAGCTAGAGAACTTTGGTCATGGGGGATGTTTTTATTTGTTTTCTACTTGTGGGTGTGGTCTTGAAACTCTAGAGTGTCTCTTGTTGTCCCCTTGAAACACTTAGGAGATTTGAGGCATCATCCTTGACTATTTTTGCACAACCATTCTTATGGTCATCCTAGAATTTATGCCTTGATGTGAGCATGGTTTTGCTACATTAAATTGGGTAAGCTAACATCGAAGTCATCTTGACCTTTGTGTCATTGATTCTTATGTTAGAATCTTTTCACATTCCAATCTAATATTAATCACATTCATATCTTTATAGATGCACTTGTAATTAGTGATGATTGTGTGATTTTCTCATGTCCATTAATAATGGCCCAGTGATGAAAATAAGTTCTTTACCATTCTCTAATGAATCATGAACATAAAATCCTATGTTAGAGTTTCTCTATTGCAAGTACACCTTTGCATTTTCATGTATCTTGCATTATTAGACTTCATATTAGTTGGCATTTTTAGGCTTCATTATGAGTTTGAGAGGGTATTCCTTCATATTTCCTATGGACTTAATCAACTATGGTCATTTTTTTATCTTCATTTCCTTATCTTCTTTTATGATCTCGATCAAAATTTCTATCTTAAATAGTTGATTGATTTTGACGCATTCTATTTCTTATAGAATTTTTTTTTCCTTCTTTTTGTTTCTTTCCATATCTTCCAAATTTCTACCTTCCATTCAATTTTACGCCATTTATTTTCTTCTAATTCATCTTTGGGGCATAATATTTCATGCTTGATGATCTACCTTGGTATTGTGATCCTTATATTTTTCATTTTACATCAAGAACCTTATCTTTAGTTTGATTTGATCAAATTTATCAATTTATTGTTTCTCCTCTATCTCATTTTGATTTTGATCATGAGGGGGGAGTACCTATCAACTTCAATCCTTGATTCAATTTTATCAATTTATCCTCAACTTTTTTAAGTTAAAATTTATTTGTATTCTTTGTCCTAACGTGTTCTCGAATCAACTTATTTTGTGATCCCAAATCAATCTCACATTTCAATTTCTTTCTTTGACTACATGTGTTCCTAAATTGATCACACATTATTCAAAGAGGGGCAAATGTTTGCACCCTAAAATGGTCGCCTAGACTATGGGCCCCCATTATTCAGTTTATCAAATTTCCTGAATCAATGGTTTGCAATGTTTTATTAAATCAATACAAATCAATTTTTTTGATCAAATTGTAATTAATTCAATTATTTCAATATTTTAAGGTTTGATCATTTTATCCTAAGTCTTATTTAATTAAAATAAAACCTCTCTTTTAATTAAATAATTAATTCACATTTAATTAATTAATAGAAAAGCCCCTCTTTTAATTTAATTAAATATCTCCTATTTAATTAAAAGAACTTGCTCCCTTATAATTAAATGAAATCCCACTTGGAAAAAGGAAATAAATTAAATAATTCTTTTTTATTTTATGTACACTTAAATGCACATATTTCTAAGTGGTATTCCACTTAATTTTCCTCCTCTTTACTCATTGGTGGAATTTTTTCTCGCATGGATCATTCTTTATTCACCCTTGATTAAATCTTATTGCCTCTTAATCTTAATCATCTATTCTTCTTGATAAGGGAGAGCCCTCTCCTTATTTTTAACATCCATGATTTTGCTGTTGTTATGTTGCATATTTGGAGAGCAATTTTTGGAGGAGTTTGAACATTAAATCTTTTTGTGGAGAACTTCTATCTTCTTGTCTTCTTCTCTAATGCATCCATGGCTTCCATCATAATGATCCATCCATGCATTTCCATATTAGCTTAGATCCATATTTGTTTTCATAGATTAATATTGCATTGTTATTTCCTTTCATAGATTAGATTTAATTTTTTGCATTGCTTTACATTGTCATCATTTAGATTAGTTTGCATCTTCACTTGAATTCATATTTTGATTTTCGAATCTCTCATTTTATGGTGTACTTGCATGGGCACAAACTAGGTCAAATTGAGAGCCTCCATCACAAACCCTTGCAGTCCATGAATAGAGAGCTACAAGCTGCCATTTGAGACCTCATTCTTGAGTAATCTTGGATATAATGACTCATTTAAGTGTGCTCACATTTTAGCCATACACTAGTGCTACAAGAGATTCTTGCTCAATTGGGCCCTCATGTTGAGGAGCACCAACAAGATCATAATTAGGAAGAGGGGTCTCATCATGGAGAAGCCCATCATTCAAAGCATCAAGAGGAGGAGCGTGAATGGGAACATTCTCATACACTATCTAGTAGAAGAAGGCATGGATGGAGGGGTCATGGTTGGGATGATGACAATTTCATTCAAGTTGAAATGATGTAGGAACTTCAAAGGTCCAAACCACCAGTGTTTGATGGCCAGGGGACAGGACTCAAGGTTGAGACTTGGTTGCTTGATATGGGGCATTTTCTATCCTTACTACCTTATGGGAGCAATGTGAAGGCCTAATGTATGATCACATAGTTTAGGGAACATGGTTCTATTTGGTGGGATGTAGAGAGTGATAGGCTATAGATCAATGTTACAAATCTCACCTAGAAGATCATTGAGGAGAGGTTCAGAGAGAAATTCCTCTCACCATTGTATCATGAGGCTCACATTGATGAATTTCATGAGCTTAAGCAAGGCTTTATGATAGTAGATCGATATGAGAAGAAGTTCGTTGGGTTGAAGCAGTTTTTGAGCTACAAGCATGATGAGGAACTCACCACTCAACATTTTTTAAGAGGCCTCAGGGACTCCATCATTGGGGATTTCAATGCTCATCAACCAAGAACACTTTCTCTAGCCATTGAGAAGGTAAGGATCATAGAGAGCAATGTGGCTAGGGGATTTAATGGTAAATCTAGTTCTCAGAACTAAAGTGGATGACCTTTAGGATAGGATGCATAGTATTCTCAGTCCTTAAGGAAGGGCTAGACCCAGTAAACACACTCTAAAGGTGGTTCTTGATGTATTTGACAGAAGTGGTATTGGACCAAAAGTGGACCAAATTATGGCACCTCAGGTAAGAAAGGAGATAATTAAAACCAAGGACATAAATCTTAGTAGGATCATCCTCATCATAGTGTTTTGAAAATCTCTAGCAGGGGTAGTGCACCTTATCCTAGTGCTACTCAATGTGGCTATGGAATAGGTTCCAGCTTTGCAGGGAACTATTATTGTTGTGGCTAGCCTAGCCATAGATATTTTGAGTATTCTATCACACCATCTATAGGACATGGTAAGGGTGTAGCTAGATCAAAGCCTACAATGGGAGATGCTGGAAAGAATCATCGACTCTTTGTGATAGTTAACAATCATCAAGTTGAGCATCACAGTATGGTAGTCGAGGCTATAGGTACATTGTATGGTATTTGAACTTTAATTTTGTTTGACTCTAGTGCTTTAAATTCTTTCATTTCACCATCTCTTTTTCAGTGATGTGGGCTAGTGGTAGTGTCTTAGGTCGATAGATGGAAGGTTGAGTTAGCCACAGGTTCCAAAGTGACTGTAGATTCTTTAGTTGGCTATTGTAGTTTGAATTTGGGAACCTGCACCACTATAGTGGATCTATGCATTCTACCTTTGGGAATGTATGACATTGTGTTGGGCATGGATTGGTTAGCCACCCATTAGGAAAATATTGATTTCCATTGCAAGACAGTACAATGTGTTGATGACACTAGTGGGCAAGTGGAACTTTTGGGAGTTTTGAGACCAATCTCACTTTGGATGATCTTATCTACTTAGCTAAAACAAAGTGTGTGGAAAGGTTATTAGTTGTTTCTTATGTCTGTCAGTAATCTTAAGGAAGCTAAGAGCTATAAAATCACATTTAATGATCACCCACTTCTTCGTTAGTATGCTGATGTGTTTTGATGAGATTCTAGGTATGCGAACATAGTGTGACATTGATTTTCAAATCGATCTTTTACTAGGAATGAAGCCAATTCCATGAGCTCCTTCCTGCATGACTACTTAGGAGTTGAGTAAGCTCAGATTGTAGTTGGAGGAATTGTTGGCCAAGGGCCATATTCATCCTAGTGTATCCCAATGTGGTGCACCAGTCATCTTCTTGAAGAAGAAGGATGGTTGTTTTCTTTTGTGCATTGACTACCAAATTATTGAATAAGGTGACAATGAAGAAACATTATCCTTTTCTGAGGATAAATGACTTGTTCAATCAGATGAAGGAAGAATGAGTGTTCTCAAAGATTTATCTAAAGTTAGGATACCATTAGCTTCATATTCAGGAGGCTAACATTCATCAAACATCCTTTTGTACATGGTATGGGCATTATGAGTTCGCAGTTGTACCCTTTCGGTTAACCAATGCACCATCAGTGTTAATGAGTTTGATGAATGGTGTATTTCACACTTACCTTAATCAGTGTGTCATTATATTTTTGGATGACATGTTGATTTTTTTGTAGACTATGGAGGAGCATGAAGTCCATTTACATTAGGTATTGCAGTGCTTGAGAGATCATCAATAGTATGGTAACTTGAGTAAATGTGGGTTCTTCTAGTTAGAGGTGAAGTTTTTGGGACACATCATCACTAGTGATGGAATTATAGTGGATCTAGAGAAAATTTGTGCTATCATGGATTGGTTGCTACCCAATAATGTCTCAAATGTTCATAGCTTTATAGGATTGGTGGGTTACTATTGTCACTTCATAAAAAATTTCTCACATGTAGCTCATCCCATCACTTCTCTTTAGTAGAAAGGGAAGAAGTATGTTTGGTCAGACCAGTGCAAGGAAACATTTAATGTGAGTGTTTGACTAGTGCACCAGTCATTGCAGTGCCTAATCCTATAGGTGATTTCATGGTTTGCACATATGCTTTGTTGGAAGGCATGGGTGCAATGTTGATGCAGGATGGCCAAGTGATTTCATATGAGTCTAGGAAACTCAAGGACCATGAGCTTAACTACCCCACTCATGATTTGGAACCTATGGTCATGGTGAATGCCCTTGTCCATTGGAGGCATTTTCTTTTGGTACACAGGTTTGAGTTACATAGTGATCATAGAAGCTTGTAGTATATCCTTACTCAGCCAAACTTGAATGCACAACAACATCGCTAGATGGAGTTCTTGTGTGAGTATGACTTTGATGTTCATTACATTGAAGGGTAGGAGAATGTCATCATAGATGCCTTGAGTAAGAGGTGACATAAGCTATTAGTGTTCTCATTGGGAGTGGATTTGCAAGGTCATAGCTTGGAGACTTTTTCTAGTGACACTTGGTATCAGGAGGTGAGGATGGAGATCAAGTTTGGACATAACCTTGAGGGATATTTTTAGGTTATAGGATTGAGTTTGATGGTCTACTGTGACACTTGGGGCATATCTATGTACCTATGTCTAGTGATCTTCATACCTTGGTCTTGTCAAAAGTACGTTGTGCACTATATTTTGCATATCTCGATGTCAAGAAGATGCATGCTAATCTTAGATAGCTATACTTTTAGGCAAGGATGAGACGTGATGTTACTATTTGTTTTGCTCAATGTCTTAAGTGCCAGAGAGTGAAGGTAGAGCATTAGCATCTAATAAGTCTATTGCAGCCACATACCATGCCAAAGTCAAAGTGGGATATGATATCCATTAATTTTATCATAGGGTTTCTTATGTCATCATAGAGACATGATTGTATCATGGTGATAGTGGACTAGTTGTCCAAGGTACCACTTTTTTCACCCATAAGAGCATTCTACACTTCTTCTATAATGCATGTTTTCTTGGAGGATATTGTTTATCACATGGGATTCCTTGTTGGATCATTTTAGATAGAGATTTAGGGTTTACTTCTTCACTATGGACACCACTCTAGTATGCTTTTGGTTGCAGCTCAATTTTAGTTTAGGTTATCACCTAGAGATCAATGGTCAGACTAAGAGAGTGAATCAAGTTTTGGAGGATATCCTTCGCATGTATGTTATGGATTGGCATGTGAAGTGGGAGGACTATTTGTATCTTATTGAATTTTCATACAACAATGGGTATCATAGTTCTCTTGGCATTTCACCTTTTCAAGTGATCTAGATTATATAGAAGATCTTGTTGGAAATGATTTTAAAGATCATGAATGAAGAATGATGGAATTGGTAAAGAATGTTTTCAATCATTGTTTTTTCATTCATGTCAAACTTGCTACATGGAGGAATGACAATTACTTTAGTGATCCAAGTACTATCAATTGGTTGATTGACAAGGAGGAGGCAATCAATAAGATGTAACTAGAGCACCTAGAGAAAGGTTGAAGTTATGATGTTGTAATGAAGTATAAGGATTAGCTAAGTCATTGATGAAATAGTGTATTGGTGACATACTCTAAGAGGAATGGACACACTAAGACACATCAAAGATGTATTGTTTAACTAAGTCATTTGTAAAGCCTAACTAAGTTCATTTGAGAGAGTCGAGAAAATTCTTAGTTGAAGCCGAGCTAGTTCAACTTCAATGTGTGCCGAGCAATCCTTCAGGTGTCGAGTAATTGTTCAGGTGCCGAGTAATTTTTCAAGTGCTGAGCAACTTAGGGAAAGACTTCAGGTTCTGAGCATTAGAAAATAGGTAATGGATGCCAAGCAAATTTCTTTAGGTGTCGAGCATTAGTAAACCAATGATGTCGAGTTGTTGCATTATTTGTTAAGTCAAAAGATTCGCTAGATCAGTAACAATAAGTTTGTTGCATTGAATTTTTTGAATTAGTTAGATGATAAGGATGATGAGTAGATGTCACAAAATTTTATGTAAACCATGCAAACCAATTCAAGGGGAATGCTGATGGACTTATCATGAAGTTTCTAGAAGAAACAATTTAGAGGGAAAATAATATCGTTTTCTCAAGATTAAATCAAATTGATAAGCAGGAAGATTTGAGCAAGAAATGAAGAACAAAAATTCTTTATAAGGAGTTATAGGTCAAAGATTAAGTGCACATGTGTGAGAGGGAGTTGGTCATAAGAGTGGTCACGTAAAGAAGCCAAGACAAGGCTAGTGTGAAGTGTCAAGAAGAGGACACAATGAGGAGTAATCACAGAGCATCAAGACTCTAAGTTGATCAAGTGACCATAGAGTGCATTGGCATAACAAGTGAAAGAACTCAAGGAGATAGATCTTGAAGGGTGAACAAGCTGTTAGCACTACAAGGGAGAAAAGCCAAGAAAAGAAAAGAACTGAAGAGTGATCTGAAATCTACAAGGTTAAAGTTGCAATCTTTATCAAGTCAAAACCTTTCTAATACTCTCTTACCATTGTATTAGACATTGAAATCCTACATTGCTAGGTTATCTTAATAGCTAGGTGGATAAGGCTCAGGAAAAGGATAGAAGATCCCCAAGAGAAGGATAAGAGATCCTTAGGAGAAGGATAGGAGATCCTTCGAGAGGGATAAAAGATTCTTTTGAGAAGGTGACTGTAAATCCCATGGACTTGGGTGAGCCTAACAGCTCTATGTAAATCCCTTAACAGTGTGGCATTCTAAGTTGAATGTTCTTAAGTCCTCTAACAAGGAACACTCCTAACAGGGTGTAGAAATCCTTTAACAAGGTCACATTTAACAATGTGTAAAGCCTTTAACAGGACAGGCCTTCAATAGGGCAAACCATCAGAAGTGGTTGAAATCAATTGTGCAGTTATTTTTTGGGTGTCATCCCCACCCCAATTTTACCTTCTTATTCTTGGAGGGTTTTTGGGTCACCAAAATCCTTTGTGTTATGTTGTGATACATGTTTACTTTTCATGATTGTTTAATGTTTAATTACATGCTTGATAAGAAATTAAAAAGGATAGTACTTTTGATTCACTCTCATTTTATTAAAAAATTTGGATTGAACACTATTGGACCTTGAATAACTGATTCACCCCTCCTCTCAGTTATTCTAAAGAATTCTAACAATTGGTATTAGAGCACACTGCTGATTTGTTTCAAGGTAATAGTAGCAGGAAGATCAAGATGTCCAAGAGAGAAGTTCCCAAGCTAAACAAAGACAACTTTATTGCATGGCGAAGTCTAATAAAGTTGCACCTCAAATCAATAGGTGACTATGCATAGGCCTCAATCACAGTTGATCATGTAGACCCTGTAGGACCCCTCACTACAGATGACATGAGCAAGAAGAAGGAGCACAATCAAGCGATGTTAGATATTGCTTCAGCACTAAGCTTTGCCGAGTATGATGGCATCAAAGAATGTGGTACTGCACATCAGATGTGGGAAACAATATTATCAAGACTCTATGGAGGAGAGGATAATGTTAAGAGAGCCAAAAGAGAAAGCCTAAGAGGAAAGTTTGATGACATGAAAATGGAAGAAGGAGAGAATGTTGCTCAATATGGTGCAAGGATGAAAGAAGTGGTAAGTGCCATAAGAAGCCTAGGAGGACAGTTATCAAAAGAAATAGTATGTAGCAAATACTTGGGAACTTTTCTTTCTATCTATGTTATAAGAGTATCAGTCATCCAAGAGCTAAGATGTGTACTAGGCAACACATTATCATTTGAAGGAATAATTGGAAGACTCACTGCCTCTGAGCTATCCAACTTTGACAACTACAAGCCAGAAAACTTTGAATCTGCATTCAAAGCCAAGATGACAATAAAAGACAATGAGGAGGTTCAAACAAAGAAAAAGAGTGGAAAAGGAAAGTATGTATCTATTGACAAAAGCACTGATAAAGATGATGTAGACCAATTTGAGGAATTACTAGCAAGAAGATTTCACAGAGGAAGAGGAAAATTCAAAGGTAAGCTGCCAATCATTTGTTTCAATTGTAATGAAGTTGGTCACATTGTAGCCAAATGCACACAAAAGAAAAATTACAGGGATGGAGGCAAATTCAAGAACAAGAAAGAGGACAACAAGGACTACAGAGGTAAAGGAAAAAGATGCTACATTGTTGAAGAATACTCTAACAAGAATGGTGATGAAGTAGTTTATGTGGCTATAAAAGATGAATTAGATGAAGATGAAGCAACTGCCTTGGTAACCTACATGAAAAGAATAAAAAATGGATCATAGATAGTGGATGCTCTCATCACATGACTAGAGAGAAAATTAAGTTCATTTCCTTTACTCAATATGAAGGAAATAGTGTTAGATTTGGTAACAATGCACCATGTCGGATCAAAGAGAAAAGTAGTATCAAGCTTACTGAAAAGATATCATGTGATAATGCATGCTATGTTGATGGCCTGAATTATAACTTGTTAAGTGTCTCATAGTTAGGCAACATAGGATGTAAGGTTGAATTTGAAAATAGAGTTGCCAATATTTATGATTCTCAAGGAATTCTAATAGGAAAAGGTGACTAGACTAGGATTAATTTGTTCTACCTAGACATGGAAGATGTTTCTTGTCTCATTGTTCAAACTGATGATGTATGGTTATGGCACAAGAGGTTATGTCATGTAAATTTTGAATACCTAATAACCATCAGCGAAATGAAGAAAGTTGGAGGTCTACCAAAGTTGAAGAAGCCTAATAACACCATGTGCAAACAATGCCAACTACGGAAGATGACCAAGTCAACTTTCAAAAGCAAGGCCTATACTTCTAATGAAGTATTAGAGCTAGTTTTTATTGACTTGTGTGGTCCTATTGAAGTGCAAAGCTACAAAGGTGAAACATACATAATGCTATTTGTAGAAGACTATTCAAGGATGATGAAAGTCATGTTCCTAAAACAAAAATTAGATGTGTTACAAATGTTCAAATGGTACTTGGCTAGATTTGAGAAAGAGACTGGGAAGAGGCTAAAATGTCTCAAATCTGATAGAGGAGGAGAATTTGAAAAATTTTGCAATGAAAGAGGAATCAAAAGGCAAACATCAACACCTAGGACTCCACCTCAGAATGGTATAGCAGAAAGAAGGAATATATCAGTTATTGACTATGCCAGGACCTTAATGATGGAGAAAAATGTTACACTCAAGTACTGGAGAGAAGCTATAAGTACTGTAATCTACACACTCAACAGAGTTCGAGTCAAGAAAGGTACAAATGCAACACCTTTTGAATTATGGTATGGACATTCTCCTAATGTAAAACATTTCAAAATATTTGGATGCAAATGTTATATATATAAAGAGTCTAGAAATGGAAATTTTGATGCAAAGAGTGAGGAAGGCACATTTTTTGGTTATTCTACTAGAAGCAAAGCTTATAAGTTCTTGAATGTTAAGACTAACAAAGTAGTAGAAAGTGCAAATGTGAAATTTGATGAGCTTCCAGAAGTTCAAAGTGTTGAGAACACCAAGAAAGCAGAAGAATACAAGACCTTTGTATACTTTTATGAAGGTGTACCTAATAATGGTGAAGTTGCAACTCAGAATGACAACCAGCAACAAAATCTAGTATCTGTTGTGTCACAAATAGTGAATGCTGAGCAGCAGACACATTCAAAAGCTGACTGCAAAATAAAAAGAATGTTCATTTAGATTTTGAGAACTATCAATAGGAAGGAAATGAAGAAATATCTGATGAAAATACACATGAAGATTCAGATTCTAAAAGAGATAACATGCAAACAAGGAAAGAACCAGTATTGGCAAAGTATGTAAGAAGACATCATCCTGCACATCAAATTATTGGAAACAAAGAGGCAGGACCAATGACAAGGAATAGACTCAGAAGTGAGACATGTCTACACAGAAAAATGGAACCAAAAATAGTAAGTGAAGCCATAAAAGATGATGACTAGTACAATGCTATGAAAGAAGAAATAGAACAAATTGAAAGGAACAAGACATGGACCTTAGTCTCAGGACCTGCTGACAAGAATGTAATTGGAACCAAGTGGGTGTTTAGAAACAAGTTAGATGAGAATGGTGAAATCACAAGGAACAAGGCAAGACTAGTCTATAAAGGGTATGCACAAGAAGAACGACTAGACTATGAAGAAATTTTTGCTCTACTTGCCAGAATGGAAGGAGTAAGGACCTTACTGGCATATGCAGCCTTCAAAGGATTTAAAGTCTATCAAATGGATGTCATGTCTACATTTCTAAATGGTATACTTGAAGAGGAAGTCTACATAGAGCAACCAAAAGGATTTGTTGATGAAAATAACGAAAACAAGGTATGCAAATTGCATAAGGCTCTATATGGATTAAAGCAAGCACCTAGAGCTTGGTATGAGAGACTTCACAAGTACCTAGTGCAAATAGGATTTGAAAGAACTGATGATAACAACAACATGTACATCAAATCAGAAGAAGGTAATGATATCCTTGTATCTAAAATCTTTTTGGATGACATAGTTTTTGGAGGAAAGGAAGCACTTTGCAAAAGTTTTTTTGACAAAATGGAACATGAGTTTGAGATGTCTATGTTTGGAGAAATCAAGTTCTTTGTTGGATTGCAAGTACATCAACTAAAACATGGTATATTTGTGACACAATCAAAGTACATCAAAGAGATACTCAGGATGTTTGGATTGGAAGACTCCAAACCTGTCCGCACACCAATGGCAATAGGACATAAGCTATCCAAAAATGATGAATCAGTTGGAGTCAATCAAACAATGTACAGATCCATGATTGGAAAACTATAATATGTTGTACATAGCAGTTGGAATAGTGGCTAGATTCTTTGCTAATCCTAGAGAAAATCATTTCATGGCTATAAAAAGGATAATGAGGTATCTCAAAGGAACTGATGATTTTGGCCTATATTACAAAAAGAATGAGAATTTTGAGCTTAATGCATATACAAACGTAGATTAGGGAGGCAACATTGATGATAGGAAAAGCACAAGTGGAGGAGCATTATTCTTAGGTAAAAGGCTAGTTACTTAGACTAGCAAGAAACAAACATGCACATCTCAGTCCACCATAGAAGTAAAATATGTAGCAGCAGCAGTCAATTGCACAAACATTGTGTCGCTCAAACATCTATTGAAAGGAATGAAAGAAGAGGTAACCAAACCTATGATACTATATTGTGATAATACAAGTGCTATAAACATATCCAAGAATCTAGTAATGCATGCAAAAACCAAGCCTCTTGTAATCAAGTATCATTATGTCAAAGAATTGGTGGAAGACAAACAAGTGAAGATGGAGTACATTCACACAAAGGAACAAATTGCAGATATCTTCACCAAACCATTGCCCAAGAATACTTATGAATATCTTAGAGGCAAGTTGGGGGTAATGCCCCTAACTCAAGCAGTCTAAAGAAACAAAGAAGCTGCTCTACATCAATAGCAGTAGATCCTTGCAATATTAGAAGAATGATGCAGAGGATGATAACAGGAATAGAAATTCTAGATTAGTCACAAGCATGGTGGTAGAGGGAGAAAACATGAGATGCAAAGCTTATATTTAGCATGTTGAAGATGCTACATCTTAGGCATTTATGTCAAAGAGGGAGATTTATGAGAAACTGATCAATGAAAGGTAAAGATATGGAGATGTATGAGAATGTATGAAAGGAGAGATGAAAGAGGGAGATTTAAAAGAGATAAGAAACTGATCAACAAGCAGCTATGAAGGAAGGATCAGGAATACAGAGTAAAGATGCAATAGTCAAGAGGGAGAAGCAGAACAAAGGATTCAGTTTGTATCAGCAAAAGAGGTAGACATGATACAAAAAGGAAGATATGTAATGACAACAAGTTTTATGTTTGGTATATAATTTTGGTGGTAACTAAGTTGATCAGCTCAATCAATTGATCAGTTTGGTTTGTCATCAATGCCAAAAGGGAGATTGTTGGAAATGATTGAAAAGATCATGAATGAAGAATGATGGAATTGGTAAAGAATGTTTTCAATCATTGTTTTGTCATTGATCTCAAACTTGCTACTTGCAGGAATGAAAATTGCTTTAGTGATCCAAGTACTATCAATTGGTTGATTGACAAGGAGGAGGCAATCAATAAGATGTAACTAGAGCACCTAGAGAAAGGTTGAAGTTATGATGTTTTAATGAAGTATAAGGATCAGCTAAGCCATTGATGAAATAGTGTATTGGTGACATACTCTAAGAGGATGGAGACACTAAGACACATCAAAGATGTAAGGTTTAACTAAGTCATTTGTAAAGCCTAACTAAGTTCATTTGAGAGAGCCAAGCAAGCTAGTTAGAGTTAAGCAAATTCTTAGTTGAAGCCGAGCTAGTTCAACTTTCGTGTGTGCTGAGAAATCCTTCAAGTTTTGAGTAATTGTTCAGGTGCCGAGTAAATTTTCAAGTGTCGAGTAACTCAGAAAAAGACTTCAGGTGCCGAACATCAAAAAATAGGTAATTGATGTCCAACAAATTTCTTCAAGTGTTGAGCATCAGTAAACCAATGATGTCGAGTTGTTACATTATTTGTTAAGTCAAAAGATTCGCCAAATTAGTAATGATAACTCTGTTACATTGAATTTTGTGAATTAGTTAGATGATAAGGATGATGAGTAGATGTCACAAAATTTTATGTAAACCATGCAAACCAATTCAAGGTGAATGCTAATGGACTTATCATGAAGTTTCTAGAAGAAACAATTTGGAGGGAAAACAATATCATTTTCTCAAGATTAAATCAAATTGATAAGTGGGAAGATTTGAGTGGGAAATGAAGAATAGAACTTCTCTATAAGGAGTTATAGGTTAGAGATCAAGTGTGCATGTGTGAGAGGGAGTTGGTCATAAGAGTGGTCGTGTGAAGAAGCCAAGACAAGGCTAGTGTGAAGTGTCAAGAAGAGGACACAGAGAGGAGTAAGCACATAGCATCAAGACTCTAAGTTGATCAAGTGACCATAGAGTACATTGGCATAATGAGTGAAAGAACTCAAGGATATAGATCTTGAAGGGTGAACAAGCTGTCAGCACTGCAAGGGAGAAAAGCCAAGCAAAGAAAAGAACTGAAGAGTGATCTGAAATTTGCAAGGTTAAAGTTGCAATCTTTATCAGGTCAAAACCTTTCTAATACTCTCTTACCATTGTATTAGACATTGAAATCCTACATTGCTAGGTTAGCTTAACAGCTAGCTAGATAAGGCTCAGGAAAAGGATAGAAGATCTCTAGGAGAAGGATAAGAGATCCTTAGGAGAAGGATAGGAGATCCTTAGAGAGGGATAAAAGATTCTTTTGAGAAGGTGAATATAAATCCCATGGACTTGGGTGAGCCTAACAACTCTATGTAAATCCCTTAATAGGGTGGCATTCTAAGTTGAATGTTCTGAACTCCTCTAATACTAACAGGGTGTAGAAATCCTTTAACATGGTCACATTTAATAGTGTGTAAAGCCTTTAATAGGGTAGGCCTTTAACAAGGAAAACCATTAGAAGTGGTTGAAATCAATTGCACAGTTATTTTGTGGGTGTCATCCCCACCCCAATTTTACCTTCTTATTCCTAGAGGGTTTCTGGGTCACCAAAATCCTTTGTGTTATGGTGTGATGAATGTTTACTTTTCATGATTGTTTAATGTTTAATTGCATGCATGATAAGAAAGTAAAAAGGATGGTACTTCTGATTCACTCTCATTTTATTAGAAAATTTGGATTGGAAATTATTGGACCTTGAATAATTGATTCACCCCCCCCTCTCAGTTATTCTAAAGAATTCTAATAGATCTAATATTTTTGAAAGTATTTTTCATTTTTTTTTATAGTTTTCTATATCTTTTTGTTTGGGCTTTTCGAAGGTCTTCTGCTCAAAATTTGAAGCTGAAACTATAATTAGTCCCTAAAACTAAGTAGCTGAAGGCTCACTATTTTAGGGATTGAACTAGAATTTTAGTTCTTCTTTCCAATGGTGTAAGTGGTTTGGAATTTTGAGTTATAGGTCAAAAGTTATGACCCCGACAAGTTGGGGTAATTAAGCACCTAGTTTTGAATAAGTTTAGCTTAATTTGTTGTTTTTATTTGTTAGTCATATAAACATTTTCAATTCATGTTATGGTGGCTATTGATATTCCACCATTGTATATATTCCTTCAATCTCAATAAATAAGATGGCTTTTGCTTTGCATACAACTCTTTCGAGTTTTGCAAGATTTTCCAAAATTTTAACATTGGTATCGTAGGTAATTGTTTCACCAGATATCATGTTTGCAACCCACTTTGTCAATTTAGATCATCAAGCCTTGTATGGTAAATCATGTTGTACCCTTTTGAGTTGTGATCGTTCAGAGAACTAAGTTCTTTTGGGTCCAAAGATGCTTTAGGATATAGAGCAGTAGGTTGTTCACATTAGGGAACATTTGGTTACTACTCAGGATAGGCAAAAGAAGTATGCAAAAGCCCATAGTTTGGATAGTCATAGGTGACGGGGTGTTTTTAACACTGTGGCTAAGAAAGAGGCCCATCCATTACAAGAAAGGCTCTAAGTTGGTGCCATATTTTTTTGAACCATTTGAGATCCTTGAGAGGATTGGTCATATTGCTTATTGTCTAGCATTGCCACCTAGCCTATTGCACATCCATGATATTTTTCATGTTTCTATTTTGAGGTAGTATATTCTAATGTGACCCATGTTCTTGAGATGACAATAGGTCTATGATGATATATGATTATCTAGTATTTGGACTTTTTTTTTAATTATCTTATGTGATGGATTTTATGCTATGGTTATTTACTTCATTCTTGTCTCTTTATGCTTTATGTGAATGTGAGTGATGTAAATGGATTATTTGCATATGATTGAATAAATTATTAAATTAGTTATTTAATGCATTTATTGCTTCGGCTATGTTATTATATGCAATTGCACTTGATTGTATGTTTTAGTGTGCAAGATTCATATCCCTGACAGTGGCACATGGAGTTGGTGACTCAACTATCCATATTTTACCAATGTAATCCCTATATGGTTGATGCACCCTTATTTAATTGTATAAATTAGACCTTTTGGTGATTATTATATCCAAACTCATCTACATTATGTGATTAGACCAGTGAGCATGTCTGTGCATTTAGAGGTTCGCATTGTCATGAAAGTTTTAAGGTTTTTTCTACGATTTTGGGTTTTCAGGATTTAAATATTATTGAATTTAATTTTTGGCAGCTTTGCCTTAGGTGAATTCCTATTATGAGGGATAGCCTATTTTATTTTGGGTCAATTCAAAGTTTAGCTAGTCTAACTAGCTATTTGCTCTAATTGATTATTCACTCAAAAAGTGAATAAGTGTTGAAAAAGGGATTTATTTTCTAACTTCTCACTTTTGAAAAATACAAATTTGATAGTTTTTTTGAGAATCTTCTTCTGGAGGATCACATTTCCATTTTTTGTGGGAGCTGTGAGCATGGGATCTTCATGAGGTCACTCTCATTGGATCTGACTCGGGTAGTCCTGACTTTGTCATGATTTCTAACACTTTCAATGGGTGATTTATTTTATAGTGTGTCTTTCAGTTTCAACCCCTTTTTCTATTAGGTAGGGCTTTCCTATTTTCTTGTTTTTGCTTCATTTTAGCTTTTGTTTCTAGTAGCAGTTTGGTAGGAGGCTAGGAATTAGTGTTACCCTCCATTTTTGTTTGCTAGTTCTACCTAGTTGGTTGGGTATGAATATTTTCTCTATTTTTGGGATGGGGGTTTGAGGTTTCACACTATTATGCTGGTCATTTTTGCATACAATGTTTGAACCCAAATATTATTAGATTTTTGTGGTTTTTGTACCCAAGGACCAAATGGGTTTTAATTTTGAAGTTTTCTAGTTTTTAGGGTTTTTACCTCATTTTGCGTGTCACCCTATTTTCTCAAATTTTCTTGGTATGAGTTTGGTCATGGACCTGGATCATCTATTTGGATGTTAGTTAGACCATTGTTGCACTTTTATGTTGCATTGGGATGCAAGCCACATCCGTCCTCTCAAGTCTATTTTTGGTTGAGTGACTTTCTACATTATGTTCTCATCTAGTCCTTGTGTTATGATCTTCATGATGGTGGTGTGCCACACATGAGCATGTGCACGTACACTTGTTGAGTGACTTGCAAGTCCCAATCTTTCATGGTACTTTTAGAAGTTATGATCATCAAGGTTGGGTTGAGAATTTTCATGCCTATGGGCACTCATCATTAGATGAGAATGGGTAGGGTAGGGTAGCAAATGGAGGGGGCTTCTTTTCTACAACCTAATACCTATTTCCCAAGGGTTGGCATGCAAAATTTTTAATTAACTGATCACTAAAGAAAATACTAGGTGGTAATAAAACTTAAGATAATAAAATGTGTGTGTGGGGCCCTCCATTGAGGAGTTTAAACACATGATTTGAGCTTGGGATTTTGGATGCCAAGGGACTCTCCATGATGTCAGCACCTACTTAGTAGCCCATTAAGTGTCTGACCAGGACCTATAGTTTATGCATTATATATGATCTTGGTTTTAGTAATCATACTATCTGGCATGAGTGTTAGCCATGGATGTTTTCTTTTTGTGTGTTTGTGGTTGGATCATTATCTCCTTCAGCATGGTGGGAGTGAGTCTACGGGTTCTACATGGTTGGGAGGTGTAGCTACCTATACCACTATTGAGGACCAATGTACAAAGATAGTCTATTGTCTCAGTGTGACCATTGCTAGATTTTTTCACTTGGTACTTTGGGTTCTAGAGTATGCTTTCTTGTGATTTATGCTTTCATTGGAATGCTTGTATATCATGTTTGGATGATGTTAGTATTGAAAATTTTCTTTGTATGATGTTTAGCATATGTTAGTTGAATTGTAGGATTATCTTATGCTTTACTTCTAGCATGTTAGATTCCCTTATGCTTATGTTGTAACACATTTTAGTAGTGATGTCCTCATAAGATAGCACCGACAATTTGATCAGTAGTTTGGGATGTTATGCATAAGAGATGGCTAGGGCCCATGATGATCTTGTGATGATATTATGGTTGGGAGGAATGACATACTTAGTTTGGTTGTACTATTCATTATGATGTTACTTTAGTTTATTATCATATTGCTTTCAGACATTGTGATGTTCCTTTTGTACTTTCCCTTCATTTCTTGATTAGATGGTTAGATGTAGTTTTCATCTTTTAGTATTGTGTTCAAGTGTTTAAGCTTTGAATTGTGGATCTGGTACTCCCCAGTGTAGAGGTTCTAAACTCTATTTAACACTTTAGTTTTTCCTTAGGAGTTTTTCTTGCATTCCTGGGTGACCATGTGTTAGCATGGGGTGATATAATAAAGAGTTGCAAACCCAAAGGAGTTCTATTGTGCGATACTAGAAAGTATCCCACCTCTTAGGAAGAAATATCATGCGATACTAGAAAGTATCATACCCCCTTTGAAGAAGTGTCATATGATATTGGTAAAGTATTACACACCCTCTTGAAAAGTGTTTCCCAAACCCTAAAACTATCACACCTCTTCTTGAAAAAGGTTATACAATGCTAGAAAGTATCACATAGTGTTGATTTAAAGTATTGCCTAGTATTTGCAAAAACATATTTAGGTAGATAGCAAACACGTTTCAATTTGACCCAAACCTATTGGGAAGTGTTTTGGCTACCCTCTTAGGTGTTCTTCAATCCTTTGATGATGCATTTTGAATTCTAAATATTTTGATTCAAATTTAGTTGTACATCTTCCATAGTCAGTCATTTTGGTCAGTAGTGGCATTTGGAGATCCCTTGGTATTGGGATGTTTGGTTAGTCTTCTATTGTGATCTTTGTGATCCTGGTATGTCATATGTCATGTGCATCCATACTTGTTTTAAAATTAAAAAAGTTATCTTGGCTTATATTTATCCTTGTTTCCAAGGATCTCTAAGTGGGGAATTACAAACTTCACATCCATTTGATATACCTTCTAGTGTTGGGCTACAATTGCTATGAAAACGCACAGTTTCCATTCTTGCAACTATGGCATATGGCTCATCATAATATTTGTCATACTATTGCTTGCACCCCTTGACCACTAAACATACCTTATGCCTATCTATTTTTCCTTCAGCATTGTACTTGGTCTTCTAAACCCATTTCACTCCAATTACTTGCTTCATAGGAGGCAAAGTAGTAAACTCCCATGTGTCATTTCTTTCAATAGCATCTATTTCCTTATCCATGGCATTACACCATTTCTCTTCATTTACAACTTCCTCAAAATAAATTGGATCACTATGAGAAAATAATGCAAAATTTATACTCATCATAATCTTCCTCATACCTTTCTTCTTGGCATATCTCCCTTAGACTTTTAGTCTTTCTTGGCCATAGGGAGGCAAGAGTGGGATCTGAATTCTTAGTATTGTTATTGCTACTATTTTGCATACTAGCTTGAGGCTATCTTGAAGTTCTTGGAGTTGTCACTCAACATGTAAGGGGCTACTTGCCTTTCTACCTTTGTCTTCAATCTATATTTGTTGTTCCATCTTCTTGTTGATCACTAGTGTCATCTTCTTCCTTGTCAATAGTACTTTTATTGAAGTGCTTGAAGATTCATTAACCAAGCCATACAATGACTAATTTTCAATAAACTCCACATCACTTGAAATGATGATCCTCTTGGAGATTGGATCATACAATCTATAAGCCTTTGATTCTGAGCTCTAACCTATGAATATACACTTCACACCTTTATCATCTAGCTTCTTTCTTTCTTCCTTAGGCACATATGCATATGCTACACATCTAAACACTGTCAAGTGCTCAACTTTCCATTTGTTCCTTGACCAAGCCTCAAGATGAATCTTGTCACAAACTAACTTTGTGGGACACCTATTAATCAAATGCTACTACTTCTCCCCAATATTTAGTTGGGAGTCCTTTTTCTTTCATCATGCTTCTTTCCATTTGAACAATGGTCATATTCTTTCTCTCAGCCACTCCATTTTTCTATGGAGTATAACTGGTTGTAAGCTCTTTCTTTATGCCATTTTGCCTACAAAAATTTACAAAAAAGTTGGAGGTATACTCCCCTCCTCTATCTAATATAAGTACTTTAACATAGTGTCCACATTCTTTTTCAGCTAGGGCTTTAAATTCAACAAATGCCTCAAATGCCTCAAATTTTTTCTTCAAAAAATACACCCATGTCCTACAACTGAAATTATCTATAAATGTCATAAAATAAGTACTCCCCTCAATAGAAGTAGTTTGCATAGGGCCTACCAAATCAAAATGCACCAACTCTAATGGTGCTCTAGCCCTTTTAGAATTTCCAAAATTAAAGGGAAGCCTATGTTGCTTACCCAAAATACAAGCATCACACTTTTCATATGAATCTACTATGCTTGGCAAAACATCTACCATTCTTTTATTGGACAACAAATTTAAACCAACAAGGCCAAGATTTCCATACCTAAGATTCCATAGCTTGGAGGGGTCTTCAATCATGCTCTTAAGAGTTGATTGCTGATGTATTGTTGTGCATGCATGCTTGGGAGGTGCAACACTGACTTGAGAAGAGAAAAATGTCTCTATCCTCAAGGGGAATATTTGGTTCTTTGTCATTTGGACTACTACAAGTAATCTATTACTTCCATCCTTCTCATGAATGGCACACTTGTCATTTTCCATTAGCACCTTGTATCCATTTTGAATGAGTTGTCCAAAACTCATCAAATTGTGCTTCATACTGGGGGGAAAAAAAATATTTTGTATCTCCTTCTCACCTTGCTTGGTTCAAACCATGATAGATCCATCTCCCACTATGGGAATGGTTTCATTATTTCCCATCTTTAATTTAGACTTTAAATTCTTGTCAATGAAGGAAAATAAGCTTTCATTACCACTCATGTGGTTGCTACAACCGTTGTCTAGGTACCACACCTCAAGGTTTCCTTCATCACCAATGTTACACATAATGAAGGCTATAGGACTTTTTGCATTTCTCATGTTCACATCAGCCACATTAGTATTCTACTTTGATTGATCACCCTGCTTCTTCCAACATCCACTAGTATAATGCCCATACTTATGATAGTAGTAGCATTCAAAATTTCTCTTATTGGAGTTGCAATTCTTCTTTCCTCCTTTAGAGTTGTTTTGAGAGGTGATTTCTCCCTCTTGGTTGCTAGCTCATCTTAATTTTTTTGCACTAGCATTCCTTTGACCATTCCTTTCATGACCTCTACTTCTTGAGCCTCTATCAAAGCCATTTCTTCCTCTCCCCCTGCCTCTACAATTTTATTGGGCCTTGAAGGACTACTCCTAGGAAGTTGTTTCTAATCAGTTTATTTGGTGCTCATGGGTGTGAAGAGTTCCCATAAACTCATCGATGGTCAATGTGGTGAGGTCCTTTGCTTCCTTAATGGTCATCACAAGGTTGTCATATTTTTGAGGTAAACTCTTCAATATCTTTTCTACAATCCTTTGCTCTTAATAATCTTCTCCATTTGATTTGAACTGATTTATCAAAGTGGAGATTCATGATTTGAACTCTACAATACATTCATTGTCCTTCATCTAAAGGTTCTCAAACTCCTTTTTGATCATCTATAGTTCCACTACTCTAACCTTATCAGTTCCCTTGAAGTTCATCTCAAGGATTTCCCATGCTTCCTTTGCATAACTTACTACTACAATCTTGGGGAAGATTGTCTCTATCATTGCTGCCTCAATCAAACTTAATGCTTTCACATCCTTTCTCCTTGACTCTTTCAATTGAGTCTTCTATGGATTTTTGAGGGAAATATATAGTGTTGGGACTATAACATAAATGATCCCATTGATCACAAATCCCACAAATCATTAGCTACCATTATGATTTTCATCTTCTTTGCCCATGTATCATAATTTTGTCCATTAAAGGATGGTGACTATTGCCATATCTTTCTTGCATCTCTTGGCATGCCAAATAACCTAGAAAATAAATACCCTAACTCACTATGGATTGGGGGCCTCAAAGCTCTGATACCATATTGAAAAATAAATAACAACCCTAAAAATTTTGCTCAACAACCAAAGGTGTTGAATGATAGTGCTCAATGTAAGAGGGTGTTGAGTGATAAGAAGTAGGTGTTGAGTGAGCTTGACATGAGGAGCCAAGTGAGCTCAATAGCAAGGGGGAAACTTAGTAAAAGAGGGTGCCAAGTGAACTTGATAGTGTAGATGTTGAGCAAGCTCTATCAACAAGGGAGGAGCTCAGTTCCTGAAGGAAATGCTAAGGATACCAAGAGAGTAGAGAATGAACTCAGTTAACACATAAACCAAGTTAGTTAACAATAGATTTATTGTCTAAAATTCTCCACCATTAAAATGCAAAGAGGATAATGATGAAACTTTCAAATATGAACTTCTCAAATACAAAATACCATTTAATAAGGAATAGAGAGGAGACAACAAAGATTTGTATGCCTACTTGCTTGCTTGGTTTCTATTCAACTAGGTTAAAGACTATTGCAAAATCTGGGAGCATTCAACTTCAACCAGAAAACCCTAGAAAACTTCAACTAGTAAAACTTCAACTTAAAACTTAAAAAACTTATAGCACTAATGGTTACATACAACAATGCATGGAGCAATCACTACTTCATAGGAAAAATCAATATGAACTTATAGAATAACAAAAGGATTCAACACGTGCTACTGCAAACACTAAAACTAAATCTTCCTTCTATCTTCTAAACTTTCTACACTTGTTATGATCTGCTAATCTTCTTTCTTTTCTCTACACTCTGCTCTGCTCTAATTTGATCTTCCTCTCTAACTTATTGAATGAATGAGATTCATTCCTTTTGTCTCATGCCAAAATATTTTCACTCTCAATTCAGATTTCAAACTCACCTATCGAGTTAGTGAGGGTTGGGTAGGTAGGTGGGCATTTGGCTCTAGGGGAAACCAACCAATTGCATTAAATTTCTAATACTCTGGGTAGTGTTACTTCTTATGGGAATGGGAATTCATTAAAATAAGCCTCTATTTCTTTCTTGACTAAACTATCAATAGTAGTAGTTGGGGATGTTATTTATGATGCTTAAATTTTCTGTAGAGATATTGTTGGTCTGCATGCATTGGCGTCTTTGACAAACTTGTGGGTGAAGTGGGGATTTAAAGTAAATTGACTGAAGGGATGGAAAGAGAAGCAATCTATACATGGAAATCTTTTTGTAGAGTGAGGTATTCGACTAGGAAAAATAACTCTTAAGAGTCAATGTGTAGGTTTAAATAGAAGAATTCCTAGACCAAAAGTGTTAAATAGTCAAAGTTCACTTTTCTTTCTAAGCTTAATTTTTTTGTTAGTGTGTGATGTTTAAGGGTGGTCATCTAAGCATAGGACTTTTGAGGTGGTTAATGTGGATCCTGCTCAATCTATTCCTTTCGCTCTTGCATGTAAAATGGAAGAGCATAGACGAGGCATGTGAATTGGTTGAGAGAATATTTCAAAGAAACGAGATATGGACCATAGAAGAATAATTCAAAGAAATGATAAAGAGGGATAAGGTATGTGAAATGTTTGAAAATTAATGTTAGAGTAATAAATTTTTTTTCTTATTTATTAAATCATATTGATTTAATTATTAAGTCACTTATTATCTCTAGTTTACTTAAGCTAAACTTTGGGCATATAATAATTAATACTTTTATTAATTATTGTCATGCAACCTAGGCTAATTACCTGTTAGGGTTTTGATCTCCTTTATAAAGACAATCTCTCTTTGTAATATTGATTCATTTTTTATTATAGCAATCTCTTTTTTTCTGATCAATAATCTCTTGTCTATGGATCTAGGAATTCTAACCTCCATAGCTTTTTCTTCTCTCTTTCTATGGCAGGTGTTTGAATGTAGATGATTCTTGGGAGTTGTGGAATGATCTCTCATCAACTTCATCAATAAACATTAACAATTGTATGTTAAGGTGTAATGGGTATGTCGTAGAGATATTGAAGGTATACTATTCTTCTACTAGATGTGAATTTCAACCCATTTGTGGATCTACAAGCTCAATCACATGCATAAAGGATTGGCCAAGAGAAAACTATGATCATATATCAACTAATTACAAAAAAAAAATAGTTGAGGAGAAAATATTGTGGTAATCAAGAAGAAAACTGACTATCGAGAATTTGGTCATGAATTTGGTTAAGAATGAAACTTCTAATGAATTACTCAAGATTAAGAGACAAAGCCCACCTGGTTAATGAAAAAGAGCGAGAATAGCTTCTTCGAACCATGAAAAAAGTTATAGATAAGTACTTGAAGATTTAGAAAGAGGAAAGAAACAAATGAAATAAGTAAGATATGCATGTGAACCTATGTCAAATGATGATGATGATGAATACTCAACATCTACTAGTAGCTCAAGTAGTGATAAAAGGTCTTTAGTGCACATGAACTCAAAAACAAAATTTTAAGGAATCTTATGGGTTCTTAAGAGGTCCTAATATCCCTTTTGACACACTAGGACCCCTCATGACCCCCTTTGATACATTAGAGCCAAAAAGTCTTTGAAAGCACTTATATTTTTCAATTTAGGAGATACACCCATTAGATTTGCAACAATCTTAAATATCTCAACTCAATTGATGTCATTAATTCTCAAGTTTTCGCCTAGCTAGACCTCCTTGTCCTTTTATAGTACCTACATGAAAACGTAAATCTCAAGTTTGGTGATAAGCTCTGCAGACCTTATAGGAGGGTTGATAATATATAAAGCATTCCAGTTATCAAAAACCATATCAAATCTTGCTTGATTCAAAAATGTTATTTGTATCTTGACTTGACACCTCTATCCAACTCTAGGTCAGTTTGTTCTTGTTCTTTCTCTTTCCATTTTGAAGAATTTTGTGAATTAGGATTCAATGGTTGTATAAAAGCTTCATGAGAAATCCAATACCCATTAACATGTAGAGTCATAACTACATACTTAAAACTCAAATACTTAAACAAACATTTGTTACAATGAAAATAAGCTCATGTATAAAAGTGACAAAATGATTGTAACATATGAAATTAAGTTTATTGTATAGGATAATGATGGTTTCATTTCTATGCCCTCAAAATCTAGTGGTGGTGGCATATTGATAGGCTCTGATAATTACTAAGATTGTTGAGAGTGAGAAGACCTAGTTAACATTCATCTTGGTTGCACTTAACACATGATATGCATGTGAGCCTATGTCTAATGATGATGATGAATACTCACCATCTACTAGCAGATCACGTAGTGAAAAAAATTCTTCAATACACCTTCAACTACTAGAGTGTCATGGAAAAGTTATGCTAAAGTTGGCACCTCCAACTAATAGACTATCATGGAAAACTTGTGATGAAGATGACACTAAAAACTATTGAGGAATCATTATCCATTTGATTGTGTTGGTTGGTTATATATTTTTTTTAGTACAATCTCAAGATATTCTATGATTTTATCATTAGTATTACACACATCTTTATTACTTATGTAATAATATTTATGTATATGATTAGAACTCAGGTAACTAAATATTTAAGTAAATTAGGTCATCTCCTCAATATTATTGGGAGTACATGCCATCTCTATCTAATTTGATAATTTATTTGTAACATTTAATTTTAGGTACAAAATCTCTTGAGTGTCCATTCATATTCTCTTTACACCACTATTACATGTTGAATCGATCTTTTAGTTCATTGAGATTCACTCAATATTTCTAAAATAGCTTACATTCTAGATCATGCATGTTAGAGCTTATCTATTTCAGTAATTTCTTCATTATATAATCAAGAATAGCTATACTGATGCAACAGCTAAAATATTAAGAAAGTAAAAGAAAATGAGCATAAAATAAATCAAAATTTTTGTCAAGATATTTGGACATGGGTTTTGCAAACTATTGTTTCATTGAATATGGAGTTATTGTGCTTCCTAGAATTTCAAAATAAGAGAGCATTAATTTGATGTAAAATGGAAAATTTAAGTAGGTGTAGTTTTAAACATCTCTTATTTTGGAAGTAATTATTTTTCTTTCTTCAAGATTTAGTTTCATTGAACCAATAACATAACTAAATATAAGACGTGCACCATTAACTATAATTGAAAAGGTGAATGTGGATGTATATGCTTTGATGCTCCATTTAACTGTCAAGTATTGATTCTAAAATAAGAATCTTAAGTGAACTTAAAGAGTATAAAATAACAAGGAGAAATAAGCTTTGAACCTTTTATAAAAAAATAATTCAAAGAAGATTCTAAATGAATCAAGATATCTCTCTAATATTTATACAATATAAAAGTATGCATATAAATCAATTATAAAAAAACAAAAGATTTCAACCCATACCATATTATACGGTGCCCTTTATTCTTCTTCAAATATTATTTTAGCTCTAATTTGTAACATTTCTTCTCTTCTCCATAATCTCATTAATGTTTTATCTTCTACTTATCTTGCTCTCCTTTTTCTAACCATTCATTTTACCTCCAACTTTCATTTCTTTACACCATGTGAGAACATTCTTTCTAACAAGAGACACAAGGCATCATAGTTCTTACCATAAGTTTGGTGGTTGTAGCAAGGAAGGAAATGATTGGTATTTAGTAGTAATATGTTAATTTTGAGGAACAAGAAGTGCATTGAAACAATAGTTGTTTGTAGTGGTGATTTATTTTGAGCAATTGTGTTGTTGTGATGTTTGTCAGCATTTGTTATCTATATTCATTGTAGTTTATTATTAAACCATTGCATAAAGAGATAAAGAACATAAATGATGTTACATACCTAGTTATTTTATTTTGTAGAAAACTATGCCCTTTGCTGACCAAATATTTTGTTTAGAGTGCTCAAAAAGAAAGAAGACTATATTCTTTCTTTTTAGATTCTTGGAATTTAGTCAAATCTCTTTATTTAATGGTTATATTGCATAAGAATAACTACAAAATTACAAATAGATTCTGATTAATTTCAAACTTAATCTCATGTGATTTCAAGAGGAGTTTAAGTATAGAAAGGAGGTGATTTAAAAATGTATTTAAAACATCCAAAGTAATTCGACTTCATAAGAGAGTAGTAAGATTGTCAATGTATACAAAGGTGTATGGTGCAAAAGAATCTTGCAGGAGGAAGTCTCGTGTGAAGAATCATTGATAGAGCATGAAATTTCTTTGGCTACGAATATTTTTTGTTATGTTTGAACAATAGTAGAAAATTTTGTTGCTTTTATAAGATTGTGAGTTGTAGTTTCATTGGCTTCTAGTGTGCTTTGGATATCCACATCAACATCAGCAAGTGGTTGTAAGTCGTTTGAGATCATTGTTAAGTAGACAATTAAAATAGTCTAAATTAACTAGATGTGGTGTACCTATTTTATTTTAAAGTTTTTGCAATAGAAAGTAATTAGTAACCATAGAGTCCATAGCTGGAAATTGGAACTTTAAATGAGACATTTTTACACTATGTAAAACAATAGAACATACCTCTGTGACAACTACTTTGTTTCCACCTTTTATTTTGTCAATTGTGTGCATGTACCAATGTGAGAATCTATCAATAGAGGTGGAATTGCCTAGGATGGAAAAGCATTAGTTGGCTTTTTATTTGGTTTAATTTTATAAAAGGTGGCATGGAACAATTAATTGAAAATGTGAACTACTGGAATTTGCAAGGGAATAGAAACAAGAAGTTGATACTACTTGTATGTACTTGCTACAAGAGTTGTATATGATGCAAGAACTTGGAGAACTTTGGTCGAGTAGAAGATTTCCTTGTGGCCATTGGGCCTCTTTCAAGCTATCTTTGGAGGTTGTTTCATTGTTTTTATGGCAAGAGCATTGATTTGGTGGTGTATTCAAAATGAACACAAATGCCAAATATCAGAAGAAGAAAAAAAATGGTGTATCAATGCAATAGATGAAGTTTAAAATTTGTAAAATGTCCATATGATAAAATAAAAGCATATTTTTAAGAAATGATAACTCCCTAATTCCTTAAGAAATTGAATCTCCACTCAAGTTGAGGGGAAGCTTTTCCGAAGCTCTAAAAGCTCACAAATCAATAAAATTTTATGAATTTTAGAACTAGGTGAAACGTAAATCAATTTAGTTGATAAAAAAGAATCATGTTGGACTGACCCTTGTAGTAGTTTGCATGTGAGGGGTCAATATCAAGCAACTTGTTAAACAATTGGAAAACATCATCTATGTTCATTCTTATATTTCCTGATATTGAGCTACTTGACAATGCATTCAGAGCCATCAACATTAACCTTGAAAGTGTAAGCTTTTCTTTTGAAATGTTAGTCCTCTAGATGAAATATCAAGTTTTGCCAGTGGGATGCATATGACAATCAATTCCAATTTTGAAAACCCTTAGGGTCCGTTTGCATCTTGGATTTGAACAGGAATTAGAATTTGAAATTCTAAAAAATTCCTAATCCACTGTTTGGATCTGCAACATGAAAATTAGAATTTAGGATAATGTGGATTTAGTATCCCCATTTGACCCCTAAAACAAGAATCTCATCTCCCCTCAAAATACTTGTTATTTGGAATCCAAGTTTTAAATCCCATTTTAAATCTCATTTTTTCAAATTGAACATTCTAAATAAAGTGAACTTTAGTTTTCTTTGACATCTAGATGCTCACTTTTATAGTTGCATAGAGAGAGTTTTGAAGATCAAATCACTAGAGAAATAGTGGATCTAATCGATGTACTAGAACCAAATTGAATTAAATTGCACAGAGAAATAGTAGGGGCTTTGGAGTGTCTATTGCCTATGGCCACGGGAGGGATAGACACAATTTTTCTAACATGAGAGGATGAATGAGATCAGGCCCAAATTGGGTGTTGTAGATGGTCACTCGTGAATTATGTAACTACCTCTCCCCTTCATTTAATCGCAAGTTAAAACAATTCCAAAGTCTGAATTTCGATGATGACTACATCCAAAATATGATTGTGTTGTTGATTCAATCTGAGTTTGCGCTTGGGGTATACCAGAGCTTGAATTGCTTGCAGTGCCTCTATCTAAGTTTTTACCATAAGAAATTGTACCATCATTCATTCAATTTTGTTTATATTATTGGAAATTTATCAAAGTTTTGGAATCAAATTTTGATTTTTATATGTGTTGTAGTGCACCATTTGTGTTGTGTTCCAAGCTTTGGGGTCACATATTTGAGGCTTTTTGTTTTGATCACTATAACTTATATGTTTATCTTCTCAATCACATATTCATATTTTGAACCAAACAGGTGTGGAATTACAAATTTTGAATATCAAATGTTTTCTTGGTTTGAACCAAAATAAAATCTAGAAACTGTAATCTAGACTTCAAGTTCCAGAATCCCAAATCAAAGATTTGGAATGCTAATTCTCAAATCATATTCCTCCAACCAAACGGGCCCTTAGGGCCCATTTGGTTCCAACACAGGAATAGGAATACAGAAACATGAATACATATTCTAGATTTGTTAATTTGAGAATAGAAAATGAGAATACATATTCCTATTCTCTATTTGATTTGCCAGGATTTTGATGGGGAATATATTTATTCCATGTTTGGTTGTGTAAAACTAGAATATGGATAACATTATTTCTTATTTTTCAATTTTATTCCATATTTTTTCCCTTAATATCTTATTGAGTTGGTTTATTTTTATTTTTTTGAAAAAGGAAATTTATTTTATTTTTCATTTTATTTTTTGGTTAAATTATTGGAAATTTACTTTTCATTAATAAAAACATTGCACACAATCATGAACAATTAATTATGCACAGCAAGATAGTTATCAAACTACTATAATCTATTCATCATTTTATACATAATTAGTTACCACAATTAAAATCAAAGCCTATTACCTCACCCAAAATTGGAATAACAACTAGAATAATCATTATTTATTTATTTTATTATTTAAAATGAATAAAATGATTTTTAATATATCTAATTTAAATGTATGTTTAGTAACTCCAAAAACAAAAAACCACATTAATTAATTAATTGTTATGACATTACAAAAAAATTGTGAAATATTTGTATACAAAACTCATAAAACTTGTAGTAAGCTTCTATCTTTATTAATTGTCACATAAGGTTCCAACATACAAGGCCAATAATTACACATAGAAGATCAATAAGTACACATAGAAGGCAACATAAAAGGATTATTTCAGCCTCTCATGCCTTACATGTTTTGCACTCATTTCCTTCATCATGTATTTCAGCTTTGGCTGAAGCAATGCCAACCCTAGCTGCCTCTTGTGCTTTACACATTTTGCACTCATTTCTTTCATCATGTGCAATTGTAGAGCAGACAACATCAAACCACCTAAAATGTCCACAACCATGGTTCCCCTACAATATAAAATATATATTAGTTCATATTGAAGAGATTACATGTCATTAATTTGAAACATACTATATATAACATGTCATTAATAACCTTCTTTCTATCGAGGCAACACCAAAACTGGCACCCATGATTTTTCTTTGCACCACATGGGCAAGTTATGAATTGGCACATCTCTCAAAGCCATGAATCTTGTACCAATAAACAATGCGCTATGTAAACTTATCAGAATGACATGCAAGAATGAATCTTGTATCAATAAAGAATGGATCTTGTATAATGCAAAAAAGCTTTGGAATATATTATACCACTAACCAATTTAGTAGAAATCCAATTAAACAATGTAAAATATCTATAGAAAAACTCAGTTAATAGTAATGAAAATATAGTTTTAGAATATCTATAGCACCAATCTATTTAATGAAAGCCTAACTAAACAATTTTTCTTTAGCTTTAAAGCATATCTATTTCTATATAGTGCACTGACACATTTAATAGAAACTTAATTAAATGATTTGACTTTAGATTTAACTACAATATATATAGTAGAAAACCAATTAGCAATAATGCAAGAAAGATTTACAATTTGTATAGCATGAATCCAATTAGAAGTAATGCAAAATTTTATGATATAAGTCCTAAAGAGCATGAAAAATGCACGTGAAACTATTTTAGAGAAAAATGATGGTTTCTTACTCTCCAAACAACTATTTACTGGTAATAATTCTATCTCTCGTTAATAATGTGTTAATGTTAATAGAAATGGGTGCATACACAACTAGGGTGCCATGTCTATCTCATTAAATTATGGTTTCTTTCTCTTGCAAAGAAAAATGTACATGCAAGTAATTATGATGGGAATCAACTTGGCATACACCAACAACCATTTTGCCCCTTGTCAAATCTGCTACCGCCTTGAGAAGTCGACAATGACCATCATGTAACCTATCAAAGGTGTCTCATAAAACAACAACATCATATGATTTGGGTGGAGAGATGATTTTTGAAGCATCCATACCTTCAGAATTGTTATTATTAAGCTCTTTAGTTGCTATATTTGCAAGAGACATTAGCTAGTCTAGGCCTCTCCACTACTAGGTTTCCTCTATTTTATATTTTACATCAAACAATGTATAAGGTCATCAATGCTAAAATGTTGAAAGGGACTTTCCACCATCAATGAAATAAAAAACCAAAAGAGCCTCCAAAAAATGTTTTTAGCTATTTGCCATGACAAGACTTGCTGGAGAAGCAAAGTACAATTATGAATGAAAAAATCAATGAACACACCCAATCTAGATCATTTCTGCCCTTGATCTTATGAAACTCCAAACTCACATTGTCAATGTATTAAGCCTCAATGCCAAAAATGTATAGCAAAGGTTAAAGGGACCCTTTAAGCATACAAAGACCTACCAAATGTGTCCCACCTATTAAACTTACAATGTCTTTCATTCCTAATAGTTTTTTTATATTATATTTCCATCTAGATGTGACTCACTTTCAATTTAGCTTGTTGGGGTTTAGAGTGTGACCTCATGTGAAATTGTGTGATCTCCACTTGGTGTGCCGTATCTTCTTAGTGGGCATTTTATATTTAGGCACTTGTGCATGTCTAAAGCCTTTTTGGCAATGTGCCAAAGCTTTCATTATTTGTCCAAGCAATCTTAATCTCTAATTTATGATGATAGAGACCTCGATACTATTGGTAGGTTTTATCTTTATGGATCTTTATGTTCAGTGCTCAAGCTATCATACATCTAATAATTTATTAATTCAGCTAGAAGTAGACATGATTTTTGTAATCTCTTCCTTATCCAAGCAATCTACTGTAAACTCCTTGATACCTATATAGAAAGAAACAATATCAATACTATGAATATCCAGTGCACCAAAAAATGATCTAATTGTAAGATGGTTTTTATGAACAAATGAACAACATATTGCAACTTCTCTTCTCTCCAACAACCATTTTAATAAGCTTTTATTGTACATTTTAGTAGACTTTACCTAGCAATTATCCATGTAGGTTTACTTTGAAATTGGCACGGAGCTACTAAATAGATAAAAATGGAGAAAGGGGAAAGGACTAAAGGAGCATGTAAATTGAATGATTTCTTGTCAAAGGCAACATAGTAGTAATTCATCTTTTAACTTTTCCAAGTAAATTAATCAATTACATTTCAAAATTTACATTAATAAGAAGAAATAGGATTGCTTAAATATTTTCATATTTTTGATTGCTTATACATTGTATGGTATTTTAAGTCTCAAAATTATATGGCATATGGAACCAATCATCTCCCAAAACTTACTCTATGCAACCATATTCACCTCCAAACAATGTCAAATTGCATGCACTAGACTTGGTGATGCCAAACAACAACCAAATGATAAGACAGTCAGTTGTGAAATCTAATATTAGTATCCAACTACTAGTGTAGCATGCCAAAAATGAGTTTCATGGTTTCATAGTGTTTTCAACCATGTAGGATAGAAAATAATATACAATCTTCATAATCCTCCAAACTTATAGTTAACATAATCTTCCCTCACCTTTGCATCCATCTCTAAGAACCAATTAGCTCTTGTAGGTTCATGCATAAAACTATCACATGCCACACTTAGAGTGTCCCAACTAAGTTCAGGGATGGTTTTCAGGGTAGCTAACACATTTACAACATCTTTCTTAGTATCCTCTTTATCAACAATGATAGTGTGAGGCTTATTGATTCCCTCTTGTATCATAGATGCTTTCAAATATTACATCCAAAGAAGCAGCCATGTTTTCCTTCCTCCTCTTTAGCCTCCTTGTTGTTGGTGTTGAAGGATTGCTTCTAGTGGATGTGGTGGACTGATTTGACTGAAGGAAATCTTCATCTAAATCAGAAGCAATGTTCATAGGCATATTCAAATCCTCATCATCATCCAAATCAATAGCCTTGTAAAAAAGGTTACCATCTTCAATACCTTGTGTCATTCTAGCTTAATTTCCTTCCACCATGTCATTCCCCACAATTACTACTAGATCATTAAAATAGCTAAACTACTACCTCCTGTATACTTTTGCAATCCTGAATTATTTCCTCTACACTTTGGCAAAATTAAATAATTAGATATTTTTCTAATATTAGTATTGTGAAAAACTTTGAAGAGAACAATACCTTCAAAAGTTCATCACATACATTGTCATCAACATCCACGCATTGAGTTGTCTCATTCCAAGCAAATCCACTTGTATTTCACAACTCTTTCATCATTCTACACCTGTCTTCCATGATTTCAACTTATTTTTGAAGTTTACTTCTCCAAGATTCAACTTCAACTCTTGATTGAATCTCCTCTGTATGGTAGTCCATGCTTCTTTCCGAAAACCTCCTTCATCTTTCCTTCCTAGATTAACTTGCTCAAGGAGAAAATCTAGGAGTTTTCACTCCATCTCTCTACTTCATACCACTTTTTTATTTCTAGAAAAAGTAGCAACAGGGGTAGCAATGGAAGACATACAAACCTCTTCATGTATACTCATTAATAGATTTGTGAAAGACATATTTACCTCCAAGATAAGAAACTGTTATATTGCTGCAAAACTACCAATAAATAAAAGTGCAAAGTGATTATTGCTGACAAAAAACTGAAAATGTGGAACCACACTACATAGGTGAGAGATAAAACATACACAACAAAAACTTGGAAGGTGCAAAAGATTCTTAAAATTGCTTGGACACTCAAATTTTTTAATGCTTTCCCTGTCAATTAATGTTTTAGATAGATGAATGTGGCAGTATATGATTTAATGAAATTTGCAATTGATTGAACTGGTTTATTTGTTGCAAAATTTTGTTAATGAATTGAGTAAAAAATTGTGGGTAGCCTTTCACCACTGGGCCTGACCAGCCCATTATCAATCTCTAATTGTGATAATAGGGTTCTAGTTCAATCCAGGGAGAAAGAAAGAAAGTGCTTACATTTGAAAATCTTCAAAAAAATTAATTAGGTGTATTCCTCTACAAAGGAAGTAGGAAAAAAAAATCTTGATCATGTGGGTCATTAGCCACTTGCTTACTTTTGAGCCCTTTTTGTTTTTGCCAAACAAAGCCCTTATGGAGAACTCCCAATTTTTGTACCTGAGCAGCATAACAGAGGAATCAAGGACAATGTACATAGGAAAAGTATCAAACCATAAGAGGTCTTTTGTACGCATAAATGAAGAAAATTCTGATTCACATTTACAACTGATACCTAGAGCTTTAAAATAAAAGGGATTACAGAACATACTTAGGTGTAGTTGATGCCCAGTATTAAGGAATGCAAGGGGATTTTGGGTGGGTAATTTTTTGCATCATTGTCCAAAAATATATATTTTCCAAGCACTTATGTCACTGTAGACTAGAACCAAAATGTTCAAAACAATGACATAAAGTTAGAGTTCAGTCAAAGATAATATACCACTATTCATCCATTGTTCTCACTCAAAGAGTTAATTATTGAAGTAATATGCTTTGTAGATGTGTGCAGAATGTGCAATTCTAGATGACACATGTTAATTATTTGTAGGAGTCATTATGTTTATTACTATGTTTAACAAAACCATGTCCTTTCTAGATTGGATCAAACTGTTCAAAGAAAATATAAAATTTCAGAAGTATATGAAATATGAAACAGAGAAGCGTAAACAATATAAGCCAAAAGCCAAAAAAAATTGCATCTTAATTTAGTAAGATAGTAAAACAATTTATTTTTATAGAAAATATGTCTTGCCAAATTGACAATTGGTGCTTGTATTTTGATTATCGATTCCTTGACAATGTGAGGTTTCATAGTTGATTCTTCTTAGCTTCCACCCAATGAATATGTGAATTCATCATTGACATTCTGCTTGTGCATGGTTTAAAAATTTACTAAACAAGATATAAGGCTTATGTGACAACTGTTTAAAAATATTGAGAACTTAAAAATATGTTGAAACCTTTTGCCTAATATTCATTTCATGGCCTCCATGAAACATCACTATATAATTATCAATAGCATTATCTACAGAGGATTCAAGAACAAAGAATTCCAGA
This sequence comes from Cupressus sempervirens, assembly GCA_028749045.1. Lineage (NCBI taxonomy): Eukaryota > Viridiplantae > Streptophyta > Pinopsida > Cupressales > Cupressaceae > Cupressus > Cupressus sempervirens. Next base: position 190,535,885 of record CM053791.1, on the reverse strand, counting down.
AATTGAGGAACAAGAAAAGTTATTTCATACAAATGTAGTAGATTTTGATATCAATGAAAAGTTATTTCAAAAATGTAGCAAGCCTTTGATATGCGTAAAATGTCGTTTCATAAATGCAGCAGCCTTTGATATCTTAGCAATAGTTGAAGTTTTTAAATTTTGACGTAATTTTTGAATCTAAAAATTATTTTCTACTTGCATTTTTCTATCACACGCAACGAGATTTGAAAAAAAAAGCATTTTTTTGAATTTAAAATAGATAAAAATGTTCAAACTATTAAGCAAATTTAGTACATTGAAAAATACTTTCTTTTTATAGGTCAATAAGAATATACTAATAATTTTTATTGCCCCAAACAATTGCATAAGTATTCCAAGAACTAATAACTTTTCACTCTATTTTATTTCAGTAGCCTCATGACTTTCTTACTCCTATATATCACTCTTTTTTCATCTTTCTTCTTATGTTAAGACTAATATTTTCTCCCTAGCTACATGTCTCTTGGACTATTTTTTTACATAATCAAATAGAAAAAGCTAACTTCTCCACCCATTCTTATCCTCCCTCATTCTTTAATCTTCTTTTAAAATTTAGAGACCATAGTGTTCTTCAACCTTCATTATTCTAGGTTAAAAGGTAGACTATAATAGTAAAACACCCTATGTACGCAACTAGAACTAGTTTACAAGGGGACACAGCAAGTGAGATTTAAATTATAGGACTGATAACTTGATTATAGAACCTCAACTACATCATTCAGAGAGATCAAAAGAAGCAGCAGCATGCAAATTCAAATCTGTGATGTCAATGTAATAATGCAAAGCACCCTCACCACATAGAATCTGCAATGCTTGTTTCATGCTAGGCCTCTCATTTGGGTCAGGGTTTGAACAAACAAGCCCCAATATAAGCACATTCTCAGCCTCACCTTTATCATAATTTCCCCCAAGCCTTTGATCAACAGCATCTAGTAACTTTCCATTTGCATTCAAATCGCAAACCCACTGAACCAAAATGACACCTTAGGGATCCACGGGCTTCCTTCCACATGCAACCTCGAGCAGAAGAGCCCCAAAGCTAAACACATCTCTAGAAGGAGAAGCCTTTCTAGAATATATGAGCTCATGTGCAATGTACCCCAAAGTTCCTACCACATGAGTTGTTTGGGGCTTTTCACTGTGATCATATAACCTTGCCAAGCCAAAATCCCCCACATGGCCATTCAGATCACAGTCTAGTAGTATATTGCTAGATTTGATGTCCCTGTGCACCACACATTTTTCTCACTTCTCATCTAAATAAAACAATCCAACGACCACATCTGCGAGGATTTTGTATCTGTGAGCCTATGACAGATTCGATTCTAGAGTGAAGAGATTTCTTTCAAGGCTATTGTTGTACATGAAGTCATAGACAATGAAGAGGAGCTCATTTTTTCTACTCCAGCCTCTAAGAGGCATAAGATTCTGGTGCAGCAGACGCCCAAGGCTAGATATTTCTACCATGAATTCCTGCATTCCTTGTGCGAAATCTTTTATGATGCATTTCACAACGATTTCTTCACCGGAAGGTAGAGTTCCTCGGTATACTCTCCCAAAACTCCCACAACCCACAAGATTCTTGTCACTGAAGCCCTGCAATAAAACAAAGCAAAGCCCTTGTCAAATAATGAAATTCAAGTTATTGAATTTATTTTGAATATAATAACATATATCTATATTTATAATTACCTTTGTAGCGAGGTTGAGCTTTCGATAGTTAAATCTTTGTGGCCAATATTGCAACTCCCACTTTTCATAGAATTCTATGTAGTCCATCTTTTTCAACCAATAAATTGTGCTAAGAGTGAGTCCCAACATAGAAGCTATTGAGCATATTATGATAATAGATATGAACTTTGCAGATTTGTAGAAGTTTGAGATTTTGACATAAAAAAAAGGTAGATGCAACATGTCTATATCTTGAGCCCTGTCGCCTCCAATTGTGAAGCTCCATGACAAAATGTAATGCTTCTCAACATAAGGCAAAGTATCTATTGATTCAAAAGAACTCGTCTTTATCCAACAAAAGTTACATGAATAGTTTAAAAACTTGAAGTTTTCAAATTCCCCTAATTTTCTTAAATATCATTATTTTGATAGAGAGGAGGAGGATCGTGAAAAAAATACGTACATGTAGCTGCAGAAAATCCAACGTACATGTAATCTTGTATAACATGACTCAAATTCATGTCTTTTTTGGAGAGAAGAGCTCTGTTTGGCCTCGCCCGTCCAACTGGTGCGACTCGTATGTCGAGCTGTTGAGAAGCGCCGTCGTAGTCGATCCAGGCCCTTATATTATGCCCGCTATTGAGATTAATAGGAATGAGTCCATTTTGATCATACCAATAAGCAGCAGCTGTCGCCAAGGAGGGGTTGAAGCCGTTGAGATCGATTCCCACACGATTACCGACCTTTGTATCCACCCGCTGAGTTACGCCAAACTCCACAGCGAAGAGATGGTTGTAATCCTTGCCGTTGCTGGAGATATTGACGAGGCCCAAGTACTGACTGGCGATGGCGCCGTTGAGACTCGTGGTGGGCGTCATGACGAAGCATATCCCTGACCCGCCACTCGACCTTCGCAGCGGAACCATGGCGAAAACGAAGGCTGTGCTGAATGAGATGACTGAGCCGTTTCTTTTCATGGGCACGGGCCGTTCAAAATAAGCGCGGCCAACGAGGCGCTGGGACTGATTTGTGAGGCGGATTGCGGGGGATTGTAGTGAAGCGTCTGCAACATATTTGATTCTGCTTGCGGCGTTGAAGCCGTTGAAGAGGAAAGTTGTGTTCTGCTGTACGCCCTCGGCTACCGTTAGAACGATTAATGATAGGCAGAGAATGTGCACCCAAATCTGCATATTCATCCTCGACATTGAATTGAGTTTTAACTTATTTCTGAGCAGTGTTGCTTCTTATGAGAACTGGAATTGGGGAAAACAAGCTGGACAGTGAATCAGGAGTCGTAGGGGGCAATAACTACGATGCACGACTTTCTGTGAAGATGTATTTGACGAGGACATACAGGTGGATATTTTACATAAAATCAATATTTTCAATACCTCTCAATATTTTCAATGCGTGGGAGGTATTGAGGAGGACATAAAATGTTGAGATTCAATGCGTGGGTTGAAAGAGCGGACAGAGTATAAGCGCAGGGCTTTTGAGGTGGTCAATGTGGGGCCTGCCCAATACGTTCCTTTTAATTTGCATAGAGGATAGAGGAATTTTGTCAATGATGTAGAAATGTGTGTAAAATGCGGATTTTACATACACGAGATTTGGTTTTCAGAGAGATATGGTAATGAGAATTTAGTAGATACACGAGATTTGGTTTTCAAAGAGATACGGTAATGAGACTTCATTAGATAAGTTTCAAGAAATGACACACAAATTAATGGGAGGAGAGAAATAGATAAGGTATTGAACATCTTTTTTAAAAAAATAGCGAGTCATAGAAGGTGCAAGGGAATATATGATAGGCAATTTTGTACATGTTTTAACTTAACTATTTATTTGTCCAACTATGTAAAATTGAACAGATTATCCAAGTAATTCCTATTGCATGCATCATTTGCTTCAATCATAGAGCTTTCTTGGTCCTTGTCGTCATGGCATGAAAAACAAAGTTTCCCAATAGATAGGTTTTTGTGCCTCAAATTCTTGTCATAACAGATGAACCCAATAACTCAAAAAACGAGAAAAAGAAACGTATCTCAACCTACTCGACCAATGAAAATTTCAGGGGAAAACCACCACGCACTATCTTGCTTCTCAAATTTATAGGAAGCATCAAGTCCATTCTCCGTCATTGTGACATTGAAGGATGCCTCTAAGACAAAGTCTTATTGTCTCCCTTACCATTTGTCATGGTTGTACTGAGGCAAGAGTGATGTTACTTTTAAAGTTTCAATACGTTTTACCTTGTTCATAGGAAACCAGATGATTGGAAGTGACAAACTATCGGGTTTAGAAAAGATTGATTTAGAGCATAACCTCAAGCATCCTTTCATGTTTTGTAGTTGTTTGCTTGAAGGTTTAATATTTTGAGAACTATTGAGTGAACTTTTCCCACATGTTGCTATTCAATCCTGGACATAGAACTCCCCTTCATCCCAAAGGAGGTATGAAAATCATTTTGATGACAACTACTAGAATCTCTCCACATAAGTACAAACTTGCAGACGTAATAAGAAAAGAAAATCAAAGTAAACACTGCATAAAGGCTTTAATTTGTAGAAAAATAATTTTATCAAAGTTAGCTCAAATAAACCAAATGTCTATCACAATCTAATTTTGATATCAATCATAGAGATGTTGATGAAACATTTTGCATAAAAAGTCATTAAATCCTGATCAAAAGGTTCAAAAAGTAAGGAAAGTAAAGGTTAGTACACCTAAAAAAACCAACCATCCATGTAATAATTACTTACTAAAATTGAAGTCAAACAATTGAAAAATTCCTCAGAGGACTAATTTGAACCTAAAATCATACCACACAGTAAACAAAAAAATTATTACGATATAAAACACAGGTAGATATTACAAGGTGACAAGTTGTCTCTGACAAAATATCTTGGGTCTATTAAAAGGCCCATGAAACATAAACTCACAAATCTTGAATATCGGCGTTTGCACCAATTGTTTCATTTTAATTGTAATTAGTATATGAATGGATAAATGATACTTAACACTATACAAAATAGACAACTACCAAAATACTGGTAATTAAAAATCCAATTTGAACTTCATTCATACGAATGTGTTAAATACCTTTCAGTATGTGAGTCTTCTCAAATTTGTGGTGAATTGAAATACTCTGACCCTATATTTATAGTGGAGTTCAACACATGACAAGATTTACGCATAGTTTTTAGGATTTTTTTTTTTAAAAGAAGATATTTTTGTTTTATTTATTATTTTAGAGATTTACAAGTCTTATGTTATTTAATCTATTTTTTAGTAAAAATGACAATTTCTATTGATTATTTTAATTATTAAAAAATAGTTTTTATGGTCAAAATTAAAATAAATTATTATTTTTAATTGATACAAATCTATTTTATTTAGTATTCTAGATATTTAAAATATCTTTTTTTGTATCGATAAATGGTCGAAGCCAAGGTTCACTTTAGTGGCGAATTTCTCTCATCAATCAACATCGATTTGACAATTTTTTTCTACATATGTGGTATGGAGTGTTGCCCCAAATTTACCAAAAATAAGTCAAACCCCCAAGCCCATAGCCATAGGATTTATGCCATTAGATCTCCTTTCGAAATGAAATAGACAATTAGAAATATTTTTTGCACACAATAAATTAAACATATTTGCCTATGATTTTTGAAGCAAAGCTTTTTGGACAATCTCAATTCACCGTCAGTTTTTAAAAATGTTTTAGGAGAGGGACAACATTCGCCCCCCAAATATGCGGATGCGTGTCACACACTAATTCAATTTGGCCAACTATATTATGCATGGTCGCATAGTGGACGAACCATATTCACCTTGGAAATTCTAGAACACATGTTTTTATTACGCGGGCTTCACCAAATATTTTGTATGCACTATAATATTCTTGTGGAATTTGTCAAAAAGAGTGGTATAAATACATTCATAGATTAGTAGGTTGTCTCAATTCCAATCAATAGTGAAGTCTCAATTTCTCATACCGCTAAGATCATTGTTGACTAAGTTGTGAGTGCAACAACTACATTTTAGCCAAAGGTGAGTAACCCCTATCTGTTTGTTATTTGTAATTTTAGTCTGTTCTTATTTAGTAGGTACAAGTTAGACTGTTAGTGATCAATTATCAACTGGGAACAATGACTAGTACCACTGAGTCATGCAATAACCAAGGAGACCTAGGACATATATATTTTATAGTGTAGGTTGTATAACCAATTAATACTATTTAGATAAATATATGTAATAGACTATAGTTGACTGTCACTTTTTGAACTACTTAAATTTTATGGCAACCTATATTTCTTGGGAGATGTCGAACATGAACAAGGGAAAGAGTCCTACATGTGGTGGAAGTCAAGAAAGGTCAAGCGAGTGTACTCACAAAACCTTGTCACCATATTTTAGTGACCAAAGTCAAGAAGCTACAACATCAAAAGTACATTTATAAGATTCCCAACCACTATAATTGTTAGTTCCACTAGCACATATTGAAGAAGTTGGTGAACCTAATATCTCTTATCATGATGAACTTGAAGAAGATATTCAAGTAAATAACCAGAGTAGCCAAGATCTTCAGGTCAATACCTAGAGTAGCTAGAACAATATAATAGATTTGGATGATAATTCAAAATATGGTGATGGTGCATAACTAGGAAAGGGAAAAATGAAATACAATGTAAAAACTAATGCAAAATCCAAAAAAGATCAGAATTGAGATCTATCAATCAAGAAGTTTTAAATACAATGGGGCCTCAAAGTATCCATTCATTGAACATGTATGCAATCCAAAAGAAGGGAAGCCTCTGGTAGAATGCAAATGTATGATATGCACAAGGATAAATAAAAAGGAAGAGAGATTGTAGCTAAAAATTGACACCATAGAAAAGCATATGGGTAAAGTTTATGAGAAGAAAATTGTAGATAGAGTGGAAAAATTAGTGACAAGATGGAAAACCAAGGAGGAATGTCCACATGTTAAGAATGCAGAAATCATAGAATTTTAGGAGAAAATACAGATGAAGCCTACTCAAGTAAAAGGCTTCATTGAATCTCTTCTTGGAAAAGCAATGGAAGTTCAAGAAATGGGTAAAGTTCTTTAGTTAATTGTTGTCTTCTATATTTTGAGAAAAGGGCATGCCATGATAGACTACCCATCATTGAGTGGTTTATTACACTTTGTGAAAGTTCATTATTATCCAAGGAGTCACTAATTAGTAAACTTTAGATGGGAATGGGCAATTTGTCTCGTCAAGGTTGAAGAAGAAAATATCAAAGAAAAAATTAAAGAGTCAACTTTTATTGCATTATCTTTAGATGAGGTGACATCAATAGACAATACTTCATGGGTATGCATGCATGTTTGTACTATACATAATTTTTTCTGCCAACCCAATCTACTAAATGTTGTTAAAATGAAGGATAATTCAACAATTGAAAATATTTTTGAACTAGTAAAGAGTTCTCTAATTGAATATGGAGGTATAGATAAAATGATTATTGCCCAAAAGTTGGTATGTGTCGGAGTAGATGGAGCTTTAGTAATGCAAGGTCACAAGAATGGTCTTCACACAAAGTTAAAACATTTTCTTGCACCTTACGTTGTTGGCATTTACTATATAACCCACATAATGAATCTAGCTTTTGTAATTGTCAGCAACTCTCCAGAAATATGCATAGTTGAAGTTTTAATCAAAGAGATCTATGTGCACTTTTTTCAAAGTCCTAAATGGTTCAAGGAATTTCCACAATTTACTAAAGGGCTAACTAATGGGAGAAAGCTTCTTAAGGATAGTGATACTAGATGGATCTCTTTGGATCACTACAACATTTGGGGTCAAATTGCAATGACGATTTGTGATGGTGGTGTAATTTGTGGGTAATTTTTATGTTTTTTTACAATCGTCCCCAATGTCATCGCAATACCAATGTTGGTATCATAAATGCGAAATCACATGATTATTAAAAATAAATAAACAATAAACACAACATTTATCATTCTCCATTTTTTTGATCGATAGTGGAGAGCTACACGCAAAAGAGGGTGGAGAGCTCTGAAAGTTAGTGGAGATCATCGGAGATCTAGGATTTCATTATCATGCCCTTGTGATCATTTCATTTCATTTTTGTGCCCTTGTGATCTTTGCATTTCACTATCGTGACCTTGCTCTGCGATTTTATTGTTGTGTTGTACCATTGTGATCTTTGTGCCCGTGCTCTATGATTTTCTTCAATGGGAGAAGAGGTACCTATGTAAATGTTCTTTCTTTTCCTTCTAAACATGTATCTCTTTATATATACAAAAAGATCTTTTTTAAGGTGTTTATTACATCTTAGCACAACAAAAATATGATCCAACTACATACATATTCCAAAATCCAAATAATAAAACAATATAACTCACTCAACCTATGCTAAGTGATTTACCTCAAGATCCTACAAAAAAATAATGTAGACCAAGAAAAACAGGTAGAATTTGGAAGAAATTTTACAAAAAAAATCATAGCAGATATTTTTTTAAAGAAACAAGTCATAACCCAGTTAAATTGGTCTAGTTGCTGACTAGCTGGGTTGATTACAAATTCATGTAAAACTATCATTAGATTAGGTACAATAAAATGAATAATTAGTTGTTCCTAGCTACCATGATCAAATACAATTTTCCAAGGTGATAAAATTGCATATGCAGATGGATCACTTGCATGCTAAGCATGAAGCACATTCCCCAACTTATAATGAATGGTTGGATATAAAGGCTCCATACGTTGGCCCAACAAAGGAAGCCAAGGATGTAACCATGCATGTATTGGCATAGTCTCCCTATGAGAATCCCAAGTATCTATTGATGTTGTTAATTTGGGCATCACTATATGATCCAGAATGTTATGAAGTATTGAAGCCGATAATAACTTCTCCCTTGTCTCCATAAAATGTAGCACAGGTTCAAAGTCCCTTGGCTCCTAAGAATTTGTAGTAGTTATTCTCATTGCTAGAAGAATAACTTCAGTGAAGAGTTGAGTGTAAGGAGTTGAAGATGTAAGTTTTGCTTCTATGTAAATTCCATAATCACAAGGATCATTCCCTTGCAAAAGCCTCTACCACAATGAAATTACCTCTAAACCATGCAAAGGATGTTGATGTGGTTCCTAACCTTGAAAAACTCTTATAAGCAATGCAAAACCAAATACATATGCAACACATGATAGATTGCACAATTTGTAGTCCTCCCAATATTTGGACTGTAAATTCTCAAAGACACTTGTAACTGATTCCAATGTCATAGTACTTAACGCAACACTTTTCTAGATTCCATCTAGTGCTCCCATAATATCCTCTATGTTGTCTAGTTATTTTTTCATCTATGCAGTCTCTTTCTAAAGCCATTCCTTCTCCTTCTGGTATATTTCCATAGACTCTCTCTCTCTCTCTCTCTCTCTCTCTCTCTCTCTCTCTCTCTCTCTCTCTCTCTCATGCCTTAAATTTTGATCAAACTTATGAATATCTACCTCTACCATATCTAAAACCAACTTCACATTATGTTGTAACTCTAGCATAGGTGTTTGATCCTCGATAACTTTCATTTCAACATTCAAGTTTTTAAGATTGGTCAACACCCTAACTTGTGAACCTCTCATGTTAAGCACTTTTTGTACTATTTCAACACCATTTTCTTCTTCTGAGCTAACAGTTCTTCAAGTGCATTTTCTTGAAAAATATTAATTTTGTTGAATAATTGTAAACTCTTAGAAAATGCATTGTTATATTCTATTAGCATTGATGGGATTCCCTTGAACAAAATCAAAATGAAGAGACGTAAATGAGACACAAATTATGACATTTCCTTCATTACACCCATATCTTCTCGTTATGTCCCTAAGCTAGATAATAATGTCTATTGGTTCTCACCAATAAACTAGGATAATTAGTTCTTTGCCACTATCAAAACTTATCAATGGGAGAAAGATAGTTGAAATAAGTAATCAATATGAAATGGGAGTTGTGTTGATGTAGTAGATGGAGATATAAATAGAGCATATTTATAGGGGTGAGATGGGTTGATCATTGGGTGAGAAATGTGATGAATAGGGATGAAATGCAAATGTGAGAGGTTGAAAAGGAATAATGGTGAATTTGAGCGAGGTGGCCAAATTTTTCGTTCAAAACCATATGTGTAGATGTAAATAACAAGTACAAAATGTCCAATATTTTTGCAGATATACACATTAATTACACCAAATTTTTCTTTCAAAACCATATGTGTAGATATAAACATTAAGTATAACATGTCCAATATTTTTTCATATATACACATTTATTACACCAAAATTTTCTTTCAAAACCATATGTGCAAATATATACATTAAGTAAAACATGTCCAACATTTTTGTAGATATACACATTAATTACACCAAATTTTTCTTTCAAAACTATATGTGCAAATATAAACATTAAGCACAACATGTCCAATATTTTTGTAGATTGCATCATCTTAAAATGGAAGCACTTCGATGATAATAGCATTTAGCCCTTTGGGTAAGTGGTTTAGGGTAAGCATGGATCTGGCTATTTTCCCCCTATTTTGCTTTTCTCCCCCTATTTCCAACCTCTTTCTAACAAATTTCTTTGAAAAATTGAAGACTTTGACTTTTTGGGTCAATGACAACCTTAAGAAGGATGACCTTGAGTATGACCTAGGGTGAAGTCAACCTCGACCCTAACCCTAGGTCCAAATTTCAAGTTCCAGAGGTTTCGAGATATCAGGCTTTAGAAAGTTTCATTTTCCCACTTCTAAGTTGGTTGTTTTAGATTTTAGAATTGAAAACTCCTAAATTGCATTTAATCTAGCTCCATTTCTAGGGGTTAAGGTTAATTGGGATTCAATTCTCCAATGTTGGCCTCTCTAGAACTTTGTGCCCTAGATCACTATACAAGGAAGCCTCATCCTCTCATTTTCTCTGAACCATAAGAAGATAAGAGAAGAAGAACACACATTATGATATCGAAAGATCTATTACTTTCATGATCAAGCATTCAAGCATTCAAGCATCCAAGCATTCAAGATTCAATTCATCAAGGAGATCCATTGTTAGCCATTGAAGGATTCAATCTCTATGGAGCCCTCTTGTTGAAGATTTCTCCATCCACATTCATCCATGCCTCTTCCTCTGCTAAGATCCATTCAAGATTGGTATTGAAGATCTAATGCCATTAATTTGAGACATCCTACACATGATTCTACATTCATTTGGAGCATCCCTACTTGTGGATTCAAGAATTTCAAAATAAGCAAGGTGAATAGTTCCATTTACTTTTTTTTATACATATTGCAATTTTAGTTACGTTTAATGGTTGATTCCAAACTAGGGTTTGACCAAGAAAACCCCCCCATCCAAAAAAAAAAAAAAACTATTTTTCTTGTAGGTACAGGTATAGGATAGCAAATTGAAGTGCATATTTGGATACCCTTTTCACCAAACTTCTGGGATCTATGAATAGAATTTTTGTCGGAGTAGTGCAAGTCAAGATCAAATTTTTGGGGTAAGATTGTGCCCCACTATTTGGATCAAGGTTGGCCTACCCTTAGAAGGACAAAAGTTTTCTAGCTTTTCTCTGTCTCAGTATTTCCAATCTAGAGCAGGTTGCATAATCTCTCAAAACTATATATGGACATCAAAAATTAGCATTTTCTAGATTTTCCCTATTTTGAGGTTAGTATTTGTCTTCTATTCATTCAACATTTCAAGTACTTACTTTCTATAGTAGATTATAGGATTTCCTCCTTTCTTCATATTCTCCATTGTTTAATTCATTTGGTGCATTGATCACTTCTTTGTGATCAATCCATTTCAATCTTTACTTTTGGGAATTTGGATTAAGGATAGGTCATGTATTTTTCCTCTTACATCATATATCATATTTACCCCATTCATATTTTCCATCATTTTTTCTTTCTATTCATTTTGGTGAACCTGACACACTTACCCTCTTTTATTTTGTGGAATTAAATGCCCTATTGTGTTTTGTGGTGTTAGATTTCCCTTTATATTATCTTGTGTGTTCACCTTCATTATTCATTTTGGTGAATTTGACACACTTACCCTCTTTAATTTTCTTTTTTGTAATTAGATGCCCTATTGTGTTTTGTGTTTTGTGGTGTTAGATTTCCTTTTATATTATCTTGTTGGTGTTAGATTTTTCTGTTACATCAAATCTTGCATTTATATTTCAAAAATACAAAAAAATTGCAAAATCTCTTTCAAAATACAAAATTATTCATGCTTTATGTTTTTGTTAGTTTAGTTCATTTGCATTTCATTGGTTTATGAGCTATACTACTTCTAATATTGTGGTTAGATGAAGTCATAGACTTATGGGTGTCTTTGATCCTGAGTCTTCTTCTCCTTTCCTTAGGATGCCAGATGATAATTTGATTATTTATGATTCTAATCCTATTATGGAGAAAAACTCTTCTCACTCATGGGTAAGTGCACAAAGTTGTGGTGCCAAAAGGGGGGTATAAGTGGACACCTTTTTCCTAAAATCAGAAAATTCTAGACTTCAACAAGAATTTGAAGATAGTTACGCTCAAAATTTTAAGATATGACAAAAACAAAAGTCGTAGTCCTTTGAATCTAGTTTCTAAACTACTAATTTTTTTTCAAAACGGTTTAGTTTTAGGTCCTCAAAAAAGGGGGCCACCAGAAAGTGGTAATGTTTATTCCAAAAAAACATAACATAGTACAAAGTGTGGCCCCCCTAAAATTTTAACTTTTTTTTTAAAATTCTTTAATCGCTCCAGTCAAAAGTTACCTAACACTATGTAGTTTATCCCAGATTTTTCGGGTAATTTTATAATGTGTATTTTTTTTTAATGAATTTTTCAATTAGACCCATCCCAAAAACGTGAAATATCTCTGTGCTCCCTCTAGAAATGATTGAAAACTAATCTAAAATCAAAACTTCTTTTTTTCAAAGTGTGTAGAATGGAGTCTAGTTTCTAAAAAACTAAGTTGTTACAAAATTTGATGAATGAGCTAAAATCTACAGCCCAATTAGTACATGGTGGTTTTTGACAAAAAATTAACATACATTCAAAAGAAATTATAGATGAAAGACTTAAAATAGTTCAAATTAAAAATAAATTATATGGTTAGATAGCTAACACAGAGACCTATAATGTTATGTAACCTGATCTTATCGATACCCAACCACGAGGAATCTTGAAGGGGAGCGCACAAAAAAAATCAATCATTTTTTGTATGTTTGCTGGAAAACACGTCTCAGACTTGTTTATAAACTCCAAACCTTTGGGTTGGTTCTCCAAGGCAAACCCAAGCCTTAGGCTTGGTTTTAATGCAAATCTTTGAATGGTGCATGCGCCCTATAGTGCGCACGCGCTATTAAAATTCTATTGAATTTGAGGTAGTGCGCACGCGCTATAGTGTGCATGTGCTATTGAGACCTAAACTGCAAACCAAAACCAAGAGAGAGCTAGGGGGGGTGGGGCAAGGGAATGGCTATTTGTGTGTGTGAGAGAGATAAAGAGAAAGTAGGGGATGGGAGAGGGGAGAGAGGAAGTGAGAAATAGTAGGGGTGGCAGAGAGAGTATAGGATGGGAGATAGAGGAAATGTGAGAGAGTAGGGGTGGCAAAGAGAGTACAAGATGCAAGAGAGAGGAAGTGTGAGAGAGAGAGTAGAGGTGGCAAAGAGAGAGTACGGGATGGGGGAGAGAGATTGAAAGTAGGGGATGGGAGAGAGAGGAAGTCTGAGAGAGAGTACAAGTTGGGAGAGAGAGATTGAGAGTAGGAGATGGGGGAGAGAGAGAGCAGGTGGTGGGAGATGGAGTGGGAGAGGAAGAGCGAGAGAGAGGAGGATGGGAGTGCATGTGTGTGAAAGAGAGAGAGTAGGGAATGGGAGAGGGGGAAGATAGAGTAGCTTGAGAGAGAGAGTAGGGGATGGAAGAGAGATTAGGTGATGGGACAGGGAGTGGGAGAGGGAGAGAGAGAGGGGGGATGGAAATGTGTGTAAGAGAGAAAGAGAGAGTGTGTGAAAATGTGAGAGAGGGTAGGGGGTAGCAGAGAGAGAGTAGAGAGGGAGAGAGAGAGAGAGAGAGAGAGAGAGAGAGAGAGTAGGCAGTGGGAGAGGGAGTGGGAGAGGGAGAGAGAGAGTGGGGGAATGCGAATGTGTGTAAGAGAGACAGAGTAGGGGATGGGAGAGAGTGTGAGACTATGAGAGAGAGTAGGTGGTCAAAGAGAGAGCTTGTACGGGATGGGAGAGAGAGAGTGAGATTAGGGGATGGGAGTGTGTGAGAGAGTAGGGGATGGGAGAGAGAGAGAGAGTGAGAGTAAGGGATGGGATGGGAGAGAGAGAGAGAGTAGAGAGGGAGAGAGAGAACTTGAGAGAGAGATTTAGTAGGCGGTAGGAGAGGGAGAGGGAGAGAGATAGGGGGGATGGGAGTGTGCGTGATAGGTGTAGAGAGTAGGGGATGGGAGAGAAGAGAGTGGGGAGATAAGAGTGTGTGTGTCTATAAAAGAGAGAGAGTAGGGGATGGGAGAGAGTGTGAGAGTGTGAGAGAGAGTAAGGGGTGAAAAAGAGAGAGTATGAGATGGGAGAGACAGAGTGAAAGGATGGGAGAGATAGAGTGAAAGGATGGGAGAGAGTGAGAGAGAGAGTAGGGGGCGGCAAAGAGAGAGAGAGAGAGTACGGGATGGGAGAGACAGAGTGAAAGGATGGGAGAGAGTGTGAGAGAGAGTAGGGGTGGGAGAGAGTGTGAGAGAGAGTTGGGAATGGGAGAGAGAGAGTAATATTAGGGGATGGGAGAGAGAGAGTAGAGAGGGAGAGAGAGAACTTGAGAGAGAGAGATAGTAGGTGACATGGGAGAGGGAGTGGGAGAGGAGGAGAGAGAGGGATGGGAGTGTGTGTGACAAATCTAGACAATAGGGGATGGGAGTGTGAGTGTGTGTGTGTGTGTGTGTTTGTGAAAGAGAGAGAGTAGGGGATAGGAGAGAGTGTGAGAGTGTGAGAGAGAGTAGGGGGTGGCAAAGAGAGAGTACGAGATGGGAGAGATAGAGTGAAAGGATGGGAAAGAGCGTGAGAGAGAGTAGGAGGTGGTAGAGAGAGAGAGTATGAGATGAGAGAGACAGAGTGAAAGGATGAGAGAGAGTGTCAGAGAGAGTAGGGGATGGGAGAGAGTGTGAGAGAGAGTTGGGGATTGGAGAGAGAGAGAAAGAGTAGGGGATGGGAGAGAGAGAGAGAGAGAGAGTAGAGAGGGAGAGAGAGAACTTGAGAGAGAGAGAGAGATAGTAGGTGGTGGGAGAGGGAGTGGGAGAGGAGGAGAGAGAGGGATGGTAGTGCGTGTGAGTGATCTAGAGAGTAAGGGATGGGAGAGGGGAGAGAGAGAGGGGGATGGGAGTGTGTATTTGCAAAAGAGAGAGTTTAGGGGATGGGAGAGGGGAGAGAGAGAGTAGCCCGAGAGAGAGAGAGTAGCGGATGGGAGAGAGGGGCGAATGGGAGTGTGTGTAAGAGAGAGTAGGGGATGGGAGAGAGTGTGAGAGAGAGTAGGAGGTGGCAGAGAGAGAGAATGGGATAGGGGAGAGAGAGAGAGAGTGAGAGTAGGGGATGGGAGAGAGTGTGAGAGAGAGAGTAGGGGATGGGACAGAGTGTGAGAGAGTAGGGAGAGGGAGATAGAGAGGCGGGGATAGGATTGCATGTGACAAATCTAGAGAGTAGGGGATGGGAGAGAAGAGAGAGGGGGATGGGAGTGTGTGTGTGTGTGTGTGTGTGTGTGTGTGTGTGTGTGTGTGTGTGTGTGTGTGTGTGTGTGTGTCTATGAAAGAGAGAGAGTAGGGGATGGGAGAGAGTGTGAGAGTGTGAGAGAGAGTAGGGGGTGGCAAAGAGAGAGTACGAGATGGGAGACACAGAGTGAAAGGATGGGAAAGAGTGTGAGAGAGAGTAGGAGGTGGCAGAGAGAGAGAGAGAGAGTACAAGATGAGAGAGATAGAGTGAAAGGATGAGAGAGAGTGTGAGAGAGAGTTGGGGATGGGAGAGAGTGTGAGAGAGAGTTGGGGATTGGAGAGAGAGAGAGAGAGTAAGAGTAGGGGATGGGGGAGAGAGAGAGAGAGCAACCCAAGAGAGAGAGAGTAGCGGATGGGAGTGTGTGTAAGAGAGAGTAGGGGATGGGAGAGAGTGTGAGAGAGAGTAGGAGGTGGCAGAGAGAGAGAGAATGGGATGGGAGAGAGAGAGAGAGAGAGAGAGAGAGAGAGAGAGAGAGAGAGTAGGGGATGGGAGAGAGTGTGTGAGAGAGAGTAGGGGATGGGAGAGAGAGAGTAGAGTAGGGGATGGGAGAGGAGAGAGAGGGGGGGATGGGAGTGTGTATCTATAAAAGAGAGAGTTTAGGGGATGGGAGAGAGAGAGTAGTAGATGTGAGAGTGTGAGAGAGAGTAGGGAGATGGGAGAGAGAGAGAGAGAGTAAGAAGTGGGAGAGGGAGGATGGGAATGTGTGTGAGAGATCTAAAGAGTAGGGGATGGGAGAGGAGAGAGGGTGAGAGAGATAGAGAGAGTAGGTGGTGGGAGAGGGAGAGCGAGAGAGAGTAAAGGATGGGAGAGGGGAGAGAGAGAGTGTGTAGGGGATGGGAGAGGGGAGAGAGAGTAGGAAGAGAGAGAGAGTAGGGAGAGAGAGAGAGAGAGAGTAGGGAGGGTGGAGAGTGATGTGTTCTCACATAGTGCGTACGCGCTGTGAAATCACCTAAAAATGGTCAAAAAGAAACTTTGGGGCCCGTTTCATTCATTCTCTACTTTTGTTCTGTTCTGCACTCTGTTATCCCAACAGAAATCATGGGTTTCAACACAGTAAACACTCTTTCAAGGTGGCAAACACTATTTCAAGCTAACAAACACTATTTCAAGGTGGCAAACACTTTTGAAAGCTAGCAAACACCAAATTCAATCATTGGATACACGATTTGAAGACTTTTTGAATATTCCTTGTATAGAAAAGGTTAGTGCAATCTATTTTAAATATTGTTTGTTGATATATAGATATAAATTTGATTATAATTTGACATGTTGTTTAATATATAGTGAATTCATTCAAATTTGTATGTTTCAATGAAATGTTATTTCGAAATGGTTAGAAATTTGACAAGTCATTTTATATATATATTGTGTATTCATTCAAATAATTATAATTTTTATATGTTTTTGAATAATTTGTAATTTACACATTTTAAGTAATTCAAATGTTTGAATAATTTGACATGTAGAAATCATCATCATGCCAAGGAAGAAACCAAAAAATCAAACAAATGAAGATAGGGAGAGAGATTTGGCAATTAAAAGAGATAAAATGAAATTACTACATGAGCAAACAAAATTGCAAAGCAATAATGAAGAATTGACTTTCGAAGAGGATTAAGAACCACCGGTACCAAGAAACAAAGAGGAAGAATTAGAAAGACAAAGAGAACGAATGAGACTGTTACGCTCAAGAAGACAATTGAATTGTGAAGCTACACCATCTTCTAATGTTGAAGTCATATCGTCCGCTACACAATCTTCCAATGTTGAAGTCATATCGTCCTCTCATGTTGAAGAGATGTCGATTTGTAGATCTGACGATATACACACTCCATCATGTCATGTTGAAGGCACAACATCAACACATTAAGTAGGTGATATTCCATCTTTTGCATCTTATTGCCAAGGCACATCATCTTCGGTTCAAGGTACGCAATACACTCAACCTTATGTTGATGTTCAAAATGTTGAGAGAATTGAAGATATTATAACACCTTCTAGAATTCATTTTAGAAGACCAAAATAGTTGATTGATATTGATAGTAACATTTTGAAATCAATGCCTGACAAGATTAGCAAGCGTACTTGTCAAAGAAAAGTTAATCGTATGTGGAGATTATTTTTTGATGAATTAAATATTATAGGTCAATGCCAATTATTTGTTGAAATGATGAAGAATTTAAAATTTAGGCATATCATGAAGATTCTTGGGCTAAGAACGATGGATGATTCAAATGAAAAAAATATTGTAAAGAATCTAATGAATGCTTATGACAAAGTGGGTTCTAAATCACGCACCAAAGATAGTAATATCGCAAGACGAGTATTTACATCGACAATAGTAAGTAGCCAAATGAAGAAAGCTTGACTCATGAGAAAGACAAGAAAAATATTAAAAATTGGTAGAGGTACTCTAAGGAGAGCCATGCTAAGGCGTGAGAGATTGGAAGATCCAACAAAAAATGAGTTATGGACATTTAGCGGTAGACTACCGCAAAAGGATAAAGAAATTAGTGAAGCCTTGAAATCATTGATCGAAGATTTTTGGAAAAATAACACACGTGTTTCCCCTAATCAAAGAGATGTTGTAAGAAGGAGGATTGGTAGCCAAAATCGCGAGCCACATGCAAAACATTTTTTGGACACAACTCAGACACAATTTTTTGCAAAATTTATTGGTATGTATCCTCAAATTCGAATAAGTCAAAGATTTTTTGAGATGGGTAAACCTTTTTATTTGAAGATAAATCACACACGCACAACTTGTTGTTGTAGGATACATATTGAATTTTCTAACCATTTTGATGTTTTTAGGCATATATGTGTAATTTTGCATTCTCAATTTGTTTTGCAGGATTGTGACATAAATGAGCCACCAAGATCTTCAAGGGAATTCATATCCAACATTTTATGTGAAATAAGGGACGGCCAACAATTTTACAAGACATCATGCTTGGATGGTACGTGCTTATTTTGTGGTTCTTTGTAACTTTTATCAACTTGTCAACATATGGATAGTACACATGCAATTGGAAATGAAATAGTAGATTACGAAAAATTTAAGACAGTGACATATTCTCTAAAAGATGGGAAACATGGTAAAAGATGTGATTTAGTCATTGAAAAGATTCCAGTGTATGAGTTCATGAAGATTTTTTGTGAAAACATTATTTACGAGTATGCAAGGCATACCCATAGAGCTCGATGGCTGGATTTGCAATTCAAGTTGTGCAAGGATACATTTTCACTGGATACCATTGTTTCGGTTGTAGATTTCACAGAGAACTACACACTACAACCACAAAATGAGGTGCAAGCAAAGTATTATACTTCTCAATAGGTTTCCATATTTGTTCACATAACATTCATGCATTCATCTACAAGTACAGAGGATGATAGGAAGATTTTGAGGGAGTACCATTTTTACATCAGCGATGATCGATCACATTCTACAGAGTTTGTACATGGTTGTTTTCAACTATTTTATGGAGATTTGGCTAACAGGGGCATCACATATCGTCAGCACATTATTTGGTCAGACAATTGTGCATCTTAATTCAAGAATGCATGGATGTTCTATTGGTTGAGCAGGATGCACAAGTTGTGTAGAATTTAATACATGTGGAATTTCATAGAGGCTGGTCATGGAAAGGGAGAGCACGATGGTGCAGGCGCATGCATCAAAAGAGCCTTAGCTCGTGAAGAACTAAAGTACAAAGATGGAGCAATATTGACAGATGCAAAATCCATCATCCAGTGGTGTAACGCTACAATGGGTCCAAGTAAGGAAGGTGATTCTATGGTTCATAGATTTTTTTGGTTGATAGATAATACTAACATTGCACCATATCAGGATTGTTGTACACTAATAGGATCTAGTGAGTTGCACTCTTTTAGAAGCTCTGATGTAGGCTCATGGAGTATCCACACACGAAAAGTGACATGCTATTGTCCATCATGTGCAGAGGAAAATTGGGATGACTGTGAGTCGACTGAATGGGTGGACAAATGGGATATACGGGTTTTGGACCCAATTGACACCTATCGTTCCCCACAAGCACTGAAAATGGTACAGATGGAATCGTCTATTGACTTTGACCGCTTGTCTGATCTAGTGCAACCTGGTAATATATATATATTTATATCTTTGTAATTTCAATATGTAACTTTATAACTTTTATGCAAGTATTTTCTAAATTAATGATTGCATTTTGTACATTTGTCACTGCAGGCCATGTTTTTGCTATTATTGCACCTAAAGACAATGAAGAAGGGACAGATTATTATTTGTGTCATTGTGTTCAAGCCAAACAAAAATTGGATCACTCAGTTATAGATGGTGAAGGTTTAGAGTACCATGTTGGTGCAGTGGTTGTAACTGGCACATGGCTTAGACGATATTCTATGAAGAACCCTAACTTGTGGTTATTCGAGGATTGCCAAACAGAGAGGAAGATTCTTCATTATTCAAATCTTGTTGTCACATCAAATGTCCACTTGATAAAATATGGTGGAAAACCACATAATAAGAATCTTTGAAAAGTTTGCGAGTCAGACCATGAGGCAATACTTGAGACATTAAAATGTCGAACAGATCCAGTTGGCTCATTAGATTGAATATAGAGAGAGGGAGAGAGAAAAAGAGTGATCAACTGGATCCAAATACATTGTTGCAACCTCTTCCCCAAGACTATCCACATGACTAAGGTGGACCGTATTCTTATGATGCGTAAGTGATGAGATTTAGCTTAAATCATAGATTTTATGTTTTGATTTGTTTAGAATCTAGATTTTATATTTTGATGTCTCCAATTTTTTTAAAGCTAGAACAATATTTTTCATATTTTCTTATTGTGATGATATTTTTCTTTCATTGCATGTTCTCTTGGATGACAGGAGGGAGAGAAGAAAAATAAGTAGATTTCCAAACAGCCAGCCACCCTTCTTCATGTAATTTATTCATTTAAGGTAAAAGTCCCATTTCCTTTGTTTGGCTTTGGTATTTGGTTATTTAAAGTCATTATTCTAGTTGGACCTTCGTATGTTTGAATTTGGGATTGTTTAGTGTCTATTTGTTATGATTATACTGAATTATTAATTCTACGATGTTTCTATTATTTAATTATTTAAAATAAATTAAAACTTTTTGTATAAAATTATTATTATTTATTTCTATCTATTTTTTATGATTATTTCTATTATTTAAAATAAATTAATTCTATAATATCTCTATGATGAACTATTTATATTTCTAAACTTTACATATTTTAAATTAGATATCTCTCGACTTAATTTACCAAAAAAATTAATTAAAATTTTAGGTATGCTAGTAGTACACCATGACCAACAATCAAACTATTATAACAATACAAATACATTTAAATAGTAATGTAAGAATGGATAAGTTCACATAAAAAATAATTCTATCTTAGATATTCTAAATACATCACAAAACTTTATCGCTTCAAAAAAATTGGAATTTCTCCCATCTACTTGAAATCCCATCAATTGTCCATAAAAATGGGAAAGGGAATAGGTGATATGCTCCCAATCCCAACATCCTCCTGTCCACTACTAGGAGATGTGTGTAATGTAGGATTCAGCTCCATCAACTTAGTCATTTTTTTCACTAGTTGATTGGGACTCTCACCATTTGTTTCCAACTATGGTGACAATGCTTGGGGTTACACTTATTAAGTAAGAATATTTCCTAATCTATGGATTAGAGCATTGAACATATCAGAATGTGATTTATGCTATGGGAGAAGAGTTATGTTGGGCATTAGCCTCAAATAACTTCTTAGTCTCTCTTGTTCCTTAGAATTTTGTATCCTTTTCTTTGGTAGCTATAGGAATCTACTGGGTAAACCACTATGTTGTTTTCTGTCTAGTGGCATGTAATGTATAAAATCAACATCTCCATCATAGTCATTTTGGGCCTGGGTATCAAAAAATTGTTAACTATTTATTTCATCATGGTTGCCACCATTTGCAAAGCATTAGATGACGTCCTTGGGGTCAACATGTGGTGGGGATGAAATTAAAAGGGAAACATTTTCATCCCCACAAGTATTTGGTTACCCAAGGTTTGTGACAACCTCCTACAACCAATCTGGTTGTGAATCTTGCATTAGCAAGCTTAATCTAATATCAATGTTTGTTGTATGCTCAAGGTTTTATCTCCTATAATAGTCCACTGGCTAGTTTAGGTTTTCTGGTTGGGTATTTTTAGGTGCAATTGTACCTAGTCCCTTCATATTTTGTCCATAACTCCTCAACAAAGTGTTAATTGGTTCATCTAATAAGCCATTGATTTTTAGGAAGGATTCAATAGTGATTTCCTCCCCCTCGCTTTACAACTCATCAATATTTGCATCATCTACAGTAGTTGTTTCTTCTGATCCACTACTTGTGGGTTGTGGTTTAGATCCCTATTTTCCATCCTCATCAACAATGAAGCACTTTCTTGGGCCTATATCATTCACTAAAACCTCCCTATTCAAAGACCATATCCCTATCCTATGGAAACCACTCATTATATTATCGGGTGTAAGTGCCAAATTGGAGGCTTTGCTGGATAACATTCCTAACTCCTCACGACCAATATTGATTTAAGGGTTCCTAGCCAACCACACATTCTGAATATGTTTTAAGTAAGATTTTAATGGTGAGAAAAAACTAACATCCAATGATTGACACCTATAGATGGTATATGCTACAAGTGACACACAATCTATGCCCAACTTCTTTGCTTTATCAATTATTTTCCATGTCATATGGATTCCATGATCATCAAATACTAGAAGACACCTTTTTGAGAGAAACACCCCACATGGAATTGTTCTTACAAAGTGGTCTAGCCAATTCAAGAATAATTATTTCATCATCCATCCATGTACTTGGACTGCCATGCAGGCCTTGAGATCATAATTGAAAATGTAGTTTTTTATATGTATCTTAGCCTTGAACAAATAAAAATTGGAATTCTCTAACCAACAATAATGTAAGGAGACCCACCTTGCTAGTTTAGGTCACTATGCCCAAACTAACCAATGACTTCTTCTGATCCTATAGGGTTTCTTCCTAACCCTATTCCCAAGAGGATATCTCCCAACTATCCCCTTCCCTAGGATCTATGCACACCAATTGACTATTTCAACTTCAATCACCCCAATATTCAAATGAAGGCATTTTCTCTCTACTAGGAAAAATTGGGGACAAACCCCAATGCAATATCTAGGGTTATTACATGGTCCTCAACTTGATATTTCCAAACTCTCCTAATCATCACAAGACTCCATTCACCAACCCAAATCATAGATGTCCTTTTCTTTCTTACTTGACCTACTAGGTCTAGAGCCCCAATTAGGCCAAAATTTTCAAACTCACTAGGTGCTCTTGCACCATTCTCCCCATGTGACAAAGAACTCATGGTGGATAAATCTAAAGGAATTTCGTAGGAATATGTTTCTTTCCAAAATCACTCTCATCTATCCATGTTACTTCAGATTTTGGTTGATCCTTCCATTTGATAAGATGCTCCATATAGGTGCCATGACAAGTCTTCTTCTTGATTCTTGAATCCATAACCTTTTCAGCTTTTGGCTGAGATTATAATGGGATAGTGACTTCTTCAACCTTTGATTTTGTTTGTCCTTCTATGAATGTAGGCCCTTTATATTGAACTTAGTCCTTGACATTAAAAATAAGGTAAATTTCCAAGTTTGGTGGGAGTTCTATTTTCTCGCATTAGAACCATAATTTGCAAGTACCTTACAAGGTCCTATCCTAATAATAGGCATTTGTAGCTTGGTTGGAACACCCTATGCAAGTACCAAAACTCATCCTTGGCATCATATCATGGCCTCAACACCTTGGATCATCTCAAAACATCTCATCTAACATGTTCCAACTCCTTGCACACTCTCAGCAACTCATCTCTTACACTTTCTCAATTTTGCCTCTTCTAGGCTTGTTCCAACTAGCCCTTGCCAGTCACTAATTTGTTGTTTTCTCCAAAATTTTCCATAGAACTTCCTAAACTATTGGGTGATTAAAATACCCTTTTCCTTAGTCTAAAATATACTCCAAAACCAACTACACTTGTTTTGTAAAATATCACTCAAAACTGGCTATTTCAGTCTGCCAACTAGGCCTAGTTTGAGGCCATTTACAAAGCAACTCACAATACCTTGACTTTTGGAACTCCCATGACCCAAAAAATTCTTAATCCATCACTCAAATGCAAGGATTCTTCTATTTTTTTGGTCTCATGATCAACTTTACAATGGTTTTTACAAAACCCTCCTTTCTAGCCCCTTTACCCTAGGGCTTTCTAGAACTCTTACTTTGCAACATCTCTAGAACCCCAAAATGGTTCAAACACCTTCACTTTGGTTATATTAGATGACTTCAAACATAAAATGCAACTCTTGTTTGGAGAAAACATTAAATCCACCTTGGGAGCAATCACATACCCCTTTTTATGAACTCAAATTTTAGGGAAAACTATGCAAATACTTCTTAAATGGTTTCAACACTTGAATTTTCAGATGGAAATGGTTATTATAGACTCAAACCAACAAGAAAAATCCCAAACTTGAGGTTTCTCAAGACTCAACAATCAAATTTCAAAACTGTTACCAGCACTTACTACTAGGACAATTTCTACTTTTAATGGTCAAACTCCCAAACCATACAAAGGACCCCCAACTATTTTTACATTTTTAAACACTCTTTTTGGATACCTACAATAACCTCTCTCACTTTTTGGAGATCACACTTCGTTTTCATTTTACGATGCCATCTCGGGTGATGCTGAAACTTGCAATGTCGGCTAGTACAAAGTTGCCAACTGCCAAATCTCTCTCAGCTTTCCTCGTGGGATCAAACTGTTTACTTTGTTAGCTCCACGTGGTCGGGTAAACCCTATCCCCAACCTCATCCTATCCCCTTCATTGCTCGAACATTCTCAAGCACGCCAATCTAGAATGTCCCCAAGGGTCACTAAATGCCATAGGGCTACAATCTTTGATGGGGCATATCTCAGAGCCCGTGTGAGGTATGGATGCGATTCTAGTTCCTATAGGACCATGTTGTGGAGACCTACAATAACCTCTCTCACTTTTTGGAGATCACACTCCATTTTTGTTTTACAATGCCATCTCGGGTGATGTTGAAACTTGCAGTGTGGGCTAGTACAAAGTTTCCAACTGCCAAATCTCTCTCACCTTTCATCGTGGGATCGAACTGTCTACTCCATTAGCTCTGGGTGGCCAGGTAAACCTTGTCCCCAACCTCTTCCTATCCCCTTCAGTGCTCGAACGTTCTTAGGCACACCAATCTGAAATGTCCCCAAGGGTCACTAAATGCCATAGGGCTGCGATCTTTGACGGGGCATATCTCAGAGCTTGTGTGAGGTATGGATGTGATTCTAGTTCCTACAGGACCATGTTGTAGAGACCTACAATAACCTCTCTCACTTTTTGGAGATCACATTCTGTTTTCATTTTACAATGCCATCTCGGGTGATGCTGAAACTTGTAGTATTGGCTAGTATAAAGTTGCCAACTGCCAAATCTCTCTCATCTTTCATCGTGGGATCAAACTATCTACTCCATTAGCTCTGGGTGGTCGGTTAAACCCTATCCCCAACCTTGTCTTGTCCCCTTCAATTCTTGAATGTTCTCAGGCACGCCGAACCCAAATGTCCCTAAGGGTCACTAAATGCCATAGGGTTACGATCTTTGATGGGGTATATCTCGGAGCTCGTGCGAGATATGGATGAGATTCCAATTCCTACAGGACCGTGTTGCAAAGACCTACAATAAACTCTCTCACTTTTTGGAGATCACATTCCATTTTCATTCTACAATGCCATCTTGGGTGATGCTGAAACTTGTAGTGTTGGCCAGTACAAAGTTGCCAACTGCCAAATCTCTCTCATCTTTCGTCGTGGGATCAAATTGTCTGCTTCATTAGCTCCAAGTGGTCGGGTAAACCTTATCCCCAACCTCTTCCTATCCCCTTCAGTGCTCGAACATTCTCAGGCACGCTGAACTAGAATGTCCCTAAGGGTCACTAAATGCCATAGGGCTGCAATCTTTGATGGGGCATATCTCAGAGCTCGTGTGAGGTATGGATGTGATTCTAGTTCTTACAAGACCATGTTGCAGAGACCTACAATAACCTCTCTCACTTTTTAGAGATCACATTCCATTTTTATTTGACAACGCCATCTCGGGTGATGCTGAAACTTGTAGTGTTGGCCAGTACAAAGTTGCCAACTGCCAAATCTCTCTCATCTTTCGTCATGGGATCAAACTGTCTGCTCCATTAGCTCTAGGTGGCCGGGTAAACCCTATCCCCAACCTTGTCTTGTCCCCTTCAGTGCTCGAACATTCTTAGGTACGCCAAACTAGAATGTCCCTAAGGGTCACTAAATGCCACAGGGCTACGATCTTTGATGGGGCATATCTCGGAGCTCGTGTGAGATATGGATGAGATTCCAATTCCTAAAGGACTATGTTGCAGAGACCTACAATAAATTCTCTCACTTTTTGGAGATCACATTCCATTTTCATTCTACAATGCCATCTCGAGTGATGCTGAAACTTGTAGTGTTGGCCAGTACAAAGTTGCCAACTGCCAAATCTCTCTCATCTTTCGTCATGGGATCAAACTGTCTACTCCATTAGCTCCGGGTGGCCGGGTAAACCCTATCCCCAACCTCTTCTTGTCCCCTTCAGTGCTTGAACGTTCTCAGGCACGCTGAACCAGAATGTCTTTAAGGGTCACTAAATGCCACAGGGCTGCAATCTTTGACGGGGCATATCTATGGGCTGTCAATACTTTGACTATACTTTAAGTCAACGATTATCAATATGTGAAAAAATGGAACTCATTGTATTTTGAAGTACTGAGAAGATGGCCTTGCCCTGCCCTAGGAGTTTCAGAAATGGGAGACATTAGGTAAGAGAGTGAAAATGTTACTATCGCTTCAACGCACATGACACAATTGGAAATGCAAATTTTGATGGTAATCATTTTGTGATAAGGGAGAGACTAGGGATTATCATTGTTACTATCTCTTTAGTAGTGGAATTTTGTTTTCTCTTGAATTTGGTGGTGGAGGATCAGTGGTAAGTCTCCTTGGATATTCCTTCTTATGATGTCAGTGACAAGTGTTGCTCTTTGAAAACACTTGTACAATCTTTTTTAAATTATTAGATAAAAATAGAGAATTGTAAGTATTAAACATGATTAGCCTTTAGTTCCTAGAAGATCTTTATTTCCCCATCAATGCATTTAGAAAGTTAAGTTTTAAGAAGATCATAAATTAAAAAAATTAGAGAAGCAATTTAAACATTTATATTGATTGGAAACATGTGAGTCTTGAGTTTCCTCTACCTTTTAAAGAACGTTCCTTAGGTAGCAAACCTAATTCCACATTCCATAAGACTATCATTGCGCTAAAGATTTAGGAAACCAACTGCTCTAAGATAAAGCTTCCCGGTCAATAATAATCTAGCCTATTGAGGAACATAATACTTCTCAATTAAACTTGTGTTAATTCAATATTAATTTTGTAATTAACTACAATTTCAGTATCTGTGTACAAGGGGTGACTGAGAAAACTATTTGAGGTCCAATTTGAAAATATATTTGTAAGGATCTTGACCAAGGTTCACAACTTCGATGATTATACATTCATTCAGGCTAGAACCTCACTACAAAAAAAAATATATAAAAAAGGTAGTGAATAACATCATTTCTAGACCCAAATCAACCAATGAAAGTCAAATTAGCATAATGTGGAATATTATCATTAAAAAGCTTCATAATAAAATTCATGTCTAGAATTAAAAGACCTTAAAGAACATTTATGCTTGTAACACAAATGGCCATTCAAAACTGAATATGATTACAATATGTGAAATAGCATTACAAGAACTTGTAATGCTCTTGTGAACATCGTGTTAATTCTTGTAAGAATCCCTAAGATGCTTGTTATACTCAAAATTTTGTTGAAATTGAATTAATTTTTATTCTGTCGGTTAATTGGCTTAGGGTGATATATGCTTCTTGGATGGAATAATGAGTTTGTGATTAACTCTGTATTAAGATTCATAGCATCTTCTAGTTATTTGCAAAGGAAATTTATAAATTACTTGCTAATGTCATATGGCTTGCTTGAGAAAGATGTCCGTGTTCTTATTGATGGGTACTAATGACTATCCACATTTAGTTCTTCAATATCCTATTTGACAAGCTTTCCATAGACATTTCTTTGCCATACTAAGTATTTTTGAAAACATATTTGAGTAGAAGGACTACAGTAGATACTACATGATGTTTTAACAAATAAAGTAATGGGTTAAAGATTATTATTTCCAAGGTATTATGTCATAGTATTTTAATTGTAATGATCTTAGACTAATGATATTCTTGAAGGTAACTTCGACATGCAGCAAGAAAGACAACCTATAGCCAAGGCTATATTGTGCCTACAACTAAAGCCATAAATGCTCATAGCCAAAGCCACTAGTGCACATAGCCAAAGCCATGGATGCTTATAGCCAAAGTTACAAGTGTTCGCAGCCAAAGCCATGAGTACATGAAGTCGATGATCACAATTGTTTACAACTATTCACCAGAAACAACTTCTTTGCAGTTTTTGAGAAATACTAATAAAGCAAAAAAGAACATCTACTAGTTGGTAGACATAATGGAAACTCTCTAGCAATTGAATTTAATTTCATACATGCACATATCTAATTTAATGTCATACACGAACATATCTAATTTAACGTCATACATGAACAAACATATAGTATAAAATGATAACCAATAATGTCATATACATTAACAAACACATAATATATTATGATAACCAATAATGTCGTATATGAACAAACATATCATATATTAACCAATAATGTCATACATCAAATATAGAATGTCATATGTACATCAAATGTGTATCGAATATGTCTCTCAGATGCCTATATATATACATGGGGGAGGAAACAAGTCTCTATATATATGTATCAAATATCTCAACTACATCTTTTCCTTCCCATGAGGGGAAGGAAACAAGTCTCTCGACATCCTCTACCATTGTGTGGAGGGAGACAGTGGAGATGACGGGGCCCTCCTGATACGCTCACTTGACCTCTTGTTGAGGCTCTTCTCCAGGTCCAACTGATACAAATAAAGTAGATATGAATCAATATTTATTATACGTTGAAATCAAATATATGTACTCACAAAATCAATTATTTTCTTACCGCCAACAAATAGTCACTCTATAAGTCCACCTCAAATGCTCATGGACGATCAGGCATGACAAGACCCTACAACAATTCAATAAATATAATCACTTATAAATAATATTAGAAATTTTGAGATTAACTATTATAAACAACAACTAAAATGAAGAAAAATCTTTCATACCTCCGTCAGTGGCTGCAAGCTAGCCACAGCTGCGGCCACTCCACTATCAACAGACTGTCGCAAATGAGGAGGTGTGTCCGACATCATGAGCTGCATGTCATACAGTACACATTATATATAACATGAAACATGGAATAAATACAATCAAATGAATTAAATTAACATGAAACAATTGTACCTGTGTGAAGCTCGTATGATGTCTCTGCTCTGCATCTGTGGTAAAGGTTGAGGGTCTTGTGGAGAACTGATGCACATGCATATTTTTTTTGGTCAATCCTTAATATGATTACGTAATAAATATATGTATTAATTAAAATGATTAAATTGATACATACCTCAGGACTCGTCGAAGGGACAAAAAATGGGCCTGGAGGATCGTTGTTAGGCCCAAGAACACTTTGACCCTAAATTTTGAACAATGTCAATAAATCCTAATTAATTAATCATTCACTATATGTATGAAATGTGATAAAATTATTAATTTACCTGTGTGTCAATGCCAAATGTCTCGTTCAGGAACTGATCTGTGACAAGCCCATCATCTGCACCATCTCCGACATGAGTGCCAAATGTGCATAGGGATCCGTATGAAGTGCACATGTGACCACGACATATAGAAGGCTCCCCCTCAACTAATGGGCTTGTGGAATGGATGAGGGTCTGCATCAAAGCATTAATGGTTCCTAGAGTGTTGGCCTCTACATGTTCCTTCACAACTGAAGGAATAATCACATGCTCGCGTTATGGATGGACCACGGCTGCCCTAACTACATTAGGGTCACAACGTGCTCCTAGCCTCTCAAATGATGACCCCCCACCTCTACCCTGGGAGTCTAACATATCAAAATAATTGGGGATCTCCCCAAGGACAAACTCACAATATAATTTCTTCAAAAAATACATGGGGACCTGGTGATTGTTGCAAGGAGGGGCATCAAAAACCATCCACCATCTATCCCAAAAATTATTTCTAATAGCATCATGTATGCAGCAATGGATGGGGAATCATTTAGTACCCTCTCTAACAGTATTTTTCTCACTGGGTTTTCTAAATAATGCACATATACTACCTTTTGGTATTTCCTTTTTTCTAACATCTTCATATGACAATTTATTTGCATAAAATCTTTTTTGTTCATCCCTCTTAGCCCGCCAAATATCTAACTGACCACTAACTGAGGCTATCTGAGTGTTAATGGATTCGAGGGATGATGCCAATTGAGCCCTCATTGGATTGGTTTGTCCGAATTCTTTCAACCGAGCAATGATTCCTTCTAATTCAGTTTTGCCTCTCTCTATTTCATTTCTTATATTTTCTT
The DNA here is from genome assembly GCA_028749045.1 of Cupressus sempervirens. Taxonomy (NCBI): domain Eukaryota; kingdom Viridiplantae; phylum Streptophyta; class Pinopsida; order Cupressales; family Cupressaceae; genus Cupressus; species Cupressus sempervirens. The sequence goes on along the minus strand of CM053791.1, from coordinate 190,505,592 downwards.
GTGTGCCTGGTGGAGGTCTTGCAATTGGTTCAGGTTGTGGAATTTGTTCTTCTTCTTGAGGAGGGTTTTGGTTTTAGGGTTCTTGAGGGTTTTGATGTTCTTGTGGATTTTCTGGTTGATTATGAACATTTCCTGATAAAAAATCAATTGAAATTCAAATAAATAAACAAATCTAAATGAAATTTGTAAAAACCCTACAAAAGAATATAAAAAACTTACAAAACAATATGAAAAATATATCAAACAATGCAAAGTTAAGTTTATATCACTTACGGCGTCATCGTGGGTGTGCTTGTGGTCTTGGATTTCATCGACGAGCAGGCATTTTGGCAAATGGTGGTGCAAATGTTGAGTCTTCAACTCGCGTACGCGCTACTCATTGTAGGAGTAGAAGAAAATGCTGATGAAAATGATGGGCTGCGAGTTTGCAACCCATCATATATACTTTTTATTTTTTTAAAGCGCGTACGCGCTTTTAAAAATAGGAAAAAAAAAATTCCTTGTCACCTTTTTGGCACCACAACTCGGTGCATATGCCCTCATCTCATGACGAGGATGATGGTTAAGAGTTCCTCCTTAACAAGTCCAAAAAATTTCAACAGAACTTGATAAAATGGGTAATTAGCTCATTCAAGAAAACCATAATCAAGATTCTATTCAAGCTATAAAGGCTCTTAAGAAAGTTCTTTTTGTAGTGATCAAGGTGTTACCCTCTTGTGTGGTATTACTCACCTTGTGCATTCAAATGTTAAATCTTTAGCTCAAGAAACTCAAGATTTAGGGTTGATTCCTCCTATCACTAGTGTAGAACCTTCTTTTGTTCCTTTACCTAGTATTCCTACCTATACCCCTTCTTTGGTGACTATGATGATTCCCTCTATTCCTATGAGTGTTCCTCATGTGTACCTTCCTACATTACAACCTTCTTATTATAATGTTCCATTTACTTATTCTAATCCTCTACCAACTATAGTTCCAAGTGTTTCTCTAGTTTTGTCTTCTATTCCTACAACTTCATACAGTTTATCTAGTGTTTCTAATGTGTCTATTCCTCCTATTTCCTCTAATGATTCAACACTTATCAGTTTGGCTCAAACTATGTCATCTTTATGACAACTTGCATCCTTGACTAAAAATAAGTTTAGTATTCCTACATGTGACATGGGAAGTCCTTTGTCCTGCGATATCATTCATACTCTCATTCCTCAAAAAGTCGATATGCCTCATCTTGAGAATTGCAATAGTAAGGGAGACCCTATTCATCATGTTAAAATGTTTCAAATCCTTTGTAGTGATTATACTCATGACCATAAGATTTTAGCGAAGTTGTTTGTTAGAACCTTTCATGACAAGGCCTTACAATGGCTTTGATCTTTGCCTTCTTATTCTATTTATTCATTTTCACAACTTTCCAATGCTTTTATTCAATAATTTCAAAACAACATTGGATTGCAAGTGTCTTTGACTAATTTGATGCATTATAAACAAAGTGCTAAGGAAAATATGACTAAATTTATTGGTAGATTTAAGCATTTATATACTCATATTTCCTATCCTAATCCTAATATTGATATCCAACGTATATTTATTTCAAATTTTCAAAAGGATATTAGAGATAAGATTTTGCTTATTGAATTTACTTCTTTTCAACAACTTTGTGTAGTGCTTCATCATTATCAATTACAAGTGAGTCAATTTGAGAACAACACTTCAATGGATCCTATTCCTATTGATAAAAGTGATGCTGCTCCTAATTCAAACAAATTTCAAAAATTCAACAACTATGTCAGGATAAACAAGCAAGCAAGTGTAGTTGTTGATCAAGTTGTTGTTGCATCTCAAAATGTCACTTCTACATCCACTGCTTTTTGACTAAACCATATGTTTACTCCTCTTTCTGAATCTTTACATTCTATTATGAATAGGTTGTTAACTGCTAATTGTAATCACCTAAAAATGGTCATCTAGACTATTAGCCCCCTTTTCAACATTTTGGCTAAATTAATTTAATCATTTACCTAGACCAAATTGCTAATAATAAATTTATTTGATTATAACCTATAGTTTGACTATGCTATCCTAAGTTCATTATTTGATTAAAAGAACATGTCCCCTTTTAATTAAATAAAAGACCCCATTCTTCTAACCCACTTAAAGTGCACACATAAAGTCCTTTTTCTAGTTTGCAATTAAAAGAAAAGGCTTTGTGACTTTTGTCTTATATGACAAGTCAACTTATATTCTATTGGTTGATTTGTGTGTGCACATGGATCACTCCTCTTTTCAAATTTCATTGTTGATCATCCACCATCTTCATCTTGATCTCCACCGTCCATACATCTTTAAAAGGGAGAGAGCTTTCCCCCTCAAAGGATGAATCCATCTTTTGAATATTGTCATGCTGTAGGTTTTCTAACAGATTTCCTTGGAGCTTTGTGGAGAACTTCTTTTCCTTGTCTCATTCTCTCATTTCCTTCATATTAGTCCCAAGATCATATGGCATGATAGTGTAGTTTCCTTTGCAAATAATTACATCACATAGATTAATAGTTGGATTTGTAACATTCCCATCTCATTTTTAGCATAGATTGCATTGTGCATCTCATCCTAATTTAGTTTCATTTTTGCATTGCATGATCTAAGAGTTCTTTGACACTAGCACTCTTGCTCTTGTCTAAAGAATCTCCCATTTTGTGGTTTACTAGCAAGGGCTGTATTTCTAAGGCTCAGCTAAGAGCTCCTATATGCTCATTTGTATGCCCCTTGCACTCCATGACTAGGGACCTCTAAGTCAGCATTCAAGCTTTCCAATCTATGGAGAACCTCGGATAGAATGATTTAGAGAAGTGCACCTTTTCTAGTGTACATTTTTGGCGCCCACCGTGGGGCTCAAATCAAGTTTCTACCTCCATTTGTTTTTATTTTTCATCTCTGATTTTTTACAGTAGCATATTGGATCTAATCAAATGCTTTTGTAGAATTATCACTTTGGTTTTAAGGCCAACCCATAAGTAGATTGGTTTGAAGGCCAAAAACTTAGTTGGTTTAAAGATTTGATCATATCTTTTAAACCACTTGGATTTTGGATCTTACATTTTTTTTTTAGGTTGGGTATGTGCTCAAAATGTCTTAGTCCAATTTTCAGAGCATTTTGACATAATTTTTTGGGAGTTATGATTTTTTCTTTATTTTTCATAAAAACTCGTTTCTAATCGAAAATTAGTGATTTTTTCAAAAAAACTTACATTTTCAGAAATTTTTTTCAATTCTAATGAAGGTTCTTTCTTTGTGTTTTGAATTTTGAGCTCGTATTAAGGATCAAAAACTCGATTTGAGAAATTTGGCCTGTTTTGACAAAATCAATCTCTAGAGCGCAAATGAAGAGATTTTTTTAATTTCTTGCATTTTTGAAAAGCTCTCTGATTTTTAACAAGGGTCTCTTCTTTTCATTTTTATTTTTGGATATGAAATCATAACAAACAACTCCAATCTTGTTGACTAGGTCAAAACCAAAGAGTAAAAATGAGAGCATTTATGATTAACTTGCACTTTCTTTGCATGTACTTGGTTGGAAGATAAATTGGATTTTTGAGGCAACTCAACACTCTTTATTGCAGATTTTTATGTTATTTCACACTAACTTTTGGTGCTAGCAAGTTGTGACTACAGGTTGCCATCCTTATGAAAAAAAAAAATTGAAACATTGCATAAAAAGAACGCATGTCAAAGCTTCAAATGCACAAGGGCTACTAACATTGTTTGCAAGGCTACCCAAAACATAAAAACTCAAAATTTATTTCTTTTTTGTTTTCATGTGTGGCATTGACTAATTGTTCATTTTTCATAGGCACATAAAACTTGTGATTAGAGTCTTTTGGTAATAGGAGAGTATGCTCTTCACCCTTGTGGTGAATCAGAAATCTTGACTTGCCATTTGGTTTCAAAAGCAAGGGGTAACTGAATCTTCCTGGTGTGTTTGGGAGAAAACAATTGGAATAGGAGAGTATGCTCTTCACCCTTGTGGTGAATCCGAAATCTTGACTTTCGAAAGTTGATCCACTCTTTGTGTAGTTAAAATACTTTAGAGAGCCTGCTCTCAGACAACCTGAGAGGAACGACCCAAGTGGGGTCAAGCCGATTACCTGGCTCTTCAAACCCACTATAAACTCAAGGCTATGAAGGACACAAAACTTTGGTAGACTTAGTGTATGTCTTCGCCTAGTGTGATCGCTTATGAGATTTCGACCATAGGGAGATCACTAGGCAAGAATGCTTAAGGTACTCTTGTGGTCACGAGATCGGTTTCTCATCGCAAGGTGAGGTGTCCCGTAATTGAGAGCAAGAGGAACACTATGAACAGAAGCCCTTTCTAAACACTGTAAGTTAGCAACTACCTTTTTTAGCCGCTCAACTTCTTGGTGCAAGGATCGATCCTAGTGGACTACCCGGATCACCTCAAGATTTTACAATCACCATATGTATTCCCTTGATTTTTCTTATGACATTTCCATGACAAAGCCAATATCTCTTGTGGGCAACCACTTGGTGTGAGGCGAAGGAGCATCAAGTGTGGGCCAAGTTGTTGAGTAATGAACCATGTCTTTTAGGTAGATATTGCTTGATGTGTTCTTGAATGTGCTAGACCTATGAAAATCTTTTGAACATACACATGATGATAATTCTAGGAATTTATTTTGAGACCTCACATATTCTTGTATCATGCAAGGTTGATTTGTCCCTTGCTTGATTGTTTTAAGAATACTCCATGTGTCACTATCTTGCTTGGAAAGAAATTTCTTTTGAACATCAAATTTTCTATGCTATCAATTATTGTCAAACTTTGTCAACCAAGTCAAAACATCAAATGCAAACATTTTCTTGTGTTTCTTGCTAAGGGGAGTCTCATCATTTGATTTTTATTTTATATGTCTCTAATTCTTGAACATGCTTAAAGTGACTCTTTGGTCTTGGTGCTCTTGGTCTTTCTATCTTCATGGTCTATGCATGCTTGCTAGATATCCTTTTGCTAAAATGGTTACCTTGATTTCTTGACTACACTCTTGGGTTGGGAAAGTTGTTCACTTGTCACCCTGCTTGCTCTATCTATTTGGCTATTTGGGCATCTTGCCTAGCTATTGACTTGATTCATTCATGTCGTAAGTTTCTTGGACATATTGTTTGACAAGTCACTTTAATCTCTCTCTACTATTTTGGCAAGTGAACACTCTACCTCCTATAGTTTTAACATCAAGTTATCTTCTAGGCTCTTTTATGCTTGGCTTTGCATCTAAAACTATGGAATTCAAAGCTTGTGCTACCAAACTTCAACAAAATCTAGATGATCATGATATCCTCCATTTGACTAAAGAGTTTCAAGATCTATATGCACAATACAAAGAAATAGAAGAGACAAATGATCTTTCTTACCTTCATCTCTCTAAGCGCATGACAAAAATGAAGTCTAAACTTGAGAAAAGGTTAGAGGAGAAGATTGCATCATTACATGAATCTTCCTTATGGTATTTACATGCATGTGAGTCACCTTATTTGAGGTCATCCTCTTCTTCTAGGTCTACATACTCTACTTCAAGATATCAAATGTCTTCATCTTCTAGATCTAAAGACCTCTTTAGAGAACAAGCAAGTGATACCTCCTTTGAGCCTATGCAAAAATTTCATCATGGACCTATCTTTGACCAAGATAATAATGAAGACATGGATGCATTCTATTTACTTGAGAAACAACCAAAGGACTGTAGACATACTTTTGAGAGAAATTTTACTCCCTTGTGGAATTCTTATGATGACATTTTGAGAACACTTCTTGGCACCAAGCTCATCATGTTGCCTAAGTCTAGCTCATATGGAAACCCATTCTTGGATATCTATTGTGCTTATCATAAACATAATGAGCATAGTACTTCAGATTGCATTGAGCTAAAACATAAAATCCAAGATCTTATTGATAATGGAATTATTGATACCTCTAATGATTCATGTGATGAGGATACTTTTCTTGAGCAAGATTACATTAATGAACCTATGTCTAGTAGTGGCTCCATTACATCTTCCACTTCTTCCAACACTCATGCATCTCCCAACACTTCAAAGCTTTCCAACTTGCCTGCATCAAATAAAGAACCTAATGCTTTCCACGTTGACTACATGTATCCTCAAGGGATACTTCTAAAAGAAACTCAAGCTAGCCTTCACTTGGTTGCAAACCTTTTCCATGCTACTAATCCTAAACATCCTCAACCTTCATGCACTACTATGTCTAATCCAATAACTACTCCACTCACTCTTCATTCTCCCTTGTCCTTAGAAGTGGCTCCATGTCAAGAGGACTCTCAAAAAGAAAAAGTTATAAATGTCAAGAAAGATCAAGATCAAGCACCCTTTCATCTATTTCAAGATTTTTCCCCTCCATATCCTATAACTTGTCCACCTCCTAAGTATGATGAAGATACCACTTCCATTATCTCCCTTGAGCTTACTGAAAATTATGAGAAAAGTTCTCTTCCTACGCTATCCAAAGCTACTTGTCAAGATCAAAGCATCCCCTTGTGTTCTACTTCTCCACATCCACTTCAAAATTGTGCTGAAGCTTCAGGTGCTTCTATTAAAAATGTTGTTCCTATCAAAGGTACTTATGATTCTATTGATGGCTTTGACCATGTTGCTCATTCTAAAGATGTTGATATCCCTTCCCACTATCCATTTGCATCTTCTAAATCTATCCTTGGTCCTTATCCATCTAAGGTAAATCATTCAAACCTTCCATCCATATTGGGGCCTTATGTTCCTCCATCTCCTACATTCACTCTTAGCTCATTCCCTAGCTCTCCTATAATACCTCAAGATCAACAAAGACACTCATCCTTGATGAATTTTCACCCATCTATACATCTAAACCAATCAATTCATCGTTATTCATCCACAAATCCCAAGTCCTTTGGAAGTGAGAATAAACATAAGAATCCATTGAAAAATAAAGATCACTATGTCCCATCTAATCGACATGTGAATGCTAAGAAGGAAAATGCACAAAAGAGACTACAAATTTCCACTATTAAGAGAGCTAAATCAAAGAAAATGTGGGTTCCTAAATCCATCATTGAAGAAATGCACTCTCAAGCACCCAAAGAACAAGGAAAATCTAAAGCTATGTGGATTCCCAAGTCTCTTTTAAAAGACTTGAATATTGAAAATACTTCAAAGTTGACATTCAGGCTTCCAAAGGCTTCCATTCTATCTTCTTCCAAAAATCTTTCTAAAAATATTCCAAAGCCTTCCACTCCACTTTTTTCCAAATCTCTTCTACCACTTCATACATCTAAATCTCAAGCTATTTCATCCATGATTCCTCCATTGTTCCAATACCCTTCAAGGTGTGTGTCAATGTTGATCTTGTCCAATATTTTATCTACCCACATGAAATCCTCTAAAGCTTACACCTCCTTTCTATACATGAACTCTTATCCTCCATATACTCTTCCTACTACCATTTCTCTTTCATCACCCTATCAACATCTTTGAGCATACCTTTCTATGGTCTTGGCTTATCATGACTTATCTTTTCTATAGGAGCACTATCTACAAACAGCTTGAGCTCTTTCTAAAAAAAAAAAAAAAAAATTTAAAAAATTAATGAAAAAAAATGAAAATGTGCCTTGGTGAAAACTACTTCTTGTGGCACCTTGGTAGCAAAAGTAAAGAGAAATAAATGCATCCTATGGTGAAAACTACTTCTTGTGGCACCTTGGATAAGTACCATGATGAAAACCTGGCCAATAGGCATCATGCGTAATTCTTCCATCATCCATCTATCCCCTCTTCTCTCTTTGATCTTGACAATGTTGAGCTATCTTTGCATATTGGTTATCTTATCCATGAGAGTTTCTATTGTGCTCTCCCATTCACTCATAGCCTCTATCTTGAGCTTTATTCTTATTGCTCTATCCCATTGCTATACTATCTAGTTGACCCCTTGGTCTTGATCATGATAAATAAAAATGGTTCTTAGGTCTCTTGACATGTCTACTCTTTTGGACTACATGCTTCATGCTATCTCACTTGTTGGCTTCACTGCTTATTCTACATGCTATCTTGCTCCTTACTTCCATTGCTTATCCAAAACATGCTTCATATGACTATTTCACCTCTTTCCCTAGCTTGGGTACTCTTAAAGAGTCAGTCCTTGAGGATCACTTTTACTTGCTTCATGCTCCTTTTTCATCCATCTTTGCTTATCCACTGACTTGTTTCTCCATTGTGTCCTATACCTTGCTAGACATTGGGAGAAAATGATGTGATCTTGCTTGAGAACTAGTGATCTCTAAATTAATCTAAAAAATCCAAAAAATCATATATGATCCTAAAAAAAATCCTAAAAATTAGAAAATGTCTTGAAAAAAATGATCATCTTAGTGAAAACCTAGCAATAGGCGCTTTGATGTATCACCAAAAAAATTCAAAAATAAAAAAATACAAAAAAATTGAAAAAAGTCCTGAAAAAATCTGTCAAGTGGTGAAAACCTGGAAACAGGCGCTACTTGAAACCCTCGCACCTATGTCTATATGTCTCAATCATCCACTTTGCTACACATTTCCTAGCTTGGAATTGTTTCTTGTCCTCATCTCGAGGGCATAACTACTTAGCCTTTTTGAGGTATTCTTGTGCATTTGGGTTTCTTTGACAACTCACAAAATAGTGTTTCTCAACACTACCCCCAGTGGCCACTTTGACATCAAGTGTTTTTTTAACACTTTACAGATAGTTTACCTACAGTCTCCGATGTCGCAATATTTCTCACTATCAGAATCAAGTCTTGAAGAAATGGTCAAGTGATTTGTACACACGCACTTTAACACTTAAACGACTAAGCTATGCTGATCTTTATCTACTTTGTGTGATGTCTATGATGATTTCTTTACCACGTGTTCCCTCCCTAATAGTCTTTCAAGGATGTCATTGACTAGAAGACTGGGGGCATGGGACATATTTTCTTGATTTCTACTTGTGGGTATACTTTTGTTTTTCTATAGTGTTGTAAGCATTTATGCTGGTCCTATTCAACATGTTGACTTACAAATGTATCATCCTTGACTTTTTTGCAAGACCACACTCAGGGTTTATCCTGGCGCTTATGCCTTGATACAGGTGTAATCTTGCTAAATTAAACTTAGGGAATCTAATCGTGTAGTTATCTTGACTTACATGTCTCTCATGCTTAGATTGGATTTCCACATACCTATCTAATATCAATCATATTCATATCCTCATATTTATACTAGTGATGGTTGTATGGTCTCATGATGTCCCTAATAAATGCTCAATGATGAAATTAAGAGTCTAAATGTTATGTGCTTTTTGTTGGTAAACCACTTTGCATATTAGCTTGCATTTTAGATTCATTTTCTAGCTTATTCTTGCATTCTTTTATATGGGGAGAGCTCTCTCTTCATCTTTTTGTGGACATATCAGCTAACTCCTTTCATATATTTCTTTACTTTCTTCTTGTTCATGTCTTTTCACCTTCTTAATCTTTCGCTTCATCTCTTTTCTATCTTGTCATCACATTATATAAAGTTTTGACCTCTTAAATAATTTCAACGTCCCAGATTCATTTTCAAGATCAAAATTCAAATTCGAGTTCATCTTGATGGTCAAAATTGTCTTCTAAAATTCTACTTTCTTCTTAGTAGTTAGCTGACCTTTTGAGGTCTAATCTTTGAATCATCGCTGGGGCATCTTCATTTCTTCATGTCTTCATCATTTCCATACTTCATATCTACTTCAATTCACTATTTCATGTCTAAAATCACCTCTCTACTCGTTTCAACCTATTTTTTAAGCTATATCCTTCAAGGTCAACTCTAGTCAAACTGAGGCATTTTATCAATTTCTTATAGTCATTCTTGGGTTCTAATCATCTATCTATCATCTTGGACATTGCTATATTCTAGTTTTCTCATGTCTAGCTAATTTCTATATCCCCTTACCTCATTTCAATTTCGATCCTGAGGGGGCAGAAATACACTATTTATTTCTTAGGAGCATTTGTTTGATCTTCTCACTTGTTCTCGATCTATCTACTTTGCTAAGTGTTAACATTCTTCTTGAGTTCTAACATCATCTTTTCCTAGTGTTTAGTACTACCACTATCAGGCTGTACATTTAGGACTTGCTATCTTTTTCTACATTTCATTCTTCAAAATCGGATATCTATATCTATCACCACCTACTTGGCTTTCTATTTTCTTTGACATAATGTGTTCCCACATCGATCACGCATTAGTCAAAGAGAGGCAATTGTAATCACCTAAAAATGGTCATCTAGACTATTAGCCCCCTTTTCAACATTTTGGCTAAATTAATTTAATGATGTACCTAGACCAAATTGCTAATAATCAATTTATTTGATTATAACCTATAGTTTGACTATGCTATCCTAAGTTCATTATTTGATTAAAAGAACATGTCGCCTTTTAATTAAATAAAAGACCCCATTCTTCTAACCCACTTAAAGTGCACACATAAAGTCCTTTTTCTTTTTTGCAATTAAAAGAAAAGGCTTTGTGACTTTTGTCTTAGATGACAAGTCAACTTATATTCTATTGGTTGATTTGTGTGTGCAAATGGATCACTCCTCTTTTCGAATTCCACCGTTGATCATCCACCATCTTCATCTTGATCTCCACTGTCCATACATCTTTAAAAGGGAGAGAGCTTTCCCCCTCAAAGGATGAATCCATCTTTTGAATATTGTCATGCTGCAGGTTTTCTAATAGGTTTCCTTGGAGCTTTGTGGAGAACTTCTTTTCCTTGTCTCATTCTCTCATTTCCTTCATATTAGTCCCAAGATCATATGGCATGATAGTGTAGTTTCCTTTGCAAATAATTAGATCACATAGATTAATAGTTGGATTTGTAACATTCCCATATCATTTTTAGCATAGCTTTCATTGTGCATCTCATCCTAATTTAGTTTCATTTTTGCATTGCATGATCTAAGAGTTCTTTGACACTAGCACTCTTGCTCTTGTCTAAAGAATCTCCCATTTTGTGGTTTACTAGCAAGGGTTGTATTTCTAAGGCTCAGCTGAGAGCTCCTATATGCTCATTTGTATGCCCCTTGCACTCCATGACTAGGGATCTCTAAGTCAGCATTCGATCTTTCCAATCTATGGAGAACCTTGAATAGAATGATTTAGAGAAGTACACCTTTTCTAGTGTACATTTTTGGTGCCCATCGTGGGGCTTGAATCAAGTTTCTAGCTCCATTTGTTTTTATTTTTCATCTCTAATTTTTTACAGTAGCATATTGGATCTAATCAAATGCTTTCGTAGAATTATCACTTTTGTTTTAAGGCCAACCCATAAGTAGATTGGTTTGTAGGCCAAAAACTTAGTTGGTTTAAAGATTTGATCATATCTTTTAAACCACTTGGAGTTTGGATCATAAATTTTTTTTGTAGGTTGGCTATGTGCTCAAAATGTCTCAGTCTGATTTTCAGAGCATTTTGACATAATTTTTGGGAGTTATAATTTTTTCTTTATTTTTCATAAAAAGTTATTTCTAATCGCAACTTAGCGAATTTTTCAAAAAAACTTACATTTACAGAAATGGTTTTCAATTCTAATAGGGGTTCTTTCTTTATGTTTTGAATTTTGAGGTCGCATTAAGGATCAAAAACTCGATTTGAGAAATTTGGCCTGTTTTGACAAAATCAATCTCTAGAGCGCAAATGAAGAGATTTTTTTAAATTTCTGGCATTTTCGCAAAAATCTCAATTTTTTAACATGGGTCTCTTCTTTTCATTTTTATTTTTGGATACGAAATCATAGAAAACAAGTCCAATCTTGTTGACTAGGTCAAAACCAAAGAGTAAAAATGAGAGCATTTGTGATTAACTTGCACTTTCTTTGCATGTACTTGGTTGGAAGATAAATTGGATTTTTGAGGCAACTCACCACTTTTTATTGCATATTTTTATGTTATTTCACACTAACTTTCGGTGCTAACAAGTTGTGACTACAGGTTGCCATCCTTATGAAAAAAAAAATTGAAACATTGCATAAAAAGAACGCATGTCAAAGCTTCAAATGCGCAAGGGCTACTAACATTGTTTGCAGGGCTGCCCAAAGCATAAAAACTCAAAATTTATTTCGTTTTTGTTTTCATGTGTGGCATTGACTAATTATTCATTTTTCATAGGCACATAAAACTTATGATTGGAGTATTTTGGTAATAGGAGAGTATGCTCTTCACCCTTGTGGTGAATCAGAAATCTTGACTTGCGATTTGGTTTCAAAAGCAAGGGGTAACTGAACCTTCTTGGTGTGTTTGGGAGAAAACAATTGGAATAGGAGAGTATGCTCTTCACCCTTGTGGTGAATCAGAAATCTTGACTTCCAAATGTTGATCCACTCTTTGTGTAGTTAAAATCCTTTAGAGGGTCTGCTCTCGGACAACCTGAGAGGAACGACCCAAGTGGGGACAAGCCGATTACCTGGCTCTTCCAACCCACTATAAACTCAAAGATACCAAGGACACAAAACTTTGGTAGACGTAGTGTTTGTCTTCGCCTAGTGTGATCGCTTATGGGATTTTTACCATAGGGAGATCACTAGGCAAGAATGCTTAAGGTACTCTTGTGGTCACGAGATCGGTTACTCATCGCAAGGTGAGGTGTCTCGTAATTGGGAGCAAGAGGAACATTATGAACGGAAGTCCTATCTAAACACTAAAAGTTAGTAACTACCTTTTTTAGCCGCTCAACTTCTTGGTGCAAGGATCGATCCTAGTGGACTACTCGGATAACCTCAAGATTTTACACTCACCATATGTGTTCCCTTGGTTTTGCTTATGACATTCCATGACAAAGCCAATATCTCTTGTGGGCAACCACTTGGTGTGAGGTGAAGGAGCATCAAGTGTGGGCCAAGTTGTTGAGTAATGAACCATGTCTTTTAGGTAGATATTGCTTGTTGTGTTCTTGAATGTGCTAGACCTATGAAAATCTTTTGAACATACACATGATGATAATTCTAGGAATTTCTTTTGAGACCTCACATATGCTTGTATCATGCAAGGTTGCTTTGTCCCTTGCTTGATTGTTTTAAGAATACTCCATGTGTCACTATCTTGCTTGGAAAGAAATTTCTTTTGAACATCAAATTTGCTATGCTATCAATTATTGTCAAACTTTGTCAACCAAGTCAAAACATCAAATGCAAACATTTTCTTGTGTTTCTTGCTAAGGGGAGTCTCATCATTTGATTTTTATTTTCTATGTCTCTAGTTCTTGAACATGCTTAAAGTGAATCTTTGGTCTTGGTGCTCTTGGTCTTTCTATCTTCATGGTCTATGCATGCTTGCTAGTTATCCTTTTGCTAAAATGGTTATCTTGATTTCTTGACTACACTCTTGGGTTGGGAAAGTTGTCCACTTGTCACCCTGCTTGCTCTATCTATTTGGCTATTTGGGCATCTTGCCTAGCTATTGACTTGAGTCATTCATGTCGTAAGTTTCTTGGACATATTTTTTGACAAGTCACTTTAATCTCTCTCTACTATCCTTGCAAGTGAACACTCTACCTCCTATAGTTTCAACATCAAGTTATCTTCTAGGCTCTTTTATGCTTGGCTTTGCATCTAAAACTATGGAATTCAAAGCTTGTGCTACCAAACTTCAACGAAATCTAGATGATCATGATATCCTCCATTTGACTAAAGAGTTTCAAGATCTATATGCACAATACAAAGAACTAGAAGAGACAAATGATCTTTCTTACCTTCATCTCTCTAAGCGCATGACAAAAATGAAGTCTAAACTTGCGAAAAGGTTAGAGGAGAAGATTGCATCATTACATAAATCTTCCTTAAGGTCTTTACATGCATGTGAGTCACCTTCTTTGAGGTCATCCTCTTCTTCTAGGTCTACATACTCTACTTCAAGATATCAAATGTCTTCATCTTCTAGATCTAAAGACCTCTTTAGAGAACAAGCAAGTGATACCTCCTTTGAGCCTATGCAAAAATTTCATCATGGACCTATCTTTGACCAAGATAATAATGAAGACATGGATGCATTCTATTTACTTAAGAAACAACAAAAGGACTGTAGACATACTTTTGAGAGAAATTTTACTCCCTTGGGGAATTCTTATGATGACATTTTGAGAACACTTCTTGGCACCAAGCTCATCCTGTTGCCTAAGTCTAGCTCATATAGAAACCCATTCTTGGATATCTATTGTGCTTATCATAAACATAATGAGCATTGTACTTCAGATTGCATTGAGCTAAAACATAAAATCCAAGATCTTATTGATAATGGAATTATTGATACCTCTAATGATTCATGCGATGAGGATACTTTTCTTGAGCAAGATTACATTAATGAACCTATGTCTAGTAGTGGCTCCATTACATCTTCCACTTCTTCCAACACTCATGCATCTCCCAAAACTTCAAAGCTTTCCAACTTGCCTCCATCAAATAAAGAACCTAATGCTTTCCATGCTGACTACATGTATCCTCAAGAGCTACCTCTAAAAGAAACTCAAGCTAGCCTTCACTTGGCTGCAAACCTTTTCCATGCTACTAATCCTAAACATCCTCAACCTTCATGCACTACTATGCCTAATCCAAGAAATACTCCACTCACTCTTCATTCTCCCTTGTCCTTAGAAGTGGCTCCATGTCAAGAGGACTCTCAAAAAGAAAAAGCTATAAATGTCAAGAAAGATCAAGATCAAGCACCCTTTCATCTCTTTCAAGATTTTTCCCCTCCATATCCTATAACTTGTCCACCTCCTAAGTATGATGAAGATACCACTTCCATTATCTCCCTTGAGCTTACTTAAAATTATGAGAAAATTTCTCTTCCTACACTATCCAAAGCTACTTGTCAAGATCAAAGCCTCCCCTTGTGTTCTACTTCTCCACATCCACTTCAAAATTGTGCTGAAGCTTCGAGCACTTCTATTAAATATGTTGTTCCTATCAAAGGTACTTATGATTCTATTTATGGATTTGACCATGTTGCTCATTCTAAAGATGTTGATATCCCTTCCCACTATCCATTTGCATCTTCTAAATCTATCCTTGGTCCTTATCCATCTAAGATAAAGCATTCAAACCTTCCATCCATATTGGGGCCTTATGTTCCTCCATCTCCTACATTCACTCTTAGCTCATTCCCTAGCTCTCCTATAATACCTCAAGATCAACAAAGACACTCGTCCTTGATGACTTTTCACCCATCTATACGTCTAAACCAATCACATCATCCTTATTCATCCAAAAATTCCAAGTCCTTATGAAGTGAGAATAAACATAAGAATCCATTGAAAAAGAAAGATCACTATGTCCCATCTAATCGACATGTGAATGCTAAGAAGGAAAATGCACAAAAGAGACTACAAATGTCCACTATTAAGACAACTAAATCAAAGAAAATGTGGGTTCCTAAATCCATCATTGAAGAAATGCACTCTCAAGCACCCAAAGAACAAAGAAAATCTAAAGCTATGTGGATTCCCAAGTCTCTTTTAAAAGACTTGAATATTGAAAATACTTCAAAGTTGACATTCAAGCTTCCAAAGGCTTCCATTCTATCTTCTTCCAAAAATCTTTCTAAAAATATTCCAAAGCCTTCCACTCTACTTTTTTCCAAATCTCTTCTACCACTTCATACATCTAAATCTCAAGCTATTTCATCCATGATTCCTCCATTGTTCCAATATCCTTCAAGGTGTGTGTCAATGTTGATCTTGTCCAATATTTTATCTACCCACATGAAATCCTCTAAAGCTTACACCTCCTTTCTATACATGAACTCTTATCCTCCATATACTCTTCCTACTACCATTTCTCTTTCATCACCCTATCAACATCTTTGAGCATACCTTTCTATGGTCTTGGCTTATCATGACTTATCTTTTCTATAGGAGCACTATCTACAAATAGCTTGAGCTCTTTCTAAAAATTCAAAAAAAAAAATTTAAAAAAATTAATGAAAAAAAATGAAAATGTGCCTTGGTGAAAACTACTTCTTGTGGCACCTTGGTAGCAAAAGTAAAGAGAAATAAATGCATCCTATGGTGAAAACTACTTCTTGTGGCACCTTGGATAAGTACCATGATGAAAACCTGGCAAACAGGCATCATGCTTAATTCTTCCATCATCCATCTATCCCCTCTTCTCTCTTTGATCTTGACAATGTTGAGCCATCTTTGCATATTGGTTATCTTATCCATGAGATTTTCTATTGTGCTCTCCCATTCACTCATAGCCTCTATCTTGAGCTTTATTCTTATTGCTCTATCCCATTGCTATACTATCTAGTTGACCCCTTGGTCTTGATCATGATAAATAAAAATGGTTCTTAGGTCTCTTGACATGTCTACTCTTTTGGACTACATGCTTCATGCTATCTCACTTGTTGGCTTCACTGCTTATTCTACGTGCTATCTTGCTTCTTACTTCCATTGCTTATCCAAAACACGCTTCATATGACTATTTCACCTCTTTCCCTAGCTTGGGTACTCTTGAGGAGTGAATCCTTGAGGATCACTTTTACTTTCTGCATGCTCCTTTTTCATCCATCTTTGCTTATCCACTGACTTGTTTCTCCATTGTGTCCTATACCTTGCTAGACATTGGGAGAAAATGATGTGATCTTGCTTGAGAACTAGTGATCTGTAAATTAATCTAAAAAATCCAAAAAATCATATATGATCCTGAAAAAAATCCTAAAAATTAGAAAATGTCTTGAAAAAAATGATCATCTTAGTGAAAACCTAGCAATAGGCACTTTGATGTATCACCAAAAAAATTCAAAAATAAAAAAATAAAAAAAAAATTGAAAAAAGTCTTGAAAAAATCTGTCAAGTGGTGAAAACCTGGAAACAGGCGCTACTTGAAACCCTCGCACCTAATTCTATATGTCTCAATCATCCACTTTGCTACACATTTCCTAGCTTGGAATTGTTTCTTGTCCTCATCTCGAGGGCATAACTACTTAGCCTTTTTGAGGTATTCTTGTGCATTTGGGTTTCTTTGACAACTCACAAAATAGTGTTTCTCAACACTACCCCCAGTGGCCACTTTGACATCAAGTGTTTTTTTAACACTTTACAGATAGTTTACCTACGGTCTCCGATGTCACGATATTTCTCACTATCAGAATCAAGTCTTGAAGAAATGGCCAAGTGATTTGTACACACACACTTTAACACTTAAACGACTGAGCTATGCTGATCTTTATCTAATTTGTGTGATGTCTATGATGATTTCTTTGCCACGTTTTCCCTCCCTAATAGTTTTTCAAGGATGTCATTGACTAGAAGACTGGGGGCATGGGACATATTTTCTTGATTTCTGCTTGTGGGTATACTTTTGTTTTTCTATAGTGTTGTAAGCATTTATGCTGGTCCTATTCAACACGTTGACTTACAAATGTATCATCCTTGACTGTTTTGCAAGACCGCACTCAGGGTTTATCCTGGCGCTTATGCCTTGATACAGGTGTAATCTTCCTAAATTAAACTTAGGGAATCTAATCATGTAGTTATCTTGACTTACATGTCTCTGATGCTTAGATTGGATTTCCACATACCTATCTAATATCGATCATATTCATATCCTCATAATTATACTAGTGATGGTTGTATGATCTCATGATGTCCCTAATAAATGCTCAATGATGAAATTAAGAGTCTAAATGTTATGTACTTCTTGCTGGTAAAACACTTTGCATATTAGCTTGCATTTTAGTTTCATTTTCTAGCTTAGTCTTGCATTCTTGCATATGGGGAGAGCTTTCTCTTCATCTTTTTGTGGACATATCAGCTAACTCCTTTCATATATTTCTTTACTTTCTTCTTGTTCATGTCTTTTCACCTTCTTAATCTTTCGCTTCATCTCTTTTCTATCTTGTCATCACATTATATAAATTTTTGACCTCTTAAATAATTTCAACATCCCAGATTCATTTTCAAGATCGAAATCCAAATTCGAGTTCATCTTGATGGTCAAAATTGTCTTCTAAAATTCTACTTTCTTCTGAGTAGTTAGCTGACCTTTTGAGGTCTAATCTTTGAATCATCGCTGGGGCATCTTCATTTCTTCATGTCTTCATCATTTCCATACTTCATATCTACTTCAATTCACTGTTTCATGTCTAAAATCACCTCTCTACTCGTTTCGACCTATTTTTTAAGCTATATCCTTCAAGGTCAACTCTAGTCAAACTGAGGCATTTTATCAGTTTCTTATAGTCATTCTTGGGTTCTAATCATCTATCTATCATCTTGGACATTGCTATATTCTAGTTTTCTCATCTCTAGCTAGTTTCTATATCCCCTTACTCATTTCAATTTCGATCCCGAGGGGGCAGAAATACACTATCTATTTCTTAGGAGCATTTGTTTGATCTTCTCACTTGTTCTCGATCTATCTACTTTTCTAAGTGTTAGCATTCTTCTTGAATTCTAACATCATCTTTTCCTAGTGTTTAGTACTACCATTATCAGGCTGTACATTTAGGACTTGCTATCTTTTTCTACATTTCATTCTTCAAAATCAAATATCTATATCTATCACCGCCTACTTGGCTTTCTATTTTCTTTGACATAATGTGTTCCCACATCGATCACGCATTAGTCAAAGAGGGAAAAATGTAATCACCTAAAAATGGTCATCTAGACTATTAGCCCTCTTTTCAACATTTTGGCTAAATTAATTTAATCATTTACCTAGACCAAATTGCTAATAATCAATTTATTTGATTATAACCTATAGTTTGACTATGCTATCCTAAGTTCATTATTTGATTAAAAGAACATGTCCCCTTTTAATTAAATAAAAGACCCCATTATTCTAATCCACTTAAAGTGCACACATAAAGTCCTTTTTCTATTTTGCAATTAAAAGAAAAGGCTTTGTGACTTTTGTCTTATATGACAAGTCAACTTATATTCTATTGGTTGATTTGTGTGTGCACATGGATCACTCCTCTTTTCAAATTCCACCGTTGATCATCCACCATCTTCATTTTGATCTCCACCATCCGTACATCTTTGAAAGGGAGAGAGCTTTCCCCCTCAAAGGATGAATCCATCTTTTGAATATTGTCATGTTACAGGTTTTCTAACAGGTTTCCTTGGAGCTTTGTGGAGAACTTCTTTTCCTTGTCTCATTCTCTCATTTCCTTCATATTAGTCTTAAGATCATATGGCATGATAGTGTAGTTTCCTTTGCAAATTATTAGATCACATAGATTAATAGTTGGATTTGTAACATTCCCATCTCATTTTTGGCATAGCTTGCATTGTGCATCTCATCCTAATTTAGTTTCATTTTTTCACTGCATGATCTAAGAGTTCTTTGACACTAGCACTCTTGCTCTTGTCTAAAGAATCTCCCATTTTGTGGTTTACTAGCAAGGGTTGTATTTCTAAGGCTCGGCTAAGAGCTCCTATATGCTCATTTGTATGCCCCTTGCACTCCATGACTAGGGAGCTCTAAGTCGGCATTCGAGCTTTCCAATCTATGGAGAACCTCGGATAGAATGATTTAGAGAAGTGCACCTTTGCTAGTGTACACTAATATTATTACTTTACCTCCTATTTGACCTTTTTTACCTACTATGATTGTATCTAAATGCTTTGATCCTAAAGCTGTTTGTAAATATCATCGTTAGAATGGTCATGATACTGAGAAATGTTATACTTTGAAACATAAGGTTCAAGATTTAATTGACTTTAATGTCTTAGTGGGAATAAATATTTTTCTCCTCCTAATTGAAATCTTCAAATGTATACGAATCCTTTACCTATACATGGTACTATACGATTGCTCAACCATCTTCTATAGATATTGTGTATGATTTGAAGATGGATGATCTTAATCACATTGTTAATCTAGTGGAGCATATTGATCAATCTATATCTCCACCTCAGCATCAATGTCAAGTTATATCTCAACCTCAACTAAAACCTAAGCCAAAATTGAAGATTCAACCTAAACATCGACAACAACCTAAGAATAAAAGACCTCAAGAACTTTTGATTACTTTTGATGATTCTAAGACTATGAAAGCTCTTGATGATCCCCTTTATATTTATTCTAGGATTTCTCATATACCTACTCATGATTGTCTTATTGATCCTACATCCTTAGTCAATGTTATTACTAAAGGTAATCTTTTTATGAAATGATTGCAATGATATTTTTATGATAATCTGATGTGTGGATTCAAACTTGTAATGGTTTTATTTATCCATCATTTGCTTCTATTAATTTATCAATTGACACTACCATTGTTGTTGTTCCTACTTCTGATCAATTTCAAGTTAATCTTGGTTTGTCATCGTTAAACACCATGCATGTTGTTTCTTCTCCTATCAATATACATATATTAGTTTTTAAGATACCTTTTCTCCCTTTTTGGATTAGTGACTAATCCTTAAAGCATGGATTTATATTTTAGGATCTCTTGATCCCTCCAATTTCAAATATTTTGATCCCTTAAGGTCCAAAGTGTCCTTAAGATTGGATCTCTTTTCCTTTTTGGTTTTACTCTTGTGAATAGAATGTTCTTGAGGGTGAATCCTTGATGGGTTGACTAGTGAGTAGCCACATTCACTAGGTGGTTCAATTCTATCTTTCTAGTTGCATCATTTCCTTGTGTGGTTCACAATGGGATATAAGTTCTCATTGGACAAGATAATCAAACTCTTTCTCTAATTCTAGAGATGTCTCTATTATTTTGATCTTGGATTTGATGAAGACTTGAGTCTCTAGGGCTCGAGGATCCCTTTGTCCCTTTGATCTTAATAAGATTATCTTTTCATTATGATCTCCTTTACCAAGAGTTTGCATCAAATTCGTACTCTTATTAAAGTGGAGGCTTAATGTATCATCTTAAAATGGAAGCACTTCCATGATAAGAGTGTTTGGCCCTTCGAGGAAATGGTCTGGGGTCATGTCAAGTGCCTTGAATAGGTCTTTGCATGGATCTAGCTATTTTTCCCATGTTCTTCTTTTCTCCCCTTGTTTCTAGCTTCTTTTTGACAACTTTGTCTGAAAAATTGAAGACTTTGACCTTTTGGGTCAATTACAACCTAAAGGGTCAAGGTTGACCTCAACTTTGACCTAGATCAAGGACAACCTCAACTCTGACCTAGGGAAAAGTCAACCTAAACCCTCACCCTAGGTCCAAATTTTGAGTTCTAGAGGTTTCACGATATCAAGCTTCAGAAAGTTTCATTTTCCTGCTTTCGAGTCAGGTGTTTTGGATTTTAGAATGGTAAACTCCTAAATTGCATTGAATCTAGGTCCATTTCTAGGGGTTAAGGTTAAATGGGATTCAATTCTCCAATGTTGGCCCCTTTAGAAGTTTGTGCCCTAGATCACTATATAAGGAAGCCTTCTCCTCTCATTTTCTCTAAACCATAAGAAGATAAGAGAAGAAGAACACACATTATGATATCGGATGATCCATTACTTTCATGATCAAGAATTCAAGAATTCAAGTATTCAAACATTCAAGATTCAATTCATCAAGGAGGCCCATCGTTAGCCATTGAAGGATTCAATCTCTATGGAGCCCTCTTATTAAAGATGTCTCCATCCACATTCATCTATGCCTCTTCCTATGCTAAGATCCATTGAAGATTGGTGTTGAAGATCTAATGCCATTGATTTGAGACATCCTGCACATAAGTATACATTCATTTGGAGCATCCATACTTGTGGATTCAAGGATTCAAATCCTCCACAAGGATTTCAACATAAGTAAGGTGAATAGTTTCATTTACTTTGTTTATACATATTGCAATTTCAATTACATTTCAAGCTTGATTCCAAACTAGGGTTTGACCAAGGTAAAACCCCCCATCCAAAAATAAATAAAACTATTTTTCTTGTAGGTACAAGTATAGGACAATGAATTGAATTGTAGATTTGGCTACCCTTTTCAATGAACTTCCAAGATTCAGGAACATAATTTTCATCAAAGCAATGTAGGTCAAGGTCAAATTTTTGGGGTAAGATTGTTCCCCATTATCTGGGTCAAGGTCAACCTACCCTTGAGAGGACAAAAATTTACTAGATTTTCTCCGTTTTGGCATTTCTAGTCTAGAGCAGGTTGCAAAATCTCTTGAAACTGTACATGGACATCAGAAATCAACATTTTCTAGATTTTCCTTATTTTGAGGTTAGTATTTGTCCTCTATTCATTCAAGATTTCAAGTACTTACTTTCTATAGTATATTATAGGATTTCCTCCTTTCTTCATATTCTCTATTGTTTGATTCATTTGGTGCATTGATCACTTCTTTGTGATCAATCCATTTGGATCTTTCCATTTGGGAATTTGGATTAAGGATAGGTCTTGTATTTCCCCTCTTATATCATATATCATATTTACCCCATTCATCTTTTCACATAATTTTTCTTCTTATTTATAGATATACACATTTATTACACCAAATCTTTGTTTCAAAACCATATGTGTAGATATAAACATTAATTACAACTAACTCAATAAGGGTACAAGAATACATTATTCCCATGAAGAAGGATCATGTCAAATAATACAAGGGAATTTGATCAGAATAGGCAGATAATTGCTAGATTGTTGTCTAACTTTCAAAGAGAAGGCGATGACAAATGTAATTGTGCTTACAATAGTTATAATGGCTTAAAGACAAGAAGAATTAAAATCAAAATAGGTAAGAGACATTGTAGGGAGAATGATCACCTTGTAGGGGGGTTTGATTATCATCCATTTTTAAGTTGTTTGTTATATTATTTTCACAATTAATGTACATATGAACCACACAACAGGCATTTGATTATCATCATTTTTATATAGGTGGATCTCCCCAAGGTAGTACATGATTTGGACCACCACATCTCAGAGGAACATGGAGGTGTGAGTATTGAAGGAGAAGATCATGATCCCATGGAAGATTATGATCATGTGCTAGAAAACACATTTGAAGATGATGGCACAAATGCATTGATCCATGAAACATTTGGTATTGGCGCTACTGTTGATACCTTTACCTAAGAAGGAAAACATGACCCTTTATGAAGGATCCCAATAAATTCTTCTCTCTATTGTATTATTGTTGGTGAATTTGAAGGTTATGAATGGTTTTTCCAACATATCAATGTCACATATGCCAAGGTTTGTCATATAGGTCATTATAGTCTATAAAAGATGAAATATGTACCATTAAGATTTTTTTTACTAATGACTTATATTTTTTGTTGTAGATTGATAGGTGACTATTTGTTACCACCATCAAATGTTCTCCCTCACTTGTACCAAGAAAATGTGCCACTATGAAACATATTGGAATGGAGTATCAAGCAATAGATGTTTGTCCTAAAGCTCATGTTATTTATCATAAAGAACACAAAAATACAATAGAATACTCTGAATTCCATATGAGAAGATATTGAGATTATCAAGTGACAAAAAAGGTGTCTTGTAAGGTTCTTCGTTACTTCCCCATTATTCCACGTCTTAAACAATTATTCAAGAGCAATAGCTTGGTACAATTTATGGATTACCATGCACGCAATAGAAGTCAAGATGACATTACTTGAATGACTGTGGATAGTTCAACATTTATGGACATAGAGGAAATGTGGGCACACTTTAAAGAAGAACCTGGAAATCTCAGGCTTTCTCTAGCAACTAACAGTGTCAACCCATTTGGAGAGATTAGATTTGTTTACTCAGTGTGGCCTAATTTTGTTATCAACAATAACCTTCCTCCATGGATGCCAATAAAGAGGGAGCACATTATGTTGGAAATGATTTTTCTAGGTATTTTATTAGTTTATTTTTATCTACATGTAATTATAAGTCTTGGAGTGAAATCACCACAATAATTATCTTATGTTATTCATTCAACTAGGTAAGTATTGGTCATTTTTTACTTTCCACCAAAATTGCCATATTTGAATTCAAACCCAATTAACATTTATAATATTCAAATATTAGGGTACACAGAAATACTTTGGTTATACAAGCTATATCCTAAAGTCCCAAGGTTAATTCATGTTTTAATAATTTTACAAGGCTGCAACTTTCCCCATCGTCTGATCTTCCTAGATCTACAGCTGTTGCCTTGTCATCTTGTGGAGTTAAAAAGGTTTTATGGAAGATGACAAAGTGAAAATGCACACATATTAGGGTGGACCCTCTTCCTCAGTTCTAACAAAGTGCATTGTACATCTTCCCAACCATCGATCTTCCTAGGATCAATGGTCCTCGCTATGTCATTATAGAAAGTTTCTAGTATTTTAATTCATGTGACATAGCTAGCACTTGCTGAATGGTTCTGATGATGTCATTCCCTTAGTGAGGCACAAAAGTAAAAATTTGTCATACAGGTCGGCATACAGATGGGTTCTAATTGGTTCAGATCCTAGCATGGTCAAAAAATTGGTTGCATGTTCTTAGGTCATTAGATGAAAGCAGATCGACATCTCTCATTGCGTTGCTATTAAAAATTGATCAATCTTTATTTATAGGGACATAGTGAGGTCTTGACACATGTCCCCGATGGGCTCCATTTTTTCAGATCATGAAAGGTGAAAGTCAAGGCTATGATAATATGACCAGGTTTCATGTTATGATCTTATGATCCTGTGTAAGATTGTGAAGTTAATTGCCAAGGCCACTGATGTTATGATATGTAGTTATCATAACATCATAGAGGTGTATGGTTGTGGGAGGTGGTGAGAAGGGTTTTGATCCTAGGATATATGGTTGTTGTAAGATTGTAGGAGCAGCTGAGGAAGTCTCAGCTGAGGAAGTCTTCCAAAGGCATGAAGTAAGGGATTCATCATAACATTATGGCAATCGTAAGATTGTAAAGAAACTTCAAGAGGGACCCAATGTTAAGGTAGGTTGATGATCATAGGATCATATAACTTTGGGTTGACTAGGATAAAGGTGTTCACTTGTTCGATTTGGAAAAGAAAAGGGATTTTGACCAATAAAATTGTAAGAAAGGTATGAGATGAGCATTGAATATGATTGACTTGCTGATAGATTTGACTTGGCATGCTGGTAGCTTGCTTTCAACATCCCCATCCCTAGTAAATGCAAAAGGAACATGCACTCATCATCTGGTTATCCATCTACCCAACTATGCATTGATTGGTATTGTTTTCATCACTTCAAGGTTTGCTCCAGTCAAGGTTTTTTATGATTTTCATGCCTCTATAAGTGTATCAAGTCAAATCTATTGTTTGGATCATCTTGGTTATTCTTTGAGTACTCAATGGTAGTTGTTGTGGAGTAACTTCAATTAGAAATATCTTAGTTATGCTTGAACTATAAAGGCAAGGTTGTAATTCTTTCTTAGGGTCAACTCTTCTCTATTTTCTTTGATATTGTTTTGCAAGTTCACTATAAATTCCCTTTGCCTCTGTACCTAATAAAATCCTACCTTATCTCCTTCAACCATTGATGAGTGTATAAGATCTATTTGCCTCTCTTCAATGTCTTGTGGCTATCTGCAATTTGTATGATTGTATCTCTTTGGACCTATGAATGATATATAAGTGATTCTCATCTTCCTTGTGTCATTTTTTTGGGTTTTCTGATCTACATGTGATTATTAGATTAAAAAAAGTCTAGATGTGTATATCTTTTGGTGTCATGATGGTTCAAAAGTGCATGTATGGGTAGAGATTGGTTCAAACATTCTATTTTGGTGCATCATCCCTTAGATTAGAATAGGTAGATTTGCTTTCTTGCATCTCTTTCTCCCTTTTCCCCTCCAAGTGTAGTTAGGTGCACCCTGATAGTAAAAGAAGTCGGCCTTCTCTAGAGACTCAACCTCACAGTTCAAGTCTCACAGTGTGGAGGTTGTTTCCATGTTTCACAAGGTTGTCCTTAGGTAAAAGCTTTGGACAAGGGTGCAAACTTTTGTGACAACTGTAAGTACCAAGTGAAAGATATGAATGTATATATTGCACCTCTTATCGACGAGTTGCTAGTGTTATAGAATGGTTTCACTATGTATGATATCTCTAGACCAATTGGAAAAAAATAATTTCAATTCCATGTAATGATTTTGTGGAAAATTCATGATGCCTCAAGGTTGACACATTTCTATGTTATGTTATGTCAAAATCTAGTTGTATGCAATAATACTAATTTAAAAAATGAACATATGTAATCCAATTGTATCATTATCTTGTAGGTCTTCAAACAAAGGGAAAATTTTCATGTCCAATGTGTGAGTATAGGCACTTCCTCCATAGAAATTATAAGCATCAAAGTGCTAAAAAACATCTTTTCAATGGGAAAGAAGAGACTACATCAAAGTCACAAAGAGTGAAACCTCACCTATGGTAGTTGGAATATAATAGAATTCGAGGTAGTATCACTCCACCTAATGGTTTATGTTTGAAAATTTTATATTTTGATTATATTTTATTGGCTAATCATGTAACTGATGATCATGAAGGTCATCAAGGCATCACTGACCACCTTCTATAGGAACTAAAATGTTATCTCAGAGAATTTAGTAGGCTGCCCTACTCTGAGTAGCTACAAATTGTGCATTTGTATGAAAATATTGGATGGGAGGCATGACAAAGAAAAACTTGCCAAAATTTGTAGTGAAATTCATGATTCCAATCATGCAATAAAAAATATCATTGTATCAAATAGCAATGGAGACCAGAATAATGCAAGTGCCCTTTCTTGGTTTTTAATGGAGCATCAAAGTAATGGCATAAAAGAAGTCATACAAAAAAATTGATTTCCTACTAGATTTTTTGTGAATATAAAAAATCTCATATCAAAGAAAAGTGAATTTGGGCCAAGGCTGAAAACACATTATTGGCATACCTTCATCAAGGTAAGTCACGATCTTTTGTATTTATAATATATTTGTGAAACTAGATTCAATTATCATTGTATTACATTAGGAAAGAATGAAATGATCAATTGAAAATTTTTGTGGTATGTGCTACCCCTATCACTCCCAAACAACTTCAACAATAATATCAAACAAGTGATATATGATCTTGTAAAATACATGAGGTAAGCAGTGATATTTGTTCAATATATCAAACAAGTAATATATTGTAAAGTCTCGTATTTATATGTTCTTGTGTCTTGAATCCCTTGTAGGTGGTTGTCATCTAAAGAAATCATAAAGAAGATATAAAAAATTGGAAGAAAAGAATTTTTCTACTAGTGTGTGAGATGCAAAAGTGTTTACCTTCAACTTTTTTCAATGCACAAGAACTCCTCATACACTAAGTTGAGGAGATTGAATTGTGTGGACCTATACAACCTAGGTCAATGTGGATGGTTGAGAGACACTTAATTTTTTTGAAGGGTTTGGTTCAAAAAAGAGAATTTCCTAAGGTTTCTATGGTTGAGGGATAAATGGTATACCAAATAATGGTGTAGGTTACTCAATATCTTCCTAATCTTGCAGCAAAGACCCAAACCAATTGCATTTGGGATCTCGACTCCATTAAAAAAATCAAGGGGAGTACTTGGTGAGGAATGGTAGATTTAGGAAAGTGAAAGGTAATAAATTGTGAGATGTTATTGTAGTTAATTAATTCTTAATCTTCAAAATAAATCTATTGTAAGTCATCTATTTACTTTTGTACAGTTGCTAAAGAGTGGGATGCAATAGATATTTTTATTGCAAACAATCAAAGATTTGATGATGGTATGGATTGAACGATCTCAACATTTTGATCATGTATTAAAATGAGAATTCATTTCTTCATTGGTTATACAAGCTCATTGTAATGGAGATCCAAATGTTAGACAAAAGGAAATAGATTTAGCATATGGTTTAAGAGATCTCCAAGTACTTATAAGTTTTTTAATCAATGACATGTTTTTTAACTTGTGATGCAATAATTTATACATGTTTGACATTGTTGTAGGTGAAACACCACAAGGCTATGTTACGCAACGTTATAAATTTTGCATTAAAGATTTTGATGACATGAAGAGAACTTGTGATTTTGGGATAAGTGCAATCCTCTAGGTGACCAATATTTCATCTAGAGATGACTTACATCCTTGAGAATCTCAAAATTCCTTCAAATTAGCTCTTTTCATTTTCAAATGGTATAGACTATGCCTCAATCAGAATGATCTAGATAGAACTTTTATTGAGCATGAGAATGGATTTCCAATGATTAATAAAAGGTTGTTTGAGCCAGTTGGGAATAAGTCCTCTATTCTTCCAAGCCAATGTGAGCGAGTAGTTTACTTAGAGGTCCCACATAAACTAGTTTGGTCATTTGTTGTTAGACATGATCCAAGAGGAAGGTCGATAAAGTATAATGCAATGGAAGAAGAAGATACCAAGGAAGATGAAGAAGTGGATCACAATCGAGAGTTAGTTGATAATGTTCCTGATGCAAATTTTTTGCTACTGATCACAATGATGATGCTTCTACTAATCATGATGATGATGATGATGATGACCACGATAGTGGTGGTGATGATGTCGATGACAATAATGATCCTAATGATGAGATGGATGAAGAATAATATCAATGATGGGTGGGGTTTGATTAGCTAACATTAAAGGGGGGTTTGATTATCAATGACAAGAATGAAATGTATATTTATGTGATCAATGCCTATGTTATTTAATATTTAGTTCTTGATAGATCAATGATTAATTTGATTAACTTTTCATGTACCTTTTACTATTTATAATTCATATGTGATGCTAATATTTGATTTAATTTTGAGTATATGTATCATGATTTTTTTAGCTAGCATAAGACAATTGATTTTTATATGCAAAAACCCGAAGCCCTTTCACAAGCATCCCACACAATCTCATGGATCATCATGTATAAGTTAGTACACCCCATAGAGATTAATGTATTTTACTATTTGTAAATTATCTCTCTCATTGCCACCTATCTCTCTTATTTCATGGAGTGTAGGTACCATTGAATAGGTATTTGTCAGATTTGTCTTCCTCAAGTGAGGAAAATGTAGGAATGGAAGAAGAAAGTGAGACATTTAGTATGGCTTAATCAAGGAGATTAACTCAAGGTCAAAATATTAGAAAGAAATTCATTAAGCACATGAATTTTTTCCTTTCTCAAGGGGGGTCATGTTCTCATGATGACGAGAGTGAAGGTGAATCTAATGTTCCCTTTAGGTACAAACATCTATAGAAACAATGGGTCCCGATGAAATTCCCCCAATAAACATTGATTTTTGTTTTGGAGAGAGGATATATCTCATAGAACCATCCTCATTACATGGTTTGGGCCTATTTTCCATGGATGAAAAAAAGGTCTATTACAACAAGGTTGTTGAATTGATGGACTCTTGCTATCAAGATTTAACTATGTGATTTTGAGTCAAACTCATTTACCCATGTTTCATGAGTAGTGATTCAATATGAATCCATCTCTCATGAGTAGTGATTCAACATGATAGCAATATCACAATTTGACTTGCTATGGAAATTATCTCCTACTTATCAATTGATGAGCTTAAGGGGCTTTCTAATGAATGGTTCACAAGGCGCAACACTTGGTGAAGGTTTTACAAATGAGGTTACAAGCTTTGGGTTTAATCATGGAGGAAACTCTGTAGTTAAGCATGCTCAAGCTGGAGTAGTACTGGGATGGGTGACCTCCTAGGAAGTCGTGATGCTTCACCCCTGTGAGCATCACCTAGATATAATGAGTGCTAAGTGTTCCATTTATTCTCATGAGAGATGGATTCATGTTGAATCACTATCACAAAACATGGGTTAATGAGTTTGACTCAAAATCACACAATTAAATCCTAATAGCAATATCACAATTTGACTTGTTGTGGAAATTATCTCCTACTTATTAATTGATGGACTATGTCATACCTTGCTATGATTATAGTAGTTGGATGTAGATTGTTCGATATAAAAAAATTATGTGTAGGTATGCACTCGCGAAAAATTATATACAACAAAAAGTTAGTGAAAAAAGTAAAAAAGTAGCTATATACATTGATGGAAGGCCAAAAGCATCAGGGAATATTGCAAGTTTTATAAATAGTACACGATCTGCATCAACTAAGAAGTGACCCAATTGCATATTTGAGGTGCGCAGGGGAAATTATATATTTGTATGTGCGATAAAATCAATACGTGGAGGCTAAGAGCTTCTTATTGATTACAATTTGAATCACATAGATACAAACAGAGCCACTATCATGGGTGAGGTGGTACATACTATGCACATTTATAATAAATTGTAATCAATGAATCCAACACACAATTAATTATTTATTTATTTTTTCTAACTTAGAATAATAACATGTGTTTTAACATGTCTCAACGATTTTTTTTTTGAAATACAGGGCTATAGTTTGGATCAAGAGCCATAGGATATGCATGACGATGATGGTTCTCACGAGACTTCTTCTTCCTGATAGCTAAAACTCATTATTGTTGTATACATTAGATACAAGAAATATGTTAACGCGTAATTTTTATTATGTTTTATTCTTCACTACTATTTTGGATTAATTTTTAATATAGCACTAATAATATTGTTCTTGCAAACAAGTGTTGAACATGAAAAGGGAAAGGAAAAAGTAGTCCATGAGGAGCCACACAATGAGTAGGATAAATTCATGATTTATTTTGTGTCAGTTGTTGATCCTATGGTTGTAGTGCAAAAGGTGCTTCGTGATTTATCAAACAGGTTAAAGCAATTGGCATCAATTTGACCTCATACTCCTAAAATACAATAGTGGGAGGATGAGTTGATGCACCTTGTTGACACATATACAATAAGTATTAATGTAGTTTTAAATTATAAAAAAACTTCTATAATAGTTTTTATAGTATACTCTTTTATTTATGTCATTAAATAAAATGCATATGTGTTACTTTTACAGAGGATGTTGAAGAGGGTCAAGGGCAATGCCCCATAGGATGATGCTTTAGGTGGTTCAAGTACATCACATGTTCTATCCTACACTTGTGTTTTGCTCGAATTTTTTTTTTGATAGCTCTAACAATCTTGTTTTATTATGCTCTAACAATATCATTTTTTAGCTCCTAGCATTGATCCTATTTTCACTATGCTTCCTGCTACAAGGAACAAAACTAAAGAGGTAATGTCAACTACAATGTCAACAACATGTAACATGGGCATAGATTTGATGGCAATGCTTATTGGTAAGTAGATTCCTCTTTTTCTCTCTCATTTTTCATGTGGTTATTTCACTTGAACTATTATTTCTTAGGGGGCATTTCATAATATTAGATTCATTTTATGCAGGAGGCAATGAGGAAATTCTTGGATGTACCTATGTTAGATGTATAGGAACACTAAAGAATTGTGATCAATTGCATGTGAGCAATGAAGATGGTCTTCCCCTAAGAGTAGCCCAACTTCCAGGTACTTTAAAGATTGATCCTTTCTTTTACTATACAATCTTATACTCATAATCAAATGCACTAACCTCCCATGCAATCCCTTGCAATAACTATTAGTCCCATTATTATTTTGCAAGGAATAATCTATTTTATGAAAAACTTACTGATGAATATTTGCACATATTTGGTCCGACCATACACACATGATATCATATTTTGATTTCATTGCTAGATCATGTTTCCTTTGATCAATTTCTTCAAGTAAATTAAAAGGTAGCTTCAATTCATTTATGAATCTAACAATTTTTTTCTTTTCTTAAAAGGTGGAATTTACAAACTAAAGAGTTAAAGGATAAAATCATTAATGCCATGACAACACTTTTTGGACCAAACATCTTTCAAAGACTTAGGCTCCTTGAGAAAACAGGCCAAGCTTTGAAGTATATTAGGTACAACTATAGGACCCAAATGCAAAACAACCCTTGTTATGAGCAGTCCCCCTATATTCCTAAGTTTCCCCATGCTTGTGGTAATAAGCTCAAGATGATAGTCTTCATTGATGAAATGTTATTTTACAGTTATAATTGTAATAACCAATTTGTTTGCACTTGCAGTTTCTATATTGATAAAATATTAGTCTCTAGCTTTCTAAATTTCTTAATGACTTTATATTGGCAGGTATTATTATAGTCAACCTAGTTTTGGCCACTTGTAAGATTAATGTTATTTTCAGCATGGAAAATAGCATGATTGAAAGGGAAATATTAAGAAAGTATGGTAACAAGGATAACAATAGCGAAGATAATAAGGAGTTGGCAGAGAAATTTTTAAGAAAGATAGTTCAGTTGCCACTACACCTACCAAACCCTAGTGACTTAGAGTCTAATGAATTTTTGAAAAGGAAGCTAGGTGTGTGGGAAAGTATTAAATGATCTTCCAATAGTAAATTTTATCATGGGCATGATAAAGTGGATCCAAAGTTCAAAACTACGACTACAACTCCAAAGAGATTTAACATAGGTGAATATTTCTGACTCTAGATAAGTGAGACTAATCACATTTTAAATTTGCACCACATTAACAGATGAACTCTTTTTCTTTCAATTTAATGTTGTTGTAGGTGGAGAAGGAAGAAAGCGATATTTTGAAGAATCTATAGCTAAACTTAAAAGAGAGCTTGCACATTTGGGTGAAAATATTTGAGCTCAATTCTTTTAAGCTAAACATGAGAAAATGGGATAATAATGGTTTGAGTAATGACTTTAATATTGCCCTTAACATGAGAAAATTGCTTCCTCAAATAGATACCCATACATCCCAACAACGATTAGGACAAATAGAAGAACACAAAGCAATTGAGATTAAAGTAGGTGAATATATGACTCGAATGAACAAAGCAGTTTAGGTGATGATTTGTGCAAAATAAGAATACATAATTTAATATCATTCAAAATGTTTCTTATAAGTAGAAGATGTAGATTTTGAAGTAGTAAAAATTGAGAGTGAAGATAAATAAGGTGCAATACTCAAATTTAATAAGCTCTATGATTATATTAACTTTTTTTTTTCTAAGGTTCCCAATTATCCATGATGCTTCTATTTGAATATCAATGACTATACAAGGCAATTTTGCATTATTCTCAAACTATCATAGCTGCTTTAAAAAACTTCAAAACAAATAGGCTAGGGAAAAATATAAAACCCTTTATTCCTTGCTAAATAACAAACATTTTTAGCACCATTCTCAAACTTCGCTACAAGATAAATGTAAACTATTTAGGGAAATCTCGCCGTCATGTTGTACACAATTAATGACTTTCTTATTGTTATCTTTGTTTAATATAACATGGTACACAACATTTATATAATGTACAAATAATTCAAGGTTCATTTTCATTCAAAATGTTTTTTTGTAAGAAAAAGGCTTTGGAAATGAAGAATCAAAGATTGAGATAAATCAACAGTCAAACAGAACAAATGAAGAAGGTGCAGTATTTTGTTAGTTTTTTTTCTATGTCTTTCCATACATATTACTTACAATTTTCTCCATTAAATGTATTTGAACTATATTTTCATTTACATCTATGAAATGTCTCTCCATGTAAAAACTACAATGAAAAAAGATGTACTAGGCTAATAAATTTCTAATGCCAAACATAATAGAAGCTTGACATTTGTTGCAGGTGATGAAAAACAATGAGAAAGTAATAGGGGCAAGTGAGGTCTTATGGATGATCTATTGGGATCAGATTTTTGTCACAAGTGGTTGATTATTGAGTGAAAATAAGAATGAAGGAAACTGAGGTAGATCTTGTGAGTAGCAAGAGGAATAGTTGATGAAATAGGATACTATTGAAGGAGAGATTATGTGTATGATTAGTGAATGGCATTAGGAGTGAAGACCATGTAATTAGAGTAAAATATGTTTAGTGAGTTTTTCAAGGGGTTATGAGTGGTTTCTTATTATGAAAATACATATAGCTTTTTTGGATATGTCCTATTGCTTGTGTTCATTTGGAAGAGGCCAAAAGATGGTGTTGACTAGTAGAGTGTGATATTTGGTTAACTACTACATTTTGTACACACAAATCTGTGTCACCTTTTTTTGATCATTTAACAAAAAATAGTAACACCATAAATGTAGAACCTATGAATAGAAACTTGTAGATATATTCTTGAGCAATTTTCATTGGCATTTTTAGAATGCAACATGTTGTATTTCAATTAGAATGTGGGAAGAAACCTTATATTTGTTTACTTTTCACTTTTTTCTTATTTGATTCCCCTTGAAATCATAAAAAATATTTCACTCAATGTTTTGAAGAAAGAACACCAAGTAATTATATCGATTCAACTGATACCATCATAAGGATATTTTTACAAACTCTTCTAAGAAGGCTAATCAATTTGATTCCAACATAGTTAGTTATAATTGTTATTTAGACATCCATCTCTTATTTTCTTTAGGTTCAAGTAGGCTTAGTCATAAATACTTATCCACATTTGATGATGACTAATCCATTGTCATTTATTTTTTCTTATCTTGCATTCACAAGGTCAACTGCCACTGGTCAAGAGGTATTGAAACTAGTTGTAGCAAGAAACCTTAAGCCAGTGACACTTGAGCTAGGAGGGAAGTCTTCTTTTATTGTATGTGAAGATGCAAATGTTGATCAGGCTACAGAGCTTGCACACTTTGCTTTATTTTTCAACTAGGCATGGAGTTTGATTTCATATATGTATCGAATATTTTATGTTAAATATTTGACCAATGTTTATCAAATCACTTTCTTCTTCAATGCCAATGTTATTGCGCTAGATCCCAAACATATGTGCATGAAAGAATCTATGACAAATTTGAAAAAGAAAAAGCTTAGTGTTTAAGTCATATTGTTGGTGATTCCTTTATAAGAGGTGTAGCACAAGGTCCTTAGGTAGGCCATTTTCTACATAGCTATGAGTGGTTGTTTGCTTAGAAGGATATTGGTAGTCTCAATGAAAATTAGAGGGAGCAAGCTCAAAGCACCAGATTAAGGCCTTATTTTGTTTGTGTAGACTGTGTCTATTTAGTTTCAAGATTAATCAAAGAAACTTTATAATATTTTAACATTGAATTAGTAAGCATATCATGTTTTGATGACTTTTCCTTATAAAATTATTGAATGAGGACAATGAAATTAAAATGTTCTTTTCCCCTTGAAAACCTTTCTCTTCATTTCCTCAAGATATTGATCCTTAGCATCTTTGTGTTGCTTCTCATCATCCTCTTCCTTTCTTTTTTCTTTTCTCATACATCCTGTGCATGCCGTATATGCTTGGTCCTTAAAGATTTGATGATAGAAGAGTGACAATTCCTTATTTGCAATTTCTAGAAACTTGAGTTGTTGGTGTGCCTATGAGTGAATTATGTTTTGTTGAGTTTTTTAGAATACTCTTGGTAGTAAGAAAAATTTTCTTAGTTATTGAGATAAATCATTTTTGGGTTGTATTCATTGCACTATAATAATTCATATTCTCCTCCTCTATTAGGCTTTCCTCCTTAATAGGAAGACCACGCTGACCCAATTCTATAACCACATTTCTTTTCATTGAAGGTTTCCTTTCAATGTGACATTTTTCCATGCCTTCTAGCCCCTTTTTGGAAAGAGAACTCTGAGACATGCGTTAAAATATATATATATATATATATATATATATATATATATATATATATATATATATATATATATATATATATATATATATATATAATAACTCTACAATTTGTCATAATTGTGATGACCCTTTCCAATGCCTAGACATCATTTGCACAACACAATCGTCACAATAGTGTCGCCATATGATGGAAAGTCTAGATGGTTGACCGTCACTTCTACAACATAGTTGTCACATTGACATCGTAGTAATGATGACTGACTAGAAGCTTAAGTTATTGTATTTACGATGACATATTGTTGCAATTACGATGTCCTGATCATGACCTCTTATCCCTTACATCTTCCAAGTTGTGATAGTGTTAGTCATTGCAATTACAAGAGATCCCCTCACCATCACAATTTGGGACAACAAAAGTCTAACACTTGTTTGAAAAGAGCCATTTCATGGTTCTATTGATAGAGTGACAGCTAGAGGTCACAATTGCAATGGCTTGTTGTTGCAATTCTAGTCCAAATGTAGTAGTGGATGGACTAGCTCATCATTTTTTTATGAATATCCATTGTTTCTTGTACAATAGAGTCAACTTGCAATGATAAGGGTGGTCAATGGAAATATGGTGAGTTACTTGAAAGGTTAATTAATGTAGAGACACTCTTAACATTAGCAACTATTCTCCCCATGCTAGAGGAAATAAGAAATATAATGAAAAAGATCCAACAAAAATTTATGTATATTGTAGAATATAATACACTATGTAAAATGACATGCACAACCCTTGATAATCTCTATAGAAATCAGATTCATTTTTTGTGGTTGAAAAACTTTTAGGGTGTATGAAAATTACAGATTTGGATAATCTTGATAACTTTTTAAAGATAGATGCAAATGGGGGAATTATGTGTTGTTATACAAAATATTGAGATACCAATGCACTACTAGGGAAGGCATGTATCCATGAGAAAGGGAAAGAAACCCACACAGCCAAAATTAATTGTTACAAAGGAAGTGTTTGAACAAATTGTTGAGTCTATAATAAATTCTATGAGGGATATTTCTTATAACCTTTCCTAAGAAATTAGCAAAATATTTCCTCGACATGAATTAATTAAATCAATGTGTATTGTGTTTCCCAATTATTGGAGTTTAAGAATTCCTAAATATTTTAGAGATAAGTTATTGGTTTTGATAGATCAATTTACAAAAGCAAACAAATCAATAGATTTTTAGATGAATCTTGTTTGAGAGAGAAATCCAGTCATTTTTCTAGTACAATGAAGGAACAATATTATCTTATGTAGAACCCCAGAGAAGAAGGACTAGTAACCAAAATTTGGAGAAATCTAGTTGAGAGTGAAGTGTTGCGGGATTCAATATCAAAAAATTTTAAGCTTGTTGAATTATGTTTGAACATGATATTGTTAGAAATATTATGAGAAGCTAAATTACTAAGAGGGGAGGGATGAATCAGTAACTTCTAAAACTTTTATCCAAATAGAAAATAATCCTTTATATGAATTATGATCTAACTTCATGCATGAGAAAATTAGAAAACATGAAAGCATACATAACACTTTGACACATAGATTTGGTGACCTAGAAACCTTCCAAATAGAAAGTAAAAATGGGGTGGGGATGATACCTACAAGCTTTAGTACTGTAGTATAAAGTTGGCTGGTTAAGGCTTACATTGATCACTTTTGATGTCGACCTTGTTAAAGGATTTGACTGATCCACCTATTAGGATGAAGCAGTAGTTGATCTATGATCTGCAACTTGGTTTACTAAATGAGATTCCCTTGAGTGTACAAATAACCTTGTTGTGATAAATGAATCTTTGTTGCTCCTTATACTATTGTAGCCTTTGTAATTCACACTTCTAATCTTTTATAATGATTACATTACCTCCTCTTCGATTCCATACATAAATTGGATGTGATACAATACATTACATATATATCAATCCAATTACATAATTACAAAGTTGGCCATAATTCAAGTTTACACAAAATATTACAAAGTTAGCCAAAGTGTAGAAACTCAGGCTCTGAAGACTAACTTGGTGAGGTTTTGATACTCAACATCCATTGTCACTGCTCAACATTGTCATGCACTCAGTAGAGGTAGAAGCTCGATCCATACTAATCACTTCCAAGTAGTCTTGAAATCAGTCTACATTGGTGACTCACTGAGTACTATGAAACTTGTCATATAAACTGAATCACTTGTTTACCACTACATAGATCAGTAAACACTATCACCTCGAGCTTAGTATAAACTGAGTCACTTGGTTAACAATAAGTATCTCGATCAACATTGGACTCGTATCATATCAACTAAAAACTCAGTAACCATTGCACAACTTGGTTTACACTGGTAAACTTGGCATAAACTGAGATGCTTGGTTTACATTGTTGATCTTCACAATAGTTATAACTGCTCGACATACACTGGAATTTGTCCAAAGGACTCAGTGCAACTATAGAACTCACTGACAACTGAAATGCTTGGTTAACATTGTTAACTAAGCAATAAGCTTAGCATGAATTCACAATATGAATAAGTATATGTCACTAATAACAAGCATGACTAGAATGTCAATAGATATTGGGGTTTGTGGGGGATGAGATAGTTTGTAGTGCTTTGGGGTTCCTTAAGTCAAAGGTAAGAAATAAACTAAACAAGAATTTGGAAATTTTTTTGAGGCTATATACATCCAAATATGAAGTTAATACTTTTCCTTACGAAAGGGCACTAAAATTGTGGACAAAGATATGTCAAAGAAGAGGTTTGGGTAATGTTTCAAACAATGAGATCACTAACTCAAGTAGTGGTACTTGTATTGGTAACATTGATGTTGAAGCCAAGGATCACTATTAGACAAGAAAAGGTATGTATCCTGTAGGAAACATGGAGCATGATGGACTATTTGAACTTGATGATGAGGAATTTGAAGATTCAAATGATGAGATGTTGTGGCAAGTTTAATAGTTACGGTATGATGTGTCAGTTCTAAATTTATTAATTATTAGTAATTACTATAGTCTACATTCTAGATTCTAGAAAATATTCTTTGAATCTAATCATGATTCATCTATCATGCATAATAAGTTATATCATTTTGTAAATGTATAATGTCAAACAAAAATGTACATTTTATGTTAAACGATGCCATGAATCAAGATTCATTCAAATTTTACCATTAGGTCCATTATTATTGTTTTTTATTTGGATTATTATGTTCATATGATACATTGTCATGGTATAATCATTGATGATAAAATTCACATTTATTATCATTACTTTTTTTACACATGATAATTGATAAAATTCAATGAATTCAATTTGTAAAAGTTAAATTTGAATACCCAATTTCATAATAATGAGCTAAAAGTACTAAATTTACAACCATTACATTTAGCAAATGACCTTGAATTTACTTCTATATAAATATATAAATAAGGGAGCAACAATAGCTTCAGGTCGTTTTGCCTCATGGGAAGAGTCTTAAAGTAGCATCAACTTTAGTATCAAAAATATTTATTTTCTTTGCATTTGATAGGCCTATTAAGAAAAATAGCATTTTTATTCTACTATATTTATCCTATTCAAGAAATAAAGTTCAAACTTTAAAATCATATCAAACAATTACAAATAAAAATAAAGTAAACACTACAAAGATGATTAAAACCACTTTCCAAGTTTCACATACTCTGATACCTGATGGATATCTAATGATATGATTAAACATTTGGTCAACTTTTTTAGGATGTTGAATTCTACTTCGTTTGGAGTTTGAAGATTTGTTATGTTATAGTAGATGACCTTTAAGTTCGCCAGACTTCCATATTTGGAAGATTTACCTGAATGAAGTCCTACATCCAATAGTGCATTCAGATTCGTTAATGGTTTGATGCAATTCAAAATGCCTTCACAAGTTGAATCCTGAGAAAACTTGACTACTTAGACATCATTTTGGCCTCCAACTCTTTTTGGTAAGCTTCCATTCTAACGAATTTCATTGATGAATTACTAGAGAAAGGATTAGGCAAACCAAGACTTATCATTAATTTTTCTCTATCATCCATTTTGGTGAGCTTTCTCCCAATTGAGTTCAAATATTCCTCTCCTTCCCTTATACTCTAGCATTTTTGAATGATAGATGATGACTTTACTAATGCACTAATGTGGTCATGAACTCCTTGGCTAGCCAAATACCTTTCATTATGTGTGTTGATTATGCGTATAATATATATTGTAGTCTTCTTGAGCTTAAAAATGTATTTTTTCTTCTCAATCTGCTCTTTGACACTCCCACAAACAACTCAAAAAAATTGATGCAATTCAAACCAATAACACAACCTATTGATATTTTCTATAATTCCCCCCCTACAATTTTTTTTTAATTAGCTTGACCAATTTTTTGATTTTTTCATTTGACTCAAACAAGTTTTTCTCATAGGTTGTGATTGTTTTATTTGCCTTCTGTATGTCTTTCACCATTTTTGACAATTAAGTTTCACTTTGTTTCTTTATTTCATTGGCTCTCTCTTCCCATTGTTTTTCTTTTTCCCTCTCATTGTCCAATTCCTTATTTATGTTACTGATTGTATGTCCACTAGACTCCAAAATTTTGAAAATATCTACTACATATGCTCTTTCATCCTCAAGTTGTTTATTTGACTCTTGAAATTTGCCCCTGATTTCTTTGAATTTTACATATGCATCCATATTAACATGATTCATAGTATCACTAAGTTTCTTATTTCTCTATTCTAATTGTTCCTTCAACATCTTGAATTTTTCTTCTCTCTCTACATTTACATCACATAGCTTTTTATTGCTTTCTTCTAATTATTCCTTCAAAATTTTCATTTCAGCCTCTGTATTTTCTAGTTGAGGTGTGTAGTTGCTTCTTTAGAGGAAGCACTTGTAATCCTTTTCTCTATTTCTTTTCACCTACTATTTGTTTCTTTCTCCTTTACCTTTAAATTTGATAGGTCTACTTTTAACTTATCAATTGCCTTCTCCAGCACCCCCCCCCCCCCCCCCCCCCCCCCTCTCTCTCTCTCTCTCTCTCTCTCTCTCTCTCTCTCTCTCTCTCTCTCTCCATATTGAATAGTGAACTATAGACCATAGAGTTGGTCTTTTTTGCCACACTGACTTTGTCCACATTTTTTGCTTTCAAGAAATCCATAGATATTGTGCTAACATGAAAATCTAGTAGATTTATCTCACTCTCTATGGATTATTATCTAGTTGTGGGGGAGAAAAAATCATAAACTTTGTCATTTCTTTATTTGTGTTATATGTTGGAAATATCCTATTCAATGAAGGTTCTTGATAACAAGTCACCTCAAGTACATCTTTCTTGAATGCCTTATTATTTTTTCTATTCATTTTTGTATTTTCTTGAAAATTTGTTACAAATTTTTTGAATTCCAAATTTGGGTTTGTTGATATAATATGATGTTTGAAATGAGAAAGAGCACTTGCAACATTGTACTTGTCTCCACCAATGCCTGAAGTTATAATAATTGTATTTGGAGGATTACCAATGACATCAGCCCTTCCTAATTCTATGATGCAGAGGAAAGGGTGATGGACCTTTTACACAAGATAGGTTATTCAAATTTGGCTTACAAACCCACAACTTCGTAAAGTGCTTAAATGGCTTTAAGAGATTCAACCCAACCAAGATGACTCTAAACACAAACCAATGATAGATTTGAGTTATTTAAGGTATATAAGGATAGATTAAGGTGATTTCAAGTTTTCTTGTCCTATCTTCCACTCATAAAGACAAAAAGACTCAAAACTAGCCTAATGAGGCCTCGAAATTAGCATTTAGGCCTTTTTGTCTTCAAACAAAAAACTTCGCCAAAACACATAAAAAACTAAAACCATATTAAGATACCCTTTTTGGCCATTCTATAACATTCCTTAAGTGTAGGTATTGGCCTCTTGGATGAAATAAGAGTATTTAGCCTGTACCCCTGCAAATACACTTAAAAATTGGCAATTTTACAAAGCAACTACCATTCAAACATATCCCCAAGGTCTCAACGCTTGGAAATTATCAAGAAATGTTTCAAAAGCTCTAAATATAAAAGGAATTAGACTCCAAACATGTAGAACACCAAAAAACCCAATTTGGTTGCTTCAAACCCTCATTTTGAGGGTTTGTAATGCCCACTCATAGTTTATTTTTTCTATTATATTTACCAAACTCTTTTATGTCTATTTCATGGATGTGATAGTTTCAAGGATATTATTTCATAACTTGGACTAGAGATATTTCAATGATAAATTACTTAGTTGATTATATTTCACATGTTGATTGTTGATTATGATTACTAGTGCATTAATAATGCTTTAATGGTTCTTATTTAATAATTATGGTTGCTTTTAGGATGATGTCAAATGATGATTTTTCATATTTGAATATGTGATGATTCATACCCAATATTTATTATAGTACTTATCACATACTTGCATGTTTATGGTGTGCATGTTTATTTTATTTTTTTGTTTGTCGTGTTTGATGTGGTTAAGAGAGAGAGTTGTAGTCACCTACTAGTCGGGATCTACATGATGTACCACTCTTTGCCATTGCATGTTTAGTTTAGATATATTTATATACATGTACATGCTCATCTTTTATGCAGAATGTAGGTATTAGGCATCGACTTCCCTGAATTGCCAAGATGAGTGTGCTCTATCACAATAACTCAATGGTAAGAATGGAGAGATAATGTTCTAATCCAATCCCATCCATAGCCTAAATACTTGTCTTGCAAGGAGGACTCGTAACTGATTTTTTGCCATTTTAAAAACCCGTGAGTTTATCTATCTATGTCATTTGATTTTGAGCTTTGGTCTATTTTCGTAATGTTTCTTTTATGTGAATTTTGCTATGTGATTTATTTGGTAAATGATTTAATTATAATATTTGGGTTAATCATATAATTAAATATTATTTGATTAAAAATAAAATATTTAAGCATGATAATATTTAATTAATTTTTAAAAACTAATTAAATATGTGCTTTAATTTAAAAGTCTAATTTAAGAAGTTGGACAAAGAGATAATTAAAATGTTAAAATATTGAAGATTTAATATTGCTTTATTATAATTATTTATTTAATAATAATTAAATTAGAGTTGCATTTAAACAATGAGCTTTAATTATTATTATTAATTTAAATAATAAACTTTGCTTTAATTACTTGCACTAATTAATAAGTGGAGGAAAAGAAAATATAAAAGAATATTTTAATTTAAAAGTTTTTAAAATTTGCACTAAAGAATTAAATTTAAAAGATTTGATTAAAGTTATAATTTAAGCGTATTTATATTTATTTTATTTAATAATAATTTATATAAGAATTTTATTTTAATAAACCTTAAATAATATTATTAATTAAATTAATAAATATTATATCATTAATGTCGCATGATTTAATAAGGGAGAGAAAGCTTTAATTTATTATAAAGTTTATTTTAATAAAATTGCATAAAGTGTGTGCATGAAAGTTAAAATATAGTAATTAAATGCAAAGAGTTTTCACATGATTGCATGATCAAAGCCTTGATTTGGAGGGAAAACTCTTTATTAAGGAAATTAGAGCTCATTTCTAGATGCACAAGTTTTGGAGAGCAAAATTCAGAATTGGATCAAAAGAATTGTTGAAAGTTTCAAAGGGTTTGGATTTGCATGCATTCCTAGATTGTTTTAGAATTTAGCTGTGGTTTTGAGGTAGGGTTTGAAAACCCATTATAGAATTTTATTGAAAGATCTGTCTACTTCGTGTCTTCCTAGGTGTTTGCATATTGCTTATTAATTTATTGTATTGATTGTTAAATAAAGAATTATATTGTAGATTTTGAAAAAAGAAAACTTATTAATCAAGAAAACTTGACTGAGGAAAATTATAGAAAAAATGTAAAAAATTATTGTGACTATATTCTTATAAACCCCTTTCTAATATAATGAAAATTTTGATTATTGAAAATTGGAAGAAAAATAATAAATTGAATAGTTAGAGTTTCAACTTTAAATTTGTCTTTAGAACTGTGAGATTATCATGAATTTTCTAAATATAGATAAATATTATTATTATATCTAAAATAATTTAATTGCAAAATTTATTAGAAAAAGAAAAAAGATTAATTGAGAGGAAAATATGTTGTAACTAAACTTATGCATGCATACGAAAACAAACATGCTAAAAATAGAAACTAAGTATAGTAAAGTTACATGCATGTGAAAATAAATATGTTAAAAATAGAAAGTTAAGTATAATATGGTTACATACATGTGAAAATAAATATGCTAAAAATAGAAAGGTAAGTATAATATGGTTACATGCATGTGAAAATAAATATGCTAAAATAGAAAGCTAAGTATAGTATTGCTACGTGTATGTGAAAACAAATATTCTAAAAATAGAAAACTAAGTATAGTATGCTTGCATGATTTGAGATATCAAAGACATGCAAAAATACTAATTGCATGTTTATTTTTATTTTATAAAAATATAATTTAATTTTCATATTTACTTATTTAAAAATAATTAATTAATTAATTAAAAATAAATTAATAAATAATTTATTAATTTCTAAAAATTTAAATGAATATTATTCATTTAGTTAAAGTGAATGTTAGTAATATTAGTGATTCTTAAGTCTAATTAAAATCTTAGTTGCATATTAATGATTTTATAATTATTAATGTAAGAGGGAAGTTAATAAATAAATATTTATAATTTTATTATATTTTAAGAGAAGTTGTGGTAGAGTTCACTTTATAATCATTTAG
Organism: Cupressus sempervirens; assembly: GCA_028749045.1. Classification (NCBI taxonomy): domain Eukaryota; kingdom Viridiplantae; phylum Streptophyta; class Pinopsida; order Cupressales; family Cupressaceae; genus Cupressus; species Cupressus sempervirens. The sequence continues at coordinate 190,461,187 of CM053791.1, read as the reverse complement.
TTAATAACTATTTGACTTTATGAAAGAAATTGTAAATAATTAAATTAAATTTATAATTTTATCTCTAGTTGCATTATGAATTAAAGAAAAAATAAATATTAATATTAGACTTAGATAAAATTCATATTAATATTTTAGAAATTGAAATTGATATCAATATTTAAATATAATAATATATATTTATGTTACTAATTAAATCATTTATGATTTAAGATTATTTAAATTAATAATATGATAATATTATATGATATTGTATATGCACACTAAGATTGGAAATTTAAATACTTATTATTTTAAATAAGTATATTAGCATAACAATAAATGTTAACATATGTATTCTTACTTTATTTCTAAACACATCCTTATGACTCAAAACTAAACAAGAGAAATTAGTGGAATTAAATCATGTGGCTGAAAGCTACTTGTTTTCTAATATTCTATTTGTAGTCTTGTGATGTTTATTTTCCTGATAGTTTTTCTTTGTGAGTTGTTTAGTTGGCCAAGTTAGGATGTGAACTAAAGATAGTTTTTGAGAATTCTTTTATGATTATTTGATTGGATGTTATTATGAACTTTATTATTTGAATTGAGATTTATGTTGTATGAGTTTTATGCTATAAAGCAATTTTGAGAATTTGAGTTTTGAGAACCAATGTTATTTTTTGGGTTGCATGTTAAGGAACCAAATTCGATCAATATTACTCATGTGGTATGGGACATTGTTGTGGTTTGTGATTTTTGAAAATGTAGTCTAAGTGCATGTCTATGAGAGTGGCTTGCAATGGGGGCCAGGGCCCAAAGTGGCTGTCAAGGTAACTCATTGTAAGTTGTGTAATAAGTGATAACATAGTAATTAAAATATCTTGCCTAGCCCTTTTCCTTGAGATACATTAAAAAGATAAATTAGAGATTTTTTCTTGTCTATGTCTTGAGTGCTTGTATAGATTAAGGATGAGATGGAGATGATACCTTAAGAGGTATGACTAGTTTCCTTGTCATCATGAGAGGGTAGTTTGGTTTCGCATAGAGTCACTAGAGAGCTGAGGTCTTGAGAGATTGCCAAGGTAACTCTAGAGTTGGCTCATGTGATGACACTCCATAGTATGTAGCCTGAGTCTCCTTCATAGTTTTTTTATATTTGCCTCTAGTGGTGTACTTGTTGGATATTATTTTTGATGGTGCATTTATTATGTGTTGTTACTCATTGATTGGATATTATTTATTGTTGACAGTTGACTTTTGTTAATGAATGATCAATTATTTATTGGTGGTTTTTTTATTGTTGGAGTTAGTGATTGGTAGTTTACTTTTATTGATGAAAGTTTTTATTTGTTGTTCATTGTGCTTGTGACACTTGAAATTGATTTCAAGGTGGTTGTATATTTTTGGTCTTGGTATTTGTATGTTGACTTGGTATGTGGTGTTTGTATTGGATGAGTTTCCTTTCGATTTTGATTAACTCTTCTTCTTGAGTAGTTTGTGTTACCCATGAGATAGTTTTGGCTATCAGGATTCTTTGCCTAAGATTATTTTATGATTTAATTATTTGTGTGTGGATTGTACATTATCTCTCCTATACATTGGAAGTGGGAGCCTGATTAGTTGACCACACAGTTAGGAGGTAGTGTATTCTTACCATTCGGGTCCCCCTCAGATTGACAGATGCTAGATGCTCCTTGATATAGTGATACCATTATCATTCTTCCTCTTATCTCGAAGACTTTTATTCATATGATATATCTATGTATCATGTGTTTTGAGATCCTATGTGATATTATATTGTTTATTGATGTACTTATATCTATCTTTACATAGTCTGTGACATGTGTAGTGTATGTTATTCATTGGATGTGCTTTCATATTATTAGTTTTACTTATGCATTTTCTTATATGACTATGTATGTGTTTATTCATTTTATGATTATGGACATTGTAATTAAGACTTAAACTTATTAATAAAACTTTCTTATATGTGACTCAACATGAAGGAACCCTTGAGGAATTAAAACTATATTTGTAATTGCTTATGTGTATTTGATGTGTATGTATATGTTGCTTCCACATTATTGTTACTTTAATTTTGTTTAAACTTTTTTTTTTAAAATAGTTCAGTAAACTTTGTAGCATATTAAGTTTATTTCTTTTGGGTTCTCGAGCGAGATGTTATAGGCTTTCTCTAATCTCACTCTTCCAAACCTTTCCAAGATCAATTAGTGATTGATTCACCATTAAATACACCATATAAAACTATTCCAATCATAAAAAGACCATGTTATTCAGCCCAAACTCCTTCTACTACACTTGTGCCATCATTTTCAATGGGAAAATACCCAGCTACAACCCTCTAATCACACTCTCAATCAATTTTCTACATGTATCAGGTTAGATTCATATGATAAAAGGTTAGTATACATCATTCAATGGATTATAGGCCTTTGAGTCCATGGGATAGGTGTTAGTTACCAAGAAAGCTTCAAAACAATGAAAGGACTACTCAAAAATTCAAACTACTTTACTGATCATGAAACTATAGTCATGGAAAATGACTCTCAAACCCTCTAAAACATGTAACAATGTCCTCCAATAACCTATTGAAACTTCCAAATCTATTCTATGATGGATATCAAACAAAAACAAAGAACATCAATGCTTAAAACAATGAAAATGTTGATCCAAAACTAATTTTTATTAAATCTTTGTGTTGTCCGTACACTCCAAACTTTCTTGCCCTTATAATGGAGTCTCAAAATACAAATAACATTGAATATTAACTTCCTCAACCTCTTCCAATTAGTTTGAGGGAGGAGTTAAGTGTTTTAACCACCAAAACTCTATTTCCATCCTAAATGGCTACTAGTCATTATGCCTTGAGCATTTAAAGTTTTAAACTATTAAAATGAAGTATGAACTTTTCTCACTAAGGTATTTCCAACACTTAGGAAACTTATTTAAACTTATTTAATATTCAACTAACCTCCTAAAACCTCTTGGACACATTGAGACACTAATGGTCCAAATTAAATTTATCTAATCCTTTCAAGGATACTATTTCATTCAAAGCTATTTCATGGTATTTAAACCATTATAGGAGCCAATACATCATAGTTGATATGATTTTCATCATTTAGGATTTCTTTGACCTCCTTGGACCTCTAATTTTCATTGTCTTCCATTCCTTCATAGTCTTCATAGTTTTCTTGTTGTTCTCATGTGCTTGCTTGTTATTCCTAAGTGCCCCTACCCCACTGCCACTAGCAAGTGGAGTTTTTGGACTAAATTGAAGGTTTTGTTCTAGAGGGAGTTTTGGCTGGCATTATATCAAGATGAGTATCCAAAAACTTTTTCTTCTTTGAAAAGTGACTTCCAACTACAATATTATGATCATATTTCAATTGCATCATACTTTTTGAAGATGAAACAACATGGAAGGTTAGATTTCCACTGTGTATCAATAATTTCATGGGTTGGCCTTTTTATGAAGAACCTAATGGGTCATCTAGCTCATCTCAATGATTGGTTTATGAACATGTTTCGATGGCTCTAGTAGTGTGAGTGGATACCAATTTCCTTGACCTGTTATGCCCAACCCACCATCACCTGGATAACCCATTTTTTCTATCATCTTTTTCTTTATGCCATAATTTTCCCTTATTTATTGATTAAGTACAATATATTTTCCAATTGAATCAAATGTACTACAACTAGTATTAGTTGGAGCAATGGATTCAACGGAACCAATGGATAAAGGATCCTTACAAACCTCATACTCATTTTCTTCACGATTTGCATCATGTTGTGATGTTGTTGCATCTAAATGCTCATTATCCCATAATTTGCTAAATGTTTCATCCTCAAACAAGTCTTTAAAATCTACAAAGGTCTTAGGTTTTTTGAGATTCTTCCTTATTTCCCAAAACACATTAATTTTGTATTGACACCAATGTGCAACTACACAATCTTTATTTATGGCATCTAGAAGTTTTTTTTTTTACTTGGATGATCCACTATTTGGTAGAAGTTGTAAGATGTCATGGGCTACACTTTTTCTTTCTGTTTGTGCAATTCTTTAATTTATGTTGACAATTCTTGTATTGAAATATTGTTTTGACTAGAGCATTTCTCCATCTCTATTTCGACCTCTTCCCATGAGTCCATGTTTTAAAATATTTTAATCAATGGCATACTCTCATGTTGACATTTTCTTGCAAAGTTCACATTATGTACAAGCTGTGTACCAATTATGTTTAGTGGATCATACTACTAGTGCCTAGAAACATCAAATTTTAAAAATGCAAGAAATTCATATACCACATTGAATTCTCTTCTCTTAAATGTGAACCCTCCGCATCTAACAGATAAGGAAGGAAAAATGGTTTTCTTTTGCTGACCATAAAAGAGTACATCTGAGCTTTCCATCTATCATACATATTCCAATGCAAATACCCTCTCTATCACATGTATTAGAAATTTGTAGGGTTCTATAGTGCAACCGTAAAATCTTAATATATTCTACTCTTCCATAAAGTACCACTCGACCAATTGAATTTGACTTCCCAGTTGAATTAATCATTTACAAGACACATGCAATCTAGGAAATGAAGTGCCTATATTTTTTATGATAAAGTGGTGCCAAAAAGAAGTCTACAAAGTGGTTGTAGTTCCCTTGGGGATCACCCATCCTAATCATAGATGTCCATTCAAATATTGGTTTATCAAACTTAAGTTGAAGCTTGTTTGTTTCAAAAATTTGACGATTCTTTGATAACAAAAGATATCACAAGTAGGTCATGTATCTAAATGTCTTCTGTGACAGAAAGTCCAACCCTCTTTTAATCATTAACAATTTCTCATACATGTTATGTACAATGTTCCCAATATAATTATATCTTGCTGACTATTTTAGACAATGAATATTGAAAATCATTTCTAGAACATTGATACCCACTTTCTCGTTAGTTTCCAAACTAAAACACATTGATAGCAAAGATACAGTATCTCAAACCCATTGTGAAAAATATCAAATTCATAAGGAGGTTTATAATCACAAGGTATATTGAATCCATCTATTAACCTTCTAATATAACAATTTTTTTTATCTAGTCTTGAGTTGTCATATGTTTCTACCAGTTTTTCTAGGTCAATGTGGGTTGGGTTTTTTTCTTCATACTATTGTAGTTCTACATCACATGCTCCATTTCCTAACAAATGTGGGGACCCCCTATTTTATTTTAGGCTTTTGGACTCCTAATCTAGAATTCAAGCCATTTTGAGGTCTCCACAAACCCCTAGTTCATGTTTGGGTCATGTCAAGAAAAATTGAAGGCCGAAAAAATCAAAGAATTCAAAGAGAAGGCTAAGTATTGAGGTGCACTAGTGTGCCCAAAAAGGAGGAAATGTGTTAAAATGTGCAGCTGCGCAGTTGTGTAGCAACGTACTTGTGCAGTTGTGCCAAAGGTGTAGAGTCTATTTAAGAAGGGGGTGTACCCCCCCTTCTCACTTTGTATCTTGGTTTATTTTGGTCACTTTTGTGATTTTCACATTGATCTTCTTCTTGCATCCGCTCCCAACCATAGTTGTGCTCCTAGTCTGGTGTGCCACCCCCACCATCTCTTGTACAAGTTAAAAACACTCAAAAATGGGTGTGCACTAGTGCACCCAATTTGGTGCACTAATGCGCATCCATAAAAATCTTAAACCTTGAAAAATAAAAAATAAAAACCTAAGTAAGGTGCACATTAGCACACCCTATGAGGTGAGCTAGTGCACACATTATTTTAAAGTTTGATTAGAACAAAGTGCATATGGTGAACCTAACATGTGTGCTAGATTTTTTTCTCAAAGCTTTTAAGGTTGAAAAACAAGATTTTTTTTGGTTTTTCTGAGCATTTGGTTTTTCCAGGTTTTCCCCATTAATGTTGAGGTTTAACCAATTCATTTTTTCTCAAACCTTGGACTAATGAACATCTTTTTGTGTAGATAGTGGTCTTCAAATTCCAAGGTGCTCCATCAAAATCAAGGTTTCAAGATGACTATGCAGAGATCAAAGATACAGATTTGGGGCATATTGATTTGGAGAATTCTTAAGGATTTGTAACAAACCTATGGAGAGGTCTGCTATTGTTTTTGCATTGATATAATTAGGGCTGGTGAATGCAGCTTCACACCCAATGTCAATACAATCCTTACAACTCATAATAACACTTGCAGAATACTTTGTCCCCAAGGAGAGGGTTGTAAAGAGTATAACTAGGGAAATTGTCCTTGATCTTTGACCTGACAAAATTGAAAGGGTATTCCATCTTCCACATGTAGATCAATTCAACAAGCTTACATATGAACAAGCAAAAAGGTGGTACAGAGAGCATATTGCGGAGGCATCAGAGATCATTCAATCATCCTACCTTATAGAGAAGACTCCTTTGGGAAGGAAGATTGGAAAAGTTGACATGACCAAAGAAGACATTGGATATGCAATTATACTTTTGAGTAGGGTTATGGGTTTGTTAGCGGCAGGACATTTGAACATATTTATGGTGCATTTTATCGAGACCATCAAGACTACAAAGATGCCACTTGATTGGGCCTCTACTTTGAGTGAAAACTTATGTGAATAGTTGGAAGTAGTAAAGAACAAAAGAAAGTTTTATATGACATCATATTTGGTGTACTTGTTAGCTGCAAGGGCAAAAAATTATCTAGGGTTGCACAAAAGAGGTAACATGCAGGATCCAAATATATGGTCATACATTGTCTATGCTTAGTTGGTGAAGAAGAAGCTCTCAGAGCAAAGAAAAGAGTACAGAATTGTGAATGATACATTTATATTTTCCATAATCAGATTCATAGAGGGATATTATGCAAAGAGATTATATGATGATGTAGTGGCACAGATAATGGTACTTAGTGCATATTACATTCAATTCAAAATGTTTACATATCTAAGGGTAGCTGGTACCACTGTCAACCCAAAGAAGCTCCCAAGATACCCTTATGAGAGACTCATCCTCTTGGAGATTGCTCGATAGATTGTGTCTGCATATGACGGAGTTAGAAAACAACATAAACATTGTTAGACATGGCCTTTGACTATAGGACCTTTTCGGGTGCTTTGAAAACAAGATATTTCATCTTTTGAGTGTGAATGGGATCAATATCCCTTAGAAGAGTACGTTTCTCCCAAACCATGTTTTGACAATATTGGGAGGGTATAATATTTGGCAAGGAAGACATTCTAGCATGAAGAAGCCATTGAGGATCACTGGATGAATGCTATAAATGACTACGATATCTGAATAAGGGATCATTGTAGAATGACTTTGTATTTGGTAGAAAAGGCCTTAAAAGTAAAGATCCCATTAAAGATATTACAAAAAGACTCAGGGGAGCTGCTTGATCCTCTGTTCAACATAGATAAAATTGGGGAAAGACCATAGTGAATGTAAAGGTTGATAGAGAAGAGATCTTTGACATTAACTATAGGGTGAGGTACATCATTAAAATGATGTAGTATTGGATTAAGAAACCATTTGATCTTGATCAAATACCTAAAATAGTAGTCTTCCATGCACAAGCCCGCCCGACCAAAGGTAGAGGGAAGAAAATCATCATTCCTACCTTTGCAGCTCAATCTCTAGTAAGGCCTAAAACTGTGTATCAACTTGATATAGTAGGTTATTAGAGAGCTTAGAAGAGTGGAGGCTGAGGGAAGAGGAAAGGAAATTCCCCTTAGAGAGCTGAGCCAAAGGAAGGTGAAATCTTGGCACCCCCATAGAAAGAGGAAGTAAATGTACAAGGGTTCGAGGATATTGGGGCATCACAAGTTCAAGATGACCCACAAATGCCACTAGCTATTGCACCTAGCCAAATGGAGATAGAAGTTGAGGTTCAAGAGGTCTCACCACCTTGGAAAATAGAACAAGCATCCCCTTTTGTGCCTAAGAAAGGAAGAAAGATCAAAACTCTTATCAAGAAAAGGCAAAGGGTGATCAGGAGGGTAGTTCCTTTCCCATCCGTTCTAGAACCTATTCCAGAGGGAGAAGAAGAAGAGGATGATGAGGATAATGTACCTTTAAATAGGAGAACTTGGCTAGCAAGAGCCACAAAGTAGGAAAGGAGAAGAAGTTCTATTGTTACGCCACCATCAATCCTAGAAGAACCTTTGCAAATGACTACATCGGAGGATGAAATGCAACAATGGATTGATGAGTAGGATGTGGAGGGTACTAACATATTTAAGATGTTAGATTTTGATTTTATGCTTGTAGGGATAGAATTGGTGGGAGACAAGATTAGGGACACACTGACAAATGAGCCCCAACAAGAAGATCAGACTCAAATGCCACCAGAATTATAAGGTCTTGATCTTCCTCCTCCATCCCCATTGTAAGTCATAGTTATTGATAAAGGCTCTACTACTCCTCTAACACCAACTACAGAAGAAGAAAAAATTCAAAAGGAGCAGGAGGAAGAGCCACAACAAATATCAACTAATGAAGTTCTTGGAGAAGGACAAATGGTCGAATATCCTTAGAAAGCCTCTCAAGACACTGAGGTAAGAACATTGGGCTCCACTAAAATAGAGACTATAAAGGGAGAGCCATCATAGAGGGAGAGAACCCTAGAAATGAGCAATAAGGGAAAAAGGGTGGCAAAGCAGACTCCATCCTTAAGAGGCAGGCCTTCAGTGGAACGAGTTCTGAGGTAGTTGTGCAAAGAACTAATAAGAAATAAAAAGCCACAATTCAATGCCGATGAAGAGGAGATGATTGAATTGATTGAGGTTCTAAGGAAACTCGAGTCCCCCTCAAGAGAGGCAAGAGAATTAACATTCATCAACAATTATCAAAATCAAGATTTATTTGTGCAAGTGGTTATCCCTCCTCCTGATTTGAAAATAGAAGATTTGAGTCCACACAATTATTAGATCAGAGAGGTTATGCTCGAGAACCCCACATTGGATACAACCAAGTTGATGGTTACAATGGGGATGAAGGATGTGTTCAAAAGTTTAGAACATGAAGGGGTAGAACTAATGACACTTCGTAGGCAGAATGAAATCCTAAGAGGATATTTAGCAAAAGTTGTTGGTCCCTTAGTTCCTAAATACCCCAAGGAGACTTTGAACATAAAAATTCAAAGCAAAGATAGGGGAGGAGTACAATTGGATCCATTTATGAATGCCTATCACCAATGGCAGGAAAGTTTTGAGCAAAAGGGCATACTTATCATCCAAGGAAATCTAAAGCTACTTCATGCTATGCATGGAAATGTAGATAAAATGGTAGCAATTTTGAAGCAAGATTTCAGTATTATGGATGATGTACATGCATGGGGAAAGTATTTACAGGTACTATAGGCCATAAAGGGGCAGAGGTATAGAACACTCATGGATGTATATACTATAGAGGAGTTAGATTTAATTGATGATTGGATTGAAAAGATAACAGATAGTAATAAAGTAATGGAAACATTACATGCAGAGATCCATCAGCTCAAGGACCAAGCCCAAGAGCACATTTTGCAAGTAAAGAAACATTATAGTGATGCATGTCTCAACATTTTTTAGGAAAATGCATAGGAGAAGCTAATACTAGTTGAGGTGGTAGTTGAACGATTTAGGAAGACTTTTGATGAAGCTTCTAGTGATGAAGATATCTAATAGGCATTGAGGATAGAAGAAGCCTTGCTGGAGTTAGATGCTATACTCGGGGATTTTGCTAAGACCCATGTAGAGGTAGATAATTATTGGAAAAAGGTTAAGGATAAGTATAATGCCTTGGATTTACTAGATATGACAAAGATCACTGAGATTATTGAGAAATTCAAGGGCAAGCATCCAGACATAGCTCTGGTATGAAGAGGGACAAACCTAGAAGCTAGAATTTCAATTTTGACACTTGGTGAAATTTTGTAATTTTGGACCTCTAATGTGTGCTACTATGTTGGTGCACTGGTGCACTCCTACACCATGTGCGCTAGTGCACTTTTTGGTTACTAAGTGTTGGAAGAATTTTGAAGAATTCAGAGGTGCGTAGGTGTGCTAATGCACTTTCTTTCGAGGTGTGCTTTTTCCAAAAGTGCATCGACACTTAATTGCCAGTTCCAAGATTAGAACTTTCCATGCATTGGAAATGCATTATGACAGTAGTTTAACTTTGATAGACGCTCAGTGAAGGATTAGTTTCTATTTTTGACACTTATAGACACTTCTACTTCAACTGAAGGCTTTCTTCTTCTTATTTTCTGATATCTTCTTAGTTTTATGACATGTAAAGGTTCATGCATCCAATTAATGAATATAAAAATGGATGGAGTCCTACTAGGCATCAATTAGATTATTAGTTTTTTTTATTAAATTAAAAGCATATTATTGCATGAAGATATCTCTCACTCTCAACACAAATTGAGGAGATGATTTCTTATAAATACAAGATTGTAATCTGTAATTTAGGCCACTATTATTTTGCAATAATATTATGCTTTTGGTGCTTGCATTTGGAGTGTAGTGATTCTTGCCTAAATGTCTCATTGTTTTGTGAATTTATGTTCATGGAATTGTGATTGAGCCAAAAGTTTATTGCCTTATTTCTGGTTGTGCAATCTTTTAATTTTGGTGTTTGCTATAGTTTTACAAATTTTGCTGACGTATCTAGCTCGAGAAGAAATCACCAAATTGTGCTTGCATAACTCTTTGTCTCATATGAGTGCATTTTCCATAGCCTTGTGATTTGATGAAGACTGAAACATCATACGGTTATTAAGTTCCCCATCGATGATTGCATCAGTGGAATCAAGGAAGCACTGCTCCTATTTCCCTTAGTTACCCATTGATTTCTCTAAAAGTTTAACTCTTAGACGTGTTGTTTTTTGTAGCTTATGTCCATTAGGATTTTACTTTCATGTTATTTTCTTTACAATTCTTTTTATTTACTTTACTAATCCAATTCATATTAGTTGCATTGTTAGATTGCATTCATAAATAAACAAAAAAATACAAAAAGATAGTTTTTTTGCATGTCTTATTTTGAAGCAGTGAACAAATTCTACATCTTTTCGAAATCATTTGAACCAACAAAGGCCTCCTCATGAAAAAAAACATTTATCTTCAACTGAGTGGATTCTAGTAGGTTTCAAGATCACCCGAAACCTTGGAGTTGATTCACAAGATTAACTTTTCAAGAGAGGAGTTCAAAAGAATTTATGTTGTTTAGCATCATGCATAACAATAGCTCAACACATACCCTAGGTCTAATTGTCTACCAAATTCACTATGTGTGATCAACAAAATTACCTCATGTGTATTTTAATTGACAATTGCCTTTCTATTTTCATCATAATTTTCAGCACAAACCATCACAAATTTTGGACAAGGGAATACTTGAGGCAACCCAAAGTGGCAATTTCCCCAATCCACATTGCAAATCTATTTACAATGCACCCTATCATGTTGTTTGATTTAATATATTTTGAATCCTTTTATGGATCATTCCACTTATCTTCAATTGCATATATGATTACCTTAATACTCCTTGCATAGATTATAGGATCCCAAATATCATGGAATTCATTAGTAAAACCTGGCATTTTAACTAGTTTGTGCATGTTAAAATATAGTTTTCTGGTCCCCTATATTTTCTTTTGGGTTGCAATTCCACTGCCAATGCCAGTGTCACTCCTCTTGTATGTTTACATCATCATTGACAAATTTATAGAACTATACACAGACACAAATTACAATTTATAGACACGATTAACATGTAAACCCTAAATTATTTTTCTAATATTTAACTTTGCAAGTTACCTAGCTGCTAGAAAGTAAATAATATAGGCTTATGATGCACAATAAATTGAAAATTAAACCCTAAATTCTACAAACAATACTAGTTACTAAACTATCAATAAAAATGTGTTCAGTCGGATCTTCATCAGAAATTTGAAATTCTAATTAATAATTGTTTTCTGTGATGTTGTGAGATATCTAGGAAGATTAGGTTGGCATTGCAACTTGAAAATTGTGATTTGTAACCCCTTTCTAATGCTCTAATACTTTTACTGAATCTTGGATTGGTAGTTTATATAGAGATCCAAGATTGAATAATGAAAATTAAACCTTACAGTCTACACAAAAGAAAATTTTACAAATTGTAAAATTGATAGTGTGAAGAATGTGTTTGATATTAATTCTTACATACTTTGTATAATGGATAGATGGTATTATAATTATTTGTGAAATTGTAAATGTATAATGTTATAGTATAATTTAGGATTAACTCTAGTAATTATTGCTAATTTTCGAAGAGTCAGTGACTTCACTTCTTTCTCAAGGCTTCTTTTCTAAGGAAATTTTGAAAAAAAATGAGGGTAGCTAAAATCAGCCCGAAATAAATCTCAAGCCATCAATCTTTGATCCTCCAAAAGTGGTAGTCGTTGATCTTTACATGTCTCATCATTGCACCACAATTTACATCAATGTCATGTGTCTTCTTTCTCAATTGATACATGTATGACATGTGTCTTCTTTCTATGGCATTTGAGAAAGAAAGACAAATCTTTCTAAAATTGGCCTAAAATACAACAAGGGCCATTCGACCTTTGTTGATTGAACAATATGTAAAGGATGTTGTTGCCTCAATAGATGCAAAGTCAAGTATACCACATGTCCTCTTTCTGGGGAATATGGGAATACAAGTTGGCTATTGTCGAAATCATCTTGAAATTCATTTTGAGTCATTGATCTAAGTTGATCGAACGGTGGCCAGCTTGTTTCTTTTTTCATACAACATAAATGATGCCCTATCACCAAGTCATGCGTGTCACTATGATATTTACCATGGGTCCAGTGTTCATGTCAAAATGAATAGTGAATAGTCATAGGTATTACATGTATGCCACGTGTCTTCTCTCCTAGGTGATTTGGGAAAATGAGTTGAGTGCTACCCAAATCAACCTAAAATACATCTCGCGTCATTGATCCTTGCTCATCCAATGGTACTCGAGGGATCCCATTTATTATATTAACACTTGTGTAATCATATATAAAATTATAATTATAATAATAATAACATTGTATTAACACTTGTTAAAGATAAAAATTAGTAATTAAAAATAAATTGAATAAATATGTTTTATGTTTTATTTTAAGAAACAATTTGACTTATTTGTGTTATGTTTTTTTAAATTATTTTGTGATTGAATAAGAATATATTCATAACAAATTAAATATAAATAGGAATCTATGTATTTGTGCATTGAATTTCAAAATGATCCATTTACATTAACAAAATAATTATCTTATTTTATGCTTTTGATGATGATTAAAAAAAATTAAGGATCTAATATAGTATAGTTAAATTATTCTAATTTATATAGCATACTTAAAGTTTTAATTACAATTTAAAATTCATTACAATATGAATAATTGAGTGCTCATAGCATAAAGTTTTTATATAGCATATTTATTAGTTATTAGAGACTAGAGTTGACATGTGTGTTTATTCTGGGTGCATTTAAAAAAATGGTTGAGCATTCCCTAGATTTGTCTGAAAATCATCAATTGTCATTGATCTATGTTGATCAAATGGTGCTACTATGAGCATAGTGATTTCAAACTTGATACATGTTTTCCACGTGTCTTCTTTCCAGGGCATTTGGAAAAGCTAGTCGGTCTTGCCAAATTCAGCCTGCAAAACATTTAGAGCCATTGATCTTTGTTCATCCAATAGTAATTGCAACATCACATTTATAATATTACTAACATAGTTCTTAACTATATTACAATATTTATAATTTTTAAAATAAAATATTTTTTCAATGATATTTTAAATTTGATTGTAAAATAAGCCCATCCAATGGAGAATTAAATTTGATTGTAAAAGTAACAATCAATTATGTTCCACATATTCTATCATACTTGTTGGAAGGATGAATGCCAATGATACTTCTATGGGGGATTATTGTAGAAACTTGATTAGATCATTATCATGATGATATGTTATATTCATGATTGTGTTTGTCATTGATGTCAACATAGCAGTTTTATGTGGTATCTAATAGAAGAACAATGAAAAGATCAAGTTGGTATGGACATATCATTGAGTACTTTCACTAGAAAAGTTAAAGGGAGATAATACTAAGTGTCTAGTATATGTAGCTAACCTCAAAAGCATAAGATATTAAGTCTGGCAGAAGTTATGCAAGTTTTGGTGAAGACTATTCTGAGATAGAGTTTATAGAAGCATGTTCTAGTAAACTTGTTATATCTTTTAGCAGATTTGTTATATTGAGAAGTTGAAGTTAAAGATGTGTAGAAGACATGTTGGAGATGACGTAGCTAAACTAGCTTGTCATAATGTTACATGCACAAAAATTTATTCAAGTTACAAGGTAAAAGATTAATGTTATCACTAAGTGTAACATGTTCTTAATGTGGTCCTATAATAATTAATTGAGAAGGTGTAACAGTTGACTCAAGGAATTGTTTTATGGGTTTAGTATAAAGGAATGACATTTTCCTTTATCATGAATACATGAAAGTGAATGATTATAAGTAGCATGAAGAGCAGAATGCAAAGATAAGCAAAGCAGAGTGAAGTTGGAGAAAACTTGGTTGTCAAGGTTTTATCATGAGATTCAAGGTTTGATATTTGGATCCTAGGTTTTTGACTTGTTCTATAAGGTTTGACAGTGACTGGTCCAATTGATAGGATAGAGGAAAGAAGTTAAAATTTAGTAGAGACAATTATTCTACAAGGAATAGTTAAGAGATCATTTGGATAGTGAGTTCAGTGGTCTTGCCTCAGAAGCTATTTGGATAGTAGGTCCTTTTGTCTTCAACAACTCCTAACAGGATTGGCACAGCTCCTAACAGGGATTCAAAGTCTCCTAACAGGGACTCATATGCACTAAATGTTGTAATAGACTCCTAGTAGGGTCCATCCTCTAACAAGGAATATTTATATTAGTACATCATCTTGTGGGTATCATTCCTACCAGGGTTTTCCCTCTGATCAAGAGTTTCCCTAGTCAACATATCTGGTGTAATTGTGTATGTGCATCTTAGCGTGGTTGTTGTTTACTTTGATTGAATGGTTAAGATTATTTAAGGTTGATAAATATTTTAATTATTAGATAATTGATTCACCACCACACCCCGCCTCCCCCCAACCTCTTAGTTATCTTGGTAGACTATTGTTTCTAACAATTCTGTACTATTGAAATTGAACACTGAAGTAAGTGATTTATTAATTAAATTAATTGTTAAATTTTCTTAGGACAATTGACTTGTATTACATGGATTTCACCTGCGCAAGGGATTCCCACCCCTAATTCTGCATGAGCAACAATGTCAATGCCATTGCCCATGTATTATGCTTTAAAAGTCTTCCTTAGGAGAAAAAAAGTGTGGACCCTTTCTTCTTTGAGGTCAAGTAGAGATGCTAGAAAATGGGACATAATGTCTACATTAACACGGTACCTATTCTCATTCTCTATAAACTCACACCCCAGAACCATTTCCATAGCATGAATAATGAAATGCATAGTGGGAACAACCTTAATGAAAATTGAAAAGAGGTTTTCATCAAGGATGTCACTTAAAAAGGCCTTCTATTCCTCTTCCAATTTGCATGTCAGATGAATTGGAGTGTCCATCTTGAATACATAACAATAACTACCAGTCTACCACACCAAGTAAACTAGACTAGAATTTAATGAGCACTAAAAGTATACCTATTACCAAACTATTGACTACCATAAATGAGCTAAGAAATAACAAAAGAAGAAGCTAAATTGCCTATAAATAAGCTGAGTAGCTGAGTGATGGTCCCTACACATTTGTCCATCTGGCTTGCAGTTTAATTATTTTAAATGATTAAATCTTTGCAAATATTCAACATAAATGCAAGTTTGTGTCAAAAATGTTGTAACATGTGTGAAGTCAATAGAAAAGGGAATGCCACTGACAGTGGCAAGACATCTATTTACTGTCCACTACAAGTGGTACAGGGTGGAAGGAAATGTGTCACCATTTTGGAGACTTGAACAAGGTCGAGGCTTCATTCGAGATGTTTGGCCTGAAATAAGCCTCAATTGTTGATATATTATCATCAGATGATAGTCTGTAGATGGATGTTATCGATTACACACGTATATTGGAGATATGATGTATTATTAGAAACATTACCCAAAAGGCCATTACTTCATACATCAATTCTTGCTCGCATGTGGCATGTGTAGTATGTACTGTGTACTACTATTAACCAATAAGTACTTACTAGAAAATGAAATTACGATTCACATAAATTTGGAAAGTAATAATTAAATACATCATCCGATTACTGTAAAATAACTAGAGCCCAAAAGAAAATACCATGTCTACTGAAATATCAAATGTCAACAAAAAGGGGTTTACTTTGCATTATATTCTTTGTATCTACTTTACATTTTATCTTCATATATATATATATATATATATATATATATATATATATATATATATATATATATATATATATATATATATATATATATATATATATATATATATATATATATATATATATATATATAATGGTTGTGGTTTCCCTCAAAAAGGGAAATGACAAGCTTCAAATCATTACATCTCAAATTCATACACTTCAATAATATGTTTTACAAAATACACCCTAACTAAACTGAAAATTCTTCGTGTAACACTTCTTTTATCCTTCAAAACATCCCAAAAGCTTTGAAGTTCTAGTTTTGTTGTTCCATTGCATTTGCAATTTATTCTCCAAAATTAGCAGGGTCAAGACCCATTTCAATGAACATGGCTCAAAGGTCTGCCTTTTCCTTCTCCTTTTTGAGCTCTTTGATGATGTCCTTGGGATTAGCAGAGAGAACCTAGGAAGTTGCAATAAGCCTAGTAGTAAGATAACTTTGTTTCTCATCCTCCTCCACAAATCAAATTTGGGTTGACAATAGGGCTTGGATTTTCATCCGATCCCTCTTCCATAGGCAATCCCATTTTTGACAACCAACGATGTTTCTGATAATATCAACCACTAAGTAGAATGTTTGCAATTTAAAGAATGTTTTTTCAACCGAATTCCACTCTGCCATAAATGCAGGACATTCCACATACATGTCATCCTATAGAAACCTCACTTTCTTATCACTTATTGATTTAATACTGAGTGCAATCTTTTGATAATCCAACAACTAGTTTGAAAAACATATGATTAATTTCTAGTCATTAATTCATTGGGTAATCATGTCATTTTCTAGCACATTCACGAAAAAATTATATATCTTTTTCCAATTGACGTGAAAAATTGCCTAATGCAATATATATATATATATATATATATATATATATATATATATATATATATATATATATATATATATATATATATATATATATATATATATATATATATATATATATATATATATATATATATATATATATATATCTAGTAAATGGGAAAATTTGCCATATACAATATATATTTTTTCTATCAAAAGGGGAAAATCCACCTCAATTTTATGAAATTTTGTAATGTAGGAGAAAAATCGCATCTAACATTAAACTTTCCTTGACAAAAAAAGTGCCATTAGAAATTAATTTTCCCTCCCAAAAAATAATTTTGGATTCACCATGAATTTATATATTTTTCAGGGAGGGAGTTTCTTAAAGTTATCCCTAGTCGAAGCCTAGAGTATTTATTATTTGTTATTAATATTTATAGTTATCAATTATTATTATGTCTTAAAATCACCCAAGACCTCCCAAATGAGAGACTCACAATTTACTGTTGTGTTGTAGGCTCTTGCCTAGAGATTTAAATATCTTATTATTGATAAGTAGGGGATAATTTCCACAAGAAGTCAATTTGTGATATTGCTATCAAGATTTAATTGTGAAGTTTTGAGTCAAACTCATTGAACCATGTTTCATGAGTAGTCATTCAACATTAATCCATCTCTCATGAGAATAAATGGAACACTTAGCACTCATTGAATCTAGGTGATGCTCATAGAGGTGAAGCACCGAGACTTCCCAGGAGGTCACCCATCCCAATACTACTCCAGGTTGAGCATACTTAACTACTAAGTTTCCACCATGGTTAAGCCCACTCTACTTGCAACCCCATTTGCAAAACCTTCACCAAGTGTTGTGCCTTATGAACCATTCATTAGAAGGCTCCTTAAGCTCATCAATTGATAAGTAGGGGATAATTTCCACAACAAGTCAAATTGTGATATTGCTACCAGGATATAACTGTGTAGTTTTTGAGTCAAACTCATTGACCCATGTGTCATGAGTAGTCATTCAACACGAATCCATCTCTCATGAGAATAAATGGAACACTTAACAGTCATTGGATCTAGGTGTTGCTCATAGAGGTGAAGCACTAGGACTTCCCGGGAGGTCACCCATCCCAGGATTACTCCAACTTGAGTGCGCTTAACTATGAAGTTTCCTCCATGGTTAAACCCATTCTGCTTGTAACCCCATTTGCAAAACCTTCACCAAGTGTTGTGCCTTATGAACCATTAATTAGAAAGCCCCTTAAGCTCATCAATTGATAAGTAGGGGATAATTTCCACAACAAGTCAAATTGTGATATTGCTACCAGGATATAACTGTGTAGTTTTTGAGTCAAACTCATTGACCCATGTGTCATGAGTAGTCATTCAACATGAATCCATCTCTCATGAGAATAAATAGAACACTTAATAGTCATTGGATCTAGGTGCTGCTCACAGAGGTGAAGCACTAGGACTTCCCGGGAGGTCACCCATCCCAGGATTACTCCAACTTGAGTGCGCTTAACTATGAAGTTTCCTCCATGGTTAAACCCATGCTGCTTGTAACCCCATTTGCAAAACCTTCACCAAGTGTTGTGCCTTATGAACCATTAATTAGAAAGCCCCTTAAGCTCATCAATTGATAAGTAGGGGATAATTTCCACAACAAGTCAATTTGTGATATTGCTATCAGGATTTAACTGTGTAGTTTTTGAGTCAAACTCATAGACCCATGTTTCATGAGTAGTGATTCAACATGAATTCATCTCTCATGAGAATAAATGGAACACTTAACACTCATTGAATCTAGGTGATGCTCACTGAAGTGAAGCACCGAGACTTCAAATATTAAAAAATGAGGCAAAGTTGAGTAAACATTGATTATTTTAAAGAGTTTGTAATCTTAGTTCAAACAAGTTTTAAACTTTGAATACACAATAAATCAACTTCTAGCATGAACTATACATATTATCATCGATATTTGAACTAACCACATATTATTTACTATCCTAACTCATATTAATTTAAATCAACTTTTTACTAATAATTATAAGTATTTCAATTACCTAAACAATTTTATGTAAAAGTATTTTCCCTCTACAATATGAAAGGGAAATAGAAATACACTCCATTAATTGACTAATTGCATATCCTATTCAATAATTTCTTTAATATAATCATCTCCTATTCTCTTGTTGTAATTAACTTGAATTGCTATTCTTTCTCTTGTAATTTATAATTTATTTCAATATTAAAAAATAAATATAATTTAAATAAATTTCAATACATTGCACTTTTAAGAGTAAGTGGATTTCCACATTACACTTTTACTTAAAAAGAAAAGGTGTAAATAAATTATAGACATAAACAAAGAAATTCTGTTACATATTTAAGCTCAGATTGCCCCTCCCTGTCCTTAATTATCTTGACAAGACAATGAAGTCCAAATGTCAAATCCTACACGGTGAAAAGAGCCATTCAAGGAATTGTAGGTCTAAGAGATTTTCGTAAACCGCTAATGGTTTATGCGCAGTGACGAGAAAAAAACATTGAAGCATGAGTGTTGGACTGCAGCAGAGAGTATTTTAATGTTTTCAGAAGCATTAGGGTTGATTGGTCTGGACAATGTCTCCCATTTTCTCTATCAAGTTCAAATCCCAAAGCCATCTCTTTCATCATAACTCCTAAATAAACACTTTCCGCATCAAGTGAGACACATTGCTCTTACCATTAAAAACACCCTCACAACCAGATTCTAACAGCGTAAAGCTACTAGTCTCCATATAATGTACTCTACATTCCAAAAAAACATGGATGTTTTCACAGTATTTTAACTCTGGTTTTATCTTGCTTTTCCCTCTTTCTTTTTCTCTTGTATGAATGCTGTATGGTGAAGTTAATGGGTCAGGGGGAGCAGGAGAGGAAGGGTTATACAAACATTGGATCTCTGGTCTTTACTCCCAATCCATCCAAAGATGGGTCTACAACCAAGGTACACTTAAGATTTTCCTCTTCAATTTTAGTTCTCTTCCAGTGCTTCTTTTTATCATTGCCCTTTTTCCTCTAATACTCCTCATTATCTCTCCCCTATTTTTGAGCGCTTGGACTTCTTTCCCCATGGTCATCCTGATCTCATTTGAGTATCACTTATGGCCATTCCAATGTGTTCTTTTTTCTCATTGGGATAGTTATATTGCAGGTTTTACCTGCATCTTTGAGGTCTTCTAGGCATTTCAAGGGACACAGGGAAGGAGATGAACCTCCACAGTGGTTAAAGGAGTTGGAACTGCTAAAAAGACTGCAAGGAGAAGGCCATCATAATGATGACAATGAGAAGAGCAACGAAAGGGGTGAAGAGAAGGACCCAAATATTTGTGCTTTGCAGAGCAGCATTGAAGAAATGGCTATGCCTCTTGAAGATGAACATGTTCAAGTGGGTCAATGGCTCCAAGAAAAACAGGTAAAAGTGATAACTTCTTTAATGGTTATATACACTTTTTTAAGCCAAGGGGGTGTGTCAGCTATCCCCTCAGCAGTCTCTTTTGGGACGAGTGGGGCGAAACTAGTTTCCCTTGGGGTGTGCATACATTCTATAGCACACTCGCACCATTCAAATTTTGGACCGTTTCAAATCCGAGACTATAGGGTAACCCACGATCTCAAGCTCGGCCACTAGACCAGACCGGCTGGGCCATTCACCCTTCCTTAATGGTTATATGAGTTCAAGTTTATGGTGGACTAGTATGTTGAAATGATTTGTACATTGCAGGGCCTTGTTGTTGTTGAGGAAGATGGTGATGAACATGAGATGCAGCAGCCACGGAAGGAAATGGCAAACATGAGAATGTCAATGAAGGAAAGGGTGTTGAGGGAAGAAATAGAGGATATGGAAATGTCAAGGAGGCAGTATTTTGCAGGCATAATAGTAGCTAAAGAGAAACCAGGTGAAGATACATTGGCACTTGCAGCAGAGTTGAGGTTGAAGCTGCAGTCGATCTTGGCTGTTCACTCTTTTTCAAGCTTTGACAGTTGAATCATTTCAATTGAAATGCTTTAGTCAACATTTTTCTGTATCTCATGCCTGGAAATTGTAAGTCTTTACTTGTTTCTTCTAGGAAGCACTTACGCTGATTCAAAACAATGTTTTCTTTTTCTCAAGCAAAACCCCTTGGTCGGCATGTTGTGGAATCTCTATAATCGGAGAGGGTTTTTTTTTTTTTTAAATTAATTTTTTTCCGAACATCGAAGTGCCTCAAAAAGTGCATTTTCTTTCCCAGCTTTGCTCCTTGATCTATGTTATTTGTCATTGAAATTTGATGATTTCTTCTTCAAATTTCCGTTGTTCTAAATAGAACTTTTATCAAATTTTTAGTCCCTACCTTGGAGACTAAAGCTTTCTATAGCTTTTTAGGTTTTAAATTTTTAGTCCCTACCTTGGAGACTAAAGCTTTCGATAGCTTTTTAGGTATTAGTTTGTTATGAAAAAATGTGCATTGTGGAAAAATTAGTGTAAAAGTATAGTCTTGGAAGAATTTCAGAATTAATTTGAAGTACAAAAATAGAAATTGCATTTTTACTATTTGTTGATGCTATTTTCTCTCATAGTATTTTTATTTTTTCTTTAAAAAAATAAGAAATTTTTTAACTAGCACCACACAAAAGTTTCACTGGCATCATGCACGGGCCATTGACTATCGTGTCTTTTGCATACTCAACTCCCAAAGCCATATGTTGACACATGTACTTCTGCATGTTAATTTTTACCCATTGTTTTAAAATAATATTTCTATAGCCACTTAGTAAGTACTCTATATAAATTTGGCATATGAAATAGGTTACCCTTGGTCGTATATTGGATTGATCCTAGGTTTAGTAGTTGTTTCTGTCACTCAACTCTCTTCAATCTGCTCTCAATTTAGGCTGGTTAACACACTTATTTCAGATTATTTGAATAATTTTGAGGCTATGTTGAAGAAGTATTCATTTATGCGAGGAAGCAGATGATTTGAAAGAATGAGATAGGCTACAAAGTGTAGAACATTGCAATTTTAGGGCTCAAGAGCTAAGAAATTAGGATCACTCTGTACAATTTTTTTGGTCCAATTTCCATATCTTGTATGCTTTGCCAAATCTTTAACAATGGGTAATTTTTTAAGTTGTAGATCCTCTTTTTGTATGCTGGCAATTTTATCTTAAAGTGAAGTTGAAATTTTCTTCGAATTTTCATAATTTGATTGTTTGGCATAAGGGTTTGGAAAAACTTATGATTATGTCTCATAAGAGCAATAGAAATTATTTCACATCTTCCTTCATTTCATATAGTACCGCGTAGCTACTTTAATATTTTTTCTCTTCCCATCTTCCTCCATTTTTCTCTGATGGAGACTTACTATGCTCATGAAGTTATGTATTGTTGTAATGGTGTTTCATTATTAGTCCCTGCCTCTATGGCGGGGACTAAAGTTTTCAGCTCTTTCTTTCAAGTTAATCTATGCTTCCAAAATTGTGCAATATGTAAAAACTCTTGTTTAAGCTATGGTTGTTGTAGATCCTCTTTTTGTATGCTGGCAATTTTATCTTAAAGTGAAGTTGAAATTTTCTTCGAATTTTCATAATTTGATTGTTTGGCATAAGGGTTTGGAAAAACTTATGATTATGTCTCATAAGAGCAATAGAAATTATTTCACATCTTCCTTCATTTCATATAGTACCGCGTAGCTACTTTAATATTTTTTCTCTTCCCATCTTCCTCCATTTTTCTCTGATGGAGACTTACTATGCTCATGAAGTTATGTATTGTTGTAATGGTGTTTCATTATTAGTCCCTGCCTCTATGGCGGGGACTAAAGTTTTCAGCTCTTTCTTTCAAGTTAATCTATGCTTCCAAAATTGTGCAATATGTAAAAACTCTTGTTTAAGCTATGGTTGTTGTAAATTGATTCATTAAGTAAAATTTTATAATTTTATAATCTATTTTTTATTGGACGTGCCTACTTTTCCTGGTAATCTAACCAATTTTGTTTTTCAAAAATTTAAAAAAATTTGATAGGAATGTGTCACATTGCAGGGCATCCAATTGGCATATAACAGACCAAACATGTCGTATTCACCCCCACCAAACGTGTTTCATGCATGGACCCAGGTTGCATATCAAGGCGTTGGTGTTTTAACTATGTTATTACTACTAGAGTATTCTACTTCAACTTCTCCTGGGGTATTATGTTATTCACGCTACGATTTGCCTTATGATAAAAACCAAATTCTAGGATTCGACTACAATGTAAGTTCATTTTTATCACACAAAGATAATTTTGTGTTGATTTGGTAGTTCCAAATTTTTTCTTATTTTCAATTAAGAAAATTGCAATTTTAATTTTGTGTTAGAAGTCACACTTTCTCTGGAAACCCTAAAAGTACAACTATTATGTTATCAACTGTAGTTACTCTTAGGTACAAATCTGTAAAGGCAAACCCCACATTGAAAGTAGGATGTTTTGGCTGTAGAAAGAAAAACAAAAAAGAAAAGGAATGGCTTCTTTTTATAGTTTTAATAGAAATAGTCAATGCTAAAATTAGATAGTCACTACTTTTTATCACTACTTTCGAAAGTCGTTCTTATAGATAGACTATGCACTGTACTGACTCTCCTCTTAAAAGCTACTTGTCTCACTATCATTCTTGACTCTCGACACTTTCACTTCTGACTTGTTAATGCACAGTACAATCTAAGTCCAGTCCATTGGTTTTTTTAATATCTTTAATCACTTTAGAGGTCACACCATTATTTTTTAATATCTTCAATGAACTTGTGTTTTTTAATATCTTTAAACACTTTAGAGGTCACACTATTATTTTTCAATATCTCCAATGAACATTCTTGGAATGAACAATATAGTCTATGGTCATGCCATTGTTTGTTAATACCTTTAATCACTTTATAGGTCAGACTCTACTATAACAACACTAAAATTTCCTTCTTCCTGAACTCTGAACTCTAAAACTACCCCACCATCATACATCCGTCCCCCACCCCAACAAAGGTAGGCACTCGAGCTGCTTGTGCAACACTTGTTAGTATATGTTTTAAAATTTCTAGAGTACCTCATTCGGTTTTATTTGGATTCACTCTCAAAGACTGAAAATGTGCTAATAAGAAGGGAAGAAACCCAAGAAAAGTTCGATCAATAAGAACAAATTAAAACTTTAGAAAATTGGGTCTACATAAAGAAGTTAGATTTAGAGCTGAATCATCTCAAACCCTAATTTTGGTTTATAAGATGCCAGTAAAGCTTATTAGTTATCAATATAAAAGTTACACTATTATAGTGGAGTGATACATAAGAATGTTTTTTCTAGTTGGAAAGTGTGATAAATACTGATGGATGAGTCAATGAGTTTGACTCAAAAATTACATAGTTGAATTTTGATAGCAATAACATTATTTAACATTAATTAATTTTTTTTTGGGAAAGAATAAAACTTCATTTGATGGAAGGATTTGATTAAGCATGAGAAAAACTACACAATTCTTCCTTATTTCTAAAGCATTCAAGTTACTACATCATCTAACTTTAAAGATGCTTCTTCAAAACTCTTCGTAAGGAGAAATTTTCATTAGATAGAAGGATTTGTTTCATACCATGCTATTTAAATGATAGGCAAGGTTGTGCCAAGGTTTTTGGTTCTTCCTATGTGGTCAAAGGTTCATTTCTCTCTAATTGAGCTTCCCTGGGTTGGAAATGAAGATAGTAACAAAGAGGGGAGGGGTGAATCAATTACCACAAAACAATTCCTTGCCCCTAAGTATCAAATCAAACTTTTCATTGATAATGCAATATTGTCCAACTCAGTTAAAGCTAAGTTCTTACTGTCACTCGGTTAACAAAGCAATCTTATGAATAATAATCTATTTTAACCTTTAGTAACTTAGTTGCAGAAACATAAAGCATAAAGAAAATAACATGAACACAGATGACACTAAGATTTAACATGGAAACCTAATTCGAGAAAACCACCATGCAATTAGTTACAATATTTTTCACTCTTCTAAAGTGAGCCTTGTTAGGAGCCAACCTTGTTAAAGGTTACAAAACATACTGTTAAGTATGACCTTGTTAGAGGATTTAGATTACCCTATTAGGAGTGGCCTAGTTAGAGGTTTTTAAACACTTTAGTCTTGAAATGTCACATTGTTAGAGGATTTACAATATGACTATTAAGTTAACTTTGTTAAGAGATTTCTTCACCGCTACAACTATTATAAGGTAACAACAATTTGACCTGATTTATGAAGTAACTTACTTTTCATATTCATATCTCTATTATGGTTTGACCTCTAGATCCTTACTGATCAGAATATTCTTTACACTTTCCTACTTTGCCTCTTCTTTCGATCACATCTTCATCTTGTTCTATCTATTACACTTATTCATTTTATCCTCACTACTTCACCTTCTTATATATCATAAGCTTTGATAAGTCAGCTTGGATACCCTTCCAAATAATCATTAAACATCTAGAAAGTTAGCCTCAATCAGTTCATTATTAGACAAGTGTATTTTGTTGTCACTCGGTCAATACTGGGATTGAACACTTAGTTAACACTAAGAGTCCTTTGATGCTCAACTACTCAGTTAACACTACAAGTAGGATTAAAATGTCCCTTTTCTGATTTTATATGATATTTCAAGCCTCTAATCAGATCTTTAAGATCAAACAACCAATCTTTCAAAGATCCACCAATTTCTCAATAAACCCCAAATCAGGTATGCCGAAAATAGTGCCAAAAACTTCACAGCTTCACATATTATTAGTAAATCTGAAAGTGGACATTTGTATAGAAATTTCAGCAGCATAACAGCCTACAAAATGACATTTTCAGATTTGTATAACATTTACACAACAACCCCCAAACGAAGGATAAAAACAATGCTCATCGGGCTCCCAAAAACAACATAGAATAGCCCGAAAACACCACAAAAACACTAATAATCTATCTCAGAAGTTTAATCACGTCTCAATACATATATTCAGCTCTATTTTAACATCTTAAAGTCTGAAATACAGTAGCAACTCAAACTAATATGAAATACTCAACTGAAAACACCAAACTCATACAAAAAAAACACACCTGAAAACCCACAAATCTGCAATGTTCAGCACAAAGGAAAACTCTATATGAGCATGCACATGGAATGGCTTCAAACTCCCATCCTTAGCCTTCCTAGAAACTTGCAAACTCCTATTCTTGGGTCTCCTTCTCCACAGATTTGGCAACCTCTGAAGAACAACAAAGAAATGAGCAAAAATCAAGTTCTGGAATTAGCCCAAAATGCCTCCAAACTCCTTAAAAGAGGGCATAACCCTAACTCACGTCCAAGAGGGGTTAATAAAACATATTTTAATAATAATTTTCATTTATTAGTCCATTAGCTTCCAAAGATTATCCCCTTTTTCTGAAACTTCACCTTTTTGGGCTTGCCTGCCTTAGAAAAGATTATTATTTTTAATTATTTGAAAAGCAGACATGACAAGTCCTCCCCTTCCAAATATTGCTTGTCCTCAAGCAATGGCTGAACAATAAACCAATAAATCCACCTGGATCCCAAATGTAGTCATGAACTATACTATTGTCAATTAACATAGGCTCCTGCAATATCCTTTGCAATATAAGCAAGAGGAAACCATAATCAAACTGACAATTACTGCTCAACCAAACTCCAAAGTCACAACTTCCACAGTCAGAAACCCATGAGACACAAACTCTTGGAACATCAAAACCCAAGTAAAGTGGACAAATCAAACTACCAACACAGCAAATACCATCAACGCATTCCACTGGCCTATACAGAATGTACAATCCAACTCTGCAACAATGGTGAACGCTCTCAAATGAAACTATACCAAGTATGGAGAATCCACACACTATACAACTCCTACAGTCAACACAACTCTATAGATCACCGACCATTGTCTCATAACCATAACTCTCGTGCACCCCTGATGGTGAAAAGCCATCACAAGATAAACAACAAGAATTGGAACCCAAACCAAATTTGCCTGCCATCAACTCCTCAACACAAGGATCAAATGCTAACTGATGTACATACCTTGCAATATAATGTTGATAAAAAAAACCAACCTCGTGTCAACAGCTCACCATGAACAAGTGATACAACCCACTGTGACTGATCACCAGCTAAGTCAGGAGATGTCATAGCCGAAGGAGTATAATCAATAACAACACCCGCTGAAGCATCACTCCAAAACTCCTGCTCTAAGTCATGTATTATCAAGCTGTCAACTGCAGAACCTATCGCCATGTCGTGCCCATCACAACTCTCATCCCGAGGTGTTAAACTATCCCATAACTGATGATAAGCACTAGGAACCAAAGTACATCTCTGTATCATCATCTCATCAACATGGTCATCAAAGGTAAATTGATGAGCATTCCTCACAATTTAATGCTGATAGAATGCACCAATCTTAGTCAGTGGCTCAGACTGCAATCCAGATATAACTAACTGCAATCGATCACTAACCAAGTTGGAACTGACTACTACCTCTAAAGACATTGCCAAGGGAGTAGTATTACTAGCAGGAACCATGCCAACTATCGGCTCACCAACATCACACATGGTCTTTGATACAACATCTCTAGTCTTCGTGCCATTAGTGCTAGAGGTCACCACCATGTCAAGCATACCACAACAATCTGCTGCAGTACCCAACTCAACTGAACCTGACTCTAGTGGGGATGAACCCGATATGCCAATGTTAATATCAAGGATGGATGCATCCCCATCTCCACTATCTTTGACAATCTCGACCATGGACATCCTCGGATCATCAGACACCACAGCTTGTGACTGTACATAATCTAGTAAAGACTGTAGTTGCTCTAACTCCATGGTCACCTTAGCCAAATGAAATTGTGACTCCTTGAAAGCCAACTGTGTACTCTCAAGAACCTCAGAAGTCACCTCAAGCTGCTCAGTAAGCTCACTCACTTCATCTTCTTTGGCCAACAATGCATCATATGTTGTACTATCCCACTCCATAAGATAATCTCTGTCAGCTACCAACTACATATAATCCTATCTCAGAATCTGGATAGCCTCCCATAAAGAGTGGAACTCTGTCAAGGAAAGATAACTGCCTCCCTGCTCATCACTAGTAGGAGAACCCCATCCATAAACTGCTAACAATTGACGAGCAGCATCGAAATGTTGGCAAGCGATAGCAATGTCTCGCTCACTAACTCTCAACTGATTAATCACATGATGGCACTGGCTTGACTGTCTCCTACAAACCTCCTCTGATGCACTATCTAAAGGAGTATCCTCAAAGTTACTAGTCTCTAGATTATTACCATCCATATCCTGTGAATCAACTCTAAAGCTCATATCAACAAATGGAGTATCAAAAACTATAGCACTGCTGTCCAACTCCTTTGTACCCAAGGAAACTAAGTCTTCAAAGATGCCCACTGCATCCTCCTGGATGTCATCAATGCCAATATGATCCTGGGACTCATCTGTACACATTGCCAAATATGAAAGATCATCAACACATTCCAGCAAGTATGGTCGACTGGATATATGAACAAAGCCCAACACCGGTGTATAAAAACTAATACCAACATTGGACAAGCTGCTAGCACAAGAAAAGACAACACCGTGCAATCTGCTAATCAAATCCATGATAGTACCCAAACAAACACTACTACCAAAAAGTGTTAAAGATCTCCAGTCAACTGAATCCCAAATGCCAGTATAACAATCTCGAGTCCATATATGTAAACTAGAATTAGCTAGTAACTCAAGCAAAATTCTCACTTGAGTAATATGGCCAATACCAACTAACTCCACATACCTATCATGATGAGATAATGAAGTCACAATACTGTCTTTGTTCACTTTCAGCTGGTTGGACAAATCGTGTGAAGTACTACCAGCCTTAACCTCATGTGACGAAGCATCTAACTGTGCCTGGTACTCTTTCTCAGCAAAGTCATGAATGCTCAATGTCTGCTCATGTCTACCAGGTATCTCACCACCATGCATAACAACATCCTCATAATCATCATCTGAACCCACTATGCTGTAGTCACTACCTATTATAACTATACCATCCTGAATACCTGTGATATCACCCTTTAACGACTTGTATACAATTGTCTCAATTTGAGTATCAAGTTGACCATTACTATCAATTTGCGTAATATCCTTTCTCACTACCTCTTGTGGTAGAGTAGAATCTGAGACCTCCGCTTGGCTATAAGCTAGTTTCTCAAACTCCTCATGCAAGTTCTTGGTAATTGTGTCATCTGCCTTGTGAGAAAATCTACCAAATAGAAATCCAGTCAACTTATCCACCTTAGGTGGGTCGGACAACATGTCATTCATCATACGGTGGTGCTCAACCAACTGTTCAGACATGTCATGACTTATTTTCCTAAGTTTATCTCAAATGTCTAAATAACCATCCTTTCTACTATTCTGACTCTGGATATCAATTGTCCAAGATCGTGTCCTCTGAAACTCTGTACTATACCTGTCCATTCTGGATAAAGTAGAGTGTAACCCCAATAGGTTATAACTTCTTCAAACACCAAGAACTAACATGAAATTGATTAGAAGTAGCATGCAACCATAGATTTTGACATGCAACTAATTAGAAGCAACATGCAACCATAAATTATGACATGCAAGATTTGGGTAGTTGTCAAAACTAACATGCAAACTTCTACAAACCCTCAGGCTGGCAAGATCATAGCTCTGATACCACTGAAATGTCCCTTTTCTGATTTTATATGATATTTCAAGCCTCTAATCAGATCTTTAAGATCAAACAACCAATCTTTCAAAGATCCACCAATTTCTCAATAAACCCCAAATCGGGTATGCCGAAAATAGTGCCAAAAACTTCACATCTTCACATATTATTAGTAAATCTGAAAGTGGACATTTTTATAGAAATTTCAGCAGCATAACAGCCTACAAAATGACATTTTCAGATTTGTATAACATTTACACAACAACCCCCAAACGGAGGATAAAAACAATGCTCATCGGGCTCCCGAAAACAACATAGAATAGCTCGGAAACACCACAAAAACACTAATAATCTATCTCAGAAGTTTAATCATGTCCCAATACATATATTCAACTCTATTTTAACATCTTAAAGTCTGAAATACAACAGCAACCCAAACTGATATGAAATACTCAACTGAAAACACCAAACTCATACAAAAAAAACACACCCGAAAACCCACAAATCTACACTGTTCAGCACAAAGGCAAACTCTGTATGAGCATGCACATGGAATGGCTTCAAAATCCCATCCTTAGCCTTCTTGGAAACCTACAAACTCCCATTCTTGGGTCTCCTTCTCCACAGGTTTGGCAGCCTCTGAAGAACAACAAAGAAATGAGCAAAAATCAAGTTCTGGAATCAGCCCAAAATGCCTCCAAACTCCTTAAAAGAGGGCATAACCCTAAATCACGTCCAAGAGGGGTTAATAAAACATATTTTAATAATAATTTTCATTTATTAGTCCATTAGCTTCCAAAGATTATCCCTTTTTTCCGAAACTTCACCTTTTTGGGCCTGCCTGCCTTAGAAAAGATTATTATTTTTAATTATTTGAAAAGAGGACATGAAAAGGATGTCCTTCATTAACCAACTATTCGATTAATACTGAATTTTCTTCATTACCCAACTGCTTGGTAAATACTGAATATGCTTGGTTAATACTACAAGTTCTCCATTGGTTAGTTAATATTGACATTTGTGTAACATCAATGACAACATACAATTTGAAGAATTGTTTTTTATTAAGTAAAACAGGTTTTAACAGGTGCCTGAAACCCCACAATAAACAAGATAATAATGAATTAAAGTCATAACATAAAGCAAAACAACAAAAAATAATAGGCCAAGGAAGGCCACTAACTAGTCCTATGAAAAGACAACCTCTAATGGAGCAGGCAAGCCCAACCAAACTAAAAACCAAGGGGAAAAAATAGAGAAGCCAGGAGAACAAATTAGGGCACTATTTCTTTGACCAACTTAGTGGTCTTGAGCTCTAGCTTTTCCATGGTCTCTGCTTCTTCAGTCAATAGTTGATTGTCATCTGGACTGTCTTCTCTGTCCCTATTCCTCTTGTTCAATCTCGCTTTATAGCTCGAGCTTTCATCCAAGGGGTTGACATCCACTTTAGGAGCCCTATTTTCCTTGTTAACTTTGTCAACTTTCTCGTCTGTACTAGCCTCCATCATCACTTTCATTTGTTTGATATTATCATATAGGCCTTTGATAATATTAAGGCTAATTGTTTCCAACACCCTGTTGGTGGGTTGTTTGAGCCTGCTATGTCAACCCCAAGGATTAGTCTTGCCTCAAATTTATGGTTGGAGTGATACTCCATATTAAAAATTAAAAGGAAAAAACATCTACTAGAGTTGTTATTAATTTATTGAAAAATTCTTTTAAAATGAATATTTTGGTCAGATATAGAGCTCTAAGATTCTTTATCTCTAAAAATCTTCTCTACAAAGCTAAGAATGACTTAATTAAAAATATCAATGGTGTGTCTATGCCACATATCAAGGTGAAGCCACTTTAAGATGAATAATTGATACAATAACCCTAACTCCATCATGACTACTTGTGAAATCTTCAAATGCAATCTACAAATAAACTTGTGATACTAATAACTAATGCCCCAAAGTATTCTAAAGTACACCATACATTATCCAAAACAACAATTAAATAAAAATACTTCAAGACTTTTGCAAATAGAATGTACTTCTATATTACTTTGTAACTTAAATTTCTTAAAAGAGTTATTGATGCATTGTTAGAATTCCCTTCAACTTATAAAATTTTACAACCTAAGGGTTTGTTTGGTTGCGAGGATAGGAAATGAGGAATAGGAATTAAAAATAGGAAGAGGGAATAGGAATCAGAAATAAAATTTGAGAATAGGAATAGGAATAGGAATTCTAAATACTGACAACACCATATGTTATTAATTATTGGTTTCCTCATTAATTCCCTAAACCTTAAATCCATATGGATTTGGATCAAGTGTCTACGTTAAGGGTTTACTTGCTTTATTAAATGAAGAATGTGAGAGAAAGTTGAACAATGTTACATTAGGAAGATTTCTACATCATGGTGGACCTTTGCTAAAAAAACTTGCCAGTATTTCATTACTGACCATACATTATGCAAGAACTACATAAGTTTGGGCATTTTTGTGGGTTTTCATGTTTCCTCATCCTTCATTTTTGTGTATAAATTTAGGTGTTCTTGATTTTTCTTTGGAACTCTACAAGTTCTTGCTAGCATTCATGTTTTATCATCCTTTATTTAACTTCGAGCACCTACTATAGTTTTTTTATTATTTTAAGTCATATCACTTTTGCTTCTAGAATATATTTGAACACAAGGTATTATAGAAGGCTTCACAATTTTTAATCCTCTATCATTTTCAACACATAACTTAGGACAGACTCTATTGCAAGAAAGTAGCAATGGCATAGGAGAGGACCAATAGAATGAAACCTATCTTCTCAATCATTTCAAAAGATACAAAGGAGGGTAAGACATAGAAAAAAAGCATTATTCTATATAAATTTAGGTGTTGTAAAATAATGAACTATACTACCACCATCCATGTTGGATATGTAGCTATCTTCATCCAAACTGTATAGTTGACCATTTTTAAAAGAAATAAAAAAACATCATAGATTTTTCTGAAAATTTTTGTTTGATCTTCATGATCTGTATAGTTTGTAGTAAAAAACAACAAAAAAATTAGAAAAAAATCACTACATTTTTGTAAATCCATAATTTTTTTTTTTGAATTTGTTTTGTCATTAGTGCATTTTGGATGGAGACTAGTCTATTCCTATAAAAAGGAAAACAAAGTATTCTCAAATTCTAATTACTGACAACACCATATGTTATTAATTATTGGTGTTCTCATTGATTCCCTTAACTTGCTTTATTAAAGGAAGAATGTGAGAGAAAGTTGAACAATGTTACATTAGGAAGATCTCTACATCATGGTGGACCTTTGTTAAAAAAAACTTGCTAGTATTTCATTATTGACCATACATTATGCAAGAACTATGTAAATTTGGGCATTTTTGTGGGTTTTCATGTTTCCTCATCCTTCATTTTTGTGTATAAATTTAGGTGTTCTTGATTTTTCTTTGGAGCTCTACAAGGTCTTGCTAGCATTCATGTTTTATCATCCTTTATTATAGTTTTTTAATTATTTCAAGTCACATCTCTTTTGCTTCTAGAATATATTTGAACACAAAGTATTATAGAAGGCTTCATAATTTTTAATCCTCTACCATTTTCAACACATAACTTAGGATGAACTCTATTGCAAGAAAGTAGCAATGTCACATGAGAGGACCAATAGAATGAAACCTACATGTCTTTGGTTGCAAGAAACAAGATTAATTTTCTCAACCATTTCAAAAGATACAAAGGAGGGTAAGACAAAGAAAACAAGCATTATTATTGGGTGGCAAGAATTCTTTTGTCAAGATACCCTACTTTGAATTGTGTATAGAGGAAAACTAAATAATATAAATGAAAGAAATGATAATAGAATTTTATCAATGTAGTTAACTATTTTCATTGGTACATATGGATATGATATCATATTTATCTGGACTATTATTGGTGTGTTTTATGGAACATACTTGATTATCAAATCTTGTTGTTGTAATACTAAAAGAAAGAGGAGTCTAGATCCATTTTCATGGCTCTCATTTTCCTCACATTTATCATGTAAGATTTTCTTGTCTCTATCTTCAAAAAGAAAAGATTTGTACCATAGTCTTGTCCTGAAAAATCATAAGGCAACTTTGAATTAATGTAGATATTAATAGTACGTTTGATTAAGTTTTTAATTTTCAAATGTAATATTGTAGTCACTTCTGCACGCATTCTTGTTATGAACACTCACTTCCATATAAGGGAAAAAAGGGTCAAGAGAACAGTTTTAGGGGTTGCTGATAGGTATAATATTAACACACTTATTGAATGAATGATTATGAAACAAGCTTCTTGAGGAAAATTAATTTGATTAAATTAGATATAAATGTCCATGTGACCTTGAAAGTATAACATAAAGGAAAACACAACCACACAGATAGAGAATTTCTCAAATGGTAAGTTTTCAAGTAAGATTCTATAACACAATGGGTAAAAAAAAATATATCATAGCACATAATCATAGAAACTACAAAAGTATACAAGTAACTTCAAATTATCTATTAGGTCCATTGTTCCAAATCACCTTAAGAAAAAAAAATAGCTTAAGTATTTTTTTCCTAGTTGGAATAGGAGACATTAGGGGCCATCTAGTCATTCTTGGTTTGGCTAGCCACCTACTGCAACCCTCCTACATTGTTGAACCATTACAAGAAAGTTTGTAGATTGGCTAGTGGCTCAACAAAATACTAAGGACGTTTCCAAAGTTTCCAATAATCTAACAAATATATTTGCAAAGCATGCTCCTATATACTATATAGATAGCACCTAAAATACAACATTAGAATTTAAGAGAATGCTAAGTACTATATGACTCTCAATACCCTATTTTACATGCCGTACAATTCATGGCTTATACTTCAAAAAAAATTTAACATATAATGTATAATTGGCCAATTAATATTGTTTTGGGGTTTTGATGATAAATGTATCCAGAAGTTAGTAAATTGTATATTTTCATTTATTGGGAAAGAAAGTAAGCTCTATAGAAGCTATAAAAGTTCTTATAGAATAGTTAATAATTAGAACTTTCTTATGTATAGAGAACTTTTCCATGTAGAGATATCAACCTTGTATGCTACCATAGAAAAATCAATAAAGATAGTTAAAATAATATTAGTAATCCACACATATTCAAAAATTTTAATTACTGGTTATTATTATAGACATGTTAAGAACATTATCTACATTCATACCTTCAACTCAACTACATCTATTTTTTATTATGATAAATAAATGACGAGTTTAAGACTTTTGTACATATAACTAGGAGGTGTCTATTTTGAAGATTTGTTGTCCATTATTTACAAGGTTTTAAAACATTTGGAATGGAATAAACAAACATATTATGACAAATAAATGATGAGTTTAACACTTTTGTACATATAACTAGGAGGTGTCTGTCTACTTTTAAGATTTGTTGTCCATTATTTACAATGTTTTAAAAAATTTGGAATGGAATAAACAAACAACACAATCATATTATTGGATTAGGAGATGAAATGTCATTCATACTTCTCAAGCAAAACGAACATTATATAGCTCAATATAGGCCATATTAAAGTAATGTTTCCCATATTTTCTTTGAAATGAGTTTCTTGTAATATGAGAGAAGATTAATAAGAAGGAAAAAAAATGAAGCTTGAAAAGATAACATACCTCTTTTATTAATTGAGTGACTAAACTCTTTTCCTTTTCCTTCCACTCTCAATAAAGATCTTTTTTTGCAAGACTCTTTTTTCTCCAACATTTCAAGGGTTTGAATGTTCATATTTAAAAAATGAATTTCAAGAATATAGAAAACATCTAAATTATTCATGTAACATCTATCAACAAAGAAGCATCCATGTGAAAATTTGAAGACAAATCCAAAATAATCCTTCTTGGCATTTGTATCAGAGAACACACAACTTCTAAATTCAAGAATCTTTATTGATTTTACCCCATGAGAGTATCATAATAATCTTTAGTGAAAGTTGGAATTCTTCTCATTCTTGATATCTCTAAAAATAAAATAATAATTTCCAAAAGTTTGGACAGCTAGGATAAACATAGAAATAGTCGACAATGTGACCTCAACCATGAAGACAATGTAGGAGGATTTACAACCTTATGTCAAGGATGCTTATGAGAACTTGAATGAGACTATGAGAACTCTTCAAAAGGAAGCATTGAACATACATGAAAAGGTATATAAGAACAAACATGCAGTGGATGTTGGCTCAAAAATACTATAATGTTTCCTTCTTTCAACTTTAATGACTTCTTTCCATTTCCATTTCTGGGCTAAAAGACATAGCTAGTATTGATTTATTGTATGCATAGATTGTTAATTATATATATAATCATGGTCATGGTCATGGTCCTGATTAGTATAATAATTATATAAACTTGGATCTTGTGGTCTCTCCAATGGGTACAGACTTATTTCCTTATGTTGGTTTACATTACATAAATTTCAACTTAAAAAGCATACACTTCACATAAAGTAGATTTCAAATTACTAATATACACTTCACATAAAGTAAATTAAAAATAACTGCTATAGACTTCACATAAAGTGAATTTCAAATTAAAATCTCATACCAACTACAACCACACGTAAATAAAAATCTATCTCAAACATTGCCAAAATACAAAAACGCATTCCATGAATGTTGAATTCATAAATTATGCTAAAGTACAAACATACTACACATGCAATCCAAAGCAATGTTGATTTTAGTTCAAATACAATCATTGTAGAAAGGTAATGTCAAAATTATCTTTTAAGAAAATATAGAGAAACAAAACACATTGTTCAAATATGACAAAGAAGTTGACATGAACTAAAACACATTACATAAAGTAAATTTTGAGGTTACTTAAATTACAAATAACACAATGATACCATTCATCACACACAGAAATAAACACGTGGACTTTATTCAAACATGTCAAATATTTAAAAATGTTTCACAAAACTATACTTGTAACATATATATACATATTAAACACAAGTTCAAACACAATTCATATAAAAATTGAAATGTACAACAAAAAGAAAAGATTTTCAAAGTGAATATACTCTTCACATAAAGTGAATGTGAAAGTTAGAACACACACAAATACACATACCAAAGTGCAAACAAATGGTTGTCAACAATAAAATTAAGATTTACTCCACATTACATTGTCATCGAATATTTTTAAAGTGAGAATTGTTTACATGATCCATTTTAGAATTCTGATTTTCTCCTCCTCACCATTACTGCTGCTCAAAAACTTATCAGTCACAGAAAAAATAACAATATTTTTATATAAAAAATTAATCAAAAAATAACAATATTTTAATAAAAAATATATTAATGACACAAATGTAAATTCAAAGTACCCCAGTGTTTGCGGGTCTACCAAAAAAAAGCTGATAATTCAAAGTACCTAATCATGTATACCATTTTGGGTTATACAGAAAAGTGAATTTAGGCCAATGAAAATGTACAAAACATATACTATTATCATGACATGTAGGAAGGATTTTGCGTTATGGCTTCCAAAACAAAAACAAAGAGGATAACTACACATTGATGTCTTGAAATCCTCTACGTGATTAGAATTTAAATATTGTTGAAAATGCAACTTCCAAAAAAAACATCTCTATACATTTCCTTACAAATTTAAGTAGAGTTGTTGGAAAGGGCAAAGAGGAACGAATGAGTAAATGAATTGAAGAAAGTACAGCCAAGAATGAGAGACTTAACATCTGGGAATGAGCAAATGAATTTAAGAGAGTATAGTCAACAAAGTAATTCATGGGATCAATAGCAATAGGAATGTGAGCAAACCTCCCAAATCAGTTAATCTATGTTCATTGTTTATATGCACTCGGAATGTTCATTGTTTATGTTATAATTCACACCAAACTAGGGGAATCCCTAAAAAGTACAGAGGCCAGCAAGCATTAAAATATTCTTGGCACAGATGGGATATCTGTAAATATGATATGGAGGTATTACAAAGAACTTAAGGGGAATCATAGAGATGTGGCTAAAAAGAGTGCCAAATGAAAATTGCACTCTCATAATAAGAAATACTGTCTACACCACCATTCTGATATGAACTTGGCCAAACTATGCTAATCATGGGATTAATGTCTAGATTGGACAGGTAAGAAATTGGCTAGCATTGGAGGACCTATTGCACTAATTTGAACACCAGGAATTACTCTGATAACAGATGATAACAGATGTTACCCTGCCACTGTGGATTGGTGTGTCAGGGCAAACACTCTAAACCATTCAAAAGTTTCTTTACGGAGGAAATACTTCAAGAAAGATTTGTAAAGAAATAATTTGTTTGAAAGATTCGTCACATCAACATCATGATTGCACAACTAATTTCTAAACCAGTGCTGGCTGACAATACATACAAACTGACTAGAAAAGTTGAGTTATCTCAACTAAAAACACCTGACTGCACCTCCATTTGGCAGTCATAATTAGCAAATTGTATATTAACTTTTGTCAATTTAATATTGCCCTTTACAACAAACAGAGTCAAGAACAAACAAGAGCTATTTCGAAATGCCTGACAGGAAGCTCCTTAATGGAATGTGGCTAAATTTTCTAATTAATTCGTCCAATGATTATTAAAATTAATAAAGCAATTAAAGAATGTTTAATATAGTCAAAGTCAGATACATAGGATATTGCAATTGTACAGTCCAGGGCATCTAAGCTTCATTAAAATCTAAGCACTTGCATTGTCGAGAGAGCATCATTGACACAGGAAGAAAAAAATAATAATAAAGAAAAAGATACCAAGACAAGATACCGTAATACTAATAGAATTATATGATAGACCCAAAGTTAGATCCATGGGATATGACAATTGTACCCTTCAGGACATCTGAGCAATTGTATTATTGAGAAAGAAGTAATTGACACAAAAGAAGAAGTCCCAGATACACTAATCTATATAAATAGACCTATTTTGAGCCTTTGTTTTGACCTATACTCTTAATATAGCCATTTTTATTTTCACTTCGTTTCTGCCCTGTTTAACTCTTTACTATGATATTTTTACCCAGATTCAAGTCAATCTATTTCTGTTTGACTCTCTACCCTTAATTGTTTTTAGTTGTGTTTGATGCAATTAAATGGCACCTCATTTTTCAGATATCAATTTAAGCATAATTTGAAATTAGAAAGTACAGTCCATTAACAAAAATCCTAATGAAACAGAATGAAATCTAATAAATTCTATTTGAAAGGCGGTGTTTAGAAAAATGCAAACATTCTGGCAGAAAAGGCAACAGAGCTATGGAGCCTCCTTAATTCAAATCATAAATGCCGTATAATATGAAATTATGCAGAAATTATACAATGTGCCATGAAATTATACAGAAATTAATCAAATGTTCCATGAAATTATACAGAAACATTATAATTCTGTAGTGAAAACTTGGAGTGAACACATACCAGTGTTTTTAATGCTATAAGAGGAATTACTTCTCTTCCCAGTCATCAGGAGCATTAAATTTCCCCACCAGAGTCCCTGAAACATCCACAGCATGTTGGGCATTAGAAATCATGAAGGTATAAGCATTATAATCAGTCAAATGTTCGAATCTACAAACAAACAGAAGTGAAGTTGAGGACATACCTGGGCTTTGAATGTTCTTCTTGGGGAGTCTCATAACAGCAAAGTTAGCAAACGAAAACAAGAACACAAGAGGCATAGACCAAGAGAAAACAAGAACACGTAACAGCAAACGAAAATTCAGAATAAAAATGTAATGAACAGAATAAACATAGACACAAGAGGCATGGCCATGCCCAAAAAGAACAAAGCATAAACACAGAACAAATTAAAGGAAAAAATAACAATGCAAACAAAACATGGGAACAGAGCAAAGATAGGCAGCAAAATATAATTTACAGCACACACAAAGATGAGAATGAGTGAAGGAGAAGTCAAATTTATACTAATCTGATGGCTATTTTTCCAACGGCTCATTCGATGGCTGCTTTTTCAACGGTTCTGCTTTTCTTGTTTAATTTTTGAAATTAGCTCGTTAAAGAACAAAACGATAACGGCTCTATTTTTCTAGTTTTGTTTTTTTCAAATTAGTAACGGCTCTGCTTTTCTGATTTGTCATAATTTAGTGCTGATAATTTTAATCTTGTATTTAAAAATATTGCTGACAATGTTATAACACGTAAACTTTTTTTAATTAAATATATTATTTCTCTTAATAATTTCTTAAAAGAGATGAATCAACGGTTGTTTTAATAAACTTAATGTTTTCATTAATATTGATCCATTAGTTTTTAAAGTAAAAAGTATGACATTATAAAAAATGTTATAATTTTAAAGTATATTTTTGTCAATTAATTTATAATATCTTATGGACTAGAATCAATTTGTTAGGGGTTTATTTGTTGTTTTAGTTCAAAAAATTAATAGAACATGCAATCTTCTTCATGGAAGTTATAGAATCTTTTGAGGTATGAATTAATAGAACGTGAAAATCATAGAATGTTTCTTTAAGAGAAGGAAAAATTGATGAGAAGTTGGTCTCCCCCACCTAAATAGTTGACAATTAAACATTGCACGCTAAGATTTGATTCCTACGCTAAAAGTTTTTAATATTCAAAATAGGGCTACTTTTTACAAACTACCAACTTTGAACAAGAACATCATGCTAATTCTATGGTGAGTGTAGATTCCAAGCTTACCAACCAAGAAGAAAATATTCCATAACTCGTTGTTCACATATGCTATGCTCTCCCCCTGGCGAAGTCTTTGCAAGCATAGATTAGGGTGATGCCTCTTACCGTGATTGCAAGAGGGGCAATGCTCACAATGGCTTAGAAACTTCTAGATCAAATTGTAATTCAATAAATGGGTGGTTTTGTATTCTTTTAAAGGTTAATTTATTGATCATTATATTTGTAAATGCACTCAATCACAATATTTAGAGTGTATAAATGCTAATGATTTGATGGGGACACAACCCAAGCACAGAATGGACACAACAGGAAAGGGAAAATTTTATTAACTATGAAAATATGCTAGTACACTTAGTGCAGAGAAATAGACTCCAAAACATGCCCTATGGGCTTACAATAGCATAAATTTGAAGATAATTTCTTCTCCCAGTACCTTCTCTCAAACTCCACTCCGAACTGCCTTTTACAATACCATAAATGTCCTTAAATAGACCCCAAAGGGTTAAGGATTAGGAATACATTCTAGAAAGTGCTAGTTGGCATCCATTGAACAAATAGAAGGCTCTAGAAGTCGCATTAGAAGTTAGCACAAAATTGGAAGAATCCAGAAACGGTAACCGAACTTTCGAGAGGCATAACTTTTGAACCGTAGCTCCGATCTATGAACC
The DNA here is from genome assembly GCA_028749045.1 of Cupressus sempervirens. Classification (NCBI taxonomy): domain Eukaryota; kingdom Viridiplantae; phylum Streptophyta; class Pinopsida; order Cupressales; family Cupressaceae; genus Cupressus; species Cupressus sempervirens. Next base: position 190,419,705 of record CM053791.1, on the reverse strand, counting down.
GTTTACATTTTTGGAAAGCTCTCGAAGCGCTCTATAGCCCTATGGACAAGCTTCACTCATCTCCCATTTTTTGGCCCTGTACGAGGTCATTTAATGCCTCGAACTTGACTTTGAAGCATTCTTAGGAGGTCTCCAGAAATTGAAAAACTGCAACAACTTTCAAACCGTGCAGCCTTTTGACCTGATTCTTTTTGTGGAATATTCTAAATTACAATTTTAATCATCCCTCCAATTTACACCTTCCAACTCACCATAATTATGGCTCAATTACATAGTCCTATTTTTTTTGACATTTACACGTATCCCAAGGTGCTTAAAAACTCTAACCCAGAACACTAATAGTGGAACTGTGAGAGTTGTAACCTTTATTTGACCCAAATGGGTATCCAGAAATGAAAACACATGAAATAGAAACTAAGTCTAAGTACATTTTTTTGGGTGACATAGGATTGCCCTTATACCTCCGGATGCTCTTGCATCATGATTTAATTAATTAATATATTTGATGATCTATAATTTTGTAATAAGTTTAATTTTTTTTTTTTTAGAAGTGGTTTCTAATTTATAATTTATTGAAATTTAATAAAATCGCAAACTAGTTGTATGAGGTTTGTATTTGTGCAAAACAAAAAATCTTTGTTCTAGGTTGTTTTTATGAAATGGTATTCTCTCCACATTATTAGTTATATAGAAGCATATGTGTTTCTACAACTGAAAATACCCCAAACGTCTAGGAACATAGAGTGAGATCATAATGCAAGGTACCTTTTCAATTACATTTGTCATGGAGCTCATAAATAAAATCACAAGCAAGATTTGATTTCACATTATAAAGTGTTGAGAATGTTTCTTATTGATGTATTATTGACCTTGTTTCTTTTTACTAGTTACTATGCTTTAACCATTGAAAAAATCTACCTTCCATTTCTTACTCTTATTTTTTAGTTGCATAATGTACTATCTAATATACTAGATATGATTTTATCACTTCTTTTAAGTATTAACCTCTTGTTTAGTTTTTTGATGTTTTAAAAAAAAATTATTTAAGCACTTGGAGTGTTCCCTACCATCTCTATTTCAATGGCATGCATGGTCAGTGCTTAAAAACTAAAAATAAGCTTCGAGAAATGGGGGTTGGAATGAAAAGGAACTCTTTCTCTAATTCTATGCATTATTTGTCTATTATTGTTAATGTCAATATCCTAGTGATTTATTTGAAGTATATTGTAGTATCCAATGTTGTTAGAACTGGAAGATATAGTTTATTATTCCAAACTCATTTTACCTCTTTTTTATTTGAAAGTAAATTATTACCTTCTTGTTTAGTATTTGAGATGGTACACATTAAGATATCGCAATATATAGATATCCCTAGACTTTAAGTTGTTTTTTAAGATATCGCAATATATAGCCCATGGAAAAATTAATTGAAATTTATGTGGTACAAAGAGTTTTATTATCTTATATCTTTGTATTCTATATATTAAACTTGTCAAAGCTTGACTGAAATGAAATTATTAGCCCTAAGAGAATCAATATTATATTTATATTGGATATAAGATGAATCCAACTATTATCATCTTATCTAATATAAGTTTCTCATTACTAATATTCACCAACTAGCATGCAAGTGATGGATGTTTGTGTTAGTTTTGTGATGGATTTTGGTGAAGTGGTCATAGGTAATTGAGTATTTGGTTACAATTGATGGAAACACAGTCAATGAATGGTTGGATTAACTATTAAGGACAATGAGTGATCAACAAGTAGAAAACCAAATCGATAAGCAAGAAAATGGCTAAGTATACCAACTGACGTACATAAAGATGTACTATAGAAGGCTATTTTGGTGGTGGTCATGACGTAGTAAGAATCAAGTGTGGTCATCTTACATACAACATTATATGAATGTTAGAGATTATAGATGCAACTACAATTTGTGAAGATGACAGGTGAGCAAGTTTTGCTATTACAAAAGGAGCTGTAGAATAAACAACTTATGTTCTTGAGCTATCAATGGTAAATCTTTGATCATTGATTGGTATGGATGATGTGGTGAGTTTAGCTATTATGATGACATGTCTTAATAAATAACGATGATATGGATGTAACACTCCTTTAGTTGATTGTCAATCTATATATACTTACATACTTGATTGATATGTACATTTTAGTTGATCTAGATATGTAAAAATAGATATATAATATATTTTAAGATTCCAATCAAATCATGCAATCATTATTCATATCTAATTGAATGATATATGTAATGTTCAATCATCTAATTGAAACATCTAATAACATCAAATTGTCAAATCATTTACCATCTAATTAAATCAAGTTCAATAGATAATAATTAGTCATCTAATCTATAATGATATTATATAATATGATTATCTAAATGTCAATCATAAACACACACACACACACACACACACACACGCACGCACACACATGCACACACGCGCGCGCGCGCACACACACACAATGTCAAATCATAAATGTAATACATGTACACATGTCCTAATCTAGAGAGTCATATGTTTAATGAATCTTAAATATAATACATACATATAAATCTAATATATGAATGTAAAATGTCCTAGAAGCATAAATTTAAAATCATAAATGCATGTCTAGAGAAGATCTATGATAAACTAAAAATATCATGTCCTAAACTAGACACATATGATCAAAGTGACCCTTTGGTTGAGATTCATGAGCATCTTGTGATTGTCAAGTATCATCTAACCTTTGTAAATCTAGTGCAATATTTTTTTACACGTACATATATATAATATATGAAAACTATTTAAAATTAACAAATCTAAACACATGTGTACATGTACATGCATTTAATTTGGTGAGCTGACTCAGTGAAGATTATTGAATTTGGTATTGTGGCCAACTCCAGAAGGTAATTAATTGGATTGACATATATGTAATGCATTGTATCATATCAAAATATGTAATTGTGAAGAAGTAAGAAGCATGAGTGTGAATTAAAGAAGGTTACAAGCAGTGTAAGGAAAAACAGAGACTTATATATCACATCAAGATGATTAGTATTATTCAACAAAATCCCATTCAACAAAATCAGAGTTGTAGATCAGAGATTGGTCACTGATTCATCCTAATAGGTGCATCAGTCAAATCCTTTAACAAGGTGGACTCAACGGTCTCATTCCAAATCTCCTAACAAAGTGCATACTTCATTGTATGTTGTAAATCCTTTCACAAGGTGGACCTAATAGTCCTTATTGCTCCTAGCTCCTAGTCCCACATGCAAGTGTGAAAGATTTCCTCTTGAACAAAGATGCTATGAGAAAAAAGTTGGATGGATCACTAAAGTCATGGAATATAAGATAGATATCAAGATCACCAAGCTTGTAAGAGGTAAAGGACTATGTAAATAAATGATTTCATCCCAAGAAACAACTGAGGAGGTTGCTCTAGTTATAGAGGATGTAGGACTAGTAGGAGATGGAAATCTAAATAGTTGGATACATGATATGATGACCTTCTTGTTGGGAGGAGGATATCCACAAGGATTAGATAGAGCTAAAAGAAGACAATTCAAATTGTAGTCTATTCCTTTTGTCCTAGTGGATGGGATTTTTTTTAAGGAAGGATCTCAATGGAACCCTTTTAAGGTGCATTAACCCTGATCAAACTAATAGAATGATCAAAGGGTTTCATGATGGTCATGATGGTGGCCACTTCTTAGCTAGAACAACAACCATGAAAGTAATGAGAGCTGGTTATTATTGGTCAATTCTATTCCATGACTATCATAAACATGTAAGGAAATGTGAGAAATGTGCTTTCTTCTCAAGTAAACACAAAACAAATTAAAGGAAAAAAAAAGAAGAAATGCAAACAAAACATGGGAATAGACCAAAGATAGGCAGCAAAATATAATGTACAACATACACAAAGATGAGAATGAATGAAGGATAAGTCAAATTTATATTAATATGATGGTTGTTTTTTGAACAACTCATCTCGTGGATGTTTTTTCAATGGCTCTATTTTTTAAAGTAAAAAGTCTGACATTATAAAGTTTTGAAATGTTATAAGTTTCAAATATATTTTTGTCAATTAATTTCTAATATCTTATTGACTAGAATCAATTTTTCAAGGGTTTCTTTGTTGGTTGTGTTCAAAAAATTAATAGAACATGCAATTTTCTTCATGGAAGATGTAGAATCTTTGGAGGCATGAATTAATAGAATATGAAAATCATAGAATATTTCTTTAAGAGAAGTAAGAATTGATGAAAAGTTGGTCTCTAGAAAAAATTATGCACAAATTGCTTTATTTCAGCTCCTTCCCCACCTAAATAGTTGACAACTTAAACATCACACGCTAAGACTTGATTCCTACACTAAAAGTTTTTAATATTAAAAAATGGGCTACTTTTTTCAAGCTACCAATTCTTAACAAGAACATTATGCTAATTCTATGGTGAGTGTAGATTCCAAGCTTATCAACCAAGAAGACAAGATTTCACAACTCATTGTTCGCATACGCCATGGTTTTCCCCTGGTAATGTCTTTGCAAGCATAGACTAGGGTGATCACTCTTACCCTGATTGCAAGAGGGGCAATGGTTATAATGACAACAATGGCTTAGAAACTTCTAGATCAAATTGTAATTCAATAAATGGGTGGTTTTGTATTCTTGTAAATATTAATTTATTGATCATTATATTTGCAAATGCACTCAATCATAATATTTAGAGTGTATAAAAGCTAATGATTTAATTAATTAATATATTTGTTGATCTATAATTTTGTAATAAGTAAGTTAATTTTTTTGTTTAGAAGTGGTTTTTGATTTATAATTGATTGAAATTTAATAAAATCACAAACTAGTTATACGAGGTTCATATTTGTGCAAAAATAAATAAAAATAGTTCTAGGTTGTTTTTATGAAATGATATTCTCTCCACATTATTAGTTATATAGAAGCATATGTGCTTGTACAATTGAAAATGCCACAAATGTCTAGGAACATAGAGTGAGATCATAGTGCAAGGTGTATGCACCCTAAAATGGTCGCTTAGACTATGGGCCTCCATTATTCAATTTATCAATTTCCTAAATTAATGGTTTGCAATATTTTATTGAATCAGTTCAAATCAATTTCCTTGATCAAATTTGATTATTTCATTTCTATGGTTGATCATTTTATCCTAAGTCTTATTTAATTAAAAGAAAACCCCTCTTTTAATTAAATAATTCATCAACATTTAAATAATTAAGAGAAACCCCCCTATTTTAATTTAATTAAATATTTCCTATTTAATTAAAAGAACTTGCTCCCTTTTAATTAAATAAAATTCCCACTTAAATATCTCTTTGTGATGAAAAAGGAAATTGAATAAATAAAAATTAAATCCACATGAAAATGAGAATTAAATAAATAAATAATTAAATAAATTTTTAAAAATTTTCTCTACACTTGAATGCACATATCTCTAAGTGGGGGTCCTCTTTTTCCTCTATCCACTTTCTTCTCAAACAATTTTTTTTTTCATTGGTGGAATTTTGTCTCACATGTATCAAACTCTATTATCCCATATTGGTTGTGAAAAGCCCTCTCCTTCTTATTTTATATAGAGCAATAGAGACAGATATAGAGAAAATAGCTAGTTGCTATAGTATTGTTATGCTACTGGTTTGGAGAGTGATTTTGGAGAAGGAGTTTGAGCATTAAAGCTTTTTGTGGAGAACTTATATCTTCTTGGCTTATTCACTCTTGCATCCATGGCTTTCATCATGAAGTTTCATCCTTGCATTTTCATATTATTTTAGAGTCATATTTGTTTTCATAGATTAATATTGCATTGTCATTTCCTTTCATAGATTAGATTTCCTTTCTTATATTGCTTTGCATTGTTATCATTTAGATTAGTTTGCATCTTCATTTGCATTCATATCATGATCCTTGAATCTCATATTTCATGATGTACTTGCATGGGCACAAACTACGTCAAATTGAGGGCCTCCATTACAAACCCTTGCACTCCATGAATAGAGAGCTATGAGCCACCATTCAAGACCTCATTCTTGAGAAATCTTGGATATAATGACTCACATAAGTGTGTTCACATTTTAACCATACATGATCAATATCCCTTGGAAGAGTATAGCTCCCCTTGTCCATATTTTGATAATATTCGGATGCTCCAACATTTGGCAAGGAAGTAGTTTGTGCATGGAGATGCTATAGAGAACCATTGGATGAATGCAATAGATGACTATGATATCTAAATAAGGGATTATTATAGGATGACTCCGCATCTGGTAGAAAAGGCCTTAAAAATGAAGATCCCACTTAAGGCTATCCAGAAAGTCACTAAGGATGTCTTGGATCCCTTCTACAACCATGACAAATTCTACAACAGGCAAATCATGAATGCAGAGATTGATAGGGAAGAGAATGCAGATATCAAAAATGGGGCTAGGCATATAATCTAGTTAATTAGGAAATGGATCAAGAAACCCTTCAACCTTGACCCAGTTACTCCAACAGCTACTTTTCAAGCCACTACACACCCAGTTAAGGGTAAAGGTGCAAAAGTTAAAGTACAAACCTTCCTTGTTCAATCCCTAGTCATGCTAGAAATGGTGCATCAACATGAGAGGGAGGTTGAGTACTTTAGGGTAGATAAGGGAAAGAGAAAAAGGAAGAGAGTAACAAAGGGTAGCAAACAAATAGATTATGCCCAACCACCTCAACAATCGTATCAAGATCCGACACAAATAGAACCTGAAGATGAGCAAGCAACTCAAGTCCAAGAGACTAAGAAAGTGTTGGAGTTGAGGAAAGCCAACTCCAAAGATGCCAAGATCACCTGCATGCGAAACTTGTCAAAGAGAAGCCATAGAAGGGAAGAGCATGGAGCACGGGCAAAAAACCCTAAACAGACATGAGAGCCATCATAATGCAAACACAAGAAGAAATGTATTTACAATAAGAAATGATGTTATGATTTGATGTTTTTTTTACAATGAGAGAGAGCCCGAATATAAAGAGCTCATGGAAGCTTGTAGAACAAGCTGGAAGGTGCTAGGAGATAAGTGTGACAACTAGAAGGGAACAAACTCCCGTGTTGTCACCAACTAACCACAACATGCATTAAATATAAAAGTATTAAATAAATGCATGACCTAAGTAATCTTAAGAAATAGAATAAATAATTAGATATTAATTATTTACTCTAACAGAAAGTGCCTCCTCCAAGAGAGGAACAAGAATTAGAAGAGGAAGAATGGAGGGTTCCACCAGCTGGTCAAGAGGAAGAAGCCTCCCCCTCAGCTCCTAAGAAGGCCAAGATTGAGTCCACCGTGGGAAGGACATGAATAATAAAATTATAGAAAATGAATACTCCTTCCCCACGGGTTCGAAAGACCATCCCTGAAGCTAATGTAGAAGAAGAAGATGATGAATAGATGGATAATGTTCCCATGAGTCAAAGGACTAGCTTAGCCAAATGATACCCAAATACAATTGATGAAGATTATAGAGAAATTCAAGAGTAAGCATCCAAACATCACTTTGGTATAAAGGGGAAGAAAATCCAGAAGCTAGAAATTCGGTTTTGACACTTGGAAATTTTTTGTATTTTTTGAACCTATCATCAAGGTGCACTTTTCACAGAGGTGTGTTGACAATTTTGAAGAAGTAATAGTGCACCAAAAATTTACTACCAATTCTTAATTTAAAGTATTCCATGCACCAAAAACATATTTTGACAGTAGTTCAACTCCCATAAACTCCCCAAAAAGGTTAAGCTTCCATTTTTAGAGCATCCACTAACTCTTAGATCCTCTTGCAACTTCCTTCTTATTATCTTCTTCTTCTTTTATTGTTTTAAGTCTTGTAAGGGCTCATGCACCCATTAACTGATATAAACAAGGGTGGAGTCCTACTTAGCACCATTTAGAGAGTCAGTTTGTATATAATTAGATTTGTTTCATTAGTTTAGAAGCATATGTTCACATTAAGAGATCTCTCACTCTCAACAAAAATTGAGGAGATGATTTCTTATAAATAAAGGGATGTAATATGTACTCCAAGCCATTATTTTGATGTAATAATATATTCTATTGGTGCTTTCATTTTGAGTGTAATTATTCTTTCTAGAGTGTGTTATTTTTATGAATTCTTGTTCATGAATAAGAATGGAGAAAATGGTTTTGTAGTTTTGATTTGATTGTTCGATCTTTTAGTTCTAGTGTTTGCCATGTGTTGATGAATTTCACTAATGTACCAAGTTGGAGAAGAGATCACCCTATTATTCATACATATCTTCTTGTCTCGCATGAGTACACTTTCCATGGTCTTGCAATTCGATGAGAAGTGAAACATCTTTTGGTTTTTACTAAGTTCCCATTGATGATTACATCAGTGGATTTTAGGAAGCATTGCTCCTATTTTCATTAGTTTCCTACCCAATCTTTTCAATGATTTAACTCGCAAATGTGTTGTTATCATGGTTTATGTCCATTAGGAATTTCTTTTTCAATTTATTTTCTTTCATCTCTCATCACCTTATCTTTTTTATTTTCTTTGCTAACACTTGGTTAAATGAGGAATTCATATAGTTGCATTGATATATAGAATTTCATCATAAAATAGAAAATATCAAAAATATATCTCTTTAGTGGTTACTTTCAAAACAATAGGTTACATATCTTATCTAAATTAGTTGGACCAGCAAAGGCCTCCTTGTGAACAAACATATTTATCTTCAATTGAGTGGATTCTAGTAGGTTGTAAGATCACCTAGAACCTTAGAGTTGATCCTAGATTATCTTTTCAAAGGATCTGCTCAAGAAGAAGGAGTTGGGTATGGAAAAAAATTTGCTCTTGTAGCAAGATTGGAAGGAATAAGAATCTAGCTTGCATATTCAGCCTACAAAAACTTTAAGGTGTACCAAATGGATGTCAAATATACATTTTTGAATGGTATACTTGAAGAAGAAGTATACAAAGAAAAACCTAAGGTATTTGTAGACCTAGACAATAAGAATATGGTATGTAAACTACACAAAGCTCTATATGGGTTGAATCAAGCTCCAAGAACATGGTATGAATGACTTCACAATTACTTGGTGAAGATTAGTTTTGAAAGAACAAATGATAAGTGTAATCTATACTTGAAAACTGGTAAGAACAATGAGGTACTACTATTTGAAATCTTTGTTGGTGAGATTATATTTGGAGGAAAAGAAGCTTTATGTACAAAATTAATTGATGAAATGAAGAAGGAATTTGAAATGTAAATTTTTGGTGAAATCAAATTCTTTTTTGGTTTGTAAATATATCAAATAAAATCTGGTATTTTCATTACCTAGTCCAAATCTATCAAGGAGATATTGAAAACTTTTAGAATAGAAGAATCAAGACCAATGAGCACACCTATTTCTACAAGACATAAGTTATCTAAAAATGATGAATCTGTTGATGTGAACCAAAAACTGCATAGGTCAATGATTGAAAACCTACATTACTTTGTTCATAGTAGACCTAATATTACAAGAGGAGTGATCAATTTGAACTAAAGGTATTCACTAACTCTAATTAGGTGGAAAATATTGATAACAAAAAATGCACTAGTGGGGGTACATTATTTTTAAGAAAGAGATTGGTGTCATGGAAAAGCAAGAAATAGAACTATATTTCCCAATCAATAAATAAAGCCAAGTATGTGGCAGTTACATTGAGCTATTCAAATATTATGTGGATCAAGTAATTACTAAAAGGAATGAAGGAAGAGAATATAGATCTAGTGGTTATCTATTGTGATAACACAAGTGCTATCAACATATCAAAGAATCATGTGATGCACACTAAAATAAAGAATGTTGCTATCAAGTATCATTACTTGAGAGAAATAGTTCAAGACAAAGAAGTGAAGTTAGAATATGTACACACCAAAGAAAAAATTGCTGACATATTCACTAAAGCCTTACCTAAAGATGCTCATGAATATCTTAGAGGTAAACTAGGAGTGATTCCCTTAAGAAAAGCTACTTAAGGAAAGATGGTGATATGTATCAAACATGATAATCATAATATCTTACACATTGACATAGATAGATCTACTTTAGGAGGTTCCTAAATAGTCAATTAAAGTAAAAAAGAAGAGCAACACAACATATCTGTCATATGCAGATAATATAATTTAGTATTGATATGTACTTATCTACATAATCAAGATATATGAAGGAAATGAAGCCAAGAGAGATAATTTCTTTGGCATTGTTGTCAAAGAGGGAGAGAATTCTAAAAACAACGAGAAGTATATAAAGGAGAGATTGTATCCAAGATGTAAAAGGGAGAATATATAGAAGCATACTACCTGAAATATCTATGATAGAGGGAGTCTAAACTCGAAACTTAGAGGGAGCTTCTAAAATTGTATTGATCAGAATTAGAATGAAATATTAGTTACTTGTGGTAGTGAATTCTTTTGGATTGCATGGTAACAAAGAGGGAGATATTTTGTATTCATATAGTAATAAATTTGAGATATTTTGAGGTGTTTGTCATGCCCGAAATTTAGGACAAAAACACACCAACATTTTTTTAAATCTTTTTTTTTTTTAATAATTAACTTACTACGTAAAATCACGCTACACTAAAAACTTTATGGAAAGTTTGACCAAGGAGTAAAGTGATTTTTGAATACATATCATAAAGATGTAGAGGCGATATTCCAACAAAATGCACAAGTTTGAAAACCTAAGTCGCAGTGTTACAGGAACACTTAGCTTAGATTGAATGAGTCAATCAATTAAAATTTAGATTCAATCTACAAAGTTATGACTTCCAATTCAATTTACATTGTACGGTTTCCAAGTTCATAAGTCGATTACGATGCTATCCACTTTTAACACTATACTAGATCATTCCTTGGGAGAATCTAATTCTGTATTTATAGTTTAATCCATCATAACATATTAATACTTAATTTAGGATATTATCATAGCCTATTTAGAACTAATTATAATATTAAAATAGTTATCATTAAACTAATCAGGACATTGTCCCATCTTCTAATCAAAACCCAAACCCTTCTATCAAGCTATCTAGACAACTTTAAATCTATTACACATTTAAATCTAGATATAGCCATTTGAACTAATTAATTCATTCTATTTTTCATTTAATTTATTTGCAACATTCACATCATTTAAAACATAACCTTATTCTATAACACTCTCAAAACATTAGCATCTTCTGGTTTTGAATTTATAACTTAAGTCTCACATCTTTAATTTTTTCTATTCATTAAAGTTTGTCCAAACATCTTTATAATGTCTAACCTCATGACACCAAATAATAATTCATTACTATACAAACTCAAAACCATAATCTTATTGACGTACATATTTAAAAACTAAAACACTACTAACTAATAAACCTTATCTACTATGGAGTAAACATTCTTAAAATGTATTATTAACATCTTTACAACATACTACATCTATCTAACATCTAACACTTTCCATTTAATGTAATTAAATATATAAATAAGGTCACAAACATTTTCCATGAAAGCACTATTTACTAACACTAAATTCAGAAAGATTACTAACTAAATAAAAATATTAACACCCTTAACTAATATAGTATTAATATTAAAACAAAATAACTTACTAATACTAACAATATCTAATATTCAAATCCTAGCCCTTAACTATTAACATTATCTTATCTAACATATACTAACTTCATAGTCTAAACTTTACTAAATTCCTAATGTTTAAACATATTTTAACATTAACAAAATTAACAACTAATTATATTTCAACAAAAAAATTCTATATTAACATACTCTAATTTTTTTAAACTTTAATTAATGTTAAACTTAACTAAAATATTGAAACAAAATAATACACTAGCTAATTTCTAACATCTAACATTTAACCACTAACCTTACTAATAACTAACCCCAACCTTACCTTCTCCATCTACCCCAAGCTTTAAACATGGCACCCAACTTCCTAAACCCTATCCCCACACTTCCCTCACACTACCCAAAAACTTTAAAAGGAGGTATGCCAGCAAGGAGGAAGATAGAGGCTTGTTTTTAAAAGCAAACAAAGTAACTTATATAGATATATTGACTTTAACCTCCCCCCTTCAATGTATGTTGCATCCAAACTTGGAGGGACAAGGGATGACATCAGCCTAGGTGATGTGATGGGCACTTAGGCCAAGGAAGAGCTTATGTTTTCAAACACCTAGGTTAGAGGTAGGTACAAGTGGGGTGGTAGATAAGATTTTAGGGGGATGGGTAGTTATAATATAAAGTTTTCTTGGTAGCCTTAGGATAGAATAGATATTTATTTTATATATTATATTTTTCTTTTGCTTATTAAATTTATAATATTAATTAAATAAAAATAAGGTTTTTAAAAAAGAATCTAGAGAATATGCTCTTTTCAAAGGGGGGAATTAATTTCTTTCTCATACAAAAGGCAGAGAGCTTTTTGCTCTAAAGATGTAAAATTTTGTCAAGTCCCATAATTTTTTCTAAGTGTTAAAATTTCCAAATTATTTAATTAGTGAGGAGAGATATTTTTTAAAAGTTAGATTATAACTTAGAGTTCAATGCTTTGCTTATTCATCTACATAGGACTATTTTTTGTTCCAAAAATTACAAAATTACAAGATAATTTATCATTCAAATAATCGAATTTCCTTAACATAGTTTAGTATTGAATTACATAACTTAATATATGACCATTTTGTCCAATTAACATTAATCAAATGAATAAAAATTTAAATTATAAAAATGCCACAATAAAGGTAAAACATCATTACATCCATTTTCCAATAAATATATGCATATAAACTAAATTACAAGAAATATCATATGCAAGGAAAATACTCCATTTTTAGTCAATTGTTTGATTCAAGGACTCCCTTGGGAAAGAACCAAGGAAGTAAACCCTAGATCATAATCATTTCAAAAATAATTTTAACAATAACATTTTTATAATAGGATCATTATCCTAAGGAGAAATCTCTCAACACATTTTAATGGAAAATAACAACTCTAAGATCCTACTTGGCTCCATGACAAGGTAGCCACTATGAAATATGCAATTCCATCAAGGTAATCATGGAGAGAACAAATTTGATCAAGGGACAAAAAAATTTAGCACGAAGACACAATCAACCCATTTACTCCCATCCTAGGTTTGTACAATAGGTTTGTTACTGAACCAAACTAGGGAGAAGGTGGATTTTTCCAGGGAAGAGAAGTTAGTCACAACACCATAACAGATGCCCTTTCGAAATAAATATCACAATAACTTCCATTCTTTCATAGATGCCTTTTCAAGGCTAATATCAGAAGAACTTTCATTCTTTTACGTCTTAATTTTCCAAAATAGTAACATGGTTTGTACTAATGAGTAGGGGCCTATAACACCCTACTCTCTCCCTCTCCTCATCACGAGAAGAGACTTTACACTACTTAGAGTCCAACATAAGCCCTCCTCCCATACATGACCACTTCTGCCCTATTCGAGGGTGAGTAATGCCAACACATCCCTTATAGTTTTCCTCAAAAATTAAAACGTAAAACACAAAGAATTTTTTTTAAAGAAAACCCATCACAATTCCATCCCTAACATGTTCATCAAACACACAAACATACATATGAAAAAACCTACTTAAGAAATGAAACACAACATTAAGACATGAACTTGAAGGATTCCTACCTTCACAATAAGTTTATGGTAAACTAAAATTTGAGAAGAGCTATCCTTCCTTCTCCTTCAATCCTAAATTTTCTTTCTAAATCTAGAGGTTTGGTGAACAACCTTCCACCCTCAAATTTGCCAATAAATAGGCTCCTAACTCAACCACATACAAAATATAATAACTCTTCACTTGATCAAGGGCTTCTAGAGTCTTCTAAATCAATCTTGATTACTAACTAATTAGTATTAGGTCACTAACCTAGTCAAACTCAATTTTTTAGGTTACTTAGCTAACCTTAATTATCATGTTAAAATGTATACATGAATCGTAAGTGTCAAGTTAAACTATAAGATCGCTATTACAAAATATTAACCCTTAACAATTATAGAATGATACACACATTCAATTTACAATACAAAATAAATATGAAATAATGGGGTCTGCATCTTGTAGAAGTTGAGAATACCAACTTCATAGATCACCAAGAACACTTGCATGCAAATATCCTACAATGAAGAGAAACCAAAAAATGAAAAAGCAGAGCTTGAAAATTCTCAACACTATGAGAGAAAAAATGTATTCCAAGTTATGAAAGATGAAAAATACGAAGGTTCAACCTTAAAGGTGAACAAAACCCTAAACGGAAAGAAAACTAGGTTTGCACTATATAATTAATATAAAATATTAATTATATGCACCTAAGAGAGCTTAAGTAACTAGAGTAATAAATAACTTAATTAACTAAATCAAAATGATTTAATTAATAAGCATAACAAAATAATTACTCTAACACCCCCCCTTAAGTGAACCTTAGGAGGAAGTTAACCTAGCAAAGCTATGAAAGTAGGAAAAAAGTGTTAGAGTAAATAATTAATTAATTATTAATTATTTATTCTATTACTTAAGCTTACTTAGGTAAATGCATTTATTTAATATTTTGTATTTAATGCATGTTGTGGTTAGTTGTTGACAACACAAGAGTTTGTTCCCTTCTAGCATGTTCCACCTTTTGTGGATGTGTGCTGAGTTGTCATCCTTATCTTCTACCACCTTTCAGCTTATTCTACAAGCTTCCATGAGCTCTTTATAAGCGGGCTCTCTCATTGTATTTTCATAAGGCATTGTGCATATTGTAAATACATTTTTCTCTTGTGTTTGCATACTTGTGGTCTCTCATGTCCGTTTAGGGTTTTACCCTTACTCCATGCTCTTCCTTCCTTCACTTCTCTTTGACAAGTTCTCGCATGCAGGTGATCTTGGGCATCTTCGGAGTTGGTTTTCATCAACTCCAACAAAAAGGGACCTAACAACAAGGCCTGATCAGGTATCCAATACAAGGAAATCTCTGTAAACCAGAGACAAAGGAGAAAACCAAGTGGGAAAAACCCCTATCCAAAAAGAAATAGAACAAATATGCTGAAAAAACATGAAGGAAGGAAGGCCTTAACAAGAAGCTCCAAGGACAACTTTTGTAATCCAAAGCATAGACCGTAGTTGAAGATAGTGTGGCGATGAAAATGACTTGGTGGAGATGTTAGCAACTTGTGCATGAGTGACAATGTACTCCAAAGAGAGAGCACCATCCTGGATTAGATGACGAATGAAATGCATATGAAGCTCAATGTGTTTAGTGCATTGATGCTCCACTGAATTGTGAGAAATATGAATAGCACTTTGATTATCACACCACAAAATAGTGGGATGATTAGGAGGAAAACCAAACTTAGTCATCATCTGCCAAAGCCATAAAATCTCCTGACTAGCAAGCACCGCTACTCAATACTCAACCTCTGTAGATGAAAGTGTGTGAGCATGTTGCTTCTTACATGACCATGTGATAGGACCAGAGCCAAGACAAAAGACAAAGCCAGAAGTAGAATTATGATCATCAACATCACTGGCCCAATCTGAGTTCATGTAGCCAACAATGTGAGGAGTCCTTGTCGTGTAATGAATGCCATACATCAATGTGCCCTAAATGTATCTCAAAATAAACTTGGTAACTTGCCAATGAATCTCATGAGGATCATGTGAGAACCAAGAGACAAGACCCACTACAAATAAAAGATCAGGATGAGTATGTGTTAGGTACAAAAAACTACCAACCAATTGCCGATATAAAGTAGGATCCACTGAAGGTGAAGGGCAGGAGGTAGACAAGGTGACACTAGACTGAAAAGGTGTTGGAGTAGGCTTGCAATCAAGCATGTCAAACCATCGAAGCATGTCAAGAGCATACTTCTATTGATAAACAAAAATGCTAGTAAATGACTAAACAATCTGGAGACCAAGAAAATAGTGTAGCAGACCTAGATCAGTCATCTCAAACTAGTCCATCAATGCTCTCTAGAAAACCATAATCATAGAGGACGAGCTACCTATGAGAAGTTCAGACCATCAACATATAGCACAAGGATCAAAATCTCAGCCTCAAGATGCTAAATGTAGATTGTAGGATCAAAATGGTAGCGGGTGAAGCCTATAAAAAGTAGAAAAGAGACTATCTTCTCATACCAAGCCCAAGGGGCCTATTTGAGACCATAAAATGAGTTTAAGAGTCTACAAACCAAGGAGGAATCTTGCACAAATCCTTAAGGCTACTCCATGTAAATTTCCTCAATAAGATCACCATGCAAGAATGCACTCTTCACATCCATCTGAAAAATTGGCCATCCCTGTGAAGCTATGAGGGATAAGACAAGGTGAATAGAGTTCATCTTGGTGATAGGGGCAAATTTCTCAGTGTAATCAATACCCTCAACCTATGAAAAACACTTCGCAACAAGACGGGCATTGCACTTATCAATGGAACCATCATTAGCAAACTTAGTATGATACAACCATTTGCATTGCACTACCTTTCTTCCCTTAGGAAGTGAACAAAGATCCCAAGTATGATTCTTTATCAAAGAAGAATACTCCTCCTCCATTACACTGTCCCACTTAGGATGTCCTGTCACTGCTACAAAAGTCTGAGGATCATCACAAATAGCATGATTGAGAAGACTAGAACCCGTAATATGTGAATGGGTGCAACAGGAAGTGGTAGGGTCACTAGCTAGAGATCTTGCAACCTCAACTATAGCTTGAGCCCATTTAGGCATTTGGGGAGGATCCTGTGGTGGAGGTAAATGGGGATCAACATGATCATCATCCTCATCATCTAGAAAAGAGAGTGGAAAGGATGAGGGAGTTGTGGTAAGTGAAGTAGACTCTAAAGACAGGATATCTACTGTAGGAAGGTGCTCGTCAAATTGGACATCCCATCGAAATAGGACCTTTCAAGAATTAGGATCAAATAACCTATAGGCCTTAACATCCTCACAATAGTCAACAAAAATGAGACATTGGCTCTTCTGCTTCATGGCTCTCCTCTGAGCATCTAGTATAAATGCCCATGCTTCACTACCAAAAATTCAAAATGAAGATCACCATGCAAGAATGCACTCTTCACATCATAATTGATTACGTCTGCCCAAAAACAAGAATCCATTGACCTGAACTGAATCATACAATTAGCCATTTCCCAAAGGGTTCTGTTCTTTCATTTAGCCACACCATTCTACTGAGGGGTGTAGGGCACTGAAAACTAATGCTAAAGACTATGTTCAGAGAAAAAATCCCTAAAAGCTTGGTTCACGTAGTCCCTCCCATTATCTATGTGTATCCACCAAATAGAAAGACTAGACTACTTCTCAACAAATGTCTTAAAGACTCAAAATAAATCAAAGACATCTAACTTGTAGTTCAAAAAGTACACTCATGTACATCTGGAGAAGTCATCAATGAAAGTAAGCATATATCTAGCACCTGAAAAAGAAGGAGTAAAAAATGACATGAGGTCACTATGAATCAACTCCAATGGTACCAAAGCACAAGTGGCTCATCCATGTGGAAAAGGATCCCTATGGTTTTTGCCAAGTGCACAACCCTAACAAACACCATCTGTATAGGAAATCTGGGGAAGCCCAAGAACAAGTGCCTATGTGTTCATTTGCTAAAGATATATGTAATTGACATGGCCAAACCTCTCATGCCAAAGTTTTCTTACTAAATCTGCATGTGCTACAAGACAAGAACCTATGTTGCAAGAGAACTTAAATCCATCAAAGCTGTAGAGGTGAGATGCAAAGTCAACACTCCTAGTAGCCACAATCATCTCAAAATCAAGTAAATCTTGAATAACCACATCATGTGGTGAGAACTCAACTATCTTGCTAGAGCTAGAGCAGTAAATTTTATAAATGGACAATAGGTTCATTGATATGTCAGGGACAAAAAGTTCATCTTGAAAGGAACCCCCAACTAATGCAATAGAACCAGAACCCATGACTAAAAGATGTGATGAGTTTCCAACAATAATCTGTGAAGTAGCACAAGGAGTAAGTGAGGTGACCAATTGCTAAGTGTTTTTCATATGGTGAGAGGCACCAAAATCAAGAATCCAAGTAGGTGTAGAAGTCATAGCTCATGTAGTAAGAACATGACCTTTCCCTGCAGGGGGGATAAAGACTTAGGAGCTGAAATGTGATGCTCCTATATGGCTTCCTCTAAAGCCTCCAAACATTTCCAACACCTAGAAACAAGATGTCCATCCTTTCCACAAAAACTACAGGTCTCAGTTGATTTCTTCTTAGTCTTGGAGGTAGACTCAATAGACTTTGAAGCAGATTTACCCTTGGAAGGGTTAGCTAGAGGTTTGGCATCAATTTCTGGTCTATCTTTCTTCAATTTGGCCTTTTGTTTTGGTTTTTCTTGAGAAGTCTGAGCAACCAATGCTTGGCTGGAAGAGCCAGAGGCATCCTCTTGTTTGATCTTAGCCTATTCTCATGTCAATCAATCACAAAATGTCTCAAAAGAAGGCATCTAATGTCTGTTACCCGAGGCATCCATAGTGAAGTAGAAAGTGAAAGAAAGATTTGATGCTATCCTTGCAACTTTGAGAGTATCAAAAAAATACACTCATCATCTATTTTTTGTTTACCACATCCCTCCAAGACTGCACATAGAGATTTAAACTTCATCAAGAAGTCTTCAATGGTGGGGAAGTTGGTTGGTGACAAAGAAGTTAACTCTGCATCAAGTTGTAATGCCCAGAACTCATTCATTGTGCCAAAAAAGTTGTAGAACTTGGTCCAAATAGCTCAAGGAGTGGCCAAGCCATCCAAGTGAAATAGTAGACTATCTTAGATGTTCAGTGCAATCAATCCCATGGCCTCATCCATTTTGTTTTTGTGCCAAAGAACCTCAAAAGGGTGCTACAAAATTTAGATTGATTCTCATGCAGACATGACCATAGACCTCATGACATGAGAAGTCTAATCATCTGTGCTTTCCAAGTGTGATAGTTGTGTGGTGTGAGCCAGGTCACAGAAGGATCCAACATTTGAGAGAAAGAAGAAGACAAAAGTAGAAGGGTCTTATTCTAAATTAAATTATAGAAAAATAAAATACTAGCCCCACACAATAGATAATGATATCCCTCAAATACCAAAGAAAACAACTATAGAAAGCATAAAAACTAAGAAAAGAACTTGGAATTTAGATGCAGAGAAGAGGAAAATAGAAGCCTCTACTTCAACACCAAAATTTGAAGCTCAAAAGAACTTATAATGAAACAATACTAGCACCATTGTCTCCATCTCTGAGTCATCTTTTTGGCACTTCTTTTGGATTTGAAAAATACATCCATATGCTCAAGTTATGGCCGAAAAACTCATTGTTGCTCCAAAAAAGAGGCTCTTTCAAAAATTATAGACACTGTCTTAAAATTGATGCTTGTACAACCATCATAGGACATCGTCAAAAAGAAATTTGGGCCTAGAATGCTAATGTTAATGGCCAGAATGATGATGTCACCTAACTAGAAAATGACATCAGCAACGGCCAAAAAAATGTTGATGTGTCACCAAGAAGTGATGTCAGCAGCTCAAATTGCTAACATTAGTAGATGGAATGCTGATGTTAGCTAGCAAATTGAACTGGTGATGGTGCCACTAGTAGAGGCGGTGCTTAGGAGGTGGCACCACTAGCTGAGTTGAGCCACGGTGGCCACAGGGCAGTGCACCGGTGGTGGCTGAGGAACGGTGGAGCCACGATGATGCTGCGACTATAGGGCAGCACTCGAGTGGTGTAGTAGCAGTGCTATAGTGGCCGCTAGGCTGAGCACTATTTTTGAATTTTATTGATTTAAAAATTTATTTTCTTGAAAAATGTGTTCATACGGCCTCCTGAGGGGTAAAATTTTTTTCCTAGATGCCTAGAAGCCAAAAATGATAAGTTTTATAAGTATCTTGATTGTAAACAACCTTTCAGATCCAATGGCAATGTCTGTTTGGGCCCAAAGTGCCCCTAAAATTTGCTCTTCTCACTTTTGAAAAAAAATTCTAAAAAACCTAGGGTTTCTAACTCTGAATCATGGCTTCAAGAATCTTCAAATGAGGAAGTAGCAAGTTCGCTCTGATACCATGTAGAAGTTGAGAAAACCAACTTCACAAATCACCAAGAACACCTACATGCAAATATTCGACAATGAAGAGAAACTAGAAAATGAAAAAGCAGAGCTCAAAAATTTTCAACAATATGACAGCAAAAATGTATTCCAAGTTATGAAAGATGAAAAATACAAAGGTTCAACCTTAAAGGTGAACAAAAACCTAAAGGGAGAGAAAACTAGGTTTGCACAATATAATTAATATTTTAATACAAAATATTAATTATATGCACCTAAGAGAGCTTAAGTAACTAGAGTAATAAATAACTTAATTAACTAAATCAAAATAATTTAATTAATAAGTGTAACAAAATAATTACTCTAACACCCCCCCTTAA
The DNA here is from genome assembly GCA_028749045.1 of Cupressus sempervirens. Classification (NCBI taxonomy): domain Eukaryota; kingdom Viridiplantae; phylum Streptophyta; class Pinopsida; order Cupressales; family Cupressaceae; genus Cupressus; species Cupressus sempervirens. The sequence continues at coordinate 190,399,140 of CM053791.1, read as the reverse complement.
GTGAAGCTTAGGAGGAAGCTAACTTAGAAAAGCTATGAAAGCAGGAAAAAAGGGACCTGGCAATAAGGCCTAATTAGGTACCCAATACAAGGAAATCTCTATAAACCAGAGATAAAGGAGAAAACTCAGTGGGAAAAACCCCTCTCCAAAAAGAGATAGAACAAATATGCTAAAAAAACATGAAGGAGGGCCTCAACAAGTAGGGAGTAGTGAAAAAACATTTCACAAATGGCACATAGGGTCCAATTCTAATTCTTTCTTAGATTTCCTAGCTAATAATCTTACACACTCATTTCACACATCAGTAGCTCGAGACAAATCACATGCATATATTCAAACTTATCTGGATAATCACATGAATCAAAACATCAATCTTTCATATAAATAATTGTTTATCACATTTATACTCATATATTTAACCATCAGTAATTACATAATCAATATAACATAACTTATTTATTAATTCAAATTAAAATACTATAATAATCATCATTAGGCACACATATACCTAAACACCATAAACATCGCCAATAAGGAATACTAAACTATTTGAATGCGTATAACCTAATCATCAAGGGACCATAATAAACATCATTATCATTAGGTGAAACATGTCATATCATTGTTAGTACAACTTAATGTTTAAATAGTCAAAGAAAATGTAGTAGTTCTCAAATCACTGAGTATTTAAAATATGGATACATATCAACTAATCTCAATTTTCATTAGCACATTTACAACATAAAACATTACTTCATGTTTGTTTCAATCTCCTATAATGGATTTATTAGAGAAATTTATATTTAATAAGTACATATGAGGAGGGACCTTACATCCTCCCCCACTAGCCTTTGACTTCCTCCTAGAAGTCCCACAACTAAAATATTTGTTCCAAGATTGAGGTTGTATAAAATTATACCAAGATTTACTCCTATTTAAAGAATGATTAATAATTTTCATGCATACATAGGGATGATAAACTATTTGCCTGATTACCATTATTATAAGTGAAGTTCAAACCAGAACTCTAACATGGTTCCATTTTCTAGGGTCAAACACTTCTCAAAACATATTGGTCACATATAAAAAACATTCTAATATAGTATAAAATACTTATAGAGTCTCTAATAATAATAATAATAGCGTAAGGTGTTCCAAATTCTACATACCCACTCATCAGGGTAACAACTATACGAGCCTCCCTCAAATGAGGTTTCTTATAATGCAACTTGGATCTTTATTTGAGGTTAAACACTTTTACTTTAGGGTTTCCACTTCATACTAATGCCTTAATAGGACACTAAACAAGTCCATCATTATAGATGCACCTTTTGCATCTAGAAGTGCATTAGGTTAACTTGTAACCTTCACTAGTTTTATATTGGCGTGCAATCCATTACTCATAATAGTCCACAGATAACATTAGCCCTATTCTTGAAGTCCTGAGAGAGGGTGGGGCACAAATAATCTCACTAATAACCCCATACCCTAGTGTTATACATCCACTTAATTTTTAGGAATTCCTTTGGTAGGCCCATCATATGTCACTTTGCCAAAACAATTTAGAAGAAGATGCCTTAAAATTTAAATTCAACATCAAGGATGAAACATCCAACACAAAAGTCTAAAACAAAAGAAATAATGAGTGACCACAATAGAAAAGTTTTAATCAAGAAATAAAGACATGAACTAGAGGCAAAATAGAATCATCAATAATATAGTTGGCTAAATAGCCCCACATCACATTGTTGGCAAAAAGGAAAACATTAAAATACCAACATCTAAAATTAGAAAAATAAGGAAATAAATCCAATTGTTAGGATTAAACCATGGACAAAAATAATAATTAAATGCAAATATAACCAATATTAAAAAATAATAGATCACATAGAAAAGAACACAAGACACCAAGATTTAACATGGTTCACCCAAACCCTGGGCTATGTCCACCAAATGGCAAGTCCAATATTTTTATGATCTAGTGATTACAACCTGATTACAATCCATAATCCCTTATAGCTCAATACCATCACAAGAACTAATTTTGCATTACCACAATGAAACAATCCCTAACCCTAAGCCCTTTTATACAAGTATTTTTATGACACTTTAGGTTTACAACATATCAACCATATGTCGGCCATACGTCGACCACAATGTTGGCTATGGCCCAAATATTTTTTTTGGGGTGCTAACTTGAACCCCAAAGAATTTATGAAGTATGTACAATAATTTCTTGATCAGTCACCACAAACTAACAATCTCCCACTTGGGCACTGATTATACTCCACACTAGACAACAATCTCCCACTTGGAGACTGATCTTGTAGCAATACCACTACCACATGGGGCTCCCACTAGATCAAACCACCCTGGACTCTACTATTCTTTTATGCATGTTTAGTCTAGAAGACCAACTGAAATTGAAGAGGAATTTAACTTCTCCCTTATCACAACCTTTTTAAACATATCGGCTAGATTATCATCTATATGTATCTTGTCCAACTTTAACTATCCATCCTCCAAAATTGACTGAATGAAATGGTACCACAATTGTATGTGTTTTGTCTTGGAATGCAGAGCTGGATTCTTTGCAAGATGAGTGACACTGTGACTATTTGTAAACAAATAATTATCCCTTTGAGGGTGTCCTAATTCTTCCAAGAAGAACTAAAGCCATATAATCTCCTTTGCTGCCTCTGTAGCAACAACATACTTTGCCTCTGTAGTGGATAAAGCATTAATCTTGTGTAACCTAGAAACCTAGCTCATGGCTACCCCACCAATAGTAAAGACATAACTTGTAGTACTTTGCCTGGTATCAATATCCCCTACCAAATTCGAGTCAACATAGCCCTATAAGTCAGTAGTAGAGCCCCAAAGTGTAAAAACTTATTGGATGTTCCTCTCAAAAATTTGAGAATCCATTTGACTACATTCCAATGCTCAATTCTTGAATAGCTCATATACCTACTAACAACTCCCACTGCACGTGTAATATTTGGCCTAGTACATACCATACCATACATCAAGCTTCCTATAGCTGAAGCATAGGGTACCTTGGACATCTTAGCCTCCTCTTATTGTGTCTTGGGACACATCTCCTTAGTCAACTTCAAATGACTAGGTAAAGGTGTGCTGACAGCTTTAGCATTCTCCATAGAGAAATGTTGCAACACCTTCTCAACATAATTAGCCTGAGATAGCATCAATTTCCTATTTTTTCCTATCTCTACAAATCTTCAAACCAAGGATTTTTTTTGCTGCCCCCAAATCCTTCATAAAAAATGCATGTTCTAACTGGTATTTTAGCCCTTAATGTGATCCATGTTAGACCCAACTACAAGCATGTCATCAACATATAAACATAAAATAATGTAGTTGTCACCATCCAACCTCTTAAAGTAAACATAGTAATTTGAATGACACCTATTGTATCCATGCTTATGCATAAAACTGTTAAATTTTAGATACCATTACCAAGGTGCTTGCTTCAAGCTGTATAAAACATTTCTTCAATTTGCACACTAAGTTCTCCTTACCTTTGACCTCAAATCCCTATGGTTGAGCCATATATATCTCTTCATCCAAATCACCATGAAGAAAGGTTATTTTAACATCAAACTACTCTAAATGCAAATATTTAGTGGCCACAATACTTAAAAAAATAGAGATAGAAGTCATTTTAACAACAAGAGAAAATATCTCATCAAAATTGATTCTTTTTTTTCTATGCAAATCCTTTTACAAATAACCTAGGTTTAAATCTTTTCTTAGCTCCTTCCTCTTATTTTAACCTGTAAACCCACTTATTCTATAAAGCCTTTTTACTTGCAGGCAACTTGCATAAATCCCATGTCTTAGTCTTTAGCAAAGAGTCCATTTCATCTTTCATTGTAGACTCCCACTAAATCTTAGTATCCACCTGCACAACTTCATCATAATATTTAGGTTCACCAGCATCTATTAATAAAATAGAATACAAAGAGGGAGAAGATCTTTCTGGAGGTATAATTTGCCTTGTTGACCATCTAATATTCACTGGTGTGTGTGGTATTTGTTGTTGTAGTTGTTGCACATTATGAGGAATTGCTGGAACATCATCTTGTGGAGTATCATCCAACACTACACAATCATCTTCTTTCTTCTCATGTTGCTGCAATAGATCTTTGTACAACACTTTCTCATTGAATATGACATCCCTACTTCTTACAAGTTTATGATTTTCAAAATCCCAAAGCCTATAACCAAATTCATTAATGCCATATCCAAAAAATACACATTTCTTTGACTTAGCTTATAGCTTGGTTCTATTTTTAGAACCTATGTGAGAAAATGCTTTACAATCAAAGGTTTTGAGAAAAGAATAACTCACCTTCTTACCAGTCGATGCTTCCTCTGGAATATCACAACCCAAAAGAGTAGAGGGACCTCTATTAATTAATTATACAATAGTATTGATAGCCTCTACACACATGTATAAGGGAAACCTAGCATGCAACCTCATGCTCCTTGCATGTTCCATTATACTCCTATTCATGCATTCAGCCACTCCATTTTTCTGTGTAGTCCTTGGAACAATTTTTTGTCTATGAATACCATTAGTAGAGAAATATTCTTAAAATTCATGACTACAATACTCACCACTATTATCAGATCTGAGACATTTTAATTTCTTACCAGTCTCATTTTCAACCAAGCATTTTCATTTTGTAAAAGTTTGAAAGACATCAGATTTCTATCTAAGGAAATAAATCCATACCTTTCTAGTTTCATCATTAATAAATGTAACATGATAATGAGAGTCTCTAAGGGAAGATACCTGAGTCAGTCCCCATACATCAGTATGCACAAGCTCTAATTTCTCCTTTTTATTTTCATTCCCAGTCTTTACAAAACTCACTCTCTTTTATTTTCCATACACACAACTTTCATGGAAATCCATATCAACAAATTTTAGACTTGGTAAAACATTCTTTGAATGAAGTACTTTATACCTTTCTCACTCATGTGACTAAGTCTGTTATGCTATAGTGTTGTATCATAATTTATAGTAGCTATTTGTTCTCCTTGCTCAATTGCAGCAACTATTCCTAAACATTCATTTTTCTCTGAAACAATTAAAGTAGAAGGAACAATATGACCTGTACAAAGATATAAGGTGCCTACTTTCACACCTTTTGTTACTACAAGGGAACCATTTGTAACTTTCAAATTTTTCTCATTAAAAGTAACTACACAACCCTCATCACTGAGTTGTCCTTCTGAAATTAAATTCCTACTTAGCCTTGGAACATGTCCTACCTTATGGAGTAGCCAATGATTCCCATTCTGCAACTTAATTTTAAGTTTTCCCTTCCAACAATCTACCAGGGTTGATTATCCCCCAAATAAACAAGCCCAAAATCCCCTTGCACACAATCAATGAAATAACATCTATGAGGTGTAGCATGAAATGAAGCACCAAAATCTAAAACCCATGAATCATCAACACTTTCTAAAGATAGAAGCAAAGCATCCTCTTTGGATTTGTTACTTACCACATTTACCTCCTTGTCTCCATCTAGTTTATCTCCTTCATTTTACTTTCAAGTCCAACAATCTTTCTTTTTATGTCCTAGTTTCCCAGAGTACCAATAGTCGTTTGGTCCTCTTAATTGAGACCTCCTCCCCTTTGACTTTCCTCTTGATTTCTCACAATTTTTGAAATTATTTCCTCTCTCAGGTGTTTTGCCTTGACTTCGTGCATTCAAAGCACTTCTTAATGTAGATCTACTTGAGGATTTCCTAAGAGTTCCTCACTCAAAATAACACTGATCACATCATCATATTTTAGAGTACTAGATTCAAGAATAGAATTACTCACAACCATTACCAAGCCATTCCAGCTTTTAGGCAAAGAACACAAAATCAAGAGAGCCCTAATTTCTTTACCAAAATTGATACCCACAAAAGATAACTGACTAGTAATAGTGTTAAACTCATTTAAATGATCTATAATAGACCCACCTTCTACCATTTTCATATTAAATAAATGCTTCATGAGAAATACCTTGTTTGAAATAGAGGGCTTTTCATACAATGTTGCTAGTGTTTTCATCAAATCTTCTGTTGTCTTCACTTTTGTAATATTAAATGCCACTGATGGTGCTAGACATAATTGAATGCTTCCAAGTGCCTTCCTATCTAAAAGAGATGTCCTCATTTGACATAGATCCTTGATTCTTAGTTTTCCCTTCCAATGGCTTCCATAAATCTTTCTAATAAAGATAGTCTTCCATTTGCATCTTCCATAACTAAAAGTTTTTTCCATTAAACCTATGAACCCTTAGCTTACCCTCCTCTGCCATTGCTCCCACTCAACCATGAGACTTTCCTATAGAGGATAATTGAAAGAAAAACCTTGCTCTGATACCACTTGTTAGGATTAAACCACGAATAGAAATAAAAATTACATACAAATATAACCAATATTAGAAAATAATAGATCACATAGAAAAGAACACAAGACACCAATATTTAACATGGTTCAACCAAAATATAGGCTACGTCCACCAAATAGCAAGTCCAATATTTTTACAATCTAGTGATTACAACCTGATTTCAATTTGTAATCCCTTACACCTCAATACCACTGCAAGAACCAATTTAGCATCACCATAATGAAACAATCCCTAACCCTAAGCCCTTTTATACAATTATTTTTATGCCACTTTAGGTTACAACATGTTAGCCATATGTTGGCCATATGTTGGCCACAATGTTGACCACAACCCAATTTTTTTTTTTTAGGGCACTACCCCATACCCCAAAGAATTTATGAATTATGTACAATACTTCCTTAATCAATCACCATAAACTAACACCAATTACTTACAAAATTTACATTACTAACATAATGCGGCTGTGCCTGGGTCTCTAAAGAAAAAGATAAATATTAGGTCTTGTAATTATATTGCAAGGATCTTGAATTGAAATAGATGGTGTCTAATGATCATGTCGCTCAAACTATGATTGATCCCGCATACTAGCTACATAGCTTACTTTATCAACATCATCCTACAATTAGGGTTTACTTTACTAAGGGGTTTTCCCTTATCAGAACTCACTCAAAAGTGCAAATGTGGGGATACTAATGTAAGTCCCCATCAATCCTCTTGTTGTTACATTGGTTTCTTTTTGAATAATCTAATATGTGGGGACCTTAGTGTTAGTAGAGTTGTAATTTGAGTTGTAATTACAAAACTAAATCTTTTATCCTCAATTCACTATAATTACATATTAGGGCTCCTACCCATAATCCTTCTTAGGTCAAATTCACCACAATATAATGGTTGAATTTGTGTTATCACTCTCATCAATTTGGTATGATCCTCTATACATATATATCACTGTCTGTGTTATTCCATCATTTACACAAGTTCTAACACATAAATTCATCCTTAGGTTGTAGCTTTGCAACTGCTTAGTTATAAAACCATTATTGGGATGTTGTAAATGTTTACTTATCCAAATGTCAATGTTTGCTTATTCACTCTTACAACTATCTCCTTGTTGTCGATATAGCTCATCATCATTGGTCTTTATGCCTCATGGATTATAATCTGCTTATTTACTTAACTCTAATACCTAAATCTTTAGTTCATATTAGGTTGATGATCTCATCACGACTTTCCTTTCTTTAAATTGTAGGGTTATAATTGATCCAATAATTTCAAAACTAGAGTCTATGAGCATTCACTTGATAGTTAAAATTTAGTATTACTCATGCTTATACAATTAAGCCTACTAACATAATTAGACTAACATAACCTTAACTCAAAATTTTTCATTATCCCATCTTACTGATTCAATACTATATGTTACGTACTTCCCACCATTTAAATTTCATTCTTACCACCATATTTAGATAAATTTATTCCCCAATTAGGGTTCTATTCCCTATAATAGACTGAGATACTCCCTTTCTTTGTGTGTTCCTAGCTATCTCACTTGTTGAATAGCTTCTCGCATTAGTAATCCTATCATTCAATGTTTCCAAAGGTTACTTGCAGATTCCAATTTTAGCTCTCATTTTCTTTTCGAGGATTACTGGAACAATACATTTTAAATTTGTAATATGTCAGAGGTATCCCAATAACTTGGTAATGTACTATACTCTTCAAATGTTACCTTTCTTTTTACTCACCATTCATTTTATCTATTCAATATTTCAACCCAAAGGTACAAAATTAGATTATGAAGATCATAGGTTTCCTTTACTTATGTTGTAATATCTAAATCAATACCAGTCTCCTTGATCACTTCCATATTTGATATGAGTTTAAATTCTCCCATGAGTGATTGGGTTAGATTTAATCTAACTTCTACTAATGATGATGTGAAACTCTTTGTCTCTGATCACTAGGTTATTTACTTGTTTCACTCACATGATTGAAAGATGTTTTAGGGTCTTTAACTTGGTTTTTTTTCCCAATGTGTTTGTGTTCCATATAAATTTGAATTAATTTATGAGACCATTATATACTTTAATATAAATATAACATTCTTGCATCTAATTAGTTGTTTCTAGTCATTAAGATGGGCTTATCTATTTATAGTTGACCATTTACAATTGTTAATATAAATTCCAAGTTTTGATTATGGTTACTCTTCAATATCATCTTTTAGAAAGAATTACATTAGCTTCTTAAAATTCTACAAAGAGAAATACCTACTTCATATAGTAAAATTTAAACGTCCACACTTTACATGGACCCATTATTGCCCAAGTGTCACAAAACTAGGCTTTGATACCAAAATGTCATGCCCAAAATTCAAAGCAAAAACAAACCAACATTTTTTTTTATAATTAATTTACTACATGAAATCATGCTATACTAAAAACCTTATGGAAAGTTTGACCAAGGATTAAAGTGAGTTTCAAATACATATCATAAAGATGTAGAGTTGGTATTCCAATACAATGCACAAGTTTGAAAACCTAAGTCCTAGTGTTACATGAACACTTATCTTAGATTGAATGAGTTGATTGATTAACATTTAGCTACAATTTACAAAGGTACGACTTCCAATTCAATTTATATTGTAGGGTTTTCAAGTTCATAAGTCAACTGTGATGCTATCCCTTTTTAACACTATACTAGATCAATCCTTGGGAGAATCTAATTCTACATTTATAGGCTAATCCATCATAACATATTAATACTTAATTTAGGATATTATCATAACCTATTTAGAACTAATTATAATATTAAAACATTTATCATTACACTAATCATAACATTGTCCCATCCTCTAATCAAAACCCAAACCCTTCTATCAAGCTATCTAGATAACTTTAAATCCATTATACATTTAAATCTCAATATAATCATTTGAAATAATTAAATTATTCTATTTGTCATTTAATTTATTTACAATATTTGCATCATTTAAAACATAACTTGATTCCCTAAACAAGTTATCTCGTTAACCTTACTCTATAACACTCTCAAAACATTAACATCTTCTGATTTCAAATTTATAACTTAAGTCTCACATCTTTAATTATTTCTATTCATTAAAATTTTTCCAAACATCTTTAGAATGTCTAACCTCATGACATCAAATAATAATTCATTTCTATACAAACCCAAAACCATAATCTTATTGACATACATATTTAAAAACCAAAACACTACTAACTAATAAACCCTATCTACTATGGAGTAAAAATTCTTAAAACATATTATTAACATCTTTACTACAGACTACATCTATCTAACATCTAACACTTTCCATTTAATGTAATTAAGTATATAAATAAGGTCACAAACATTTTTCATGAAAACACTATTTACTAACACTAAATTCAAAAAGATTACTAACTAAATAAAAATATTAACACCCTTAACTAATATAGTATTAACATTAAAACAAAATAACTTACTAATACTAACAATATCTAACATTCAAGTCCTAGCCCTTAACTATTAACATTATCTTATCTAACATATACTAACTTCATGGTTTAAACTTTACTAAACTCCTAATGTCTAAACATATTCTAACATTAACAAAATTAACAATTAATTATATTTTAACAATTTTTTTTTAACAATATAACATACTAACATAATCTATTTTTTTTAATACTTTAATTAACTTTAAACTTCACTAAAATATTAAAAAATAATAATACACTAACTAATTTCTAACATCTAACATTTAACCACTAACTTTAATACTATCTAAGCCTTTCATCTCTAACTAACCTAACCACTAACGTTACTAACAACTAACCCCAACCTTACCTTCCCTAGCTATCCCAAGCTTTAAAAATGGTGCCCAACTTCCTAAACCCTATTCCCACACTTCCCTCACACTGCCCAACAACTTTGAAAGGAGGAAGATAAAGGTTTGTTTTTGAAAGAAAACAAAGTAACTTATATACATATGTTGACTTTAACTTCCCCCCTTCAATGTATGTTGCATCCAAACTTGGAGGAACAAGGGATGACATCAGCCTAGGTGATGTGATGGGCACTTAGGCCAAGGAAGAGCTTCCCTTTTCAAATGCCTAGGTTAGAGGTAGGTGCAAGTGGGAAGGGCAGATAGGATTTCAGAGGGATGGGTAGTTATAATATAAAGTTTTCTTGGTAGCCTAGGATACAATAGATATTTATTTTAGATATTATATTTATTTATTTATTTATTAAATTTATAATATTAATTAAATAAAAATACTTGGTTTTTTAAAAAGAATCTAGAGAATATGCTCTGTTCAAAGGGGGGAATTAATTTCTTTCTCATACAAAAGGTAGTGAGTTGTTTGCTCTAAAGATGTAAAATTTTGTCAAGTCCCATAATTTTTTCTAAGTGTTGAATTTTTCAATTTATTTAATTAGCCAAGTGGGATATTTTTTTTAAGTTGGATTATAACATAGAGTTTAATGCTTTGCTTATTCATTTATGTAGGACTATTTTTCATTCCAACAATTACGAAAATACAAGATAATATATCATTCAAATAATTGAATTTCCTTAACATAGTTTAGTATCAAATTGGATAACTTAATATATATCACCATTTCATCCAATTAACATTAATCAAATGAATACAAATTTGAAGTATAAAAAGGCCACAACAAAGGTAAAACATCATTACATCCATTTTCCAATAAACATATGCATATAAAATGAATTACAAGAAATATCATATGCAAGGAAGATACTCCATTTTTATTCAATCATTTGATTCAAGGGCTCCCTCGGGAAAGAACCAAGGAAGAAAATCCAAGATCATAATCGTTTCAAAAATAAGTTTATCACTAACATTTTTACAACAAGATCATTATCCTAAGGAGAAATCTCCCAACACATTTTAATTGAAAATAATAAATTTGAGATCTTGCTTGGCTCCATAACAAGGTAGCCACTAAGAAATCTATAATTCCATCAAGATAATCATGGAGAGAACAAAAATGGTCAGGAGACAAATAGATTTAGCATGAAGACATAATCAACCCATTTACTCCCATTCCAGGTTTGTATAATAGGTTTGTTACCAAACCAGACTAGGGAGAAGGTGGATTTTTCTAGGTAGGAGAAGTTAGTCACAACCATTAGTAATTACATAATCAATATAACATAACTTATTCATTAATTTAGATTAAAATACTAGAATAATCATCATTAGGCATGCATATACCTAAACATCATAAACATCACCAATAAGGAATATTGGACTATCTAAATGCATATAACCTAATCATTGAGTTACCATAATCAGCATCATCATCATCAAGTGAAATACCTCATATCATTGTTAGTGCAAATTAATGTTTAAACAATTGAGACAATGTAGTAGTTCTTGAATCAGTAAGTATTTAAAACATGGATGCATATTAACTGATCTCAATTTTCATTAGGAAATTTACAACATAAAACATTACTTCATGTTCATTTCAATCTCCTATAATGGATTGAATAGAGAAATTTGTATTTAATAAGTACATACAAGGAGGGACCTTACAGTGTTTCCATCAATGCCAAAGAGGGAGATTGTTGGAAACTACAATTGAAACAATTATTGTGTTGTTATTGATGTCAAATCTACCGATGAGATATGTTGCTATCTGATCTAAGTGTCATATCTATTTGATTAATGAAGAGGATTTGAGAAATTTCTCATAACAAAAACACCTAAAGGAAAGGTTGAGTTATGAAAAAGGAGCTACAATGAACATTTGATTAGTTAGATGTTGACAAGATAATTTGATTGAGAACATTATGAAGACATGTGAAGAGACTGACAAAATGCATAAGCTTGACTGAGCAATAGAATAAATATCAAAGAATTTTACAGTCTATGTTGAGTGATGCTAGTGTCAACCAAGTTACTATAAGTCCCAATCAAAAATAGCATTGACTGAGCATTAGTATCGACTGAGTTATAGTAATTGATGCAGAGCAAGAAGCTCTATAGTGACTAAGCAAAAATCCTTTAACTAGGTCACATTTAATAGTGTGTATTGTAACGTTTAACAATGTTGACTCCTAACAAGGCTCACTTCAGAAGAGTGCAAAAGTGGTGACATCTTGCTAGTGATTTTCCAAAATTGGGTTTCCACATTAAATTTTAGTGTCAAACTTGTGTTGAATATTTTATGGTGTTTTACATTTCAAATGTTTATATTCAACAAGTTTGTTATATTAGGACAATAAACTACTAGTTAATATTGTTCTTCAATCTATAGTAGAGACCAAGTAGTAGGATAAGTAGACATATATTGTTTAAGTGTTTGATTGTTTAATTGGTACTAATGGACCTTGCATAAGATCTTCACCCCACCCCCCTCTTAATTATTTTAAACATTCTAGCACAAAGATTAAGATTTTAATGCAAACAAAAGTGCCAAAGATGTATAGAAAGATAGTGATGGAAAATGGGAAGATTGGGGGATTGATGATGAAGAAGATGAATCTCGAGGGAAAGAGTTTGTGGTTTTTGAGCCTTAGGCATCAAAAGGAAAGAAGATAATGGTTATTGATCTTAAGGTCAAGAAGAGCATAAAGAAAGTGGTTAAACTACCTACTTCTAAATCTTAAAGAAGAGTCACTAGAAAAGTATCAAAGGAAACATCTCCTATAGTCGTCAAGCCAAAGAAAGGAACAATAAAGATGACTTGGTCAATAAAGGAAAAGTCTTCCAAGAAGAGGAAAATAGAAGCCAAGGAGAGCAAACAAGGTCAAAAGAAGAGGACAAGGAGGAAACTCACCAGCAAGTATGATGAAGAGGAGGATGATGAATGCAAGAGTTCAAAATAAGATGATTTGAGTAAATTTCAAATTGTTCCAAGGTAAGAAACTCAAGACATAGGAAAGGTATGTGAAAATATTAGGAGTTCAACAAGCTTTACTAGATTTAAGTGTGTTAAATATAATTCCTTAGATAAAGGAGATAAATAAAAGGTTGAACAAGTTGTTTTGGATATGATGGTCAATTTTAAATAGACACCTATAGAATTAGGTAAAGAACTACTAGAGGAATTGTATAATAAAATGGATTCAAAATGGAAATGGGCATTAAGCACAAATAGGAAAATAAGGAAAACAAGTTCATCCCAAACAATGCCAGATTTAGGAAAGACTCATATGTCTATAGCCGTATGAGATTTTGCAAATATATTTGTACGACAAACTAGAGCATATAAAAATTTGAGAAATAGAATTGAGGAAGTAGTACAAGAGAGAAAATTGGTGTGCAAGAAAGAATTTAGATTGATGCCACTGACTATAGAAGATGAAAATAAAGATGAGAAAATTGAACTGGATAATGTAGAGGATCTATATAATGATGTTGAACAATTAATAGAGAAAGTGGAGAAAATGGCTCAAGATAAGGAAAAATAGATAGAGGCAGTTACCATTGAGGATGAACTTCCTGACAATACATTTTCTAATGTGACTCTAATTAAAACCTAGCTAGAAATGATAGTGTCTGCCAAGTTTGAACAAGGAGAGAAATCTCCAAATTCTATTAAAGCCACTTTGATTGATCTCAGATTGGTTTTGACAAGTAAGTGTCAACACACTTAAGGTATTTACTTAGTTCATGCCAAACTAGTAATGCATGCCAAGCACAACATGTAAATATTAGATCATGCCGAGTCATAGTGAGTGCTAATCCATTCATGTGCTGAGTCACTCAAATGCCAAGCAGATAGACCATGCCAAGTGATTTAGGAGTTGAGTAAATAGTGGATGCTGAGTAATACAGGTGTTGAGTCATAGCAAAAAGATAGTGTATGCCGAGCATCAAGGACTTCAGATGTTGAGTGAAATAATTTGGACATATTTGTTTGTAAAGGCACAAACAACTATGTAAACCTTTTCTGAGCCAACCTAAGATTGTATTTCGATGTTTTGGAGATAAGGACAAATCTCTAGTTGGATTCTCTATACAATTTCATGCAACCAATCAAAAAATGGGAAGGTTTAAGTAGCAAAATGGATGAATCTTAGCTGTAGATTCATACCTAACCCTAAGTCACTAAGTCTTCTTAAGGAGGAAAAAACCATAAACTCTCTAGCAAGTGTGAAAGGAATTGAAGGAGTGAAGAGAGAAGTTTTCATGTGCAAACAGAGCATTCATTATGACTTAGAAGTTATGAATTGAGATTGAATTGTAAATTAGTTAGAGCATAATAGAGGAAATAGAAGTGTATACAACAAGGGGGTATTTGATCAAGAAGGATGAAGAAGACAAGTGTTTAGAGGTGTTCTATTATCAAGTAAGCAAGTGCTAACCATAGGATCAAAGCTGAGACATTCTAATAGGTGATTTTAGTCAAAATCTCTTAATAGAGTAGTCCTAATATGTTGTATGAAATCCTTTAATAGGCTGCTTACTTAGTTGTGAGTTAAATTCCTTTAGCAAAGCACACTTCTAATAGGTTGTTGAAATCCTCTAACAAGGTGAGACCTAACAATCTTTGTAAGCCTTTAACGGGGCAAACCTTTCAAAGGGTGGATCATGACTCATGATGAAAAAATTGTAACCTTAATTGGATACACTTTACAACTATAGTAGTGAAGATTTGTGGGTGTCATCCTAACCCTAGTTTTACCTTCTCACTTAGAGGGTTTCTAGGTAATCATATTTGGTGTTAAGTGTCTGAATGCTTACATGTTTACATGATTTAGATGCATGTTCTTTATATGTTATTTTAGTTTATCTATTGAATGCATGAGATGGATGTATGGTGAAAGTTTTATGGGTCCAAGTTTGAATTGCTAATTCACCCCCCTCCCCCTCTTAGAGGTTTATCTTTCCTATTATAATTCCAATAATTGGTATCAAAGCCTTGTTCTCTGAAAGAGAAGCTTTGCAACTTTGGGGAAAGATCTTGAAATGAAAGTCTACAAGTTGGGAAAGACTATTGAGAATCAGGAGATTTGAATACATCTCATTCTACATCAACTAAATGAAGCAAGATAAGCTTTGAAGAAATCCTTGAAAAGAAGGAAGGAAATTTCTATTGAGGAGAATGACACACAATACAAAGAGATAGACACTACCAAGCTATTTATAGATCGAGACTCAAATGAATTTGATGCAATAGTTAAAAATCTAATGGAAAAGAACATAATCCAAGATGAGGAAATTAGAAATTTTAGGTTAGAACAAGAATCACAAGCCATACTGGTATGTGAGGTGACTGAACAAAAGAAGAAAGCTGTCAAAGAAAAAGTCATGATTGAAGAAGACAAAAGAGTTTTGGCCAATAGACTAGAAGATAAATCATTAGAACTAACGAAGATTTTTAACATGCAATTGGACACTCTAGGTCAAATGATGAATGTCAACTATGAATTGAGTGTTAAGGACATTGAGATAAAAAAATTGAAGTTGTAGAATGAAAAATTATAGAGTGACTCAAAGAGAGAAAAGGAATTTTTTGAAAGTTTCAACAAAAAAAAGGAACCCATCAAATACTTTGAGCAATTATTGAGATCCCCTAGATCTAACAATGATACATCTAGACTAGGATACATAAGAACTAAGAAGGATAATCATCCAAAAGTGTTGAAGTAAGGAACAAAAAAGGTAATAACTCCAAACCTACTTGTCATAACTATGGTAAGAAAGGACATACTGCTAATGTGTGTAGTAGTAAGACTGCAAATTAGAATATCAAGCCTAAGAGCATGGTTCATTACAAGAAGTGCAATAATCTAGATTATCATGCACATGAATGTAGAACTAGGACCAAAAACACACAAATATTTGAAGGTTATTGCTACAACTATTAGAAGTATGGGCATAGAGCTTTTTCATGTAGATCCAAACCCATGTGGTCATCAAATAGGAAAACAAAGGTAAGGAACAATGGCAACTCTTATAACTAGGATAATACAAGATATAACTATCATTATTGTCAAGAATATGGACATGTTCCTAAAAATTACATTAGGACACACTTCAGTGGTAACTAAAAAAGGTGGTTGAGTCAAACCACATGTTTTAGTTGTTTGAAGACTAGTCACATTAGTAGATATTGTCTAACTAGGTCAAAAGAACCAAGTTGTAAATTTGATAAAGAGAAAGGCAAGGTAGATGTTAAACATATCAAAGATGAGATGAATAAGACATGGAAAAAGAAAGATGATTATAACACATCAAATGGAGAAGGGATCACTTCACACAATGGGTTAGGTGATCATACCTCATCAAACTAAGCAATCAAGAGGTATGTGGGATTGATATTCAAATGTTATATCATACATTAGTTCCAAAGGAGATAATATTGAAAAGATTACATTAGCATGAATAAAGATGCAAGATGTTGTTAGGAATTCATATTAAATTTGTGGTTTTTTCATGTTGTTGCCAAGCATGAAGAAGATTCCAAACTAACAGTCTAGCTAGTTGATGCCAAGCTTGCAGTGGTTATCGAGTGATGGAAATTTTAATGGAGCCAAGTGAGCCTGAAATTGGTTGATGTTGAGCTTGTAGGTGTGTAAGCACTCAACATTTATTGCAAGGTTTTCAAAGGGTATTTGATTGATTTTAGCTCATTTTTCATTGTTTTGAATTTGAGAAAGAGTGAGCAGAGAAGAAGGCAATCTAGAAATCCATTCAAAACATTTCTAGAATGATTCTTGCAGTGATCTCACACCAGTTTGTTAGATTTTCTAAGGTATTTATCAAGAGCCAAGTTATGCAATTTGAATTTCATAAACCCTAGTTTCTTATTATGGCATCCAATTTGAAGAATGTTGAAGGGAAGGAAGTTTTGAATGTTCAGTTAGTGAGTAATGAGGTTAAGCAACCCATTTTCAAAGCCATTCCCGATATTGCATATAAGAAAGACCCTTCTGGCATGTTGTCAATGATTCCACTGAATGTAATAATGGTACAAGATGTAAGGAGATGCTATAACTATAAAATTGGTAGCATTGGAGACCTAGAAATTAGGGATGCATACAATAGGTTATGTGATAATGGTGTTTTGAAGGAAGAGTTCAAAATCATAGAGAGAAAGGGATTAACACGAGCCCTAGATTTTATGAATGTATTTAAAATAGAATGGATTATAATTGTGCTTAGCTAAATCCATCATGGTTCATTGTGGCTGGAGAATGGACCTATTAAAATAACTAAGAGAATAAACCATCAGGTTACTAGTTACCCAACCCTAGATCAGCTAAGACACTAAGAAGTGATTCTAAGGAAGTGATTGAGAAGAACACTGGAGCTATTTGGAATAAAAGAGGCATGCCAATAGATACAATCACTAATCCATTGTTAGACTTTTCTATAAGAGTAATATCACACAAGTTCTATCAATCTAGTAGATTGAATAATGTACCCTATATAGCTGTGGATGTGGGATACAAAATTGTAAAGAAAGATCATACATATGATGTAGCAGAGCTACAATTGCAACAATTAATGGAGAACCTTGGAGCAATCAGGAAAACTAAGAGTGCACAGTGAAAATTTGGTTCCATACTAGTTTGTATATTCTTTTATGCACAAAACACTTTCCCCTCATTTGCCAATGTGGGATGGAAGACAAAGTGATTAGTTGTAGTGTAAATTAATGAATACATTGAGCAACTAGGAGAGAATTTTGAATCCTTAATGAATAGTTATTTTGAAGATTTCAAAAATTCAATGAAGGAGAGACTAAGAATATTAATATCCTTGGTTGAGAAAAACTATGATGACATCTATTTTCTTATGGATGCTGATTATACATTTGTGCAAGCTGCTACACCAAGGGTGAGATGGTTGAGACCCTTAGGTTATGAAATCAGTGTGGATGAAGCCTTTACATCCATCACTACTTTACTTGCATAAGAGGTAGACAAAACTACTAAGATATTTGGAAACTATGAAGTGGAAAAGTCCAATATTACCATGGAACTAAAGACTACTTCAGTTCAAGAAGGACAAGCTAGTAAAGAAACTAAAAGCCAAGTTTGGAGATGGTGCTGAGGAAGAAGAAGAAGAAGAGGATGAAGAGGAAGAATAAACCCAAGCACAAGCACCTCTTGCATTAACCCAAGGCATGGGAGAAGACTAGGAAGAGGAGGAGACTAAAGGTTCTAAGGGAGAAGAAGATGAGGAAACATCTACTCCTACTGAGTCAAAGAAGAGGAAGGCCAAGGCACAACCTATGGCAAGGGCAAAGACAATTGTCAAACCTAGCCAAGAAAAGCATACTACACCTACAACTAGAGCTAGCACATGTGAAAATATCCAAAAGGCCAAGGAAAAGATAAAGCAAGCATAACAAGGAGGCCAAGTGCAAAAGAAACCAGGAAGTATGTGGCACAAGTAGATTCAGATGAGGAGAGAATAGAATCTAATGACAATAGCCAATTTAAAGTGGTGAGTCATAATCCTTTGTCTGATCTTCATAATTTATGTGAAAATGTTAGGAATAGTGTAGACCTATTAGGATTTGGTCATGTTTATTTTGATAATTTGGGCATAGTGGAGAAAAATCAAGTAGAAGAAGCCATATATGCTATGATGGAAAAGTTAAAAAAAACTCCACTAAAACTTGCCAACTCTATGCCAAAGAGTCTATATGACAAAGTTGAGTAAAAATAGCACTATTGCCTATACTTGGAGAAGAAAATAAGGGAAAAATATTTGGCCCAAATGATGCCTGAACTCACAAAGGCACAAATTAATAAGGCTGTAAAGAAATATGCACTTAGGTTTGTACCTAAAAACAAAGCCTTCAACATTTTACAAAATAATATTGAGGATGTAGTCAACAAGTCAACTCAGATGTGGAAGCTCACTTATAGGTTGACAACAGTTAAGGAAGGAGAAAAAACACCCATTAAAGTAAAGGATGATGAAGATGATGATCAAGGTGACACTATTGGAGGCGAAATGATAATGGAAGTACATGACAAGGCAATAGATGAGCCTGAGTAGCCAGAAGAAAAAAGTTTACAAGACACACAATTGCCAAGTGTTAGTCCTCCACATGTCATAAGTGTGATTATTGAGACAATAATTTTCAAGGATATTTTTGATCTATTAGCTCAGAATATCAATTGACTTACTGAAGAAGACTTGAAAAAAAATTTAGATTAGTCTACACTACAAACTAAACTTTGGGAAAATCTAATTTTGGTCAGTGTAGATGACCTAAAAAAGATAGTGACTGATGCTACAAGGGAAAAGGTAAATCTACAAGAACCACCTTCCATAATGCCTTAAGTCACTAATGTACAACCTTTGGTCCAAATTCTAGAAACTACATCTACCAAGGTTGATACAATTGCAAAGATTGACACTATTGAGAAGGAGAAAGTAGAAGAGTAAGCCACCACTGTAGGACAACAAGAAATTGGTCAGATAGAATTATATGCACCTACAACACAAGGACAAGGTGCAAGTCAAGTCATAGTGGTAGAATTGGGAAAGTTTGAAAAGACAGATCTACCACCTAAGGTGAAGGAACAAGTTGCCATTCAAGCATTGGTAGCCTTGCCAACATTTGGCACTACTTCTACAAAAGCTCTTTAGAAGTTGAGCATAGGTGCTACCCCACTGCAGATCTTAGTGCCGAGCTTGAGTTCATCAAAAAGAGAGGAAGTGATCCAATATGGAGATGTGAGCCTTGACGAAGAGATTATTGTACCAAAGTATGATTATTATACTATGACAATAGAAAAAATGGGCATATTGCAGCAGG
The DNA here is from genome assembly GCA_028749045.1 of Cupressus sempervirens. Taxonomy (NCBI): domain Eukaryota; kingdom Viridiplantae; phylum Streptophyta; class Pinopsida; order Cupressales; family Cupressaceae; genus Cupressus; species Cupressus sempervirens. Next base: position 190,378,927 of record CM053791.1, on the reverse strand, counting down.
CCCTAGCAAGGAAAAAGCATCAAGAAATGCTTAGGAGAGAGCACAGGTAGAAGTAGGCACTTCAAGACATCAAAGACATATTTTTAGATGCATTTAGTCTACCTTTTCTAGATGAGACTAAGCCAATAATATCTAACAACTATTAGATATAGTGGAGAAGGTCAGTAATGAAGACCTTGATACTAAGGAAAAATTATTAGAATAGTCAGAAAAGAAATTCCAGAGTGAGGTAAATAAAAAGATATCTGGTGAAATAGTACTAACACAAGTTGTATTGGAAACTAAGGTTGAGGATGTGAAGAAGGTACTTGAGAACATATTCTCATTGTACACCAAATTGTTCAATCCTACACTCTTCACCCAAGAGACTAGGAGTCACATTTTGAGCCTGGAGAGAAATATCAATATATTAGATACAAGGCTACATTTGAACCTAGCTCAAAGTGAGAAGCATTTCAAGACAGTTTTTCAAAAATTGATTTAGTTAGCTACATTGATAGCATATGAGGCCACCATAAGGGCCAAACTAACTAGCATCCAAGCATCTCTCACCCCCATATAGAAATATTGCACAAGGAGCTAGGCTATTTTGAGACCTTAATGAAGAAAGACCCCAATCTTCCTACCTTGGATGGTCTAATTCACCGTGCTACCAAGCTTGCAATCCAAATTAATTCATTGGATGTAGCATGTGAGAACTGGGATGCAAATCTCAAGATGATATTGGATCTCCATAAATCCTTTCTAGAAAAACACAATATAAGTGTATAGCCCATTGACATAAGTATCAAAAAGGAGGAGATATATATTTTTTGGGGAAGAATAAGAAAGGGGGAGAATAAGATAAAATGGAGATATATATTTTTGAGAGAAAGAACCAAGGGGGAGAAAGATAAAATGTGAGAAATGGGAGAGCATCAAAATAACAAAAGTATCATATGAAAGAGTATAAGAATGAAGTCAAAGTGTATTAGTAGAGACACATTTACTCAACAGAAGCATAGATTTTTGGTTATAGAACAGATGCATTAATGCAGGGGGAGTTATAAGATTTTGAGGTATCTAAGCTATTCAAAATTTTGAAAATTTGAAGTTTTGTATTTAAGCCGAGTTAAGATATGTTATGCTCAAGAGATCAAAGATATTAATGTATATTTAAGTGTTTTTGACACTCATGTTAAAGGGGGATATTGTTGATCTTAGATTGGTTTTGACAAGTGTCAACACACTTAACGTATTTGCTTAGTTCATGTCGAACTAGTAATGTATGTCGAGCACAACATGTAAATATTAGACCATGCCAAGTCATAGTGAGTTTTGAACCAGTCATGTGCTGAATCACTCAAGTGCTGAGTAGATAGACCATGTCGAGTGATTCAAGAGCTGAGTAAATAGTGGATGCTGAGCAATACGAGTGTCGAGTCATAGTAGAAAGATAGTGTATGCCGAGCATTAGGGATTTTAGATGGCAAATGAAATAGTTTGGACATATTTGTTTGTAAAGGCACAAACATCTATGTAAACCATTTTTCAGCCAAACTAAGCTTGCATTTCAATATTTTGGAGATAAGTATGAATCTCTAGTTGGATTCCCTATGCAATTACATACAACCAATCAAAAAATGGGAAGGTTTAAGCATCAACATGGATGATTCTTAGCCATAGATTCATACCTAACCCTAACTCACTAACTCTTCTTAAGGAGGAAAAACCCCTAAACTCTCTAGCGAGTGTGTAAGGAATCGAAGGAGCAAAGAGAGAAGTTTGCATGCACAAATAGAGCATTCATGGTGACTTAGAAGTTATGAATTAAGATTGAATTGTAAATCAATTAGAGTAGGACAGAGGAAAGAATGTTGTATACAACAAGGAGACATCTGATCAAGAAGGATCAAGAAGACACGTGTTTAGAGATGATCTATTGTCAAGCAATTAAGTGCTAACTACAAGATCAAAGCTAAGACATTCTAACAAGTGATTTCAATCAAAATCTATTAACAGAGTAGTCCTAAAAGGTTGTATGAAATCATTTAATAGGGTGCTTACATAGTTGTGAGTTAAAGTCCTTTAGAAGGGCACACTTCTAATAGGGTGTTAAAATTCTCTAACAAGGTGAGACCTAATGGTCTTTGTAAGCCTTTAATAGGGCAAACCTTTCACTAGGTAGATCATGGCTCATGATCAAAAAATTGTAACTTTAATTACATACACTTTACAACTACAGTAGTGAAGATTTGTGGGTGTTGTTGGTGTTTGAAAACGATGGAGGGTTTTCAATTATCCCACTGAGAAAGTGGCACATCTAGGGGAAGCTAACTCCCATTTTCAACATGCCATTTCTGACAATAGGCCAACTATAAGGCATGACCCTTCTTCTTCTTCAAGCTCTGCAAAACCTAGGTGGGTGGACCTATAGATTCTTTATATGGTACCAGTTATCAAAGCATACACTGAATCTATTATGAAGCAGATAAAACCCTTATTTCTCTTGATAACTCATGAAATAAAATCAATCTAAAGTAGCTAAATGCAGATGTAGGAACCTCATAAGCTGAGTGAGGGCATTCTATTATAGCTCTTCAACATGCAAAGGGAAAAGCGTTTGATTATTGATGTTGAGTTTCAACAAATCCTCAAACATGTAGCAATATAACAAGTGATCCTATAACTAACTAGTGCCTAATCCATTGGGCAATTCCATGAATTCAAAACATACATCTATGACATTAGGACATATTCTATATACCCAGACATCAGATCTATCTAATCACCTTATGATTCAGACATCACTATTCATTCAGATCTCATTCTTATGGAATATCCTTCTCAAGATAACCAGCAACCCTATCAAACACATCAAGCATTTACTTGGCACTTTGTTCCAACAACAAGATATATTAGACATACAACCTAAAGGGTAAGCAAATGGATCTCAGCTCTTTGTTCTAAGACCACATAAGACTATAGATTACTGAGACAGGAGACAAGAACCAGAATGAAACTAGTGAAATTACTATTCATATGTATTTATTTCCTTGAAATAATAAAACCAAATGCATGAAATCAAAACATGAAACAACTTAACATATAAGAACTATCTATATTATTTACACTTGCTATTCACATGAAAGAAATATGCTGAAGAATGAAGGTGGAATCACAGTTCTAGATCCAAAGAAATGGTCTCACAGAATGACTGAAAATTTCCTACCAACAATGGTTTCTTAGTAACAAAAAACTGGAAACCCTCAAATGGAAGAAAGAAAGAATAATATAGCAAGGAGATGAATTCCTAGATTGAAATTGAAGACGACAAGTGTCCATTTGGAATTCCATCTTGTGCAACTGAAAACCTCTTTCATCTCTCTACCATTTGATCTGATTTTCTGTTTCATCATTATCTGCAATTGAATTGCAAAATATCCCTTTCTAAATGATGAAAACTGTGTGAGTCACCAAAATATCTGATTGCCCCATGAAAATACTGGTGAAAATTCAACTTTTAATGAGTGAATGTGAACAAATTTTGACACAAACTGAATTCTTACTACCTTTTAATCAAATTAAGGTCAGCAGCATGCTAAGAAACAATTCTGAACTTCATCACTTGAAATCGGTTGCAAGTTTGGCACCTGAGACAAATCCCCTTGTAGCTCAAATAAAATATTGCCTATGAAAAAACTAACCTTGAAATCAAAAAATTCATACTTCCACGATTCCGACGGTATATGATAAGGCATATCTGTCCTTTAGGAAACACCTAGAATCTCGATTTGAAAAATGCCCCTCTGCTATCAAAGAAACACAGGTTTGCACATTTGAATTTCTTTAAAAATTTAAAATTTCTAAAGTTTAGACTTTAGAAAATAAAATTTTAAAATTAAAAACCTGCACGTCTCTTTTTGAAAACAATTTTCAAAATAAAATTTTTAAGTCAATTGAATTTTCCATCCCTTCAATTTTGTGGTCAACCCCCTTTGACCAAGTGCCACGTGTCACTTTTTGATTGGTTCACCTCTGCATTAGATGCCATGTCAAGGCCACTGGGACCTGTGCCACATGTTGCTTGCTCACTTTCCTGCATTATTTATCTTCCTTGCATCTTCTTTTTGCAAGAATGCAGGCACTGCAAGATCTGCCACGTGGCAGCATCCTGCGCAACGATCTTAGACTACTATTTTGCACCACCCCACTACCAGTCGGGACCCACTTGCCATGTGGCAACAACCTACTTTCCCACAATATTTATCTTGGGCACAACTTATTTTTGCGGAGAAGTGGGCACGATCGATCCTGCCATGTGTCGTCATCTCTATTTTTGGCACCACATCATCATCGTTCTATGGTTGGTTAAAATTTTGCTGGCGTTGGCATCATCATCCCGCCATGTGGAAGCATCTTGCACAGCGATTTTAGACTACTATTTTGTGCCACCTCACTTCCAGCCGGGACCCACTTGCCATGTGGCAACAATCCACTTTCCCGCAATATTTATCCTAGGCGCAACTTATTCTTGTGGGGAAGCGAGCATGGTCAATCCTGCCATGTGTTGTCATCTCTGTCCTTTGGTGCCACATCATCATCACTCTATGGTTGGTTAAAATTTTTTTGGCGCTGGCATCATCATCTATCCGACCTTCGCTGTCAACAATCCCTGCCAAGCGTGCATAGCTTCCCAAAAGCCCAAGTCCTTTAAACATTAAGTGGTATGTAAAGATTTGTATTTAGAGTGTTTAAAATTTCAAAACATGGCAAATGTGGGATATTGATTTTTAACAATGCTTTAAAAAAATGCCTTCCCTGCGCTGAAACATTTTGACTTTCTATCATAATCTTCGGCGTGATGTTCCATTCAATGTGGGCACCTTTCTTTCATCACTGCTGCTCCTTGAACACTTACCCCAAAAATTTACGAAATCCATTCTATGTTGTGCTCTGTTTGTAGTTGACATGGATTCTTTACTTAAACATGTGGATTTTCTGGTCATTAACTGCCTCCAAGTGCTCCTGCCAGTTGGTCATGCTTTATCTGGGTATGATGCGTGTTCTCTGCACATTTTATAGTCAATTTATAGAATGAGGAATTTGGAGCCATGTGAAAATTTTTGGGCATGACAGATGACACAATTCTTGTTTTATTTTTTAAACATGCCTTGCGGATTCTTCATTTGCCTTCCTCTGGTGGCTTCCTCTCCCATGGAAAATTCTCATTCTCATATCTTTTCAATGCTACCTTTAGTCTCTTTAGCGTGAGGCAGCTTTGCCTGTGCATGGAGTGTTTTTCTTTTTGCTTTTGGCGATGCTTGAAAATGTCTCCCTTATGTCAAAATGTGGGTGCATCTTGACTGCGATTTGATCTTTATTCATGGAATATGAATATGATGTGCTTGCCCTTTGCATTAGAGTGCCTTGCTGAAATGTTTTACTCTGCAAAAATGTGGATCACAATGCTACCCACTGTGACTTCCACTATAGTGGTTCCTGCTTGCGTGGGCTTCTCCTGCTCTTTGCCCATTGCATGGATCTCCCTTTGATGCTGTGGAGACCCTATACTGTGGATCCCCTACCACTATATGCTCCTCTTTTGTGCAAAACGTGAGGCCCTCTGTAGGATTCATTAACGCCTCCCTCTATACTTGCGAATACTCTTTTTTATATATACCTGCCTCCTCATAATAATAGTAATGCAGCCATTATATTTTGGAGAAATTTGTCATTTTTCTCCTTTTAAAATGAATGAAATGCTTTCGTAAACTATATTCACTCCATAGTTTGATTATAAAATCAAATCAGATCAAAGCATATCCCAAAAAAAATATTCAACATTGATAATTTGTGAGTGCTGATTTGACTCCTCCCTGCTGCTCATGGCTTCAAGATGGGGCTATTTCAAATGTTTTTGCCTTTGACCTCTAGAAAGAGTCATTCGTTCATTTTTAAAAATTAAAAATGAAACTACATTTCCTCTTTAAAATGGCAGCAACCTTACTTGTCCTTTAATGCCATAGGGTGTTTTCATCAAGTAGAAAATCCTTCCATGCATTTGAGAACTTTAATCATGCATTATCATAATTTGAATTATGATAATGTTTATTTAATATTGATCATCCATGCTTGAAGAAATTAGTCGGATCCCAAAGCAGGTCTGGCTAAAATTTTTTGCTTTACAAATAATTGGCATCCTCATATTTGTCCCTTGACCCCATTGGACATCTTAGATTGACATGATTCAAATTAAATCATCGATTCATCATTTAAAACTCATTTCACTTCTTGCCTGCAAACTGTGAATTTGTGTTTGGAGGCCTGCCAACTAGCCTTAAAAATTGATTCAATCAAGTAACCAGGCCACGAAAATTGACATGAGTGTTCAATCCTATACACTCTACCATACTACAAATTCTTAGTCCATGACGAATTCCCAATCAAAAGATTTTAATTGCCGAACATCCATACTTCAAATATCTTGCAGGCAAACAGTGTTAAAAAACATAAACCGGGCTCAGGTTTGACACTATAAACTAGGTTACTGATCACTTGGGGTTCTGAAAACTAGGATATAAGTTCTTTTCCATGAAGAGAATATAATTCCAAATTTTGGGCTCATGACGAATCACACGGCACATTTGGTGAATTTCTGAAAATAGGCACTCAAAAATTTTTAACTGGAAATTTTAAACTAGCAAATATGTCAAAAAGTAGTTTTTGGTAAATGGACAGACATAAGAAAGTATGCATATGGATTTGTCATGACTTGAGAATTGGCATACTTGAAGGAATTTTAGGACACAATGCAATGGTACAATTAGTTTAGGATTACCAACTACTAGGTCAAAGTTATAACGTGCCGAACAGGGGTACGAATCAACTTGGATACCTTAGTCATAACAAAACAATGTAAACTAGGTTTTTGATCATGCTAGCAAACTAATCAAATGGATTCATCATGATCTCAAAATTGGAACATATGAAGTGTCTGACCCCTGGAACACAATGCAAAAATAATTTCCTCATTTGGATCAACTGGGTCAAAGATATCATTGGTTGAACAGGGCTTCCTAGAATTGTGAACAACTACACAAATGTACAAAACAGTAAATGATCAACTTTGCGGGGTTCAAAACCTAGTCAAACGAATTCGAAATGACTTGAAAAATGAAACATAGGTTCTCTATTATGGACACTAAACACTCCCAAAGTGGCTAGTCATGACACATTCTTGGCTAAAATATATTCAAATGCAAATTGGGCCTCTGGTCGCTATTTGACACTTAGGCAGAATTGCAAATTTTGACACTAGCTCAAAATGGGACTTCATAGAATGATTTAGGATGGCAAAATAACATTGTGGATCACATGCATATGTCAAAAGAAAGGTGTTGAGCCACTCAAACACCATCTAGGCCTCAATCTGACAACTAACTACATATGCATAAAAAGGCACTCTAGGGCATGATTCTTCAAAATTTTCAATATGTGACTCAAAATTGACCATGCAATTTTTAGTCCCAATATTGTCTCTGTCTGGGGGTGTGTGCCCCTTGTGGGCATGGAAAGATTTTAGATCTTTGGGAGAAGCAGACCTCACACTTGACAGCAAAAACTCTCTCAAACAACTTTATTGAAAATAAGAAATCTACTCCTACTATGTACAAGCAATGCCCCCGATCTTAGCAAAAACTTTTACCTCTGTCATATACTTGATTTTCATTTATGTCCTCATGAGGTAAACTATGATTCTCATTCTCCTTTGTTTCACCAATTAGATCAACATATTTAAACAAATTACTCGGTAAAACAAAACAACTTCCTTCATTCTCATAATACATACATATATCAGCATTAGCTTCTACCTCATGCTTATTATGAGAAAACAACTCAACATGCCCATAATTACACAAACTGAACTGAGAATCAAAATCCAACAATGATTCATGCACGCTGATTGAAAACACAAAAACCTCATAATCTACATCATTCACCAAGTTGCAAACACCAAAAACTTGCACCTCACCTTGTGTCTCCAGCTGTGAAGAATATGTGAAATCTGATTATTGCCTACTTGCAATCATGTTACTCATCGAATCAAATTTATCCCTTGCTGAAACCTCTTCATACTCAAACAATTGATTAGTCACCAAAATTGAAAATTCATTCTGAAAGTGCTGATCTAAACTATGTTGATCACTATCATTTTCTTCCTCTAACTGAATGTTGGAATACACCTTGAACTCATCTTTACAAGACTTATCAGCACATGAAGAAAGTCTATAATCTAATTGACAATATTCACTATTTTTCTCTTCATCACATGAAATACCAAAACAATGTTCAGCAAGATCAACATGAAAAGAATCTGAAATAGCATTAAAGTTCCCTTCATTAACATTCTCTACATCCAGCAAATCGTCATGTACAAAGACATTTGAGGAACTGTCACCTACACCTCCAAAATTTGATAAGGATTGTTCAGATTCTACCTCTCTTTCCACATCAAACTTTGGGGAATTGATTTGACTAAAAAAAAAAAGTATTATGAGAGAAAATATGAAGATCCTTAGAAATACTTATGTACTTTTCAAACTCACGAGACAACAATTCTGAGATTTCATCGGAGCTCAAGAAGATTGCCTCACAAATCTTCTCTTGGCTGTGGTTATCATCTGGATAACATGAAGAACTTATAATAGCAAGATCCTTAGTGTAACAATATGGAAAATCAACATTATTACAACATTCTTTCTTATCATGGCAATCACTAGATCTACTGTTGTTACAACTTCCTTCAACTTCATATTTATTGTAACATAATTTATCTTCTCTTTTATATCCATCTTTTTCATGCTGATTGCTATTACCTGATTCATTAACATTTGAATCCACCTCTTCACATTCAGAAGACAGATTATCTTGCTCTATGGACTCATTGTATTCATTACTACCTTGGCTTTCAACACACTTATTATCATTAGGAGATATTTCATGAGATCTATAATCACCCCTTTCCATCTCCTCAATGAATTTTTCAATTTGCAAAATTATTTGTAACCTTATAGGTGCTGGCCAATTGACTGAATCAGGCACTAGAACATCAAGGAAAACATTTGGCAGGTAAGATTCATCAGGTCTACAATGAAAGGGCATCTTACTGATTACTGAATTAAGCCTTAAAAAACATTGTTCGGCACTTAAACCTTGAGTATTTCCTACCTCAATTCTTATAAGATTGACAATCCTTTTGTAAACCAATCTATTCAACATAGCAATATTATTATTCACAATTTCCAAACTCTCAGAATTTGGCAAACTAATCTCAAATCTAAGATCTGACTCCATTATAGAACAAAATTTCTACCTCTTCTTTCTAGTGTTGAAAATCACTTAATAGAGGCAACCATCTTAAATAAACATGAAAATCAAAAATACCTCAATTGCTGATGCTTAACTTCAATCTGCTAATTTGGCATAGGTGCAAGACTGAGATTCCTTCACACCACTAGTCAAACTTTGTAGAGCCGCCACCTCCTTTCAAGAGGATAAAGAGATCACTGCTATGATCTATTTTTTACATTTCAATTTCTTTATAATAGCAGATTTCAAACAGCACTTTAAAACTTATCAAGAATTTAGAATTCCTTTCCAAGAGACTATCAACAACTTATGATCTACTTTTACAACTGAAAGCCCTTCAAAATTTTGCAATGAAATCAACTAGGAACAAACTGGTATAGAGATTTGAGAGTTGCCACTCACACTTTGTGAGAAATAAAACATAATTTGTCACTTGACAAATCTAAGCCAGACCTTCAATGTAGGAGATACTTGTAGATCACTAACACCTTGGAAAGAAAATATACTTTACGAATGAATTCTTGACTCTAAAGCTTTCTCAATAGTATTTGCAAACTGAACTAATTGAAGATAGACCTATAACAGTCATAGCACACAATTTTCATCCAATTTTACAACATACTGCTGTGCATGAATAAAGCTTAACTGGGGATCACAAAATATGAACAGAGAAATGGTAAACACCTCACATAACCCTACTGCTATATTATATCCTTCCTGTTGTATTGAATCTTCTTCAAATTCTCAAGGTTTGTCCATCAAATAGATTCAATTCCCTAGCAGAGTCACCATTTTGTTGGTGTTTGAAAATGCTGGAGCGTTTTCAATTATCCCACTGAGAAACTAGCACATCTAGGGGCAGCTACCTCTCATTTTCAACATGCCATTTCTGACAATAGGCCAACTATAAGGCATGACTCTTCTTCTTCTTCAGGCTCTACAAAACCTAGGCGGGTGGACCTATAGATTCTTTATATGGTACCAATTATCAAAGCATACACTGAATCTATTATGAAGCAGATAAAACCCTTATTTCTCTTGATAACCCATGACATAACATCAATCTATAGTAGCTAAATGTAGATATAGGAACCTCATAAGCTAAGTGAGGGCATTCTATTATAGCTCTTCAACATGAAAAGGGAAAAGCGTTTGATTATTGATGTTGAGTTTCAACAAATCCTCAAACATGCAGCAATATAACAAGTGATCCTATAACTGACCAGTGCCTAATCCATTAGGCAATTCCATGAATTCAAAACATACATCTGTGACATCAGGACATATTCTGTATACCCAAACATTAGATCTATCTAATCACCTTATGATTCAGACATCACTATTCATTCAGATCTCATTCTTATGAAATATCCTTCTCAAGATAACTAGTAATCCTATCAAACACATCAAGCATTTACTTGGCACTTTTTTCCAACAGTAAGATATATCAAACATACAACCTAAAGGGGAAGCAAATGGATCTCAGCTCTTTGTTCTAAGACCACATAAGACTATAGATTACTGAGACAGGAGACAAGAACCAGAATGAAACTAGTGAAATTACTGTTCATATGTATTTATTTCCTTGAAATAATACAACCAAATGCATGAAATCAAAATATGAAACAACCTAACATATCAGAACTATCTGTATTCTTTATACTTGTTGTTCACATGAGAGAAATATGCTGAAGAATGAAGGTGGAATCATAGTTCTAGATCCAAAGAAATGGTCTCACAGAATGACTGCAAATTTCCTACCAACAATGGTTTCTTAGTAACAAAAAATTGGAACCCCTCAAATGGAAGAAAGAAAGAATAATATAGCAAGGAGATGAATTCTCGGATTGAAACTGAAGATGACAAGTGTCCATTTGGAATTCCATATTGTGCAACTGAAAACCTCTTTCATCTCTCTACCATTTGATCTAATTTTTTGTTTCATCATTATCTGCAACTGACTTGCAAAATATCCCTTTCTAAATGATGAAAATTGTGTGAGTCACCAAAATATCTGATTGCCCCATGAAAATACTAGTGAAAATTCAGCTTTTACTAAGTGAATGTGAACAAATTTTGACCCAAACTGAATTCTTACTACCTTTTAATCAAATTAAGGTCATCACCATGCTAAGAAACAATTCTAAACTTCCTCACCTAAAATCAGATCCAATTTTGGTGACTGAGAAACCAATAGGTTTTAGTCTTTTGGAGAAAAATCTACACATTACTATGATACCAAGGTTTTGGATCCAGTTCTAGTTGCATTCCCATGACTGTGACACAATTTTCTTTTAGAAAATTCTTCTCATGTGAACATCAATTAAGAAGTATAGTACAGATAGTTCTGATATGTTTGGTATTTTCATGTTTTCATTTCATGTATCTGAATGTATATTTTCAAAGAAAATGAATACATATGACCAACATTTCATTAGTTTCATTCTGGTTCTTATCTCCTGTCTCAGTAATTTGTAGTCTTATGTGGTCTTAGAACAAAGAGTTGAGATCCATTTGCTTCCCCTTCAGGTTGTATGTCTGATATATCTTTCTGTTGGAACAAAGTGCCAAGTAAATGCTTGATGTGTTTGACACGATTGCTGGTTATCTTGAGAAGGATATTTCATAAGAATGAGATCTGAATGAACACTGATGTCTAATTCATAAGGTGATTAGATAGATCTGATTTCTGGGTATACAGAATATGTCCTGATGTCATAGTTGTATGTTTTGAATTCATAGAATTGCCCAATGGATTAGGCACTGGTCAGTTATAGGATCACTTATTATATTGCTGCATCTTTGAGGATTTGTTGAAACTCAACATCAATAATCAAATGCTTTTCCCTTTTCATGTTGAAGAGCTATAATAGAATGCCCTCACTCAGCTTATGAGGTTCCTACATTTGCATTTAGCTACTATAGATTGATTTTATTTCATGAGTTATTAGGAGAAATAAGGGTTTTATCTGCTTCATAATAGATTGAGTGTATGCTTTGATAACTGGTACCATATAAAGAATCTATAGGTCCACCCACCTAAGTTTTGTAGAGCCTGAAGAAGAAGAAGGGTCATGCCTTATAGTTGGCATGTTGTTAGAAATGGCATGTTGAAAATGGGAGTTAGCTGCCCCTAGATGTGCCACTTTCTCAGTGGGATAATTGAAAACCCTCCAGCATTTTCAAACACCAACAGGTGTCATCCCTACCACAATTTTACCTTCTCACTTGGAAGGTTTCAGGGTAATCATATCTGGTGTTAAGTGTGTGAATGCTTACATGTTTACATGATTTACATATATTTTCTTTACATGTAATTTTAGTTTATCTATTGAATGTATGAGATGGATATATGGTGAAAGTTTTATGGGTCCAATTTTGAATTACTGATTCACCACCGCTCCCCCCCCGACCTCCCCCCCCTGCCTTGAAATTTACCTGTCCTATCATAATTCCAACAATCCAATTCTATTATTGTTTAAATTATGGAATATCCAAAGTTTGGAGAAGAAGGAATAGAGCAATAGATAATTGTATTAATAACTAAAATAGCTATTATTACCACCAATTTTAATGAATAATTGCAATGAACACAACACAAAATTTTACTCATAAATGCCAATAAATAGAATGGAACAATAGTTGAATAGAAGAGAGGTAAAAATCTTATTAAGATAGATGTGATGACCGAGGGTTAGATTGATGGGATGAACACACAAGTAGATAATTCTACTAGTGGTGAGATACAAGCACCAATCTTAGGACCTCTTATAGAGGGAACAAGGAGAAAAAGAAACCAATTGTTGTAGTGACCAAGGAACAAGGTCAGCAACAAAAGGAAACATAAAAAAGACCAAGTATAGAACCCACTATATAATCTAAAGGTAAGATAATTGGTACACTTGAACAATAGGTGATTGTAACTCGGAAGGACTCAACTTTAGAAAGTATTAATTCTTGTAGAGAAGAAGAGCTACAAAGATTGAGTTTTGATGTTTCATCACACTCACTTTAGCTAGCATTCCCAAATAATAGCACACCAACGAAGAAAATGTTGAAGAAGAAGACAATGTCACCTAGTGAGCCTATAACATTGGAAAATATTATAGTGATTTCTAAATATGACACTAATAACTTGACATACAATTAGATGCAAATTTTCCAAGACCTTTTGGCTAGGAAATCCAGACAAGAAGAATTGATAAGGGAACATCAAGAGAGACAAATACTTCAAGAAATTAAAAATATTTTTGGTAATGTGTGTGATATTAAAAATGTTAATGAGAATTTCCATTCATAGACCAATTGGTGTATATTGTTGAGAAGATAAATAATAATGATATAGATGAAAATGAGAATTTATTGCACTAGTTTGAGAAGAAATTTGATAAGAAAGTTTTAAATAAAGTAACAATAGAGATTTCCATATGGAAAGTTGAACTTTCTGATCTTGTAAATAATGTAGGAGTAGTGAATAATATTCAAAATTTGTGTAAGACATTGTCTTATGTACCAAAATTTACACTAGATATTTATCATAAAATTAAAATTTTACGATTAGAACTGAAGTCTACAAGACATTGCTTGAACTTGGATGCAAGTTCAAGTTTCATTCATTTTAATAGATGTATTTTTTCACAATGGAGGTTAGTTGAATTGCAATCCAAAAATGAGAAAATGAGAGCTGAAATGATTTCCATTCAGTCAAATATTGATACTTCATTTGGAGGTAATCCAAAAAGAGTTATCACTTTAAATAGGAATCACAAACAAAGATTCACATCTCTCTACTATAGAAAGCCTAGTTGACCTAGCTGCCAAGCTAAAAAAAAATTCAGTTTTGGAATTTGTTAGATCAAGTTGGGATAATGCACTTGCAATGGTTACATAGATTCATAAAATAATTTTTGTATAAGTATGATTTGTCCCCTTCACGCCAACAACCATAAGTGACAAAAATAAGGGAGAAATATGTCATATAGATGGAAGCTTAATGGGGAAATGTATTTAGATAAATATCAAGGGTATGATTCTTTGAAATTTTTGTTATGAATACTTATTTTGAAGTCATACTATGTATGTCAGAAATCATGTATACAAGTTGTACATAGTGAAGTTTGCTATGAAGACCTAGTCATAGTCTAATGGGGAGTATTTTTTAAGTTTTGGATGTAATATTGAATCATGACAAAGTTTTTTATCATTAATGTCAAAGGGGGAAATTGTTGATCCCTATAGTTTATTGTCTATTATTGTCAAATACTTAGTCATTTATTATGTAGAGTTTTTTGGTCATTACTGTGATCAAGGCATTCAATGAAGGCCAAGAAATATATTTATACTTGTTCATATTTCAATTAACGCCAAGGAATTATTATTGTCAAGCAAGTCTATGGCAACATGTACACCCATGTATTTCAAGGAAGATATAAATCATTTTGCACCAAGAAATATAGATTCAATTCATTCCAAGTTATATTGTCAATTTTGAGCATTCAAAAGCTAAGGAATGGAAGGAAGATTAGTCATGAACAAGAGTCAGAGTGTTCACATGTTGAGTGGACCAGTTTTGATATATTTGTTTGGAATTTGACTAATACTGAGGTAAATTATTTTGGTTGGCTTAATGTATGTTTTAATGATCAAGGATTAATTTAAGGAGATTATTATGTGTTTTGGCATGGATCATTAATCCCTATGAAAGGTGTTTAACCAATTATAAAAATTGAAGGTTTAAGCGGCAAAAAGAGAGAAATTTGGATCATTGATCTTGATCTAGAAGCTTCTCTAGTTGGTTATAAAAGAAGGAACCAAACCCTATTTTCAAAAGTCTGTGATACATGTGTGTGTTTGGATTCTTGAAGTGAAGTTGTGAAAGTGAATCAAATAGAGATATCAAGAAAACTAGTGAAGTACATAGTTGACTTCTATCACATTAGAGAGAGGATCAAAGATTGTAAAGAGGAGATCCATAATCAAGCATTAGAGTACTAACCAAAGGATTTGGTACTAATATATACTAGGAAAGTGAATGAGGGTAAATCTCTTAATGGAGTAGTCTTAACATGCCTATATAAATCTCCTAATAGATTTCTTACTTTGTTGTAATTTTTAAAATTTTAATCAAGGTAGACTAAATAAGTCTTGTAGCTCTTAAGAGGGTAGACCCTCATAGGGTAGATCATCAAAAGTGATCAAACTTGTAGCCCTAATAGGAAAAATTTATTGTTGCAGTAGTGAAGATTTATGGGTGGCATCCCCATCCCAAAGATACCTTCACCTTGGAGGGTTTATGGGTTACCAAATACTTGTGTTATGTCTTGATCTTTTACTTTAATGTTTATGTTTGTGATTAATAGATTAGATCAGATACATCATTTTTGTAAATGTTTATGTGATTTTTGATATTGTTGAGATAAAGGCTAGTCATGAAAGATATCATTTTGATAATTTTTTAGAAGATTAAAAAATTTATAGATCCTATTTCACCCCCTCTCTTAGTATCTTTCTTTCCCACTAAACTTCCAACAATCTTCATCTCAAACCTAAAATTCCTTATGCCTTTTTTTCTCATCTACCTTAGTCTTGTACTATGTATTTATATTTTTAATATGATTCATCACCTCCTCATGGATGTTCTTCAAGTATTTTTCAAAATCCTTAGCTTCAATGCTACTTATCTCCTATGTGCCTAACTTTCTCAATTCAGAAGAATTTATGGGATGACTTCTATATAAAATCTAGAGTAGTGATTTACTAGTGCTCCTATTGACAAAGTTATTATATATAAATTATGCATGTGATAAAATCAAATCTCATCCTATTTTCTTTTCTCCAATAAAAAATCTCAGAAAATTATCTAAAATCCTATTCACCACCTCTATCTATCCATCAATCTATAGATTATATGATGAGATGAACTTCAAATATGTCTTTAAATTCTTCCATATTGTGCACCAAAAATATCCAACAAACTTAGTGTCTCAATCTAAAACTATTCTCTTTAGTAGGCCATGTAGTCTCACCATTTGTTTAAAAAATAATTCAACTATAGGAACATCACTAGTCTTCTTGTAGGGAATGAAATGTTTTGGATATTTTAAAACCTATCAACCACTAAAAAAATTAAATCATTTCCTCATTGAGTCCTTTGTAATATAAGAATAAATTCCATACCAATATATTTCTATGGTTTTTTTGGTATAGGAAATGGTTGATACAACCCTCTATTCTACTTTGCTCCTTTTTTCCATTTGACATACTCTACAACTCTGTACAAACTTCTTGACATCTGTTTGTAACTATCACTAGTAATAAACTTACCAAATAAATAGGTTTACCTTAACCAAAATGTCTAGCCAACCCTCCACTACACTTCTTCTTGATGATATTCTCCTTCATAATACTCCTTTTAATATAATATTGACTTCCTCTCTATAGAATTCCATCATAGATGATGAAATATAACTACTTTAATATATTAAGTATAACACATTTTCTACAAGCTTTCTAAGCTTCACCAAAAGAAGGATCCTTTAGGTACAAATTTCTAAGTTCTTTGAACCCAATAACCTCAATCTGTAACTTTGTCAGCAAAATTAATCTCCTATTAAAAGCATCTACAACCCTTCTAGACTTTCTAGTCTTGTGTTTCAAATAATATATGTAACTCTATGAAAGCTCAACCCATTTAAAATGCCCTTGATTCAACTTTTCTTGACTATTCAAATATATCAAATCTTGATGATAAATATACAGAATATTTTTTGAGAATAAGATAGTGTCTCCACTTCTTTAATGCCTAAACTATAGTATAATATTCTTGATCATAGACATAATATTTTCTTTTCACATCATTTAACTTCTCATTAAAATAAGCAATAGGCCTACATTTTTTGTCTCAAAACAAATCCTATTGTAGTATCACTAGCATCACATTCTACTTGAAATAACTTATTAAAATTAGGAATTACTAAAATAGCTTGTTTTGTAACTTTATATTATAAGAATTCAAAAATATTATCTTCTCCTATAGTACACTTAAACCCTTTCCTATCCCCACTTATCATTTTAGTCAAGGGTCCATAGGCATTGCTAAAATGCATGATAGAATTTTTGTTAAACCTAGCCAAACTATGAAAAGATCTTACCTTAGTAGCACTCCTCTCAATAGGCCATTCATGGATAGTATTTACTTTCTTTGGGTCAATTTTTAGACCTTCTATTGAAACTACAAATCCTAGATAATCAACCATCTTCACAAAATGACACTTCTTCAAATGAACCAATAATTTATCTTCCCTTGACATCACAAAAACCATAAAAATATGCATTATATGCTCCTCCATTATCTTACCAAAGATCAAATTATCATCTAGTTAAACAATGACAAACACACCCAAAAATTCTTTTATTATCTCATTTATGAGCCGCATGAAAGTACTTGGTGCATTGGTTAGACCAAAATGAACGACTAATTACTCATTAAATTCTTTTTTTTTCTTGAAGGTAATATTCTATTAATCTATTTCTTTGATTTGAATCTAATGCAATCAACTCTTTAGATAAGTCTTTATGAAATACACAACCCTTCTCAAATACTCCATACTATCATCCATCCTTGATAAGGAAAATTTATACTTGATTGCGATTTTTTTCACAACCCTAAAGCCATACACATCCTCCATTATCTATTCTTCCTTGGTGCTAATATTGTTGGTACAACACATGGACTCAGACACCTTCTAATTAATCTCTTCTACTACAAATATTGTACTTGTCTATTCAACTCTTCACTTTTAGTTGAACTCATTTTATGTGCTTCCTTATTTGGACAACTAGCCCATGAAATCAAGTCCATTTGTTGATTGATCTTCCTTACTAGTGGTAACTCATCATGCACATTATCAAATATAATATCTTAAAACCTATCCAATAGTTTATAACTTCTATAGGTACATCTTCTACTTCTTCTTTACCATCTTTTGGAACTAGATAAAAACACATATTCTCATCTCATACCCTCTAGGCACTTTCTTCCATCAAAAAAATATATTTTTTCATTATTGCATACCTTTTCTTCTATATCATACCTTTTCTTCTATATCATTGAATTCCTTTAGCTAATGCCTCACACCATCCTTTGTCAAGGAATACCTATGTACAAGATCATAATGTAAATAAAACCTATAAAACTATCATGACCTACCTAGTAACATATGACACATTCCTCTGTGGGTATGATATCACATAGTACCTTGTCATGGTAACTCCCAATCTTGAACTTTATGAGACACTATTCATTGACCATGACCTTGTAGTCATCTTGCACCTAAGCAATCTTGTATGGTTGTGAATTTTTCTTTCTTTTGAAATTTAAACTCATGGCCATATCCTCTAACACAAAATTATTAGTTCTTCTATTTATAATTATTTCACAACACCTATCCTCATACTTACAACTAGCACAAAAAAAGCTCCTCCTTTTCTCAATTTCAATCTCACCACACAACAAGACATTTCTATTTACTAGAACTTCTCCTCCTTAAGCATCTTTAGAATTTATTTAATTGGAAATCCACATGTCCAATTCTTTTTTTACCGTCATCCCTCCTATATACCCTTCTTTGGTGTTGTAGACATTCATAAGCCATGTGACCTTCTACATAGTGAAATCATGTTCAACAAAAGCTTCCTCTTCCTGGTCCTTTTGCTATTCCTCTTCCTCTTTGATCTCTATTATTATGATTATAGAAATGGTTTAAAATTTTCCCCCTTTAATTATAACTACTACTAGCTTCATCCTTCTTCTTCTAATCTTCATTTTGTCCTCCATAGGACTATCCACCAAATCTTCTAGCATGACCTCTTAAATTTTTTCTGATCTCATATTTGTTCACTATTTCCTCCACTCTTAGTGAAAACTACTATGTCCTTTAAATATTATTCATTCTAACTAGACTCAACTCCTCATGAATACTTGGCCTCAACTCATTAATGTAATAAAACAATTTCTTCTTGTTAGCTTTTATATGGCTTATTTTGATGAGGACCTAGTAGAACATTTTTATATTTTCATGGACACATATTCCCTCTTGCTTCAACCCTTGAATTTATTCTAGTATATCAATCTCATAATCAACATGAATAAATTTTTTATTCAATTTATCCACCATCCAATCCCATATTTTTATCTTTCACTTTCCCCTTTAATTTTTCTCTAATAGAATTTTCTACTTCCATAATTTTGCATGACCTTTTAGTTAAACTGTAAAAAACTTGACCCTATTAGGATCCTCAATATCTTTATACTTAAAATATTATTCAACTTCATTTATCGATTTGATCTATTTGTATGGGTTGAGATTTCTAAAAACTGTAGGGACCTCAATCTTCTGTTATTTTCCAATCTTGGAAATAGCCCTGAAAATCCTTTCTTTCTTTTGGTTCATAACTTTGGCTTCACCTTCTTGATCAATATTTCCTTCTTCTTTGAATTCATCCTCAAATTTTCTCTTAGAATAGAAGATTTATTCATCTATGAATATCTTCTTCCAATGCTTGCATTCATCTTTGGAGGGCTCTAACCTTAGGTTTTACACTTCTGACTCTTTTTCCATGCTCCCTTTTATAATGTGAAGCAAGGAAATAAATTACTCAAGTTCATTACATAACCTAACACGTCAAATGAGTAATCAAGGAGATTAATCATTTCAATTCCAATCTAAGGTAAAATTCTATAACAAAGGATTAGTGTTAACCAAATAATAAACGAGAACAAATGAAAAAGAAGACCTAATGGTTATAGTATTGGAGAAGGAATATAAAATTCCTTAAAATTATAGTGTAGCAAGGGCTATTAAAGATAATAGATTCATAAAGTAAATAGGGTAAAATAAAGAAATAAATTAAATGACTCGCCATGAAATTGAAGAGGAATATTAGACCTAATTTTTTTATATTTATGCAACTCTAATCAACATATAATCTAAGCCCCAAACCTAAAACTGTTATGTCTCTAAAACCCCAAAAATATTTTGGCTATTTGACAAAGTCAATATTTCTCAAGAGGTTCAACTTTTCATAGTAGGGATAAAGGGTGTCCCCACTCAACAATTTCTAAATGTGAAATAGTTTTTGAATCTACAAATTCTAATGAAAAGGGTATTCAAATCTGCAACCTATTTCTCCTTCTAAGATCCACAACATATAATAACAAATAGTTTTTAATTTTATTTTATGGGGGTCTAACTTGGTCAAACCCTAGTTTAAGAGTTAACCTTGAAATTGAAATAACTAGAATGATGGAAATATAAACTTAGTGTATGAATTCACATTATATTAGTACGATGTCTCAAATCAAATGCAATGATCTTACTTTATCAATTAAATTGGATAAAGAGGATGAGAATGTAGAAGAATTATGAATATAGAAGCACTCCCTTTTATTAAATCTCTACTATAATTAATGAAGGAATATATATCTTGAAATTTTGTAGCATGAGCATGGAAGATATATAATGAATTCCTTAAAAAATTCCTTGAATCTCCTTGAAAGTACCTTGAATGCAAGAAATATCCTCTCTAATAACTTGCAAAAGGATCTCCTTAAATGTAGTTAAAGATGGCTTAAATGTTTGAACACTTAGATGCTCTATACTTGAAGGCTTGACTGATTAAGTGCTGGTGCATGTGAAATGGTAGTGTGAATGCAAGATGAAAATTAAGGGAAAATTTTGTCTTATAAAAGGATTAAAATAAGTTTTCCCTTGTAGAACAACTAAACTTCAAAATTAACTCTTAGGATCAAATCCAAAACAAGGCCCGAGAGGGAGACCAAAAATGGGTCCCAAGTAGGGAAATATTGTATCTCTAATCAGCCATCTTGGGATGCACTATTCCCATGCTAACTAGGTCCCATAACCTCTAGAAATCCCTCAAGTTCCAATTAGCAATCTCAAGTTTAGGAAATTGGAAACAAATTTCAAGAAAAGTCAAATTTAATATAGAAAATATATTCGAAGTGATTAAAGGAAGAAAAGGGGGACCCAAGATGATAGATCCTACCTTGATATTGGTGCATGAAATAAGAATACAAAAGCAAATATATTAGGTCTTACCCAATTTTTCTTAGATGAAATGAAAATAAATGGGAAGAAAGGGGAGAAGTGAAAACTAAATGTAACTCTAGCATTAAATCTCAATAAATAGGTGCTAAATCATCATTAACTTAAGGTTCTTCCAATTTAAGACAATACATTTAGCCCTCACTTTAGTGAGAGTATGGATGTGGTCCAAACTCTTAGTGTAGTAGAGCACAAGACACAATATAATCTTCTCAGAATCAAGTAGACATAAAGAATCTATCAAGTCCTAGGGGTTTGAGTCTTTGTTGTCTCCAAGATCATAATAAGAGAAAAAATATTGATTGAGAGAAGAGGAGAGTATGTGATTCATTTATCAATTATAAATGTATATCTCATTTTGAAGATTAGGAAAAATAAAAATAAAAATGTATTACCTGTTTATGTGATTTTACATGTGCTTGAATGCATTACTCATATATAGGAATTAGTATATTGACTGTGGATGTGTTACGCATATATGAGATTTAGAAAATTTGTATGCATTGCCCATGTATGAGATTTATCATATTGTGTGTGAAAAAGAAAGAGAGGCCCAATCTCAAGGATTCTCACTTCCTAAAATGAATGTGTTCATGAAGAATTTATTCTTTAGGATTGTACATTATTCATAAAGTGATTCACAAGATGTACATGCAAAAAGGTGATGAAGAAGAAACACCTAGGTTTGAGGATAACCAAGAAATAATGCCAAAGCCCCAAGGCTAAATTACTCTAAGCCATGCTCATAATCCATATTTGATACTCCATGATTATATGTACCCATCTTAAAGTCATTGCTAATACTTTAATAATAGCAATGCCTTTAATAGATTATATGGACATCAACTTAGAGTTGTTTCCACTATAAAATTATCCTAAGAGAAGACAAATCAAGAGACATAATCACATAAAATATAGAGAAAAAAAGAGGGATCTACTAACTTTAGGGTCATAAGAATGATATGATAATATGTGCATTATATCATTTATGAAATGTTATCATTCCCCAAAGGAACTAGAACTACAATAAAATGGATGGAAGACATGAAATAGCTGCAAAGAAGAGTCTTTTTAGACTACCATCATAGAGACCCAATAGAATTGGTGCTACTATATCATAAATCTAAGTGGAAAAACACAAGGATATAGTTATGAATACTGACATATGTACAATATTATAAATAACAACATATATAAGAAGTGATATATATATATAGAAGAATAGTACAACATTTTGATTTCCTTATCACCATGCACAAATAGAGAAAGAATGTTCATCTAAAGAAATATAAACAACATATAAAAAACACAATATGGGGAGGAAAATCACATCATGCAAACAAGCAAAAAGATATCATGCTAGAGAACTCACTCAAGAACATTTCCCTCCTCCTTGATCTTCACCTTTAGTATGTAGAGAAGGTGGACAACTTGAAAGAGGAGAAATACCCAAGACAATAGGAATAATAGATAAGTCTAAATAAGGACCTCCTTGAGAGTCCATATTCTCATGACTAGATTCACATAAATTTTGTTAAGAAATAATTATAGGAAAATCAACTTCAAGATCAATAATTTCATGCTCTTCATCATCTAATGTATCTTCTTCATCAAGATTAATAGTAGTAGAATCTAAAATATGAATATAAAATTTATCTATCTCATTAGTGTAATTAACTTTCTCCACATACACATGGGGTGATAAAATGAAGGACAAAAATAATGCGAAGCATTTCCATGAGCCTTACCTCAAGCTTGGTGCTTCTTCTAATGATCATAGGCATGTTAGTTGTACTTAGTTTTGGTCAAAATTGGTTGAGAAGAAGAAGAATCAATAGACATAGGTTCTATTACATCAATAGACAGGATAAAAAACTAAATGAAATTAGGTTAAGAAATAGGAGGAATCACACTAAAAGGAGCTTTAGATGTAGGAGGTGGTGGGTCATTAGAAATGGAAGAGATAATTGTAGAAGGTGTAGGAAGAAGACCATGAGTAATATCCTTAGGCATAATCAACTCAAAAATATTTCAAAATTTATGATATTGATATGATTGGAGAAGTTAATTAGGATGAGTGGGATGCTTAGTGAAAATACAAGGCCAAAATAAGTTGATGGTAGCACATTGCCTAAGCCTAGAAGGATGATAAAAACTATGATTAATCATCTCAATCTCACTATCATGATGAAATTTAATATAGTGATGAATAGGAGAAATAATAGATTTCATGGAAGATAACCAAGGTAAACCAAGCTTCACTTGAACTTGATTGGAAAGAGGAATTATGACTAAGGTATTATTCACCAAATCACTTCAAAGTTCAACTGTCAGGGAAGTGGAACCATGCAGTAGATATAATAAATTATTAGAAGTTTGAATCCAAGTATTATTTTAATCATAAAAATCATGGTAGAATTATTTAGAAAATAAATGTTCCTCGGTGATAACATTAACAATGGAAGTAGGATCAATAAGACGACCATAATAAGGATACTTAGGAACACTAGAATGGATGTAAAGAGGACCATCAGGAGCATAAAAGATGTTAGAATCATCAAATGAAATAGGAAGGTATCTAACATGCTTAAGAGTAGGTTTGGGCTTTAGTTGATCATGATATTTTATGGAATCATAGGATTAGGTTGAGGTACATGTTCCACTATGTTAATAGTATAGTAAATATCTTCCTAATGTTTATCATAAGCAATGTGTGTATTAGAGGAAGTATAAGTTTGAGAAATCATATTAGTAGTGGGTTGAGGTATAGGGTTGGTGTATAGTTGGAAAATTTTATTAGGAGGTGACATAGATTTATTTCCACTATCATGACTATCAATAGATAAATCATTGGAATCAATCAACCCTTAAATCTTATGTTTCAATGTATAACACTACTTAGTATCATGGATGGGCTGACAATAATAGTGAAAAAAAGGATTTTGAATCAAAGTGAAGACTTGATATGGTAGAATGAAGAAGCAATCAAAAAAGATGTAGTATAATAATATTAGTATTTACTAACCTTCCCATAATTGAATGCAAAGACTCAAAGAGAGGAGTAAGCTTACAGTTCATCTAAAAAATAGAGGAAGAAGTAGTGAACTTTTAGATGCAAAAACTACTTGTTCATCTACTATATTCATGGCTTTCTTGATCTTGATATAGTTATTAGGTTTCTATATGTTTTTAGAGGATTTTAACAAATGACTAGAAGGTCTATATTTTTAAAAAGTTGAGAAAAGAAGGAAAACATAGTAAGTAGAATCTTTTCTTGGCTAGCCATTAGAATGTCCATCACAACTGTGATGACTAGTCGAATTGTTAAAAAAAATTAATTGCTTTAGAGGATCCTTCTATGATCGTTGTTTCCATGGTGGGCATGGGTGGCCTGGGTAAGAAATTCCTTCTTAAGAATTTCTACCAAAGAGTTAAAGGTTTGTACTAGCATTTTCCCCGAATTTTTATTTTATAAACTTATTCTCTTAGAAATTTATAGTCTGACTTGGCCTCCAACATTTGTTTAGAAATAACCTATAACATAACTAATTTCAGAGAAATTGAATTGGTAAAAGGTAAGTTACATGGCAAAAAATGTTTGATCATTCTTGATGATGTGTGGAAGAGTAGTGTTGATGGTGATTTCATATCAAGATTGGGTCTTCCCACTGGTAGAAATAACTAGTGTAAAATGCTTGTAACCACTAGAAGCAAAGATGCTGGTGCAAACATGAATGCCTATGAGTATGAGATGCAACATCTCTCTGAAGAGAATAGTTGGAAGTTCTTTTTCCTATTTTCATTTTGCCATTATGAATGAAATATGTTGCTTGAGTACTTGGAGAGCTTGGCCCATCAGATTGTAGAAAAATATAGGTAGTTGCCACTTTCTATTAAGATTGTTGCAACATCCATGGCCAATTGTTCAGACTGGGGGTCAAAATTAAGGCAATTAATGGATGGAGAGGACTCCACCATGAAAATCCTCAATTTGAGTTACAATTCTCTTCCTCCCTATCTTAAAGCTTATTTTTCTTATTTTTCTTTCTTCCCAGAAGACACGCTGATATCATTTTCTAAAATGAAAGTTGACACATTTATATACTAGGAGTTTTTGATATACTTATGGATAGTCAAAGGGTTTATTCCACAATCAAATGGTGAAGAAAAAATTGATATTGGGTCGAGTTACTTGCAACAACTTCAAAATCTATGTTTTTTGGAAGTAGATATATTCTTTTCTTTTTATAGCATTCATGAATATTTTCTCAAGTTGGCTAATTATATAAGTAAACAACACAAGTCTGAATGTGTTCTTTAGGTGAATCAAACTACTTTTATTGGTTAAATGCAATAGCTTTATGTCTCTCCAAAACATGCCCAAATTAAAATTGTTGATGTTTTTTAACAATTTCAATTATACATAATTACTAGTGAACTTTGGTGAGTGCGGAAAACTTCCTAAGCTAGTTAGGCTCATTATTTAGAATTTGATTGCAACGAATGATGGATACAATTTTAATATTCAATCACTACAGATAGAATTTATCAAATCTATTTTATTATCATTTATGTTTAAGAATATATTTTTTTAGGGCTAAATAAACTAAGAAACTACTGAAGGTCATCAACATTAAGCAATTTGATTGAATTGTTTCAACTTTCAATATTAAAACCACAAAAACAAAAACCCTCACCTTCAATCTCATCAGTATGAGCTTATACAGTATCTTAGGAGATGCTCCACTTTGTAATTATTTTTAAATATATAGAAGGACTCTATCATATACAATAAGGTGTGATAAAAAAAATCTATATACAGGTGGATATTTACTTACTAGATTATTATTATATATAACTATAAGCTCAATTGTAGTAAACCATCTTATTTCAAAATTATGAACTCCTACAAATATTTATATCTTTGTAAAGCTTATGCCTACTTACACTAGAATGACATACATAATCAAATGTTAGAATATTATTTTGAGAAGAAAATTGTAAAATCAACATCCAAAAGAAAATAGAAGAGAGAGATGCCTTCGTATGAAAAGAAATGAATGACTAACAACCATAGAGAAGTAATTTAACTTACACCAAGTTGGTAGGACCCAAATGTAAATATTTTTGCATTAGATTCATAGAAAAGATTCTCATTAAAGCTTTTCACCCTGCATATCTTCTTCACCCATTTCTTAATAGCCTAAAAAATTCATAATAAGTGATCAAAATGAAAACATAGATTTTGAAATAACCCATGAATTGTATTAAAAAATCCAACTTACTTGATCCAATCTACCAAGTACTTCTTCTCTATGAACATCTTCTTCTTGAATTTCATACAATCCAACATCAACAAGGAATTATCATCACATATATATGCGTCAATAAAGTGAACATACATAAGAGTGATCATACAAAAAACTACAACTTCCTCTATAGTTGTTAAGTTCAGCTACAAGTGCAACATCAACAAACAAAGAGTTAAAACAATGCTTGATCACATGTATCCATTTGAAAATAGGAACCCATAATAGTATCAAATCTTTAAAGACAAACAAAGATACTCATATAGGAGTCTAACTGGTGATCTTGGGATGATGAAATTGTTGAAAGGTTACTTAGTCTACTCTCTCTAGGTATAGACTTGTCCTCCTGGTCAAGTGTAGCAGACATACATTAATGTTCCTTTCAATGTCCAAAGTTCATTCTTAACTATTATGTCTCTTGTATTTAAAATTATAGAAATATCATATTGACCAAGAACTATGGCATATGAATTGAGATTGCATATTGAATTATGACCTCCTTTTACATTGCCTGAAACAAGAGATTCAAATAGTTAGTTTTCATGTAATCCTAGGTTAATGTTGAGCTTCACTTGGTTTCATGAGTAGTTTAATATTCTCAACTAATTAGGGCCAACCACTTGAAGGTGGAAGCTCATTTCAACCCCAACCCCCCCCCAATGTCTAAATTTTCCATTAACATCTAAAATATTTAAGAAAGGATCAATCTTTAAGGTAACTATAATTTGGGCTACTCTCATGGGAAGTCCACTTTCATTGCTCATGAGAAATTCATCACAATTATTTAGTGTTCCCATACATCTAACATGGGTACATCCAAGAATTTCCTAATCACCTCCTACATAAAATGAATCCAATATTACAAAGTGCCCCTTAAGAAATAATAGTTCAAATGAAATAAACACATGAAAAATGGGAGAGAAAAAGAGGAATCAACTTACGAATAGGTGTTTCCATCGCATCTGTGGCCATGCTATATGTTGAGTGAGTTTTTTTTTTTCTATTGTGCCAAGATTTCTTTGTTTATATACATACATATATGCATACATAGACTAATGCATATATATACATATATATGTATGTATACATACATACATATACAAAGGTCACAAGGGTAGGACAACGAAATGCAGAGATCATAAGTGCACGACAATGAAATGAAGTGATCACAAGGACATGGCAACAAAATCCTAGATCTCCACTAATCTCCACCAATGTTCAGAGCTCTCCACCCTCGTTCAGAGCTTTTCACCCTCTTTAAGGAATAACTCTCCACAATCAATCAAAATAAATGGGGAATGATTAATGTTGTGTTTTTTTTAATTTTATTTTAGAATCCATAATCCACAATCCACAAGATCTCTCTCTATATACATACATACATACATACATACATACATACTTACTTACACACACACACACACACACACACACACACACACATACACATATGTATGTATGTATGTATGTATATACATACATATACACACATATATACACACATACATATACACATACATATACACATACATACATACATACATACATACATACATACATATATACATACATACATACATACACACATACATACATATACACATACATAAATACATACATACATACATCTACATATGCAATTTTATCACCTTGGAAAATTGTATTTGATCCTACTAGTTGGGAACAACTAATTGGTTTTTTTATTGTACCTAATTTGATGATAGTTCTACATGAATTTGTAATCAACCCAACTAATTGACAACTAGATCAATTTAACTAGGTTATGGCTTGTTTCTTTCTAAAAATATTTTCTATGATAAATTTTTGTATGATTTCTTGCAAAATCTACCCATTTTTCCTAGTCTACATTATTTTTGTGCAGGATCTTGTGGTAAGTCACTTAGCATGAGTTGAGTGAGTTTTATTGTTTTATTATTTGGATTTCAGAATATGTATGTAGCTGGATCAATTTTTCTATTTTTCCAAGATCTCTTTGTATATATACATACATACATAGACACACATGTATGTGTGTGTATGTATATACATATACACACATGCATATATATATATATATATATATATATATATATATATATATATATATATATATATATATATATATATATATATATATATATATATATATATATGTATGTATGTATATATAACCACTTCAACATCATTTGCATGGTTTAGAGGTAATGTTATTGTGGCAGAGGCTTTTACAAGGGAATGAGCCTCATGATTATGACATTTACATAGAAGAAGCACTTGCTTCAACTCGTTGTGCTCAACTATTCACTGAAGTTATTCTTCTAGTAGTGAGAATAACTACTACAAATTCCTGGGAGCCAAGGGACCCTAAACCTATGCTACATTTTCTAGACACATGGGAGAAGTTACTAATTTCTTTAGTCCTTCATAACATTCTTGATCATATAATGATGCCCAAATTAATAGTAGCAATAGATAATTGGGGTCCTCATAGGGAGACTATGCCTATGCATACACGGTTACATCCTTAGCTTCCATTGTTGGGCTAGCACATGTGATGCAAGCACATCAAAACATGAAAGGATCCCTAAAGAAGAAAAAAGATGAATTAGAGGCAAGGAGGATCCCTTAGAAGGTTTTAAAGATTATAAAAATGTAATCAACCCTAAAGGCCTTATTAAGGATGTTAGGATCATTGATAGTGAAAGATGGGCATAATGGCATATTGGAGTTAATTAGGTCCTTAGGAGTATTTGAAAGGTTTAGGATTGGTCAAATTGGTCTTGAGGACCTAATAGGAAATTTAGTATGTTAATTAGTTGTTTTATTCAATAAATTGTAAGTTAGGAAATTCAAATATTTGGATCCCAACGATTAGTTCCATTTGGGGGGAAATTAGATTTAATGAGTTTTAGGCATAACTAGGCATTGAAACCGATCGAAATTGGTTGAGATAGTTGTAAGGGATTCTATTAAGCCATGTTTGAGGCATTGTATAGAGAGATTAGTATTGGGATTGATTAATTGTATAGATTGTGTAAAGAGAGCCAGTAAAAACTTCATTTTTCAAGCATTTGGCACATGGTGGCTTGACTATCATTGATTTCTTGTAGTCTTATGATCTCATTATCCTTTTTGCATATTTTTTGATAAATTTATAATGCACTAAGATTTGTGAATTTTATTCCATTCAAGTTTGTTGTCCTTGCTTTAAGGGTTTCATTTTTTTCATTAACAAGTTTGAATTTCTACTTGAAATGTTGATTATTCCATGAATGTAGGAGTTTTATTTTCATGGAATGATATTGTAATAGTATGTGCAAATAATATCTAACAATGCTTTGACAAAATGTTCTAAGGATTGATTATCACCATTGGAATTTGTGAAGTAAAGGGCACTAACTTCATGGCTATGGAGCAGCAACAATAGTTCTAGCTAGTAGAGGTTAGTTTTTAATGATTGGAAGTACTTTGATATGTTGGAGACAAGATGAAAAAACCTTTAATTGAGTCTGAAGGTGCTTGGGAGGAAGATTTTTATAAATCCCTAACTTTGAGAGTTTGTAGGAGATTGATTTGGGATCTCTGGGGTTACAAAAGTTTTTGGGACTAATTCTTTTTGGATTTGGAACATTTACAACATAAGAGACTATCAAGAGTTTGAGGTCTTGGGAATATAAGAAAATTATAGTTTCTTTATTATTTGATTAAGTAAAAATAGGTTTTGAAGGACTTTAAACCTTTTATAGACTAGCAAAGAAATAAAAACTGAGAAACCTAGAAGAACTGTGCATCAAAACTAAGACTAGAACAAGATAAAAACAAGTAGCTAAAAACAATGAGTTGGAAAAGAAAGAAAAAAGAAACACAAAACCAAATATAGGGTCTTCAGTAGGTCAGCTACCTTATATGTAAGGATATTTATGTTTTCTGTGGAGGCCTTAAGACCATCCATTTCTTTGGCTTTGACACCCTCTGTCTTCTTTGAGTTGGCCTTGATGCACTTGCTAGGTCCTTGATCATCTTCCACTTCTATGGAACCTTGACCTTTCCCTTGTTCAGTTTTTTTCAGGAGAGTGTTAATGTTGTTAGTCACTATCTTCAGAATAGAGCAATTCTGATTTTCTAGTTTCTTGACCATCTTCTCCATATTAACCACTATGTTATCCAGACCATCTATCTTTTTCTAAAAATATTTTACTAGCTGATCTAGAGTTCAGGTTTTGGCTTCGATGGGTGGAATATATTTCATTAAATTCTTAACCTCTTTAGCGTTACCAATCACCTCATAAATTTTATCAATATGTTGTTTTAGAATTCTCTCCCCTCTAGTAGTTTTACTAAGCTGGTCAAATTCTCTAATAATGTCTTGCATCCACTGTTGAAAACTACTGATCTCCTTCTTCATCATCCCCAGATTGCCAAAAAATCCCTTTCAAAAGCCCTTTATGATCATTTCCCTTATTATGAGTAAGGTCATCCTCATCCCCACCAATATTATCTCTTTCATAATTGGTCTCCTCATGCCCTTTTATATCCATATTCCCTTGGAAAAGTGCTTTTTTTTCCTTTTTACTCCATCTTCTTAATCATAGGTTCACCATCAAAAGGTATGCTTGGGGCACTATCCATTTTCTTCCCCTTGTTTTTAGAGACCTTACTAGAAATACCACTTTTCCCTTCCCCCTCTTTCAACTCCTCTTTAAAATCCATATCCACATCTGAATTAGTCTCCTTAATCTTTCTTTTCTTCCCAAAGAGCTATCAGGCTCTAGCTTTTTCCTCTTCTTAACTACAATCTCCTCAATATCATCCTCTGTGTCTTCATCAAAGCCCTCATTTTATTCACTCCCCTCCATCTCACATTCCATTTTTTTCTTACTAAATTAAGGTTTATCCACTTTTTTTGATTTAATAAGGTTCATATCTAGCACCATTAAACACTTGTGATAGGAATGGTCACCCTCAAGATCATTATAAATATCTAAAATTGTAGTTTCCTAAGGTAGAAGGGAAGATTAAGCCTAACCCTATGCCTAAAATGGTTCACTAACATAAAGTGGTACCCAAATATTTTAGTAAAGCGGCCATGTTAAGTATTCAATAACAATGAACATGGCAAACCTCCAGAGGTGAGATATAGAACCAGGGCTAAAATTAGAATTACCAATTTTAACCAATTAGTTCATTTCCTTTGTCGTTTCGGAAAATTCCTCCAATGCCTAATCCAAAAGCTTCTTGTCTCTGTAAAAGTTGATCCCCTCTATGTCAAGGCTCATAGCTTCCACTATTATGTACTCAGTATCCTCCATTCTATGATTACCCACTAGAATGCTCTCATCCTTCCATGTTTTAATGAATTGGCATGTAATAGAAGGGTTATTGTGTTTAAGCTTCTCAATAAAACACATAAACTTCCCCTATTGTAGAATATCCCAAATTTCCTTTTTCATTTTCTAGTCCTTACAACTAGCTAGTTTGACCCTATTTTTCCTTCCTCCCATTTTCTTCAAATTGTTACATGTTTTCACAATCTCAGGGTACACATTTAGAAAGAAAAGCACAATGTCAATATTAAAGCAGAGGGAATTTATACATAAATGTGCCCCCAATCCGTGTGCTAATGAATTAAAAGTCTCGGCCCAAGTAATAATTAATTCTTATGGTCTTATTCATCATTAATAAACCCTTTTTGCCTACTTCTCACCTTGTCATACTCAATGAAGGATACTCCCTTGAAAGGGTATTATCAACTTGATTCCAAATCAGCTTCTCATCACTTTTGCAAGCCATATTCATAGCCCAATCAGCAACATGATTAGTTTACCTATTGTTATGAGTTTTTATACAAGTCTAAAAAGAATTAAATAAATAAATATCCTAACAAATAATATTATGAATTTTCCAAGAAGGATTGTTAACTTTATTGAGATAACTAATAATATTAAGGGAGTCTCACTCTAGCCAAATCTTGTCCAAATTCATACTCTTGGCATAACTAAGACCATAGAGAGCAGCACTGGCTTTTTCCAAATGATTCATTTGTTCCCCAATAGGGATGGTCATCACACCCAAATTATCCCCATTCATGTTTCTAATGATGACACTATAGTTTGCCATCCCTAGGTTCCCCTTTGAGGCCACATCAAAATTAATCTTACACCAGTCTTGAGGAGGGAAATACTACCTAGCTAGATCCCTATGGTTATTCACATTTTGAGAAATACTTAACCCATCCAATTTCCATTTCTAAATCATTTTATCTTCCCAATCTATCTGGGGATGATGCCCTTTCCCAACAGTCTTAATATTCTCAATCACCAGATGCTTGATCTTATAGAACAACTGGACAAAGTTAGTCTCCACACCCTTAAACATCCTATCATTTCTTTTCTTCCATACTCCCCAACAAAGAAAATGGAGAATGAAATCCCAAAGCTTCATAATCAATGTATTATAAGTAGGAGGCTTACATCCTTTAAATAACTCTTGAATAGTAAGGGGGGAGACCCAAATTAAATCTAGTGAGCCAAATATCCTTTCCCATAACCTTCTAGTATAAGAGTAGTGAATAGTTAGGTGATTAACTAACTCATACACTTTCTTGCTAAGATAGCACCTATTAACAAAATTCATACCTCTCTTCATCAAATTATCAATGGTTAGAATTTTATCCTACAAAATTGTCCAGAAAAAATGTTAAATTTAGGGGTCATTTCTTTATACCAAGCCTTAGCCCAGAAAGGTGAATAATATTCCCCAAAAGAATTGGTACATAAAGAAAAAATAAAGAATAGTCCATTGGGGTTATACTTCCATATTAAAGTATCCTCCTCTTGAATTAAAAAGACAACAAATTTAGGATTTTTTTGAGATCATTAAGATTGATATCCACTCTATTGAGCTTAACCCATTTTTCCTCTTCCCAATAATCAACAACAAAGATTCCAAATAGGTTCTTCTATTAATCCATAAATCCATTCCACCTCTAATCAAAACTAGGGGTATCATCAAGAATCCAAATATCATCCCAAAAAAGAATATTCCTACCATTTCCAGCCTTCTATCAGACCTCTTTTTTTATAATATAATTTTTTTTTAAACATGTTTCCAAATTTTAGAATCCCCTTGGGACACATCATTACTAAGGAAGAGGTTAAACCCAAGGTTCTCTCTATTATATTTATCATTCCAAATGTCTCTCCAGTCTCCCTCCTCCTGATGCCATCTCCAAATAAGCTTACAAAGAAGAGAATCATTCATTTTTATAACCCTTCTAAGACCAAGACCTCCTTTGTTGATAGGTATGTAGAATTTATCCCATGCAATTAAAGCCACTCTTTTCTTCTCTTCCATACCCACCCATAATTTTTTTTTCTAAATCTTCTCAATTGTTAAAGAAAACTTCCTAGGAATCTGAAACACACTCAAAGCATACAAAGGAAAACTTTGTAACATTGATTTAAGAACAATTACCTTTCTAGCTAGATAATTTTGAATGGATTTTTTCAATCAAAGAAATTGAGAAAGTCTCATGAGGGTTGAGATAGAGAGGTAACCCAAGATATTAGTGTGGAAGGATACCAATCTCACAACCAATGATTCTTTTAATTTAATTTTTTCTATTTTCATTGACATTGATAAAATAAATCATACTCTTGTTCCAATTTATAATCTGACCAGTAGCCTACCCATAATCCTCAAAAACTCTCTTAATGTTTCTCACATTTCTCACAGAAGCTTCTCCCATAACAATTGAGTCATCTACAAATTGTTGATGAGAGCAAGTAAGATTCTTAGAGAAAGTTCTAAGCCCAAAAAATTCCCCCAAAGTAACCATTTTTTCCACATTTCTACCTAAGAATTTAACCATAAGAATGAAAATGATAGGAGAGAGAGGACATCCTTTCCTTAACCCATGGGAAGCTTGAAAGAAAGGAGTTGGAGAACCATTGACCAACACAGAGAAGGTTGTAGAGGGAACCAACAAAAGGACCATCTCCAAAAATCTCTTATTAAATCCAAAAGCTTCCAATCCTCATTTTAAAAACTTCTAGTCCAACCTATCATAAGATTTTGATAAATCTAGCTTAAGGAGGAACCCCTCTTTCTTATAGTTGTTAAGGGAATAGATATGTTCATGCACTGTTATTAGAATCCAAGATTTTCCTGCTAGGAACAATCCCATTCTGTTGTCTAGAAATCAAATTAGGAAAAATATATAAAATTCTAAGAGTAAGGACTTTGGAAATAACCTTGTAAAAATAGTTACAAAGACTAATTGGTCTAAATCAATTTAACAATTAGCCCTAGGTTTTTCTGGAATCAGAGCAAGAAATGTACCATTCAATTACTTTAGGAGTTTCCTAGACCTAAAGAACTCTTTGACACCATTAAAGATATCCCCTTGAATAATGTGCTAGTACTTATGAAAAAAGTGGAAGGGGAATCAATCTAGACCAAGAGCTTTGTCTCCTTCAAAGGAGAATAATTGCCCTTATATTTTCTTCATTATTGGGGATAGTAGTAAGTTTTTTATTTTTTTCATCAGAAATATAATTTGGGATACAATCCAGAAACAAATTTTTATTGTCCTTGTCCAGATTCAGATCACTTTCTAGTAAATTACTAAAAAAATTCATGGCTTCCCTTTTGATAGCTTCATCATCATCAGTAAGAACCCCATGAACATTAAGTCTTGAAATCTTGTTCACCATTCTATGCTTCAAAGTAGTCATATGAAAATATTTAGTATTCTGATCCCTATCACTCAAAAAAACTTTTCTAGACTACTGTCTCCAGTATATCTCTTCCTTCGTAATTATATCATGCATTTCAATAATTTTCAAATCTTCCTTATTCCTAGACACATTCTCATATCCCTCAACCTAGATGTTGTCTTGAATTTCTTTTAACTCCTCCAAAATCCTCCTTTTGTTGTCAAAAATATTCCCAAAGGTCTCCTTATTCTATATTTTGATATTTTCTTAAACATTTCTCAACTTTATGGTGACTTTAAAAATAGTTGTTCCATCCACTTAAATATTCCACCATTCTTTAATAAGGTGTTCCAGGCTAGGAAGGAGAGTCCACATCTTCTCAAATCTAAAAAGATAATTCTTCTTACTCGTAATAGGATCAGCGAAGAGAAAAATGGGGTAGTGATCCAAGCCCACTCTAACTTGCACAACGAGGGAACATTTGTACTTCAAAAATGAGTCATTGCTAATAAGGGCTCTATCCAATCTTACATGGATCAGGTCCTTCCTTGATATCCTATTAGTCCAAGTATAATCCACCCCATGCAAATCTATGTCATGCGAAAGATGACTATCAATGAATTCCATCAACTCTATTATGCTATCAAAATTAGTCTGGCTACCTCCTTTCTTCTCATTCTCTTTTAGAGGTGTATTGAATTCCCCTATAATAATCCTATTTTCAACCACAAAATTCTTCCTTTGGTTATAAAGAGCACTTGGGGTGTAAATGTTATTTAAAAGCCAAGAAGTCCCATTCTTTGCATTATAAAATCTAATATTCATCATATTCTTATTCTAAGATATAAGTTCTCTAGAAATATATCTATTATTCCAAAAGACTGCCATGCCCCTAGAAGCTCAATTAGAGTCTCCCCCAAGCACCTTGCCACTTTTAAAGACCAACAAACCGTTAAATTGTTCTTTTAACATTTTACTTTCTTGAAGAAGAACCATATCTAACTTATTATCCGTAATGATGTTCTTCACCATATATTACTTATGGGCATTATTTAATCCTCTAATATTCCATGATATAAACTTTATTTCTTATGGAAAGATTTTGACCCTAAGATAGTCCTCTGACTAGTGTCCACAATACTTCTATTTATCTCTACAATTCTTTTCTACACATTAAAAGGTCTTCCTATAGTTGTAGAAGTTAGGCCAACATCCCCAGATTTAATACCCTTCCCAACTTTAGTGAAAGGTAGGAAAATATCTCTATCTTTGTTACACTTGGTATCTCCCCTTTTAGTGCTCTTTCCATTTGAGGTGTTGATATGTGTAATATCCCTTGTCTTATTGTTCCTCATTTTCTTGATCACCAAAGTATTCTCTTTGTTCTTTTTAAAGGAGATCTCCTCATTCTTATTTTTCAATTTTAAAAGCTTCTTAGCCCCCATTGCATTCCATGCTGCTTTAGAGTCTTCCTTATCACCCATTAGGGCTTTCAAAATGTTTTTAGCATCCCCCCACTTTTGATTTCCATCTATGAATAAAGCTTCTATAAGGGGTTTCTTCTTGACACACTAATACATTTGGTATTAAATTGCAACGACAGTGCCATTGTAGTTTTTTTGTCACAACCTTTTCGTCGTCACAATTGCGATGGTCTACCATCACAATTGTGATGACGACAAGGTTGTGTCAAAAAAACTACAATGGCACTGTCGTTGCAATTTGGTACCAAATGTATTAGTGACAAGAGTTTCTCTTATTAGAATAACACAATCCTAAGTATCATAAGATTCATAATCCTTACTATTAGTAGAGGAAATACCACCATCTTCTAAGACTTCTCCAATCTAAATAACACACTCCTCTTCTTCTTCTCCCTCAGTGGATCTACCCTCAATCATAGGGCTATCCTCCAACACTGAAGCAACAACCTCGTCAACCTAAACAAGAGGTGTCTGTTCTAGGTTCTTTATAAATTCATTAGAAATCAGCTTTGAAGAGGCCACCTAATCACCAACCTTGGACTCTAGAGTCATATTATCATTGCACACTCCTTGTTGAAGAGGCCCTTTCATAGAACTAGTTTTCTTAGCACCCACCATATACTTAGTTCCTTTATGAACCATAATTTCTTAGATTTTTTTCTAGGAGTAGATTAAAATCGGGAAACTCTTTTCCCAATGACCCATTTTTTACAATGAAAGTAGGCAAAGGAGATGGATTCATACTCAATCTTCTTTTTCCATACTCTCAATTTGGATTTGAGTGAAATAACCTCAGGCATATCAACTCCTTGAAAAACCCCTACATAGATTTTGGAATAGAATAATCTCCTTCTAGCCACTATGATTGGGTCCATGGAAAGAAGTTCACCAAAAGAATTAGCAATACCTTGAAAAATGTGCTCCACCCAAAACTCCAATAACATACCTAGAAGTCTTATCCAAACAGTAGCTTGAAATAGTGGCTTATCCTATGTATTTAGATTTGGAGACCATCTTTTGTAGAATCAAGGTGTGCTTACCCACAATACATGGCTCATTACATAGGATTCTCCTTTTATCTTCCTCACATGAAAAGCTAAAAGATAAACATTGTTTAGGCATGGCTACAATGCCCATCTACGCTTTTAAGGTCCATTTCCTTCTAACAAAGGCACGAATCACCTCTATATTTAGTCTAGCACCTAAAAACCTCCCCACAAGAGTCAAATCCATTCTAGAAATATTTCTATCAATAATTTGATAAAAAATCTCTAGCATAAACATACCTGGTTTAGATGAAGAAACATTTTTAACCAGAGGAAAAGATGACTTACCTATCAGCTTAATGTCGAACAAACTTGACCAATTTCAAGCTAGAATATTTGGAGAGACTTCCTAATTGGATCCCCAGTTGTCCCACTTTAATTGGGATCCTTTCTATTCATAGTGTCTAATGACTTCTCTCCTTGATCTCCTTCACTAGATAGGCTTGCACCATTTCTATTCCCATTTGAAATTTGAACTCCTACTTTTGTGCTCGCCATAGTCGACCCTCCTACTCTACTCATTATATTTGGATATTAACCATCACATGTTTACTTATAGTTGCTTTGTTAAATTTCCCTCTTTTCATGCATTTTTTAGCCATAGAATGGTAACACTAGGATATGGTCCAAAGGAACACATGACAGCCTTATGATATTTTTGAGTATGGTTGAATAGGTATCTAAATCTACCAATTTTTTGGGGAAGTGTTTTAGAAAGTTTGAGAGGAAAGTTCACTTTTTAGTCATTGTTGGGCTACTGGGAAATCAATTAGGCCTTTAGGATAGTTTGAGCAATTTGGGTTTTGGATGTTACTTAAGGACCACAAATTGGTTGAAACCTTTTGAATCAACCTTGATTTGGCCTAAGACAACCATCCTAATCATTAGGGAGGTGTTGGAGTTGTTTGTGTACTTTTTGCTTTGTAGAGGGTTTGGGAAACCTTGTACTTCCCTTATAGGTTTAAGAGGGATTAACTTGGTTTTGACTCCCACCATCCTTACCTCTACATTAGTATGGAGCTTTTATATCCAACTAATCATTATAATTTGGGGAATACACTTCATGCATGACATAAAAGTGATGGATCTACATATGCAATTGTATCACCTTGGAACACTCTATTGGATCCTGCTAGCTAGAAACAACTGATTGTTCATTTTATTGTACCTAATCTGATGACAATTCTATAGGAATTTGTAATCAACCCAGCTAATCAACAACTAGACCCATTTAACTAGGTTATGGCTTGTTTCTTTCTAAAAATATAAGCTATGATATGCTTTTGTAAAATTTCTTGTGAACTTTGCCCATTTTTTCTGGTCTGCATTATTTGTGTGCAAGATTTTGAGGTAAGTCACTTAGCATGGGTTGAATGAGTTTTATTGTTTTATTATTTGGATTCTAGAATATTTTTGTAGCTGGATCAATTTTGTTGTTGTGCTAAGATGTAATAAGCACCTTAAAAAGATATCTCCATATATATACACATACATATATATAAAGAAAAACTTCTCTATATATATACATACATAGACACATACATATGTGTGTGAATGTATGTATATATAAACATACATATACATAAAGAGAAGCTTTTCTATTCACTTTCTGGGGGAAATATAAAGAGATACATGTTTAGGATGGAAAAAAAGAATATTTACATAGGTACCTCTTCTCCCCTTGAATAAAATCACAAAGAAAGGGCACAGAGATCATAAGAACATGACATGAAAACAAAATCATATAGCAAGGGGTTAGAGATTACAAGGGCACAACAACAAAATGTAAAGATCATAAGGAAGGGCACAACAATGAAATGTGATGATCGCAAGGGCACAACAACAAAGCCCTAGATCTCCACTGATCTCCACCAAGGGCATAGAAATGAAATGCAGAGATCACAAGGGCATAGTGATAAAATGAAAAAATCATAAGGGAATGGAAATGAAATATCCACCAACGTTCATAGCTCAAAGCTCTTCACCAATGTTTAGAGCTCTCCACCCTCATTTGGAGCTCTCCACCCTCTTTCATGTGTACCTCTCCATAATTTATCAAAAAAATGGGGAATGATTTATGTCATGTTTTCTTTTTTTCTTGTTTATACTCATGCGGGTGTCACAATTGCAATGCCAATGTTAGTATTGTGACAATGTTAGGGGAAATTTTAAAAAAAAAACATAAAAATCACCCAAAAATTACCCTATCATCACAAATTTTCATTGCAATTTGACCCCAAATGTTGTAGTGTCATGAGCATAATAATTGCATAGAACCTCAAAGTTTTAGGACGAGTCATATCACCCATACCATTAGAAGCATTAATTTATAGAATATCAACTTATTGAGGGGAAATGATATGGATAATGTCAAAGTAAAAAGGACCACCCATATCACATGTAGGGACATTAAACTTGGATTTAGTTAAAGAAGAAAGTTGTTCTTATAAAGAGGAAATGGTTTGAACAAGGAAAATGATGGTGGAGTCATTAGAGGAAATAGTTTGAAATGACATATTTTACACATTGAGAAGAGTGTATGAATTAGATATAATAGGAGGCACTATGGGTGGTGTAGGCTCTTGATTTAACAGTTTTGAAAACAACCAAACCAAAAAAATGCATCTAAGGCTAGCAAATTCCTATGATGAATAGACCTGAGTACAATCTTTGGCCAACTATAAGGCTTGACCCTTCTTCACTTTAGGCTTTGCAAAACCTAGGCGGGTGAACCTGAGATCCAATTAATATGGTACTAGTGCAAAACATATTCTTGAATCTAACAATGCAAATAAAAACCCTTATTTTTCCTAATAACCTATGCAATAACAAAGAAGTGCAGTAGTAAATTACAACTCTATGGAATGCACAAGCTGAGTGAGGACATCACATTTTAGTTCTTCAACATAAAGGGAAATAATTTTTGATTAATAATGTTGAATTCAACAAACCCTCAGATATGCAGTAGTAAGACTTTAATGATCATGTAGTTGACCAGTGCCTGATCCATTGGGCAAATCCATGAATCAAATGCATACATATGGATATCTAATACTTATGTATATATTCAGATATATGATCTATCTATTTACCTTGTAAATAAACATTTTTTCTCAATCCAAACCTCATTCTTACATGATATCCTTCTCAACAAACCTGCAACCTTGTTGATTCACTGAAGCATTTACATAACCCCTTGAGTTACAAGCAGCAATAAGACAACATACAACCTTAAGGGACTGCAACTACAATCTAGGCTCTTTGTTCAAAGATCATAAAAACATTGAAGCTCACTGAGATAGGAGACAAGATTCAAGATGAAACTCAACCTGCTGTTCTTTGTATTAATTTCTTTGAAACTATACAACCATATGCATGAAATGAAAACATGAAAACACCTAACAGATCTAAACTATCTATATTATCCTTCCTAATGTTGTTCATACAAGAGAATTATGCTGAAAGAAATGGTGTCACGGTTATGGGAACACATCAAAAATTGGAACCAAAACCTGGTATCACAACAATAAGTAGTTTTTTCTCCAAAAAAAATCAAAACCATGAATGGTCTAATAGTGAAAACTTGGAACCCTACTGGTATTACCCAAAGAAAATTGCCAACCCTTACAATGAAAGAAAGAAAGAAAGATATAGCAAGAAGTGAATTCCCAGATCTATTATGCAACTGACATCTGTCCACTTCAAATTCAATCTCTTGCAACTGAATCACCTCTCTTCTTTCTACCATTGCTCTGATTTTTATTTTCATCATTACTTTGTAACTAATTTGCAAAATATCTTCTATTCAATGATGAAAAATTTTGTTTGTCAAAATATCTGATAACTTCATGAAAATGCTGGTGAAATCCTGATTCAACTGACTTGAAAGTGGTTACATTTGGCCCCAAACTGCATTTTCACTATCTATTACTGATCTTGTAACCACATTTTCAATTTGAGCTCATTCCACTGAGAAGGCCCCAAATTTCATGTTTCTGGCTATAACTTGAGCAAATGAATTCTTGTGTAGAAATGAACTCCAAAATTGGAAAGCTCGTCTTCTCACAATTCTGGTGATATATAACATTGCATATTTAGCCTCTCGAAAATGCCTAGGAAGTCAATTTGAAAATCACCCCTCTAGTAGAAGACTTAGGCATGCAACTTTGAATTTTCAAAAAATTACAATTTCCTAAAGTTTAAACTTTAGAAAAATACTTCTTTAAATTTAAAAGAAGTCTACACGTTCACACTTTTGAAAATAAAAATAAAAATTTATTTTTTATAATTTTCAATTTCTTACCCTAGCCTTCAAATTTGGGGTCAAACTATGTTTGACCGGGCCTTTTCTTCCACATGGCACTCCATGATTCATCCACCTCTATATTAGGTGCCACATCATCATTTAGGTAGGCTTGGTGCCATGTGTTGCCTTCCCACACTCCCACATTATTTAACTCGTGAGCATTTTTGTCTTGCGGGGATGCGCACACCGTCTGATCTCAACATGTGGCAGCATCTTATGTATCCATCTCAAACTACTCATTTGGTGCTACCTCATCACACATGGGACCTGCTTGCCACATGCCAATTTTTTGCAATCCCACATTATTTATCTAGTGTGCATCTCCATCTTGTGGGCATGCACTAGCCCTCCAATGCAAACATGTGGCAGCATCCTGACACATCTTGCCACATCAGCGCACTTGAATCTTTGCATAAAACTATGTTGATGTCAACTTCAGCTATCGTCATTGGGGTCAGGTCCACCATGCAAGCATTGCCTTCTAAAAGTGTTCTTTCTTTAAGACACAATATATGCAGTGTGATTTTCTATTTAAACAACTAAAGACACCTCCAT
This sequence comes from Cupressus sempervirens, assembly GCA_028749045.1. NCBI lineage: Eukaryota > Viridiplantae > Streptophyta > Pinopsida > Cupressales > Cupressaceae > Cupressus > Cupressus sempervirens. The sequence continues at coordinate 190,336,034 of CM053791.1, read as the reverse complement.
ATAACACATGTGGGATAAATGGTTTTCAAACAACCTTTCTTCCTACACTTTTGACTTGCCTCTATTACACCTTTGTGCTTTGCAGATTCAAACCATCTCTATTGCGTGGGTACTTGAAGTTATACACATCTTACATCAAACACAATACTTATTCTACCAATACTTTTTCTGCCACAGGTTCAAATCATAATGTTGTCTCTCAGTCAATATGCCACTTTGACATAGGAAAAAACTATATTTCCAAGAACTCCTGGGTTCATCTCTTAATTTGGAAGGTACGACTCCCATTTTCAAGCCATTCTTGCTCCATTCCTTTTTGCTCCTCTGCATTTTCTCATCTACTATTTCTTATGTTCTAACGCTGAGTCTCTTTTTACATGGCATCTTTCTTTGTCCTTTTTGATGGCTCATATGCATAGATTTCCCTTCGATTGATGTAGCTCTACTCCTTTCATGTAAATGTGGACTCTGCCCCTACCACTCACAGTTTTTCCTATAGGCGGCTTCATCTTTTGTTTGATGCAAGTTTTCTTTTCTAAGTCATGGGCTCTCTTCCTTGCCGGCTTTGACTACCTTAGGCCTATTTTTATGTCTTCAATCTGTGGGTTCTTTCTAGTGCTAGGCATAAATGACTTTTGTAAGTGTGGGTGGCTTCCATATCATTGGTGAATTCTCTCCTTTAACACCTACAATTTTCTCTTGATTGGCGACTTTCTTCTATGCTGGCTATCCTTCATCGAGCTCCCCTTACGAAGTAGACTCTCTACCCATACTTGGCTAGTCAATACAGGCTTTGCAGGATCTTCAATGTTGTACTATCTAATATCACCATGCAACCAAATCAAAAAATAGAGAAATCAATCCAGGCATCTTTGGCAGAATCCAATTTTTAACTTTCAATGGTGCCACTGATATCACAACCTCATAGTCCCAGGAATCATTTGATTTCTTGAAAAATCAAACTATATTGCTACTTAAAACACATCCAAAACACATCCTATGAAACCTGTATCTCTAGATGGATCATGAAGAAATCTCACTTCCAATGGTATGAGCCCTTCATACATATACAACTGTAGAAATTTGTTTTTCTATCTCATGTGATACAATGGCTTGAAGTTGTTTCACAAGTTTAAATATCAATTTGTCCAATGTGAACAACACATATGACTGAGTACCAATTATTGCTTGAAAATCATCCTCAAACTTAGCATTATCAGTTGAACCATCAAGTAAGCTATGTAGTGTACTCATACATTTGTTATATAGATCTAGATGATTTGTATCCTTAACACTTTTCCATTTATGTTTAGTAGATAGAGAAATTTACATTTCTGAAAGGACTCGCTCATACAATGTCTGATGTAGCCCTAAGAGCACATAATATGAATAATTTCCATAGAAAATATTAGAATCTTTTTGTGCTCTATTGTTTAAACTAGATGGTACATGATTTGCAAGAGGTTTGGTCATTAACAAAGAGTGATCTAATTTTGTCATGGATGTTCCTTCACCTTCAACATCATGGGCATTAGCAATTACCTCAGCCTCCCCTTCACTTTCAGTCTTACAATCATTTTCTTTGCATTCTTCATCCTCTTCCTCTTCAAAATATTTTAATCAACAGATGCACCTATAGCATGACTGTTGACTATGTATAGAAAAACTCTACTTTGACTCCTAATATCTTATCAATCTAATGGAATTAGTCGGGCCCCAAAGTGGGTCTGGCTAAAAAAATTTGTTTCCAAATGACTGAACTACAAAACTGACTCATTCACCCTCTGGCACTGATTTGAAACAAATTTGACCACTGAAAATGAATTTGAAGCTCATTTTACATCTTTCTGCAACTTTTTGATTTCATGCCAGGAGGTCCATTGACTAACCTTAAAAACTGAACAGAACACCTGATTGAGCTTTGAAAATTGGCACACTAACTTTTTGTTTTGCATTCTTGCACCTTGTCAAATCTTGTCTCATGAAAAATTTGGGGTCAAAAGATATTCGCTGTCAAAGTTGACCTCTTAGAACTACCTGCAAGAAAACATGTTAGAAAACAATAAATTGCGTTCGGACTTGGCTTTGAAAACTAGGCAAACTGACACTTAGGGGAACGAAAATTGGGGTGTTGGTTCATTGTCACAAGGAAAATATGAATCTATGATTGGACTCATGATGAATAACAGGGTGTAAATGGTGATTAGTCAAAGTAGGCTACTTGGAATTGCTAACTGGAAACAATGATAGAAAAGCAATTTTTTGCAAACGGAATGGACCTGGAAAAGTGTGCAAATGGATTCGTCATGATTTGAAACTTGGCACACTTAAAGTATTTTTAGAGGAAAACATAGTGGTATAATCTATTTGATCTAGGAAAACATGGCTCTCAAGTTATGACATGATGAATAGGGGTTCCAACGAATCTACAAATGCTAACACTAGTAAAAAGATAGAAATTGCGTTTGGAATCGCATTTGAAAATTGATCAACTGGATTCATCATGAGCTAAAACTTGAAACATAACAAGTATTTGATGTCTATAATGTAACACAATAGGAAATTTAGCATTTTTTTCAACTGGTCAAAAGTTATAGCATGTCAAATAGGGCTTCCTAAAATTTTGAACTAATTGCATCAGCATGACAATATTAAATGACCAACTTTGAGGGATTCAAAATGTAGTCAAACGGACTCAAAATGACTCAAAATTTGAAACATAGGTTCTTGGATATGGACACTAGACAATTAAAAAGTAAAAAATCACAAAACATTTATGGGTGCAAGATATTCAGATGCAAACAAGGCCTCTTGTCCCTATTTGACACTTAGGTGAAAAATGCAGATTTGACATTTGCTCAAAACAGGACTTCACCAAAGGACTCAAAATCTCAATTTAGCTTCATGAAATTCTTAGATAGGCTAAATGGAAGGTGTTAGAAGCATTCAAAACCTCTTAAGCTTCAAAGGTATTACTAGGTACATATGCATTTATGGGGCTTGAAAGGGCTTGAAGTGACTCAAAATGAGAACGCAATTTTGAGTGCCAACAGGTGGAACAATAGAAACCACAATAGTAGGAGGATTAGGATACATATAAGTAATAGTATTGTATGAAGTTAGTGAGGTAGGAAATGAAGTAGGCAGAACAACCACATATAGAGAAGGAATAGGAAAATATATGATAGGAGGGATGGATGGTTGAATAGAAGTATCAACAACATGAGGAACATATATAATAATTCTAGATATAGGTGTTGAAATAGGAAAATATGGGTCAACACTAGTAACTAATGGAACAATTCCTATTTTGGATGTGGCTTGAACCAAAGTATTAGTGTTAGAGTGGAAAAGGTGTGTAAGACCACACAAAATATTAATATCATGTTCATCAATATGGATCACTATCTTAAGAATATTATAAAAAGAAACAATAGTGTCTATATTGTGATTATCTTGAATAAGCCAATTACACATCTCGTCAATCTCATTAGAAAGTTTATGAACTTGTTCAAGAGGAACTCTTAAATCATAATCATGACATGAATTAGAATAGTAATTCTCCATGGAAGGATTAGGATCATGGGGAATCATAAGGTCACTAAGATTACTAACAAGAGGAGAATAATATTCTATATCAAAGAAAGCCATGAATCTATGACTTCTCCTAATAGAAATGCTATATGTAGGGCTTAATTTAATGAAGCTCACACACCAAGAAAGATAAGAGAAAGATCACATTAAGAAAATTTAACCTTAAGGTTTGAACTAAATCCAAAAGTCTATAATGTCATAGATATGTTTAAAAAGATCATGCAATCTAACATGTACAATATCAAATGGATGTAAAATCTCCATTCTTGAAGAGGAAGTTTACATAGACCAACCTGAAGGTTTTGTGGATCCTAGCAAAATGGATATGGTCCATAAATTATACAAGGTATTGTATGGTCTCAAGAAAGCTCCTAGAGCATGGTATGAAAGACTTCATAACTACTTGATAAATATTGGTTTTTAAAGAACAACTGATAACAACAACTTGTACATTAAAGAAGGACCAAACAAGAAAGTTGAGTTGGCTGAAATATTTGTAGACACCAATTTATTTACAAAAATTGATGATTTATGAAAGGCATTTTTAGAAGAGATGAGTTAAGAATTTGAGATGTCCATGTTTGGAGAGATAAAATACTTTGTTGAATTGTAGATCTTGTAGAAGAAATATGGTATCTACATTACTCAATCCAAATATATCTAGGAAATACTAAATAAATTTTGAATGGAAGATTCAAAACCAATTAGAACACCTATGTCTACTAGAAATAATCTTTCCAAAAGTGATGATTCCAAAGAGGTAGATTAAACCATATACATATGAATGATTGGAAAATTGCAATATGTAGTACACATAAGGCCTGATATTGCATTAGCAGTTGGTATGGTGGCAATATTCTTAGAAAATCCCAAGGAAAACCACATGATGGAAATCAAGAGAATAATGAGGTATTTTAAGTGTATTGAAGACTATGGATTATGGTATAAAAAAGAAGGCAATTTGCATTTGAAAGCATTTGCAGATGTTGATTGGGTGGGAAGTGTTGATGATAGAAAGAGCACTAGTGGTGGAGCATTCTTTCTTGGTAAAAGACTAGTGTCTTGGACAAGCAAGAAGAATAATTGTATTTCTCAATCCACAATAGAGGGAAAATATGAGGTAGTAGCAGTTAATTTTTCCAATTTTATTTGGTTCGAGCAACTATTGGCAAGTATGAAGATAGAAATCAAGGATCCAGTGGTTATATTCTATGATAACACTAGTGCAATTAATATATCAAAGAATCCTGGGTTGCATACCAAAACCAAGCACATTTCTATAAAATATCATTTTTTGAGAGAATTAGCACAAGAGAAAGAGGTAAGATTGGAATATGATAATACTAAAGAACAAGTTGCAAAAAATTCACTAAGCCATTACCTAAGTATGCATTTTTGTATCTAATAGGTAAGTTTGGGGTCATTCCCCTATCTAAAGCCCACTAAATGAAATTTAGTGATGCATCAACTAGAGCATATTGAAGACTAGTCAATTGATGTGGTATTGGAAAGGTCACATTTCATATGAATTAATACATAAGGTACACTTATATTATCTCAATATTGTCTTTGGCATTAGATGTTAAAGAGGGAGAGTTTACCATTATATCTCACAAAAATCTTATATAGGAGGAGAGTATATATTTCACAAAAAAATTTCTTCCAGAAATGTCAAAGAGGAAGAACTTGGTCTAGTTTCAAAGAAGGAAAGTTTTCTATCAGAAGAAGATGTTGAAAATAGATTTTTGTAGATAGAGGGATTTCACACTGATAGAGGGAGTTTTCATGGATGAGAATTAGAATGAAACTAAGGATATGTTCCTTACTTTATTCTTTCTCTAAAAATTTCATTATATTATTACATGTTGTGTTGTCATAAATGTCAAAGAGGGAGATTATTGAAAATAATTGATTAATTGTGTATTGTCTTTGTTATTACACACAATGTCATATCATTACCACTCAGTGTATACTAAGCTCACTCAGTCATTGAAGATATTTTTCTATGTTTATTGAGCATTCTAGACTTTCCCAAGTTGAGAAGATAGTGTCTACTACGTTCACTCAATTGTCAAAAATTTTTTTATAGAAGTTGAGTGTTAACAAAGCTCACTCAGTTAATGAGGGAAATGTTGGATGGAACCAATGTTAACCAAGTTCACTCAGTTTCCAAAGGAGCTCTATGAAGATTTATTATTAACCAAGCTCACTTGGTTAACACAAGAAATTGGTTTCTAAGTTATTGTCTACCAAGCAGGGTTGGCTAACAAAGAATTTTCTTGTTTTCACATATTGAGTTCACTTGATTTTTTTATTGGTTCTAGCTGACTAAGGAGATGAATATTAAGTATTCCAAGTTGTATTCAAGCCAACTTGACAATGTGTAAGATATAAATATAAGGTCAAGTTGTGGATTAAATGTGTGGAACATAATAGAAGATTTGAGGATGCTTAGAGGAAGCTTATAAGAAGGATAAGTAGAATATCCTTGGTGAGCTACAAAGATACATTCTATAAGGAAGGATCAAATATACAAGATAGAATTGAGATCTATAATCAGCAATTTAGTTGCATTAGAAATTAGGTCATCTTATTGTTAATCTCTAACCATTGTAGTAGTGATCTAAATCTCTTAACAAAGTTGGCTTAACAACTATTTGTAAATATTCTAATAAGGTAGCATTTCTAGATATAAGTGTCTAATGACCTCTAACAAGGCCACTCCTAACAAGTTGATTAAATCCGCTAATAGAGTCACACCCAATAGTGTTTTTTGCAACCTTTAATAGCGTTGGCTCCTAAGAGAGCTCACTTCAAAAGAGTGAAAATCAGTAACCAATTACAATCAATGGTTTTTCCCAAATTGGGTTTCCATGTTATATGTTTTATGTGTATGAAACTAAGTTAAATAAGGCTATTCATAGAAAATATCTTAAGATTTTCGTTTTCCAAGTTACTATTGCTATTTTAGTATTTTTCAAGTTACAAAATTTGATAGTATAATCCAAGTGCCTGTGTGTTTGCCGAGTAACAATAGAATATAGTTTAATCAGAGTTTATGTTTTTCTTTGTATTGGTATCTAAGGGATCTAGGATTTATTTTAGTGGTAATTGATTCAGCTCTCCCCTCTCAATTGCTCCTCTTATATTTCCAAAAAAATTTACTAGCTATCCAACCCTAGATAGGAAGAAAAGCATGTGATGCTTAAGCTGAGGAGAAGTTGAGGCTAATATGGAGCCAAGTGGAGCACTTATAGAATTTTTAGTGAGAATTATTTCTCACAAATTCTACCAATCTAGAAGATTAAATAGTGTGGAGATTATAGCTCTGGACCAAGCATGGAAGATTGTGATGAAAGATCATGAATATGATCTTTCCCAGCTACAAATGATACAACTAGTAGAAAACTTGTCATCAATAAGAAAGGAAAAGAATTCAATGTTTCAAAATGAGAATTACAAAGGAATTGGTCACAAAATACTATGTTGACATATGTTTTCTTGTTGATATAGACAATACATTTGTGCAAGAAGTAAAGCCAAGAAATGCATGGCTACAAAGTTTTCGATATAAAATAGAAAGTGATGATGTGAGTGTAGACATTGATGTATTATTGAAGGAAAAAATAGATGTTGAAGCAAAACCATTTGGAAGATATGAAGAACCAAGGGAAAGGATTATACTAAGCATCAAGATAGCTTCCAAAGTAAAAAAAAGGAAGAAGATGATTGATGACTTGGAAGCTAAATTAGACACCATAGGAAAGGGTAAAGAACCATTACAATTAACTCAAGGTCTTCGTGAAGAGGAAGAAGCTGACAAGGGTAAAGCCCTAGCTATTGGTATTGCACCAAGAAAGTAGGCTCAATGGTCATAGAAGAAGAAGGAAGCAACACCTCCACCACCAACTAAGCCAAGGACCAGCATAGCTACTATTGTTGAGCAATCTATAAAGCTAAAAGTAGCAGAGGCTACTAAATCAAGAGAACCTCAAAGCAAGATGAGGAGATTGGTTAGAGGACCACCTATCAAATAGATCAAAAATATTCAAGAGGTATGTTATATCAAAAAAAGACTTGTAGGTTTAATTAGTCTCAAACATGTAAAATATGATACATTAGATAATAATGATACAAATAAAGTGGAGGAAGCTATGGTAGAAATGATTGCAATTCAAATGCTAACACCTAGTGCAATAGAGAAAAAGATACCCAAAGATCTATTTGATAGATTAGAGAGGAAATGGAAATAGGCTAAAGTAACAAAAAATCAAATAAGAACTAGCACATTAGTCAGAGCTATGCCTGATCTATCTCATGAACAAAAGGATAAATTTATGAAACAATATAGGAGTAGATTTGTTCCTAAATATAGAATGTTCTTGATTTTACAAAATAAAGAGAAATTTGTACAATAATAGAGTGAATTTTTGTGGAAAATCATTTTTAGGCTTACAAAAAAGGAAGTATAAATTGAGAATATTGATGATGAATATAGTAGTCGAGAAAGCTCAAGTGTGTTGAGTCCACAAGACGATATGTCTCCTATACATGCCAAGACCCCTAACACTCCAGAAGTCAAGTAGTCGAGGCTCACAAATGAAGAAGAAGATGGTGAAGATAAAGAAGCTAATAAAAATGATAATACTATTTTAGAACATCAAATTGAGGTGAACATATAATCAAATAAGGTTGAACCTAGTGCTACTATTATTATCTCGAGCATAGATGCACAAGTAAGACCAAGTTGTGATGCCCTTTTTCCAACTCCTAAGGTATTGCTGAGAAGAAGCACTTCTTCATTAAAAAGGAAGAGAAGTAAAATAAAACACATATCACCATATATTGAAGTTCATCTAGATTAACATATTGATTGTTGGAAATATAAGAGGAGTAACTAAGAGGGGAGGTGCAAATTAGTTACCACAAAAATATAACCCAAATCCCTTAGATGTCAATAAAAATCAAAACTCAGTGTAAACATAACTTTTTTGTAACTTAGCAAATACATAGGCACTTGGTTTATAGTAACAAATGTTGTAACTCAGTAAACACTGAAATAACTTGACAAATGCTTATCACGAAAATATTAAGATATTATCCATGATTGATCTTACTTTAAGTTGCATACACATAAAAGAAATAGCATGAACACAATTGACACTAGGATTTAATGTGGAAACCCAATTTGGGAAAAACCACCAATTTTAACTAGTTACTAATTTTCACTCTTCTGAAGTGAGCCCTGGCAGGAGCCAACCTTATAAAAGCTTACAGAACACACTATTAGGTGTGACCCTATTAGAGGATTTAATCACCCTTTTAGGAGTGGCCTTGTTAGAGGTCTTTTAGATAATTCAATAGAAATTTCACCTTGTTAGACGATTTACAAATAGCTATTAAGCCAGTTCTATTAAGAGATTTAGATCACTGCTACAATGGTTAGAGAGTAACAATGAGATGACCTAATTTTTGATGCAATTAAATTGCTCTTTATAGATCTCAATTATGGCTTGTATACTTGATCCTTCCTGATTGAATGTATCTTTGCATCTCAACAAGGATAGTCTACTTATCCTTCTAATTCTCTTCTTCTAAGCATCGTCAAATCTTTAATTATGTTCTGCTCATTTAATCCTCAACTTGACCTTGTATTTATATCTTACACATTATTAAGTCATTTTGAATACAACTTAGAATAATTAATATTTATCTCCTTACTCAGCTAGAACCAACAACCAATTCAATTTAACTCAATATGGAAAATCAAGAAAATCCTTTGTTAGATGACCCTGCTTGGTAGATACTAACTCAAGGTGATTTTCATATGTTAACCAAGTGAACTCAATTAACACTACATATTCACAAAGTTCCTTTGGTGACCAAGTGAGATTAGTTAACATTGGTTCCATCCAACATATCTTTCATTAGTCGAGTGAGCTCGGTTAACACTCAACTTCTACAAACTCTCCTTTGTCACTCAAGTGAACTTGGTAGACATTGTCTTCTGAAGTAGGCAAAATCTGGAATGCTTGGCAAACACAGGAAATTATCTTCAATGCCTGAGTGAGCTTGGCATACATTGACTGGTAATGATATGACATTTTGTGTAACATCAAAGATAATGCATAATTAATCAATTGTTTCCAACAATTGAGATGCCACAATTTGATCTAGCAAATCTCACATTGTAGCAAAAATTCTTGCTACAACGAATTTTGATAAAGAAAAAGAGACAAAAAGAGATCAGGAGAGAGATAATGTAGAAAAAATAGTGCAAAATGTAACACATATTTTTGTTGAATCTATTGACATACAAAATGTAGATAAAAATACATCTATTATCGATCAACTTGTACATATCATTGATCAAGTTAGTGCAAAATTTTTTGAACCCAATGGTAAGTTGATAGAGTAGTTAGTAAGAAGAATTGAAACCAAGGTTATGGATAAAGTTTTCATAACTATAGTAGAGTAGATAGATATTGTATAGAGGGTACAATAGGTGTACAAAATTTTGTTAGATGTGAAAATATTTACAGATGATATTCAAGCACAGGTAGATAAGACTCAGGTTGAGATGAAGGCATTGAATAATGTTATCTCAGAGTTAGCATGATCTAGCATAGATCACTACAATATTCTACTAAATGCTCAAGGTAAAATCATTGAGCTTCAGGAAATTGATAAAACCATGAGATCTAAATTGATCTCAATTTAGGAAATGTTGATACCTCTTTTGGAGGTAATGTAGAGAGAATTGAAAATAGCTAAGAATCTTGTTACAAAAAATCATAACCTATCGATGACTAAGAGTTTGATTGGTTTAGCTGCGTGATTACAACAATAGAATCAAATTTTGGAGGCAATAAGGATCACGTGGAATCATGCACTGGCCATGATTACTAGAGTTCACAAAAAATTCATTGAAACATATGTATTTCTTCAACTCTTTCAACCCCAACAATAGTTGTATATGTGAATTGTAAGCCTCAAATTCTCACACACACTTCAACACGATCTTTACCTGAGAGATCATCCCACAATGAACATTGAATTGTTCATCCAAGAAATCTAGCAAAGTAACTTGTTGCCTTCTAACTAGAAGGATTTTACCTTTGCTCTTAGACTGAGAAGCAAGCAACCAAACCTTTTAGTATGAAGGATTTATGTAGCTAAATTAAAGTGAAATTAATCTAGATGAGATGAAATTCTAATCTAATAACAAGAAAAAAAATTAAGCTATATGATTGTATTTTAATCTATAGGATATTAATGTTAAGCAAGAAAAATTATGAGAATATTAAGCAAATGATTATGCAATTTGACAGTAATTCGATGCAATTCAATTCCAACCTCTATAATGAGCAATTAGAATCCTCTTAAATAGAATTTTCAAAATTAATGAACAGTTGAGATCAACTTAGATCAATGGTTAGGATTGAAGCTAAGATTCAATCAAGATGGAAGATTCCCACTGTAGGTGAGGTTAACTAACTTAGATCCTGAGTGTAATGAAAAGTTAACTAAAATTCACCTAATTGTGAGAATAAGTGGATCAGGTCATTTCCAATTCGAGAGATAGATTACTTGGAATTCTCATTCCTGAACTGAAGAGAAGGATTTGGAAGGTTTTTAATTTAATAAAAAATGAGATATGACCTCATAAATGTATATTTTAATTAATTGAATAATTACATTCAATAATTGAAATGAAGACATTATTAAATTAAATACATTTAATTCCCTAGTACATTAGCTTTAGGAGATAATTTAATTTAATTAAAGTATAAACACTTTAACTTAAATTAAATCTAATCAATAGGTTTAATGTAGCTAATTTGAGATGATACTTTAGGAATTAAATAAATAGTGTGATTAATGCAAATTAGAGTTTCTGCATCTGACAATTAAGTCAAGTGGTAAGAATTATAATGAGAATTGCCTAGTGAAATAGGACTTTAGGGTTGATCAAATAGACTAGAATTGGTTATCATTGCAATGTGCCACTTTTTGGGTATTATATTTGCCCCTCTCTAAATGAATGTGTGAGAAACATGTTTAATTCAAAGAAAATCAAAAAGTATGATGCATAGATCAAGAAATGAGATTGGTTCCAAAATTGATGACATGAAAACCAATTGATAAGCTTTTTAAGGTTGTCCCTAGAATGAAGCTTAACCTTAAGGGATCCAAATAGAACACCTAGACACCTAGAGTGACAAGCTTTTAAAGATTATCTCTAGAATGGATCTTAACATTAGGGAATCTAGATAAAACACATAGATATTGAGATTGATAAGTTTTTAAGGATTATCTCAAGAACAGAGCTTAATCTTAAGGAATCTAGATACAATGCCTAGATATCTAGATTGATAGGCTTTTAAAGATTATCTCCAGAATGGAGCTTAATCTTAAGGAATCTAGATAGAACACCTAGATACCTAGATTGATAAGCTTTTAAAGATTATCTTCAAAATGAAGCTTAGTCTTAAGGAATCTAGATAGAACACCTAGATACCTAGATCAATAAGCTTTTAAAGATTATCTCCAAAATAGAGCTTAACCTTAAGGGATCTAGATAGAACATCTAGATACCTATCCATAAAAGATAACAATATCCAACCATGAGCCATAGAATCATGCCCAGAATGAGGCTTGATCCTCAAGAGTCAGGGTTTAGACTATCCCAATACTTATCCATCAAGCTCTAATAAGGACTGTTATAAGATGTAATTAGCTGACCAAAAGATAAGATGAATGACATCTAGATGCTAGATAGAAGGGAACAAAATGCCCTAAGTGATGAGATGCCTCGAGTGATCAGGACATAAAATTCAAATTGAGTTGAAATTCAAATTCAATAATGTAATCATCCTATCCCCTCAGGAGCAAAATTGAAAGATGACACACTAGAAATATGATATAGAGCGGTATATCAAGATATGCAAAAGAAATATGATATTTAGAAGAATATAGAAGAGATCAGAAGGATCAAAAGAAAATTTGGAGTCAATTCAAAGTGATTTCAAGGTCTAGAAGACCAAGTTTGACCAAAGGTTAGCTAGAGTTGACTTGAATTGACTTGTTCTAGAATTTTTGAAAAATTTGAACGAATTGTGATTTGAAAAAATTCCAAGATGCACAAAGTATTAGGAAAATTGGACTACACAAGCATTTGATCACGTCAGTTCCAAAAAAATTTAATGCATTTATAAGCTATTGAAGTGTGTTAGATTTTGAATTTGATCCCAAAAAGGGATTTAGAGTAGTGAAATTAGCCAAGAGGTGATTTTCATACCAATTGGAACACTTTGAAAAATTAGGTCAAAACCTATATAAGGGCCCACAAGGTCATTTTCAAATCATTTGCACTTTTGTCTTTAGTGAAGAAGAGAGCTTTGAGGTGAAGATGGTGATCCTATTGTCTACACATTGATTTGAGCACTCCTGATGACATAGCCAGCAACTAGACTATGGGCATCCAATGAGTAGTAGATAACCTTGCTTTGCATTTAATTTTTCACACTTTACGAGCTATTTTAGCATATTTTAGGTCATTTTAAGTATTGTTGTGTTGGTTCTCACATGATGATGTATCTTCTCATGTGAAGCTAGTCTCTTCTAGTGCAAAGAAGTACCAAGCTTGTACTTCTTCACTTAGTACAATGGGTTTTCTCACATGGGAGATGCCCACATGTCACACAAGAAACCTTAGATTTTTGGTGTTCTTCATTGAGTGCTTGATCACTTCTCATTCAAAGAGTTTATTTCTCATGCGAAGATGTGCAATCTTGTGCGAGGACATGAGATTTGCAATCTCATGTGAATTTGATGTTTTATTGCATTTTTGTGGTTCTTTCATCATGTTCATTTAGCAGAAACTAGTCATTTGCCTATTATATTTGTGTGTGTATAGGTTAGTAGAGACTAGTCATTTGTCTATTATATTTGTGTGTGTATAGGTTAACTTTGACGATATTGGATTTTGATCTAATTAGCCACCATCAGGAGCTTTGTTATGAAGACTCGATGATGATAATATGGCTCATAAAGACAAATTGAGTTTTTCATATCTATGCTAAATTCTAGCAGTGTTGGTGAATCATAGCCTATTGATAGGACTAGTGGAGTATTTCCATTTAGAGAGAAATACTTTCCACTTGCCCTAGGGGGAGATGATAGTGACACTAGAGGATATCTATAGGATTCTCAACCTGTTCCATAGGTCAAGAGTGGTTTATGACACAATTTTGCAAGTAGGTACAAAGGCATTGAGGGTTTATGGGTAGAGTGATTGTGTGGGATGAGGTTGTGCATACCTATAGTCCCACTCATAGGTTGGTATCATTTTTGGGGATATTTATTAGATGCTTTGTGATGCCAGATAGAGGCTAGCATGGATTACATTTTGGAAGATGCAAGATGCCCTAGATGATGTTAGAGACCCCAGAGAGATATGGGTGGGGTCAGTGCATGCTTGCACATATGTATCATGAGATGCATGAGATTGTGTATCATGAGAGGAAGAGCATGATCACTAGGGTCTATGTTCTCTAGATCTAGGCATGGGAGCATCTACTAGTCATGAGGCCTATTTTTGAGGATAAGAGGTAGCCTATGGAGCCTTATATTTGTAGATATAGAGGCTAGCTTACCCAGATAGCTTTGGGGAAGACTGAGTAGTGCAAGGCTCATCTCAATGACTTGGTGTCTATGGTATGTCAGCCTTGGAGAGAGAGCTAAGGAACATGTTCACATCGCAACCACTAATAGGTTGATTTGTGTAGATAGTAGAGTGATTCTTGTTGACTTGCATGTGGCATTAGTATGGACAACCTTAGGATATTTCATAGGTGTACTAATCCTATTCATGACTAGTGAGAGATGTGGACCATGGGTGGTCCTAAAGATTAGATCGCAACAAATCAATGATAGATGTGCACAACTTGGTTGTGACATAGTGGGACTATCTGCCAGTAGTAGTGGATGGAGGGATGATGCCAACTTATTAGACATATTTCATGAGTCATCTCTTCACACATTTTAAAGATCTAGTGGTGATGGCTACTCCCAGATAGCCAGTACAAGCTCCCGAGGCACCACAATAGTAGCCAAAGTAGCCACCACAGGGTAGACATCAGACCAAGCAGGTTCATATTTTGCTAAGATAGATGGGATTAGACTTGGGTTTTGGTGGGAGTGAGATAGGCTAGAGGTGATGGCAGAGAGCTTGCACAAAGGAGCAACAACCAACTAAGTAGGGAGATGAGGAGATGTAGGATCAACCTATTGTTGTTGTGATGTGGAGACTAATAAACTTTAGAGGTTTATTTGACACATTTTTTTCCCCATATTATTTCTACGAAGGTTAAGATGGGGTCAAGGGATAGTGCTGCTACGAGGTCCTTGTGGTGATATTGAGCTATAAGGGATTACAGATTGCAATCAGGTTGTAATAATTGAATAATAAGAATATTAGACATGTTGATGGTGGATGTAGCCTAGGGATTGGGTGAACCATGTTAAATCTTGATATCTTGAGTTCTCTTTTATGTGATCTACTTTTTTTTGGTATTAGTTATATTTGCATGTAACTATATTTTCTGTCTAAGGTTAATCTTAACAAGTGGTATCAGAGCTAGACGATCATCAATTTTTTTTAGCCAGACCATCATGGTTTTTTATTTTAGTGATCCTATATAGGAAAATCTCACAGTTAATTAGGAGTCTCACGGTTGTGTGGGAGTGATGGTAGATGAAGGTAAGCTGAGGGTTGAAAAGTTTAATGGGAAAAACTTTTAGTTACGGAAGATGCAAATGGTAGACTATCTCTATCAGAAGGATTTATGGAAGCTATTGGAAGGAAAAACCAAGAATTAGGGATATATGTCAAATGAGGAATGGCATTTTTTGGATAGAAAGGCACTTGTAAGCATTCAATTATACTTGGCACCATTGGTGGCATTTAATATTACAAAAGTGAAGACAATAGAAGAGTTAATGCTAACACTAGCAAAACTATATGAAAAGCCCTCCGCTTCAAACAAGGTATTTCTCATGAAGAGATTATTTAATATGAAAATGATAGAAGGTTTATCTATTGTAGATCATTTAAATGATTTTATCACTATTACTATCAATTATCTTCTATGGATATCAATTTTGATGATAAAATTAAGTCTCTCTTGATTTTGTGTTTTTTGCCTGAAAGTTGGAATGGCTTGGCAATGGCTATGAGTAATTTTGTTTCAAGATCTAGTACCCTAAAATATGATGATGTAATTAGTGTTATTCTAAGTGAGGAAACTCATAAGAAATACTTAGGTGGATCTACATCAGGAAGTGCTTTGAACACATAAAGCAAAGGCAAAACGACTGAAAGAGGAAATAATTCTAAAAATCATGGAAAATCAAGAGGAAAGTTAAAGGGGAGGAGGTCTTAATCGAGAGGACCAAACAACTACTGGTATTGTGGGAAATTAGGGCATAAGAAGAAAGATTTTTGGACTTGAAAGAAAAATGAAGGAGAAAAACAAGATGGAGACAAGGAGGCAAATGTGGTAAGTAACAAATCCAAAGAGGATGCTTTGCTTTTGTCTTTAGAAAGTGTTGATGATTCATGAGTTTTAGATTCTGGTGCCTCATTTCATGGAACACCTCATAGAGGTTATTTTATTGATTATGCCCGAAGGGATTTTGGGCTTATTTATTAGGGGATAATGAACCCTATCAAATTGTTCGAAAAGAAAAAGTTAAGATTAAGTTGCAAAATAGGAATCATTACTACATGAGGTATGACATGTTCCAAGGTTGAGTAGGAATTTAATTTTAGCAGGGCAACTCAGTGATGAGGGTTGTGTGGTTACTTTTAATGATAAAAATTGAAAGTTTTCAAAAGGTTCCCTTGTAGTAGCAAAAAGTGTGAAAGTAGGCACCTTATATCTTTGTACAGGTCATATTCTTCCTTCTACTTTGATTGTTTTAGAGAAAAATGATTATTCAGGAATAGTTGTTGCAGTTGAGCAAGGAGAACAAATAGTTGCTATAGATTTTGATACAACACTATGACACAATAGACTTGGGCACATGAGTGAGAAATGTATGAAAGAACTTCATTCAAAGAAATTTTTACCAAGTCTAATTATGTGAATATGGATTTCTGTGAAAGTTGTGTGCATGGAAAACAAAAGAGAGTGAGTTTTGTGAAGACTAGGAAGAAAAGTAAAAGTGAGAGATTAGAGCTTGTGCATACAGATGTATGGGGACCAGCTTAGGTATCTTCCCTCGATGGCTCTCATTATTATGTTACATTTATTGATGATGCAACTAAGAAAGTATGGGTTTATTTCTTTAGATAGAAATCTAATGTATTTCAAACTTTTAAGTAATGGAAATGCTTGGTTGAAAATGAGACTACTAACAAATTAAAATGTCTTAGACTTGATAATGGTGGTGAGTATTGTAGTTAGAAATTTGAAGATTATTGCTCCACTAATAGTATTTGTAGATAGAAAACTATTCCAAGGACTCTGTAGGAAAATGGAGTGGCTAAATGCATGAATAGGATTATAATGAAGCATGCAAGTAGCATGAGGTTTCATGTTGGGTTGCCCGTACACATGTGGGAAGAGGTTGTTAATACTACTGTATATTTTATTAATGGAGGTCCATCTACTCTTTTGGATTGTGATATTCTAGAGGAAGCATGCACTTGTAAGAAGGTGAGTTATTCTTTTCTCAAAACTTTTGGTTGTGAAGCATTTTTTCATATAGATTTTGAACATAGAACAAAGCTAGAAGCTAATGCAGGAGCATCCAGAGGTATAAGGGCAATCCTGTGTCACCCAAAAAAATATACTTAGAATTAGTTTCTATTTCATGTGCTTTCATTTCTAGATACCCATTTGGGTCAAATAAAGGTTCCAACTCTCACAGTTCCACTATCAGTGTTCTAGGATAGAGTATTTGAGCACCTTGGGATACATGTAAATGCCAAAAAAATAGGAGTATGTAATTGAGCCATAATTTTTGTGAATTAGAGGGTGTAAATTGGTTGGATGAATGTAATTGTAATTTAGAGCATTCCAAAAAAAATCATGTCAAAAGGCCACACGATTTGAAAGTTATTGCAATTTTTCAGTTTTTGGAGACCTCCTAAGAATGCTTCAAAGTCAGTTAGGGGTATTAAATGACCTCATATAGGGTCAAAAAATGGAGGATGAGTGAAGTTGGTCCACAGGGCTATAGAGTGCTTCGAGAGCTTTCCAGAAATATAAACAGTTCGTCAATCGGAGCTACGGTTCAAAAGTTATGCCTCCTAGAAGTTTAGTTACCATTTTTGGATTCTTCTAATTTTGTGCTGACTTCTAACATGGCTTCTGGAGCCTTCTACATGGTTGGTGGATGCCAACTAGCACTTTCTAGTATGTATTCCTAATCCTTAACCCTTTGGGGTCTATTTAAGGACATTTCTGGCATTGTAAAAGGCAGTTCAAAGTGGAGTTTGAGAGAAAGTACTTGGAGAAGAAATTATCTCCAGATTTATGCTATTGTAAGCCCATAGGGCATGTTTTGGAGTCCATTTCTCTCCACTAAGTGTACTAGCATATTTTCATAGTTAATAAAATTTTCCCTTTCCTGTTGTGTCCATTCTGTGCTTGGGTTGTGTCCCCATTAGAAGCTAAGTTAAAGAAATGTGTATTTGTTGGATATGGAATTAATGAATTTGGTTATAGGCTTTGGGATTTTGAAAATCATAAAATTGTAAGAAGCAGGATGTCATATTCAAAGAGAAAGTGTTGTACAAAGATCTACTGCAGCAACATGAGAAAGAAGAAAATGATTATGTAGTGTTGGATGATACTCCAAAAGACGATGTTCTAGTAATTCCTCATGATATGCAACAACCACAACAACAAATACCACACATCCTAGTGAATGTTAGATAGTCAACAAGGATGGGTAGATCTCTAGAAAGATTTTATTTTTCTTTGTATTCTACTTTACTTACTAGTGATGGTGAACCTGAATATTATGATAAAGTTGTGTACGTGGATACAAAAATATAGTGAGTCTACAATGAAAGAAATGAAATTTTTGCTAAAAAATAAGAGATGTGATTTATGCCAATTGCCTACAAGTAAAAAGGCTTTATAGAATAAGTGAGTTTACAACTTGAAATAAGAGGTGGAGGTAAGAAAATATTTAAAGCCAGGTTAGTTGTAAAATGATTTGCACTAAAAAAAGGGCATTGATTTTGCTGAGATATTCTCTCCTATTGTTAAAATGACTTCTATTCGCACTATTTTAAGTATTATGGCTACTAAAGATTTGCATTTGGAGTATCTTGATGTTAAAACAACCTTCATTCATGGTGATTTGGATGAAGAGATATATATGGCTCAACCACAAAGATTTCAAGTCAAAGGCAAGGAGAACTTAGTGTACAAATTGAAGAAAAGTTTATATGGCTTGTAGCAAGCACCTTGGCAATGATATTTGAAATTTGATAGTATTATGCATAAGCATGGATATAACAGGTGTCATTCATATCATTGTATTTATTTTAAGAGGTTGAATGATGATAGTTACATTATTTTATGTTTATATGTTTATGATATGCTTGTAGCTGGTCTAACATGGATCACATGATGATAGGTACATTATTTTATGTTTGTATGTTTATGATATGCTTGTAATTGGTCTAACATGGATCACATTAAGGGGATGAAATGCTAGTTAACACATGTATTTGCTATGGAGGATTTGGAGGCAAAAAAAAAAATCCTTGGTATGAAGATTTGTAGAGATAGGAAGGAAAAGAAATTGACATTATCTTAGGTTGATTATATTGAGAAGGTGTTGCAACATTTATCTATGGAGAATGCTAAAGCAGTCAGCACACTTTTACTTGGTCATTTGAAGTTGACTAAGCAGATGTGTCCCAAGACATAGGAAGAGGAGGATAAGATGACTAAGGTACCTTATACTTCAGCTATAGGAAGCTTAATGTATGCTATGGTATGTACTAGGCTAGATATCGCACATGCAGTGGGAGTTGTTAGTAAGTATATAGTCATCCAGGAATTGAGAATTGGAATGTAGTTAAATGGATTCATAGATATTTGAGAGGAACATCTAGTAAGTGTTTACACTTTGGGGGATCTGCTACTGATTTACAGGGATATGTAGACTTAGATTTGGCAGGGGATATTGATACCAGACATAGTACTATAGGTTATGTATTTACTATTGGTGGGGCAGCCCTAAGTTGGGTTTCTAGGTTACATAAGATTAATATTTTATCCACTACAAAGGAAGAGTATGTTGTTGCTACAGAGGTAGTCAAGAAAATGATATGGCTTCAGTTCTTCTCAGAAGAATTGGGACACCCTTAGAAGGATAATTATTTATTTATAGATAGTCATGGTGTCTTTCATCTTGTAAAATATTCAACTTTGCATTCAAAAACAAAATACATATAGTTTCAGTACCATTTCATTTGGTTAGTTTTAGATGATGGATAGTTAAAAATGGACAAGATACATATGGGTATGTGTAGGATCATGGTGTGCCAAAAGTGGTAATGTGAAAAAAAATAAGTTTGAAGATAGTTAAAAGCGCTTCAAAATTTGCTTTGACTTTTTTTCACCTATCCAAGTACTAAACCTCGAAAGTAAGGCCCAAGCCTTATTGGATATCCAATACTGGCGGCACAAACACATTAGAGGGAAAAAAAAAATTTGGAAAAAAAATGAATTTGTGAGTTATATGACTAATTTGAGTTATGAAATATGTAAAGATATAATATATAATCTAAAAATATATAATATAATAATATTATATTATTATTATTATTTAATATAATAACGTAACTATTAATATATAATAATATATTATGTTATTATTATTATTATAATCTATAAATATAATATATATTATTATTATTTTTACTATATTTCTATTAAATATAATAACGTAATATATTATATATATGTTATTGATATATTATTATTATTATTATTACTATATTATTTCTATTAGAATTGTTTATATGGGTCGAATGGAGTCATAGGTCATTCGACACATTCCATGACGACATATGTCCATAGGGGTCCTGGGACCCCTAGGGACATATTAGAATAATTTATATGGGTCAAAGGGGGTCATATGATGACCTATGACCCCTTTTCACACATTCCATGATGAAAAATGTCCATAAAGGTCTTAGGACCCCTAGGGACATATTAAAATTGTTTATATGGGTTGAAGGTGGTCATAGGATGACCTATGACCCATTTCGACACATTCCATGATGGCATATGTCTCTAGGGGTCCTATGACCCCTAGGGATAAATTAGAATATTTTATATGGGTCAAAGGGGGTCATAGAATGACCTATGACTCCTTTCGACACATTCCATGACAACATATGTCCCTAGGGGTCCTAGGACCCCTAAGGACATATTAGAATTGTTTATATGGGTCTACTATGACACCTTTCGAAACATTCCATGATGACATATCTCCAAATTTGTGCTATTGTAAGCCCATAGGGCATGTTTTGGAGTCCATTTCTCTGCACTAAGTGTACTAGCATATTTTCATAGTTAATAAAATTTTTCCTTTCCTATTGTGTCCATTTTGTGCTTTAGTTGTGTCCCCATCAGAAGCTAAGTTAAAGAAATGTGTATTTGCTGGATATGGCATTAATGAATTTGGTTATAGGCTTTGGGATTTTGAAAATCATAAAATTGTAAGAAGCAGGATGTCATATTCAAAGAGAAAGTGTTGTACAAAGATCTACTGTAGCAACATGAGAAAGAAGAAAATGATTATGTAGTGTTGAATGATACTCCAAAAGACGATGTTCTAGTAATTCCTCATGATATGCTACAACCACAACAACAAATACCACACATCCTAGTGAATGTTAGATAGTCAACAAGGATGGGTAGATCTCTAGAAAGATTTTCTTCTTCCTTGTATTCTATTTTACTTACTAGTGATGGTGAACCTCCATATTATGATAAAGTTGTGTAGGTGGATACAAAAATATAATGAGTCTACAATGAAAGAAATGAAATTTCTGCTAAAAAATAAGAGATGTGATTTATGCCAGTTGCCTACAGGTAAAAAGGCTTTATAGAATAAGTGGGTTTACAAGTTGAAATAAGAGGTGGAGGTAAGAAAATATTTAAAGTCAGGTTAGTTGTAAAATGATTTGCACTAAAAAAAGGGCATTGATTTTGCTGAGATATTCTCTCCTATTGTTAAAATGACTTCTATTCGCACTATTTTAAGTATTGTGGCTACTAAAGATTTGCATTTGGAGTATCTTGATGTTAAAACAACTTTTGTTCATGGTGATTTGGACGAAGAGATATATATGGCTCAACCAAAAATATTTCAAGTCAAAGGCAAGGAGAACTTAGTGTGCAAATTGAAGAAAAGTTTATATGGCTTGTAGCAAGCACCTTGGCAATGATATTTGAAATTTGATAGTATTATGCATAAGCATGGATATAACAGGTGTCATTCATATCATTGTATTTATTTTAAAAGGTTGGATGATGACAACTACATTATTTTATGTTTATATGTTTATGATATGCTTGTAGCTGGTCTAACATGGATCACATGATGATAGGTACATTATTTTATGTTTGTATGTTTATGATATGCTTGTAATTGGTCTAACATGGATCACATTAAGGGGATGAAATGCTAGTTAGCACATGTATTTGCTATGGAGGATTTGGAGGCAGAAAAACAAATCCTTGGTATGAAGATTTGTAGAGATAGGAAGGAAAAGAAATTGACATTATCTTAGGTTGATTATATTGAGAAGGTGTTGCAACATTTCTCTATGGAGAATGCTAAAGCAGTCAGCACACCTTTACTTGGTCATTTGAAGTTGACTAAGGAGATGTGTCCCAAGACATAGGAAGAGGAGGATAAGATGTCTAAGGTACCTTATACTTCAGCTATAGGAAGCTTAATGTATGCTATGGTATGTACTAGGCTAGATATTGCACATGCAGTGGGAGTTGTTAGTAAGTATATGAGTCATCCAGGAATTGAGCATTGGAATGTAGTTAAATGGATTCATAGATATTTGAGAGGAACATCTATTAAGTGTTTACACTTTGGGGGATCTACTATTGATTTATAGGGATATGTAGACTTAGATTTGGCAGGGGATATTGATACTAGGCATAGTACTAGAGGTTATGTATTTACTATTGGTGGGGCAGCCCTAAGTTTGGTTTCTAGGTTACATAAGGTTAATATTTTATCCACTACAAAGGAAGAGTATGTTGTTGCTACAGAGGTAGTCAAGAAAATGATATGGCTTCATTTCTTCTCAGAAGAATTGGGACACCCTTAGAAGGATAATTATTTATTTATAGATAGTCATGGTGTCATTCATCTTGTAAAAGATTCAACTTTGCATTCAAAAACAAAACACATATAGTTTCAGTACCATTTCATTTGGTTAGTTTTAGATGATGGATAGTTAAAAATGGACAAGATACATATGGGTATGTGTAGGATCATGGTGTGCCAAAAAGTGGCAATGTGAAAAAAAAAAAGTTTGAAGACATTTAAAAGCGCTTCAAAATTTGCTTTGACTTTTTTCACCTATCCAAGTACCAAACCTCGAAAGTAAGGGCCAAGCCTTATCAGATATCCAATACTGGCGGCACAAACACATTAGAGGAAAAAAAAAAATTTTGGAGAAAAAATGAATTTGTGAGTTATATGACTAATTTGAGTTATGAAATATGTAAGGATATAATATATAATCTAAAAATATATAATATAATAATATTATATTATTATTATTATTTAATATAATAACGTAACTATTAATATATAATAATATATTATGTCTTTATTATTATTATAATCTATAAATATAATATATATATTAATATATATGATTACTATACTATATTATTATTATTTTTACTATATTATTTCTATTAGAATTGTTTATATGGGTCGAATGGGGTCATAAGTCATTTTACACATTCCATGATGACATATGTCCATAGGGGTCCTAGGACCCCTAAGGACATATTAAAATAATTTATATGGGTCAAAGGGGGTTATAGGATGATCTATGACCCCTTTCGACCAATTCCATGATGACATATGTCTCTAGGGGTCCTATGACCCCGAGGGACATATTATAATTATTAAATTGGTCACATTCCATGATGAAAAATGTCCATAAAGGTCTTAGGACCCCTAGGGACATATTAGAATTATTTATATGGGTCGAAGGGGGTCATAGAATGACCTATGATCCATTTTGACACATTCCATTATGACATATGTCTCTAGGGGTCCTATGACCCCTAGGGACATATTAGAATTGTTTATATGGGTCAAAGGGGGTCACAGAATGACTTATGACCCCTTTCGACACATTCCATAACAACATATGTCCCTAGGGGTCCTAGGACCCCTAGGGACATATTAGAATTGTTTATATGGGTCTACTATGTGTACACTCGAAAGTGTCCCACTCTAAACCCTTCTATCCAAACGATTCCATGAGTTTGGAATGTTCAAATGCCGGCTTACAGCTCCCTATCCACGGAGTGCAAGAGAGTGTATTTCAAGAATAAGAAGGCTCTCAGATGAGCCTTAGAGATACTCTTCTTGCTAGTAAACCATGCAATGGGAGGTTCCAAATACAAGATGCAAGAATGAAAATGTCCCAAGGAGTTCATCAAGAATGCAATGCAAATGAAAATTAAGCTAGAATGAGATGCAAAGTGCAGCTATTCTAAGCATGGATGAGAGTGTTACAATACCATTATTTAAACTATGTGATATAATTGCAAAATAGAAGCTAAACTAACATGCAACATGAATCTAAGCTAAAATTCTATGGTATGAGAGAATGTAGACAAGAAATAGAAGTTCTCCACAAAGCTCCAAAGAAACCTGTTAGAAAACCTGCAGCATAACAATATTCAAAATGAGGATGGATGCTTTGAGGGGAAAGCTCTCTCCCTTTTAAAGATGTACGGATAGTGGAGATCAAGATGAAGATGGTGGATGATCAACGGTTGAATTCAAAAATAGGAGTGATCCATGTGCACACACAAGTCAACCAATAGAATATAAGTTGACTTGTCACATAAGACAAAAAGTCTCACAAGTCTTTTCTTTTAATTGTAAAATAGAAAAAGGACTTTATGTGTGCACTTTAAGTGGGTTAGAAGAATGGGGTCTTTTATTTAATTAAAAGGGGACATGTTCTTTTAATCAAATAATGAACTTAGGATAGCATAGTCAAAGTATAGGTTATAATCAAATAAATTGATTATTAGGAATTTGGTCTATGTAAATGATTAAATTAATTTAGCCAAAATGTTGAAAAGGGGGCTAATAGTCTAGATTACCATTTTTAGGTGATTATATTTGCCCCTCTTTGACTAATGCGTGATCGATCTAGGAACACATTATGTCAAAGAAAATCGAACCCAAGTAAGCAATGGTAGATATAGATGTCTGATTTCGAAGAGTGAAATGCAGAAATAGATAGCAAGTTCTGAATGCACAGCCTGATAGCGGTAGTACTGAACACTAGGAAGATGATGTTAGGATCCGAAAAGAATTCTAACACCTAGCAAAGTGAATAGATCGAGAGCAAGTGATAAGGTCAAACAAATGCTCCTAAGAAATAGATAGCTGTAACAATCAGCAATAGAGTATTTCTGCCCCCTCGGGATCGAAATTGAAATGAGGTAAGGAGATGCAAAACTTGCTAGACATGAGAAAATTAGAATAGAGCAATGTCCAAGATGACAAATAGATGATTAGAACCCAAGAATGACTATAAGAAATTGATAAAATGCCCCAGTTTGACTAGAGTTGACCTTGAAGAATATAGCATAAAAATTAGGTCAAAATGAGCAGAAAGGTGATTTTAGACATGAAATAGTGAATTTAAGTAGATATGAAGTATGGAAATGATGAAGACATGAAGAAATGAAGATGCCCCAGTGATGATTCAGAGATTAGACCTCAAAAGGTCAGCTAACTGCTCAGAAGAAAGTAGAATTTTAAAAGACAATTTTGACCATCAAGATGAACTCGAATTTGGATTTCGATCCCGAAAATGAATCTAGGACGTCAAAATTATTTAAGAGGTCAAAACTTTATATAATGTGATGACAAGATAGAAAAGAGATGAAGCGAAAGATTAAGAAGGTGAAAAGACATGAACAAGAAGAAAGTAAAGAAATATATGAAAGGAGTTAGTCGATATGTCTGCGAAAAGATGAAGAGAGAGCTCTCCCCATATGCAAGAATGAAAGATTAAGCTAGAAAATGAACCTAAAATGCAAGCTAATATGCAAAGTGGTTTACCATCAAGAAGCGCATAACATTTAGACTCTTAATTTCATCATTAAGCATTTATTAGGGACATCATCAGATCATACAACCATCAGTAGTATAACTATGAGGATATGAATATGATTGAGATCAGATAGGTATGTGGAAATCCAATCTAAGCATCAAAGACATGTAAGTAAAGATAACTACATGATTAGATTCCCTAAATTTAATTTAGCAAGATTACACCTGTATCAAGGCATAAGCGCCAGGATAAACCCTGAGTGCGGTCTTGCAAAACAGTCAACGATGATACATTTGTAAGTCAACGTGTTGAATAGGACTAGCATAAATGCTTACAACACTATAGACAAACAAAGTATACCCACAAGCAGAAATCAAGAAGACATGCCCCATGCCCCCAGTCTTGTAGTCAATGACATCCTCGAAAGACTATTAGGGAGGGAACACATGGCAAAGAAATCATCATAGACAACACACAAAGTAGATAAATGTCAGCATAGCTCAGTTGTTTAAGTGTTAAAGTGTGTGTGTGTGTAAGGCACTTGGCCATTTCTTCCAGACTTGATTCTGATAGTGAGAAATATCGCGACATCGGAGACTGTAGGTAAACTATCTATAAAGTGTTGAAAAACACTTGATGTCAAAGGGGGGGGGGGGGGGGGGGGGTAGTGTTGAGAAACAATATTTTGTGAGTTGTCAAAGGAACCCTAATGCACAAGAATACCTCAATAGGCTAAGTAGCTATGCCCTCAAGATGAGGACAAGAAACAATTCCAAGCTAGGAAATGTGTAGCAAAGTAGGTGATTGAGACTGATAGACATAGGTGCAAGGGTTTCAAGTAGTGCCTATTTTCAAGTTTTCACCACTTGATAGATTTTTTCAAGATATTTTTCAATTTTTAGGATTTTTTCAGCATCATTTATGATTTTTTGGATTTTTTTTAGAGGTTTTAGATATCACTAGTTCTCAAGCAAGATCACATCATTTTCTCCCAATGTCTAGCAAGGTATAGGACATGATGGAGAAACAAGCCGATGGATAAGCAAAGATGCATAAGAAAGGAATGTGAAGCAAGTGAAAGTGATCCTCAAGGACTGACTCCTCAAGAGTACCCAAGCTAGGGAAAGAGGTGAAATAGTCATATGAAGCATGTTTTGGATAAGCAATGGAAGTAATGAGCAAGATAGCATGTAGGATAAGCAATGAAGCCAACAAGTGAGATAGCATGAAGTGTGTAGTCCAAAAGAGTAGCCATGTCAAGAGACCTATGAGAACCATGTTTCATTTATTGTGATCAAGACCAAGGGGTCAACTAGATAGTATAGTAATGGGATAGAGCAATAAGAATAAAGCTCAAGATAGAGGCTATGAGTGAATGGGAGAACACAATAGAAAATCTAGTGGATAAGATAGCCAATATGCAAAGATAGCTCAACATTGTCAAGATCAAAGAGAGAAGAGGGGATAGATAGATGGTGGAAGAATTACACATGACACCTGTTTGCTAGGTTTTCATCATGGTACTTATCCAAGGTGCCACAAGAAGTAGTTTTCACCATAGGAAAAATTTATTTATGTTTACTTTTGCTACCAAAGTGCCACAAGAAGTGGTTTTCACCAAGGCATATTTTCATTTTTTTTTTTGAATTTTTAGAAAGAGCTCAAGCTTTTTGAATGTAGATAGTGCTCCTATAGGAAAGATAAGTCATAATAATCCAAGACCATAGAAAGGTATGCTCAAAGATGTTGATAGGGTGATGAAAGAGAAATGGTAGTAGGAAGAGTATATGAAGGATAAGAGTTCATGTATAGAAAGTAAGTGTAAGCTTTAGAGGATTTCATGAGGGTAGCTGAAATATTGGACAAGATCAACATTGACACACACCTTGAAGGGTATTGGAACGATGGAGGAATCATGGATGAAGTAGCTTGAGGTTTAGATGTATGAGGTGGTAGAAGAGATTTGGAAAAAAGTGGAGTGGAAGGCTTTGGAATATTTTTAGAAAGATTTTTGGAAGAAGATGGAATGGAAGCCTTTGGAAGCTTGAATGTCAACTTTGAAGTATTTTCAATATTCAAGTCTTTTAAAAGAGACTTGGGAATCCATATAGCTTTAGATTTTCCTTTGGATACTTCAAAACACATTTCTTCAATAATGGGTTTAGGAACCCATATTTTCTTTGATTTAGCTTTTTTAATAGTAGACCTTTGCAATCTCTTTTGTGCATTTTCCTTCTTAGCATTCACATGTCGATTAGATGGGACATAGTGATCTTCATTTTTCAATGGATTCTTATGTTTATCCTCACTTCCAAATGACTTGGGATTTGTGGATGAATAAGGATGATATGACTGGTTTAGATGTATAGATGGGTGAAAAGTCATCAAGGATGAGCATCTTTGTTGATCTTGAGGTATGATAGGAGAGCTAGGGAATGAGCTAGGAGTGGAAAATGTAGAAGATGAAGGAACATAAGGTCCCAATATAGATGGAAGGTTTGAAGGCTTTAGCTTTGATGGATGAGGACCAAGGATAGATTTAGAAGATGCAAAGGGATAGTGTGAAGGGATATCAACATCTTTAGAGTGAGAAACATGGTCAAAACCATCAATAGACTCGTGAGTAGCTTTGATAGGAACAACACTTTTAATAGGAGAAGTTGAAGCTTGAGCACAATTTTGAAGTGGATGTGGAGAAGTAGAACATGAGGGGATGCTTTGATCTTGACAAGTAGCTTTGGATAGCATATGAAGAGAACTTTTTTCATAATTTTCAATAAGCTCAAGGGAGATAATGGAAGTGGTATCTTCATCACACTTAGGAGGTGGACAAGATATAGGATATGGAGGGGGAAAATCTTGAAAGAGATGAAAGGGTGCTTGATCTTGATCTTTCTTGACATTTATAGCTTTTTCTTTTTGAGAGTCCTCTTGACATGGAGCCACTTCTAAGGACAAGGGAGAATTAAGAGTGAATGGAGTAGTGCTTGGATTAGGCATAGTAGTGCATGAAGGTTGAGGATGTTTAGGAGTAGTAGCACGGAAAAGGTTTGCAGCCAAGTGAAGGTTAGCTTGAGTTTCTTTTAGAGGTAGCCCTTGACGATACACGTAGTCAATGTGGAAAGCATTAGGTTCTTTATTTGACGGAGGCATGTTGGAAAGCTTTGAAGTGTTGGGAGATGCATGAGTGTTGGAAGAAGTGGAAGATGTAATAGAGATGCTACTAGACATAGGTTCATTAATGTAATCTTGCTCAAGAGAAGTATCTTCACCACATGAGTCACTAGAGGTTCTAAGATCAACAATCTCATCATCAATGAGATCTTGGATTTTATGTTTCATCTCTATACAATCAAAAGTAGCATGGTCATTAGATTGATGATAAGCACAATAATCATCCAAGAAAGGATTTCCATAGGAGCTAGACTTAGGAAGCATGATGAGCTTGGTGCCAAGAAGTGTTCTCAAAATGTCATCATAAGAATTCTCCAAGGGAGTAAAATTTCTCTCAAAAGCATGTCTATCGTCCTTTGGTTGTTTCTCAAGTGAATAGAATGCATCCATGTCTTCATTATTATCTTGGTCAAAGATAGGTCCATCATGAAATTTTAGCATAGGCTCAAAGGAGGTATCACTTGCGTGTTCTCTAAAGAGGTCTTTAAGTCTAGAAGATGAAGACATTTGATGTCTTGAAGTAGAGCATGTAGACCTAGAAGAAGAGGATGACCTCAAAGAAGGTGACTCACATGCATGTAAAGACCTTAAGGAAGATTCATGTAATGATGCAATCTTCTCCTCTAACCTTTTCTCAAGTTTAGACTTCATTTTTGTCATGCACTTAGAGAAATGAAGGTAAGAAAGATCATTTGTCTCTTCTAGTTCTTTGTATTGTGCATATAGATCTTGAAACTCTTTAGTGACATGGAGGATATCATGATCATCTAGATTTGGTTGAAGTTTGGTAGCACAAGGTTTAGATCCCATAGTTTTAGATGCAAAACCAAGCATAAAATAGTCTAGAAGATAACTTGATGTTGAAACTATAGGAGGTAGAGTGTCCACTTGCCAAGATATTAGAGAGAGATTAAAACGACTTGTCAAACAATATGTCCAAGAAACTTACCACATGAATGACTCAAGTCAATAGCTAGGCAAGATGCCCAAATAGCCAAATAGATAGAGCAAGCAGGGTGACAAGTGAACAACTCTCCAACCCAAGAGTGTTGTCAAGAAATCAAGGTAACCATTTCAGCAAAAGGATGACTAACAAGCGAACATAGACCATGAAGACAAAAAGACCAAGAGCACCAAGACCAAAGAGTCACTTTAAGCATGTTCAAGAACTAGAGACATAGAAAATAAAAATCAAATGATGAGACTCCCCTTAGCAAGCAACACAAGAAAATGTTTGCATTTGATGTTTTGACTTGGTTGACAAAGTTTGACAATAGTTGATAGCATAGCAAGTTTGATGTTCAAAAGCAATTTCTTTCCAAGCAAGATAGTGACACATGGAGTAGTCTTCAAACAATCAAGCAAGGGACAAAGCAACCTTGCATGATACAAGCATATGTGAGGTCTTAAAAGAAAGCCGTATAAATATCATCATGTGTATGTTCCAAAGATTTTCACAGGTCTAGCACATTCGAGAACACATCAAGCAATATCTACCTAAAAGTCATGGTTCATTACTCAACAACTTGGCCCACGCTTGATGCTCCTTTGCCTCACACCAAGTGGTTGCCCACAAGAGATATTGGCTTTGTCATGGAAGTGCCATAAGCATAACCAAGGGAACACATATGGTGAGTGTAAATCTTGGGGTGATCTGGGTAGTCCACTAGGATCAATCCTTGCACCAAGAAGTTGAGTGGCTAAAAAGGGTAGTTACTAACTTAGGGTGTTTAGATAGGGCTTCCATTCATAGTGTTCCTCTTGCTCCCAATTACGAGACACCTCACCTTGCGATGAGTAACCGATCTCGCGACTACAAGAGTACCTTAAGCATTCTTGCCTAGTGATCTCCCTATGTTCAAAATCCCATAAGTGATCACACTAGGCGAAGACAAACACTATGTCTACCAAGGTTTTGTGTGCTTGATAGCCTTGAGTTTATAGTGGGTTGGAAGGGCCGGGTAATATGCTTGTCCCCACTTGGGTCATTCCTCTCAGGTTGTTCGACAGCAGGCCCTCTAAAGGATTCTAACTACACAAAGTGGATCAACTTTCGAAAGTCAAGATTTGTGGTTCACCACAAGGGTGAAGAGCATACTCTCCTATTCCAATCATTTTCTCTCAAACACGCTAGGAAGATTCAGTTACCCTTTTCTTTTGAAACCAAATGGCAAGTCAAGATTTCTGATTCACCACGAGGGTGAAGAGCATACTCTCCTATTACCAAAAGACTTCAATCACAAATTTTATGTTCCTATAAAAAATAAACAATTATTCAATGCCGCACATGGAAATAAAAATCAAGAAAGTTTGAGTTTTTATGCTTTGGGCAGCCCTGCAAACAATGTTAGTAGCCCTTGCACATTTGAAACTTTGACATGCGTTCTTTTTATGCAATGTTTCAAAAAAAAAAAAAAATCATAAGGATGGCAACCTGTAATCACAACTTGTTAGCACCAAAAGTTAGTGTGAAATAACATAAAAATCTGCAATAAAAAGTGGTGAGTTACCTCAAAAATCCAATTTTTCTTCCAACCAAGTACATGGAAAGAAAGTGCAAGTTAATCACAAATGCTCTCATTTTTACTCTTTGGTTTTGACCTAGTCAACAAGATTGGACTTGTTTGCTATGATTTTGAATTCAAAAATAAAAATGAAAAGAAGAGACCCCTATTCAAAATTAGAAAGCTTTCCAAAAATGTAAAAAAATTTAAAAAAATTCTTCATTTGCGCTCTAGAGATTGATTTTGTCAAAACAGGCCAAATTTCTCAAATCAAGTTTTTGATCCTTAATACAACCTCAAAATTCAAAATACAAAGAAAGAACCCCCATTAGAATTGAAAACTCTTTTTGGAAATATAAGTTTTTCTGAAAAATATGCTGATGTGCGACCAGAAATGACTTTTTATGAAAATAAAAGAAAATATCATAACTTTTGCAAATCATGTCAAAATGCTCTAAAAATTGGACTAGGATATTTTTAACACATAAGAAACTTGCAAAAAAAAATTTAGAACCAAAATCTAAGCGGTTTAAAAGACATGATCAAATCTTTAAACCAACTAGATTTTTGGCCTTCAAACCGATCTACTTATGAGTTGGCCTTAAAATCCAAGTGATAATTCTAAAAAAGCATTTGATTAGATCCAATATGCTGCTGTAAAAAATCAGAGATGAAAAATAAAAGCAAATGGAGCTAGAAACTTGATTCAAGCCCCACGATGGGCGCCAAAAATGTACACTCAAAAGTGTCCCACTCTAAACCCTTCTATCCAAACGATTCCGTGAGTTTGGAATGTTCAAATGCCGGCTTACAGCTCCCTATCCACGGAGTGCAAGAGAGTGTATTTCAAGAATAAGAAGGCTCTCAGATGAGCCTTAGAGATACTCTTCTTGCTAGTAAACCATGCAATGGGAGGTTCCAAAGACAAGATGCAAGAATGCAAATGTCCCAAAGAGTTCCTCAAGAATGCAATGCAAATGAAAATTAAGCTAGAATGAGATGCAAAGTGCAGCTATTCTAAGCATGGATGAGAGTGTTACAATACCATTATTTAAACTATGTGAGATTATTGCAAAATAGAAGCTAAACTAACATGCAACATGAATCTAAGCTAAAATTCTATGGTATGAGAGAATGTAGACAAGAAATAGAAGTTCTCCACAAAGCTCCAAAGAAACCTGTTAGAAAATCTGCAGCATAACAATATTCAAAATGAGGATGGATGCTTTGAGGGGAAAGCTCTCTCCCTTTTAAAGATGTACGTACGATGGAGATCAAGATGAATATGGTGGATGATCAACGGTTGAATTCGAAAATAGGAGTGATCCATGTGCACACACAAGTCAACCAATAGAATATAAGTTGACTTGTCACATAAGACAAAAAGTCTCACAAGTCTTTTCTTTTAATTGTAAAATAGAAAAAAAACTTTATGTGTGCACTTTAAGTGGGTTAGAAGAATGGGGTCTTTTATTTAATTAAAAGGGGACATGTTCTTTTAATCAAATAATGAACTTAGGATAGCATAGTCAAAGTATAGGTTATAATCAAATAAATTGATTATTAGAAATTTGGTATATGTAAATGATTAAATTAATTTAGCCAAAATGTTGAAAAGGGGACTAATAGTCTAGATGACCATTTTTAGGTGATTATACTATGACCCCTTTCCAAACATTCCATGATGACATATCTCCAAATTTGTGCTATTGTAAGCCCCTAGGGCATGTTTTGGAGTCTATTTCTCTACACTAAGTGTACTAGCATATTTTCGTAGTTAATACAATTTTTTCTTTCCTGTTGTGTCCATTCTGTGCTTGGGTTGTCTCCATCAGAAGCTAAGTTAAAGAAATGTGTATTTGTTGGATATGGCATTAATGAATTTGGTTATAGGCTTTCAAATTTTGAAAATCATAAAATTGTAATAAGCAGGATGTCATATTCAAAGAGAAAGTGTTGTACAAAGATCTACTGCAGCAACATGAGAAGGAAGAAAATGATTATGTAGTGTTGGATGATACTCCAAAAGATGATGTTCTAGCAATTCCTCATGATATGCAACAACCACAACAACAAATACCACACATCCTAGTGAATGTTAGATAGTATACAAGAATGGGTAGATCTCTAGAAAGATTTTGTTCTTCCTTGTATTCTATGTTACTTACTAGTGATGGTGAACTTGAATATTATGATAAATTTGTGTAGGTGGATACAAAAATTTAGTGAGTCTACAATGAAAGAAATGAACTTTTTGCTAAAAAATAAGACATGAGATTTATGCTAGTTGCCTACAGGTAAAAAGGCTTTATAGAATAAGTGGCTTTACAAGTTACAATCATTCTTATGGTTCAAAGGGGATCATACAGTGACCTATGATCCCCATTGACCCATTACATGATGTCATATGTTCCTAGGGGTCCTTGGACCCCTAGGGACATATTAGAATTATTCATATGGGTCAAAGGGGGCAATAGGTTGACCTATGAACCCCTTTGACACATTAAATGAAGACATATGTCCCTAGGGGTCTTAGGACTCCTAGGGACATATTAGAATTGTTCTTATGCATCAAAGAGGTTCAAATGTTCAACCCATGACATTACGACATATGTCCCTAGTCGTCCTAGGACCCTTAGGGACATATTAGAATCATTCTTATGGGTCAAAGGGGGTCATAGGGTGACCTATGACCCCCTTCGACCCATTACATGATGACATATGTCCCTAGGGGTCCTAAGACCCCTAGGGACATATTAGAATCATTCTTACGGGTCACCCTATGACCCTGTTTGACCCATTACATGATGTCATATGTTCCCCTAGGGACATATTAGAATGCTTCATATGGTTCAAAGGGGGTCATAGGGTGACCTATGACCCCTTTTGACCCATTAAATGACGACATATGTCTCTCAAGGTCCTAGGACCCCTAAGGACATATTAGAATCATTTATATGGGTCAAAGGGGGTCATAGGGTGACCTATGACCCTCTTCTATCCATTACATGACAACATATGTCTCTAGGGGTACTAGGACCCATAGGGACATATTAGAATGCTTCATATGGGTCAAGGGTGGTCATAGGTTGCCCTATGACCCCCTTTGACCCATTACATGATGACATATGTGACTAGGGTTCCTAAGACCCCTACGGACATATTAGAATCATTCTTATGAGTCAAAGGGGGTCAGAGGATGACCTATGACCATCTTCAACCCATTACATGATGACATATGTCCCTAGGGGTCCTAGGATCCCTAAGGACATATTAGAATCATTCTTATGGGTCAAAGGGGGTCATAGGTTGACCTATGACCCCCTTCAACCTATTAAATGATGACATATGTCCCTAGGCATTCTAGGACCCCTAGGGACATATTAATATCATTCTTATGGATCAAAGGGGGTCATAGGTTGACCGATGACCTCCTTCGACACATTAAATGATGACATATGTCCTTAGGGGTCCTAGGACCCCTAGGGATATATTATAATCATTCTTATGGGTCAAAGGGGTTCATAGGTTGACATATGACCCCCTTCGACCCATTAAATGATGACAAAGGTTGACCTATGACCCCCTTCGACCCATCAAATGATGACATGTGTCCCTAGGGGTCCTAAGACCACGAGGGACATATTACCCTATGACGCCTTTCGACCCATTACATGCCGACATATGTACCTAGGGGTCCTAGGACCCTTAGAATCATTCATATGAGTCAACCCATTAAATGATGACATATGTCCCTAGGGGTCCTAAGAACATATTAGAATCATTCATATGGGTCAAAGGGGGTCATAAGTTGACCTTTCACCCCCTTTGACCTATTACATGATGACATATCTCCCTAAGGTTCCTAGGACCCCCAGGGACATATTAAAATTGTTCATATAGGTCAAAGGGGGTCATAGGATGACCTATGACCCATTCAAACCATTACTTGATGACATATATCCCTAAGGGTCAGACCGCTAGGGACATATTAGAATCGTTCTTATGGGTCAAAGGGGGTCATAGGGTGACCTATGACCCCCTTCAACCCATTAAATGATGATATATGTCCCTATGGGTCCTAGGAGCCCTAGGGACATAATATAATCATTCTTATGGGTCAAAGCAGATCATAGATTGACCTATGACCCCATCGACTCATTAAATTATGACATATATCCCTAGGGGTCTTAGGACCTGTATGGACATATTAGAATCGTTCTTATGGGTCTTCAACCCATTAAATGATGACATATGTCCCTAGGGGTCCTAGGAGCCCTAGGGACATTATAATCATTCTTATGAGTCAAAGGGGATCATAGGGTGACCTATGACTCCCTTAAATACATTAGATTATGACATATGTCCCTAGGGGTCCTAAGACCCATAGGGACATATTAGAATCATTCTTATAGGTAAAATAGGGTCATAGAGTGACCTATTACCCCCTTCGACCCATTACATGATGACATATGTCCTTAGGAGTCCTATGACCCCTAGGAACATATTAGAATCATTCTTATGGATCAAACGGGGTCATAGGTTGAACTATGACCCCCTTATACCCATTACATGATGACATATGTCCCTAGGGGTCCTAAAACCCATAGGGACATATTAGAATCGTTCATATGGGTCAAAAGAGGTCATAGGGTGACCTATGACCCCCTTCAACCCATTACATGACAACATATGTCCCTAGGGGTCCTAGGAACCCTAGGGACATATTAGAATCGTTCATATGGGACAAAAAGGGTCATAGGTTGACCTATGACCTCCTTCGACCCATTATATGATGACACATGTCTCTAGGGGTCCTATGACCCCTAGGGACATATTAGAATTGTTCTTATGTGTTAAAGGGGGTCGTAGGGTGACCTATGACCTGTGACCCCCTTCGAACTATTACATTGCGACATATGTCCTTAGGGGTCCTAGGACCCCTAGGGACATATTAGAATTATTTATCTGTGAAAGGGGTTCATAGGGTGACCTATGACCCCCTTCGACCTATTAAATGATGGCATATGTCCCTAGGAGTCATAAGACCCTTAGGGACATATTAGAATCATTTTTATGGGTTAACAGGGGTCATAGGGGGACCTATGGACCCCTTCGATCCATTACATGATGACATATGTGCCTAGAGGTCCTAGTACCCATAGGGACATATTAGAGTACTTCATATGGGTCAAAGGACTTCGACCCATTACATGAGGACATATGTTCGTAGGGGTCTTAGGACCCCTAGTAACATATTAGAATGCTTCATATGGGTCAAAAGGGGTCATAGGTTGACCTATAACCCCCTTCGACCCATTACATAACGACATATGTCCCTAGGGGTGCTAGGACCCCTAAGGACATATTAGAATCATTCTTATGGGTCAAAGGATGACCTATGACCTCCTTCAACCCATTACATGATGACATATGTCTCTAGGGGTCCTAGGACCCCTAGGGACATATTAGAATCGTTCTTATGGGTCAAAGGGGGTCATAGGTTGACTTATGAATCTCTTCAACCCATTAAATGATTACATATGTCCTTAGGGGTCTTAAGACCCCTAGGGACATATTAGAATAATTTTTACGGGTCAAAGGGGGTCATAGTTTGACCTATGACCCCCTGCGACCCATTAAATGATGACATATGTTCCTAGGGGTCCTAAGACCCTTAGGAAAATATTATAATCATTTTTATGAGTCAAAGGGGATCATAGGTTGACTTATGACCCCTTTTGACCCATTAAATGATGACGTATGTCCCTAAGGGTCCTAAGACCCCTAACGACATATTAGAATCATTCATATGGGTCAATGGGGGTCAAGTTTGACCTATTTGTCCCTTTGACCCATTACATGATGACATATGTCCCTAGGGGTTCTAGGACCCTTAGTGATATATTAGAATTGTTCATATGGGTCAAAGGGGGTCATAGGTTGACCTTTTGTACCCCTAGGGACATATTAGAATTGTTCTTATGGGTTGAAGGGGGTCATAGGTTAACCTGTGACCCCTTTCGACTCATTAAATGATTAAATATGTCTGTACGGGTCCTTGGACACCTACAGACATATTAGAATCATTCTTATGGGTCAAAGGGGGTCATAGGGTGACCTATGACCCTCTTCAACCCATTACATGATGACATATGTCCCTAAGGGTCCTAGGACCCTTAGGGACATATTAGAATCGTTCTTATGGGTCAAAGGGGGCCATAGAGTGACTTATGACCCCTTTTGACATATTACATGATGACATATGTCCCTACGGGCCCTAGGACCCCTAGGGACATATTAGAATCGTTCATATTGATCAAAGGGGGTCATAGGTTGACCTATGACCCTCTTTGACCCATTACATGATGACATATGTCCCTAGGGGTCCTAGAACCCCTAGGGACATATTAGAATCGTTCATATGGTTCAAAGGGGGTCATAGGGTGACCTATGACCTCCTTCAACCCATTACATCATGACATATGTCCCTAGGGGTCCTAGGATCCCTAGGGACATATTAGAATCGTTCATATGGGTCAAAAGGGGTCGTAGGTTGACCTATGACCTCCGTCAACCCATTACATGATGACATATGTCCCCAGGGGTCCTAAGACCCCTAGGGACATATTAGAATCGTTCTTATGGGTCAAAGGGGGTCATAGGGTGACCTATGACCCTCTTCGACCCATTACATGATGACATATGTCCCTAGGAATATATTAGAATTATTTTTATGGGTAAAAGGGTGACATAGGGTGACCTATGACCCCCTTCGACCCATTACATGATGACATATGTCTCTAGGGGTCCTAGGACTGCTAGGGACATATTAGAATCGTTCTTATGGGTCAAAGGGAGTCATATGGTGACCTATAACCCCTTTCGACCCATTACATGACGACATATGTCCTTAGGGGTCATAGGACCCCTAGGGACATATTAGAATGCTTCATATGGGTCAAAGGACTTCAACCCATTATAGGACGACATATGTCCCTAAGGGTTTTAAGACTTGTAGGGACATATTAGAATCATTCTTATGGGTCAAAGAAGGTCATAGGTTGACCTATGACCCCCTTTGACCCATTACATGGCGACATATGTCCCTAGGGGTCCCCTAGAGACATATTAGAATCATTTTTATGGGTCAAAGGGGGTCATAGGTTGACCTATGACCCCTTTGGACCCATTACATGGCGACATATGTCCCTAGGGACATATTCAAATTGTTCTTATAGGTAAAAGCAGACCCATTATATGACAACATCTAGGACCCCTAGGGACATATTAGAATCATTCTTATGGGTCAAAGGGGGTCATAAGGTGATCTATGACCCCCTTCGACTCATTACATGATGACATATGTCCCTAGGACGCTTGGAGACATATTAGAATCATTCTTGTGGGCGAAAGGGTGTCATAGGGTGACCTATGACCCCCTTCGACCCATTATGTGATGACATATGTCCCTAGGGGTCCTAGGATCCTTAGGGACATATTAGAATCATTCTTATGGGTCAAATAGGGTCATAGGGTGACTTATGACCTCCTTCGACACATTATATGACGACATATGTCCCTAAGGGTCCTAGGGACATATTAGAATCATTCTTATGGTTGAAAGGGTGTCATAGGGTGACCTATGACCCCTTTCGACCCATTACATGATGACATATGTCCCTAGGGATCCTAGGACCCCTAGGGACATATTAGAATGCTTCATATGGGTCAAACAGGGTCATAGGTTGACCTATGACCCCCTTCGATCCATTACATGATGACTTCCCTAGAGGTCCTAGGACCCCTAGGGACATATTAGAATTGTTCTTATGGGTCAAAGGGATTCATAAGGTGACCTATGACCGCCTTTGACCTATTACATGTCAATATTATATTTAATAATTATGTTATATTGTATATTTTATTATAATAATAATATATTATTAGATTATATAACAATAATAATCATATATTTACAAGATTATAGATTTAATAATAATAATAATAATATATATCATATATATCACTATAGTATATTTAATAATAATAATAATCATCTATATTAGTATAATATAACAATAATTATAATATTATTGTTCACACATTCACGAAATATATAATTTATTCTAAAATTGTCTAAAGTTATTGGTTTATGTTTATTTCCCTCCATATTTAAAATTAAAAAAAACTTGCCTTTTGAAATTTCCCACCAAAAAGGGTTGGGAAGTCACTGAGCCATATCGGATATCTAATTTCAAATCAGATATTTGATTTGAGATCGGATATTTGATTAGGCCTGGTATTTACCAACCCTGCCCAGTCAACCCAAAAACACGTTTGAGGAGGGTTTTAGTGACTCTCAGACTTCATGTAGCCATCTGACAATGTTATTTTGATCGGAATTGAATAAAATGAAAAGATCTTTTTAATCTCGCTCTCAAGATTCCATCGATATTATTTCTGTCAAATTTTAAGTTCGATAAGTATTTATTAGTTAATTATCAATGAAAATTATTGTAAAGTGTTGATTAACATACTGATTAAAAAATAGCTATAACTTTCAAACCGTATAACATTTTTTAAATCTAAAAGTTCTGTCACATTCTATGCTTCGCCTAATATAAGGAAAAAAAATTAAATTTGGTAAAATTTTCTATAAGTTAAGGTGGTCAAACACGGGAGTTTTATTTTTCAAAAATGTTTTGGTAGAAAATTTATATTTAATTATTTATTTGGAATAAAAATACCAAAAAATATGCATCACACCTAGGCATGAGTCTACTTTTTATATCTATAAGTATATTTTAAAAATATTATCATTTGATTTTGATTAAGGTGGTCAGACATACACCTACTTTTTATTTTCGCCCTAAAATTTTTGTACCATTGCGTTAAAATCCAGACTTTTGACCAATCAATTATTTTTTTGTCCTGATAAGGCCTAGTAGTTTAGAAACTACATTCAATTTCCTATAGATTATTTTTTTACAACTTTTTGATATAAAGTCCATAACCACTTTAAAATTATGTGTCAAGTTGACATAACCTTGATTTGCTGATTTTTCACTGCCACTTAAAGCCATAATTTGGTACACCATGATCGTGCACATACCCATATAGATGACAATCCAATGGATACATTTACAAAGGTAGTGACAAAGGAGAAGTTGCATTCCTCTTTAGCTTCAGTTGGTCTTCTCAACTATAAATAAATAAAAGAACAATAGAGTCCAAGGTGGTTTAAGTTTCCAATGGGAGCTACATGTTTAGTAGTGCTATGAATAGTCTCAAAGTGTGAGGTTATTGTTTTGGAGCCTAATTAGTCTCCAAGTGGGAGATTTTTGTGATGTGGAGCCTAATCAGCCTCAGAGGTTTATTTGGCATAGTTTTTTTCCCCATATTATTCTATAGGGGTTTGGGGGAAGCACCCCCAAGATGGGGTCAAGGGGAAGTACCCCTACAGGGTCCTGGGGCAGCACCTCAAGTGTGCTCCCCATCGTAGTATAGGGTGGGTTTGAATGGAAATGCCCTTGTGATGGTTTTCAAGGGTAGCTCCCCAGAAGCCAAAAATTCCCTTATATTATAAAAGGCATTGGCTACTTTTTTCTATTATTCTAGCCCTAATTTTGTAAGTGACAAAAGCTTGTATAGAAGGGCTTAGGATTAGGGATTTCATAATGTATAATGAAAAAATTGGTTCTTGTAGAAGTATTGAGTTGTAAGTGATTACGGATTGTAATCAGACTATAATCACTAGATAATAATAATATTGGACTTGCTATTGGTGGACGTAGCCTAGGGATTGGGTGAACCACATTAAATCTCGGTGTCTTGTTTTCTCTTTTATGTGATCTACTTTTTTTGGTTTTGGTTATAGTTGCATTTAATTCTTATTTTTTCCTAAGGTTAATCCTAACAGTTGTATGAGCCTAGGGAAGAGATCTCTTTGTACAAAACCAAGATGCATTAAGGAGGGCCAGAGAGAGGATACAAGTTACACAGTGATAGCTTGGAGAGCTACAGATCCAAGTATCTATTAGAGATTCCCAGATCACAGACCAAGAGCATAAGATCCAAAGACTATGGGAGTAAGCTAAGCATGACACATAGAGATCAGAGTAGCAACAGAATGAGATCTAGTTGTAGTCAACTCGAGTAACCTACTATTTTGTGGCTTACATAGCAGTTGTGCCAGATGAGGCCAAGTAGGTGCCTCAATTTTTGTTATATGCACAAGAGTCTAGGGAGCATGGGCTATAGTGAGACCTGATATGCCTCCTCCTCCTCCTCCTCCTAAACCATTGAGAGGTGAGGGGTAAGGAGAGAGTTAGATACTTTTTTACTTCAATTTTGATCTCTATATTGATTGGTGTGCCATCACCATTTTGTACCATTTTTATTGACATCACTCAAGTAACATCCAATTTTGTATCAGTGTACACTTTTTGATGTATATGATATATATATATATATATATATATATATATATATATATATATATATATATATATATATATATATATGAGATTTTGAGTTGAGTACCATTTGGATGTGTTACTTTATGTCTTTAAATTTGATGTACATGAGATGTTTATGCTGTGATTATGAAATGCAAAATGTGAATGAGCTAACATCTCATGTAGTGTTCCATGTTTTTGTTGATAGTAACAGGTATCCCTTGAGGAGTGAAAGGATGAACCAAAGAATAGAACACTTGTGCAACCATAAAGAAACATGATACTTTGAAGAAACCAAAGATCCCTCGTCACATAGGATCTAAGTGAATTAGTCATCGAACCATGTCCTAAGATAGAAGTATGCTAAGTATACTTGTAGTGACTTGTACATTCACTTAGTAGGACAAGTATCAATATTTACTATAGCATAGAAAATTCACTCAAACAAGCAAGGAAAAGAACCAACCTTACTGAGTTATCCTTATAAAAGGAGTTAAGGCACACATGACCATCCAATATGAGATAGAGACTCTTATAGTGGACACCAATCTCTTATAAGAATGCTCTAAAAAATTGGAACTAAACCACAAATAGAAAGAAAAGAAAAGATCATGACCCCAGTCCTCACTTCTCTAGTCAAAAGAGACATCATCGAGTTGCTCAAGGACACATAATGAAGTAAAAGAAACAAAGAAAACATAAATGTATCTAAAATACATTCATCATTTGAGTTCATTTTCTATGTTATAGGATTGGTGTTGAGTGTCAATGTCCAAAACATGGATGAGAGAAATCTTTTTAGTAGGGTGATGATAGTAGATAGACACAGTTAGAACAACTGGTATATGAAGTCAAAGAGGAATCTTTAGTAAGAAGAACCTTAGTAGGAAACTAAGTAATAGTAGATAGACATAGTCAGGACAACTAGTGACTAATGTGAAATAGATTATCCATTAGAAGAATCTCAAAAGTGACACTAGCGATAATAGGAAGATGTAGTTAGAACAACTGGTGACTATCACAAAAGAGATTGTCCATGAGAGGAATCTCAAAAAATGACACTAGCGATAGTAGGCAGATGTACTTAGAAAAATTGATGACTATCATGAAAGAAATTGTCCATGAGAGGAATCTTGAAAAGTGATACTAGCGACAAGAGGCAGATGTAGTTAGAACAACTGGTGACTATCACAAAAGATTCCCATGACACTAAAGGGTGTTTCCCCTGAGTTATGAAAAGATTGAATCCACAAATACATGAGTGAAAGCAATGAATGAAAGTAGGAAAGCAAGTGTATAGGAAGCCAAAAGATGCACTGCAAGATATAGCATTTAGAACAAGAGGCACCTATTTATCAAGTTTTCACCTTCTTGTTAGAGATTTTTTTTTTGCTACCATGATGCTTGTTTGTCAAGTTTTCATTAATGATGCTTTTTTTGTTTTTCAATTTTTTTTATTTTTGTGTTTTTCTCATTTTCTGTATTTTTTAAAGGATTTTTTGCAATTTTTAATTTTTTTTCAAAATATTTAGATATATAGAGAGAGCTTCTAAAATTAGATCAGTTGTAGAACCACTTTAGGTGGAGTGTGTTGATGGGCTCCTTGAGCACCTCTCCCTCGGCTATTAAAAGTTGGTAAGCACTAGATCTAAACACTGTAGTGACTATGTAGGGACCAAGCTAGTTGGGTTCAAACTTCCCTTTTTGTATACATTGTTGCTAATTCTTAGGGTTTTCTCTTAGAACAAGATCACCCAGTTGGAAGTCATGTGGCTTAACTTTCTTATTATAAGTTCTAGACATATGTTGCTGATAAGTTTGAAGATGATCACACACCACTTGTTGATGTTCATCTAACAATACTAGCTCTTTAAGCCAAGATATTTTGTATTCATCATTAATAATGAGACCCTTCATAGAGATTATCAAGGTAGGAATCTCAACCTCAATAGGAAGCACAACATCTGCTCCATAGACCAAAGCAAAGGGTGTTGTACCTATTGGAGTTTTGATACTTGATCTATATACCCATAAAGCTAGATTAGTATGAAGGTGCCAGTCCCTTCCAGATTTACTAACTGTGTGATGCAAGATCTTAAGGATCACCTTGTTAGATGCCTTTACTTGCCCATTACCCTAGGGGCAATAGATAGAAGACCAATGTTGCATGATTCTGAACATTTTTCATAACTCCTTAAGATCCTTATTTTTAAACTATCCCCCATTATTAGTAATAATGGAGGAAGGTACATTATATCTACATATGATGTAATTTATAATGAACAAAGCTACAGTTTTACCATTTTCTATAGAGAGATAGACTACCTCTACCCACTTTTTGAAGTAGTTTGTAGCTATAATGATTAACTTATGTCCATTAGAAGAAGATGGGTGAATCTAACCCATAAGATCAAAGGCCCATTATTGGAATGGCCATAGTGTGATAAATAGAATTAGCTCCCTGGTTGGAGTGTGAATTATATTTCCATGGAGGACTTGGCATATTTGATTTCCCCTTGCTCCATATTTGGCCAATAGTAACCAGCTCTAACAAGCTTATGAGCTAGTGTCAAACTATTTGAGTGAGATCCACAAATACCCTTGTGGACGTCGAGTAATGCATGTTTGGACTTGTTAGATTCTAGACACCTAAGGAGTGTTTCATCAAGACCTCTACTAAAAAATTTGTCTACAATAATGACATATTGTGAAGCATTATGAATAAGGTGATGTTTTTCATTCTGGGTTAGACTGTATGAAATGGTTTGGTCAAGCAGATAGGAGTATATATG
Source organism: Cupressus sempervirens (assembly GCA_028749045.1). Classification (NCBI taxonomy): domain Eukaryota; kingdom Viridiplantae; phylum Streptophyta; class Pinopsida; order Cupressales; family Cupressaceae; genus Cupressus; species Cupressus sempervirens. The sequence continues at coordinate 190,291,123 of CM053791.1, read as the reverse complement.
GTGGTAGTAGGCTGAATCATGTCCTACAATAGAAAAAATCATCCAAAATTTAGGGGAATTATAGGTAGGGTAGAGTAACATTTTCACCAGCAACTTGTGTTAGAGATGATTCTTTGACATCTATAACATGGAAGCAAGAATTAGCCATGGCATCGACCACTTTGTTGTCTGCCTAAGGAATTTGTTGAAAAGTGATGTGAGCAAAGTATTTCTTCATGTCATCCACCATGCATTTGTAAGGGATCAATTTCTCATCCTTTTTTTTATATACATCATTGACCTAGTTGATTATGAGTTGGGAGTCATGAAAGATGTTTAACTCATCCTCTTTACATTCAACTGCAATCTTTGTGCCATTGATTAGAGCCTCATATTCTACAATATTTTTGGTAAAAGGAAATAAAATATTGTATGCCTTAGATAGTGAATACCTCTATGGTGTTATGAAGAGTAACCCACCACTGAATCCCTGTTGTGTGAAGGAACTATCAAAGAACATTACCCAAGTTTGGTTTGTAATTGTTAGAATTGATTCATCAAGAAAATCAATGTTTAGCTGTAGAAGACTCAGTATTAGTGCTTCTACTAGCTAATTAGCAATCACTTGTCCTTTGATGACCTCTCATTCAACATACTAAATGTCAAACTCACTTAGTATCATGACCCACTTAGCCAACCTTCCTATTAGAGCTGCCTTGTTGAGTAAGTATTTTAGTGGATCACTTTTAACAACCAACCATGTAGTATGGGTGAGTATGTAGTGTCTCAAATTTTGGGAAGAAAAGACAATGACCAAGCAAGACTTTTCAATGATATTGTAATTAATTTCATAGGAGATCAGCATGCAACTCAAATCGTAGATATCTCTTTTCTTGTTACCATTATCTTATTGAGCTAGCAAGATACCCAGAGATGTCTCTATTTTTGAGATGTACAAAATTAGAGGCTTCTTGTAGATAGGAGGCATCAAGATTGGTGGATGATCCAGGTATTACTTTATTTGTGTTAAGCTCTTATCACAATCTTGGCTCCAATTATATTTCACACTTTTATGTAGAGTCTTAGTAAAAGGTTGTGACTTATTTGCTAACTGTGAGATGAATCTATGGATGGATTGAAGTCTTATCTATAAGCCCCTCATCTAACTAATATTACAAGGTGGAGGCATATCTATGATTGCTTGAACTTTTCCTAGATCAACCTCAATTCGTTTTGTAGACATAATGTAGCCTAGTAGTTTCCTTAATGTTATGCCAAATGCACATTTCTTGGGATTAAGCCTCAAACTAAATTTTTCCATGTGATCCAGGATAGGTCCCAAATCTTGAAGGTGAGTGTTGCATTTTTCTTTCTTAACCAAGGTATCATGAACATAGTCCTCCATATTCCTATACATCATGTCATGAAAATTTGTAGTGACTTCCCTTTGATATGTAGCACTAGCATTTTAAAAGCCAAATGGCATTACATTCCAATAGAAATTTCCCCATGCACAAGTGAAACCAATCTTTTCCTAATCTTTTGGTGCTATTTTCATCTAATTATAATCAAAGAATCTATCCATGAGTGATTACATCTCATATCCTACCCTCATGTCCACTACTATATCAATTTTGGGTAGTGGAAAGTCATCATTAGGACATGCCAAATCCAGATCTCATAAATATGTGCAGACTCTAGTAGATTTATTAAGCTTGGAGACTGGAACAATGTTTAATATCCATTCAACGTAATCAATAGCATGGAGGAAACTAGCCTTCAAAAGATTTTCCAATTCAGCTTTAACAAGCAATGCAACATGAGGATGCATTTTCCTAAGTTTTTGTTTGACTGGTTTAACTCCTAAACCAATAGACAAGTGATGCATTATGAGATCAATATCTAATCTTAGCATGTCTAAATATGTCTATCCAAAGTTTATATTTTTCTCTTTGAAGAAAGCAATGATTTCCTCTCTTTCTTCTTGAGATAGTGATTGTGCAAGATGTATCATGTGAGGTTGTTCCTCTATGCCCAATTTGATCACCTATGTTGGCTCCATCAACACTAATGATCTTTCTTTAAAATGACTAGGAAGTGCATCAAATATCTCATCCATGGGTGCCTCAAAGAGGTTTTCACCCTTGGATACATCTTTTATTTTTACAGTTTTAGGTTTTGACACTACCATAATGTCATTTTCACCATTAGACCACCTACTTTTTTTATTTTTCATTGTATGAATAAGATATTTGATGTTAGCTTTAGTCATGTTGACACTTTGTTTGCTGGTGGAAGATGTTACTGGTTTGACAATGTTTAAGTAGCAGACAAGAGCATAGTCATTTTAAATTGTGAGGACTTCACTAGATGCATTGGAGTTCTAGTCTATGAGCTCATGATAGGTTAGTGAAAGAGACATGACAAGTTTGATTGTATTCATGATATAATCATTAAATTCTTGGACAAGCAATTTGAGACCAAGAGCAACTTTGTCCTTAAGTTTGTTTGAATGCCTCTAAGCACTAACGTTATCAATCAAAGACTTGAGGATACTAGTTGGATAGGACTCATTTGACATAACCCTAGATGATTCACCTACTTCAAGGAGGTTTTCATAGACACAAACTTGATCTATCTCTTTGTCTATAGCTACTTCAAAGAGAGATTCAAATTCATACTCTCGAGAATATGTACTACACAAAGATAAACTATAGAATTCCATAATTGTAATGGGAACAAAATCTCCTTCATCATCTTGATTTTTCCAAAGGTACTCAATGCATAAATCATGACTAGACTCTCCTTGTTTCATCTAAGTATGATGTGAATTAGTAGTTTCATTAGAAGAATCACTAACACTATCCATGACACTGACATGTGGTACAAAGTCATCTAGTTCTACAAAGAATTTAGCTAGATCATCAGGAATTAGATAAGAATAAGGATCTTCATCATTAACATTATCTTCATGGTCATCAGACTCAGCTTGTGACTCATGTTCAGATGAACTCTTGGGTTCTGGTATGAATCTGTTAATCCCTAGATGAAAGGGAATCTTCTTGAAGCCTAGACCAAATGTGTCTTGATTCCTTCAAGCTATCACTTTGATAGGATTAATTAGACCATTTTTGTTGCAACCAATAGGACCAATCACTTTGTTGCCAAAGTGTTTCATGAGTCTAAGACCATGAACATACTTCTCAAAAGTAATCTCACGAACCTATTTGGTGAGGTGAACTGGAGTTTCCTCTTTGTAGAGCCATGTAGCAGTGGCTCTATTTTCACTTTCCTCCTCTAGAGGGACTGTAGCTTCGAAAAAAGTACCATTATACTTGGTTTGAGGAGTCAAAACAAATTGCCTCTTTGCTTCAGATGATCTCCCATAATGATGGGGAGACTTAAGAAGAGATGTTAAAGACAAAACTGGTTTTATGTGATATTCACCCATTCGATTTTCTTATAGCTTGAGTGACTACTCAATTTGCTTCAGCTTATTATCATGATAATTTGTAGATTCATTATTAGTAGGCATAAATTTTTCAGCAAATTTCAACATGTTACATGTATAGCTAGTACTTGCTAGTATGGTGACTTCAGAGCCATGAAATGGAAATTTTACACATTAATGATAAGTGGATGGCATAGCATGCATCTCATGTATCCATGGTCTTCCTAGTAGAATATTGTAAGCCAAAGGAATGTCAAGGACCTAACAAGTGACATCCCTTTCTACTGGACCAACGTGGAGAGGCAACACCACAAGACCTAAAGATTTTTTCTCAACTTTGTCATATGCTTTGATAGTGATCTTGCGATGGGGATCAATGCACTCCTCAGAATAGTCCAATTGTCTGAGTAGAGTAGTAGAGACAATGTTGAAACCAAATCCATTATTGATAAGCATATGATGAACATCTTTATGATGTATCATGAACTTAATGTGTAGAGGTTGATTATGCAAGTGACTCAGTGAACTTAATGAACTTGCAACTAATCGAGGATACTATATCTAGTAGCTGTAGGAGTTGTTACAAGTTTTGCACATTTGCCAGATAGACCAGCAAGGGGATTTCCTTTGTGTTGCTATAACTTAGGAGTAGAAGGCATAGGCCTTTGAGAACCAACTTAGCATGAGAACATGTAAAAATGTTAGCAAAGGATTGCAATGGTTTATTGTCAAAGGTGTTGCAAGTAGGGCCCCTTAAGACAAATGGTGTCTTAGATTTAGTGTTGTCTTGTTTGCCCTTGATGGTAATAATGTCACAATACTCAAAATCCATAGGTTCAATCATGTTGATCACATTGTCATCATTAGAGTATGCATAATTGACCTTGTTGTTAGGTTTTTGTTTTGAGCTCTCTCATTTTTCATAAGACAGGAATGGCTCCTTGAAAGCCTTGTGATCCAAGGTCTTGCTATGTCCATCCACAACAATCTCACCATGATCAATTATGTCTTGAACATTGTGATGTAGGTAAATATAGTTGCTAGCTTTATGACCTTTGTTTTGGTGGTATTCATAGAATATAGTTTCATTCCACCATGATGGTCGCGGTTGTGGATCATAAGGATGAGAGTTATCCAATGGACAAATGAGTCTATTTTGCAACATGGTCTTGTAAACCACATCCAAAGGTTCACCTAGAGGTGTATATTCTCATTTTGGATGTGCGACCCAAGATGAGTTTCTCAATTTGTTTCCAAATGTCTTATTGTCAAGAGGAGATTTCTTAACATTCTTGGATGCTTTGAGATTGTTTATAAGATTGAAGGTTGCCTTAGTAGGTTTAGGAGTGATGTTGTCAACAACTCCATCATGCACAACCTCTCAATTTTTGTTCACATACATGGATTTTTCCTTGTTAGAGGTAGATCCTTGTTTTGTGTCCTTTTGAAGGGTGAGTTCACCTTTTTTTACCATGAATTCCTCTATATGGATAGCTTGTGTGACCATGTCATTGAAGGTGCATGGACCTTGAAGTTGGACTCTACCCAAAATCAGGTAGAAGATTATCAGTGAGGATGTCAAGCATTTCTATTTCAGGAATCTTTCTTGAATATTTGGTGTAAATTTATCTTCATCTTTGAAGGAATGAGAGGAAAGGTTCCCCAACTCTCTATTTAAGATTACACAAGTCTTGGATGTTAACCAGGTGTTGAATGTTGTTAGATTACTATTGGAAAAACAAGTTAGTGATCTCGTTGAATATTTGAACTAGTAGGCAAGTGTGAAAGCCACTCCATAGCCAAACCATGTAGAATTCTTGGGAATAAACACATCAGATATGTCTAATTATGCATAAATTCCATAGACAAGGCATTGATTCCTATTAATGATCTTGGGGATTAATAGTTCCAAAGTATTTATCTTACTTATGTAACTCAACTTCTCTTGGAAAAGGAGGCATGTCTACACTCTTGTTAAATGGGAATGGACAAAGAGTGTCTAATGTTTATGTTTTTGTAGGTTTGTATTTATCATGCATCATTTGAGCTAGTTGGTCTTGCATGATTTGTAGTTCTTTTTGGAGTTTGGAAGTTTTAGTTTCCTCTTTAGGTGTAATGATAGTCTCAATGTTGAAGTGATGAGGTATCTTAGCTCCTTGTTGGGAAAGTTTGAGAAAGTATTTCTCTTTCTCTTTGTTAAGTAGGATTTCCATGACCTTTTGGGAGTTTTTTCCTTACAGATTTTTTTGATGTGTTCAGGGAGTATTTCTACCTCTTTCTCATTCTCATAAGTAAAAGGAGGTTCCTTATGTTTTTCATTCCTAGGTTGTTCTTGGTCTCTACTATGTTCACCATGTTCGATTTTGTGATCAGCCATTATAGGAATGTGAATGGTTTCAGTATGTTTTGATTGGAAAGGTCCTCTAAATAAGAATTTAGTTGTGTTGTTTAGAGATCCTCTTGATATAAGGGGTTCCTAGTTTGTTGTAAGTTTATATAGAATGTTCTCTAAACACAAGGTGATTTGATAGGTGAGGGAGATTGTGAAGACTCCATACTAGATGAACTCAACATAGACCATGTAGAAACTAGAAAGTGACCTTTACTATGAATACAACCCCTAGCTCTACCTCATCTAAGTCTAAGGGGATAAAACATGTTTTCACTTCTTGTTCCCATAGTTATAGACAAGGACAAGAGCAAAAACCCAAACAAGGACCACACTAGAATGTAGTCTCAAAAAGCAAGATAAGAGTGTTGTATACTAAGGTATGAGTAATCCGAGTAATGGCTAGAATAGCCAAAGATTATGACCATTGTGACATAGAATATGACAAGCACTAAAGGATAAGAGAAGATAACTAAGAGACAAGACTAGTTTAAGTGTGGGTCACAATTTTTTAGCTAAGTAGGATACTATTGTTATGACACTATTAGCAGATAGAAAAGAGGTAACTGTTACAAGTAATAAACTAGACTTAGAGTGCAAATAGCTCTAATAGATAGTTTTGATAGTTTCAAGGACAAGACTTCATCCAAAGATTCTCATAAAAATACATGAGAAAGTGCAATAAAGCAGGCAAAGACTTAGAATAGCAATTTTGGACTAGGATTCTCACACGAGGACTTGTATAGAGTCATGCAAGGATGTGCTAAATTGACAAGAAAATAGGATTCTAAAAAAAAAGGGCGAGGTTGCAAGATCTCATGTAGATATTTGCATAGGGCAATGTGAAAACCTAGACAGGGCCATGCGATGAAGTACTAACTCAAAATGTACTTGTGAAAAATTTTACAAAACTGGGCATGAAAACAAAGACTAGACTAACAATAGAGGTTGAATTTTGAAGAGACTTTGAAGGTTTTGAACTGTTCTACATAGATTGTTGGTTGTTTTGATAGATTTCAAATAGATAACAAGGTTTTTTTTCAAGTTGTTAAACAATATTTTGGTTTTAAACAAGACAGGTTTATTTTCAGATAGACACGAGAATCAAGAAGTAGTTGAATATAATCCAACTGAGGACAAAGCAACTTGGAGGGATGGGGGACCCTTAACTTTTAGTTTTTTTAGATGAGTTTGGATAAGTTTAAGACTTGATAAAAAACATGCTTTATCCCTATAACCAAAAATGGTAGACAAAGAAAAACCTTTGTTTGATAACTTATGTGCATGCGTTCAACTCACACAGCTATGTCACCCCACTAGAGGGTGCCCATGTTTTTGGTGTATCCCAAGGACTCAATAACATATACATTGAATGAACACCCTTGTGGCAGGGGTCAAGTGTGTATATCACCTTCCAATGCCCAAGTACATGCCTATGGTGAGTTCTGTAGGAGAGATTATTCCCCCTCCTTGCACAAAGATTATGCCTCCTTTTAGAGGTGAACTGGGTAGAAACTGAATAAAAGGTTTTGACTTGGCTTCCATTCACATTAACCCCTAGTTTCTTCACAAGAAAAGTTGAGGAAAATAGCCCACACTAGCATCTATAAGTGCACATACATGACTAGCAAGACTGGGGCCAACGCTAGCCAGTGTAGGATACAAAGCCTCTTCTTGATATGTGATATTAGAATAAAGAAGAGGAAATTAATATGGCTTTGAAGTCTTTCACTTTACGAAGCTTCTTTATTATAGTGAGTTGGAATCTTTGATGAAAGGACTATGCTCACTTGGGTTGTTCTTAGAGGTTGGATCATTCTGGTAGGCCCTCTAGGGGTTGACTCAGAATGGTGGTTTAGATCTAAGGGTCTAAATTTCTAATTTCCCTAAAGGGGAAAGAGCATACTCCTCTACCTCGTCATCTTGACCAAACATGCAAGCCATGTTAATCACTAAGTTAGTTTAATTGATCCACACTTATCCTCTCTCAAGATTTTGATTCCCCAAAATGAAATCATCATACCTTCATAGAAGAGGACTCGTACTAGAGAACCACTAACTTGCTTCCCTCCCTCAGATGTCATCTTTTAGAGTCTTCTAGGTTTCTAATTTACCCCTGGTCTTGACTTCCAAGTGGTAAAGAGCATACTCCCCTATTCCCCTATCTTGCACCCTACGAAGTTCACAAGCCCTAATTATACTATGTGTGGAAAGCAAGAAAAAGACATGACATTTAAAGTGGGTTTGAAATTGGTCTTTGACATTCATATCTTTGACAACATCCTCTAATCACACAGTCAGTACATGATTGAAGTGTTTATATAAAGATGTCTTCATCAAAATGTCCTAGAAACCACTGTTATGCTGTAGAAAACCATAAATCCGAAAGAAAATGCTTTAGAGAAAACTGTTAGTCAAATGAAATGATAAATTGAATTTTGGAAAGACTACATTTTGTATGTGTTGTTGCAAAATTTTGTGCAAAATCCTACATAGGCCCATGTGAGAAAATGTCGTACACCGCGTGAAAAACCACACAATTATTCACTTTTTTGCATGAGGAATTGTGAAGGAAGAGGTGAAATCTTTAAACCTTTGTAGGAAAATGAGATTTCTCAAGAGAAAATCTAGAAATCTATATGAACGAATGCAACATAACCATTAAAAAGTAGAAAATAGAGCAGATGAGGCCAAAAAATTTGATTTCTTAGCCCCACGGTGGGTGCCAAAAATGTATGTGTGAATTGTGGACCTCAGATTCTCACACACAATTCAACATGGTCTTTACCTAAGAGATCATCTTGTAATGAGCATTGAATTGTTCATTTGAGAAATCCAATAGAGTGACCTGTAGCCTTCTAACTAGAAGGATTTTGCCTTTGCTCTCAGACTAAAAAGTAGGCAACCATACCTTTTAGCACAAATGATTTATTCAGCTAAATTAAAGTGCAACTAATCTAGATGAGATGCAATTCTAATCTAATAATAGAAAAAAAAACAAGTTAAGCTATATGATTGTATTTTAATCTATATGATATTAATGCAAAGAAAGAAAAGCTATGAGAATATTAAGCAAATGAGTATGCAATTCGACAGTAATTTGATGCAATTCAATTCCAACTTTTGTAATGAGGAATTAGATGCCTCTAAAATAGAATTCCCAAAATCAATCAACGGTTGAGATCAACTCAAATCAATGGTTAGGATTGAAGTTGAGATTTAGTGAGGATGGAAGATTCCTAGTGTCGGTGAGGTTAACTAACTCAAATCCTGAGTGTAATGAAAAGTTAATTGAAATTCACCTAAGTGTGAGAATAAGTGTATTAAGTCAATTCCAATTCAATAGATGGATCACTTGGATTTGTCATTCTTGAACTGAAGAGAAGGATTTGGTAGGTTATTTAATTTAATAAAAATGAGATATGACCTCATAAATGTATATTTTAATTAATTGAAAAATTAGATTCAATAATTGAAATGAAGACATTACTAAATTAAATACATTTAACCTAGTACATTATCTTTAGGAGATAATTTAATTTAATTAAAGTATAAACAATTTAACTTAAATTAAATCTAATCAATAGGTTTAATGTAGCTAGTTCAAGTTGATAATTTAGGAATTAAATAAATAGTGTGATTAATGCAGATTAGGGTTTTATAAATCTAACAATAAAGTCAAGTAGCAAGAATCACAATGAGAATTTCCTATTGAAATAGAGCTTTAGGGTTGATCAAATAGACCAGAACTGGTTATGATGGCAATGTGCCAATTTTGGGTTATTACAATAGTGACATCACATGTTAAAAAACAAGGGAGAAACGTATACAAGGATACTAGTATATAGAAGGAGAATCATGTACATGTAATAAATAATGATTGTAATGAATTTTTGTATTCCTTTTTCACAAATCATAAGACCTAGTGGGAGAGTTCACTCATTTTTGTATTGATACATGACAAAGTGTAAAGATGAAAAAAAAAATTTCCACTAATGTCAAAGGGGGTGATTGTTGGTATCTCCAATCTCTATTGTCTACTAGTGTCAATCACTTAGTCATTTATAAGGTAAAGTCAGATGGTCATCACTATGACTGAGCTACTATACGTAGGCCAAGTCATGTACATAGCAATTATATACCAAAAAATTGTATAGAAGTTGAGTAAAGTATGTTATATGGACCAAACTCATTCAATGACCAAGCAAGTTATTACCAACTGAGTATAGTTCAAAGTATATAAGTACTGACTAATATAATATGTGTCGAACATAGTATATATTAAGAATTAGGAAGTTAATAAAGATTTAGCACTAGCAATGTTGAGCACCAGTAACAATAGAGGTCAAGAAATACAAAGGTTTAGGAAAAATGATTATCAGGCCAACTTGGAAGGTATATTTAAGTTTTGAAGAGGTTTTATAGAAAATTTAATACTTTTTGAGGTTGTTATAGAATATTTACATGGCATGGATCACACATCCCCATGTGCATGTTCAAAAATTAGGATGAAGAGGCAAAACATGGAAAAATCTAGAAGACTCTTCATGAAATATTTATAAAGAAATGATCTTAACCTAGATTGAGAGAATGTGAGAGCTAAGAAAGTGGTTGTATGTGTACATGTGAAGAATAGAGAAGGAGATCATAAGTCATTCAAGGGTTCTATTATCATCTAACAGAGCAAGTGACTTATTCATAAGAGGTGAAAGTGGAATGGAAAGAAAAGAGTATCAAATTAGAGGAGAAGACTCAAAATCAACTTGCAGAGAAAAATGAGAGTCAAGTAGTAAGTCAATTTTAATAGGCTTGAATTAGGGTAAATCTCTTAACAAAGTGGTCTTAATAGATCTTTGTAAATCTCCTAATAGATTCTTTACTTAGTTGTAAGTGTCAAATCCTCTAACCAAGTGAAACCTAATAGTTTCTTAATTCTTTAATAGGACAAACTCCTCATGGAGTAGATCATATATTATGGTCAAACATTGTAACCTTAACTAGTTAAATTTATTACTGTAGTAGTGAAGATTTGAGGGTGTTATCCCCATGCCAATTTTACCTTTACCTTGGAGGGCTTTTGGGTAACAAATATTGTGTTATGTGTTATTAATTTCATGTATGTGATTGAATTGATTTAGATGTTACAACAAATTTATGTTTAAGGTATTACATGTATAAGTTATCATTGGATGTGGATGAACTAGAGAAAATGTATAAATTGTTATAGATCCTAATTCACCTCCCTCCCCCCCCCCCCCCCCCTCTCAGTATCTAGTTTACTCCTCCATACATAAACAAGATGTTCATATGGTAATGATGCAAGTGAATCTAATGCAAGAGACTCCCCTTAATACCATACACTCATAACAAAAACAAAGAAACAATAACAAATGCAAGAACAAATATGGACTTCTTATTATTGGCATAAATGCAAAATTATGAAATTCTCAATTACAATATGCTAACTAGCACCTTCATTACAAGAATTTGCAAGACAGTGTTGCGAACTATCATCCAGAGCTGTCTTAGACAATGTTCAAGCCTTTCTTAAATAGGCAGTTTTATTCCACCCAAGAAGGTTCTAGATGCTCAAACTTAATACCTAGGGCTGATAGACCCTAACAAGACACATAGAGTTAGCCAAACACATCTTTGACAAATTATTTTAGAAATTTTGGTAGCCCAACTTTCGAAGGCCATAGCTCATGATCCATTGCTCCAATTAGCTATTATAACCACTTTTCAGAAATGCCAACTCGTGATCTACATGCTTGAAACCATGCTAGTGCCCTTTCATCAAGTTTTTGGACCTCATTTGGGCACTCTAAGGCCTCCAATGGTAAGCCTAGAGATTTTTCTATAAATTTTTCCATTGAAAATCTGCAACAACTTCTCTAATACTAATGCTTGAGTAATGAGATTGTTATGGTAGGCTTACAACTCTAAAATCAACCTTCTTGTAGAAAATAAGAACATTCCATGCTTGTCTGAAAAACTTATTAAAAATAGTAAGTTCCCATAAATAGTAACCACCCTCTCTACTAGTCCTTATTAAAATAGAAAAGACTAAAAATAAAATATTTTTGGATGATGCAAGATTTCCCTTACACCCAAGATGCTCCTGCATCAGACACTCGAGATAATTTGAGAAGTGACCTCGTCACATCTTAGGTGTTTAGAGGAAAACCAAGATAGTTAACTTCCTTCTTTGCTATCCATGATGAATTCTCAACTGGCCTCCCTTTCGGTTTGACCAAATATTCCTCATAAGTTTTTTTTTGGTACTTTTGCCAATACAACTATCTAGTATCTCCTCAATCTCTTGTGTAGCCAAACTAGCTACTAGAATACTCCATTATGCTTCTACAACTTCATCTCCATCACCTCCTTCATAATACTCTATCAAGTCTAAAATATTAAATACTAGTGAAATATTCAATTCAGGAAGCAACTCTACTTCATACGCATTTCCAGAATCATGCCTCTTCACTCTCTTGCATGGTCCAAACTTCTTCATCTTCAACTTATTATATGTACCCACTAGAAAATGGTCCTTTCTAAAATGAACCATGGCTTTATCTCCAATATAAAATTCCTTATATCTCCTTTTCACATCTATATTAGCCTTATACTATGTATTCATCTTTATGGCATGCTTCCTCACCTCCTCATGGTGTTCTTCAAATGTTTAGTAAAATCTTTTACTTCAGCACTACTTATCTCTCCTTTATCCAATTGCCTCAGTTTAAAAGAATTTCTAGGACTACTCCCATATACAATCTAGAATGGTGATTTACTAGTACTCCTATTGATAGAATTATTATATGCAAATTTTACCTATGGTAAAATCATATCCCATCCATTTGGTTTAGCTCCAACCAAGCATCTCAACAAATTTCCCAAATTGTGATTCATAGCTTCTGTTTGTCCATCAGTATATGGATTATGTGATGAACTAAACTTCAAATCTATCTTCAACTTCCTTCACAATGTACACTAGAAATACCCAACAAATTTGGTCTCTCGATCTGAAACTATACTCTTTGGCAGACCATGCAATCTCACCACTTCTCTAAAAAACAACTTTGCTACATAAATAGCATCACTAGTCTTCTTACAAGGAATAAAATGTGCCATCTTTGAAAACCTATCAACCACCATGAAAATAAAATCATGCCCACACTATGTCCTTGGTAATCCAAGAACAAAATCCATGTTGATATCCTCCCACGAGTTCTTTGGTACAGGTAATGGCTGATACAACCTTGTATTCTTCTTTACTCCTTTCACCATCTGACATAATCTGCAACTTTGTACAATTTGATCACATCTTGCTATAATTGTGGCTAGTAATAATTTTTAGCAACCAAAGCTATAATTTTATCTCTACCAAAATGTCTAGCCAATCCTCTACTATGCTTCTCCTTGATGAGATTCTCTCTCATTGAACTTTTGGGAATGCACAACTAGCTTCCTTTGAACAATATATTATCTTGGATCATGAAATCCAACCACTTTTTCCTATCAAGTGTAACAAGTTTCAAAAACTCAACCCACTTTAAATGCCTTTGGTTCAATTTTCCTTGGCTATTCAAATAGTGCAAAACTTGATGATCAGTATATAAAACAAACTCCTTAGAAAGAAGATAGTGTCTCCACTTCTTCAATGCTTGAACTATATTACAAAATTTCTAATCATAAATAGAATATTTTCTTTTTGCATCATTCAACTTCCCACTAAAATAAGAAACAAGTCTACCTTCTCGACTCAAAATAGCTCCTGTTGTAGTACTACTAGCATCATAGTCTACTTGAAACACCTTGTTAAAATTAGGAAGTGCTAAAACAAGTTGTTCAATAATTTTTTGTTTCAACAAATTAAAAATCTTATTTTCTCCTATAGTCCACTTAAACTCTTTCCTATCCCCTCTCATTGTTTCAATCAAGGGTCCACAAATACTACTAAAACTTCTTATGAACTTTCTATAAAATGTAGCCAGTCCACGAAAAAGATCTTACCTCTATTTCACTCCTTTAGTAGGCCATTCAAGGATAACCTTCACTTTCTCTGGGTCAATTTTTAGACCTTATCTTGAGACTACAAATCCCAGGTACACCAACTCTTTCTTTACAAAACTGCAGTTCTTCAGGTTTATCAGCAACTTTTCTTCCCTCAACTTATAAAACACCTTTTGAATATGAATCAAATGCTCCTTTAATGTCTTACTAAAGATCAATATATCGTCTAGGTAAACAATGACACACTTACCATTAAACTCCTTTAGTACCTCATTCATGAGCCTCATGAAAGTGCTTGGTGCATTGGTTAGCCCAAAAGGCATGACTAACCACTCATATAGTCCTTCCTTTATCTTGAAAGTAGTCTTCCACTCATCACCTTCTCTAATACATATTTGATGGTACCCATTCTTTAGATCTATCTTTGTGAAATACTTCTCTCCACTCAAATAGTCCATAATATCATCCATCCTTGCCAATGGAAATTTATACTTTATAGTGATCTTGTCGATAGCATGAGAATCTGTAAACATCCTCCATTATCCATTCTTCTTTGGTGCTAATACTATTGGTATAGCACATGGACTTAGACTCTCTTGAATAAACCCCTTCTACAACAACTCATGAACTTGCATGTTCAACTCTTCACTTTATGTTGATGTCCTTCTGTGTGCTGCCTTATTTGGAAAACTGGCTCCTAGAACCAAATCCATCTGGTGATTGATCTTCCTCATTGGGGGCAATCCATTAGGTACATTATTAGATACAATACATTATTGATCTTCCTCATTGGGGGCAAGTACCTCCTCTACTTCTTCTTTATTATCTTTAAGAATTATAGCAAAACACATATGCTCATGCTTCATACCTTTAAGAAACTCTTTTCCATCAACAAAACATATTCTGGTAGCATTACATACCTTTTCTTCTTTATACTTCAATGGCTTCAATTTATGTTTCACTCCATCCTTAGTTAGAGTGTAGGTGTTTTCTCGCCCATCATGTATAGCATGCCTGTCAAACTACCATGACCTACCCAACAACATATGACATATGTCCATAGGTATGATATCGCATAGTACTTCATCCCAGTAGCTTCCAATCTTGAACTTCACTAAGCATTACTCACTGACCATGACCTTGTGGTCATCTTGCATCCAAGCAATATGCCATGGATGCAGGTTTTTCTACCTCTTTAGCTTCAACTTGGTGACCATCATCTCTAACACTAGATTGTTAGTACTTACACCATCAATGATCACATCACAACACTTATCTTCACATCTACACCTTGTGTGAAACAAGCTCCTTCTTTGCTCAGGCTCATTCTCACCACTCAGCAGGACTCTTCGGTTAACTAGGAATTCTCCTCTTTTAGCATCTTCAGAATGTGAGGATTTGGCATCTTCATCAACATGTGCAACTCTCACCTAACCTTCTAATCTTTTGGTTTGTCCTTCCTTGGCACTGGGTAAATTCAAATGCTCTATGCCCTTCTTTTCTGTAGTGAAAACATTTTCCATAGAAGCCTCCTCTTCCAGATCCTTGTCCTCTACCTCTTCCTCTCTGATATTTATTGTTCTGATCATGGAAATGATTAAAATTGTTTTCCTTTTGGTTTTGACTACTACTTCCAACCTCATCCTTATTCTTTTGATCATCATTATGACTACCATAAGATCATCCACTAGATCTTCTACCATGACCTCTTCCACTGTTCTTATTCTCAAACTTCTTGCTCAGTTTCTCCTCAACTCTTAGGGAAAACTAGTATGCCTCCTCAATACTACACATTCAAACTAGAATTAGCTCATCCCGAATGTTGGGCCTTAACCCATTAAGATAATAGGCAACTTTCTCCTTATCAGCTTCTACATGCCCGGTTCTAATGAGAAATCAATAGAGCTCTTTGGTATACTCTTGAACAAATTTTCTTGCTTGCTTTAACCCTTGCATCTTCTTCAATAGATCAAGCTCATAATCCATGAGAATGAATTGTCACTTCAATTTATCTTTCATCCAATCCCATTTTCTGATTTTGTCCTTTCCCTTTCTATTTCACTCCAATTGAACCTCTTGCCACCAAATCTTTGAATGTCACTTTAGTTTTGCCTTTGCAAACTTGACCCTATCATGATTATCAATATCTTCAAAGTACTCCTCTAGTTCATTGATCTAATTGATTAGCTCCTCTGGGAAAAGATTTCTCAAAAATGTGGGAACCTAAAACTTAAGTCTTTTTCCAATCTTAGAGATGGCCCTAAAAGCCTCTCTTCCTCTAGATTTAGAATTGCCTCTACTTCGACATTTTCTTTTACTTCATCCTCATCCTCACTTTCATCTCTTATTGGAAGATTCATTCCTCTACAACTCTTCTTCCACACTCTCTTTGTGGAGGCATTTTCACGCTTTTTCTGAAACCTTAGTGCAAACTGCCTCACAATCAACAATCTATCTACACACTTAGCCCAAACCATAGTCCTGATGTAAACTATCTCATAGTCAATGATCTATCCAAAAACTCAAAAACTCTAGCTCTAACACCACTTGATGCAGGAGACTCCCCTTAATACCATAAACTCATAACAGAAACAAAGAAACAACAACAAATATGAGAACAAAATATGGACTTCTTATTATCACCACAAATAAGGAATTACAAAATTCTCAATTACAATATGCTAACCCAAATGGGCACCTTCATTACAGTAAACTACAAGACGGTGCTGTAAACTATCACCCAGAGCTATCCTAGAGAATGTTCTTCCTTTTCTTAAATATATAGTTTTATGCCACTTGGGAAGGTTCTAGATGCTCAAACTTAATGCCTAGAGCCAGTAGACCCTAACAATAAACATAGAGTCAGTCAAATACATCTTTGTTAGATTATTTTAAAAATTTTGGTGGCCCAACTTTTGAAGGCCATAACTCACGAACCGTTGCTCCGATTGGCTATTATAAGCACTCTTCAAAAATGCTAGCTCCTGATCTATAGGCTTGGAACCATGCTAGCACCCTTCTCTCAAGTTTTTGGCCCTCATCCAGGCACTCTATGGCCTCCAACGGTGAGCCTGAAGATTTTTCTATAAATTTTCCCACCAAAAATTTGCAATAACTTCTCTGATACTAATGCTTGAGTAATGAGATTTTTTTGGTAGGCTTACAACTCTAAAATGAACCTTCCTATAGAAAATGAGAAAATTTTGAGCTCATATGAAAAACTTACTAAAAATAGTAAGTTCCCATAAATAGTGACCACCTTATTTAGTAGTCCTTATTAAAATAGAAAAGACTAAAAATAAAATATTTTTGGGTGATGCAAGATTGCCCTTACACCTAGGATGCTTCTGCATCAGAATCCTAGGTGTAAGAGAAATCTTGCATCATCCAAAAATATTTCCTCTTTTTTCTTGAATAAGGGTTATCTCAGTATAGAGTTGTTGTTTTTGGAGTCTTTCTACTTAGTAAGTCATTCATATGAGCCCAAAATGTCTTAATTTTAAAGGTGGAGGTTCATATTAGATATATCAACCTACTAGTTGAGTCTTAGTGCTATATCATGAGTAGCGATGAAGTTATTATGGATTTTTGGTATGTACTTTCAGTAAAAAAACTTTAGGCTTAGTTTTAAAGGCCTTAGTAGCCCAAGATAGGCTCCAAAATGGGGTCGATTGGATCTTACACAAGTCAATCCCTATAGATTAGAAGCTAAGGATTATATAATGGAGTTATAATAGACAATAAGAGAAATTATTTTCATGTTATGGTCTTCCAAAGTTGAGCCAACTATGATTTCCAAAATAAATGTCATAATTGATTTGAACCAACCCTGTATGTAATTTTAGAGTCAATTGACCTCAAAGTTTAGGGTTTGATGTCTAGAAACTTCTTGGGTTGTGTAAAATTATTTATATAAGGAATGCTCATATATTGCCTAGGATAGCTTTGGGTGATAGTTCACAACTCTATCTTGTAAATCATAGTAAGGAAAGTGCCCATGTGGGTTTGCATATTGTATTTCAAAATTTAGTAATTCTACATTTGTGACAATAATAAGAAGCCCATATTTTGTTCTCACAAACTATTCTAGTTTCTCTATTTATGTTATGTCTTTATGGTATTAAGGGGAGAACCCTTTATCAAGTGGTGTCAAAGAAGAAATTCCTAAGTGTGTAAGTATATCACTGACTATGAGGAACTTTGTACTAGGATCCTAGTTTGGGCCAAGCATGTAGATAGATCACCAATTGTAAGGTAGTTTTCAATAGGCTTTCAGTGAAAGCACAAAATTCCTCCACAATGAGAGTGTGGTGGAAGGTCCATATGTGTTTCACTTGAGGGATTTAGAGCCCTCAATGAAAGATGCAAGCATTTGAAGAAAAAATTTGTGAATGAATAAATCTTTCCATAAAAGATTAAAGTGAGGATGAAGAAGAAGAAGAAGAAAATGATAAAGAAGAGACAACTATGAACCCACAAGAAGATAGGCTTTTTAGGATCATCTCCAAGATTGGAAAAAGTCATAAGTTTAAGGTTCTCATATATTTGAAAAATCTTAGCCTAGAGGACATGATTGATTGCATCAATGAATTTGAGGAATAATTTGAGTATGAAGATATTGAGAGTCCTAATAGGGTCAAATTTACGAAAGCCAAAATAAAGGGTCATGTGAAGATCTAGTGTTAGGAGATTCAATTGAAGAAAAATAGAAGAGGAAAGGACAAAATTAGAAGATAGGACCAGATCATAGCTAAGTGAAAGTGAAAATTCATTCATGTGGATTATGGGCTTGATCTATTGAAGAAAATGCACGGGTTGAAGCAAGTGGAAATATTTGTTTAGGAGTATATTGAGGATTCCTATAGGGTTCTCATTAGAATAGGACATGCAAAAGATGAAAAGGAGAAAGTTTCTAGACCTTAATAGGTTGAGGCCAAGTATTCAGGAGGAACTGTGTCTAGTTTGAAAGAATAAAATTTGAAGAGACATATTATTTTTTCCTAAGAGTTGGAAAAAGTAAAACAAGAAGTTTGATAACAAGAATAGTGGTAGAGGTCATGGTGGAAGATCTAGAGGATGGTCTTATGGAGGCCAAAATGAAGATCCAAAGAAGAAGTATGAGGCCAATAGTAGCAGCCATAACTAGATGCTAAACAATTTCAATCAATCTAATGATCAGAATAAAGATCATAGAGGAAGAGGAAGAGGGCAAGGATAGTAGAGGAGGTTTTTTATGGAACTTTTTTTAACTATGGAAAAGAAGGGTATAGGGAATTTGAGTGCTCTTAGCACTAAGGAATGACAAATAGGAGAACCGAAGATCAAGAAAGCATTGTCTATGTTGATGAAGATGCCAAATCATCACATTCTAAAGATATCAAAAGAGGAGAAATCCTAGGTAAAAAAAGAGTCCTACTAAGTGGTGAAAATTAACCTAATCAAAGAAGGAGCCATTTTCACACAAAGTGAATATGTGAAGATAAGTATTGTGATGTAATCATTAATGGTGGTAAAACTGATAATCTAATGTTAGAAAATATGTTCATAAAGTTAAATCTAAAGAGGTAGAAAACCCATGTCTATACCATAATGCATGGGTGTAGGATGAACACAAGGTCATGGTCAATTAACAATTCTTTGCGAAATTCAAGATATAGAGCTACTAGGATGAGGAGCTATGTGATATAATACTTATAGATATATGTCAGATGTTGCTACATAGGCCATGGAAATTTGATCAACAAGTTTTACATGGTGGGTCTACAAATAGCTATACTCTGACAAAGGATGGAGTGAAACATAAGATAAAGCCATTGAAGGATACAAGTGAAAATGTATGTAGTATTGCTAGAGTATTTTTTTCTGGAAATAACTTCCTAGAGGGTATGAGGCATGAGAAGATTATTTTTTTTGTAATTCCAAAAGATGGTAAAGAAAAAGTCAAAGATGTGCCTGTAGAAGTTGTAGATTGGTTGGAGGAATTTTTAGATAGTGTATCTAATAATGTCTCTGATGGATTACCACTAGTAAGCAAGATCAATCACCAAATACACTTGATTCCAAGATCCAGTTTTCCAAAAAAGGAAGTGCACAAAATTACACCAATAGAAAGTAAAGAGTTGAACAGACAAGTGCATGAACTGTTGCATAAGGGGTTGATTTGAGAGAGTATGAGTCCATGTGTTGTACCCATAGTATTAGCACTAAAGAAGAATGGAGGATGGAGAATGTGTATAGATTCTTGATCTATCAACAAGATCACAATCTAATACAAATTTCTATTACCACAAATCGATAATATTGTGGAATATTTGAGTAGAGCTATGTATTTCATAAAGATAGATCTAAAGAGTGGATACCATCAGATTCAGATCAGAAAAGAAGATGACTAGAAAATTGTCTTCAAGAAAAGGGAATGATTGTACAAGTGGCTAGTCATGCCTTTTGGGCTAACTAATGCACTAAGTAATTTCATACAGCTCATGAATGATGTACTAAAGGAATGTTTGGTAAGTTTCTCATTATTTATCTAGATAAAAAAAAATTAGTTAGACATTGGAGGAGCATTCTATGCACATTTGTATGGTGTTTGATAAGTTGAGGGAAGAGAAGTTGTTCATAAATTTGAAGAAGCATAGTTTTGTGAAGGAGATGATGTACCTAGGATTTTTAGTTTTAGCATAAAGTCTAAAAATATTCCCTTAGAAAGTGAAGGCTATGCTTGAATGGTCTATACCAAAGAGTGGGAATGAGGTAAGGTCTTTTCATGGAATGGCTAGTTTTTACAGAAAGTTTATTATATGTTTTAATAGTATTTGTGGACCCTAGATTGAAACAATGAGAGCATAGGAAATAATTTAAGTGGATTGTTAGAGAAAATAAGTTTTAATTTGTTGAAAAAAAAGTTATAGAGCTATATGTTTTAGCACTTCTAGATTTTAACAAGGTGTTTCAAGTAGACTATGATTCTAGTGGTACTACAATAGGAGTTGTTTTGAGATAAAAAGGTAAGCTTGTTGATTATTTTAGTGATAAGTTGAATGATGCCAAAAAAAAAGTATTATGTTTAAGATTATGAATTTTATGCTATAGTTTAGGAATTGAATAAATGTAGATATTGTATTCTTCCTAAGGAGTTTTTTTTGTATACTAATCAGCAAGATTTACAATATTTGAATAGTCAAGGAAAATTGAACCAAAGGAATTTGAAATGGGTTGAGTTTTTGCAAAGTTATACATTTTTTTTGAAACACATCAGTGGGAAATCTAATGGAGTTGTAAATACTCTTAGTAGGAGAATTTTTTTGCTAAGAAAGATGTATATTGAGGTGGTTGGGTTCAAGGAACTCAATAATTTTCATTCAAAGGATCCTAATTTATATAAATCTTTGAAAGATTAGACATAACCTATTACTCTTGACAAGACAAAATGATTAGATTTCATAATCTAGGATGGAATAATATTCAAATGAAGCCAGTTACAATGCATTCTAAGAACTTCTATGAGAGAGAATCTCATCAAGGAGAATGATATTGGAGGATTTTATAAACACTCTCGTAGAGATAAAACTATTAATTTGGTTACTGAGAATTGTTAGTGGCCACAATTGCAACAAAATGTGAAGAAGTTTGTGCAGAGTTATAGAGTATGTCAAATGGAAAAAGAAGTAAAGAAAAACATGGAGTTATATCAAGCATTACCTAAACCTAAGAAGCCATGGGAAGATGTCATTATATGAAATATGGAGGGATGAGATAACCAGGTCCAATGGTACACCCAACAAGCCAACCACCTACAAAAGTAAACATAGTGGAAACAAACACCAAATAATAACAAACTTGAGAGATAGAGGAACAAGTTCTTTAATATATTCATCCAATAATTAGATACATGCCCATTTGTAAGGCCTTCTAGGTTATGGCCACATTACAATAAAATTTAAACTTCAATGATCAAACTTTTCATCTTAGTTTTCTTTTGCTCCTACTAGGCTTCTACCTTCTAAATTTTGTCCCCTCAAGCTCTATCAAAGACCTCTTTAAATACATACATGGCCAAAATTTGTCCTATTGCAATACAACCAAAATAAACTCTCATATTAAATGCTAAAACAAGCCACAAGTTAGCTCTCAAAAAATGCCTATCAAAAAATTAAATGCAAAGGTCGGCTCCAACAAGAAACTACACACAAACAACTTGGCAAATGAAGACCAAGAAAAATTTTGCAACTCAGAAAACTCAACAATGCTTGAAAACCAAAGGCACTCAACATCTAAACAAGCTTGACAACCAAAGAAACTTGAAACCGAAACAAACTTGATGACCAAAAGATAACTCAACAGCCAAGGAGAGCTTGACAACCAAAGAATGCTTAACAACTACATAATGACTCAGCAACCAAGGAACACTTGGTGACCAAAGGATAACTCAATAGCAATTGTGAACTTGACAATTACTACAAACTCAACATTAACTAAGAAACTTGAAAATGAAAGAGATTGCAACTCAACAACAACAAGAAAGAGGGAAAATATGTAGGATAGCAGTGCAACCAATGATGCTTTTGTATCAAACAACTGAGGTTGAAAGAAATGATTCTCCTAAATTATTGAGATGTCACAACTTGAGCTGAATCCAACTTAGATTGAGAAATCCATGTAGCATCTTCCATTGGTTTATTCTTCCACTTTATCAAATACTCATAGTAATATTTTCCTCTTATTTTTTTACCAACTCTTTGACCTAATATAAGTTCAATCTCTTCATTCTACTTCTTAGGATAATCATCTAATACAAAACTTCATCATCTAACTCATGATACTTGTATAAATCAAAAACATTGAATATAAGAGATATATCCATGTCATCAAGTAACTCAACTTCATAAGCATTACCACTATCAAACTTCTTCAAGATCTTACATGGTCCAAACTTCTTCATCTAAAACTTATTGTATGTTCTAATAGGAAATTTTTCTTTCTTCAAATGAACCATCACCTCATCACCAACTTAGAAAACATGATCTCTTGTAGACTTATTACCATTCTCCTCATCCTTCAGATTACTTTGATCCAACTTCAGCTTCGCTTCCTTATGCAAAGACTTGATGAAATTAGCAAGCTCTTCTCCTACTTCACTTCTCTTCTCTTCACCAGTAATATCCCTTAAATTTGATATTCCTCTAGGCTACATTCCAAGAACAATCTCAAAAGGTGTCTTCCCTATACTCCTATTAATAGAATTATTATATGCAAAC
The DNA here is from genome assembly GCA_028749045.1 of Cupressus sempervirens. Classification (NCBI taxonomy): domain Eukaryota; kingdom Viridiplantae; phylum Streptophyta; class Pinopsida; order Cupressales; family Cupressaceae; genus Cupressus; species Cupressus sempervirens. Next base: position 190,268,028 of record CM053791.1, on the reverse strand, counting down.
TCATCTTTTGCTAATACCATTTCCCAATTATGTGATTCATTTCCAATTAAGTATCTCAATAAATTACCCAAGCTTCTATTCACAACCTTTGTTTATCCATCTATCTCTTGATGGAAAGTAGAACTATACTTTAACTTAGCACCCATCTTCTTCCACAAAGTCTTCCAAAAATAAGCAAAAAACTTACTATATCTATCAGAAATAATAGTTTTTGATAATCCATGCAATCTCACAATCTCTTTAAATAAAATCTCAGCAACAAGCTCAACATCTAATGTCTTCTTACAAGGTATAAAATGGGCCATCTGAGAAAATCTATCCACAAAAACAAATATAGAATCATATCCCTTTACTACTTTAGGCAATCCAAGAACAAAATCCATACTGATGTCACTTCGAGGTTTCTCAGGAATAGTAATAGGTGTATAGAAACTAGTATTCTGACTTACTCCTTTTGCAACTTGACAAACTACACAACTCTTCACAAACTTTTGAACATCCTTATACATATGAGGCTAATAAAACTTATCTTTTAACAAACTCAATGTTTTTTCAATTTTGAAATGTCCAACCAATCCACCACTATACTTTTCCTTAATCAAATTCAATCTGATAGAACTCTTAAGAATACACAATTGAATACCCTTAAAAAAATACGTTCTTGAATAAAATATTCATCAAACTTACTTGGTTGTTCTATCAAACTAGCTTCTTTGCACTCTCTCCACACCTCAAAAAAATCAAGATCAAAATAATATAACTCCTTCATCTCATCAAAACCAAGAACTTCAACCTTCGTCTTGATTAGCAAAGAATGTTTTCTATTCAATGTATCAACAACTCGATTAGTGACTCTACTCTTATGCTTAATCACAAACAAAAAATTTTACAAATACTCAATGCACTTCATATGTCTCTGATTTAACTTTATATGTTTACTTCCCAAGTATTGTAAAGCTTTATAATTAGTATACAACGCAAACTCCCTAGGAATCAAATAATGTCTCCATTTCTTCCATGCTTGAACAATAGCATAAAACTCTTGACCATACACATGATAATTCCTTTAAGCATCATTCAACTTCTCACTAAAGAAAGCAATACGTTTACCTTCTTGACTTAGTACAACTCCTGTTGCACTACCACTTGCATCACATTCATCTTGGAATACCTTATTGAAATTAGGTGATGCTAATATAGGTAACTCAACAACCTTTTGTTTCAACATCTCAAAACTATTATCATCTCCATCTGTCCACTTGAATTTATTTTTGTTTCCTCTCATTGTCTCAGTCATAGCATTACAAATAGAACTAAAATTCTTTATAAACTTCCTATAAAAACTAGCCAAACCATGAAATGATCTTACCTCACCCACATTTTTAGGTGTAGGGCACTCCAAAATTTCTTTAACCTTCTCAAGATCCATCTTCAAACCATTAGCTAAAATAACAAATCCCAAATACACAATCTCCTCTTACATAAAAGAACACTTCTTTAGATTAATCATCAATTTTTCTTCTTTTAATCTTTGCAATACAATTCTAACATGCTCAAGATGTTCTTCCTTTGTCTTACTGAATATCAAAATATCATCCAAATAAATAATCACAAACTTACCCAAGAATCTCTTCAAAACTTCATTCATCAACCTTATGAAAGTACTAGGTGAAGTAGTCAAATCAAAAGGCATTACCAACCATTCATATAAAACATCTTTTTTCTTAAAAGTAGTCTTTGATTCATCAACTTCTATGATTCTGATCTTATCATAGCCACTCTTCAAATCAATTTTGATAAAATATTTTCCTCCACTCAAATAATTTATTATGTCATCAATCCTCAGCATAGGAAACCTATATTTCATTGTGATCTTATTAATAGCTATGTAATCAATAAACATTCTCCATTCTACATTCTTCCTAGGTGATAATATGGACGGTATAGGACATGGACTCAAACTTTCTCTAATCAAACCTTTCTCCAATAGCTCATGCACTTGTATGTTAAGTTCTTCGTTCTCTGCAGGTGTCAATCTATATGGTGTTTTATTTGGAAAAGTAGCTCTAGGAATCAAATCCATACAATGAATTATACTTCTCTTTAAGGTAAACCATCAGGTATATCCTCTACAATAATGTCTTTACACTCATTTAGAAATTCTATAATTTCTACTAGTACTCAATCAATACTACAAATTTATATTGTCACTTAGTCTCCACTAACTAGTGCTCAGCTAACACTATTTTTTGATGCTCGGTTGCTACTCGAACAACTCTGTCTCCTAGGGATTATAGAAAAAAATACTTGATTCTTCCTCATTTCCTTTTCAAATTACTTTCCATTAACCATGCAAATTCTGATAGTAGTACACTTAACCTTATTTGGAATTTCAATCAAAGGTAGAAATATTTTCTTTTTCTTATTCACCTAAATAGTATATTGATTCAATATTCCATCATGTATAGCATATCTATCATATTTCCAAGGTTTTCCAAACAAAATACGACAACAATAGATAGGCATAATATCACACAAAACTTCATCAAAGTAGTGTCCAATCTTGAACTTCACAATACATTGTTCACTTACCAATATCTTATGCTCATCTTTGATCCATGAAATATGAGAAGGTTTAGGATGCTCCAACCTCTACAAATACAAACTTGTAACCAATTCTTTTGATGCCAAATTTGAAGAACTTCCAGTATCAATGATCACCTTGCAACAATTTCCAACCATCTTACATCTGGTCTTGAAAAAACTTCTCCTTAGGATAGGTTCCTCATCATTTCCCTTATTACATAAGGTTCTTCTTAGCATCATATTTTCTCTAGCCTTAGACCCACTAGGTGAACCCTCAATGTCTCCTTGAACCACAATATTTCTATTTCCTTGCCCACTTTCAGAAGATCTACACTCAAAAGATCTATTCCCTTCTTTACTACATCTAAAACTATTACCACAAAAACCACCTCTAGACTAAGAATTACCTCTTCCTCAGTAAGAACAGTACCTCCTTATTAGGGATCATCACCTTTCTACTTATTCTTTCCTTTATCATCATTCTTCCATTCATCTTTTCCCTTATCTTGCACATAACTATCACATTTTTCACCTTCTCTATAAGATATACCTCTGCCTCTCTAGAATCTTCCACCTCTACCTCTTTTTCTTTATTCATGCTTCTTTGTCACAATTTTCCCACCTTTCAAGGCATATTGATATTCTTCCTCCACACTTTCCAATTTCAAAAAACTTATCTCATCTTGAATTCTAGATCTCAATCCATTTATGTACCTTACAATTTTCTCAACATCATCATCCACATGTCCAGATCTGATGTCCAATCTATAGAATTCCATAGTATACTTCTTCATAGTCATGTCCCTTTGTTTCAAATTTTTCATTTTTCTTAACAAACTAACTTGTTAATCAGTAGGAAGAAACTTGTTCTTTACCTTGTTCATCATCTTCAGCCAAGTCCTAATCTTTTCCTTTCCTTTAATTTGACTATCAATTTACAAATGCTCCCACCACAGTGAGGCATGTCCTTTTAATCTTGTAATTGCAATATTCACCTTCCTTTTATTAGGAGTTTTTTTATACTAAAAGAACTCCATTTCAAAGATCCAATCCAACACATCATTGGTATCCAATTTTCTAACAACTTCAACTACAGCCTTAGAATTTTCCTTAAATAACACTCTCAACAACCTTGCCTCATCTTGATCTTCTTCATGTTCTAGATTAGGGTTTGGTTTTGCTACTTCATCAGCACTCACATTATCAAGATCCACTCCTCTTCTTTAGGTTGTCTCTACAATATATAAGGTGGCTACAATTTATCTTAATGTATCCAACATGACATTGTCACCATTTCCTCTACCTCAAACCATCTTTATGATGAGGTTCCTAGAAGATTGTAACCCTCTGCAAGTTATACGTCAAATCCATGGATTTGTAACCCTACAACCCAAATCAACTTAGGGTTCTACATGATCCAATCTCTAAAAGGATGAACCTTGATCTCTAATACCACCTAACATAGGGAGGGATGAGATAACTAGGGTCAATAGCACACCCAACAATCCAACCACCCATAAAAGTAAATAAATCAAAATCAAACACCAAATAACAACAAACTTAGGAGATAGAGAAACAAATGCTTTCATAAATTTATCTAATAATCAGATACATGCCTATTTGTAAGACCTTTTCACAATCAAATTTGAACTTCAATGATCAAACTTGGCATCTTACCTTTCTTTTGCTCCTACTACACTTCTACCTTTTAAATTATGTCCCCTCAAGCTCTACCAAAGACCTCTTTAACTACATGCATGGCCACAAGTTGGCCTGATGCAATACAACCAAAATAAACTCTCATATTAAATGATAAAAAAATACACAAGTCGGCTCTCAACAAATACCTATCAAAAAATTAAATACAAAGGTCAACGCCAACAAGAAACCTAACCTAGACAAATTGACAAATGAAGACCAAGAAAAATGTTGGAACTCAGCGAACTCAACAATGCTCAGCAACCAAAGGTACTTGACATCCAAACAAGCTCAAAAACCAATGGAACTCAGTAGCCAAAGGAACTCAACACCTAACTGAACTTGACAACCAAAAGATAACTTGACAACTGAGGAGAGCTTGGCTACCAAAGAATGCTTGGCAACTATAGGATGACTCAACAACCAAGGAACACTTGATGAGAAAAAGACAACTTGGTAGGAACTGTGTGTTGGAAATATAGGATAGGCTAGGTTACTAAGGGGGGAGGGGTGAATTGGGAATTAATAAAACTTAATCTTATTTCACCAATTAATCCTTTATATATATTCTGATCTAATTGCATGCATGAATAACTAAAATTATTAAAACATTCATAACACTTTAACACAAGATATGGTGACCTAGAAACCTTCCAAATAGAAAGTAAAATAGGGGTGGGGATGATACCCACAACCTTTAGTACTCTAGTATAAAGTTACTTAGTTAAGGCTTATAATTGATCACTTCTAATGATCTTCCCTGAGCAATAAGGACTGCTAGATCCATCTTGCTAAAGGATTTACAAAACATACAATGAGGTATAAATTTGGTAAAGAGATTTGCAAAAAAACTATTAAGTCTACCTTGTAAAGGGATTTAATTGTTCTACCTATTAGGATGAACTAGTGATTGATCTCTGATCTACAACTCTAATTTGCTGGTTGAGATTCCTTTGGAATGTAATGATTACCTTGTTGTGATAGATAAATCTTTGCTGCTCTTTATACTACTTGAAGCCCTTTTACTTCTCACTTCTTCTCTCTATATTTATTTCATTACTTGTTCTACTTGTTTTGGATGTGATATAATACATTACATATATCAATCCAAAATACAAACATCAAAGTTGGCTACAATACAAGTTTTACCAAAATACACAAAGTCGGCTCAATTGCTAGTATCTGGTTTCTAAAAACAAACTCAATGAGGTTTTGATACTTGACAAACATTATCAACACTCAGCATCATCATACTCTTAGTAGACATAGAAGCTTAGTTCATACTAATCACTTCCAAGTAGTATGAACTCAGTTAGCACTGGTGACTCAATGAATATTGTGAAACTTGACATATAGACTAAATCACTTGGTTGATGGTTCCTGGCTTGGTCAACTCTTGATTCACAATATTGATGTTGTGATCTCAATAAATACTGGAGACCTCGGCTTGCATTGTTCAACTAGATAGTTTGCTTTAATATTCAACAACATAGTAGAAATTATTTGATGTGAACTGAATATTAATTTTGGAGCTCGGTAGCAACTATAGAACTTGGTAGAACCTAAATTACTTGGTTAACACTAAAATCTACAAGATAAGCTTAGTAGTTGCTAACCATTTTGACTAAGTGTAAGTCACTAATAAAAAAACTTGATCATAATGTCAACAATCTCCCCCTTTGGTATTAGTGACAAAAACACTTATCAATCAAAAAATTGAATTCTCAAAATTTCAAGTTCAAAACAATCTTTAGTCTTCATCTTGCATCTTTAACTTGGTAACATACTCTATTTTTGAGATTTTTAAAAATTGCTTTTGTAAGAGATTTTTTTTGATTAGTTGTACATGAATATTATGTTGCTCCCCCATATATATATCATATATCATACTTTACTTTCTATATACATATATCTCATATCTTTATCTTCTCCCCTTTTATATCACATCTTCTCCCCTTTATATATCACATATTATATTACATCTTCTCCCTCTTTTGATATAAATGCCAAAGGTGTATGATAGATGGTAATGCCAAAATGTGACAAGAAATTAGAATGTACTTTCAAAATCAATGTCATTGTCTTGTCCCAATTTTCTTGTAAAACCTTGCTTGCATGCAATGCAATCTGTACTTTTCTTGATAACTCCATCATGTGACCAACTATGAAGAAGTTATTATCATGGATGAGAGTTTTGTCATGTGCAATGCAATGCATCCATATTTTAGGGAATCGTGTTTTGGATGTCTACAAGTGTAGCCTTAATCTTGGCTTCTTCCCTTAGTAATTTTTCTTGTATATTAGTTAGAAATCTTATCTTTGAGTAGTGAGCAGAATTGTAGCTTGGGTCAAGTGACAACTCGTGTGCACTTTCCTTCAAGTCTTCATCTATTTTAGATAATTTGTCCTTGATTTCTTGAGTGAATATAGATGTATCATATAACTTGTTGAAAAATGAAGTTACATTATTTGCAGAGGTTTCCAATGAACTAAGAATTGTAGACAATTCTACTTGATATATTATACTTTTCAGTGCAACATGTTCCAATACTTTATCTTCAAATTTTTTCTCTGTTCTTTATAACAACTTTTCTTGTCCATTCAAATCTTCATTTAGTTTGTAAAAGTCTACTAACTAAACCATAATGGGTTGAGTACTATCAACCTCAGTATTTAGTGCATCTACAAGTATGTTCTTTACATCTTCTAGCACTTGATTTTCTCTGTTTTTCTCTTCTCTAAGCTTCTACTACTTAGCTTTCTTCTACAATAGCTCACCTATGATGTTCATCTAATCAGGATTTAGAGTAGAGATATCCCAATTTAGGATAACTATTTCCTCATCAAGATCAATGTCTTCTTCTTTACCTTTCACTTTTGTTGAAACTTTTCTTCTTGGTTGAGGCTTGCTCTTAGCAATCTTTGTACTAACTATTTGCATACTAGGAATAATAAGAATATTAGAAATAGAAGGCATAGAAAAAAAAAAGTGGATATTGCACTAATAGTAGGAATACCCAGTTGTTGTGTAGCCAAATCTGATGATGGAGGAAGCACTTGTTGCTTGGTAGATGAAGTGATGACCATTTTAGTCAATATAGTACTTAGTTGAATAGATGCAGAGATTGGTTGGGTGCATGATGTTGTATTGGTTGCCACAACTAGCTTGGTAGAGGATTTCTCTAAGCATGATGGCATTAATTTTTTTCTTAGAGAGTGAGGAAATGATGCCATAACTACTATTGCAATTCTCTCTGGGTTAGTCTCCTCAATGCTTTGAATCTTAGGGAGATTCTCCTTAGTAGCTTCCTATTCTTGTTCCTCATCATCCTAATTTACATCATCTACTTCTATATCTTCTTCATCATTATTTTCATCTTCATCCTTGTCCTCTTCATCATCAATGTCACTAAAATGAACAACAAAATCACTATGTTGATGAATATTATAGATATTCTTCCATGTAGTTGTAGTTGTCTTCACCACATGTTCAATGTCATTAACCAATATCAGAAAAGTGTTGAATTTTAGAGTGAGTCTTTCTTCATTTTTCTTTAAGGAAGCTTTCACCTCTTTATCACTAAGACTCGGCATGAGTTGCCTCAAAGTCTATTCAAATATATCTTTAGTAGTTTTCCTAGCATTTTCCCATCTAGGCTTGATTCTTTCCATAAGTTTAATAAGAATTTGTTGTACAAGTTGATCAAGTGAGTATTTCCATTTACCTAGTTTTGACATTAGCATGTCTTCAATTTGCTTCTTCTCATCCGCATTCCTTGTCTCATATCTGAGAGATTTGAAGTTGTCCATGCTAGCTCTTGTAATTTAGGTGGAAGTCTTTTGAAAATAATCTCCTCTACAACTTCTTCAACTAATTTAAATTTCATTCTAGATTTGGATGCTCTTCTTATGAATATTGTAGTAGATGACTTTATAGGTTTGGTTATGATAACCTTACCCTTTTTCTTGATAGGCTCTTATTCTTCATATTTTTTTTTCTTCTATCTCATCTTCTACATTATCTTTTTTAACATCATATGCTTTTCCTTTTGTCAATAGGAGAGTAGAACTTGCTTGCCTCAATTTTTCTATCCTCTTCTTTCCTTTGTTGACTACTTGAGGAAGCCTAATTTCAAGTTCTATTCTTGTTGTGGCTTCATCAAAAGTACCAAAAGATGTGGCCTTAGATCCACAGGTTCATTCAATAATGCTTCAATGATATCCTTAGTGTCATCAATATTAACCTCATAGCTTAGAGGCTTAACCCATAACTCCAGGTTTGACTACCTGAATATACACTTTGTCATAGTCTACCATGAAATAAACATCATCCTTGTAATATTCTAAAAGTTTCTTAGGAATTCTAAATCTGCTATTCATCTTTTCCTTGAATGAATCAAAGTAATTGTCTATGATATTGACAAAGTTCTCATCCATCTCTGCTATATATTCATTAATCTGATATAGTGTTGGTACATCTTTTCTCCATATGACTGGACATTTTGAAGGGAAAAAAATTTGCACAAAGAAGAATAAACAAGTCAAGATTGAACCAAACTTACATGTGTTATTCTTTGAAGTCCCGATGCCCTCCATGTTCTTTTTGAATTGATTCAACATTAGGTTGGCAAGGTCAAAGGACATGTTTTTCTTCACCACCTTGAGAGCCAGATCAACTGCCTCACATGACACATTATTGAGACAATTGGATCTATAGATTTTATGAGCTATTATATGAATTTCAAATTTCAACTCCATGTAAGTCATATTGCTGATCTTCATGCCTCTTCCATCCCACTCAGCAAGATTTTTGCTTTCTAGTTCTACCTAACTTAGGGTTTTGGTAGACTTTTCCTTGTTCAACATTGGGAGCCCAGTGATTTGATGAATCATTTTCTTTGTTATCTGAATAGGTTGTTTCAACCATAGCTACATGTTTTGTCCATAGCTAAGGTTGAACCTTATCTATTTTATCTTAAAGTCTTGAGGCATATGTGGAATGTGTGTTAAACCTTTAGTCTCCAAGTGTTGATGCTTGGGTTTCAATGCACCATTCACACATAACCTTTTCAGAGTCTCATCCATCTCTAGGGTTCCAATGTCTTGAATTGAATAGTGAAAATGTGAACAAATATCATAACAAGTAATACCTTTGGTTTAATCTGTAACTAAGCTCCAGTTTGATTAACTGCTTCTACAATTGCCAGACTCAATTTTAAGTCTAGTGCCTTCCAATCAATTCCTCAGACCAACATCTTAGATCCATTCTTATTTTTGTTGTTAGAGGATGCCATGTTCACTAGGGTTTATGAAAACATTAAAATCTTTCAACAATAAACACACAAATTGCTTGGAAGTACAAAAATAGCTCTTAACAAATAGCTCTTCAAAAAATTCATGGTGATAAATGAATTTGATTCCCTTCCTTTTAACAAATTTTCATTTCCAATTGCCATAAGTGCTTGGTATGATTGCTTGCTTAGTGAAATATTTTCTTCCACTCAATTTGACCTTATAGCTTGGTAGAGTCATTCATAACTCAATGTTAACACAATGTTTTAGTATATCAAGACTTTATTTGGTAGGGTCTTGCAACCTGACCTAGCTCAATAAGGTCTATATTTACTTTAGGCACTAGGTGATCCATTTTCATATTGAATGTCAATATGGATCTTTCCTTTTAGTAGGCTAGAACAGATGTAAGATATTTGCTTTAGAATCTTAGTTCCTATCATCCTTGTGAGATCAAGTAGAAATGTTTGAGTCACCTAATCCTTGAGTGACATGTGCTTCTTGGTTTGACCTTGCATTCTTAGAGGATTTTGAAATCCATTGCTGCCTCATCTACTTTTTGATGTTGTTATCTTTGGCTTTCTTTTAATCTTCAATACTTCTAGTGTTCATACATTTATTAGCAAGATGTCCAAGTTTTGTACAGATAAAACATCTTCTAGTGGTGTCTCTTGTCCTCATGTGATGTTTCACACAATTTTCTCCAATCTGCCTAAATTCTCCATAGTAGTGACATGCACACCATGTGTTTTCCCAATCAAATATAGCTTTTACAATCTATTCTATTGGGTTCAATATCTTGGTTTTGTATTTAGAATATTTTTTCCTATGCTTCTTGCATTTGTGGCATTTGCCTTCGAATTTAGGTTTCTCTTTGCATTCATTAGCTCTATGACCATTCTTATTGCAATTGTAACACTTTCTATTGAATTTTTATTTACCATTACTCCAAATTTTGTTTGATGTATGACCTAACTTACCATAATGATTGCAATTAGGCCTTTGATTCTTTTGAGCTCCTTGCTTAGATGATTCAACTTCTTCTATGTATCCTATTCTTGCTTTTCCCTCTTCTGTGTATTGATTTTTCTTATTTAATTAATTTGTGTCTGCTTGAGATTTCATTATCCTTTCATTGGTTTTCTTTTTAGTGTTTAGATCATTTTGAAATCTTTCATTCTCTAATCTAAGATTTGTGATTTCTTCATTTGCATTAGTAAGTCGATTAATGAAGTCTGATTGTTGAAGGGATAGATGTTGAATTTCATTGTTCTTTCCTTCTATCTCTTCTTTGGCTTTGTCTTTTTCTTCCAAGACTCTACACGATCTTACTAACTAAATTTCTTATTCTCTTTTTAGTTTTCTAATTTCTTCTTGAAGATTACAATTCTTTTCTAATAGGTCTTTGGCTACCTCATTTGCTTCATCTGGATTTCTTTCTACATAGATATCTTCAATTCTTCCTTCAATGTAGAGTTTGTCATTTATTTGTACTACAAGATCTTTTCTTCTTTTCAAGGATTGAGAGAGTTTTTCTTTTTCTTTCATAACTTTCTTAATAGCCAATTTCAAATCCATCTTTTCATTGTCAATGGCCTTATCTAGCTTGAATACCTCTATTGCTTCTAATCTTTGCTCAAGTTGTTAAACCTCTTTTCTAAGAACCATAGAGCTCTGCTACCAATTGTTGGAAATATAGGATAGGCTAGGTTATTAAGAGGGGAGGGGTGAATTAGGAACCAATAAAACTTAATCTTATTTCACCAATTAATTCTTTATATATTTTTTGATCTAACTGCATGCATAAATAACTGAAAGCATTAAAACAATCATAACACTTTCATACAAGATATGGTGAACTAGAAACCTTCTAAATATAAAGTAAAACTAGGGTGGGGATGATACCCACAAGCTTTATTACTACAATATAAAGTTGGTTGGTTAAGGCTTACAATTGACCACTTCTAATGATCTACCTTGTTAGGAGAAATAAGGACTGCTAGGTCCACCATGCTAAAGGATTTACAAAACATACAATGAATTATGAACTCAGTAAAGAGATTTGTAAAAGACTATTAAGTCTACCTTGTGAAAGGGTTTAATTGTTCCACCTATTAAGATGAACCAGTGACTAATCTTTGATCTGTAACTCTATTTTGTTGGTTGAGATTCCTTTGGAGTGTAATGATCACCTTGCTATGATAGATAAATCTTTGGTGCTCTTTATACTGCTTGTAGCCCTTTTACTTCACACTTTTGCTCTCTATATTTTCTTCATTACTTGTTTTACTTGTTTTAGATATGATAAATACATTACATATATATCAATCTAAAATACAATACATCAGAGTTGGCTACAATACAAGTTTCACCAAAATACACAAAGTCGGCTCAACTACTGGTACTTGGGTTCTGAAGACAAACTCAATGAGGTTCTTATACTCGAAAACCATTGTCAACACTCAACATTATCATGCTCTTGGTAGTCATAGAAGCTTGGTTCATATTAATCACTTCCAAGTAGTCTGAACTCATATAACAATAGTCCACCAAGGTAACTAAGAGGAGTGGGGGTGAATTAGTTACTCAACAATTAAAACATATATCTTCTTTAACCAAACTTAACCATTCAACCAAATTAAACAACAACCATAATAAGATGCACATAGACAATTACACTAGATATGTTAACTAGGGAAACCCTTGATAAGAGGGAAAACCCTAGTGGGAATGATGCCCACAAGATGATGTACTAATATAAATACTCCTTGTTAGATGATGGACCCTATTAGGAGTCTATTACAATATTTAGCATAATGAGTCCTTGTTAGGAGACTTTGAATCTTTTTAAGGAGATTCCAACCCTATTAGGAGTTTTAGTACAATGTATGCAAGAAGAGCCCACTACCCAAACATGTAATTTCAACTATAAGAAGAGTTCACTACTCAAACATGCAATTTACTATTATGTTCTTCTTTCCTTTGTTCAGTCAAATAAACCAATCACTATCAAACCTTGTAGACTAGGTCATGAATTTTCCTTCACTTCCACACTACTTTGCTCAACTTCACACTCCACTCTCTTTGCTACTTACAATTAATTCTCCATGCCATGCTTGATAAAAGAAAATGTCCTTCCTTTATATTGAGTCCATAAAATAATTCCCTGAGTTGGCTATTAGATCTTCTCAATTAATCATTATAGGACCACATTAAGAACATGTTACACTTAGATATAACATTAATCTTCGATCTTGCAACTTGAATAACTTTTCGTACACATGATATCATGACAAGTGATCTTACCCACTTTATCATCAACATGTCTTCTACACATCATCAACCTCAATTCTTAGAAGAACAATTTTGCTAAGAGATATAAAAAGTTTACTAGAACATACCTCTATAAACTCTATCTCAAAATATACATCTCCAAAACTTACGTAACTTCTTCCAAACTTATCATTTCTTCATGCAATGTTAACTAAATATACTAGATACTCATAAGTATCTCCCATAATATTTGATACTTAGAATACTCAATGAGTCATTCCTACCAACTTGATCTTTCTATTATTCTTCTGTCAAACACCATAGAAAATTGCTATGTTGACATCAATGACAAACTCAGTCATGAATGTAACATATCATCATAGTAACATCTCTACAATACTCCCCCATAGGAATATCATCAACGTTCATTATTTCAACAATCTTCCAACAATCTCCCCCTTTGGCATTGATGGCAACATAGATGAAAAACATCTAGTTCCAAGAATACCAACAAAAGATTGTTCATCTTTCTTTTCAAATCCTCTCCAGCAATCATTCTCCCCCATTGATATACCTCAATGTACTTTCCATCAAACTATTATTCCATATTGTACATCTTCCTCATGATCTTCTCTCAAACATGTTGTTTCTCCTCATGATGTTTTTCATGCCAAACTTCTCCCTTGTTGATATCAATGTCAAAGGTTTTAACAACCAACATCTCTGCATCAAACTCTACAACAACTAATTATTACTAGCTCAAGTGTCCAAAGACACTATCTCCACATCCAACAAGAATCCTAGATGGCATTGTCCATCATAGATACTCCCCCATATAGGAAGCATCAACATTATATCTATACAAACAATGGTGCTCTATTACATTGGACTGATGCATCCTTGCATCTTCTTTTTTGATGTAGGGAGTAGCATAACCCCTAGCATACCTCACAAATACTCAAAAGTCTATTTGGGAAGAGGCTTAGTGAATATGTCTGCAATCTTCACTTTAGTACTTACATACTCTAATCTAATTTCCTTTTCTACAACTTTCTCTCTCAACATGTGATACTTAAAAGAAATGTGCTTAATCTTTTAATGCAACACTAGATTCTTAGACATATTTACTGTGCTTGTGTTGTCACAATGTATGACAACAGGCTCACTAATTTCTATCATTATATCCTTCAGCATTTGCTTCATCCAAACAACTTGATTGTAATTGTTTGTTGCTGCTACATATTCTATTTTTTTGTACTTTGTGATGTACAATATTTATTCTTTCTTAGCCAAGAAACCAATCTTCCTCCAAGAAAGTAGGCTTCACCGCTAGTGCTTTTTCTATCATCCATATTGCCTACCCAATCAGTATCAATATAAGCACTTAGAGTAAATTCATTAGATCTTTCATACCTCAATCCAAACTCTAGTGTTCCTTTTAGATATCTAAATATCCTTTTGACTGCTACATAATGTGCTTCTCTAGGATCAACTTGAAATCTTGCAACAATTCTAACTACATTTGCTATATTTGGCCTTGTGTGAGTTAGATATTGCAAACCTCCAATCACAGATGTGTACTTCTTCTACTCAATAGTAGGTGTTTCATCCTTTTTGGACAACTTGTGTCTAGTTACCATAGGTGTTCCAACAAGTTTAAATGTTTCCAATCCAAACCTTTTTAGTAAATCCTTCAAGTACTTAGTCTGAGAAATAAAGAGTCCTTCTTTATTCTGTACAATCTACAATCCTAGAAAATATTTCATTTCTCCTATCATATTCATCTCAAATTTTGTCTTCATTTCTTCTGTAAACTTCTCACTTTCCTCATCATTTCCTCCAAATGTTATATCATTAACAAATATTTCCAAAATCATCAAACTATCATCAATTTCTTTCCAATATAAATTACTATCTACCATACCTTCACTAAATCCATGCTTTGTCAAATGCTTGTCCAACCTCACATACTAGGTTCTCAATGCTTGCTTGAAGCCATATAATGCTTTCCTTAGTCTACATACTATGTCCTTGTCATTTTTCAAAGGACAACCCTCAGGCTATTCAATGTATACCTCTTCTTCTAGTTCTCTATTTAGAATTGCTAACTTGACATCCATCTAATATACTTTGAATTTCTTTTGTGCGACATAGGCTAGGAATAACCTTACTACTTCTATTCTAGCCACTGGAGCATAGTTATCATCATAGTCTATTCCTTCTTGCTACAAGTAACCTTTACATACCAATCTTGCCTTGTTTCTTGCAACTTCTCCTTATTCATTCATCTTGTTCCTAAATACCCATTTAATTCCTATCACATTCTTGTCTATTGGTTTGGGGACCAATTCCCATGTCTCATTCTTTACTATCTGATCCAATTCCTCTTTCGTAGCTTGTTTCCAATAATTATCTCTACATGCTTCATCTGCATTCTTAAGTTCAACTTGAGACATCAAACACAGTTCTTCATTGACTCTACTTCTTGTCATCACACCATTATCCTTACTTCCGATGATTTTCTCAGATGGGTTATTCTTTATCATATTCTTTCCTAAAGTAGGAGTTTCTACCTCAACTCTTGGCTCTACTGAAGGTTTTGAGCTTTGTTTCCACCTTAGCTCTCCTTCATTCTACAAATAATTTTTAGTCTCGAGAAATACTTCATCATTCCTTGTCTTAGTAACAACATCATCATTTACATTGTATTCAACTATTCTCTCTTGTATCCTAAATTTCTCATCAATTCTCACATTTGCACTTTCCATAATAGTCTTAGTTCTCAGATTATAGCATCTATAAGCCTTTCTTTTTAATGAATAACTAAGAAACATACTTTTATCACTTCTAGAATCAAATTTGGCAATATCATCATCTCTTTTGATATAACACTTACTACCAAAAATTCTAAAATACTTAACTATAGGTGAGTGACCAAACCACAATTCATAAGGGGTCTTTTATGTATCTTTTCTCACTTGCACTCTGTTCATAGTGTAGACTACTTTATTCATATCTTCTCTCAAAAACATCTTGGATACATCATTCTCAACTAACATAGCTCTTGCTACTTCTATTATTGACCTATTCCTTCTCTCTACATTGCCATTCTATTTAGGGGTTCTCAGAGTTGATAGCTATCTTTTGATTCCGTTTTCTTCACAAAACATGTTAAACACATTTGAAGTAAATTCTCCTCCTCTATCTAATCTTAAACATTTAATCTTCATACTAGATTCATTCTCAACTCTATTCTTGAATATCTTAAATTTATCAAATGCCTTAGATTTCTCTTTAAGAAATGCAACCCACATCATTCTAGAAAAGTCATCAACTAGAATCATAAAATACCTTTCACCATAGAATCCTTTAGTCTTCATAGGAACACTAAGATCTCTATGTACAATCTCCAATTTTTTTGTATTAGTAAACTTCTTGTACGGAAAATAAGTTTTGTTGTGCTTTGCTAAAACAAACTCCTTGCAAATTGTGTTAGTAGGTTTTAAAATCTTAGGAAAATCTCTAACTGCAAACATACTACTAGTCTTCATAATACTGTCAAAGTTTAAATGACAAAATCTCTAATGCCATAACCAATTGTCATCTACCTTTGCAACCAAACATGTCATTTTAGTAGGATTCAACTAAAATACATTACCTAGAGATATAGTTCCTATTCTAATTACCTTTCCATCTTTGTCTTTGATCATGCATGTCTTATCTGTGAACTGCAACTGATAACCTTTGCCCACTAGTTGTCCAACACTCAAAAGATTGTGATTCAAACCATCAACAAATATACATCCTTAGTGTTAGTTTTACAATCAAGAGTTATAGATCCAATATCTTTAACTTGGCATGTTGCAATGTTTCCAACTCTAACAATGCCTTCATCCTAACTTTTGAAGTCAACAAACTTGTTCATATCACCAGTTATATGATGTGAACAGATTTCTTTTCAACTATGATAATTTCTCTGGACTTTCTTCTTTAATTGCCACAAATCTTATCTCATCATCACTAGCACTTACTACTTATTCATTAGAATCATTTTCTTTATTTGCATAAAAACACTCTCTATCTCTTCTAGGTTTGTAATTTCCTTTATATTTTCTCTCTTTTTTAGGGCACTTAGATGCATAATGACCATATTCATTACAAGTCTAATATTTAAAGGTTTTCTTACCATCTTTTTCTTTTCTTACCATAAGGGCTACTCCTTCTTCAATCTTTTTGTCCTCATCAAAATTGGTGCTGCTAGAAAAATCTCCTCTAGCACTTGTGCTCCTTGATAAACTCTATCAAATATTCAAGGCACTAAAAGTTATTTTAGTTATGGTTAATTCTCTAGACTATCTAAGATCATTCTCAACTACTTCAAGTCTTCCAAGAAATGTCTCCTTTGTAAAATATTTGGTAGAAGATATCAACAACTCTATCATTTGAACTTTTGACTTAAATGATGGTGTTAAAGTCTTCAATATCTTCCATATAACCTCATCCTTTTCTTTGGTTCCTCCTTGAGATCTAATACCTACATTAATTTTTGATATTCTACCTATATATGTTCTTATACATTCATCTTCCATCATCTTAGCATCTTGAAATACACAAATCCAACATTGTAACCTCAACTTCTTAGATTGTACATCACCTTCAAAACTAGTTTCCAAAAAGCTTTCCAAATCAAATATGAAGTAGTAAGTTATTTTACCCAATTGTATTCAATTTTAGGAAGTGTATTTAATAGCGCTTCTCCAACTCTCATGTCGCACATAAAAAGATCTCTTTCATCTTTGGCACAATTTTCCAAGTCCTTTTGAGCAATGATTGTCTTTGCTGATTTAGTCAAGATCCAAAATCCCAAACCCATGCACAACAGATGTGTCTTCCTCTTTTCCTTGCAATTGTCATAATTTGTTCCATCAAAATTTGGACCATTTTTCCTGAACATGCTTTCCATGGATCTCCCAAAGTTATTAAACTTTTTCTTCAAGGACCTGACGCTCTAATACCAATTGTTAGAAACTATAGTCCACCAAGATAATTGGGGGGGGGGAATCAATTATCCAACAATTTAAACATATATATTCTTTAACCAAACTTAACCATTCAACAAAAGTAAGCATCAATCATAATAAGATGAACATAGATAATTACACTAAATATGTTAACTAGGGAAACCCTTGATCAGAGGTAAATCCCTAATGAGAATGATGCCCACAAGATAATGTACTAATATAAATGTTTCTTTTTAGAGGATGGACCCTATTAGGAGTCTATTACACCATTTAGTACAATGAGTCCCTGTTAGAAGACTTTGAATCCCTATTAGGAGATTCCAACCCTATTAGGAGTTGTAGTATATGTATGCACAAAGATCCCACTACCCAAACATGAAATTCAACTACAAGAAGAGCTTACTACTCAAACATGCAACTTACTATTATTTTCTTCTTTCCTTTGTTCTATCAATCGAACCAATCAATGTCAGACCTTGTATCCAAATATCAAACCTTAGATCACTTAGAGAAACTTTGGTAATGAAGTTTCCTTCACTTTCTCACTGCTCTGCTCAACTTCACATTCCACTCTCTCTGTTGCGTACAATTACTATTACATGTCATACTTGCTAAAGGAAATTGTCTTTGTTTTATACTGAGTCCATAAAATAATTCCCCAAGCTGGCTGTTAGACCTTCTCAATTAATCATTATAGGACCACATTAAGAACATGTTACACTTAGTGATACCATTAATCTTTTGCCTTGCAACTTGAATAAATTTATGTACATGTGATATCATGATGAGAAATCTTACCCATGTCATCATCAACATGTCTTCTACACATCCTCAACCTCAATTCTCAAAATAACAATTCTACTAAGAGATATAACAAGTTTACCAGAACATGCCTCTGTAAACTCTATCTCAAAATAGACATCTCGATAACTTACATAACTTCTTTCAAACTTATCATTTCTTTGTTCGATGTTAACTACATGTACTAGATACTCAAAAGTATCTCCCATAACTTCACATGGTTAGAATACTCAACTAGTCATCCATACCAACTTGATCTTTTTGTTGTTCTTCTATTAAATACCACAGAAAACTACTATGTTGACATCAATGACAAACTTAGTCATGAATGTAACATGTCATCATAGTAACATCTCTACAATACTCCCCCATGGGAATATCATCATAATTTATGCTTTCAACAATCTTCCAACAACTTAGTCAACACTGGTGACTTAGTGAATACTCTAAAAATTGGCATATAAATTGGATCACTTGGTTGATGCTTCTTGGCTCGGTCAACACTTGATTCACAATACTGATGCTACAAACTTAGTAAACACTAGAGACCTTGGCTTGCACTGTTCAACTTGATAAACACTATGAACTTTAGTTTGCATTGATATTCAACAACTTGATAGATACTATTCAATGCAAACTGAATACTAATTCTAGAACTTAGTAGCAACTGTAGAACTCAATTAACACTATAATTTGTAAGATAAGCTTCGTAGAAACTAGCTATTTTGACTAAAAAAACTTGGCCATAATGTCGACATTGTGAGATTGGCAACCACTACGAACTCAACACCAACTATGAAACTCGGCAATGCAAGACATTACAACTCGGGAGCAAAAAGAAAGAAGGAAAATATGTAGGATAGTAGTGTAATGTAGGATGCTCCTGCATCAGTGTGGATTTTGATCTTGTCTTACCAAGGAAATAAAAAGGGTACAATTTGATATTTGTAGTGGTTGACAAGTTTTCAAAGATGACACATTTCATTCCGTACAAGAAGACTAGTGATAGTGTTCATGTAGCAGAGTTATTTTTTAGAGAAGCGGTGAGACTACAAGGTAGAGTATAGTTTCATATTGGCATACCAAGTATTTTGGGTATTTTCACTACAACATTTGGGGTCAAATTGCAACAAAAATTTGTGAGGGTGGTGTAATTTATGGTGATTTTCATGTTTTTGTGAATTTTCCCCAACACTATCACAATACCAATATTGGCATCGTATCTGAGATGCCCGTGTGAGTATAAACAAGAAAAAAAAAACATGACATAAACTATTACCCATTTATTTTGATTGTGAGAGTTGCACATGAAAGAGGGTGGAGAGCTCTGGACATTGTCATTCCCTTGTGCTTGGTGCATTTCATTTTCATTCCCTTTTGATCTCTGCATTTTCTTGTTGTGCCCTAACTCTTCTATTTTGTTTTTGTGTCATGACCTTGTGATCTCTGTTCCCTTGCTTTGCAATTTTCTTCAAGGGGCTATGTAAATGTTCTTTTCTTTTCCTTTTAAACATGTATCTCTTTATATATACAGAGAGATTTGTTTTAAGGTGCTTATTATATCTTAACACAATAGAAAAATTGATCTAGCTACATATATATTCCAAAATCCACATAATAAAACAATAAAACTCACTCAACCCATGCTAAGTGACTTACCTCAAGATCTTACACAAAAATAATGTAGACCAGGAAAAATGGGCAAAGTTCGCAAGAAATTTTATAAAAATATATCATAAAAGATATTTTTAGAAAGAAAAAAGTTATAATGCAAATAAATGGGTCTAGTTGTTGATTAGTTGGGTTGATTGCAAATTCCTATAGAACTATCATCATATTCGGATAATAAAATGAACAATCATTTATTCGCAGCTACCAGGATCAAATATAGTTTTCCAAGGTAATAAAATTGCATATGCAAATGATCACTTCCATGCCAGGGATGAAGTACATTCCCCAATTTATAATGAATGGTTGGATATAAAGGTTCCATACATTGGCCCAACAATGGTAGCCAAAGATGTAACCATGCATGTATTGGCACACTCTCCCTATGAGGATCCCAAGTATCTACTATTGTTGTTAATTTGAGTATCACTGTATGATCTAGAATGTTATGAAGTACTGAAGCTAATAGTAACTTATCCCATGTCTCCAAAAAATGTAGCATAGGTTTAGGGTCCCTTAGCTTCGAGGAATTTGTAGTAGCTATTTTAACTGTTGGAAAAATAACATTAGTGAAGAGTTGAGTGTAAGAAGTTGAAGAAGCAATTTCTACTTCTATGTAAATGTCATAATCATGAGGCTCATTTTGTTGCATAAGCCTCTACCATAATGACATTACCTCTAAACCATGCAAAGGATGTTGAAGTGGTTCCCAACCTACAACACTCTTATAAGCAATGCAAACTTGGGATAATCATAGGGAGATTGTGCCAATTTACTTGAAACACTCTTATAAGAAAATGTAGATGCAATACATGACATATTACACAACTTTTAGTCTTCCTAATATTTGGATTGTAAATTCTTAAAGATACTTGCAACTGTCATAGTACTTACTACAACACTTTCTTGGATTCTATCCAATGGCTCCCATAATATCCTCTATGTTGTCTAGTTGTTGTTTATGTCATGCAATATCTTTCTAAAGTCACTCCTCCTTTTGGTATATTACCACCGTTTCTCTCGCGTGCCTTAAATTTTGATTATTGAACTTCTAAATATTTGCCTCTACCATATCTAAAATCAACTTCACATTGTGTTGTAACTCTGGCATAGGTGTTTGATCATCGATTGCTTTAATTTCAGCATTCAAGTTTTTAAGATTGATCAACACCCTCACTTGTAGACCTCTCATGTCAAGTAGTTTATGTACTGTTTCAATACCATGTTCTTTCTTATAAGCTAATAGTTTTTTAGGTGCATTTGCTTGTAAAATATTAGTTTTGTTGAATAACTATGAACTCTTAGAAAGTGCATTGTTGTTAACATATATACACACACACACACACACACACACACACACACACACACACACACACACACACACATATATATACATATACATATACATATACATATGTATATGTATATATATATGTATATATATATGTATATGTATATATATATGTATATATGTGTGTGTGTGTGTGTGTGTGTGTGTGTGTGTGTGTGTAGGTATGTATATATGTATGTATGTATGTGATAAAAGGCTACATCACCCTTACCAACTCACAACCAAAATACAACAATATGGAGACAAAGAAGATATAATGCTTCATAAAGCATATTTTTTATTATACTTGAAAATCCTTACAACATCAACAAGATGATACCATAGATATGACTTCTTCCAAAAGAAGTTTACAAATGCTTCAACATAAGAGAACTCCCAAAGAAGAGCTTCCCAACTAAGATTGTACACACTAAGATCCTTCACCTCCAAAGCTTATATTAAGAAGAGATCACATCTTGAGAGCTTACACTTGAAGAGCTTTATTACAAATTCTTATAAGCCTTGCTTATATAGGCATTACCACCCAAGATATTACAAACACAACCAATGTGGGATAAAAAGTAAATGCAACTACCTTACAACAAATATTTAATTCCCACCCAAATACAGCTAAGGACCACCATGTGGCCCAATTATAAAATTGCATTTCCTTTTTGGATCACAACAAATATTAAATGCATGATTTAAGGAATTTTCCATAAACTTTTTAAATGCCACCTATACACCTCGAGAAATGGAATGATAACTATTTTTCTTATTTTTCTATTTACCCCACCTATGCACCTTGAAAATAGAAATTTCTCTTTCACTTATTTTTTTAATATTTTATTTTCCTCTAATTTTCATCACTTTCTCTCTCTTCCAACTTTTTTTTAATACTTTCAACATGTCCTCTTTTATTTTTTATGCAAGATGCTCCTGCATCAAACACCCATGGTAGGAAAAATATTGTTATTATGGATTCACAAAATGAAGTAGCCACTGCTAACATTTTTTTTTCTTCCCCTCTGACACTTAGCTAGAACAAGTATCTATTGCTAGTATATTTCCTTCTTTCTTCTTCTCCAACACTTAGCTGGAACAAGTATCTAATGCTGATAATACTCCTTTGCAACTAACTTTGTCCAAGTTTCTCTCATTCTCCTCCAATCTTGTAGGTTCTAATACATCTATAATAAAATCAACAACACCATATAAATCTTCTTTTGCATACCAAACATCACTAACAAGATCATCATATAAACCAACATCATTATGTTTCAAGTTCATCTCAAATTTATCATCCCATAATTCATAGAAATTTACCTCTTTCACATACTCATCTTTGATCTCTTCTTCCATGCCATCAACAATGTATGTAACTGCTTCACTTGCTTGATCTCCAACTAAGGCATTGTCATATTCCTACATTGTTGTAGTCTTGAAATCATCTTGATCTACTTTGGTCTCACAAATCTTGTCATCTTGATGCTCTTCCTCTTCTTTTTCATCTTCTTTAACTTTAGGTTCACAAATATTTTCCTCTTCATCCTCTTTCTCTTCTTTTGTATCACATGTGTGATATTCCACTAGATCTTCTTTATTTTTTGCACTCAAAGAATTGTCAACATCTCTTTTCTAGTGACACACTCTTCTCTTTCGCAACTCTACTTCTAATTCATTCACTTACTTCTACAAATCAAAGAATGAAACTCACAATGCCTCTCGATTTCTTGCTCTAATTTTCTCAAGTCTAGAAATCCTTAGAATCCATCCAATCAAAAAAGTCATCCTGTTATTTCTCTTCTCCATACTCAATTATATATAAGAAAAACTTTGTTCTCCACAAGCACCTTATGGAAACTACCTCACAGTTGGCAATTTGTCTACACAATGAAGAACTTCTTGAAAAACTTTACCCAACCCAAGGTCCTAGTGCAAACATCCTTATGTTTGGTGATCTTTATGTATACATATGTATGTATGCATGTATATATGTGTGTGTGTGTGTGTGTGTGTGTGTGTGTGTGTGTACAAATATATACATATGTATATATATATATATATATATGTATATATACATACACAGATACATGTCTATGTGTCTATGTATGTATGTATACAAAGAGATCTTTTAGATTGTGGATTATGGATTATAAACAAAAAAAAATGAAAACATGACATTATTGTTGCCTATTTGTTTTGATCAATTATGGAGAGCTACATGCAAAAGAGGGTGGAGAGTTCTTAATATTGGTGGTGTTAGGATTAAATCATAGACAGAAAATAACAATTACATGCAAATATAATCAATAACAGAAAATAATAAATCAAATTGAAAAAAACACAAGGTGCCAAGATTTAATATGGTTCACCCAATCCCTGATTTACGTCCACCAAATAGAAAGTCTGATATTATAATGATCTAGTGATTACAACCTGATTACAATCCATAATCCCTTATAGCTCAATACCACTGCAAGAACCAATTTTGCATCACTACACACTGAAACAATCCCTAACCCTAAGCCCTTTTATATAAGTATTTTTATGTCACTTTAGGGTTACAACATGCCGGCCATATGCCATCCATGGCCCAAATTTTTTTTCCAAAGAATTTATGAAGTATGCACAGTACTTTCCTGATCATTCACCACAAACTAACAATCTACCACTTGAGGACTAATCAAGCTCCACAATAAACAAAAATCTCCCACTTGGAGACTAATCCTATAGCTATACTACTACCACATGGGGCTCCCACTGTATCAAAATCACCCTAGACTCTGTTGTTCTTTTATTCATGTTCAGTCTAGAAGACCAACCGAAGTTGAAGAGAAGTTCAGCTCCTCCCTTGTTACTACCTTTGTAAACATATCTATTGGATTGTCATCTATATGTACCTTGTCCATATTTAACTGTCCATCCTCCAAAATTGACCGAATGAAATGGTACCGCTACTATATGTGTTTGGTCTTTGAATGCAGAGCTGAATTCTTTGCAAGATGAATGGTACTCTGATTATCTGTAAACAAATAATTATCCTTCTAAGGATGTCCCAATTCTTCCAAGAGGAACTAAAGCCATATCATCTCCTTGGCTACCTCTATAGTAGCTACATACTTTTCCTCTATAGTGGATAAAGAATTAACCTTCTGTAACCTAGAAACCTAGCTCATGGTTGCCCCCCCAACAGTAAAGACATAACCTATAGTACTCCACCTAGTATCAATATCATCTGCCAAATCTGAGTCAAAATAGCCCTATAAATTAGTAGTAGATCCCCCAAAGTGCAAACACTTATTAGATGTTCCTCTCAAATATCTGAGAATCCATTTGATGACATTGCAATGCTCAATTCCTGGATGACTCATATAACTGCTAATGACTCCCACTACATGTACAATATCTAGCCTAGTACATACCATAGCATACATCAAGCTTCCTACAACTGAAGAATAGGGTACCTTGGATATCTTATCCTCCTCTTCTTGTGTCTTGCGACACATCTCCTTAGTCAACTTCCAATGACCAAGTAAAGGTGTGCTGACAGCTTTAGCATTCTCCATAGAGAAATGTTGCAACACCTTCTCAACATAATTAGCTTGAGATAGCGTCAATGTCCTATTCTTCCTATCTCTACAAATTTTCATACCAAGGATTTGTTTTGCTGCCCCCAAATCCTTCATAGCAAATGCATATGTTAATTTAAGTTTCATCCCCTTAATGTGATCCATGTTAGACCCAGCTACAAGAATATCATCAACATATGAACATAAAATAATGTAGCTATCATCATCCAACCTCTTAAAATAAATACAATGATCTGAATGATACCTATTGTATCCATGCTCATTCATAAAATTGTCAAATTTCAAATACTGTTGCCGAAGTCCTTGCTTCAAACCATATAAACTTTTCTTCAATTTGCACACTAAGTTCTCCTTACCTTTAACAACAAGTCCTTGTGGTTGAGCCATATATATCTCTTCATCCAAATCACCATGAAGGAAGGTTGTTTTAACATTGAGCTGCTCTAAATGCAAATCTTTATTAGCCACAAGACTTAAAATAATATAGATAGAAGTCACCTTAACAATAGGAGAAAATATCTCATCAAAATCAATTCCCTTTTTCTATGCAAATCCTTTCACAACTGACCTGGCTTTAAATCTTTTCTTACCTCCTTCCTCTTATTTCAACATGCAAATGCACTTATTTTGTAAAGGTCTTTTACCTACAGGCAACTTTCATAAATCTCATGTCTTATTATTTAGCAAAGAGTCCATTTCATCTTTCATTGCAGACTCCCACTGAATCCTAGTATCCACCTACATTGCTTCATCATAACATTTAGGTTCACTAGCATCAATAAGTAAACTTGAATACAAAGATGGAGAGAATCTTTCTGGAGGTCTAATTTGCCTTGTTGATTGTCTAACATTCACCAATGTGTGTGGTATTTTTTGTTGTGATTTTTACACATCATGAAGAATGGATGAAACATCATCTTGTGGAGTATCATCCAACACTACATAATCATCTTCTTTCTTCTCATGTTGCTACAATAGATCTTTGTACAACACTTTCTTATTGAATATGACATCCCTACTTCTTAAAATTTTATGATTTTCAAAATCCCAAAGCCTATTCCCAAATTCAGTAATGCCATATCCAACAAATACACATTTCTTTGACTTAGCTTCTAGCTTGGTTCTATTTTCAAAATCTATGTGAGCAAATGCTTTACAGCCAAAGGTTTTGAGAAAAGAATAACTCACCTTCTTACCAGTCCATGCTTCCTCTAGAATACCACAACCCAAAGGAGTAGAGGGACCTCTATTAATCAACTATATAGCAGTATTGATAGCCTCTGCCCACATGTGTAAGGGCAACCTAGCATGCAACCGCATGCTCCTTGCGCACTCCATTATAGTCCTGTTCATGCGTTCAACCACTCCATTTTCTTGTAGAGTCCTTGGAACAGTTTTTTGTCTGCAAATACCATTAGTGGAGCAATAATATTTAAATTCACAACTGCAATACTCACCACCATTATCAAATCAAAGTCATTTTAATTTCTTACCAGTCTCATTTTCAACCAAGCATTTTCCTTTCTTAAAAGTTTTAAATACATTAGATTTTTGTCTAAGGAAATAAACCCATACTTTTCTAGTTGCATCATCAATAAATGTAACATAATAATGAGAGCCACCAAGGGAAGATACTTGAGTTGGTCCCCATACATCTGTATGCACAAGCTCTAATTTCTCCTTTTTGTTTTCCTTCCCAATCTTTACAAAACTCACTCTTTTGTTTTTCATACACACAACTTTCACAAAAATTCATACTAACACATTTTAGACCTGGTAAAACTTTCTTTGAATGAAGTACTTTCATACCTTTCTCACTCATGTGCCCAAGTCTATTATGCCATGACGTTGTATCAGAATCTACAATAGCTATTTATTCTCCCTGCTCAACTGCACCAATTATTCCTAAACATTCATATTTCTCTGAAACAATTAAAGTAGAAGGAACAATATGACTTGTACAAAGGTATAAGGTGCCTACTTTCACACCTTTTGCTACTACAAGGGAACCTTTTGAAACCTTCCAATTTTTAGCATTAAAAGTAACTACACAACCCTCATCAACTAAAACCCATGAATCATCAACATTTTCTAAAGATGGAAACAAAGAATCCTCTTCAAATTTGTTACTTACCACATTTGCCTCCTTGTCTTCATCTAGTTTATCTCCTTCATTTTTCTTTCAATTCCAACAATCTTTCTTTTTATGACCTAGTTTCTTACAGTACCAGTAGTCATTCAGTCCTCTCGATTGAGACCTCCTCCCCTTTGACTTTCCCCTTGATTTCCCACAATTTCCAGAATTACTTCCTCTCTCAGTCATTGTGCTCCTTCTTTGTGTATTCAAAGCACTTCCTAATGTAGATCCACCTGAGGATTTCCTATGAGTTTCCTCACTCAAAATAACACTAATCACATCATCATATTTTAGGGTACTAGATCCAGGAAAAGAATTACTCACAGTCATTACCAAGTCATTCCAGCTTTCAGGCAAAGAACACAAAATCAAGAGAGCCCTAATTTCTTCTTCAAAATTGATACACACAGAAGATAACTTACTAGTAATAGTATTAAACTCATTTAAATGATCTACAATAGATCAACCTTCTACCATTTTCATATTAAATAAATGCTTCGTGAGAAATACCTTGTTTGAAGTATAGAGTTTTTCATATAGTGTCACTAGGGTTTTCAGCAACTCTTCTGTTGGCTTCGCTTTTGTAATATTAAATGCCACCGATGGTGCCAGGCATAATTGAATGCTTCCAAGTGTCTTTCTATCTAAAAGATCCCATTCATCATTTGACATAGATCCTTGATTCTTGGTTTTTCCTTCTAATGACTTCCACAAATCCATTTAATAAAGATAGTCTTTCATTTGCATCTTCTATAACTGGAAGTTTTTCCCATTAAACCTGTCAACCCTCAGCTTACCCTTGTTTGCCATCACTCCCACTCAACCGTAAGACTTTCCTACAGAGGATAACTTAAAAAAAAAACTAGGCTCTAATACCACTTGTTGGGATTAAACCATAGACAGAAAATAATAATTACATGAAAATATAATCAATAACAGAAAATAATAAATCAAATAGAAAAGAACAACACAAGGCACCAAGATTTAACATGGTTTGCCCAATCCCTAGGCTATATCCACCAAATAGAAAGTCTGATATTATTACAATCTAGTGATTACAACCTTATTACAATCCATAATCCCTTACAGCTCAATACCACTGCAAGAACCAATTTTGCATCACTACACACTAAAACAATCCCTAACCCTAAGCCCTTTTATACAAGTATTTTTATGCCACTTTAGGGTTACAACATGTTAGCCATATGTTGGCCATGCGTCAGCCATGGCCCAAAAATTATATGATGTACAGTACTTTCCTAATCAGTCACCACAAACTAACAAGTGGAGATCAGTGGAGATCAAGGATTTTGTTGTCATTCCCATGTGATCACTGCATTTCATTGCCATTCCCTTGTGATCTTTACATTTTGTTGTCATGCCTTTGTGATTTATGTGCCCTTTCTCTCTGATTTCATTTTTGTGTCATGCCCTTGTGATCTTTGTGCCCTTGCTTTGCAATTATTTTCAAGGGGGGAAGAGGTACCTATGTAAATGTTCCTTTCTTTTCCTACTAAAGATGCATCTCTTTATACTTCTCTCAGCAAGTGAATATAGAAGCTTCTCTTTATGTATATGTATATGTATACATATATACACACACATATGTGTGTGTGTGTGTGTGTGTGTGTGTATCTATGTATATATGTATGTATATATAGAGAAGCTTCTCTTTGTGTGTGTGTGTGTGTGTGTGTGTGTACATACACACACACATATGTGTGTCTATGTACGTATGTATGCATATATACAGAGAGATCTTTCTTAAGATTCTTATTACATCTTAGCACAACAACAAAATTGATCTAGATGTATACATATTTCAAAATACAAATAATAAAACAATAAAACACACTCAACCCATGCTAAGTGACTTACCTCAAAATTTTTCACACAAATAATGCAGACTAGGAAAAATGGGCAGAGTTCACAAGAAATTTTACAAAAATATATCATAGAAGATATTTTTAGAAAGAAACAAGCCATAACCTAGTTAAATGGGTCTAGTTGCTAATTAGCTAGGTTAATTACAAATTCATGTAGAACTATCATCAAATTAGGTACAAGAAACTGAACAATCAATTGTTCCCAGCTAGTAGAATCAAATATAATTTTCCAAGGTGATAAAATTGTAGATGTAGATGCATCACTTGCATGATAGGCATGAAGTCAATTCCCCAACTTATAATGATTGTTTGGATATAAAGTCTCCATAGTGATGCAAAGGTAAGGGTGGTGAGAGTTAAAACCAATTTAATCCTGCTTAATTCTAGAAGGGAAGTACAAGGTTCCCTAAACCCTCAACAAAGAAAAAAGAACACAAACAACTCCAACACCTCCCCAATTATTATGATGGGTGTCTTAGGCCAAATCAAGGTGGATTCAAAAGGTTTCAACCAATTTTTGGTCCTCAAGTAATATCCAACAATCAAATCCCTCAAACTATCCTAAAGGCCTAATTTATTTCCCAGCAACCCTACAACAACACAAAAGTGAACTTTCCTCTCAAAACTTCCAAAACACTACCCAAAATGTGGAAGATTCAGATACCCATTAAGCCATACTACAAAATATCATAAGGGTTCCATGTGTTCCTTTTGACCATATCCTATTGTTACCATATTGTAGCTCAAAAATGCATGAAAAGAGGGTAATTTAACAAAGCAACTACAAGTTTCTTGTATTCCAAAGACCCCAAACTCTGGATAGTCTCTCCTTATGTTGTAAATGTTCCAAATCCAAGATGGAATTAGTCACCAAACTTTTGTAACCCAAAAAGCCCCAAATTAGTCTCCTATAAACCCTCTAAGGTAGGGTTTTCTAAATCTCTATCTTCCAAGTTTCACCTTGTCTCCAACATACGAAATCACTTCCAATCATTAAACATTGACCTCTAATAGCTAGAACTCTTGTTATTGCTCCATAGCCATGAATTTAGTGCCCTTTACTTCACGAATTTCGATGGTGATCGCCAATCCTTAGAAGTTCCAGTAAAAAAATTGTTAGATATAATTTGTACATACTATTACATGATCAATCCATGAGAATTAGACTCCTACATTCATGGAATGATCAATATTTCAAGTAGAAACTCAAACTTGTTAATAAAAATAATGAAAACCTTAAAGCAATGACAACAAACTTGAAAGGAATGATCTTCACAAATCTTAGTGAATTAGGAATTGATCAAACGATATGAAAAGAGGCTTATGAGATTATAAGACTACAAGAAATCAATGATAGTCAAGTGACCATGCACTAAATGCTTGAAAAATGAAGTTTTTATTGGCTCTCTTTACATAGTTTGTGCAATTAATCAATCTCAATATTGCTCTCTTCATACAATGCCTCAAACTTGACTTAATATCATCCCTTACAACTGTGCCAACTAATTTGGATAAGTTTCAATGCCTAGTTATGCCTAAAACTCATTAAATCTAATTCCCCTCCAAAATGGAACTAACCATTGGGAATCAAATATTTGAATTTCCCAACTTACAATTTATTGAATAAAATAACTAATTAGCCCACTAAACTTGCCTATTAGGTCCTTAAGACCAATTTAACCAATCCTAAACCTTTCTAAGATTCCTAAGGACCCAATTAACTCTAATATGCCATTATGCCCATATTTCACAATCAAAGATCCTACGGTCCTTAAAAGGCCCTTTAGGATTTATTACATGTTTATCATCTTTAAATCCTTCTAAGGCCATGATTGGCTTCAACACATGAAAATTGATTGGTTTAAACTCTTCCTTGCCTCTGATCCATCTTCTTTTGTCTTCTTTAGGGATCCTTGCATGTCTTGATGCTCCTACATCACATACACTAGCCCAACAATGGAAGCCAAGGATTATGTAACCATGCATGTATTGGCATAGTATCCCTATGAGGATCCCAAGTATCTACTATTGTTGTTAATTTGGGCATCTCTATATGATCTAGAATGTTATGAAGTACTAAAGCCAGTAGTAACTTCTCCCATGTCTCCAAAAAATGTAGCATAGGTTTAGGGTCCATTGGCTCCCAAGAATTTGTAGTAGCTATTCTCACTACTAGAAGAATAACTTCAGTGAAGAGTTGAGTGTAAGGAGTTGAAGAAGAAAGTTCTTCTTCTACGTAAATGTCATAATCATGAGGCTTATTCCCTTGAAAAAGCCTCTACCACAATGATATTTCCTCTAAAGCATGCAAATGATGTTGAAGTGGTTCCCAACCTTGAAACACTCTTATAAGCAATGGCAAAGAAAATACAGATGCAATACATATATTACTATTATTTATGTATATGTATGTATGTATCTATGTATCTATGTATCTATGCATGTATGCATGTATGTGCCTATGTATGTATGTATAAATAGAGATATTGGTACAATACAAAAATTGATCTAGCTAAATACATATTCCAAAATCCAAATAATAAAACAATAAAACTCACTCAACCACACAAAAATAATGTAGACCAGGAAAAATGGGCAAAGTTCACAAGAAATTTTACAAAAACATATCATAGTAGATATTTTTAGAAAGAAATAAGCCATGACCCAGTTAAATGGGTCTAGTTGTTGATTGACTAGGTTGGTTACAAATTCCTATAGAACTGTCATCAAATTAGGTACAATAAAATGAACAATCAGTTGTTCCCAGCTAGCAGGATCAAATATAATTTTCCAAGGTGATAAAATTGCATATGTAAATGTATTTATGTATGTGTGTATGTGTATGTGTATGTGTATGTGCGTATGTATATATGTATGTGTATATGTATGTATGTATGTATATGTAAATATATAAATATATATATATATATATATATGTATATGTATATGTATATGTATATGTATATATATGTGTGTGTGTGTATGTGTGTGTGTATATATATACATACATACATACACACACATATGTGTGTGTCTATGTATGTATGTATGTATATATACAAAGAGATCTTGTGGGTTGTAGATTATGGATTATAAACAAAAAAAACAATAACATTAATCATTCTCCATTTTTTTGATCAATTGTGGAGAGTTGTGTATGAAAGAGGGTGGAGAGCTCTGAATGATGGTAGAGATTAGTGGAGATCTATGATTTCATTGGCATACCCTTGTGAAGTATATGTATATATGTGTGTGTGTGTGTGTATATATATATATATATGTATATATACATACATACACACATATGTGTGTTTCTATGTATTTATGTATGTATATAAATAGAGAGATCTTGGTACAATAGAAAAACAATAAAGCTTACTCAACACATAGCATAGCCATAGATGCAACGGCAATGCCTATTGGTAAGTAGATTCCTCTTTTTCTCTCTCATTTTTTATGTGTTTATTTTACTTGAACTATTGTTTCTTAGGGGGAATTTTGTAATATTGGATTCATTTTATGTAGGAGGTGATGAGGACATTCCTAAGTGTACCCATTTTAGATGTATGGGAACACTAAATAGTTGTGATGAATTGCTCATGAACAATGAAGATGGACTTCCGTTGCGAGTAACCCAACTTCTAGGTACTTTAAAGATTGATCCTTTCTTAAACATTCTAGATGTTAATGGGGAATTTAGACTTGGGGGGGGGGGGGGGGGGAGGTGGTGGGGTTGGTGGGGCTAAATGAGCTTCCACCTTCACATGGTTGGCCCTGGTTAGTAGAGAATATTAAACTATTCTCGAAACCAAGTGAAGCTCAATATTAACCTATGATTGCATGAGAACTAATTGTGTGAATCTTTTGGTTTCAAGAAATGAAGAAGGAGGCCATAGTTCAATATGCAATCTCAATTCATATGCATGCGACATCAACTGGAGTTGAAAAATGCAATAGATTTGCATTTTTGTTATAGGTCTTTAATTATGTATTTTAAGGTATGGACTATCACAAACATTGTAAATTTGACTCTTGCAGCTTGATTTTTAATGTTCGTGATGGTCTATAATTTTAAAAACTTAATAGACCTATTAAATAAATGTAATTGTGCTAATTTTTTTAGCTATGCCTATTGTACATGCATATAGAATGCATCTACACATGCATTCTCAATTCAGAGTGGCACAATCTTATTTTAGATGTGACAGAAAAATGGCATACACCAGAAGATGGGAAAATGATGTCAGTTTCACTTTTGTAGGTCTGGAACCCTTTTTGTACTTTAAAGATTGATCCTTTCTTAAAGATTTTAGATGGGGAACTTAGATATTGGGCTGGGGGGGAGGGTTTGAACTTCCACCTATCCATGGTTAGCCTTGATTAGTAGAGAATATTAGACTATTCTTGAAACCAAGTGAAGCTCAACATTAACCTATGATTGCATGATAGCTAACTATGTGAATCTCTTAGTTTTAGGCAATGCAGAAGGAGGCCATAGTTCAATATGTAATCTCAATTCATATGCATACAACATCAGGTGGAGCTAAAAAATGCTATAGGTTTGCATTTCTGTTAGAGGTCTTTAATTAGGTGTTTTAAGCTATAGACCATCATGAACATTGTAACTTTAACTCTTGCAGCTAGAGTTCTAATGTTCATGATGGTCTCTAATTTTGAAAACTTAATAAACCTATTAAATAAATGTAAGCATGCTACATTTTTTCAATTATGCCTATTGTCCATGCATATAGAATGCAATTTCACATGAATTCTCAATTTAGAGTCCCAAAATCTTATTTTTGATGTGATGGAAAAATGACATGCACTAGAAGATGGGGAAATGATGTCTCTTTTTTAGGTTTGGAACCTTTTTTTATACTTTAAAGATTGATCCTTTCTTAAAGATTTTAGATGTTAACATGGAATTTTGATGTTGGGCAGGAGGGGGGGGGGGGATAATGAACTTCCACCTTCACATGGTTGGCCTTGATTAGTAGAAAATATTAAACTATTCTCAAAACCAAGTGAATCTCCACATTAACCTATGATTGCATGACAACTAACTGTGTGAATCTAGAAAATAAAAAATGGTTTTAAAATATAACACCCACTTTAGGAATAATATCCATCACTAAAATTGGGTTCAAAATGGTTGAAATTCATTTTAGGATTAGCCTATGGTAACTTCCCAAGATAAAATCCCAAATTTTGTTTCTCTTGCCTATTGTTTTCCACATGCTTTACAACCCCCTTCAAAATAGACACAATGTAGCACACTACCTTCGAATAAACATTTCAATCTATTCTTTTGATTTGTCTTTCTTTGAACCTAGATGGGAATAACATCTTACTCAAATGGAAATTATTGTGGATGACATGGATTCTTCATATATAGTAATTTTGTTTGCACCCACACCAATGAAAAAAGTGTTTTGGGTTTATGATTCTTGTACACCTACTTGGAAGGTGGTAATTCTTTGAGATAATGGTGTTCCTTTTAATGGTCTAAATCAAATTATGTGAAGAAGTGTTTTGGATGTGGTGGTTAGTTTTCAAGGAAAAGGAAAAGGAAATATAGGGCCATAAGATATTTGACAGGCACATGTGGCTCTCTAGTAGCAAGAGGACAATAGAGAGCTTGAACATGTAGCCATCTCATCACAACTATCCATTCCATTCATTAATGCCTTGATATAATTGGTCACTTCTATAACTTCTTGTTATTGAACGTGAATTTGACTTCTTGTTGTTTAATTTCTTGGTCACATCTATAGTAATCAAATTGAGGGATAAAACATGAATTTATGGCTTTTTTTAATAATTCAGCTATCCATCATAGTTTTGACAACATGTTCTAACAGCTAGCCATCACTTGGACATGATAGCTATTGCAATTATGATGGCCCATTCTAATGATTCAACACCACTTCCATATCACAACTATCTCATGGACATCACAATTGTGATGACATTAGCATGACCTATTGCCCCTTCCTTCTTTCAAGTTATGACACTTTTATCCATCACAATTGCAATGGACACCCTTGTTGCTGCAATTTATAACAACAAAATTTTGATGCTTGTTTGATGGGAGCCAGTTCATGGTTTTGTCGCCTATGCAATGAATTGTTGTCACAATTGCGACAGTCTACCATCACAATTCGGGTCCAAATGTAGTAGCATTTTGGTAGGCATTGTGGAAGAGGTTGAAGATATATTTGAAGTTTAATACATCGCATCATTCATATACTAATTAACAAACACAATATTAAAATAGAAGTTTGGTCCAAATCTTGTTAAGATGCTTGGTTGGAGATAAACCAAAAGGGTGGGATTTGATTTTACCAAAAGCACAATTTATATACAATAATTTTTTCAATAGGAACATTGGTAAATCACTATTCCATATTGTATATGGCAATAGTCCCCAAAATATTTTAGAATTGAGGAAGTTGTATAAAGGAGAGATAAGTAGTGTTGAAGTAGAGGATTTTGTTGAACATTTGAGGAACATCCATGAGGAGTTGCAGAAGCACATTACAAAGATGAATAAATAGTAAAAGGCTTACGAAGATGTGAAAATGAGGTATAAGGAATTTTGGATTGGAGATGAATTCATGGTTCATTTGAGTAAGGAGAGATTTCTAGTGGGTACATATAATAAGATGAAAATTAATAAGTTTGGACCATGCAAAATACTAAAAGCATGATTCTAGAAATGTCTATGAAGTGGAGTTGCCTAACCAATATTTAAAATTTTAGATTTGATAGAATATTATAAAGGGTATGATGGAGATGAAGTTTCAAAAGCACAATAGAGTATTTCAATAGCTACTTCAACTACAAAAGAGATTAAGGAGATATTGAAGAGTAATGTTGTAAGAAGCACAAGAAACAAAACATATAAGGAGTTTCTATTTAAATGGAAAGGGAGGCCAGTAGATGATTTATCATGGTTTTTAAGGGAGGAAGTTGACCGTCTTGGTTTTCATCCAACTACCCAAGACTTAATAGGGTCACTTCTCAATTTACCCCAAATGTCAGATGGAGGAGCATCCTTGGTGTAAGAGAAATCTTGTATCACTCAAAAATATCTCTTTTATGTTTCTTGAATATGGATCGTCTCAGTGTAGATGTGTTTTTTTTGGAGGCTTTTTACTTAGTAAGTCAACCATTTGAGCTTGAAATGTCCCAATTTCGTAGGTAGAGGTTCATATTCTACATATAAACCTCTTAGTTGAGGTGTAGTGCCATATCATGAACTACATATTTGTGAGGCTATTATAGATTTTTTGTGCAAATTTTTGGTAGAAAAACTTCAAGTTCATTTTTGAAGGCCTTAGAGGCCTCAAATGGCTATAAAATGGGGTTGAATGGAGCTTGCACAATAAAGGCCTTGTAGATCATAAGTTGAGGATTTTGGAATGGGGCTATTATAGCCAATCAAAGAAACACTTTGCAAGTTATGGTCTTCCAAAGTTGGGCCAACTGAAATTTCAAAAAAAATGTTATAATTAATTTGAGCAGACTCTATATATAATTTTACGGCTGGTTAGCCTTAGGGGTTAGGGTTTGATGTCTAGAATCTTTCCAAGCAATGTAAAATTGTTTATATAAGGAACACCATAGATTTTCTAAGACAACTCCAGGTGATAGTTCACAACTCTATCTTGCAAATTATTGTAATTAATGCACCTATGTGGGTTTTCATATTGTATTTAAAAATTATATAATTCGTCATTTGTGGTGATGATAAGAATCTCATATTTTGTTCTCATAGATTATTGTTATTTCTTTATTATTTTATGTTTTATTTTATGTTCTTGTGGTATTAAAGGGAGAACCCTTCATCAAGTAAGCATTATGAGAGTGTGTGTGCACATACCTTATGAACATTTTGAGTACATGGTGAATGTTATGCAAATTGACATTCAAGAGGCTATTACATAGAATATTTGGTGAATATCATATCAGATTAAATTTAGAAAAATATTTCTCCAAATATCATTTGTTGATATTTTGGAGGCAATACTCATGATATCAAAATATTGAATATCTTCTAGTCATAGATATTGCATTGAGGTAATATATGGACCTGTGTTTATCCTCCCTAACTAAGGGGGAGTTTTAATGTTAGTTTGGTTTCACTCTGATAAAAATCACTAAATG
This sequence comes from Cupressus sempervirens, assembly GCA_028749045.1. Lineage (NCBI taxonomy): Eukaryota > Viridiplantae > Streptophyta > Pinopsida > Cupressales > Cupressaceae > Cupressus > Cupressus sempervirens. The sequence continues at coordinate 190,230,574 of CM053791.1, read as the reverse complement.
TGTGTGTGTGTGTGAAATAACAAACTATTATATTAAGTACTAATGAATAGAAGAGACATGTCTATCCATATTTCAACTAATATAAGAGAAATGAATTCCATTTGGAATGTACATACCACAATTAAATGACAGTGTTACTACATTTGTAGAGATCTCAGAAACTCAATGTAAATGAATAATATTGAAGAGACATATTAATTTTTCCTAAGGGTAGAGGAAAATATAAACATAAAGTTTGAGAGAAAGAAAAGGGGAAGAGGCCATGGAGGAAGATCTAGTGGACAATCTTATGAAACCAAAATAAAGATCAAAAGAAGGATCAGGTGAGCAGTAGAAATCACAACATGAGAGGAAATAATTTCAATAATTTCCATGATCATAATAAAAGAGATCAAAGAGGAAGAGGAAGAAGGAAATGATTTAGAATAGGAGGTTTTCATGAAACATTTTTTCACTTTTCTGAAAACGGGTACATCCCTACTTCCAAGGAATGATAAATAGGAGAGTTGAAGGCTAAGCCAGAGTAAAACATATAGATAAAGATGCCAAATCATCACATTCTAAAGATGTTGAAAGAGTTGAGGTCCTAGTTAACATAAGAGTCTTGTTGAGTGGTAACGATGAACCTAATCAAAGCATTAAAATAAGTCTTTAAAAAGCAATTTAAGCTAGATGATATCATCCTATGAAAGGAATTTTCAAGATAGTACAAGAAATATGTCATAATTTTGATTCTCTAAGATTAGGTTGAAATTAGAGTCTTTTTATATAGTAATACATATTACTAGTGAAGTTTAGAAAGAAATCAACTACTACATAGATAGTGGTGTGAAAAGGAAGCCAAGAAATTTGCAAGAAAGACTAGTATTCTAAAGTATTATAAAATAACCAAATAATCAAGGGTGTAAGTTGAATTAATGCTTGATACATTAATCAAATGGTGAGTGTCAATAGGACTTAAGACATAAACACCTTACTAATTAGATTTCTTCCTAAGAAACATTTTTTGTAAGCTATGCCCCCTTGGTCTCTTTATCACATGAAACATGATACTTGGTTTAATCACCACCCATTTTTTATCAGTCTAGTGGTTTTATTAAGGGAATTAACTAGTTCAACTTTTGGTGCACAACAAAAACCAAACATTAGTATCAGAGCCTAGGTCACAAGTTTAAAACTCATGCTTACATTGGAATGATTCTTGCAAGGTGTGTAACCTTGGTTTCTAGGTGCTTTGAAGCATGGTAACCATCTCCCATGTTCTATAAGTCTAGTGGTTTTATCAAGCAATAATATAGGTCAATCTTTTTGGTGCAATAAAAATCAACATGATTAGCCTATATGAGAAAAATAAAAACTCATAAGATAAGGTGATTAAATTGAAACCCTACTCAAGAACATCTTTGATGTTCATAAAAAATTAATCCAAAAAATAAAGCTTAATAAGGTACACAAGTATGGCATAACTCATAAGGAAGAGAATAAACTCTATGGGAGAAAGCTTACACATAAAGGAAGATAAAGAAATATGGTCTCTAAAGGATGAGATGTATAAAATCCCATATCAAGAAAATGTCCTATCCTTAAGAATGAGGAAGAGAGATCATACAACCTCCCTAAATGTGAAATCTATGCAGTGAGAATAAAAGCTATCCTGTCAAACAACATTCCTCCCCTCAAGAAGAGATATAAGAACATAATTCTAGAAGATGTCTTCCAATCCCTTAAAGGAATATGAGGGAGGAAAACTCAATAATGATTGCTCCAAATATTTCTCATATATGCTCACACCAATGCCAAAATAGGACAAATCACAAGGTAGAGAAGGAACAAGAGGGTCTATGTCCTCATAACATCTAAATAAGATAATATAACTCCATTCAAGTTATAACCAAAGAGCTCGTATGAATATTTGTGATTGCCTCTTTCATTTATACAAGATAGGACTCACTAAAGAAGCTAACAAAATAATCCCAATTAGTTTTGTTTAGGGGATGATGAATATCTTGTCACATTGATTCGTTAGAATCTCTTGAAGCAGTGATACCAAAACTCATAGATACAAAAGTGGAAAGATAATCAATATATGTCAAATGAATAAAATAATCATCCACCAAAATGTGTCCATACAAAATGGGCCAACAAAAACATCAATATCATCCAAAGAAATATCATTAAATTAGATGAAAACGTAAGGTCTCGACACAACCATTTGATGATTATCTAAGAAATGGAAGGATATTTTGTATATGCTCTATGTGAAGTAGGGAATAGTTCAAACTATAAAAAATGTTAGTCCATTTAAAAATTGTCATATTGGAGTTAAATTATTCATTTTTTTGTTTATAGTCATTTGGCTCACGAACAAGTTGAAGGAAACAAGAGGATAAATCCTACTTCAAAAGGATGCAAACATTTATACCTTCTTTATCCCAAGTTTTCAAGACATATTAGTCTAAAGTTATCTTGAAATCTAAAGGATGGAAATTAAATTCAAAAGACACGATGAATCCCACAAAATAGAGCTTTATGTCAATTCATGATCATAAGATACCTAAATAACCCCCATAAGAATGATACTAAAAAGTAGAAGGAACTGAAAAAGTATCTAAGAAACAAAACAAAAGAATTCCCAGGTATAGTTGTAAAGAGTTGAGACCCCTCCAAATTGTGCCACTTTATAATTTTAGAGTGTAGAAAAATCTAATTGAAAACATAAAAGACAAATTATTATTTTAGTTTGAAAGCTTGTCTAATGCCATCAAGCAATAAATAATTAATCATTTAATATGACCCAATTTCAAGTCGTTAATCAAAAGTAGCAGCATTATTTTTAATTTGCCTAAATTCACAAATAATATTTTTACAATATTTTAAAAAAAAATGGAATTACTCAAATTCAAGAGAGAAAAATATATTAAAAAGAACTAAATAAAAAAATACTATATAAAATAGGACTTTACCTCCTTTTAAGCCTAGCTAGTGCATTCTTTAGTCTCAACAATTTTAACTTTTTGAAGGTGAATAGTGCATTGTTGAAAACAATTTGGCACTACTTCAACTATCCAATTTGCTATTCTATTCTCAAGCTTACAATTACAAATTAAAAACAAGGGACACAAGCGTCGAAGTTCCTACTTGTAAGAATTTCATATTGTGATATGAATATTAGGATTTAACTGTGTGATTTTGAGTCAAACTCATTGACCCATGTTTCATGAGTAGTGATTCAACATGAATCCATCTCTCATGAGAATAAATGGAACAATTAACACTCATTGGATCTAGGTGATCTGGGAGGTCACCCATCCCAGTACTACTCCAGCTTGAACGCGCTTAATGACAGAGTTTCCTCCATAGTTAAACCCAAAGCTTGCAACCCCATTTGCAACTAGAGCATTTCATATAAAACATTGCAACTAGAAAAAATAAGATTTCATATTGCAACTAGAGAAAATAAGATTTCATATAAAGTTTCCTCGAGAATTTCATATTGCAACTAGAGAAAATAAGATTTTATTAATTTGCGATCCAAATAAAATATTTTTTAAAACCACCTCCAAAGAAAAGATGTAAAACTTAAGAAATGACAGTCAATACAAATATCTATAAAACGAGAGATGTGGATCTCTATAATTTATAACTATTAATCTAAATTTATAATTTTACACTCATTTCGAAAATTGTTTATATTGATTGAGTGTCTAATGTATTGAATACCCTAAAATATTTCCAAAAAAGAAAGTTGTAATAATTGAGTCGGTAACATTCATTTGAATACATGTAAAAGACAAGAGCTCTTGGTGAGCTGGAGTCCTTGCCTTTTGACTTAGAATGAGATTTTTTTATATTTTTTGGAAAAGTATTTGGCTATTAGACTCTTAAGAATGCAATTGCTCCGTCAAGGTGCAAATGTAAAGACATATTATAAGTTTGCTAATTACTTTATTGTCTACAGTATCATTATGTATTTTTTTAACTAATGTAGTGAATAATTCCTACCAAAATCAAAGGAGATTTATATAGTAGGTGGAATTGCATCTTATATCGTGATTTTTAGTTTCAAATTTTATCTTTGAAAACTTTGTTATAATTTCACAATAATCAAAGTCATATTCACTTCAATTTACTTATAAGTAAAATTAATTTTTTATTCTTTTAATTTCTATCCTATTAAATTTTTTATTTTTTATTTAATATCCTATTAATTTTATTAATTAATTTTAATTCATATATCGCTTTGTTAAAACTCTCAAGGTTAATTTTACTGATTAAAAATCTAAAGCATTTAAATAACTAAATCAAGTTTTAATATAATTTTAGAAATTTATTAGAAATCAAAATTTATTAGAGACAAAGCTTGTGATGATTAAATTATTTTAGAAAAATGAAAATTTATTTTAGCTTCCACTTGCTCTTGTTTACTACTGCAAAATAATCTAAGTTCCTTTTTTAAGTAAAATTGATATTTGGAAAGAGAAAAAAAATCTAAGCGATTACAAAATATGTTTGCTCTGGAAAAAGAATATTTAATAATACATTTAATATATTTAGTTTTAAATATGAATGTTAAAAAATTTAAAATATCAATATTAATGTTGCAACACATTTTAATTTGGAAAAATTTCAATATCTGTGATTTAATCGTCAAGATTTTAAAAATCTATGCCTTATCATAGAAACTAAAGTTTCTACAAGCTTAATTTTAAAAATATCAATAAATCTGATCAATTTGGCCATCTTATAAAAATGATCATTGATATAAAAACTAAATTTTAAATTATGTAGAAATGTAAAATAAAATATAATTGTGGTTTATGTCATGAAATTAAATCTATATTGATGAAGAATATTAAATTAAAATGACAATTTTAAAAGTTTATTAGTAAAAATAAATTAGAGAAATTTTTTGTAAAAAACATTTAAAAATTACATGAAAAAATATTTTAAAATAATTAATATCACAATTTTTGAAATCAAAACTTGTACCATATAAAATTTAAATTTAGATTGTTATTTTTTTAACATAAATTTCATATCATCATTATTAAATTGAATTAGATAATTATAATATTTTGAAAAATAAATTTACATTTAAAAAATATAAAAAGTAAGATTTTAAATAACATGTATTTTTGTTTTGAAGATAATAACAATTTTAAACATTCTATATTCGTTCTTTAAAAAGAAGTTGCGAAAATACATAATCTTAGTGGGGTACACTTACAATATATTCTATTCAAAAAAAACTTATTGAAACCTGTCTTCTTATCTTTAAATGCATATGCAAAAATGAAAGGAAAGGTTGGCATTTTTTAATTAGTGCAAGGATCAATATAATAAAAAATGTGTATAGTTATACAAAATCTGCCTTAATGTCTAAGGACTTTGAAATAACAATTTCATATTCCATAGTAACCTTTAAAAACACAGAGAAACCAGAACCCCAGCCAAGCGCCAATATAGAAATTGTCTAAGTTTTACAACTGTAAACTCTAAATTTAAAAATAAATTTGTCTGACTATACTGCCTGTGCCTAGATTTTGCACAACTACGCTCGGCCTCTTCTGTCTCGCGTTCTTCCCCCTTCAACTGATCAAGAAAAGAGTCGGTGCAGTGTTAAATGCTTCGGACGTCCTCCAGATAACTCTCTGCGGCATATTTAATGCCTCTCTGTTCTGTACATTTACATTTAATGCCTCATCATTATGGCCGCCTGGCTTCGTTTAATTTTTTTCAAATTTAAGTTTTGTAAAAATGTTTAAACCCCCCGACAAATTTGGTTTGGGCCAATCAAATAATTGAGAATAGTATTCAATAATTAGTATCTAAATCTAACCTTTGAAACACAAAAAATATGTTGCTTGGTTCGCAGCAAAAATAAATAGGCAAGGTGCAGTGAAAACATTAAGGCAGGGACTAAAAAAAATTCACAATGCATTTGAGACTTAAATATTTGACCATCTAGGAGACGATATCGTCGCGACTACAAACTTTGAAAATACTTGTAGTTGAAAAGGATTTAAAAACTTTAAACAAATGATCATAGAAGTGCAAGCACGAAATGGGAGCTTTCCATAAAGTATGCCTTGGTATACATTTGCACATGGAGGAAAAGGATTGCACCAAAACATATTAAAAACTAAGCAGAATGTATCTCTAATTGACAGAAAGATTATTATGTGGCATGATACAAATCATGCAATCTTAATGATTTGGCAGCTGTTAGCTTGAGATCATATGTCGTTGAAGCATTTTATCAAATAGTTCATGCACCTTGATATTTTATGACCATTGCCTCTGTTTATAGAAAGTTTGTCAAATTCCAGTCTTGATAAGCATTCTTCCTGTTCATGTTGAAAGAAAGCCGTTGGTGGTGAATATTGGGGGCACTTGACAGAAGATATAAGATTAAGATGGGTTGTTATGAACAGGAAAACAGGGCAAGCTGGTAACTTTTCAAAAATTCTGCTTATTAATTCTCATAGACATGGTTGACAATACCATAAGTTAGCTGCCTACGGCAGGAACTAGAAAGAAAAAACCTGAATGAATTTCTATGCACTTTAAATCACTAAAATATTAGCCTGAACGTATCCTAACTGCTCTGTAATGGCTTTAAAAAAGGAAAAAAAAAATAGAAGGGGAAAAAACAAGTTCTTAAAAAAGGCAATGGCTGTTGATAAAAACGCAATGGCCGTTTAAAAAAACAATGCCCGTTGAGAAAAATCAATGACCGTTTGAAAAAAACAACAATAATAATTTGTGATCGTCTCTTTCATTTATACTAGATAGGACTCACCCAAGTATAATTTTTTTGGTTTAATAGAGTTTAATACTTTATTGTGATTGTTTCTCGGTTAAAAGTTGACTAGTCAAATTTAAAATATGAACCTCAATGATTCCATAAGTTAGCTAAATAATAATAATAATAAAAAGAAAAACCTAAAAAAATTCTATGCACTTTAAATCATTAAAATATTAGCCTGAGTGTATCGTAACTGCTCTGAAATGGCTAAAAGACGGCAAAAAAAAAATAGAAGGGTGCCCTCTCATGGCCGTCCAGAAAAAAGGCAATGGCCGTTGATAAAAACGCAATGACCGTTTGAAACAAAAAACAATGCCCGTTGAGGAAAAATCAATGACAGTTTGAAAAAAACAATGCTCGTTGAGAAAAGAAATGGGGTTGCAAGCTTTGGGTTTAACTGTGGAGGAAACTCCGTAGTTAAGCGCGCTCAGGCTGGAGTAGTACTGGGATGGGTGACCTCCCGGGAAGTCCCGGTGCTTCACCCCTGTGAGCATCACCTAGATCCAATGAGTGCTAAGTGTTCCATTTATTCTCATGAGAGATGGATTCATGTTGAATCACTACTCATGAAACATGGGTCATCGAGTTTGACTCAAAAATCACACAGTTAAATCCTGATATTCACATCACAAAAAAAAAGATTTCACCTCTTTTAAATAGCAGTTTAGAAGTAGAACAGATTGTAAATCGTCTGTCTTCTATTTACTTAATTGTTTGTTTTGTGTGTTTGATTTGTTGTTTTCTCTTGGCGTGGCCACGCGTGACTGTTGATTTCGAATGATTTTATACATTCTGTGACTGAATTGCATTTTTTTTTTGGTATTTTGTGTATTTTGTGTGTATTCTGTTGATCTTTTTCTATGGGCACGGAGTAGGCAGCAAGAATTCAAAATGCAACCGTGAAATAGTGGGTTGTTCAAGAATTTGTATATATGTAAGTTTTTCTGATCATACTAGTCAATATGACCTCTTTTTCATTGAGATAAGGGTTAGGTTCATTACAGATTTCATATGTTTGGATTTCTTTGCTTGCAATGTTGATGCCAAACCCTTTTCAGTGACTTCAGTGAATTTGGAATGTCTGATGTTTCATCTGGTTCATACTTCATGCCTCCTTTTGATTTTCTAACTTTTGTCTCTGTTTTAGGTGTTTGTATTCTCTGTAATTGTAATTATAAGGCTTGAATTCTCACGTTAATCTTGATCTTTTGCAGACATCTATTGAGAAAGTCCATTCCTTCGCTGAAAGGTGCCTCAATAATGGGTGGGCACGCACTTCTGATCCCCCTTCCTTACCAAGGCCACATCAATCCCATGATGCAGCTCGCTTGGAAGCTCGTCTCCGATGGCTTCCTCGTTACCTTCCTCAACACCGATTTCACTCACAGTCGAATAATGCAAGCCAGAAATGGAAACCCTAACCCTAATAACTGGAATGGCATCCGAATGATATCAATTCCTGATGGATTGCCTCCATATCTTTTGGGTTGAAGGAGGTGGCCGATTTCTATCAAATTCCTCTATCTGCTTTCCACGCATCTCTTGTTGCCAACTATGCCATCCGCTTCTTAGTCTGATTGATAAGACGGACTCACGTATCTTACTCCTTTTGTCTCTTGTTTTTCGGTGTTTGTGAGACTTATTGTGGTTTGTGTTATTGAAGGAACTCCGAAAGAAGAGAAGAAAAGAAGCTATAGATTTCCTCCATGCCACCCCTGCGCCCTGAAGATCTTCCATGGTTATTCGGCGGAGAGAAGATGTTTAAAGCAGATCAAACGTGTCCTTGGCAACTTACTTTACGAGCTTGACAGTCTAGCGGTGGATGAGTTAAATAGAGAGGTGGAACCAATTAATTGGCTGTCTTGATCTTTCGAATGTTTGCCATTGGAGACGGTTTAATGTTGGCAGTTAACAAGTTTCTCACTCAGAATTCCGTGGATAGCTTACAGGTATGTAGGCCAATTTTTCATATTATTCTGGTGTGAGCTCTGTTTTGAGAATTTAGTAGGTTTTAGAGATTGGATCTTGTTAGGACAGTTTATCCAATTCAGAGATGTAATATCTTTAAAAAGTAATTTGAATTATGGATGAATTAGAGAACTCTACGAAAAGTGTGTCATCTAATTTAGAGGGCGGAATTTATGAAGCCAGTTGATGGCTGTTTTCATTTTTAATGGTTACTTTTAGATGTACCTGGAGAGACTCGTAATACTTTTAACTGTTCAATACTTGAAAGATATGGGCAAAGCATGCATATGGCTCCACCCAGTTGCCTATTAGTGTTGCTTAAGAAGTTACCTTGGTTTTTTTCTTACATCTTAATGTGACCAGTTATCTGATTTTTTTTTGGGTTGTAATGACATTCCTTACCTCACTGGATCTTCTTGGTACTGCCAACCTCAATCCGAACCTTTCCCTGTTATATCTTAATGTAGAAGTCCAGAAAAATAAGACAAATAGCATGGATTCTAATTTGTATATGTTTTTCTTTGTGTTCTTTTTTTATTAGTATTTTCCTTAATATTATGAAACAAAATAAATCAGGGGAAACAGTATTATAAAATATACACGATTCTTTTAAAACTCTATTAAATGAAATATCACTTTGGAATAAACAGTGTGGTAGAGTGCATAGTATAGCTGAACAGAAAAGGGATGTTGTTGAAACTTGACAATGATAGCGCATAAGATACAGTATTTGGCCTATTCTCTTTTTATTTAACAATTATGTACTGTACCGCACTATTTTATTATGATAGTTGATTTAGGTAAGACCCTTGGCAATCTACTTCTGAAAATACCCTCCATTTACTGTTAGATTTGTCACTTGAGTAAGCAAGTAGCATTTCCTATAGACACCACCAACACATGAGACTACTTTTGGTGAAACTTCTATTCCCAAGGGCCCTACTTGGTCAGTTTCCTTAATATTTAATTATTAAGATTTCTAGAATTGGTTACTTTCCTATATCTAATTTTTCAGACTGATCGATTAGAGAAACCATTATTGCTGTATCGAGCTTCCTTGCCAACTCTGCAGGATTTTGTGTGCTGACAGTGGCCTCTTCAGTATACGATGGCTTGTAGGATATTGATTTAAACCTTTTACAGTGAATGTGTTTTATGTTCTGTATGCATGTTATTCATTGCCTTGTATAATGGGTTGCAGATTGTCTTGAGATAATTTTATGTGTGTTTAGTGAAAATTTGACCAGGGATAGTAGACATGACTGCGTTCTAAGTGTGTTGATTTCTGTAGTTTCCAATCTATTAGCAACATGATTTCTATACTAGCATTGGATTCTTAACATGATTTCTATACTAGCATTGGATTCCTATTCCCAAGGGTCCCACCAGCCATTCTCTCATTTATACTCAAGAGTCGATGTTGATTCTTTTAATTCTGGTGTGAGCTCTGTTTTGAGAAGCTGAGATACCCATGAACATTTAGTAAGTTTTAGAGATTGAATCTTGTTAGGACCGTATATCTTTGATGATAATGATGCTTTTAAATAAATGTAAAAATAAATTTGAATAATGGATGAATTACAGAGCTCTACAAAAAGTGTATCATCTGATTTAGAGGGCAGAAATGGCCGTTTTCACTTTAAGATTTATGCCTCTACCCAGTTGCCTCTCTAGAAGAAAGGTTATTTCGTAGCATATTACTATATAGGCTGGGTAGATTGAATCCTGCTATGCCCCAAAGAGAATTTCTCAGAAATTAATTTAGAAGAGATCCAAATGTAATATACCTGTGGAAATGTTGTAGTGATAAAATTTGTGGAGGTAAATATGTCAATTTCATCGGTAATGGGATTGTCTGCCGGTGCTGTAATTTTAAGGGAAATATGTCATGTGAAAGAGAGGGCTGTTCACAATTGATGGTCCGCTTATTACCAACCCTTTGCAGTCATAGAATTGAATAGCCTGCACATTTATGTAATATTATACTCTGCTACCCAAACAGGTGATATATAAATGAATATTTATTGGCCTGCTGTGAAAAAGGCCAGAGTACAGGGAATCAGTTAGCATAAGACCCAACAATTGTTGAAAAAGTTAAAGCATTTCAAAGTTACTTGGTATATATATACCATTATATCCACCAACAGCTCTTATACACTTACATGAGTAGTTTTTGTCTGGCATCGAAGCCACCATGCTTCCCCTTGTCCATTAGTAGTACCACTTCTAGTTAGAGTAACATATTGAAGTTGATGAAAATAAAACTATGTCAATTTATTGTTCCAATTGGCTGGGTCTGGAGGTGCAACTATGGTTCCCCTCCACCTGCAAAGTATAGTAATCTGACTTCATTAAACTATAAATTTGAATGTTATAAAAATAAATTTGAAGAAAGTGTGCCTGCTTTTATGATAAGTAACATGTTACTCTTTTTTAAGAAGTTACCTTAGTTTTTCTCTTACATTTTAATGTGATCAGTTATCTGATTTTCTTTTTTTGTTATGATATTCCTTAATGAAATTCAATCTGAACCTTTTCATATTACATCTCAATGTAGACAAATAGCATGTATGCTAATTTGTATATGTTTTTCTTTGTGTTTTTAAATTTTATTAGTATTTTCCTTAATCAGCAAGGAACAGAGGAGGTGGTCCTTATTCAGTGAGTAGAACTTCTCACAGATTACATGTGGGAATCACCATTGTGCTTCTCATTATAATGCATTTGATTGAATCCATTATAGGTATTAACTGGTTTTTTTGTGGGGGTTTGAATGAAGGGCGAGGTTTGCAATGTGACTGGATTTCTGACGGATTGGTTTGTTTTTGCATTAAATTCTCTCAATTATATTCTGTAAATTATGAATAAACCAAAGATTGAGTCTACAATGGGATACGCTTTTACTTTTCTTTTTTAATCCATGGTTAAGCCATCATTTCAAATTTTGAATCCACGTGTTAAGCCATTATTTCATCATTTCAAATTTATAATATATCTGGAAGAAAATTTAGAGGAAAACATTAATGCTTATATCAAAATGCATAATATAAAAATACTATATTGTGTTTCTTAGTTGCTAATATTTAGATGGTAATGTATATTCCCTAGTACACAGGCACCAAGCTAAGTCATCATCCCCTGCTCATCCCCTGCTCCTGCTCCTTCAAATTGTTCTCTATTCAAGGGACAAGTCACTTGAAGATAATGAAAAGGTGTAAGAGATTAGTAGTTCCACTTGTCTGATTAACTGCATCTTCCTATTGATCTGCTTAGTATGCAATTGAAAAAAGTGATCTGCTTAAGACTCCTCATGCGGTTCCTCTATAAATGCAATTATATTGGTACATGAATGCTATTTATTTAGACTATATTTTTAAAACTTTCTTTCTTTGCAGTTGTTTTTGTAGAATGGTTTTTTTTGTTCCAGAAAGAAAATATGCTAGGCTATATTCATCCAGGTATGTTATTTATTTATTTTATAGCTTTTTAAATTTTAAATTATAATCTATAGTTATATGTAGAGATTTTAATATAAACAAATTTCTAGTCCTTGTTTGTTGCAATGTACTTTTATTTTATTGTAGAAAGGTTAAAGCCTAAAGAACATGTTAATTTGTTGAAATAGCGCAGGTCTCCTAAATTTCATATTCACAGTTTTGAGATATATGTTAATATTTATCTCAGAAGTATTTTTTGCATAATTGTTTAACTGATTTAAAAACAAATGTCGAGAAGTACTGTTATGTAAAATATATATGTCTATCTTATTGTAAATAGATTTATATACTGGTGAACGCCTAAATTGCATACAGGCATTGCCTAACGATTATAATCAATGAAAAATATTTTTTAAGGAGGGGCAGAAATGCCTGTAAACAAACTCTTGAGGATGGTCATGAACAATGAACATTCTTCAAGAGGTCTTTCTTGTTCTCTTTTTATGTTACTTCTTTTTGTTTTCATAAAATAACCAAATGTATGTTTTAAAAATAATACTATTTAAATAATTTTGTTGCTCAATTATATATTGTAGAGAATAAATCGAAGTGGTTTGCTAATTATTGTTTAAATATATCCTTTAATATAAATACAATCAATAAAAGTTTAAAACAATAATTACATTCACTTACATTTACAATTTTTTGCAAGTAGGAAATGAATAATAAATGAATGTATTTATGATTGTATGAGTGAATGTAGGAATGAATAAATCTCTCTCTCTCTATAGAGAGAGAGAGAGAGTGCATGCATCAAGGTTTGAATGAGGGAATGTATGAATTAATGAATGCATGCATGTATTGATGAATGAATGAATGAATATATGAGTGACTAAATGTGTAGGTAAAAATGTATGAGCAAATGCATGCATCAAGGTTTGAATGAGGGAATGAATGGATGGAATATATGAATTAATGAATGCGTGCATGTATTGATGAATGAATGAATGATGGTATGTATGAATGCATGTATTAATGTATGCATATATGAAGGTATGAATGAAGAAATATATGAATGAGTGAATGCATTGGTAAAATGTATGACTAAATGAATGATTACATTAATACATGCACTATAATTGTATGGTTGTATTAATTTATGAATCTATGAAGTTATGAATGAATGGATGTTTGTATGTATGTGTGTGAATGAAAATATGAATGGAGTAAATGAATTTCTTAAGGTAGGGGTGCATGAATGAATTTATGTATAAAAGTATGAATGAATGAATTATAATTATATGATTGAATTAATTTATGAATCTATGAAGTTATGGGTGAATGAATGTTTATATGTTTATTACAAAGTATGCATTAAAGAATAAATGAATGTATGTATAAAGCTATGGACAAATGCATCTAATATATGAATATAGGTATGGATGATTGAATGAATATATGAAGGCATGCATGAATGAATGTAAGTATGAAGGTATGAATGTGTGGATGAATGAATGAAGGTATCAAGGTATTGTAAGTATGAAGGTATGAATGTGTGGATGAAGAAAGAAGGTATCAAGGTATTGTAAGTATGAAGGTATGGATGAATGTGTGGATGAATGAATGAAGGTATCAAGGTATTGTAAATATGAAGGTATGGATGTGTGGATGAATGAATGATTAAGGTATGTAAGTATGAAGGTATGAATGTATGGATGAATGTGTGGATGAATGAATGAAGGTATTGTAAGTGTGAAGGTTGAAGGAATGAATATATGAAGGCCTGCATGAATGAATGTGTGTAAGCATGAAGGTATGAATGTGTGGATGAAGAAAGAAGGTATCAAGGTATTGTAAGTATGAAGGTATGGATGTGTGGATGAATGAATGAAGGTATTAAGGTATGTAAGTATGAAGGTATGAATGAAGGTATCAAGGTATGTAAGAATATATTAATGATTGGATGAAGGTATGTATGAAGGTGGTGAATGCATGGATGAATAAATGATGTATGAAGGTTTGAAAGAATGTACGAAGTTATAGATGGATGAATGTATTAATAATGTATGGATGAATGTTTGTTTTGTATGGAAGAATGCTTGTATGTATGAATGAATGAATGTATGCAAAAAGAGGGGTAAAAATTTATTAAGACAGAAAGGAATACAACAAGGAGCTCGATCCTGAGCAACAAGATCATCAAATTCTTGCACCATCTCAAAGGACAGTTGCCCCCTATCCCTAATATTCCAATCCGGATCATGACTAGAAGCCCATTTGGCTAAACAATTAGCAGGTCTATTCCATTCTCGCGGAATATACTTGAACCTAATGAACTGAAAAGAGGAGGAGAAGAAAAGAATCTGCTTAACAACAGTGGCCAGCTGCCAACTAACATCCTCAAGCTCTTGCGAAGAAAGCATGTTCACCACCACCTGGGAATCAAACTCACAAATAATCTTACTCCATCCCCACAAGCAACACTGTTCCACAGTATATAAAATAGCCTGAGCTTCCATGAGATTGTTAGTATAATCACCCTTATGAATTGAGAAGAAAAATTTAACATTCCCAGAACTACAACGAGCCACTTCGCCAATACCAGCCGGACCAAGATTCCCACAAGAAGAACCATCAGTGTTAATTTTCAGAACTCCACATGGAGGAGGAGTCCAGTGCCCATCCCGGTTAACCCGACCCTTCCTCTGATGGTGAAGCTGCCTGGACATAGAAGGAAACCTATGAGCCGCAACCCCATCCTGCAGATGAAAATTGAGGCGATTACAGATAACAAGATCAATCGGATCCATACCCCCATCAAGCTCACACTTAACAAGAATAGTTTCCTGGAGAGAATGTGATATTTTCCACCAAAGATGCAAAACACCAAGCCGAACATCTTGGAATATGCGACGATTCCTCTCCAACCAGATATGCCAAAGCATGAAAGATGGGCTAACAATCCAAGCAGCATGGAGAGAAGAAGACTTGGAGGGAGCACTACCCAAGCGAGCCTAGAACTCAGGCAAAGAGGAAGCATGCCGACAAGAGCAACCCCAAGCGCTCCACCAAAGGTGCCATATCCGAGTAGAATAGGAGCAATGGAAGAACAGATGGGAGACAGACTCCTCTCCATTACCACACAAAACACAATAAGAGGGGCCCTGAAATCCACGTTTACAAAGATTATCCCAGGTAAGACAACGGTTGTGAGCCACTAGCCACATGAAAAAATTGCACTTGGACCAAGAAACTTTATTCCAGACTTGCTTCCACCAAGGGACCTCAGCATCTCCAAATAATTGTCTAGTTATCTCCTGATACCCAGCAGAGACATGATATTTACCAGACAAGGTACCGCCCCAAGCCAATACATCTGGACCAAGCAAAGAGGAACACTCTCTAGAGGCCAGAATTTGAGAAAGCTCCTGACGATCCATGTTTGTACCTCCAGGAGGCCAATCAGAGGAATGCTTCCATCTATAACCAACAACAGGTCCCAATTGATAAGGAGTCTTGTAATGAGCCACTTTATCCCATCCAGCGGCCAGAAAAGAGTCACAAAGAGGCTGAAGATGAGGGTATATGGATAAAATGGAAGGGAATCCATCCTAAGCATCAGACCAAAACAAAGCCTGAGAACCTCCTTTACATATCCAGAACAGACCCCTCTTCACCAACATCGCACCTGTCTTCAAAGTATGCCAAACCATTGAGCCACGACCTTCAAGAGGAAGTGTAGAAACAGAGCAAGGATCAGCACCATGAAAATATTTATGAGTGATAATACGAGCCCAAAGTTGATGCTGTCCAGAGCACCATCGCCAATAAAGTTTAGCAGCCAAAGCTTGTCTACTCAATAGAGCAGAACGAAGACCAAGACCACCCTCCTTTTTAGGCCTACAAATAGTTGCCCAATTAACCAAGCTCCATTTAGTACTATGCAAATTACCACTCCAAAGGAATTGTCGAGAAAGAGCATCAAACTCCTTGAGAAAGTAAATAGGTGCAGCATGAACCATGCTTCTATAAGTAGGAAGAGCTTGGATAACAGCTTGAAGAAGAGTAACCCGGGCAGCAGTAGAAAGCCATCTATGAGTCCAATGATTTACCTTATCCTGAAGCTTGGTAATCAAATTTTGCCAGAAGAGACGTGGCTACCTGGAAACAGCAATAGGAATGCCAAGATAAGTCAAAGGAAGTGAACCTATCTGAAATCGTAGGATACCAACAATCCTGTGCTGAATAGAATCAGGAGTGTTAAAAAAGTAAATGAAAGATTTGTGCTCATTAACTTTCTGGCCTGAAGCTGCCAAATAAATGTCCAAAGCATGTCGAAAGGCTTCAGCTTCCTTGATCCTAGCAAGACCGACAAGAGCAGAATCATCAACAAATTGAAGATGGGAAAGAGAAGGTAAGCCATTACCCCACCGCTAGCCTTGAATAGAATTCTAGGACACCTGATGCTTAATGAATCTGCCCAAGCCTTCAGCCATGATGATGAATAGATATGGGGAGAGAGGGTCACCCTGGCGGAGGCCTCTAGAAGCACCAAATAGTTGTGAAGGTTGACCATTAATAAGAATAGAAAAAGAGGCAGAAGTAACGCAACTCATAATCCAACTCACCCAGTTAGAGCTAAATCCAAAAGAAAGAAGAATACTCCTTAGGAAGCTCCATTTAACTCTATCGTAGGCCTTAGCCATATCCAGCTTAACAAACATGGCTCTCTCCCTTGAAGTAGCCATAGAGTGAATAGCCTCAGTAGCAATAACCACCCCATCCAAAATTTGTCTTCCAGCAACAAAACCACCTTGTTCTTCTGAGATAATAATGGGAAGTCACCTTTTCAGTCTCTCAGCAATCAGCTTAGTAATAACTTTGTAGACCACATTACATAAGGCAATTGGTCTAAAAAACTCCAATTGATTAGCACCCTCTCTCTTAGGAATAAGAGTCAAGAATGTAGAGTTCAAAGCTCGAAGCATCTGCTTGCTAGCATAGGATTCTTTAACCACCTCCAACAAATCATGATTAATGATGTCCCAAAATTCCTGAAAGAATTCAACTGGAAAACCATCAGGACCAGGAGCCTTCCCCTTAGGCATGCCAAAGACCACCGCCTCTAGCTCTTCCAAAGAGATAGGACGCATGAGATAATCATTCATTTGCTGAGTGATAAGGGAAGGAATACAGGACAAAATAATATTTTCTTCATTATCAGCAGGAGGAGAGTCCTCAGAGAAGAGGGTAGAGAAGTACGAAATAGCCTCCTGGAACAAAGCTGGCAAGGAATTCAGTTGGATACCTTGAGAATTAACCAAAGAAGAGATAGTGCTCTGATTCCGGCGAGATTGCATTGTTTTATGGAAAAAGGCAGTGTTTCGATCACCTTCCTGGAGCCAATCAACTCGAGCCTTTTGCTTCCAAAAAATTTCCTCTCGAAGTTCCCATTCTTCTAGAGCTCTAGAAGCAAGGGATTCAGCCTGGCCAAGATCCTTCGAGAAACCTCGATCTCTAATCTCCCTTGTGATGACATCAAGATTTTCTTGAGCAAGCCTCTTCATAAAGTGAAGATTCCCAAAGCATTCCCTATTCCATATCTTGAGCTGCCTTTTAACATATTGAAGCCTTTTAGAAAATGAGAACATTGCAGTACCATATGCAGGGGCACCATCTTTCCACCAACAAAAAACAAAATCATGAAGAGAGGAGTCACGAAGCCACATCAACTGGAACTTAAAAGGAGGATGCTTTGGAACATAAGCCCCTATAGCGAAAAATTTGATTGGCCAATGATCTGAACCCCTCCAATCAAGGATTTCTGAAGAGATAGTAAGGGTGCCACTAAGCCAGAAGCAAGAAACAAGAAATCTATCCAGGCGTTCTGAGATAGCAGCAACACCAATCCTGCGATTATTCCAGGTATAGAGGCCATTAGAAGGCTTAACATCAGAGAGATGCAAAAGAGATATGTGTTGCCGAAGAAGAGCAGAAGAAGGCCCCAATCTAGCCAAACCACCATGCTTCTCTTCTAGACTTAAAATTGAATTGAAGTCCCCTGCTAACACCCAAGGATGATAAGGATGACAATTTCTAACATATTGAATATGTTCCCAAAGTTCCTCCTTTCCCACAAGATCAACAGGTGCATACACATTAGCAACCATGATTACCTCTCCTGAGTCTAGAGCAGAAGCTACCATAGAGAGAGCTGAGCGAGAAGACATCCAACCAAGAGGAGAAATTTTTTGAGGATCCCAAAATATAGCTAAACCACCAGCACTGCCTGTTGCCCCAACACACTGGCATTGGCCACGAGACCAAATACTAGAGGCATGTTGGACTATAGACTCCACAGAGAGCTTAGTCTCTTGGATACAAAAAACATCAGGACTATGATCAACCACCAAGTTATGAATAGCCTTTTGTCTAGGGATGCTATTCAACCCCCTTACATTCCATGAGAGAATAATCATCATTGGGTAGATTTGGGAAAATGAGAATCCAAAGGTTTCACTGAACCAGACTCAATCAATATATCTCCCGTGAGTTTAATCTTCTCTTGGTCTGTTTTGCGCCCACTCCTTAGAGGGGGAGAAGAAGAAGCCCGCTTAAAGGGTCGAGGCAGCAACCCCAAGGGGAGAGGAGATCCCTTGCCCTTACCTGATGGTAGCACATCCTTAACCAAGTCAGCCAAAACAACATCATCATCTTCCAACACTGCAGGAGTCACCAGAGCCATTGTCACAGGAGCTACAGGAACCTCACAATTCTGATATACTACAACTTGAGATGCCCCACAAGCATCATTAGGAACAGATCTCTCATCTGGGCAAGCTGGATCAGAAGAGATAGGAGGAGGAATACCCTCCTCTAGAACCATACTATCCAGCACCTCAAAACGGTTAAAACCTGAATCAGATAATCTTTCTTTCAAAGGCCTCTTTTGACCACGTCCCTTAGCTCGAGGACGAACAGGGGTAAATCCATCCTTATCCTGCATTGGAGCCTTACCCTTACCTGTAGCATCTTGTGGATTCATCCCCTTGGTAGTATTAACCATTTGAGATTGTCCTTTCCCTGTAGTATCTGCCAAACCACCAGCATTTCCAGCTGTAGATCGATCCACTCCTTTGAAACTCGAATTAAGGGGGCACTGCCGCAGTAAATGACCATACTCATGACAAATCCGGCAACGGAAAGGGAGGGATTCATAATCTAATTGCTGCACCCAAGAAGAATCCCCCAGACAAATTTCCAAAGAACCTGGTAATGGGTTATTCAAATTAATTTCAACACAAATTCTAGCAAAAGAAATAACCTTTTTATCGAGGGTTTGATGTGCGATCGCAGCTGGCTTCCCCAAAAAAGCAGCAATTTGTCGAAGGATGTCTTCACGCCAAAATTCCAAGGGAAGACGAGGCAAACGAACCCAAACTGGCACTGTTGAAGGGAGATCCTCAGCAGAATTAAAACCTGAATGCCAAGGTTTGACAAATAACCCCACATTGTTGTAGAAATAAGGGCCTCCTTCAAAAACACGATCACGATTAGACATGCAAGAGAATACAACAAAAAAATAACTATTCCCTGCCAACATAATCTCCATATCGCCTTCCACCTGCCAAGAGCGGCGGATCCATGCCTCAAGAGCAGATAGGGAAATTCAGATTCCAAGAAATTTGCATATCAAAGCATGCTTGGTCCAATAATCAATGTCCTCCATGACAGCCATTGGAGAAATAACCAGAACAAGGCGATCATGGCTACGCGGAAGACAACCATTAACCTTTTTCAGCTTGGAGCTCTCCCCTGAATAAAACGATTCAGATCGCATTGCATGCATAGTTGGAGAAGAACCATCTGTTCTCACCAACGGAGAAGAAATCCCAGGCCCTGCCATGCAAACAATAAAACCCCCAATCCAAAATTGACTGCAGAAGGTCTCCAAAAACACCGACGCAAGTTATGTCCAGTAGCTAACAATCCAAACAGAACAGAAAAATAGTAAAGATCAAACACCAAGAACAGGCTAGGGGAAAAACCCTAGCCCAGCCGGCAGCCAACGCTTCTCAGAGACTCTATCCCAAAAACCCTTCACCTATTTCTTACAGTGATCCCCAAGTTGTGCCAGGCCTCAAAATTTGAATTCATAGTTTTCATGAATGAATGTATAAGGAATGATCAAATGTATGATTGAATGAATGGGTGTTGGTATGTATTAATGTATGGATGAATGAAGAAAAGGTATGAAGGTATGGATGAATGAATATATGAAGGAATGGATGAATAAGGGTATGATTGAATGGATAAATGAATATATGTATGAAGGTATGAATGTGTGGATGAATTAATGAATGTATGAAGTTATAGATGGATGAATGTATGAAGGAATTAATGAATGTTTGTTTGTATGGAAGAATGCTTGTATGTATAAATGAATGAATGAATGAATGTATAAGGAATGATCAAATTTATGATTGAATGAATGGGTGTTGGTATGTATTAATGTATGGATGAATGAAAAAATGTATGAAGGTATGGATGAATGAATATATGAAGGAATGGATGAATAAGGGTATGATTGAATGGATAAATGAATGTATGTATGAAGGTATGAATGTGTGGATGAATTAATGAAGGTATGAAGACATGTATGAATAAATGATTTAAAAAATATATGTATGAAATAATAAGGGCATGATTGAATGGATGAATGATATGAAGGTATGAATGTGAAGGTATGAAGACATGTATGTATGAATGTAGGTATGAAGAAACATAAATGATTAAAAAAAGATATGTATGAACATATAGATGAATGAATGAATGCATAAAGGCATGGTTCAATGTAAGAATGAAGAAATGTATGTATGAATGAATGGATGAATGTTTGTATGTATGAATGAATGTATGTATAAAGGCAAGTTGTTGTGTTTGAGCTAATGAATAATAAATGAATGTATTTATGATTGTATGAGTGAATGTAGGAATGAATAAATCTCTCTCTCTCTCTCTCTCTCTCTATATATATATATATATAGAGAGAGAGAGAGAGAGAGAGTGCATGCATCAAGGTTTGAATGAGGGAATGTATGAATTAATGAATGCATGCATGTATTGATGAATGAATGAATGAATATATGAGTGACTAAATGTGCAGGTAAAAATGTATGAGCAAATGCATGCATCAAGGTTTGAATGAGGGAATGAATGGATGGAATATATGAATTAATGAATGCGTGCATGTATTGATGAATGAATGAATGATGGTAGTATGAATGCATGTATTAATGTATGCATATATGAAGGTATGAATGAAGAAATATATGAATAAGTGAATGCATTGGTAAAATGTATGACTAAATGAATGATTACATTAATACATGCACTATAATTGTATGGTTGTATTAATTTATGAATCTATGAAGTTATGAATGAATGGATGTTTGTATGTATGTATGTGAATGAAAATATGAATGGAGTAAATGAATTTCTTAAGGTAGGGGTGCATGAATGAATTTATGTATAAAAGTATGAATGAATGAATTATAATTATATGATTGAATTAATTTATGAATCTATGAAGTTATGGGTGAATGAATGTTTGTATGTTTATTACAAAGTATGCATTAAAGAATAAATGAATGTATGTATAAAGCTATGGACAAATGCATCTAATATATGAATAATTAGGTATGGATGATTGAATGAATATATGAAGGCATGCATGAATGAATGTAAGTATGAAGGTATGAATGTGTGGATGAATGAATGAAGGTATCAAGGTATTGTAAGTATGAAGGTATGAATGTGTGGATGAAGAAAGAAGGTATCAAGGTATTGTAAGTATGAAGGTATGGATGAATGTGTGGATGAATGAATGAAGGTATCAAGGTATTGTAAATATGAAGGTATGGATGTGTGGATGAATGAATGATTAAGGTATGTAAGTATGAAGGTATGAATGTATGGATGAATGTGTGGATGAATGAATGAAGGTATTGTAAGTGTGAAGGTTGAAGGAATGAATATATGAAGGCCTGCATGAATGAATGCTTGTAAGCATGAAGGTATGAATGTGTGGATGAAGAAAGAAGGTATCAAGGTATTGTAAGTATGAAGGTATGGATGTGTGGATGAATGAATGAAGGTATTAAGGTATGTAAGTATGAAGGTATTAAGGTATGTAAGTATGAAGGTATCAAGGTATGTAAGAATATATTAATGATTGGATGAAGGTATGTATGAAGGTGGTGAATGCATGGATGAATAAATGATGTATGAAGGTTTGAAAGAATGTATGAAGTTATAGATGGATGAATGTATGAAGGAATTAATGAATGTTAATATGTATTAATGTATGGATGAATGTTTGTTTTGTATGGAAGAATGCTTGTATGTATAAATGAATGAATGAATGAATGTATAAGGAATGATCAAATGTATGATTGAATGAATGGGTGTTGGTATGTATTAATGTATGGATGAATGAAAAAATGTATGAAGGTATGGATGAATGAATATATGAAGGAATGGATGAATAAGGGTATGATTGAATGGATAAATGAATGTATGTATGAAGGTATGAATGTGTGGATGAATTAATGAATGTATGAAGTTATAGATGGATGAATGTATGAAGGAATGTTTGTTTTGTATGGAAGAATGCTTGTATGTATAAATGAATGAATGAATGAATGAATGTATGATTGAATGAATGGGTGTTGGTATGTATTAATGTATGAATGAATGAAAAAATGTATGAAGGTATGGATGAATGAATATATGAAGGAATGGATGAATAA
Source organism: Cupressus sempervirens (assembly GCA_028749045.1). Classification (NCBI taxonomy): domain Eukaryota; kingdom Viridiplantae; phylum Streptophyta; class Pinopsida; order Cupressales; family Cupressaceae; genus Cupressus; species Cupressus sempervirens. The sequence continues at coordinate 190,207,550 of CM053791.1, read as the reverse complement.
GGGTATGATTGAATGGATAAATGAATGTATGTATGAAGGTATGAATGTATGAAGTTATAGATGGATGAATGTATGAAGGAATTAATGAATGTTAATATGTATTAATGTATGGATGAATGTTTGTTTGTATGGAAGAATGCTTGTATGTATAAATGAATGAATGAATGAATGAATGTATAAGGAATGATCAAATGTATGATTGAATGAATGGGTGTTGGTATGTATTAATGTATGGATGAATGAAAAAATGTATGAAGGTATGGATGAATGAATATATGAAGGAATGGATGAATAAGGGTTTTATTCAATGGATAAATGAATGTATGTATGAAGGTATGAATGCGTGGATGAATTAATGAAGGTATGAAGACATGTATGAATAAATGATTTAAAAAAGATATGTATGAAATAATAAGGGCATGATTGAATGGATGAATGATATGAAGGTATGAAGACATGTATGTATGAATGTAGGTATGAAGAAACATAAATGATTAAAAAAAGATATGTATGAACATATAGATGAATGAATGAATGCATAAAGGCATGGTTCAATGTAAGAATGAAGAAATGTATGTATGAATGAATGGATGAATGTTTGTATGTATGAATAAATGTATGAATAAAGGTATGAATGTATGGATGGATGAATAAATGTGTGAAGGTATGAATGTAGGTATGAAGTAACACAAATGATTAAAAATATATATGTACAAAGGTATGGAATAACGTATAAAGGTATGGATGAATGAATGTATGAAGGTATGATTGAATGGATGAATATATATATGTATGTATGTATGTATGAAGACATGGATGAGAAAAAGTATCTATCGAGGAATCAAAGTATGAAGTTATGGATGAATGTCTACTAAGGTATGAAGCTATGTATGAATGTAGAAGTTTTGAATGAATAAAGTTACAAATGTATAGATGAAGAAATGAAGGTATGGATTAATGATTGAATGTATAGATGTATATGGATGTGTGTATGTATATGAATGTAGGTACGAAGTAACATAAATGATTAAAAATATATATGTACAAAGGTATTGAATAATGTATAAAGGTATGGATGAATGAATGTATGAAGGTATGATTGAATGGATGAATATATATATGTATGTATGTATGTATGAAGACATGGATGAGAAAAAGTATCTATCGAGGAATCAAAGTATGAAGTTATGGATGAATGTCTACTAAGGTATGAAGGTAGTATGAATGTCGAAGTTTTGAATGAATAAAGTTACAAATGTATAGATGAAGAAATGAAGGTATGGATTAATGACTGAATGTATAAATGTATATGGATGTGTGTATGTATAGATGGGTATCTAGATATGTATGTGTACATGTATCTATTCATGCATCCACAAATACAATTTTATTATTAACACATGAATATGATATTGATGCATGTATGAAGATATGAAGGTATGTATCAATGAATGCATGCATGTGTCCATGACAATAAGGTGTGAATGAATTGAGGTATGGATGTATGAATGAAGGAATGGATGAGCAAATGTATCTATCGATGAATCAAAGTATGAAGGTATGGATGTGTGAGTGTAAAAGTTCTGAATGAATAAAGTCACGAATGTATAGATGAAGAAATGAAGGTATGGATTAATGATTGAATGTATGAAGGTATGTGTATATGGATGTGTGTATGTATAGATAGGTATCTAGATATGGATGTGCAGATGTATCTATTCATGCATGCACAAATACAATTTTATTATTAACACATGAATATGATATTGATGCATGTATGAAGATATGAAGGTATGTATCAATGAATGCATGTATGTGTCCATGATAGTAAGGTGTGAAGGAATTGAGGTATGGATGTATGCATGAAGGCATGGATGAATGAATGTATGTAGGCATGAAGGCATGCAAGAATGGATGAGCAAATGTATCTATCAATGAATCAAAGTATGAAGGTATGGATGAATGTGTGTACTAAGGTATGAAGGTATGGATGAACATGTGTACTAAGGTATGAAGGTATGAAGGTATGTATGAATGTATGAAGGTATGAAATAATGTATAAAGGTATGGATGAATGAATGTATGAAGGTATGAAGGTATGTATGAATGTATAAAGGTATGGATAAATGAATATCAAGGTATATGATTGAATGGATGACATACATACATACATACATACAATGTACATGTGTGTGTGTGTGTGTGTGTGTGTGTGTGTGTGCACACACACACACACACACACACACACACACACACACACGTGAAGGCATGAAGGCATGGATGAGAAAATGTATCTATCGATGAATCAAATTATGAAGATATGGATGCATGTGTGTACTAAGGCATGGAGGTATGTATGAAAGTAAGAAATTCTAAATGATTAAAGTTAAAAATGTATGGATGAAGAAATGAAGGTATGAATGAATGCTCGTATTGATGGAGGTATGGATTAATGACTAAATTTATGAAGGTATTTGTATATGGATGTGTGTATGTATAGATAGATATTTATCTAGATATGCATGTGTACATGTATCTATGCATGCATGAATGCACAAATACAATTTTATTATTAACACATGAATGTGTATATTGATTCATGTACAAAGATATGTGTTCATGGCTATAAGGTGTGAATGAATTGAGGTATGGATGTATGTATGAAGGTATGGATGAATGAATGTATGTATGTATGAAAGTATGATTGAATGAGTTCTTTTACGTGTGGTTCGTGCATCTATGTAATTATGTATGAACACATGCATATTGAAATATATGTATGCATACATACATTCATGCATACAAATATGGATGCATGTATCTACATATGCATACATGTATATTTTGAGTGAATGAATGCATCTATGTGGATACAAATGCATGTATGTATAGATAGATAAGTAGCTAGGCATGCATGCATGTATGAAGGTATGATTAAATGAATGAATTATGAAGATATGATTGAATGAGTGCTTGTATGTGCAAGTCCATTAATCTATGTAATTATGTATGAACACATGCATATCAAACTATATGTATGCATACATGCATTCGTGCATACAAATATGGATGCATGTATCTACACATGCATCATGTTGTTTTGAGTGAATCAATGTGTATATGTGCATATGGATGCATGTATGTATAGATAGATAGGTAGCTAGATATGCATGTGTAAATGGATCTATACATGCATGTATTATGTATGTGTTTATGAAAGTAGGTATGAACAAAGATATGAATGAAATGTATGTATGTATAAATATATGTATGGATGAATGAATAAAGATATATGAAGATATGCATGGATGAATGGACCACAGACCAATTTATGAAGGTATGGATGAATGCATGTATGCATGAATTTATTGCATGTGAGTAGGTATGGATGAATGAGTGTTTATATGTATGAAGGTATGATTGTATGAAGGAATGGATGAATGAAGGTATTATTCAATGAATGAAGAAGGCATGGATGAAAAGTATCTATAAGGATGAATAAATGTATGAAGGTATGAGTATATGGATACATGTATGTATAAATAGATAGATATTTAGATATCCATATCTACATGTATCTATGAATGCATACATGTACATACATATGGATGAATGAATAAATGATGTATGAGGCTATGAAAGAATGTATGAAGTTGTGGATGGATGAATGTATGATGAAATGAATGAATGTTGGTATGTATTAATATATCAATGAAATATGCTTGTTTGTATTTAAATGAATGACTAAATGTATGAAGGAATGGATAAATTAAGGTATGAATGAATGGATGAATGAATGCATATAAATGTACAAATAATGAATGAATGTATGAAGGATCGAATGAATGTTGGTATTTTTTAATGTATGGATGAATGAAAGAATGTATGAAGGTATAAATGAATGGATGCATGAATGAAGGTACGATTGAATAGATGCATGAATATATGTATGAAGGTATGAATGCTTGGATACGTGTTTGTATATATGGATGAATGAGTGAATGAAGGTATCAATACATGTATGAATAAATGTATGTATGAAGGTGTAACACCCCACCAAGGGATCCAAAAGAATCAACCTAAAGTTTTACTAATGAATGAAGGATCGAATGAATGTTTGTATTTTTTAATGTATGGATGAATGAAAGAATGTATGAAGGTATAAATGAATGGATCCATGAATGAAGGTACGATTGAATAGATGCATGAATGTATGTATGAAGGTATGAATGCATGGATACATGTTTGTATATATGGATGAATGAGTGAATGAAGGTATCAAGACATGTATGAATAAATGTATGTATGAACGTGTAATGCCCCGCCAAGGGATCCAAAAGAATCAACCTAAAGTTTTACTAAGTTTGCCAAGCATTTTTTTAAATTTTTTTTAAACAAGAAAGATAAATCATTCACATCAATCACATAGTAGTGGAAGCAATAACATACAATCAACTATAAACATACATAACAGGTTACATTCCTTAAGGATCCCAAGATGTTGAGTCACATTTAAATTTAATTAATTCTAAGTTTAACAACTACCACATCCACATGAAAGAATAATGAAAAAGTCCAATGTCCATAATATACATTTGTTTTGAATGCCTCTTGGCAAATGAAAATTGGAATGCTCAATCATCCACTATACATGTCACAGGGTATGAAAGGCTTAAAAGAATATACGTAGGTAAAAATAGAAATACATCATCCTCCACGAATCCATGATACAAAGTACAATAAAATAAATGAAACTAATAACGTATATGGTACATTTATCCATCATAAAGATATAACATCATAAAACACAACTCACTAAATGTGTGGTTCCTCCCAACCATCAATAGCATCATTAGACCATCGTGGGTCCTAACCCTATCCCCCATGCGTAACATTCCAAGCCACAGATAAGATCGTTAGTACTATAGTAATAGGGACATGACACTTAAAACATACTAGAACATAATCATAAGGAAATCTAACATACCAGAATACAACATAATGATGGGGACACAACCCAAGAACAGAATGGACACAACAGAAAAGAGAAATTGTATTAACTGAAAAATAAGCTAGTACATTTAGTACAGAGAAAATAAACTTCAAAACATGCCCTAAGGGCTTACAATAGCATAAATGTGGAGATAATTTCTCCTTTCAGTACCTCCTCTCAAACTCCACTCCGAACTGCCTTCTACAATGCCAGGAATCTCCTTAAATAGACCCTGGAGGGTTAAGGACTAGGAATACATTCTAGAAAGTGCTAGTAGGCATCCACCAACCAAATAGAAGGCTCCAGAAGCTGTGTTAGAAGTCGGCGCAAATCTAGAAGAATCCAGAAATGGTAACCGAACTTTCAGGAGGCATAACTTTTGAACCGTAGCTTCGATTGACGAACCGTTTACATTTTCGAAAAGCTCTCGAAGCGCTCTATAGCCCTATGGACCAGATCTGCTTGTCCCCCATTTTTTGGCCCTTTTCAAAGTCATTTAATGCCCCTAACCTGACTTTGAAGCATTCTTAGGAGGTCTCCACAACTCGAAAAACTGTAATAACTTTCAAACCGTGGGGCCTTTTGACCTGATTCTTTTTCTGGAATACTCTAAATTACAATTACATTCATCTAGCCAATTAACACCTCCTAGTTCACCAAAATGATGGCTCAATTACATACTCCTATTTTTTTGGGATTTACATGAACACTGATAGTGGAACTGTGAGAGTTGGAACCTTTATTTGACCCAAATGGGTATCCAAAAATGAAAACACATGAAACAGAAACTAAGTCTAAGTATATTTTTTTGGGTGACACAGGATTGCCCTTATACCTCTGGATGCTCCTACATCACATAAGAAGAACCAAGAAGCTCCAACCATAGTGACTACGAACGGATCTCAATGGTAAGAGTAAAAAGCACTACCACCCGACCATGTGGAACCTAAATGGTCCACTCCCACTGCACTGAGGAGATAGTCTCATGTCCCAAATAGGATATCAAAACACATAACACAAATACTCTTTAAGTCCAGGAGATCCTAAAAGTGATCTAACTCAAAAGTTCCAACACAGATCGACATCTAGACCCAGAGGCACACAAGACATGTAGGAAACTTACTATGCAAGTGGGAAAGTGTCATTGCACAAATCTTGTTGGAAGTTACCCGAGTAATCCCCTAGGAATTCTGGGTCCCTAGTGATCTTATGGCCACTAGTATCCTCTCGTACTAACGAGGCATACTACGAAATGCAAGGTCATAACCAAGCATTCTCCCTACCCCATCCTAGTCTGTACTAGCACTCAAGGCATGGGGGAGAATATACAATTATCTTATTAAGTTCATTTAAATCCCCATTTAGTGTAAAAGTTATCACTTATTAAAAACAACTTACAATGAGTCATTCCTAGAGCCACTTAGGGCTCCTGTCCCCCATTACAAGCCACTTCCCGACACTACACATAGATAATCTACCCTAGGCTCATGAAATCACAAGTCACAAAATCACCTCAACCCTATACAAGCGACTGGGAAGCATCAAAAGATAAGCCACAATAATCACAATAGTTCTCCACGAGCAACTGAAAAGCATCAAATGATAATCATAATAATCACAATAGTTCTCTATAAGCAACTAAAGGCATTAATGATAAAATACAATATCCATTGGTTTTCAACGAGCAACCAGAAAATATCCCAAAATAAATCACAATGCTGATCGAAGACTCCAAAATGGTCAAGTCAAAACATGTCACAACATGACATCATCAAGAAAAAATTGTCCAAAACATCTTAGTCCTCTCAAAGCGACTAGAAGGCAAATCAAATATAACTGATCGATGACCCAAAAATGGTTAAGTTAGGTATCTCATAAACATACACCTCAACTTCACACAAGGAAATTGGAAAGCAATAACAAACAGTAAATGCAAACATATCATAGAGCATAGCATCACATTACCAAGGTTGGGTATAAAAGATCAAGACCAACATCAACATGACATCACAAACACATAACCCTGGAGCCTTTGGTAACAACCTAGGACTAGTCAAAACTAATCAACCCCAAAACCCCCAAGTACAGACAGTACATAGAAAACATAATAGTCTAACAGTTTGGATTTGACTTGAAAAGATATTGTTGTTGTTAATGTAAGGTTTAAGTTCTAGTGTATATATTTTTCAAGTAATAAGTTTTCGCATTTAGCCCTTACAATTAATCCATTTCTTGTTGTTATAATTGGAAAATCATATCATGACTGAGCAATAATAATCATTTATTAAATTATTAAAATAATAATAATAATTAATTATTATATAAAAATTACCCCAATTCCATTAATAATTGAATTTTAGATAATAAATATAATTATCATTATTAAATAGTATTAATCATTGATTCCAATTAGTTCCAATATTTATTTGCCTTACTAAATTAAAATCATTAATTATTTAACAAATAATTACTAATCAATATCTATTAACAAAATTCTTTAATATTTAGTATTCATTAATTATTAATTAATTTAATAATTAATAATTAAAACTACGATTAAAATTCCTTTAATAAATAGTATTTACTAATTATTAATTAATAAAATTACTTATTAAAAACTATTAACAATTATTAATTTTAAAGTAATATATATATATATATATATATATATATATATAAAATTGAAACCACATATTAAATTCTAACTAATATTGAAAAGGCATGGGTATAAGTTTTTTAAAAAATATATATATAACAAAGTGACTTACTAATCCCTGACTGCAAATTAAAGAACGTAGTGCACAGCTTAATGTCGTTGTGGTCAACGCAGGGTACTCTGTGTACACCGCACGTAGGACAAGTATAGGCTGCCGCCGGTGAGGACAATTGGTAAGAGGTAAGTTTTTGTTATTATATATATATATATATATATTTATTAATTTTAATTTTTTTTTATAACAATATTCCACAAAAATATATATATATATGTTTTTTTAATATTATTTTTTAATATGAAATGTTATAATAACATTTTTAAATATATGTATATATATTTTTATATGATTTTGTTTATTTAATACAAACTCTCTCTCCCACTGATCATAAAATTTTAATATATATATTTTTTAACAACATTTACAACTTTAGTTTTATAGGAAAAATATATATTTAACCAATCAAAATTTTTAATTTAAAGATTTCTTTTTTATTTTCAAAACCTTCCCGAGGCAACTCTAATTCCATTTTTTTTAAAATTCAAACCCAAACCCAATTTTCCAACTTTCGATTATGAAAGAGGCTCTCAGATTTTTTTTGACTTCTTAATCAATCTTATTCGAATAAAATATAATTCTCCATAATATATTCAGCGAGGTTTTCTAAAAGATCATTAAACCCCTATATACAGATGAATTTGAACAACCAAAATATTTAGAACGTAGAATTCATAGATCCATGAAATTTTGAGAAGACAAGTTCTTACAGTCACAAAGTAGACAAGAACATCAATTGCATAATTCAACCAATGATCAAAACACAAGACCCTACCTTAACCTGATGCTCACACACAAACACCCGAGAATTGTGAGAAGATTCACCTCCAAAATTTGCATCCAAATTTGTCTCTAAAATTCATCTCCAATTCTGTGTCCCTCAATAATGAACCCCCTAATTGTGATAAAGAGTTCTCTCCTTGATTCAAGGCACTGATTATGCATTCACCCCAGGAGAACTCCTTGTTCACAACCCTTAACTCAAAATTAACTTTTATTAATATTTCTTTTATCTTGCATTAATATTTTTCATGTACGTTAAAAGAATTATTAAATAAATTTATTTAATTTTCCACTTGGCTTCTATTTTAATTAATTTATTAACTTTAATCCCGTGTGCACTTTATGCAATTAAAATAACATTATTAAATTCACATGTTTAATCTTTTTAATTAATTTCTTTTATTTTAATCTCATGCATAAATCAGGTGATTTAAACAACTTTTAATAATTTGATATCTTTTCCCACTTTTTTAAATTTATTCTAGAAACTTAATTGCTAAAAATATTTATTAACTTAAATAACAATAATGTTTAGCATTTATTTTAAAATGAACTCTAAATATATTATTATTAAATTAAATAACTATTATCACGTTCTAAGTTTATACTTATAACTTTTATCTCCAAATGTAATTCCTTTGATTTAATTAATTTTTCAATTAATTAAATAATATTAAAATATCATAATAATTTTCTATTAAATTAAATTATTAATTTTAATCTTTTAATCTAACTTAATTAATAGAAAATTCACCAAGAACTCATAAAACAACATATGAAAACCCATCAAAGAAAACCACATACTAAATCAAACAAAAGGGTTATAATCATGAATTAACGCCATTCGACACATTTAGAGGGTACTCGACTTAGATATTTGTCCTAATTATCAATTAGGACAAATGGCTTAAGGGTTTAGGATTTGGACTTAATAATTTATCTCCTCTCTCTTACCAATGAGATAACGCGATAGGGTACGCTCATCCTAGCAATTCAGGGAAGTCGATACTCGATACTTGTAACCTGCATAAAATCCACGCATGTACAAACACAATATATACTAAGCTAAACAAGCAATGGCAGGAAGTGGTGCATCATGTAGATCGCAAGTGACTACGACTCACTTCCTTAACCACATCAGAAATGCCATACATAAAGAAAAATAACATTCACACCATACACATGCAAGTATGGGGTAAGTATCCATAAGAAAACATGTAGAATAAACCATCTAACTAATCACCATCAATAGTTGAAAACACTGTAATAATCATCATGCATACATGAAGTATAAAGTACTAAGTAATCTCATCATATAATCAACTGAATTTGAAACAATATCTAATAATCTTAAAATAATACTACTAATCATCAAACATAAAACTAGTCTAAAAGAGTTTGGCATAGATAAAAAATGTGAACTAGAGGTAGGCACTATAGAAGGCATGAATGAATGATTGGATGATTAAATGTGAAGGTATGTATGAATGTATGGAATAATTAATGAAACAAGGTCTGAAAGAATGTATGAAGGTATGATCATATGGAGGCATGAATGTATATATGAAGGCATGGATGAGCAAATATATCTATGGATTAATGCATGTATATGCATCTATGCATGTGTACATGTATCTATGCATGAATGCATGTACAAATGCATGTACAAATACAAATACACTATCAATGCATGAATGTGTGCATGTAAGAAGTTGTGAATGAATAAAGGTATGATTGAATGTTCGTATGTAGGGAGGTATGGATTAGTGATTGAATGAATAAAGGCATGTATGAAAAAGTGTATGCAAGGATGAATGAATGTATGAAGGTATCTGTATATGGATTCATACATGTATAGATAGATAGGTATCTAGATTTGCATATGTGCAGATAACTATGAATGCATGCATGTACAAATACAAATACACTATGAATGCATGAATGCATGGATGTGTATATTGATGCATGTATGAAGATATGAAGGTATGTATGAATGAATGCAAGAAGGCAATAATGAATAAAGGTGTAGATATATGTATGACGGTATGCATGAATGAACATATGTATGCAGGTATGATTGAATGAATGAATGTATGAAGATATGATTAAATAAGTGAATGTATGGGAAAATCCATGCATCTATGTGTTTATATACATGAACACATGCATATTGAAATATATGTATGCATACATACATTCATGCATACAAATATGGATTCGTGTATCTATACATGCATTCATGTATGTGTGAATGTTAATATGTTTTGAGTGAATGAATGTTTGTATGTGCATATGGATGCATGTATGTATAGATAGATAGGTAGCTAGATATGCATGTGTAAATGGATCTATGCATGTATGCATGTACAATGCATGTGTATATTTATGCATGAATGCATGTAAGTATGAATTATTTATGTGTGTATATGAAAGTATGTATGAACAAAGGTACAAATGAACGTATGTATGTACAAATATAAGGTGTGAATGAATATTTGTTTGTATGCATGAATGAATGAAGGTGTGAATGAAGTTATGAATGAACCATTGTATGAAGGCATGGATGAATGTATCTATCGGATGTAAGAAGGCACAGATTCATATATGTATAAATAGATAGGTAGCTAGATATGCATGTGTGCATGTATCTATACATGCATGCATGTATAAATACACATGCATGCATGTATAAATACACATGCATTATCAATGCATGAATTTGTATATGATGCCTGTATGAAGATATGAAGGTATATATGAATGAATGCAAGAAGGCGAGAATGAATAAAGGTGTAGATGTAAGTATGAAGGTATGGATGAATAAACATATGTATGCAGGTATGATTTAATGAATGAATGTATGGAGATATGATTGAACGAGTGAATGTATGGGAAAATTCATGCATCTATGTGAATATGTACATGAACACATGCATATTGAAATATATGTATGCATACATACATTCATGCATACAAATACAGATTGTTGCATCTATACATCCATTCATGTATGTGTGAATGTTAATATTTTTTGAGTGGATGAATGTCTACATCTATATATGGATGCATGTATATATGGATAGATAGGTAGCTAGATATGCATGTGTAAATGGATCTATGCATGTATGCATGTATAAATGCATGTGTATATTTATGCATGAATGCATGTAATCATAAATTATGTATGTATGTATATGAAAGTATGTATGAACAAAGGTACGCATAAATATATGTATGTACGAATATAAGAAGGTGTGAATGAATATGCGTATGTATAGATGAATGTATCTATTAGATGTAAGAAGGCATTGATGAATGAAAGTTTGTATGCATGAAGGTATGATTGTATGAAATTATGTACAGATCCATGTATCCATGTATTTATGTATGCACACATTGATTTGAAAATAAATGTATGAATGATTACATTCATGCATAAAAATATGGATGATTGAACGCATGCATATATGAATGCAAATACATTTTGAGTGAAAGAATACATGTGTACATGTATCTACATATGAATGTATGTATGAAGGTATATGAAGGTATTTATGTATGAATGAATTAGGGTATCGATGCATCGATGCATGAATAAAGGCAAGAATAAATATTTGTATGTATGGAGGTGTAGTGTCTCTCCCATTTGATTTCTATAAATCATACTATATATTGTGTCTTATATGTTGTTGAGTATTCAATTATTATTTCCTTGATCTAATGCTTAGAATAATTGAGAAATAATTAATCCATATAAGATTCATGGATTATTGCTCTATGAATATTTATCTCATTCTTATAGTTGACTTATGTAATAATGCAAATTGATCACTTAAATAAATTATTAAATGGACTTGATTAGATAATTTATTTATATGATTTTGCATACTTGTTGCTTCATCTATTATGTCTTTCACATCTACACCTAATGTTTTGCGTTTACTATACATGAACTTATATCCCCAATAGTGGCCCATGGAGTTAGTGATTTGGCCTTTTATGTTGAGCCAATGTTGTCCCTAAATGGTTGACATATCTTTATATTTGTTATTATTAACCATATTCATAATGCATTACATGATTAGACTTGTGAAAATTAAATTAAATGTTGATTTCTTTGATCAGAGGGATTTTAATTAGTTCATTTAATTTATTGGCTAATTTTTCATAGTTGAATTCCAAGTAAATAGGAATGCCTAACTTAATTTCAGAAAAAATCTAGTTAGTTAATTAAATTACATTAATAACATACTTTATAAGTCACTTTGGTAAAGTACTTATATTGGAAAATGATAACTTTATTTCTCGCTTTTACTTTGGCATTCTATATTTTTGGAGCAAAACTCCACCCTCTTGTTGGCAAAACCTTGTTTTGTTTGTTGGGTGGGATCGACTCACCAAATCATTGCAAGGTTGGTCTCGTTAGTTTTGTAGTGATGATCTTCTTATTTTTTGAGTGTTTTAGCGTCTTCCTTTTCATAGTTACATTTACAACTTTTACCCTTTTAGTTGTGTGCTAGGGCTTTCTCGTTTTTATTATTTTACTTTATTTTAGCTCTAATTTTCAATTGGTTACATTTACAACTTTTACCCTTTTAGTTGTGAGCTAGGGCTTTCTCGTTTTTATTATTTTACTTTATTTTAGCTCTAATTTTCAATTGCTATTTTATTCAAGGATGAAAACTAGCATTCCCCTCCATTTTTATGCTTTAATTCAACCTGATTGAGCAAGAACAGACGTATGGGTGATTTAGAGGTTTTAATTTGAAAGATGTTTGCACTATTTTGCTTTTGGAATTTCCTTAATAGATTGTAGCTCAAATTTTATTTTATATTAGGTGTGACCCCAATTAGAAAATGGGTTTTTAATTTCATTAAATTCTAAAGTGTTTCATTTTTTGTGTGTTTTGGCATCACCTTATCTTGTGTCATTCAATTTTCACCGATTGCCTTATTTGGCTTAGTTAGGGATTTTATTTAGTATTATTTGATACGATGAATAGGATCATGGAGTCAAAATGATTATAGGACATTTTAGAGTATTTTATTTCTCAATTTGAAAGTGCGTGCTATTTTTCTTTTGGAATTTCCCTAAGAGATTGTAGCTCAAATTTTATATATTAGGTGTTTGACCCCAATTAACAAATGTGTTTTCAATTTCATCAAATTCTTAGGTATTTCATTTTTTGTGTGTTTTTGCATCACCTTATTTTGTGCCATTCAATTTTTTTCCTATTGCCTTATTTGGCTTAATTAGGGATTTTATTTAGAATACTTTGATACATGAATAGGATTGTGGAGTTAGAATGATTATAAGACATTTTAGACTATATTATTTCTTGATTTGAAGTTGTTTCAAAATGGTTTGGAGGATTCATGATTCTTACTAAATTTCTAAGTTTTTGATTTTGAACTTAGCTTGTGTATTATTGTATCCATGGCAAGTTGATCACATTTTAGAAGCAGATTTTCAATTTCATTGACTTCTAAGGAGTTTGAAATTGAAATCTGGGCAATTTCCTCTTGCCTCATTTTGTGTGTTACCCATATTTTATTGGGATTTTGGTGATAATTGTATAGAGTGTGAAAGTAGATTGCATTCCACATTTTTTTTTCATGTATTGGTATTACATCATTAGAAAATGAGATTTGTGTCACATCCACTTTCTTGGATTTAGGCCAGTTGAGTGAGTTAATGCGTATGTATTCAATGATTTCATACTCTTGACAAGATGTGTAGTTGAGAGAGTTATTTATTACTTGTATAATTTTTTGCATTTCTCATATCCAAAACTTATATTAGTATTACTTGATTATATTTGTGAAGTTGGTTGTGTTGTGCACGTGCATATGATTAGAGCTTGTGAGACCCAAACTTCTAAATACAGGTAAGTTGGGAGATTGTTTATTTGGGGGTTAGGTTGGGAATCAGTTATCCAACTATTAAAACATTTATCAACCTTATTAATCCTTAAACATGTGAACAATATAATCAACAACCATAACAAGATACTCATACACATAAATAGTAGATATGTTAACTAGGGAAACCTTTGATTAGAGCGAAAACCCTAGCGGGGATGGTACCCACAAAATGATGTACTAATATAAAAGCTTCTTATAGAGGTTTCCACACAAGGATTTCAATAGAGGTAATATAGTTGGTAGAGAAATAAAATGTGTGGTTCATCCTTTAGCTGCTCATGTCATGACCTAGCTGTTGATGTCGTGACACCCAAATCACTAGTTGCTGCTCATGCTTGGCTCTAGAGCCAAGAATCAGGAGATAGAATCTGAGTGTCAGGAGTTTTGTTATCCACTGCAATGGTTTGAATCTCGCTAGAGCCCTAATCATCCACTACCATGGACTGCATCCTCAGTGATCTAAAGAAGCTTGTGGTCACCCAGGTTCAAATCTGCCTTAACAAGACATAAAGAATCTTGTGCCGTGTTAGTGGATGTCTTGTGGTGTTGGGATCTTGCTAGTTGTGGGGTCTATTGTTCTGCAAGTAGTGTGTCATGCCATGAGGATCTGTTTGCCATTTATATGCCTTTAAGACACCACGAGAGGGTGTCTTGGGTGGTTTTATCTACCCTACTCTTGTCATCTAGTTCGACAATGGTGGAGGGTTAACTTCTAGTTCAAACTATTTGGCAGAATGTTAGACCTTGGTTTGTCCACTTTGAACCTCCAACTCAAACCAACCATAGTCCAACAGCTACTTGACCACATAAAGAAAATAGAGACTAACAATGCAACCCTAAAGGACATTATTGTTGAGGCATCCTCACTCTCTCTCAAGCTCTATAACTAGTTGAAAGAGGTTGAAGGTAAAATTTATGTTCTTCATGATTCTCTATTAGCCCTATGCCAGACAATTCATAATTTGGAGCAGCACACGGACAACTAATATATGAATAGATTTGAAGGAACAACTTGACTGCTACCTACAATAGAAGCAGACCACTGACCTTGATAGGTTTCAAGAAACAATCCAGTGTACCATAGGGTAAATGAAAGATATCTAAGATTTTAGGTTGAAGCAAGAGGAACTCAATAAAAAATAATGCTCCTTGTACACTGACACAAAACAACAACTGAAATCATGGGCATCTACTTATGGCAACCCCATTTCTTCCTCCCCTCCTTTTGCTACTCTCTCTGGCATAGAGAAGCTAGTCAAGACTAAGCTAACAGAAAAAAGTGTCAGGTGTGCTCATGAGCTTAACTTGAGGGTTCCTAGTCTCCCTCTTCCTTTCCTTGAGCCTCTTGTAGCAGGCTACTCCTTCCTTAAAGACCACCTGAACATCACTGATATCTCACTAGATTGTGCATGGGTTGGACATGACAATACCCTGTTTATCAGATTTTGTTCACTTGCTAGCCACCTTTGGACTCTTAGGGAAAAGAGGAAAATCTTCTCTCTCTCCATCAAGATTTATCTTGATGAGGATCTCACCAGATCATAGGTGGTAGAACTTAAGGCGGCTCAACCTCTTGTTGGACAGTGATAAAAAGCCTCAAGGCTATGATTCGAGACACTTTCCCTACTAGTTAGGAGTCCAGATCGAAGTAGGTCATATACAAGCATTTCTTGGGTAGTAGCACCTTTTGTTGTTCATCTTTCTTTCTCTTCTCCCCCCTATCTCTCTCTTTCTTTCTTTGAGTTTGATCCCTACTCCTTGTCGGGGTGGTTCTCACTTGCTTCTTCTTTTGATTTTTTTTCTTGTTCTTTCTCAAACACTATTTGGTGTTCTCCTATTTGTTGCTTTCTTGATTATAATCTCTCAGTCCCATAGGCCTCTATTGGTCTTTCATTGGACATTAATACATTTATTTTATCTTATCTTATCTATAAGAGGATGGAATATGTTAGGTGCCAATGAAATATAGTTAGTACATATTAGTCCATGTTAGGAGACTTTGAATCCTTGTTAAGAGTTGTATAAGGCAGATGGACCCACTATCTAAATAGCTTCAAGGGAAAGACCACCAAACTCACTATCCAATTGGTTTCCATATTATTCCTTGTAGAATAATAGAAATGAAATAATATTAAGCTCCTTTGTCTTCTATGTTGTTGTTGATGTTCTCTTCTTTTTCAAATCCTCTTCATCAATCAAATTTTAAATCCACTAGGACACCACTCTGTCTAGTTTTCTCTCATTCTTAGGATTGACATCAATTATTCACAACTTCTGCCCCATTCAATTCAATATTTCTCCCCATTGACATCAATCAATCTTATCCATTATAACACTTCTCCCTCATACATACATAGTATTTTTTCATTCAATATCTTCCCATTCATAGGAGACACTTCTCCCTTGTTCATAAGAGATGATTTTCATGTATACTTCTCCCTTGTTGAGATCAATGATAAATGCTTCATTATGTCAATCATCTACTCCAAGTCCCCAACTAGCACAAGTGTCCAAAGACACTATTCAATGCCATCTATCAAGAGTCCTTGATGACTTTGCTCATCTCAAATACTCCCCCATATAGGAAGCATCAACAATTAGTCCAAATAATAGTGCTATGTACCAGTGGACTTGTGCACTCTCTACATCATCTATTTAGAAGTAGGCAGAGGCATAACCCAAGCATACCTCACAAATACTTAAATATATCTTTAGGCAAGGGCTGCGTAAAGATATCTACAATCTTCTCTTTTGTACTTATATACTCTAATCTTATTTTTTTCTCTGCTACTTTCTCTCTCAAAATTTGATACTTAATATATGCTTAGTCTTAGAATGTAATGCAGGATTCATAGATAGACTCATTGTACTTGTGTTATCACAATGTATGATAACAGGTTATGAAAATTCTATTCCAATGTCCTTTAGCATCTACTTCATCCATGATTTGATTGTAATTGTTTTTTGTTGCTACATACTCTGCTTTTGTTGTACTTTGTGAAATACAATATTGTTTCTTGCTTAGCCAAGAAACTAATCTTGGCTACATATGGACACATAGTTGAAGCTAAAGAGGCAGAAACACCCACATCCATACCATATTGCCTGGGTGCAAGATCACCATATGGTAAGTGAAAAATGCTCAATGAAGTTCGAGATTGGAAGTTTCCATAGTAAAGTGTTATGTGATTATGGTATTAAGGGGAGCACCCTTCATCAAGTGATATCATACCTTTGGACATATGCCATATGTTGTTGGGTAGGTCGTGGCAATTTGATAGGCATATTGTAAATGATGGGCAAGAAAATACCTACACTTTAACAAAGGATGAAGTGAAATATAAGTTGAAATTACTGAAGAAGATATAAGTTGAAGGTATGTAGTATGAGCATATGTGTTTTTCTAGAATCCCAAAAGATGGTAAAGAAGAAGTGGAGGAGGTACTTGTAGAAGTTGCAATTTTGTTGGGAGAGTTTCCTAATATCGTTTAAGACAATGTACTTGATGGATTACCCCAATGAAAAAAATTAGTCACTAAATGGATTTGACACTAGGGGCTAGTTTACTAAATGAGAAAGCACACATAACGACACCAACATAAAGCAAAGAGTTGAACAAACAAGTTCATGAGTTATTGTAGAAGGGGTTGATTCGAGAGATTTTGAGTCCATGATGTACCAATAGTATTAGCATGGAAGAATAATGGAGAATGGAGGATGTGCATGGATTCATGGGCTATCAACAAGATCACAATCAAGTAAAAATTTTCATTTCCAAGGATGGATGATATTATGGACTATTTGAGCGGAGCTATATATTTCACAAAGATAGATTCACATCAAAAAACAACATGAGTGGAAGACTACCTTCAAGACAAGGGAATGATTGTATGAGTAGTTAGTCATGCCTTTTGTGCTAACCAATGCATTGAGCACTTTCATGAGGCTCATGAATGAGGTATTGAGGGAGTTTCTGGGTAATTTTTTCATTGTTCACCTAGATGATAGATTGATCTTTAGTAAGACATTGGAGAGGCATTTGATGAATATTTGAAAGGTGTTTGATAAGTTGAAAGAAGAACAGTTGGTGATAAACTTGAAGAAGTGCAATTTTGTCCAAAAGGAGTTAGTGTACTTGGGATTTGTAGTGTCATTAGAAGGTTTGAAAATGGACCTAAAGAAAGTGAAGGCTATCCTTGAATTACTTACTCCAAATTGTGAAACAGAGGTCAGATTTTTTCATGTATTGGTTAGTTTTTACAGAAAGTTCATAAGAGGTTTTAGTAGTATTTGTGGACCCTTGAGTGAAACAATGAGGGATGGATAGGAAATAATTTAAGTGGACTGTAGGAGTAGATAATAGTCTTATTCTGTTGAAATACAAAGTTAAAAAGTAACCTATTTTAGCCCTTCCAAATATTAATAAGGTGTTTTACGTAGATTGTGATGCTAGTGGTACTGCAATAGGAGCTGTTTTGAGCCAACAAGGTAGACCTATTGCTTATTTCAACTAGAAGTTGAATGATGCCAACAAAAAATATTTTGTTTATGATTAGGAATTTTATGCTATAATTCAAGCATTGAAGAAGTGGAGACACTATCTTCTTCCTAAGGTTTTTGTGTTGTATACTAATTATCAAGCTTTATAATATTTGAATAGTCAAGGAAAATTAAACCAAAGTCATTTGAAGTGGGTTGAGTTTTTGTAGAGTTATACATTTTTTTGAAACATAGGAGTGAGAAGTCTAACAAAGTTGCAAATACTCATAGTAGAAGACAACTTTTGCTAACTAAGATGCATATTGAGATGGTTGGAGTCAAGGAACTTAGTAATTTGTATCCAGAGGATCTTGATTATGGTGAAGCGTGGAAGACTTGTACATAACTTGTTACTCTTGATAGGACAAAGTGGTTGGATTTCATAATACAAGATGGTTATTTTTCAAAGAAAGCTAGTTGTACATTCCAAAAGGTTCAATGAGAGAGAATCTAATCAAGGAGAAGCATAGTGGAGGGTTGGCTAGGCATTTTGGTAGAGATAAAACCATTTCTTTGGTTAGTGAGAACTATTATCGACCATAGTTGCAACAAGATGTGAAGAAGTTTGTACAAAGTTGTAGAGTATGTCAAATGGAAAAATGAGTAAAGCAATATACAAGGTTGTATGAGCCATTACCTATACTACAGAAATCATGGGAGCATATCATCATGGATTTCATTCTTAAATTACCAAGGACTTAGTGAAAGATGCCTCTATATTTGTGGTGGTTGACATGCTTTCAAAGATGACACATTTCATTCCCTACAAGAAGACTAGTGATGTTGTTCATGTGGCAGAGTTGATTTTTAGAGAACTAGTGAGACTGCATGATTTTCCAAAGAGTATGGTTTCAGATTGAGATACCAAATTTGTTGGGTATTTATAGTGTACATTGTGGAACAAATTGAAGACAAATTTTAAGTTCAGTTCATTGCATCATCCATAGACTGATGGATAGACAAAAGTTGTGAATCGTAGTTTGGAAAACTTGCTAATATGTTTGGTTGGAGATAAACCAAAAGGATGGGATCTAATTTTACCATAGACATAGTTCACATATAATAATTTTATCAATAGGAGTACCGGTAAATCACCATTCTAGATTGTATATGGGACCAATCTAATATTGGGAAGATTGAAGCCAAAGAGATCATCCTCCTCAAATGGATTTTCTTTCTTTTCTTTAGGCTCCTTTGTCTCAACTTTTGTGACTGAATTTGATTCAATATTGTGAATTTTAGGAACTTCTACTATTACATGTTCCATTGGTGTGCATCCTCTAGAGTAGGACTTAGAGGAGTGGGTCCTAGTATGTTCTCCTTAGAAGGTTGTTCCCCTAAATTTGTCATGCCCAAAATACATGGGCAAAAAAACACGTAATTTTTTTAAAAAAAATTAATAGTTAAGTTCTCTAAGTTTGATATGATTGATTTACTGTAAAGTATCATTCATGGTTCTCCGAACAATATTTAGACATTCTATCTTAAGTTTTATAATCTTCATACATGAATAAATCATTAATTTAACTCTCATCATTAAATCAATTAAATAATTTAACAATCCAATTTTCAATATTAAAAGTTTTGTCACAATGTTACTTTTATATACTTTTTAAAATCTCGCATCCTTTGAACAATAGTCAAACATAATTTACAAAATAAATTTATGTCCTATTATCTTTAATCAATAATAAATCTATTAGGTAAAATATCAATTAATAATTTAACTAATGATTTGAATGTTTTATAAAAACTATTTATTCGAAGTGTTAAATAAAAGAACTCACTATTTAAAATAATGTCTCACATAAAACTAAATAACTTTATTTTAATAACAGTCTGTTAAATCTATAATCTATTTAAAATCAAAACATATTATCATTATGTACTAGAATAAACTAATACTATCTAAAAAAATAAAGTCACATTATAATTAAAACAAAATAGATAAAAAAATAAACATATAATTTAAATTAATTGCACATGCTATTAATTAAAACCAAACTATCTTTAAACTAACTTTTAAATAAAATTAAACTTAACTTAAATTAAAAACTTTAAATAAAACAAACTAAACTAAATAACTTAACATTAAAACCTAACTAACATTAAAATTTAACTAACACTTATCACTAAAATATAATTTAAAAATCTAATTATACTAATCTGAAACATTCGAAGAAATAATGAAACCAAACAAAACAACCAACTAACTATTAAAGCCCATTAAAACTAACTTCACTAAATTACTACTTAAATCTATACTAACAATAATAATAACAATTAACAAAAAAACAACTTACCTAAACAATACTAACCTAACTCTAGACTCTATCAATCCTAACCCCCTACACTTTAACCAACACATCTTATCATCCCCACAAGCTTACTTCCTCAACTACCATGCACATTTAACAAGGCTGGTATGCTGACAACAATCCCAAGTGCTGACCAATCCTACATCATGCGGATCTTGTCCCCTCCCACATGCAAGAAAAGACCTCCACCTGCTAGGTACTAAGCAAGGTAAGAGGGGAGAAAGTTTTAAAAGCATTGATAAGAGTTAGATTTGTTTATATTATTTAGAAAACACACCTTTACTCCAAATTTGTTGTGCCCACTAAAACCAAACCCTCCAAACACGCAGCCCAAGGATGTTTTAAGGAATGTGTGCTAGGTTAAGAGGAGAAATGTGGAGACAAGGAGGAATGAACAATAAAGGTGAGAATAGACTTTAATATCCACCTGCTCTATTTCAAAATTAAAAAAAAAAAAAAAAAAACTCACTCCCTAACACTATGACAAGTTAGCTATGGGCACGTGGTCAAGGGTAAAAGTAAATTTCCTATGCAGGCCCAAGTGGAGGATGTACGCGGGTACCAAGAAAAAGGCAAGAGATAAAGGGAATAAAGTTTTAAAACAACTAACAAATAGAATTTACTCCCTCTCTCCAACTGATATGACAGTCATTAATTTCCTTGACTTTGTTATAAGACTCAGTATGTCCATACTGACGCCTAAGGCTAAGATGGTGTAGTAATATCATAAAGTTAATTTGGTAAGAACTTAGGTCGGCTTAGGATAGATATTTTAATTTATGTATTTATTTAATTGCTTATAACTGATTTTTGATATTAATTAAATGTAGAATTCAAATTTTCTAAGGGAGTCAATTCAGAATATCCTCTGTTTTGGGCAAAGGAATTATTCATCTCTCCCATACAAATTCCAATGAGCATTTTGCTCTTGGAAACACATCTTCTTTTTTTAAGGCCATAATTTTTTCTAAGTATGGATTTACCAAGCAATGTATTGTTTTACAAGGGGTATATATTTTTTTAATGGTTTTAAAACATAGATTCAATAGTTTGTTTCACAATAATACAAGATTTATATGATCTTCTAATAAGTACAAAATTGAATTAAAATATCAACCATATCCTCTTTTTTTTCTTAACATAATTGAACCCCAAAATTTGCATAATTGAACGTCATCATTTTATCTCATTTTGATACACATACATATAACTGAAAAATAAAAAAATCTCACAAGCAACGATATTACTTAATCCTTACTTTATTGACCACTTGGTTCAAAGGCTCCGCCGAGAAAGAACCAGGAAGAAAACCCGGCATCGTTGCCACTACAATAAAGGTTTTAAATACAATTTACATAGGATTTCAATCCCAATATTTCAACAATCAAATTAAATTTTCCTCATGGCCTTTAACAAGGGTTCCATTTCATTTCTGTAATACATCACTGAGGTTGTGGAGAGAACGAAAATTGACTAGAAGACAACCAATCACGACATGAAGACAAAACTAGACTTTCACTCCCATACCGAGTTTTCACAACATATTCAACATTGAATCAAAACTAGAGAAAGGTGGATTTTTCCAACAGGAGATGTTAGACACAACACCAAAACAAGTGCCCAATCGGGGCTATAACTCAAGAACTTCCATTCTTCCATTCTTCCATTCTTACATGCCAAAACTCATACGTGGTTTGTGCTGACAAGTAGGGGCCCATAACACCCTACCCTCTCTCCCTCTTCTCATCCTGAGAAGAGACTACATTATTGGAGTCCAACTGAATACCTTTCCCGAAATTGGCCACTTCTGCCCTATCTAAGGGTGAGTAATGCCAAAACACCCATACAAGAAAACTTCAAAATTCAAGCAAAACATGAAAAAAAAGCATTCAAGAAAACATGGTTTCAATCCTTTCCAAGCATACCAATAAACAACACAATAACATAAGCATGAACAAAGAATGAAACATCATGAGCAACATGAACAACATGAACAAGGAGATGTGATGGGGACACAACCCAAGAACAGAATGGACACAACAGAAAAAGGGGAAATTATATTAACTAAGAAAATAAGCTAGTACAAATAGTACAGAGAAAATAAACTTCAAAACATGTCCTAAGGGCTTACAATAGCATAAATCTGGAGATAATTTCTCCTTTCAGTACCTCCTCTCAAACACCACTCCGAACTGCCTTTTACAATGCCAAAAATCTCCTTAAATAGACCCCCGGGGGTTAAGGACTAGGAGTACATTCTAGAAAGTGCTAGTAGGCATCCACCGACCAAATAGAAGGTTCCAGAAGCTGCATTAGAAGTCGGTGCAAATCTAGAAGAATCCAGAAACGATAATCAAACTTTTGGGAGGCATAACTTTTGAATCGTAGCTCCGATTGACGAACCGTTTACATTTTTGGAAAGCTCTCGAAGCGCTCTATAGCCCTATGGACAAGTTTTGCTCATCCCCCATTTTTGGCCCTTTTTGAGGTCATTTAATGCCCCTAACCTAACTTCAAAGCATTCTTAGGAGGTCTCCAAAACCCAAAAAACTGCAATAACTTTCAAACTGTGGGGCCTTTTGACCTGATTCTTTTTCTGGAATTCTCTAAATCACAATTACATTCATCTGGCCAATTTACACCTTCTAGGTCACCAAAATGATGGCCAAATTGCATGCTCCTATTTTTTTGAGATTTTCTAGCACACTAATAGTTGAACTGTGAGAGTTGGAACCTTTATTTGACCCAAATGGGTATCCAAAAATGTAAATACATGAAATAGAAGCTAAGTCTAAGTACATTTTTTTTATTTTTTATTTTGGGTGACACAGGATTGCCCTTATACCTCTGGATGCTCCTGCATCAGACACCCAAGGTAGATTGAAAAGTGACCCTGTCACTTTATGGATGGTAGAGGAAATCCCAAATGGGAAACCTTAGCTGCTAAAATCCAAGTTGAGTCCTCGATTGGTCGTCCTTTCCATTTGACCAAATACTCTTCATACTGCTTGTTTCTGGTACTCCTACCCACACGATGATCTAGAATGTCTTCTATCTCCTCCTTCTTAGAAGCAGGAATTGGACATGGCTCTAACACCAGCTCCTCATTTGCACCATCATCATGATACTCTATTAAATCTGCAATGTTGAAAATGGGAAAAATGTGAATACCATCTGGCAGCTCCACCTCATATGCATTTCCTGAGTCATGCTTCTTCAAAATTTTGCAAGGGCCAAATTTCTTAATTTTCAGCTTGTTGTAAGTACCGGCTAGAAATCTTTCTTTTTGTAAGTGCACCATGACTAAATCTCCTACTTGAAATTCCTTATGTCTTCTCCTTTGATCAGCCCTAGCTTTATACTCTTGATTCATCTTGGTAATGTGTGCTTGAACCTCCTCATGTAGACGCTTGATATGTTCAGAAAATTCTTCTACTTTAGCACTTGTCCTCTCCCTTTGCTCTACCTTCCTCAATTCTGGTGCAGTCCTTGGGCTATTCCCATATACAATTTGGAATGGTGATTTTCCAGTACTCCTATTTATAGAGTTGTTATAAGAAAACTCTACCTGTGGTAGAATCAAATCCCATCCCTTGGGCTTATCCCCAACTAAACATCTCAGCAAATTGCCCAGACTTCTGTTTACCACTTCTGTTTGGCCATCAGTTTGTGGATGATGCGTGGAATTGAATTTCAAGTCTGTTCTCAACTTTTTTCACAATGTCCTCCAAAAATACCCCACAAATTTAGTATCTCTGTCAGAAACTATACTCCTTGGAAGACCATGTAGCCTTACCACCTCTTTGAAAAACAAGTCTGCAATATGGACAACATCATGAGTTTTGTGGCATGGAATGAAATGTGCCAATTTGGAGAACCTATCAACCACCACGAATATTGAGTCATTACCCCTTTGTGTCCTTTGCAATCCAAGAACAAAATCCATACTTATGTCTTCCCATGGCCTTGATGGAATAGGCAATGGCTGATATAGGCCAGTATTGTGACTAAACCCCTTGGCAACTTGACAAACCTAGCAACTCTGTACAAAATTCTTCACATCCTATGAAATTTGAGGCCAAGAATAATGTTCTCTAAGAATGGCAATGGTCTTATCTCGACCAAAATGTCCTGCCATCCCTCAACTATGTTTCTCCTTAATCAGATTTTCTCTCATGGAGCTCCTTGGAATGCACAATTGACTACCTTTGAACAACATGCCATCCTGAATCAAATAGTCTAACCACTTGGTCCTATCTACAACAATAGGTTCTTTACAAGCTTTCCATGCTTTAGCAAAATCAGGATCTTCGGGGTACAAATTCTTGAGTTCATCAAACCCAACTACTTCAACCTGCATTACTGTAAGCAACAACTGTCTCCTACTTAGTGCATTTGCAACCCTGTTACATTTTCCACTTCTATGCTTCAACACAAATGTATAGCTCTACAAGAACTCTACCCACTTCATATGCCTCTGATTCAATTTACCTTGGCTATTTAGGTATTGTAATGCCTGATGATCAGTATACAAATTAAAATTCCTTTGGCAATAAATAATGGCTCCATTTCTTTAAGGCCTGAACTATTGCATAGAACTCTTGATTATACACAGAATACTTCTTCTTTGCATCATTCAATTTTTCACTAAAATATGCAATAGGCTTACCTTCTTGGCTTAATACAGCCCTAATGGCGCTGCCACTGGCATCACAATCCACCTAGAAAACCTTTCTAAAATCTGGAAGTGCCAACACAGGCTGTTCTATCACCTTCTTCTTTAACAATTCAAAACTTCTCGCAGCTACTGCAATCCATTTGAACTCTTTTTTATCCCCTCTTACTATATCAGTTAGGGGTGCACATATGCCACTGAAATTCTTAATAAACTTCCTGTAAAAACGAACCAGACCATGAAATGATCTTACCTCAGTAGCAGACCTTGGAGTAGGCCATTCCAAGATGGCTTTTACCTTCTTTGGATCCATTTTGAGACCTTCAGGTGATATAAAAAACCCCAAATAGACTAACTCCCTTTTTGCAAAGATACACTTCTTCAGATTAATTAACAGTTTCTCTTCCCTTAGCCTTTCAAGGACACTACGAATATGCAATAAATGTTCTTCCAAAGTCTTGCTAAAAATTAAAATATCATCCAAATAAAAAATAACAAATTTTCCCAAGAACTTCTTAAGTACCTCATTCATGAGTCGCATGAAGGTGCTTGGGGTGTTCGTTAATCCAAAGGGCATGACTAACCACTCATAAAGACCCTCCTTGGTCTTGAAGGTTGTTTTCCACTCATCTCCTTCTTGAATCTGTATCTGGTGATAACCACTCTTCAGATCTATCTTTGTGAAGTACTGAGCTCCACTCAAGCAGTCCATAAGATCATCCATCCTTGGCAAAGGAAATTGGTACTTGATGTTGATCCTATTTATAGCTCGAGAATCTATACACATCCTCCACTCTCCATCCTTCTTTGGTGTGAGTACTGCAGGTACTGCACATGGACTCAAGCTCTCTCGAATCAAGCCCTTCCTCAACAGCTCCTAAACCTGTCTATTTAGCTCCTCTATTTCAGTAGGAGTCATCCTGTGAGCAGCCTTGTTAGGCAAACTAGCTCCTGGAATCAGATCTATCTGATGACTGATTTGCCTTACTGGTGGCAATCCATCTGGAACATTATTAGAGATAATATCTCCAAACTCCCCTAGTAAATCTGAAACTTCAAGTGGTATTTCACTACTACCTTCGTTATCTTTCCTAAGAATCAAAGCATAGCACATATGCTGATGTTTCATGCCATCTAAAAACTTTCTTCCATCAACAAGACAAATCCTAGCACTGCTACATACCTTTTCATCTTCCTTTTTCATGGGCTTCAATTTGTGGGGAACTCCATCCTTTGTCAGAGAGTATGTGTTTGCATGTCCATCATGCACTACATGTCTATCAAACTGCCATGGTCTACCCAACAATAGATGGCAAACATCCATCGAAATAACATCACAGAGAACTTCATCATGGTAACTCCCAATTTTAAATTTCACTAAACATTGTTCACTTACCAGGACCTTATGATCATCTTTTACCCAAGCAATCCGATAAGGTTTGGGATGTTTCTCCCTCTTGAGCTTCAGCTTAGAGACCATCTCTTCTGATACCAAGTTATCAGTGCTACCACCATCAATGATCACATCACAACATTTATCCTCACACTTGCATCTGGTACGGAACAAACTCCTCTGTTGTCCTCTTTCTGCATCCTCTGAATGTGGTGATTGTGCATCCTCATCCACATGAGCAACCCTAGCTTGGCCCTCAGCTCTCCTATCTGTCCTTGCTTGTCGTTGAGGGCATTCAAAGGCACGATGACCTTCTTCATTGCAATGGAAACAGGTACCATGAAAGCGTCCTCTTCCTTGTCCACATCCTCTACCTCTTCCTCTCTAATTTCCAAAGTCTTGATCATGGGAGCGGTTGAAACCCTCATTCCTTTGGTTCCTGCTAGTAGCCACATCTTCATTTTTCTTTTGGGTTTCATTACGGCCTCTAGATGATCTACCGCTTCCCCTTCCTCCTTGACCGCGCCCTCTTTGTCTTCCTTCAAACCTTTTATTCAACTTCTCTTCAACTCGTAGGGAAAACTGGTATGCCTCTTCAACACTGGTCATTCTTACCAGACTTAATTCCTCCTAGATTCTAGGTCGCAACCCACTGATATAACGAGCAACCTTCTCCTTATTTGCTTTTGCATGCCCCACTCTAATCAAGAGTCGGTAAAATTCCTCTGTATATTCTTGGACTGATCTTCCTGCTTGCTTTAACCCATGCATCTTCTTAAACAAATCAAGCTCGTAGTCCACAGGAATGAACTGCTTCTTCAATTTGTCCACCATGCGATCCCATCTTGTGATCTTCTCCTTTCCTCTTCTGTTTCTTTCCAATTGAACCTCTTGCCACCAGATTTTGGCATGGCCTTTCAGTTTGGCCTTTGCAAACTTAACCCTATCTAGGTCCCTAATATCCTCATACTCAAAGTATTCTTCCAGTTCATTGATCCAATCGATCAACTCATCTAGTTTCAGATTTCCTGAAAAATACACCCACTTCAATTGTAGGTCTTTTCCCAAACTTAGTAATGGCCCTAAAAAGCTTTTCCTCTACATGATTCAGAACTTCCCCGTCAAATTCCCCTTATGGTTCCATTACTTCTTCTTCATTGTCATCCTCACTATTGTCACCTGCGGCAACATTTGCTCCTCTACGAAGCTCCTCTTGCAATGCCTGCACCTGCCTTTGGAGGGCTCTAACCTCCTCAGGATTAATGGCTTTGGCCCTTCTACCATGCTCTCTTTGTGGAGGCATCTTCTTAACTCAAAGCCACAACCACACAATCCTGGTGCAAACTGCCTCACAGTCGACATTCTATCTACACACTCAGGAAAACCAGCTCTGATACCACTTGATGGGGACACAATCCAAGAATAGAATGGACACAAAAAAAAGGGGAAATTATATTAACTGATAAAATAAGCTAGTACAAACAGTACAGAGAAAATAAACTTCAAAACATTCCCTAAGGGCTTACAATAGCATAAATCTGGAGATAATTTCTCCTTTCAGTACCTCCTCTCAAACTCCACTCTGAACTGCCTTTTACAATGCCAGAAATCTCCTTAAATAGACCTCGGGGGGTTAAGCACTAGGAGTACATTCTAGAAAGTGCTAGTAGGCATCCACCGACCAAATAGAAGGTTCCAGAAGCTGCGTTAGAAGTCGGTGCAAATCTAGAAGAATCCAGAAATGGTAACCGAACTTCTGGGAGGCATACTTTTGAACCGTAGCTCCGATTGACGAACCGTTTACATTTTCGAAAAGCTCTCGAAGCGCTCTATAGCCCTATGGACAAGCTTTGCATGTCTCCCATTTTTGGCCCTTTTTGAGGTCATTTAATGCCCCTAACCTGACTTCGAAGCATTCTTAGGAGGTCTCCAAAACTTGAAAAACTGTAATAACTTTCAAACTGTGGGGCCTTTTGAACTGATTCTTTTTCTGGAATGCTCTAAATCACAATTACATTCATCTGACCAATTTACACCTTCTAGGTAACCAAAATGATGGCCAAATTGCATGCTCCTATTTTTTAAAGATTTTCTAGCACACTGATAGTTGAACTGTGAGAGTTGGAACCTTTGTTTGACCCAAATGGGTATCCAAAAATGTAAAGACATGAAATAGAAACTAAGTCTAAGTACATTTTTAAAATTTGTTTTTTCGGGTGACACAAGATTGCCCTTATACCTCCGGATGCTCCTGCATCAAGATGAAGAACTCCTACCTTCACAAAGAGGTTATGTAAAATGAACAAATTGAGAAGAGCTTTTCCTTCCTTGCCTTCAATCTTCCAAGACTTCTCTCTAAAAGTAGAGATTGGGTAACAACCAAAACTACTCCAAAAAAAAGCCTCTAAATAAGATCCAAACTCAACCACCTAAAAAGGCAATAACCTCCCCTACTTGCCTAAAATCTAGAAGTTTCTAACTCAACTAAACCTAAGGCTAACCTCAAGGTGGGTTTAGGGTCATTCAACCCATGGTAACAACTTTCAATTTTTGCACTAAGGCAATGATAGACTTTTTGAGTGACCATAAAAGTCAACAAAAGGGGCTAGGGGGGTGGAAAATGTCCCCAACCCACACCCATACCCCTTGGGTATTAAGATTTCATGATTTAAGGCCTTAGGAATTGATTTGGGACCAAACAAAAGCTAAGAATTATTTAGGACTATCTAACAACTCCAAACTGTAGATTAAGCACTAATCTGAATTAGGGGTAACTAAACTCGATTAAAAATAGATTAGCGAAAAGGTCACTAACTTAGTCTGATTTAGGTCCATAGGTTACATAGTTAACCCTAACTAGCATGCCAAAATGCACATACAATTCACGAGTGTCAAGTGACACTATAAAAATACTATTACGAACTTTAACATTTACTAAATTATGGAAAGATACATTCATACATCTCACAATACAATTAAGATATGAACAAGGTTTCCACGAATGACACATAAGGATTAGTTTCGTTCCTCCATCAGATTTCTCGGCTAAAATATCCAGCATACTCATTGCACACATTAGTAGCTCCATAAAATCACATGCCCATATGTATATACGTATCAAGGAATCACATAAATTAAAACATACATCTTTCAATCAATCAGGGTTTCTCTCATTCTACTCATATTCTTAATCATTAAAATTTCATAATCACAATGTTAATTTTGCATTCACTTACTTCAATACACATGTTCATAAAGCGTTAAATGACGAAACCAAATATCTGAAAGTAAACATCACACAACATGAAATAATATAATATGTTCAAAGCATCTAATAGTGTCTCAACATATCGAGTCATGAGTATCAAAATAATAATGTATTGCTATGCTATGATGGGTTGAGGCGAGGCCTCACAAAATTTATAGGTTGAGGTGCAACAATGATAAATATTTTTTACTTTCTACATTTAGTCACCAAAGAGGTTTATTTATGTAAATTTTGACCCTCTACTATTTCTAGTGTAGTTGATGGATCCTTCTTTAAACTATTGTATATTATCTTACCTACATTGTGATTTTTTTCTTCTTCAAGTGAACTATGTAAGGAGGGATTTTCTTCTCAAAGGATGAAGAAGGTGCATCTATTATGTCCACTGGAGTAGGGATGAGTGTAGAAGAAAATACAATAGAAATAATAATGGGTGTGGAGAGAGTGATGGTAGTTGTAGTAGATGGATAGAGGATAAAGAATCATTTTTCTTCTCTTTAACCTTATGTTTCCTACTAATTTGAAGAGACCTACAAATGTAGCAATAGGCATTGCATGCGCTAACGCTTCTCCTCAAGAGGAAACAAGTTCAACTTACCTCAATGTGTAAATCTTCTTCCATGTTAGAGTTTTTGCATTTCCCTTTGTAGATTTATCAAACCCTTCTACCAAGGGTACCATTTCATGTCTATATGATTGATTCAACCAATCCTTAACTTGCACTTGAATCTATGTTTTTCCCTAAAACTTACACTTTCCTAGTCATTCTCAAGGACATCAAATTAAAATGGGTTGATCTAAAACCCTATTTTTATTAGATGAGGGATGGGGTCACTCACCAAATCCTTTTCTTTATGACCCTCAAATATTTACACTCCTCAAGATTCCTAGGCCAAATCCAGATCCATTCTATAATAGTCTCTAACTCTAACCTTGTAGACATGAACACAACTTGCCTAATGATTCTCAAGATGAGGGTCATGGATGGGACTCCCCATGACATGGCTAAATGTGCTAATAGTATCAAATTTTCCTTTTGTGATGGTTATCTCATGTAGTG
Organism: Cupressus sempervirens; assembly: GCA_028749045.1. Classification (NCBI taxonomy): domain Eukaryota; kingdom Viridiplantae; phylum Streptophyta; class Pinopsida; order Cupressales; family Cupressaceae; genus Cupressus; species Cupressus sempervirens. The sequence continues at coordinate 190,175,825 of CM053791.1, read as the reverse complement.
AATTTCAAACCCACTAGGTAACCTAACTAACTTATAGGTATGTTCATGTCTTGGGTACAATGGTCTTATACTTTAGTAGGGAACCAAATATAAAACTTGTATTTATTGACATTAAATTAATGAGAATCTATCACTTTCCTTCATTGCTCCATAATGATCATTCTATCAAAAGGGTACTTTGTGAGCTTCATTGGTTGCAATTTGCATCTTGCTACCCCAATATATGTGAAGGTTTAGAATTAAATGTAGTAGTTCCTAAAATTCTAAACCTATGTAGTAGGATTGGGGCATAACCTTTTAGAAAAATCTAAATTGATGGCTTTGATGACTCAAAAGATGAAATCATTGTTCACTATTTTATATTCAAGTTTCTTTACAATCTTCTTGAGGGTCAATTGTGGGTAATATATGAATACATGGTTCCTTTAATCTATTAGTGAACCAACATCAATTTTAAGTTTTGGAAAGGTTTCATGTTTTGATAATGTTTAAATGATATATGAGGTCATAAAGAACTTGGGGTAAATCTTGACCCCTATATCACTTGTGATTTTTCCTCAATCTATATTTTCCTTCCTAGCCCCGATGGGTTTGATGTAAAGGGCCAGTCATGTCTCTAGCTATTTTTCATGTGATAACATGACTCGAAATAATGACATAATTCTATGCATCCTTTCTAAGATAAGACATGTGCAAGTTCATATGTTCCATCTTCTGGCTCTTCCTTGATCTATCTACATAGTGCACATTGATTAAAAAATCAATATTGGGCTCATAGTTATAAAACCTTTCTTCATATTTTTGAAATATCTTGGAATAGCTATTTTATGTAGGAATTTAGAAAATAGCCTCCACATTATCCATTCTAATATTTAGGATTATTTTATCTCTCGTTCCTGAATACTCTCCTCACTGTGGGATCATAGTTTTCTACACAAACCGTTACCAAATCTAGAAATTCTATTGAGACTAGAAATATTGACACTTGAATCAATATTTACAACATCAAGAATGTTGTTGAAAAAACCAATCTCCCTTCTAGATTTGTAATGCATTTCTAAAGATCCTTATTGTCAACACACCTAGATATATATCAGTGAGGTCTTGTTGGTTATTACTTATCTTAGATGGCTTGGAGTATTAATGAAACTTGTACTTCATCAAGGTCACATGCATCATATCCTCTTTTTGTATGATGGGCAAGAGTTAGTTCACTTCAAAGTTTATTGGACTACCTAAGCTAAAAATAGATAGAAAAATAAGTAGAAATAAGAAGAAAGCCAACTATACATTGCATTGTTACCTATGTAAGTAAGACAAGATCCTCCTAATCATGAAATTCATTAAGAAAAATAGTATATACAAGCTAATACAATATATAAATTCATTAAAAATACAATGGGTTAGGGTGTTGACATCATTGGTCCTTTTTGGTTTGAAGAATGTCACCTTCCCCAAGATTTCATTTAGAACAAAGTTAGTGACTTAGAGGACACCCTCTATGTGTTTTGGGGGTTTGAACATACACTAGTAGCCTTGATCCCTTTTTTGGATGATGGGGATGTTAACATCCCTAACACATCATTATGTACTAGAGGAGAGGACACAGTAGTTGAGCACCCTAACTTAACACTTCTCAAAATCCTATGTAGAAATTTCAAATAACTCTCATTTTTTGACAGTAGCTTACTTGGCAAGTCTTGTAATTATAACTAAAGTTTCAAAGCCACATCACTGAATATAATATCACATCAACATGAATTTTTCCATGGTGTCGAAAACAACCCGCAAAAAATGTGAAACCAATCTTAGTGCATTAGAAACCCCCATACTTGTGTAGTTGATGTGGCATCACATTATTGGTTGTTTTATAGGAAAAAGGGACATATTTCATTCAATTATGGGTAGTCATCATTAGTAAGAACAACTTTAAAGTCACAAATTTGGTACAATCTTGTCAAAAATGTTTGATATTAAATCAACAAGTGTGGGTATTAAGTTAACAACTCTTATCGTAACCATTAAACGTGCTCAAGTACATGGTCCTCTCCCCTAATTGCAAAGTTGTGAAAGATATATAGAATAGTATTAGGGTTCAAGGATCGAGAGTGACCAAATTATCAAAAGTGAGGGAGTCTTGCAAACCCTTGATCAATAATTCAAGCATCTTAGATCCTCATATACATTTTTTTTTAATATCACATGCAGTAATTAAAGGATAACTAACTCTACTAGTGGGTCAGTCTAAGAAGTTGGGTCTCACTTTTGGCCAAAAAGTGGAAGTTTTTTTCCTATTTTTGAAATATTTTTCCAATTCATGCCAAAATTTGAGCCATTTAGAGATTAAATATAAAAAAAATTTAGCAATAAAAATTGTAGTGCTTGGGATCTTCTTTTCGAATATGTAATTTATTTGTATACCCATATGATAGATTATTTTTTAGGTATGGATCTTCAAAAACTACTTTTTCAAAATACCTATTTCAAGACCATACCACAATCATGTACGAACACCATAATTTGACACAAATAAATGAATTTTCGTAAATCCTTTTAAAGGGAGTTACCTAATACACCTAAGATTGATGAAAATAACTTTAAAAAAAAATTTATTGAATAATTTTTTTTTTATTAATTATTAATTGGCTATAAAGGTAAATTTTAAAACCTCTAATGTACAAACACCATAATTTGATCAAAATTTCACTTTTTTCAAAAAAAAAAAAAAAACCCTCAAAAGAATTGTATGTAGATTGATAACATATAAATTAATTTAAGAAAAATTATAAAATTAAAAAGTTAATAAAGTTTTAGTGAATGTCACTTTTTAACATTTAAGAGATAGTTTTGATAAATAAATAATAGAAAAATAGAAAATTAACTAATAACACTATAAAATTTACATTTTTGAAATTAGAACAATAAGACCTATAATGGGTTTTTGTTTCATCAAAAAATTCAATGGGGACGACCATATAAAAATTATGACAATCCCTGAAATTGTCGATTAAATGCCTTAGAAAAAAATGGTTCATAAAGGCATGGCTTGGTGGGACCAAGCCTATGCCATGCCTTTCCCCAAGGAAAAACCCCATGCAAAAGTTGCAGCCATTCCAAATTCCTACTCATGTCTCAAGAATCGGGCACTCGATTTGTAATTCAAAAATCAGGTGCCCAATTGCATGTTAACCATTTTAAAATCAGGTACATGATTGTTATTGGGTACCTGATTCTAGTGTACCCATTGGGCCCCAAAATCTGCCCCATAGGCTAACTTTCAATGATTGAAATGATTGAATAACAGTTTTGATTTGCAACATCGAATTCTATCATAATTTTTCTATTTTCTTGTCTTCTTCTACAATTTGCAAGCTATTGATTCAAATTCAAAATTGGTGCAAATATGAGATCAAAACAATGAAGAAAGAAGAAAAAAAAAGTTTTGACAGATGAGGAGATTACAACAAATAAAGAGAATGAAGCACAATGTCAATGAGAGAGAAGACAAAGAATTAGAGACTTGAACAATGTTTCAAAGGAGAAAGACATTGAGGATACCATGATGGATGAAGAGGCCAAAGAAGAGAATCCAATATAAAAAAATTCAAGTGCACATTCTAATCAAACATTCAATACAGGTGTGTCTCCAAACCCTAAAAAATTTTCTCGTGATGAAATTGGTAATTTTTTAGAAGCAGGTTACGATTTAAACGATTTTGATTTTCTTCATGAGAATAAATTGTCAAACAATCATGCACACCAAACTCCAATGGAAATGCATGCCTCAAAAGAAATACCAAGAAAAATTGAAATTGAGATTCAAATCCCAAATAATAGTGAAAATGAAATGTCAATTGAAAATAAAAATTGCATGAATGTAGACATAAAAACACCAACTACTAAACAAACATGTCAGAATGATAGTAAAGTGTTTGAACATAATTTTTATTTTCTTAATAATGTGCTAGATAATCTTAAAGGATTGGTTTCATGGAGACAAATTAGGACACGTGCTAATAGATTATATAGGAAAAAAATTTATAATAAGAAATTTGGGTTTCAATGTTAGTTGATGTTGCAACTAATTAAAATGTCTAAAATGTGAAAAGTAGTGTGAAGGTTAGGAATGTATGCCAAACCCAAGAATAAAAATGAGTCTTTAAAATAAGTTGTATCCATTGTTGCTAGTACCCTTGATGTTATTAGAAAGAGAAGTCACTCTAAAGATAAAAATGTAACACAACAAGCAATAACATCAGCTTTAGTTAACAAATCAACAACTGACAAAAGATTGATTAGCAACATAGGTGGATATCTTAATGTGAATCGTAAGACTTTAGAAAGAGCTGTAAAGAGAAGGGTTAACTTTGAATGTGATCCAAAAAATATTTTGTGGACTTCTAGTGGTAGACTCCTAAGATGTGATATGAAACTTACTAGTGAAGTCAAAAGTTTGGTCGAAACATTTTTGCATGATAATACAAGAGTATCACCTAATTCAAGAGATGTTCTTAAATTTAGAGTTGGGTCAAAAATACATGATCTACATCCTAAACACCTTTTGGACATGAATCAAATTGGATTGTTTAAAATTTTTGTAGATGGTACGGTATTAAATATTACCATTAGTAAAAGATCTTTTGAAAAGTATAAACCATGGTATGTAAGGATTAACAAGGAAAGAATCACATGTTGTTGTAAAACTCATGTTCAATTTCATTAACATTATGATGTATTTTGATCTATACATAGTACCATGCATAGTAAAGGAATGTTGTAGGAATGTGGTATAAAAATACCACCTCAAACTATAAAGGATTTCATATCAGGTTTGTTTTGTAAGCCACCTAATGATCAATACTTTCTTTTCAATGCATGTATTTTTGGTGCATGTGATATATGCAACAATCTTTCTTTGTTAGATGAATGTTTGCATGAAAATACTTTGACTACTTTTGGACAACAATTAGTGGAGGTAAAAAAATTCAAAACTATTGAATATCTATTGAAGGATGGGAAGATTGGAAGAAGGTGTGATCTAGTTACAGATAAAATTAGTTGTCATGCATTTATGGATGAGTTTAAGAGTGTCATCATACCAAAATATGTTAAGCACTCTCAATATGATAGATGGCTTGATGGACAATTTCCCATATGTAAAAATACATTTCTAATTGGTACTATACTCTCATTTGTTGACTTTGTAGAGAACTACACACTTGCACCACAAGATGAGGTACAACCACAATATTACAATTCAATGCAAGTAGCAATTTATGTTCATATAGTTTATATGCATGCACCTAATAGTATAGAGGATCAAAAAATATTGAGAGAGTACCATTTTTATATGAGTGATAATAAACTCCATTCATCTAAGTTTGTCCAATATTATTTCAAGGTCTTTCAAAAGAGAGATAAATTCAAATGGCACAACATTGGATATGGTCAGATAATTGTACAAGACAATTCAAGAATGTTAGAATGTTCTATTGGTTGAGTAGGACACATAGACAAACTAATATCCAACATGTGTGGAGTTTTTCTGAGGCTGGACATGGTAAAGGAGAACATGATGGTGCCAGTGCATGCATGAAGAGAGCCCTTAGTATAGAGCAATTAAAATTTGAGGAAACAGCTAAATTCAAAAATGCACATGAGATTGTCGAATGATGTAACAAATATTTATACACAAGATCAAGTGAGAACTCTACAATCAAATGTTTCTTCTACCTAGTTGAAGAGAAGAATATCCTTTCAAGATATGATTGTGATACAATTAGTGGGTCAGCTAAGTGGCATTCATTTAGCAGTTCAAATTCTAACACTTGGACTATATGGACTAAGGAGCTTGCTTGTTTTTGTCAATTTTGTCTTGTAGGTGAATGGAAAGAATGCAAGAATATAGAATGCGTTGAAGATTGGAAACAAAAATAATTAGCACCTACTGACACACATTTTCAAGATGATATAGTAAATGAAGGCTAGAATGTTACTTTTGCATCAAAAGACTATGATCTTATTTTAAACCTCATAGAAACTAGTATGCACAATTTAATTAGATTTTGTCATGATCTCATGCTTCAATTTATATAATCTACATATGTACTCATGTGATTAAATTATTTTTGTACTTTAACTTATCTTGTATGGCATGTTTATGCTATTATTGTGCCTAGTGATAATGATGAACAGACTAAGTATTGGCTCGCTAGATGTGTGGAACCTAAGAAAAAATTGATGTGTCATCAAGTAGACGATGATGGTTTTGAGTATCCAACTGGATCTATCGTTGTAGCTAGCACCTAGCTACGTAGATACCTAACAAGAAGAAATGGTTTACCAACATTTGAAGACTACCAATCTGAAAAGAAGATTTTACACTATTTTCACTTGGTTGTGGCAACAAATATCAAATTAGAAAGATACAAAGGGAGACCCGCCAATAAGGTATTATGGACAATTTCAATGGATGAGCATGAGACAATCATAAATGCATTGTAAAAGAGAGAGGATGCAGATGGTACAGTGGGATGAATACATTTAAGTCAAACACATGTAAGTTTTTTTCTTTATTGTGTTATTTTTATATATGTAATTATATTATTTAATTACATGTATGTTTGTGCTATCAATACCAAATTAGAGAACTTCTATATATTCCTCTTATTTAGGTCTCAATTACAATTTATGCAAATTTAAATGTTGAAGTGGATCAAACATCAACATCTTGTGCAATTCCACATAGTGAGTACATACAGATTACACATATATTTACATAGTTTAGATACCTCATATTAATTTATGCATTTATTTAACATGTGTTTTTTTTTTACAATTTTATTTTATAGGACCTCATTTGAAGAGATGTGTTGAACCAAATTTATATTTTGAGTTCACTTCTATAAATTTATCATTGCCACTGTCTTGCATATATTGTGAAATATGTTATATAAAAAAATTTTAAAATGGGATTTTACTTCTATTTGAAAGTTAATTGTGTGCACTTGATATTATAAATTAATTGTCAATTTAAGTAATGATGTCCTATTTTTTTTCATCACTTTTACTTTCAAGCATGTTTAAATTACTGTTTGTTTGAAGTTTCAAATTACTATTGATTTTATTATTAAACCCTTCACTTGTACATGATAATTTAAAGATCATTACTCATTGTATTGATTATATGCTATTGTTATGTTGATAATTGACATGTATGTTGGAGGAAGAGAGGGAGAGAGAGGGAGGGAGGGATATGGGGAGGGTTATAAGTGCTTGTAATTTATTTCAAAGGGTTATAATGGGTTCTGGGTGGTCCTACAATCCCTTTGGACCCATTATGACTCCTTAGGACACATTAGGACCCATTAGGACACCTTAGGACAAATTAGCACCTCTTAGGACCCCTTACAACACAATAGTTATTGTAGTCCTAAAAGTAATCTTTCTAAATTTTCCTAGTACATTCTAATGTTTCCAAGAGGTTTTGATGGGTCATATGTGGTCATAAGAAACCTTAGGACCCATTATGACTCCTTGGAACCCATTCATACCATTAACACACTTTATGAATCCTTAGAACACATTAATCATCGTAGGATACACTTTAGGGTTGTAATGTGTCCTATTCAATCCTATTTTTTCCTAAGGGGTTTTAGTGGGTCCTAAGTGGTTTTAGGAATCCTTGAGACTAATTACAACCTCCTAGGAACCACTATGACCCCTATGAGCCTTTATAGCATATTAGTCATTGTGGGATACCATTTAGAGGTCTAATGTGCCTTAATGAGTCACATGTTCTAAGGGGACATTAGGGATTTTTAGGACCCATTAGTACACATTAGGTCTCATTAGGACACATTAGGCTTTATTCGCACACATTAGGACCCATTAGAGCCCATTAAAATCTCTTATAACACATTAACCATTGTAAGACATAGTAATGTGTCCTAAGTGGTCCTAATATTTCACAATGGATCATGATTGGTCCTATGTGGTTTGAAAACCCATTAATACCCTTTAGGGTGCACGTTATGACCATTTAAAACATATTAAAATCCATTAATGCCTCTTAGATAATCTTAAGGGGCATAAGACACACTAATGGGTTATAATATGCCCTAATGGGTACTAATGTGTCTTAAGGAGTTCTAATGTGTTTTAAATGATCCCATGACCTTTTACGACCCAATAGGAACCCTTATAATCTATTAGGGACCATTAGGACACATAAGAACCAATTATAACCCCTCTAAACACATTCACCATCATACAATACACTACTATGTCTAAAGGCATTATAATAGTTCCTAAGTGGTTGTAATCAGTCCTAATGTTTTCTCTTGGATTTTAAGTGGTCTTAATATATCATGAAGGGTTGTAATGGGTTCTTAGTGGTCCTAGGACATATTAGGACCTATTAGGACCCCTTAAAACACATTAACTATAGTAGGACACACAAATGAGATGTTAATGATTCTAATGTATCATAAGGGGTCATAATGGATTGTATGTGGCCCCAGGACCCATTACAAAACCTTAGAATATATTAGGACCAATAAGGACACATTAAAACTACCTCAATTGGTTGTTTAATTACATAGGTAAATATATTTAAGAAAATGTAACAACTTGATAAGACATCAAGTGTCATGTCTAAAAAAAAAGGCATTCTAGCTAGAGTGACACTTGGGATGTAAGAAAACTTAAGTCAAAGTTACAAGGAACCATCTAGGTACATAATCATATTCATACTTACATAGCCTTGATGACAAAATGTGTGAAAGGAAGGGTATCATCCATCATTTCATAAAAATATCTTCAATCTTTACCTCAATTTTATAAATTTGAATTTTTAGGATGAATAATATTTATAATAGTAGGTCAATTTTATTTGTATGAATCTCAATGCATAAATTTGATGTTATATTTATCCAATAATCTTTTTGATATCAATACTAATGCTCTATAAATAGTTAAAATTATTGTTCATGTACCATATATACTTACAAAATGTGTCCTGTGTTCATGAATAAAATATGTCACAATAAAGAAAATGGTTTGTATACTTAAAACATGATTTAACATAATACTATATACTACATACACTAGCATGATAAGAAGTCATAAAAAAAAGTACATGGTCTAATATGTCATAACATGATCTATGAAGTCAAAAAATACATATAATACAATTAACTATCCTAATACAAAGTGTATCAAAATAAACAATATGTGTCATAAAAACACAATCTAAAGGTGCCAACAAGACCTAATCTATCTGATCAAATGTCCTCTTTACTCCATGCAAAGAGGACTTAGATGGATCATCCTGTGTAATATGAGTTGTCTCATCATGTGGGACACCCTGTGAGGTAGATGGATCATCCTGTGTAACATGAGGCACGTCTCATCATGTACATGCTTGACTGAAATGGGTTTCAAAATCTAGCTCAAAAATAAATGAAATATTCACTACAAAATAAAATAAATACCACATGAGATGGTCCCTCTATAATAGGAGGAGGTGCACTCTAAAAGCTACCAAATGCAGCAGTGGTAAGGTCATGTAATTTACAATACATACATTTTAAAAATTTATAAAGAGCATAATGAACTATGTATGTACATAAATCACAATACTGACCTCAAAGGATGATGTAGGTACCATCTAGCTTAGTCTCATACTCTCAGAAACACTCATGGCGACATAGTTCTATAATTATGGATACATAAATATTGAGTCAAAATTATATATACATTAATAATTACAAAGTACATAAACTAAAAAGTACATAATTTGTACACTACATTTTTTATACACTATAAAAACATGTATATATATCATACCTAAGTAGTAGCCAATGCCATAGATGTGTCTAAAGGTATGCTAGCATGATGATCAAAAGATGGAGTTGAAAATAAACTATATCGAGGCCTGTATGGATGAGTATGATCCATCTCCTATTCATAAAATCAAAACACATAAAATATATAGATGAGTTCAAATTGTTCAAATTTTGAGTTAATAACAATGTAGATACATAAAAATAGTATAAATTTTTTGTCTTCAACCAAAAGTTCATACTATATGTATTTGAGGTTGTGCCTCAATGGTAACTGGATCAGGACCTATACTGACATCAAACTATGTAGTAGCTGACAATCCCTACAAAATCAAATAAAAAGAACATATGAGCACATGTTATTAAATTAGAGTTTGAATGTACATTTTTACAGTATAATTCAAAGTGCATACTATATGAGGGACGCCAACATCTATAAGTCTCGAAAAAAGACTATACTGCCTCCTAGGAGGAACAATATCATCCATCCTCTATTATTTCAAAGTACAAATTAATATGGTTAATACAAGTACACATGTATGTAGAAAGTAAATAATTATGTACTTTATATTAAAATTTTAATGAAAAATTTACTTGTTGCTCTTGACTATCTCCAAGCTCTCCCTGCATGAGGTCAACAACAGATGACACATCAATCTCATCACTACCATCACCATGGGTAGCATATATGTCATCATCAAAATCAACACCCTTAGCATAATTGTCATTGTGCGCTACATCAACATTGCTCCGAGGGCCTTTGCATATGCCTCCACAACTAGTACAAATATGTCCAAGTGGACAAACATGTGTCACCTACGTCCACTACTATACTAAATTTCCTGAAAGGGCACTCAAAGAGGTAAGAGCAGATGAAACTGCTTGATGATAGTGTGGAGCTGGTACAATAGGTGCAAGAAGAGGTATAAGGGGCCGAGGTTGCCTATAATTTCTCATTCTATCACTTAGCTTTGCCCCAAGCCTATCCTGAGGCATCCCTCCACCAACCCCCTAAAATGATTTCATATCAAAATAATTAGGTTTCAAATCCAATTAAAACTTAGGCCATAGCTTCCTAAGGAAGTACATGGGCACCTCATGATTAGCATGTGGTAGATGGTCAAATACCATCCACCACTACTTCCAAAAGTGTTCTGCTATGCATGGATGTGTGCACCATCTAATAAAAATATGAGGCTTCCTCTCGTTAATCTCCTCACTTGTCTTAGGTTTTACAAAATAGCTTTTAAAATTTCCTTTACCTATTTTTAGGTTATGGACCTCTCTATATGATAAGCCATTGGAATAGAAGGTATGCATGTTTTGCCTCCATAATCTAAATGAATCAATATCGTAATCCAAATGCTCTATATATTAAACAATGCCTTGCATGCTATCCGCAAGGCATAGTAGGTGAGGAGGGGGGTGGGCCTCACACCTGATAGCCTCAATATCTCGCATGAGGTCATTAAGATTGCACCTCATGCTCTCTAGCAGATCATTTGCAATGGGTGATAGAGGAGGACTAGGTGGTCATGGAGGTGGGGATGGACGTGGAGGTGGAGATGGAGGGGGCAGAGGTGGGGGTGGGGGAGGGGGAGGGGGTGGTGGCGAGTCCATCAAATGTAATATGCATATATGTTTAATCAACATAAAAAATGACAAAATTACAATTTAATAAAATTTAAATCTAAAATATCAATTATATAAATGTGATGATCTTTAAAATCATATCAATTAAATAAATAAAGTTGAACATTTAAGTAAACATCAATGTTAAGGCTAATTGAAGATTATACCAAATTTAAGTCTAATCATAAAATAATACTCCAAAAAAACTATATTAATAAATCAACTATATAAACCTAGTTTTAATGTTAGATACAAACTTGTTTTGTCTATGCAAGTTCAAGGGAACATATTTTTGATATTAAGAAAAAGGATGTGAAAGTGCCCAATAGTTTAACCAATGTTTTGTTAGATTATGATCTAGATCCTAAATGGAATTACTTTATGAAATATTGTAGTGATTTTATTATTATTAATATTTAATATTGAATGTTAGAGTAGTTATACTCCTATTCTATTTAGTTTTTAAAGTCTTGTTGAAAAAAATATTATAGTTATATGTTTTTGTCCTAGACCCCTAACTGACCATTAAGGATGATTTAGACAAACGATGTGTGATTAAGGATAGAAAAAAGAACAATGATGATGATGATGATGATGATTTTAATCAATTCTTTAGTATTATATAGAAGAATGACTCCCTATATTAGGAGTTCCCATTTTATTGGATGCATCCAAGGAGAAATCAAGGACTCACTTCTAGGGTAAAAGCACAAACCTGTGTCACCTTTTAAAAAGGAAAAATGATATCAAAATTTAAAGTCTTCAACTTTAACGACATAAAAGTGGCATTTGTGCTTAGAATTTGAAGATGACATAAACTAATGAAATGTGTTAAATTAGATGAAGTTTATGTTTATAATTTTTTTTTAAATGAGTGAAAATTTTATCTATTTTTAAATTTTTTTAAAATGTTGAAAATATAGAGTTTTTTTCCCGTCAAACAAATATACGAAAATATTCATATTTTTCTCTAATTTTTGAATATGTTAAATTCGACATGTATACCTAGTGCACCAAAAAAGAAAAATTGAAATTTGGCTAATATTTTTCAAGTTATAACTAGTCAAAGTCAAAGTTATCAGAAATTGATAATTTTTTTCTCCTGTCAAACTTTTATTACCAAATCTACATATTTTTTCAAACAAATTACATATTCTCGAAGAAGACTCTCTCCTTTAGTGCAACATAAAAACATAGTAATTTTTTAACATGATTCACTATTTTTTTCTTATTTTTGAATAAACATCTTCCTGAATCTTAAAATACTTGTAATATTTTCAAATTATAACATGTTATCCATAATTAAAATAATAAAAATATTATATGATCATAATCTTGACTCCGAGACCTACAAAAATATGTTTTTAGTTTTAAAAAAAATCTTCAATTTAGTAGGTGAAATTGGCCTTCAAAGTGAGAAGTTTGCAGAAGTTCTTATTTTTGCTTTGTGGCTACCACCTAAGATGCCACATAGGTAGTTACCCCTGTTGGCCCAACAAATTGCAAGCGATTAGTTTGGTGGTTTCATGTATAAAATAAGTTAGTTTCCAAGCTGTTTGATGTAACAAATAAGATTTGTGTTTTCTTTATTTTAATAAATATAGAAAACAATGAAAAGTAGAAGAGCATTTTCGGAAGACAATGACTTTTGAAGCCATTTTCAGCAACTATTTTATGGAAATCCTTAGAATCATAAAGGATCAAATATTTTTAAGGTATTTTTTCCTGTCTACTTATTTTTATTTTTATGTATTCTAAATTGAAGCATTAGCTAGTATTTAGTGTTCAAAATCTAATTTTTTTTTTTGTTTCTATAGATTAAAGTATTCAATGGGAAGTAAAAGGAAAAGATCAAGGAAATATGATAGAAAAAGAGATGAAAAAATGAAAGTTCATACTAAACGTAACCAAAACCAACCTACTAAAATTCCTGAACAGGATGAGATTCATGAAGAGAATGAAAGTAATGAAGAGGAAGAAATTGGCAATTCTACTGATAGAAACAAATTAGAAGGCATAACAAATTTGATGGATTTGGATGAGGAACTACTTTTTAACCAAATTCCATCTAAAGATATGATAAATGATAAAACTATTAGAAAGCATTGTCAGAACATGTGGGATGAATATTTCAAAGATAAAAGTATATTTGGACAGGCACAATTATTTGTCAAGTTATTTAGGAGAAAAGATATGAGACGTGTTTTAGAGTTGTTGGGTGTTGATAATAGGAAAAATCATGCGCATAATATTAATAAAATAATAGTTGAAAACTTGTAAAATGCTTATAGAGAAATTGACAACACAACTCAAGGAGGTGATTTGAGTAATGCACATAGAGCATTGATAACAACTATATCTAGTAAAAAATTGACACAGAAAATAGGTACGTGCAATTTTTGATGTACTACATATATCTAGAAGAACTCTTTAGAGATACATCAAGAGGAGAAATATGCTAGATGATAACATTAGGAATAATTGGGTGAATATTTGTAGAGTTCCTCGAAAAGACAAAAAATTTTAAGATGTGAAAAGAAAAGTTATTAAATTTTGAACCACACATTCTCATGTTTCTTCCAATAGGCGTGATACTATACAAATTAAAAATCAAGAGACAGGGGCCAAAATTGAACATCCAAAATATTTCATAGATATAACTCAAAGTGAATTATTTCAAACATTCAAGCAAGAATTTTCAAATGTCAAAATATGTCAGAGAATGTTTGAGAGTTTGTGTCCTTCCTTTGTACACATAAATAAGATGCGTGAAACTTGTTGTTGTTGAAATCATGTTGAATTTGGTCTACACTTGCAATCATATAAAAAAATTATGGGAGTACTTGATCCTAATTTGGTCATCCCTAGCAATACAACACAATTTGTGAAGTCCATATTATGTGATAAATTAGAAGATTCAGATGAGTTCAAAGTGCAATGCATCAAAAATCAATGTGAAGATTGTGGAGATTTATGCAAATTTTCTGAAATGCAAATTGAGAATATTAATGAATCCACACCAGTTTCATGGATGAGATATGATTATGAGACATACCAAAATAAGACAGGAGATGAGTCCAGAAAAATTGTATTGAAGGAGAGTGAATTGTGTTATGATGAGCTTATGACCAAGTTTTGTCCATTGATATATCCACATATCCAACATTTTCATGGTGCACGATGGCAAGTTAAATAGTTTCGTGATTCCAAAAATTGTTTTCCACCTGGTTGTATACTTTTAGTTGTATATTTTTCTGCAAATTATACATTTGCACCTCAAACAGAGCTTCAAGGGCAATATTATCATTCTGACCAAGTTGCAATATTTGTGCAAGTGACCTATAGACATGCAGAATTTGAGGTGGATCACATAGAAAGGTTGGATGAAAATGAATGCATCATCATCAAAGGGGTTCATTTCTATATTAATGATCATAGAGCTCATGATAGGAGTTATGTGGCTCATTTTTTGCAATGTTCTCTGAAGATCTCAAAAATCGTGGAATAAATATTTTAGAGCACTGGATTTAATCTGATGGATGTGCAGGTTAGTATACACAAACTTACACATTTATTTAACTTTATTTTAACTTATATTTATTTTTACATGCCTATTTCGATTTGATACATGTACAGAAATAATTGTAGATACTTATCATGTTTCATGTTCACATGACAATTCAAATCTGTAAAAGCATTTAATTGGTTAGCAATGCAACATGCTAGAACCAATGTTAGGTTTTTATAAAATTTCTTTGAAAGTGGAGATAGAAAAGGGGAGCATGATGGAGTAGGAGCATGTATACATGTACACAAATAATTGTAGATACTTATCATGTTTCATGTTCATAGGACAATTCAAATATGCAAAAGCATTTAATTGGTTAGCAATGCAACATGCTAGAACCAATGTTAGGTTTTTATGGAATTTAGTTGAAAGTGGACATAGAAAAGGGGAGCATGATGGAGCAAGAGCATGTATAAAGCGTGTGCTTTCACAACATGAACTTGCAAGTAAATATATGCATTTAATGTGCTTGTTTAATACTAGTAGCATATATACTTTTAAATTTTATATATATGCATATTGTATGTACATACAGAGAATAGGATAGAGAGTGCAAATCAAATTGTTGAATGGTGCAAAGTTTAAATTGCTACTCGAGATACTAAAAATAATAAGCGTTACTTTTGGGAAGTGAAAGGTGAACTAAGTTATATTTATTTTTAATGTATTTTTCAAATTGTTCAATTTTATATTAAATATAAATATTTTGAAATATGACAATTATTTTTTATATTTGTAACAAATATAGATCGATCTAACCCTTACAAGTGTCAAATGATCCCTAGTATTAGAAGTTTGCATCAAGTGATGACTACATGAAACCATAAACCTCTTGTAATTAAAGTAAGAGAGAAAACATGTTTTTGAGATGATTGCATTAAGGACAATCTAGTGAGTGCATGTGAAAACATTGTGAATGGATATGTTTCACATTGGGATTTGAAGGAGATAGTTAGAAAGCCTCCTTTTGAAGATGTTGACATTGAAATTGACATTCATGATCCTATATATTCAACTAATTATGAGTGCATTTCTGATTTAGTTATGGCAGGTTTGTGTGCATATATACATATATATAAATTATTATACATTTATATTCATTTTAAAATAAATTTAAATTTATCTATATTTTTTATATACATGCAAGAGATATTTTTGCGGTTCAAGCCTTACCAGATAATGCGAAAAATTTGGACTATTATCTTTTAAGATGCACAAAAGTAAAACACAACTTGCTAGAAGGAACTATAGATGCTGATCAATATTCATATCCAATTGAATTAGTTGTTATTGAAGGAGTATATTATCAACAAATAAGGGTAACTGATAGTGGTATTGAATTTATTGAGTACAAGCCTAGAGGAAAGGTTTTACATTACCGTAACCATGTTATAGCAACCAAGTTACAATTTGAAGCAATACAAAGAAGAGGACGTCAGGGAAATCAAAAGTGGAAATTGTCTTTTGAAGAACATGAAAAACTTCTAGAGATAATAAAAACTAGAGAGGATCCTAACAATACATTGTTTGTGGAGCTCTAGTTTATCTATGTACTTATTGTGGAGCTCTAGTTCAGCTATGTCTCTATAGCTCTTATACTTTCACATTTAATGTTGATAGGACATTTGTTTTATAAATTTGTATACATTGGATCATTTATCTTGGATATGCAAAATTAGACATGTTTTGTTATTTTTATTTAAATTAGACATGGATTTCTCATTTAAGACAACTTCTTAGGACCTCCCCTTAAGACCACCTATTAGGACATACCCTTAGTACCACCTTTTAGGACCTCTCCTTAAGACAACCCCTTTAGTATTTGTATGTATTTATATACATTGTTTACATTTTCTTACATATGATTGTTAATGTTGTTATGTATTTATGTCATATTCTATGTTATACTCTTTATATGTTACATGTACATGTATATGTTACCCTTAAGACATGTCATTAAATATAGTTAATTATACTTAGATTAAGGCATTAAAAACAATAACATATACATAGTTACATAAATATTGAAAACATACATAACTACATTTAACACATGAACATAGTTACATGCATCTATGAAATAAAATATACATTAATATATTGAATTTATGTATTAAATTTATTGAAATATATATTGAATTTAATTTCTAGTACTCAAGTTATGTTCTTAAATATATTAAATTTATTGATTAAATATTGAAAACATGAATAAGGTATTAAGATGATAACATATACATAAACATGAATAACACATACATAAACATAAAACATTAAGACATTAAAAGATCAATTTAACATGCGTGTACATAAGACATTAAGTTCTAGTACTCAAGTTATGTTCTTAAATATGTATTAAATTTATTGATAAAATATTAAAAATATGCATACATTCAACATGAACATAATATGTACATCTATGTAAAATAACACATCTATGAAATGATGTATACATACCCATGCAAAATGTATCCAAAATACCATATAAAATGTCTCCAAAATATGACATCAAATATCTCTAAAATACCACATGCATCAAATGTATCTAAAATAACATGTACATCCATATAAAAGTATTTGAAATAAGGCATGTATATAAAATAACATGCATATATCCATATAAAAGTATTTGTAAAATAACACATGTATCTGAGATAACATACATCTCTAGATATAAAAGTATCTAAAATGACATGTATATATATAAAATATCCTGGCAACATCAATGAAATAGACACATGTGTAAACTAACATCAATCACATCCCCCTCCCGATCCTTGCCCCCAAAAGGCTCTATGATCTAGATCTACGCCCTGTGTCAAATGAAAGAAATTTGTAAAATTATAAAATTATACATATTCATGTGTATATGTGCATGTATTAAATATCATATGTGTACAATATATATATCCATCAAATATACAATAAAAAATACATAACATACCTGTGACTCATGTTGTGGAGGATCTGTCGGGGTCTGAAGATCTTGAAAACACAACAGACTATCACTAAGACCCTGTAGAACACACATGTACATGTAAACAAGTTAAATTGAATCACTCAAGAATATGCATGTGTAAATTATAGTAACAAATAAATATAAACATATATAAATTTACAATATTTACTATAGCATCATGTAATGCTCTACCAATTTGATTGATATCTGAGTCATGTAGTGATAGAGTGATCTCTAAATCATAGAATGTAGGTGATCTAAGGCCAGGTTATGCAGGAGCAAGAGTAGGAGCAGGTGCTACAGGATCCCAAGTTGGTGTGGGGATAGGTGTTATGGGGACAGGAGTTGTATGGCCCTCTATAGGAGCAGGTGTTGTAGAATGTATAGGGATATTGTCTTGTCCCTGTGAGGGTTGTGGTCCTACTGTGCATGAAAAAATATGGCTAATGTGTCCACCAATGTCACAAAGAGGAATCCACGTGATTGTCGACAATGCTTGATATGATCCAAGAAGATCAGATGCTAAATAAGATGTCATATAGTGTAATGCATCTACATCTCATATGGCTAAAACCTCTAGTGGCAATGGTATATTTGCCATCTCATATAGATCATTAGATCTTGTGCTAGAGGATGCACTATGGAAACGGGACCACGAGATCATAACATGTATCTGCTAAATCTATCTAAAGATATCTCCTGTAAATGTGCGACAACTGTAGCAATGCTAGAATATATCCGAGTCCTGACTATATCATTAGGAACACTCAAACCTACAGTAGTCATCTGTGGACCTCTCGACACAACCAAAAGGTTTGGACCCACCATTGCCCATTTATTAACAGGCACAAGGGTGTTCATAGGTCTAAATCTTTCTGAAAGTTGGCATCGTCCCTGTCCAACATGACCTAGAAAATCTGTATAGTCAACATCCTAATGTAAATGAAATTCTACAAATAATTGTTTACAGAAATAAAGGGGAAACTCATCCTTTTGTGGCCACCTGTGATGTGAAGCTAACCACTAAGGATATATAAATGGAGCAACAAGATTATATGTACACTTCATCGCTAAATAACCTCTAACCCTAGCCCTATCTGTATAAAAGGGAAACATGGTTTTCACCATAGCCGTGGAGACCTGACCATTAATTTGTGAATACTTCACAGTGCCAGTGACACTGTGAGAAAGGGAAGAGTAAAATGTCTTAATACGAATATCATCAAATGGGTTGTACCTAGAGATCATCTCGATCATTTGGCACAACTCATCTCTAATAGAAACAACCTTCTCATTATTAGGGAGAGTGGTAGAAGCTAACAATGTAGAATCAAGATACTCAAGAGCATGAGATAATCTAGCAATAGTATCTGTAAATAAATGTTGTCTCTCCTCAGTAGATGATGTCGGTCTACATGTTGTGCCCGAATCAACACTAGGACCCCCTCCATGAACACTAGCGTCCCCTGAGGACTTAGGTGCTCCACCAGTACTAGATGCCATAATGATATATGCAAAGATCTAGATATCTACAAATGCAAAGTTAAGATATACATACATAAGTACATATAAAATTGAAGTTAAATTTAATTTAAAACATGTATGTATATAAATATGTACAAAGTTTAATGTCACTAAAAATATGCACATGTTATTTAGTACATCTAGCTCATGTATGTGAATAAAAAATATGCATGTATGTTATTTAGTACATCTAGGTTTACTATGTTAATGTTTTCTAAAATGTAACTAATAGGTTTGTAAAATGTAATGTTATTTAGGACATATAGGTTTACTATGTTAATGTTTTCTAAAATGTAACTTATAGGTTTGTTGAACTAATTTTTACTATGTTAATGTTTTGTAAAATGTAACCAATAGGTTTGTTGTTAATCTATACTATGTTAATGTTTTCTAATATTTTAACTAATAGGTTTGTTGAACATTAATGTTTACTATGTTAATGTTTTGTAAAATGTAACTAATGTTTTATTATCAACTACTAAAAAAATATTTTAAATATGATAATTTTAATTAATAAAACACTTAAAAATAATTCATTTAATTAATATTATCATGTAATAACTAAAAAACATTAAAAAAATGAAAAAATAAAAAGTTCACCTGCTTGTTATGGCCGAAAATGACCGCTGAGAGAAATTTTTTGGTTATTTATAAAACCAAATGGGTTACAACCAAAACCCTTCCAGCCGAAAGGGTTTTAGCCAGAAACCTCACTACCACATTGACACCGAAAAGTGCCACATCTGTACGGCCAAAAACATTTTGGCTAGAATTGTTCTAGCTGAAACTGTTTCAACCGAAACCCTTGTGGATATCACCAAAGGTGACATAGGTTTGTGCTTCCACCCTCTAGGTAATTTCATCAATAATGAGCGAAGAAGAAGAGAAGGAACCAAATAAAGTTAAGGATTACAAATGTTGCAGAAGATATTATGACTAAGAAATAGAATAGAAAGGTAATTAATGGAGGGTAAGCCTTCAATGATTTTCCATAAAATCTTGTGATTGTGAGTGAACAATCTTTGTGATAAGAGAAGGTGATAGATAAAATGGAAAATATTATCTAGACTCACATTCCTTGTAGTGGTGAGAAATAAGGCATAAGTTTATTGTTGGCAGGTGATTTTGGTAAGACATCTTACATTAGCAAAATTTGGGAAGGATTAAGACTTAGAGACATGTATGGTAAGGATCAACTCATGAAACAATTGTTGATCCTTTGTGAAGGAAAATGAGAGGTTAGCGAGGAAAATAGAAGAAGATTGTTAGAAATTGTATTCCATGTGACCATATAGATGTTATCATTGCTCGAAACATATCTCTGAGCGGGTATGATTAGTAGTCATGATGAGTCAAATAAGAATAACATGTCTATGTCTAGGAAGGACTCACAGTGTTGCTTGAAGAGATTAATATGATGATTTGAGTTCTAAGTTACAATGTGTTGATCAGAGACTAGTTTTTATGGTGATGATGGATCGATTATGTAATATTTTTTCTTGCTAACCAAGTGAAGTGTTGAGTACTCATATGTGTATCTCAAGATAGAAAGCTTCATGATTTTTATTTGTGCATGCTATTTTTATTTAAAGATAGATATTTCTATTTGATGTTCATGATGAACAGTGTAGAGTTTCTTTTGGATTATGAGATAGAGATGTGTTTTTGTTAATGTGGTATTTCAAAATGCTTATTTATTTTTCTTAATTGTATCATGTTATTAATATGAGAAAATAATGAGATTTTTTATTAGATTCAAAAGGTCTCTTGGAGTGTGTTGATGTATTATTGCTCAACTCAGTTAGCTATCATGTTGCATTAGATCATGAGTGTGAGTGATAGATCATGGCATACTAGAGATTATATATATGTGGGTCCTAACTATGTCTTAGTTTACATATCTTGGGTAAAATTGATTATTGTAGTTCATTTTTGTAAAATTAATATGATGGTTAAGATCAACCTTTTTTTATGTTAATTGCATGTATATAAAGATGAAATTATTTTTTAATGTTACAAGAAAATGGTGATGTTATGAGTGTATGAGATATAAAGATGTGTAAGAATGTCACACTAAAGATTGATCTAAGAGGTATGACTAGAATATATTAAAATTTAGAGAGTTGATAACTTATTTAGAGTTGAATTAGCATATCATAGATGCTATCAGTTAGTCCATAATTCAATGGATTTTTTTCCATAATGGTTGTTGTTTGTTCTAGGGTTGTTTCCCTCAAAATTGTTTCCCTTTTCTATATTCAAGTAGCTATATAAAAAAAAATTGTACATTTATTTTGTGACACTAGGGGATTGTATTCTCATTATGGATTATATGTTCATCTTAGGATCAAACAAAGTTTAGTAATGTTACCTTTGTTGGCTCGAAATCTTAGTAATGAATGGGTTAAAAGGGTTATAAAATCTAATAGAATCATAC
This sequence comes from Cupressus sempervirens, assembly GCA_028749045.1. NCBI lineage: Eukaryota > Viridiplantae > Streptophyta > Pinopsida > Cupressales > Cupressaceae > Cupressus > Cupressus sempervirens. The sequence goes on along the minus strand of CM053791.1, from coordinate 190,153,863 downwards.
AAACTCATAGCGAAAGTTGTAATGAATGTAGACTTCATCACAAGTTGAATGAGTAATGGACAATTATAAAATATACTTAATTTAATACTTTGATAGAGGAAGTTTATAGTTGGTATAGTTTTAGTATGAATATACCAAGATCTAGTATTTAACTTAAGACAATTATATCTATTAAATAACTACATTGATAAATAAATTTTCATACACAATTCATTTCATTATTTAGAAGTAATTATTAATAACATATATTCTCAAAATAATATTATTCATATTATCCATAATATTTCTTCAACCCAATTTAAAATCATTAAATATAGTTTTCTAACTTAGGATTAAGATTACTTTCCATTATACCTACTGTTATGGTTACCTGGCTAGGGATCAAGTTTTAGGTTTAAGATTTGAAGTTACAATTACAATTAGGGTTTAGCATTTAGGATTAATTTTATTAACATGATTAGGGTTAGGCTTAGAATTAAGTTTGTTAATTTTAATTATATAATTTGGTTAAAATTTTAATCAGTGTTAGAGTTAGGTTAGAATTATGGTGAGAGTTAGATTTTACACCAAGGATAAACTATTTTTACAGTTAGTGTGTAATTTTATTTTAAAAGATATGGTTTTAAGGTAAGGGAGCACATTATGTAACGTCCGGCCAAGGGATTCAAAGAACTAACCTAAAGTTTTACTAAGAAATCAATAACATGTACAATAATTTACATAAAAAACATAACAGACTACATTACTTAACAATTCCTTAATGAGTGCATTTACAATTCATTTCTAAATAATTATACTAGAAGTAAAATAAATAACACATCCACATGAAAGAATAACTACAAGTTCAATCCATTTAAGGGTAAAAGCACAAACCTGTGTCACACTTTGTGATATCTTTCACTGTTTCGGCCGAAAGCCTTTTGGCCGTAACGGTTTCGGCTGTAATGTTTTCGGCCAAACATATGTGGCGGTTTTGTGTGCCTACGTGGCTCGTACCATTCCGGCCGAAACCCGTTCGATCGAAACTGTTACGGCCGAAACCCCGAGCCGGTATAAAAATTGCCGCAAACCTCTAGCGGCTATCATTGTTACTGTAGTTGTTCTTGGATTTTTGGAGAGCGGGTCAAGGGTTTTGGCCATAACTGGTTAGTGGTTTTTTCCTCCCCATTTTTTAATAGTTTTTAAACATATTTTTTGATTAATAGATGTTAATTGTACTTAAAATAGTTGTTTTTGACCTAGTTTGTGAGTGAAATGCTTAAAATTGTTTATTTTTTAATATATTTAAATTATTTAAATTATTTTAGATTGTTTTAGAATGGTATTTAAATTAATTTGTTAGCAAAAATGTAGTTAAACATGAGATAAAAAAATGTAGAAAAACATTAATTAAAAGTGTAGAAAAACATTAAGTTAAAATATAGAAAAATATTAGGAAAAACATTAGGTTAAAATATAGAAAAACATTAGGAAAAACATTAGGTTAAAATATAGAAAAACATTAGGTTAAAATGTCAAAAAAATTAGTTAAAAAATATAGAAAAACATGAGGTAAACATGTAGAAAAATATTAGTAAAAAATGTAGCAAACCTTTAGGGGACATTATTCAGTTTCTAACATAACCTGATGGATCTAGAGGTGAAACAATAATATCTTATGGTGAAATTAATTTTGACATTAAATACACCTTCTAACATAACCCTATATTAACTACAATCATAACCCATACCACATTCTAACCATAACATATGCCCTCTACTAACCGAATGAACCACACTTAGATATTGATGATGTTCATTTTAACAACTAGTTATTGTTAGGTAATAATGAGTCTTACATTGCCAAACAACACATTAAGATCAGTTAAACGATATGTTTTTAGGTACGTTATCCATGCATCTATGTCTTAAGGGGATAGAGGAGTCATAATAGGTCATACTATTTTTTATAGGTTCTAATAAGTCTTAATATGTATTATTAGGATATAATAGGTCTTATTAGGTAATGATGATTCTTACATTACCAAATGACACATAACCACCTCATGATACATTTCTAAGTATTTTTATCCATATATATGTTAAGGGACCTAGGGACTCCTACTAGGTCATTACATCTGTTATAGGTTGTAATAGGTATTCATATGTTTACTAGCACATAATAGGTATTGTAAGGTAATAATGAGTCTTACATTACCAAACAACACATTAAGATCACTTATGTCAACTACATTTTTCAATACGTTATCCATACATGTGTGTCTTAAGGGGACATAGGAGTCGTAATAGGTCATACTATTTTTTATAGGTTCTAATAAGTCTTAATATGTATTATTAGGATATAATAGGTCTTATTAGGTAATGATGATTCTTACATTACCAAATGACACATAACGACCTCTTATGATACATTTCTAGGCATTTTTATCCATATATATGTTAAGGGGACCTAAGGACTCCTACTAGGTCATTACGTTTGTTATAGGTTGTAATAGGTATTCATATGTTTACTAGCAAATAATAGACTAACCTTACTATCAACCTTAATAAAACTATATCCCATTTACTTTATTAACATTCTTAACTCTAATTCAAACTACTAAATTAAGTCATGAGTTCTAAATTGTAAACTAACATTTGCTAACTAAACTCATTTACTTATCTAGTAACAAATTTTTCTATCCCTATGTCCTAACTCTCATCTACACTCCCCATAATCATCAAAGCATTTACATCAAAATCTAGATTTTAGTTAAGAATTATATTTTTTTATTGCATGTATGTACATGTGTACATTTAGTTATCATTTAATCAAGAAATTTTATTTTATTTTTATTGCATATACATGCACATGTACGAATATTTATTTTTCACATTTGCATGAGCACGTTACAATGTACATTAGATATGGTCTCTAAGATAATTTGTTTTAAAATATATGTGTACGTTACATGATTGAATTTAGCACCATACATTTAATGTTGTGTATTTATATGTACATGTGTTTCAAATTAAATTTAACTTTTAATTATTTTAATTTAAATACACTTGTATGTTTATATTTGTATATATATGCATGTGCAGATCTCTAGATATTTATCACATTCATATCCTCATATTTATTTTCATATATACATTATGGCATCTAGTTCTGGGGATCATGCTCCTGCATCCTCAGGGGATGCCAGTGTTCGTGGTGGGGGTCAGAGTGCTGAGTCTGGTACAACATGTAGATCGACCTCCTCCACTCATGATAGACAACAATTATTTAGAGATACAGTTGCGAGATTATCTTGTGTTATGCAGGTATTGGATACCTCACTTTCCTCTTCTACCACCCTCCCTAATAGGGAGAAGGTCACAGCGATGTGAGAGGAGTTATTTCGTATGATTCAGACAGTTGAATCATACAACCCTTTTGATGATATGAGCATTGAGACATTTTATTCTTCTTTATCTCACTGTGTCACTAGCACTATGAAGTACACACAGATTGACACTGAGGTTTCCACTGGCATGGTGAAATCCATGTTTCCATCTTATGCAGATCCTCGTAGAGTCAGAGGCTACTTTGCGATGAAGTGTACTGATCCACTCATCGCACCATTGATGTATCCTCGTTGGTTGGCTACTCATCATATATGGCCATAGAAGGATGAGTTCCCCCTATATTTCTACAAAAAATTGTTTGCAGAATTTCATTTACACTATGATTTTGACTATATAGATTATCCAGGGCATGTTGGGCAGGGTCAAGGGAGACTTTCTGACAAATTTAGACCCGCGGGCACTCCTGCGCCCGTTAATAAATGGGCAATGGTGGGTCCAAACCTTTTGGTTATGCCGAGAGGTCCACAGATGGCTACTATAGGTGAGAGTGTTCCTGATGACACAATTATGACACATATTTTTTTGAGCATCGCCACCGTCGCTATACAGTTACATGAGATTTCTTTTGATCGATGTAGTCGATATATACTACGGTCTTGAGGTACTGCTCCCACAGCTGCATCATCTAGCACACCTGTTGATGATATACCTTCTCCTGTAGACATTTCTGCAATCTTAGAGGTGGATGCATTGCATCATTTGGCATCATATTTAGCATCTGAACTTTTAGATGCATATGGAGCATTATCTACACTCTCAGGGATTCCACTTCATGACATGAGCTCTCAGATTAGACATATTTTGTCACGTACAACAGTCCTAGAGGATTCATAAAGGCAGGAGGACATTCCTGCACCTTCTACTACTCCTACTGCTACACAGGCCCAGGCTATAGCACCAGCCCCAACTACTCAGGACCTAAACCCCCCCCCTACTCAGGATCTCAGTGGCACCATACAGCCTGGTCTATTTACTTCCATGCTTTCAGATCAGGGCCGCACTATTGACTTGGATGCTGATACTATTTTTTCATTACATGGTTCAGATATCAGTTAGATCGGCAGAGCATTACATAATGCTACGGTAAATATCTCTATATGTTTAGATTTATTTTTATTATAGTAAATAATATGTCTATATGTTTAAATTAATGTATATGTGTGTATTTGTGTATGTGTTATAGGGTTTGAGTGATAGTATGTTATGTTTTGCTGATCTGCAGACACCGACGGATCCTACACGTCATGAGTCCCAGGTATGTTACAATATATATATATATATATATATATATATATATATATATATATATATATATATATATATATATATATATATATATTTGATTTATATACATGTAGATCTTGATATAATTTGTCTGTACACATAATTAAATGGTTCAAGTTATCATTTGACACAGGGTTCAGATGCAGCTGATAGACCCTTTTGGGGACAAGGCCCAGGATCAGGAGGGGGGATGTAGCTGATTAGATCATATGTGGCAGGCTTTTTATTTTATTACACACATGTTATGTCTAGATACATATTTATATGGACAATTTGATGTTTTATATGTTATTTCCATATGCATACATTTTATATCCAGACACTTTGATGTCTTATATGTTATTTTTAGATACATGGTTTATATGGACACTTTGATGTTTTATATGTTATTTCTAGATACGTGTTTATATCATGGACACTAAATGATGTTTTATATGTTATTTCTAGATACATGTTTATATGGAGATTTTGATGTTTTATATATGTTATTTCCAGACATTTGATACATGATCTATTTTTATACATTTGATATGGGTACATTATATTCTCCAGATATATGCACATGTATGTTATTGATCTTTTAATACATAGACATCTATTTTATTGATCTTTTGATGTCTTCATCTTTTATGTAACTTATGTATGTGTTATGCACATGTTTCTATAGGTTATTCATATTTTCAATATTCAAGTTTACATGTATATGTATAGTTATTCATCTTAATGCCTTAATCTAAGTGTAATTAACTATATAATTTTAATGGTCGATGTACATAACAATATAACATATATTTAATGACATGTCTTAATTAACTGTATAATTAACTATATTTAGTCTAATTATATTTAATGTAGATCATGTATTAACTATATTTAATGACATGCCTTAATTAACTATAATTAACTATATTTAACCTAATTAACTATAACTAACTATATTTAATCCTATTAACTATATTTAATCTAATTATATTTAATGTCTTAATAATTAACTCTATTTAATGACATACATTCTTAATTAACTATAATTAATAGCATTTAATTAATAAAATATAATGTATGTAATATGTAACATAGTTCATATAACATATACATGTAAGAACATAACGATTATATACAAACATAAAGAATGTATCATATAAGAACATATAAAGATTATATGTACATAAATACATAACAACATTAACAATCATATGTAAGAAAACATAAACAATGTACATATAAATACATACAAATACTAAAAGGGTTGTCTTAAGGGGAGGTCCTAAGAGACCTGGTCTTAAATGAGATATCCATGTCGAATTTAAATAAAAATAACAATACATGTCTAATTTTTCATATGCAAGATAAATGATCCAATGTACAAAAATTTATAAAAACAAATATCCTGTCAATAGTAAATATGAAAGTATAAGAGCTATACATGCATAACTCAACTAGAGCTCCACAATAAGTACATAGGTAAACTAGAGCTCCACAAACAATGTATTGTTAGGATCCTCTCTACTTTTTATTATCTCTAGAATTTTTTCATGTTCTTCAATAGGCAATTTTCACTTTTGATTTCCACGACATCCTTTTCTTTGTACTGCTTCAAATTGTAATTTGGTTTCTATAACATGGTTACTGTAGTGTAAAACCTTTTCTCCAGGCTTGTATTCAATAAATTCAATACCACTACCAATTACCCTTGTTTGTTGATAATATGTTCCTTCAATAACAACTGATCCAATTGGATATGACTATTCATCAACATCTATAGTTCCTTATAGCAACTTGTGTTTTGCTTTTGTGCATCTTAAAAGATAATAGTCCACATTTTTCGCATTATCTGGCAAGGGTTGAACTGCAAAAATATCTCCTGCATGTATATAAAAAGATAAATATAAATTAATTTAAAAAAAATATACATGTATATTAATTTATATATATGTATATATGCACACAAACCTGCCATAACTAAATCAGAAATGCACTCATAATCAGCTGAATATACAGGATCATGAATGTCAATGTCAATGTCAACATCTTCAAAAGGAGGCTTTCTAACTATCTCCTTCAAATCCCAATGTGAAACATATCCATTCCCAATATTTTCACATGTACTCACTACACTGTCCTTAATGCAGTCATCACAAAAACATGTTTTCTCTCTTACTTTAATTACTGGAGGTTTATGGTTTCCTATAGTCATCACTTGATGTAAACTTCTAATTCCAGAAATCGTTTGACAATTGTAAGGATTAGATCGATCTATATCTGTTACAAATACAAAAAATAATTGTCATATTTCAAAATAAATATTTAATTAAAAACTCAACTTGATTTGAAAAATACATTAAAAATAAATATAACTTAGTTCACCTTTCACCTCCCAAAAGTAATGCTTATTGTATTTAGTATCTCGAGTAGCAAAATGAACTTTGCACCATTCAACAATTTGATTTGCGCTCTCTATCCTATTCCCTGTATGTACATACAATATGCATTTATATATAAAATTTAAAATATATGTTATTAGAGTATTAAACATGTACATTTTAAAAATGCATATATTTACCTGCAAGTTCATGTTGTCGAAGTGCACGTTTTATACATGCTCCTGCTCCATCATGCTCCCCTTTTCCGTGTCCACTTTCAAAGAAATTCCATAAAAACCTAACATTGGTTCTAGCATGTTGCATTGCTAACCAATTAAATGCTTTTGCAGATTTGAATTGTCCTGTGAACATGAAACATGATAAGTATCTACAATTATCCATGTACATATATCAAATAGAAATAGACATGTCCAAATAAATATAAGTTAAAATAAAGTTAAATAAATGTGTAACTATTTTGTCTATACTAACCTGCACATCCATCAGACCAAATCCAGTGCTTTGAAACATTTATTCCACGATTTCTGAGATCTTCAGAGAACATTGCAAAAAAATGAGCCACATAACTCCTGTCATGAACTCTATCATCACTAATATAGAAATGAACCTCTTTGATGATGATGCGTTCATTTTCATCCAATCTTTCTATCTGATCCACCTCAAATTGTGCATGTCTATAGGTCACTTGCACAAATATTGCAACTTGTTCAAAATGATAATATTGACTTTGGAGCTCTGTATGAGGTGCAAATGTATAATTCTCAGAAAAATATACAACTAAAATTATACAACTAGGTGGAAAGCAATTTTTGGAATCACGAAATTGTTTAGCTTGCCATCGTGCACCATGACAATGTTGGATATGTGGATATATCAATGGACGAAACTTGGCCATGAACTCATCATAATGCAATTCACTCTCCTTCAATACAATTTTTTTGGATTCATCCCCTCTATTATTTTGGTATGTCTCATATTCATATCTCATCCATGAAACTGGTGCGGATTCATTAATATTCTCAACTTGCATAATTTCAATTTTTTTTTGTAAATCTGCACAATCTTCACATTGATTTTTGATGCATTGCACTTTGAATTCATCTGAATCTTCTAATTTATCACATAATATGGACCTCACAAATTGTGTTGTACTGCTAGGGATGACCAAATTAGGATCAAGTATTGCCATAACTTTTTTAAATGATTGCAAGTGTAGACCAAATTCAACATGATTTCTGCAACAACAAGTTTCTTGCATCTTATTTATGTGTACAAAGGAAGGACGTAAACTCTCAAACATTCTCTGACATATTTTGACATTTGAAAATTCTTGTTTGAATGCTTCAAAAAGTTCACTTTGAGTTATATCTATGAAATGTTTTGGATGTTCAATTTTGGCCCCTGTTTCTTGATCTTTAATTTGTATAGTATCACGCTTGTTGGAAGAAACACAAGAATGTGTGGTCCAAAATTCAATAACTTGTCTTTTTACTTCTTTAGAAATCCTGTCTTTTCGAAGAACTCTACAAATATTCACCCAATTATTCTCAATGTTATCATCTAGCATATTTCTCCTCTTGATGTATCTCTAGACAGTTCTTCTAGATATATGTAGTACATCAAAAATTGCACATACCTATTTTCTATGTGTCAATTTTCTACTAGATATAGTAGTCATCAATGCTCTGCGTGCATTACTCAAATCACCTCCTCAAGTTGTGTTGTCAATTTTGTTATAAGCATTTTGCAAATTTTCAACTATTGTCTTATTAATATTATGGGCATGGCTTTTCTTGTTATCAACACCCAACAACTCTAAAACAGGTCTCATATCTTTTCTCCTAAATAACTTGACAAATAATTGTGCTTGCCCAAATATACTTTTATCCTTGAAATATTCATCCCACATGTTCTGACAATGCTTTCTGATAGTGTTATCATTTATCATATCTTTAGATGGAATTTGGTTAAAAAGTAGTTATTCATCCAAATCCATCAAATTTTTTATGCTTTCTAATTTGTCTCTATCAATAGAACAGCCAATTTCTTCCTCTTCATTACTTTCATTTTCTTCATGAATCTCATCATGTTCAGGAATTTCAGTAGGTTGGTTTTGAGCATGTTTTGTATGGCCTTTCATTTTGTCATCTCTTTTTCTATCACATTTCCTTGATCTTTTCCTTTTACTACCCATTGAATATTTCAATCTATAGAAAAATAAAAATAAAAATTTAGATTTCACTAAATATCAGCTAATGGTTCAATATATAATACATAAAAATAAAAATAATTAGAAGAGAAAAAAATCACCTTCAAAATATTCGATCCTTTGCAATATTGATTAAATCCGCAAAACAGTTGTTGAAAATTGCTTCAAAATTAATTGTTTTTTGAAAATCTTCTTCCAATTTTCGCTGTCCCTATATATTTAATTTTAAAAAAAAGGAAAAACAATATTTTTTTATATCAAATAGTAACATTAACCGCTAGCGGTTTATTCTGTCGACAGGGGTTTCAGCTGGAACTGTTTCGGCCAAAACTGTTCCGGCCGAAACAGTCTATGTGGTAGCCAAACAAGCAAAAATCAGAACTTCTGTAAACATCTCACTTTGAAGGCCAATTTGACCTACTAAATTGAAGTATTTTTTAAAACTAAAAATATGATTTTGTAGTTCTCGGAGTCACAATTATGATTGTATAATTTTATTAAAGTTTTGATTATGAATAATATGTTATAATTTGAAAATATTACAAGTAGGTATCTTAAGATTCAGGAAGATGTCTATTCAAAAATAAGAAAAAAAAGTAAATCATGTTAAAAAATTAATTAATTTTTATGGTGCACTAGAGGAGAGAGTCTTCTTCAAGAATATGTAATTTGTTTTAAAAAATATGTAGATTTGATGGAAAAAGTTTGACGGGAGAAAAAAATATCTATTTTTGATAACTTTGACTTTGACCAATTATAACTTCAAAAATATTAGCCGAATTTCAATTTTTCTTTTTCGGTGCACCAAGTATACATGTTAACTCTAACATATTCCAAAATCAAACCAAAATATGAACATTTGCATATATTTGTTTGACGGGAAAAAAACTCTATATTTTTAGTATTTTTAAAAAATTAAAAAATACACTTTAAAAATTCAAAAATAAATAGAATTTTCACTCAATTAAAAAAAAAAAAATTATAGACATAAACTTCATCCAATTTTTCACATTTCATTAGTTTACGTCATCTTCAAATTCTAAGCACAAATGCCACTCTTATTTCATTAAAGTTGAAGACTTTAAATTCTGATATCACTTCTTTATAAAAGGTGACACAGGTTTGTGCTTTTACCCTTAAATAATATACATTTTTTCTGAATGCCACTTGGCATTAATTCGGAATGCACAATCATTCACTATACATGTCATAGGGTATGAAAGGCTGAAAGAATATACATCTATAAAATAGTTTACATCATCCATTTTTGATCCATGAAACAAAGTACAATACAATAAGTAAAATCATTAAATACTAAGTTTTGTGTTTGGATCCCTCGGTGAGGTGTTATGTGATTAAATACTCAGTCATATGTTTAGGGTTTTATTGTACAATTATGGTTAGGTTGATGTTAAAGACTTACGAATATAGTTAGTTTTACTTTCTTTGTTACATAGTTTACAAACTAATCTATAATTAATCACTATTTATTTGAAATAAATATAAAATATTGAATGTAATTACATGTTTAAAAAATGAATTTACATCTATCTAATCATTCAACATTGTAATTTACATATTAAATATATTTCAAAACATCTAAAATAATAATTTTTAAATGAACATCTATGAAACTATTATTTAAATTAACAAATACAATAACCTAACAATAATACTATTAACAATGAAAATTTACAATTTTATGTACATATTAAAACTGAAAAAAAAAAAAAAAATTTAAAAATTGATGGTATATAAAATGTAAAATTGAAAACAATTAAATAAAATAGTACAAAATAAAATAAAATACCTAGTATGTCAGAAAATAGCAGCAAGGGGGTCAGTAGAGGTCAAAAATGGGCTCCTGTATTGCTATGAAATCGGGCTCACATTTTGTAAATGATAAAAATGAAACAAAAAATGTCAAAAATGGAGGGATTCATAGTTTTCCAAATTGGGTACCCGATATTTTTAGAATCGAGCACCTGATTTTGAAAAAATCGAGCACCCGATTTGTTCAAAATTGGGTACCTGATTTATTCAAAATCGAGTGCCCAATTTTTAAGACATTCAAGCACCCAATTTTAAAGATGTTTAGGAACCTGATCCACATTTCAAAAATTAGGCGCCTAATTTTTGAAATGTGGATTAGGTGCTCGAAGCGGGATTTTAGAATTGGGTACCCGATTCTAAGCAAATCGGGTACCTGTTTCTTAGAGGTCCAATTTTGTGGATTTGACCTCTATAGGATTGTGACCCAACTTTGTGCTCTTACTCTAGTAATAAATTTGAATGTTTGTTGCAGTGAAAACATCGGCCACAAAAAGTAGTAATAAAGAAGCAAAACTCTCTTCTCTACTATGGACCCCATACACTTTTTTATATTCTCTGTCCTACCAACCTTTGACTAGTTATTAGGTAATTATGCCAAATATTTCCTTTGGATGCTTTTTCTTCTAATTTTCTACACGCTTGTGGCATTTGCAAACTTCTTTTGCAATATTCCAAACCCCCTAATTTGGTCATTTCTTTTTGTAGACACCTAAATCTTTTCTTTAGGATGAATGTTCTTTGCATACTAATATCTTGTTCTACACTTTCCAGAATACATAGTAACATTCTACTAATTTACTCAATGGCTACAACATTAGCACTAGCTAATCTACAACATTAGTATTGGGTCATCTACAACATTGGCGTTGGCTAGTATCCAAATAAAATGCACCAAAGACAAAATAAAAATAAAAAAATAAAATATTATTCTTTTTCAAATTCATGAAAATATAGTGAAATTTTCTCAAAAAAAAAATGTTGTTTTCGATCACAAAATATATAGATCATAAAGATTAAATGCTAAAAATTTCAAAAAAATCATCGTGTTTTCATTTTTTTTGAAAATTAGTCAATGGTGCAATTTGTAGAGAGGATAGCCACATCTTACAAGATTTATCAAATAAGTACAGATCACAATAAATTTGGAAAAGAGAAAGAAATGTCAACGTATATATTCTTTAAGTGAAAAACAAGTTTGATATTTCCCAAAAGGTAGAAGCACTCCCATTTTAAAGAGGATTCTAATCTAATTTTTTTTAGATTTTGTCATTTAGTAATGTTATTTTACATTTAATTATTTCAAAATTGAATGCAATTTATATTGAAAAATATTTGTGAATATGTACATTACATGTCTCCTTTAATAAACTACTAATTTATCTTGCATCAATAGGTAATTCTTTCAAGGATAGTTATAGTTTGGCATGGAGCTTTACAACTAGAGGCGGCAAGGCTCCAGATCTAGACATATTGCATCTTCAATCATTTTACATAAAACTCCCTAAGTTCTACCTATCTACGATGTTAATATCCATTACTGTAATAGGAATAATTATTCTCATATTGGGACTCATTTAAGCATGCTTTATTGGCTCAAAAGTATAAACTACATAGAAATCTACAAGAAATGGGAGCTACAATATTGGCCACATAGATTTGGTTATCAAGAACTTAGCCTCACCACAAAGGTACATAAGAATGAAGGAATCCTTTTTCTTTTATTGAAAAAATCATAAAAGATTACATATAAAAGAGACTCAATAAATTGTTAAAGAAAGAACACGATAATAAATTTGCAATATAGAAACATAAGAAAAGAAGAACATCAGGTTTGTATTGCTTTTTCTTTTGTCTGCTAAATGAAGATATATATTACTACATTAAAAGAACATAATTCAAACATACTTGTTTAAATAAAGGAGGGGTGAAAGTTTATTCAAGCTGAAAGAGAAACAAGAACAAATAGAGAAAGGGCATCAGACACCCCTATCAAGATCAACCAAGTGATCAAGTTGATGGGACAAGCCCATTGTAAGTTGAGTCTTATCAACAATGTTCCAATTACACATATGGTCAGAAGCCCACTTTGCCAAACAATCAACAACACTAGTCCATTCCCTGGGAATATAAGTGAAAGTAATAGACTCCAAAGAAGTACACAAATTATGAATCTAGTCCACAATCAAAGCTAACTTCCAACTAACTTCAGAATGTTGCTGATTCAATAGACGTATCACCACTTGTGAGTTAGATTCAAAGATAAGCCTTTTCCAACCAAGGTCACACGCATTCTTCATAGCATACAAAATAGCTATGGCCTCCATCAGTCTATTAGTGTGATGACCTTTATAAATAGGTAACATAAATTGGACATCCCCCTTACTATCTCTACCAACACCATCAATGCCAAGAGGGCCTAGATTTCGCTTGGAAGATCCATCCATGTTGATTTCAAGAATACCTTGCAGAGGGGCACTCCACTTCCCCACCCTATTTATCTTTTGCAAGGGATGTCTACAGATCTTTCTTAGAAGTTTTCCACTTGAGGGGGGAATATTTAGATGATATTTTTTTATTTTTATAAATAGTGACAAAGAAACTTAATATATTAATATATAAATTTTATATATTTTTTTACATTTTAAATTGATTCTAAGATACGAAGCTCTCAGAGAAAAGAATCAAGAAGAGAAACTTTGTTCATTACCCCATTAAGAAGAAGAAAAGAGATAAGAAAGGAAGAAAGAAGATGGAAGTTTCACAGACCTAGTAATAATGATCTAGGAGTGAAACTTCGCAATTACAAAATACATCAAAAGAATAGGAGGGGAAATGTTTAGCTACAATGTACAATGTAGCTAGAATGTACCAATATTTACAAATATAATTTGTACAAAATGTCACCAAATATCAATAGAAAATTGCTACAAAGCCAAGCCAGTTGACTAATCCAACTTTTGTCTAGAGTGCTAAAAAACTCCATGTAGATACCTTCTCACAAAAAGAGTGCAAAACACAAAACCAAAAAAACCACAAGGACCAAGTAAAATTATTCCTCCATATCCCCTGCCATAGAAGAAAAATTACCAATCTTAAGAGTAAGATTGGGGGTGGCAAAGGAAGGATTAACCATAGGTGAAATAGGGGCTTGAAAATTTTCATGCTCTTAAAGATCTAATAAAGAAAAGACAATTCGATGCACATTATTGACACAATTTTTGGGTAAGTAGTCACTGTATTGCTGCAATGCAACTTTAACAGGATAAAATCACTGCATTTCTAGGGCTTTTTTGATAGTCTCATAAACCACATAAACACTATGATTGCTGAGGAGTGCATAATGATGAAATAAACTACCAATGAGGGAAACACCGCTCCAAAGATCATATTTCTAACAAGTTTTAATAAGCTTTCCCCCTTGCAAATAAGCGGGTCTAATAAAAATGGTAACTATTAGCTCCAAGTAGAATGGGGGCTACAATAAATCCATAGCATTAGACAGAAAAATTGACAAAATGTGAGATGGATATATTAATCTTTTTCCAAAGGGAAAGAGAATCGCATGCCCAATAATCCTCTTGATTCCTCTATAGATATGAGGATAATCACAAATGAACATGGTAGCTAGCATGTCATCTTTGATGCATGTGAGAAAAGGATTCTCCCAATCTTTCCGCTCTAGAAACACCCTAAAATTCCTTGAATAGTATTCCATATGAAGGGAGGAGTAGGTCGAACAAACTTTGATTCGATATCTTACTCTAGACCAGCAAACTATGGCAATTCAACATGATGATGCTACAAACACCTATGAAAAATGACTCAACGAAAAAGAAGAGTTCAAATGCGACAACCCAAAAGCCTAGACAGCTAAGAAGAATTCAACATCAAGTACTATAAATATTCCCAAAATGAAGAACGGCTCATAGAAAATGCAGAATCCAAAAGTGACCACCTAGAAACCCAAAAAACCAACAAAAATGCAAGAGCCAACACGATAAAAAAGCTCCCACTCAAAACCATTATGGTAAAAGATATATGCAATCGATCTCATTAAAACACAATTCAGGCCACACAAGCTGGATAGTGTGAATTGGAACCTACACATTGAAAATGCAAGACAACTCACATGAGATGAGTACTAATTAGCAAGACAGAATGAAGAAAAAAAAAAAAAACCACACAACTCTACTAACTGAAGAGGACGCCAATTGAAGAATAAAAAAGGATAAAGTACAAACTAAAAGAGGCCAATTCCCAAGAAGAGCAAAAAATGTAGCCATCTGGTGGATCTTATAGCCACAAGGGAGTATGACAGAATACTAACCAACATCATACATAAAATACCCTTGCAAAATAATCTTGAAAAGTACAAGCGATAGATCCTCCTAATGCCACTTGAAATCATATATCCCATCCTTAATTAATTAAACTTTCCCCACTTGATGCCACTTTCTAATCCAATGCGAAGATAATTAATATAGCAAATGTGTCTACTCACTTAAACCATATCTAACCAGTAAGATGTGCATAGAAAAAACATATCTATAGGTATTAATCATCATTGCACTAACTTAGTAAATCACACAAAATAGGAAAAATAACAATTAAATTCTAAGACAAAAGACCATATCATGCATCTACTTCAAAGGGTGAGAAACCAAGAATGTATAGTAGTATTCATTCTAATCTAAAGCTGAAAATTATGTACCCTATATACATCAATCCCACTTGATGCCAATTACTAACCTAGTGCTAAAATGATTAATGCCACCATAATGTCTGCTTACTCAAATGAATCAAATATGCATAGGTAAAACATACCTAGTGATATTAACCATCTTAACACAAACCTAGTAATTCCCACCAAATAGGAAAGTTAGGATTCACTTCTAATGATAGAAGCAATACAAAGAAACATATCTAGCATATGCTTACAAGAATGAGAGTCCAAGATAGTACCATCACAGCCAATATTGGCTAATCAGTCATCCAGAGCATTACCTTCCCTATACACATGTGATAACAAATAGCAATCTAGAGAATCAATAAGATCCCAAATATGTTGGAAAGTACAATCCAAATGCCAATTATTGATCTCTCTATTATGCATGCATTAATAACTATAGAAGAATCACCTTCTATATGTAAACAAGAAAATGACATATACTTAGCTAAGATTAGCCCCTCCAATAGAGCTGTGGACTCTACCATATTATTAGTTCCAACCAAGATCAGTTTTGCATAAAAAGCTAGTAGTAGCCCGAAATGATTTCGCAAGGATATCCCAATACCTGATTTACTAGGATTTCCTCTAGATGCCCCATCAAAATTTAGCTTAACAAACAGAGAGTTAGGAGGCTTCCATTTGATAGAGTTCCTGTAGATTGGAATAGACCTAATTCTAGAGAACACAGGAGATGAAGACAATGAAATAAGCTTCTAGTTACAAAGAATTAGACTATCCCAAGAGGAAAACATACCATTGGGCTTAAAATGACCATTAACAAAGTTATTGACTAATTCAAAGATAAGTCGTTCAATTGTGTCAATCACACCGCTTACATCAGACACTAATTTTTGAAAGATCCTCTTATTCCATTCCCAAATGATTGATGAGGGAACAATAAGCCATAAACATGCAAAAATAGAATTGGTAAACAGAATTGGCCAATATTGGAATAGGTCCCATAAAGACTTAGGAAAAGGAAGGTAAAGGGGCAACTTACCCAAAATAGAATAAAAACACTGCATGGAAAAGTGACAATGCACAAAAAGGTGATCAGTAGATTCATTATAAAGACCACAGAGTAAACACTTAAAGGGATCTACAATATGCAATCTACATAGCGTATCACTAGTCAAAATTCTACCTTGAATTGCCAACCAAGAAAAAAATCCCACTTTCGGTAAGACACTCTTATCCCAACAAAATGTGAAAGCCCACTTTGCATCATGTTGCTCAAACATTTCTAGAAGGGCCTCATAGCCATATGTAACTAAATACATCCCAGTATTAGTAGGGCACCACATGAGCCTATCACACCCTTTGGACAAAAAAATCATTTTGCTGGCTAGGATGACATCAAAATTCCTAGCCAATTCTCTATCAATGGACAATGAGAAGGGATGTTTCCAACAAACCTTGTGAGACACAATGTCAACATTATCCACATAGTCCACTAGTCAAACTCCCCATTTACTACATGTAATTTCCATAACCTCATGCAATGAGGGATTATGACACAATGGAGGATTTCCATTCTAAGAGTCTTTCTGAAAGGAAATATCACGACCAAAATGAACCTACCAAGACAAGAATTTAGTGACAACTGCCCTAGATGATATCATAAAATTCTGGGAAGGTGACCCTAATGGAGGGTTAGAAATAGTAAAGATTCTATGTGGACAAGTGGAATCAAGATACTTAGCTTGCATGATTTGATACCACAAAGATTGAGATTTAAAGTACATATTCCAAACTAGTTTCCCACCAAAAGCTTTATTCCTAAGCAAGATATTATGGACCCCAACCCCACCGTAGGACTTACACAAAGACATCTTTTGTAAGGATATCAAAGGTATGTTCCTAACATTATTCATATTAAAAGACCATAGAAAATTATGAATGACTTTCTTGATCTGAACAATAACATAAGATAGATCTTGAAGAATAGAGAAGTAATAATTAGGGATGGCGAGAAGGACATTTTTTATCAATAAAATTCTCCCAAAGAGGGAAAGCCACCTCGCCTTCTAGGCTGAAATCCTGCCTTTTGACTATTCATCACATTATCCCAAAATGACGGCTTCACTGGGCCCAAAAAGAACGGAAGTCCCAGATAAAAAGACGACAATTCTTCCACTGAGAAACCAAGAATGTTAACTAGTCTATGTTTGACTAACTTAGGTGTGTAAAGAATTTTTTTTTTGATTTATTCAAATTGACGACTTGACCAAACCCATTAGTAAAGATGTCTATGGTCTTCTTGATACACTTGGCTTGTTTAATCGAAGATCTACCAAATAGAAGAGTATCAGCAGCAAAGAAATTATGAGTGATAGAAATCTCAGAATTCGGTATATCCAATTTGCTAATGCCTTCTATCTAAGAATAGATCTACTCAAAGTTTCAGCCATAATAATAAATAAAAATGGGGAAAGTGGATCTCCTTAGTGAACTCCTTGGGTAGCTTGAAAATAAGAGGAAGGGACACCATTAATTATGACTACAAAAGAAGCCCCGAGAAGGCACTTCTTAATCCACTTACACCAAGGTTTCAAAAAAACAAATTTAGATAATACAGCCAAGAGAAAATCCCAATCCACTTTATCATAGGCTGTCATCATGTCTAGCTTTGCAACAAACCCAGGAGTTTGATAAGACTCAATGGTATGAAGAACTTCCAATGCAACAAATGCCCCATCCGAAGTATCCCTACCCAAGACAAAACCTCAGACAATATTAATGTTTACAAATGTCTCAATTTTATTAACTCAAAGTTACTAATTTTCTCACATATTTAATTAATAAGAAAAGCAATTGCTTGCATTGACTAATTACAATTCCTTTATGAGGAGATAAATTTTGTTTCCTTAATCATGATTTCAATTGAAATCTAATTTGCTAACCAAAACCAATGGGAAATGTAATCAGACGAAGTATTTGAAGTCTTAGCATTATAATCAATGCAACAAATGTAGACGCAAGACTTGTTCATTAAACAGGTAATCAGAATCAAGGACAAAGGATTAACCACTCTGCTTTGATTGCAGGGTTTCAGTGACGACAATCTTCTGGAAATGTGAGGGTGCAATATAAAGCATTCTTACATTGACACTTCAGTGTTCATTTATTTTACCCTACTGTTTCAAATTCGTACAAGAAGCAAAACAAAGCTGCTTCAACCCCTCCTCAGCGATAGCTGCTGCTTTTTGGGATCAAAACAGACTCATTCCTATTAAGCTCAATAGCGGGCATAATATAAGGGCCTGGGTCCAATAGCATGGATGGCTATTGGATGGTTTCTCCTATATTGTATTTCTTCTTGCGTCTCACTTAGACAAAAGTGGTAAAGATGAAAGAAAAATGTGTAGTTAGAGACTTCTACCCCATACCATGTTACTAGTTAAAGCCGTTGACATGCCTTGTGTATGACCACATACATGTTATATCTATGTGTAGTTAAGACTTCTACCCCAGTCTTCGAAGATGCGACAAATGTTCACATTACTAATTTTCTATTTTTTTCATTTAAATTCTAATTATTTATTGACATATCTAAGAGCCAATTTTATTTTTTTAAATACTTAAAGAGAATAACATAATTTTTCTATCCTTAATAGAGAAAACAATAACTTTCATGTTTGATATTTTTTTATGTTATTGTTGATAGCTTTGATAAATACCTATGTCTAATTGAATAGAAGAAAATATGTTGAAGAATGATATTTAAGAAAATTATGTGAATTAAAAAATTTCAAGTTTTTAAACTATTCATGTATTTTTTGTTGGATAAAAATGAGTTCTATTGAATCAATAGGTACTTTACCTTTAGTTGAGAAGCATTACATTTTGGCATGGAGCTTCACAATTGGAGGCAACAAAGCTCAAGATATAGACATATTGCATCTACCTTCCTTTTATGTCAAAATCTCAAACTTCTCCAAATCTACATAGTTCATATCTATTATCATAATATGCTCAATAGCTTCTATGTATGGACTTGCTCTTAGTACATTTTATTGGTTGAAAAAGATGGACTATGTAGAATTCTATGAAAAGTGGGAGTTGCAATGCTGGCCACAATGATTTAACTATTGAAAACTCAACCTCATTACAAAGGTAATTATAAATATAGATATATCTTATTATATTCAAAATAAATTCAATAACTTGAATTTCATTCTTTGAAAAGGGCTTTGCTTTTCTTTATTATAGGGCTTCATGAATGAGAATCTTGTGGGTTACGGGAGTTTTGGGCAAGTATACCAGGGAAATTTGCCTTCTGACAAAGAAATCAGCATGAAATGCATCACAAAAGATTTCACACAAGGAATGCAGGAATTCATGGTAGAAATATCTAGCCTTGGGCATCTGCAACATCGAAATCTTGTGCCTCTTAGAGGCTGGAGTAGAAAAAATGAGTGCCTCTTCATCGTCTACAACTTCATATCCAACGACAGCCTTGAAAGAAATCTCTTCACTCTAGAATCAAATCTAACATGGGCTCGCAGATGTGGTTGTCAGGCTATTGTATTTACACAAGAAGTGGGAAAAATGTATGGTGCATAGGGACATCAAATCCAACAATATATTACTAGACTATGATTTGAATGGCTGTGTGGGGGATTTTGGCTTGGTAAGGTTATATGATCATAATGAAAAGCCCCAAACAACTCATGTGGTGGACACTTTGGACTATATTGCACCGGAGCTGATACATTCTGGAAAGGTTTCTCCTTCCATAGATGTGTTCATCTTTTGCTCGAGCTTGCATGCGAAAGCAATCCCGTGGATCCCCGAGGTGTCATTTTGGTTTAGTGGGTTTGCAATTTGAATGCAAATGGAAAGTTATTGGATGTTGTTGATCAAAGGCTTGGGCTAAATTATGATAAAATCGAGGCAAATAATGTGCTTATATTGGGGCTTGTTTGTTCAAACCCTGATCCAAATGAGAGGCCTAGCATGAAACCAATATTGCAGATTCTATGTGGTGAGGGTGCTTTGCAATATTACATTGACACCATAGATTTTAATTCACATGTTGCTACTTCTTTGGATCTCTTTGAATGATGCAGTTGAGGTTCTATAATTAAGTAATCAGTCCTATAATTTAAACCTCACTTGTGTCCCCTTGTAAACTAGTTCTAGTTGAATACATAGGGTATTTTACTATTATTGTCTACCTTTTATTCTGGAACAATAAATGTTGAAGAAACACTACATTCTTTGAATTTTAAAAGAAAATATGAAGAATAAGGGAGGATAAGAATGGGTGGAGAAGTTATCTCTTTCTATTTGTTTATGTAAAAAAATAGTCTAAGAGACACATAGTGAGGGAAAAATAGTAGTCTTAAAATAAGAAAAAAAATGGAAAAGAGTTGACATATAGTAGTATGAAAGTCATGAGGCTAGTGAAATAAAATAGAGTAAAAAGTTATTATTTCTTCAAATACTTATATAATTGTTTGATGCAATTAAAAATTATTAGTATATTCTAATTGACCAGTAAAAAGAAAGTATTTTTCAATGTACTAAGTTTTCTTAATAGTTTGAACATTTTTATCTAAGGTTATTTTTAGATCCAACGGGTATATCTCCTCCATCGACAAATATAAGTGCTTTCTAGAGACTTGTTGACTCTAATGAATTGAAAGGGGTCATGAGGGGTCCTAGTGTGTCGAAAGAGACATTAGAACATCTTAAGATCACATAAGATCCCTTAAAAAAAATATTGAGTGCATGTGCACTAAAGAACTTCTATGACTACTTGAGCTACTAGTAGATGGTGAGTATTCATTATCATCATCATCTGACCTAGGCTCACATGCATATGTTACTTCTTTCCTTTGTTGCTTTATGGTTTCTAGCTCTTCAAGTCCTCATCTGTAACTTCTATTATAGGTCCAACAAGCTCTTCCCACTCTTTTCCATTAACAAGGCGGGCTTTGTCTCTTAATTCCAAGTAATTCGTTAATATTTTCACTATTAACAAAATTCATAACCAGATTCTCCATAGCCAGTTTTCTTCTTGATTGCCGCAATATTTTCTCTTCAATTAAACATTTTGTAATCAGTTGATATACAATCAAAAAAAATTGTTGGCCAATCCTTTAGACATATGATTGAGCTTGTATATCCCCAAAAGAATTGAAATCTAGATCTAGTAGAAGAATAATATACCTTCAATATCCTTTTAATATACCCATTACACCTTAATATACAATTACTAATTTTAATTTTCAAACATTTCACATACCTTATCCCCGTATCATTTCTATGAACTATTCTTCTACAGTCCATATCTCATTTCTTTGAACTATTCTCTGAACCAATTCACGTGCCTTGCCTATGCTTTCGCATTTTACATACAAGTCTACACCATTGACAAAACTCCACATTAACCACCTGAAAAGTCCTATGCTCACACTGTAATTTAAACCCCCGCATTGACTCTCAAGAGTTGTTTTTTCTAGTCGACTACCTCACTCCAACAGAAGAGTGCCATGTATAGATTGTCTATTATTTCTATCCCTTCACTCAATATATTTGAAGTCTTCACTTCACTCTCACGACGAGAAGTTTGTCAAACACGCCAAGGTATGTGGACCAACGATATTTTCACAGAAAAGTCAAGCATCACCCCAACTACTACTGTTGACAGTCCGGTCAAGAAAGAAAGAGAGGCTTGTCTCAACGAATTACAAGACTACATGTAATTGGCTTATCTGCATCATAAGACTTGAATTTGAGACATGTTATACAAGACGACATGTCGTTGGCTTATCTGCATCCATAGGTAAGACCATCCTCCTTTCTATGAAGATTTTAGTCCATCTCTTCTTCCATTTCACTTACTCAGACAAAAGAGGTAACGAAAAATGTTATCTCATGATGGACGATAAAACCTGACATAAATTTAGAATCTAAAACATGTTCTATTCTTTTTGAAAAGTTAAATAGATTTAGTTTTAATAAGAAATAATATTAGTTAAAGGTTTTGTAAATGAAATTGTAAGTAGAGTGGATTTAATTGTGGAGGAAACTCTATAGTTAAGTATGTCTGAGTTATAGTAGTACGAGGGTGACTAAACTCTCAAAAGACTTAGTCCTTCACCTCTATCAGCATCATGTAGATGCAAGGAGTGCGAAGTGTTTCATAAATTCACATGAGAGGTGTGTTCATCATGTGAATCACTACCAATGAAACATAGGTCAATGAGTTTGACTCAAAAAATTATACTATTGAATAATGATAGCAATATCATAAGTTAAACTATTGTTATTTTTTTCTTTCAATTGAGAGATTTTCAACAATGGTAGATTTTATGTATGTAATATGATAGCATTAGGTTTAATAAATGTGAAAAGATTTCAACAATCCATCATAATTTTAGATACAACCTATTCTGAATTTGATTGTGTGAAGTATTTTCCCTATCAACATTATGAGTCATACTTTGTAGTTCATCATCAGGATGAGAAGAGTTAGACGTAATATAAAATGATTTGTTATGAACAAGTCGCATCTAAAATAATAATGATCTTACCGAATTTTCTTTAATTAAGAATCAAGGATAGAGGGATATCCATCCCACCATATTTATCGAAAACATCATGATGCAGGAGCATCCAATGGTGTAAGGGCAATCCTATATCACCCAAAAATATGCTTAGTGTTAGTTTCTATTTAAAGTGTTTTCATTTTTGGAGACCCATTTAGGTCAAATAAAGATTCCAACTCTCATAGCTCCACTATTAGTTTTCTGAGTTAGAGTTTTTGAGCACCTTGGGATACGTGCCAATGTAGAAAATAAGTTTTTTTTAATTGAGTCATAATTATAATGAGTTAGAGGGTGTAAGTTGGAGGGATGATTATACTTGTAATTTAAAGCTCTCTAGAAAAAAGAATCAAGTCAAAAGGCTTTACAGTTTGAAAGTTATTGCAGTTTTAAGTTGTTTAGAGACCTCCTAAGAGCACTTCAAAGTCAGATTTGAGGCACTAAATGGCTTTGTACAGGCCCAAAAAATGGGTGATGAACAAAGCTGGTCCATATGGCTATAGAGTGCTTCGAGAGCTTTCTGAAAATGTAAACGATTCGTCAATCAGAGTCCCTGATCAAAAGTTATGCTTCTTAGAAGTTTGACTAGCAGTTCTAGATTTTTCTAATTTTACATCAACTTCTGATGAGTTTTTTAGAACCTTCTATTTTGGCGATGGATGCAAAATGGCATATTCTAAAATGTATTCCTAACCCTAAACCTAATTTGGGTTACTTAGGGATATTTTGAGCATTGTAAAAGTAGTTTTTGGTGGAGTTTGGGAGAATATACTGTGAGAAGGGTTTTCTCCAGAATTTGATAAGATTGTAAGCCCATAGGGCATGTCGTGGAGTCCATTTTTGTTGTACTGGATGTAATAGCATATCACTTATGATCATTATATTTCCCTTTTCCTATTGCATTCATTTTTTCTCGGGTAGTGTCCTCATCAAGTGGTATCAGAGCATACCTTCATTAGTGGTATTAGAGTGTACCTTTGTCAGTGGTATTAGAGCATACCCTCATCAGTGTTATTAGAGCATACCTTCATCACATCATCGCCTCATTCCTTATGATGTCAAATGCTTACAATTAGCAAGAGTTATTCCTAAAGAGATGATAAGGAACCTTTTTTGAACTCCATAAACAAACACAAATTGATTTGATAATAGCTATTCATTAAAAAATCTCTAATCATTCTTCCAACCTCTATTTGGATAAAGGATTTTAGGTTGGTAAGTAAATATTTCCAATACAGATTATAAACTTCAAAGTTTATCTTCTTGCATGTACATTATTCAAACAAAGGAGGTAAACAAAGATGGGTATTGTGAAGGAAACTACATCCTGACATATATTAAATGTGCATAACATCTTCTATTTGTTTTTAGATGTTCAAAAGATTGTTTTTTAGTTCAAGGGATCCACATCCATATAGTTGATTTAACTATCTAATAAGAGAGGCCAAGTCTTAGATAAAAACTTTGTCCACTAAGAGTCAAGGACTAAGGATATCCATTCCACCAAATTTATTTGAAGCATTGTCTAGCCTTATACCATATGATGTCAAAGCCTTGCACTCAACAAAACTTATTCATAGTGGACTCATTAAGAACCATTCAAGCTTGTGACTCATGGAAAAAAGATTTATTTGATAATAACTCATCATTTGTAAACTTAATCCATTTTTCAACCTCTTTTATTAGTTAAATGGCATGTAAAAGTGTTAGACGCACATTATGAAGAAGAAATCATTCAAATGATGAAGTATAGTTCTTCAAAAAGAAGTAAATTAAGGTGTGTAAAAGAGTTAGAAACATATTATGTAATAATCTCTAGCTTGTTTGTTGCTTGGTAGGTTTTCGAAGTGATATAAAAATCTAAACATGAAAAACTTTTGCAGGTGGATCAAAACCATTGAGCTCGAAGTTAGAAGTGTGCAGCAAGAGATCATTTGCCAACCAATACATATTGGGATTGAATAAGGACACCTTGATGATGAAGACATAGATGCGACTTTGGCCACAAAAAGAAGTCCAAGAAAGGGAGAATTAGTAATGCCACCAACATCCAAGAAAATGCGTTTAGTTTGAACCATACCCAAACTGAAAATTGCTAGCACCAATCACACCCATAAAGCAGCTAAACCCATTCCAAACGAGGTGGATTGTCAAGGTCTAAGTAATGATGAAGAGAGAAATTCACCGATACACTAGGCAAAGGGGATGTAGTCAAGTCTTCAACTTTGACATAATAGATGGAGAAGATGGTGAAACACAAGTCACCTATTTCAATGAGGTTGTCAATGCCCACTACCAAAAGATCCATGTAGGACAAGTATATACATGTAGGACAAGTATATACAATGTTAGGACGAACTGTAAAAGATGCAAACTGAACTTACAAAAAAATTTAACAATGGTCTTGATATCTTGTTATCAACTAAATCTAGAATCATACCTTCTGATGATGACCCCTCTATCCCTACACAACAATTTTCCTACACACCTATTGCTGATGCTACAGAAAAGAGCAATAATTTGATAATAAATGTGGTAGGATATGTGGCACACATGAGCTCATCATCTACAATAAGGAGGAGAGATGAAATGAAAATCCTTCGTTACACCATACAGATGATGGATATGTCAAAGAAACCTATTTCCATAGAATTATGGGGACCAATAATTGAAAGAAAAGGATCTCAACTTGAACAAAAGTTCCACCAACAGGAAGCAGTAGTGCTTGCCATAACAAATGCTAGGGTCTGTGAATATAATATGAAATCTTTGAGCAGGACAAGAGGTTGTATGTTGGTAATAGAACCATGTACATAAGAGACATGAAAAATGAAGTCTTGGTAAAAAGGAACTAGATCTTCCAAAATATCTTCTACAATAGGGTTCACTTGTACACATGTGCCCCTTATAAGAATGTCCATTGTAGACATTGATGAAACACTTCAAAATGTGAAAGAACTTGTAAAATGCAAAATACATGTCACATTATTGTATGTAAAAATATATAGTTTTGGTTATCCAACATGTCTAATTGAAATAGGAGGGAACCAATGCATAGAAGGTTTGGTGAAAGATGAAGGATAAAGTTTGGTGTGTCCAAAGTGTAAAGTAATAGTTGTTCAACACAAATATAGATATATACCTCAGATTAAAATTCACTCTTGCATTGATTATATGTGGGCAATGGCATTTGATGAGGGAACAACAAAACTAATGGGAATGTTAACAAAAAAGCTATACTCATTATAGTTTGCAAAAGATGTAGAAAAGGATGTCAAACAAGTCATAAAAGAAATAATCAATAGGGAATATTTGTTCACATTAGCATGCAAACTAGAGAGACAACAATGTGGATTGAATAAAAGTAGTTGTCAGAGGAGAAGAAGAAATTGATTATGAAAAAGAATGGAAAATTTTGATTAGTGAGATTGATGGAATCAACGACATCAAGAATATTGAAGAGTGAAACAAAAGTACAACTTGACCCAAAAAAAATGGAATAAACTAAATGGGTTCTCAAAGTAAAAAATGCTCTTTTTGGTAGATGTAATATTGTCTATCTACCTTACTAAACTAATACCTAAAAAAACACCCATACTTATTGTAAACTTATAGAAATGAAAAAATATGTATATGTACCATTTTTGGACCATAAAAATGAATTGCAATTAATTATGCTACTAAAATGTTTTTTTATTTGTCATTATTGAAAAATATTTGGTACCTGATTGTGTTATCTTCGGTTAAGGTTTTGAAGTCTATTTACTTAAGAGTTTGCAATCTTGTAATATAAAGTTTATTTATATGGTAAAGCAAGAAGATAATTTTGCTAATGCTTAATAATTTGTATAGATGGACAATGGAAGTGGAGAATTCCAAATGCAAACTTTGCTTCATGAAATAGTAGAATATGAAAGTCAACAAAATGTAGGGAATACTATGCATGACATAGATAGGAAATAACAGTACATAAGCACATCAAAAAGTTAATCCAAGAACAAAATACCCTAGACAAAGTGGAAGCACAACAATTACAACAATGCAAGGCCACTCAGAAATGTTGTGCCTATCATAGGGAACAAGCAACTGTGTGAAGACCAAATTGAAGTAATGATAGAGAAACATACATATATCAACAAACTGTTAGAGTAAATAATTAATTAATTATTATTTATTCTATTTACTTAAACTTACTTAGGTTAATGCATTTATTTAATATTTAGTATTTAATAGTTGTAGTGGTTAGTTGTTGACAACATGGGAGTTTGTTCCCTTCTAACAGGTTCCACTTTTTTGTGGAAGAGTGCTTTGTTGTCAATCTTATCTTCTACCTCCTTCTAGCTTGTTCTACAAGCTTCTTTGAGGCCTTTATAAGTGGTGTCTCTCTTATTGTAAAATCATCCATTCACATAGCAATTTCATTTTTCCTATTGTGAAATATTTTCTCTTGCATTGTTTGCTTTAAGCTTTTGCTCCTTCGATTTCTTTTCAACAAGCTATTTGCATGTAGGTGATCTTGGTGACTGTGGTATTGGATTTCATCAACTCCTACATGGTATCAGAGCCTCCTTGTTGCTTCTTGTTCGAAGGATTTTTTTGAAGCCTCGATTTAGAGACACAAACCCTAGTTTGTTTGTGATTTTTTCTTCAATCGTGAGGAAGAGCATTTTTTTCAATATTTGGAGAAAAATGAGAAAGAGGATTTGACATAACAGATCTAATATTTTTTGGGCTTTTTTCTTTATTTTTTGGAGGTGCGACAACAACGATTCAGAAAAAATAACTACAACGGTGATTTTCAAAGAGCGATATCTCCCTCATACGGACACATTTTTTCAAGCAATTTTTTTTGGTTTTGGGGTAGGATGTCATGATCTACACATTGGTGTAGGTGGTTTGAGATCTTTGTTCCTAAATTTTTTTGCAACTCGCAATTCTCTATTTTTGCCACTTCAAATGCTTAGTACGAGCTCATTTGGACACATAATCAAGTTCTATTTTTTTTGAAAGTGTATATTTTTTTTCTACTTTTGAGATCTGCAATTAGATTATAGGATATTACTTTTAGAAATAGACCCTAAATTGGCTATTTAATTGCACTAAGTAAAGAGTGCCCAATTTATACATTGTGGGGGGAGAGTATTTTCTTTTCTATAATTTACTTTAGTATAAGACCCTTCTACTTCTATCTTCTTCTTTCTCTCAATGGTGGATCCATCTGTGACCCATCTAACACCACACAACTATCACACCTAGAAGGCACAAATGACACAGCTTCTCATGTCAAGGGGCTTATGGTCATGTTTGGATGAGAATCAACCTATTATTACATGATCTTTTGAGGTTCTTCAGCATAGGAAAAAAATGGATGAGGCCATGGGATTGATTGCACTGAACATTTCAGACAATCTACTATTTCACTTGGATGGTTTGACTACTCCACGAGCTTATTAGCTCAAATTTAAGACTTTGTTTGGCCAAGTGAATGAGTTCTGGGCACTTCAGCTAGATGCAAAGTTGACTTCTTTGACACTTGACAACTTTCCCACCATTGAGGACTTCTTGATGAAGTTCAAATCTCTATGTACACTTTTGCAGGTATGTGGGAAAAAAAAGATAGATAATGAGTGTATCTTTTTGATACTCTCAAAGTTGAGAGGAAAGTATCAGATCTTCTCTTCCACTTTCTACTCCACTATGGATGTTTTGGGTTGTAGACATAGGATGCCTTCTTTTGAGACATTTTTTGATCGATTAACCCATGAACAGTCCAAGATTACTCAGATGGATTCACTTTCAGGTTCACAGTCACAGGCATTGCTTACACAGGAGCAGAAGTTGAAGTGGATATCAAATCCCTCTTTTATTGGTTCATCATCTTCTAAGAAGAAGGAGGAAAAGAAGACTAAGAATCCTACCTATTCCTATTGTGGGAAATGATCTCATGATGAGGCACATTGTTTTCAGAAGAGATTTGATGGCTATGAGAAACAAATTGCAAATTTGCAAGCTCTTCTTCAGAAGAACACCATTTCTTCTCCATCCTCTTCTACCTCACAAGTATCTGCCTTTCAGTCTTCTTCCACATCTTCGCCATCTACATCGGATCTTGGAAAGGGTCATGCATTACAGGCTACCATTACATCTCCTTCACAGGTTCCTTGGATACTGGATTCAGGTGCTTCTCACAATATGACATCTTCTCAAGGTGTCTTCTCTACTCTTGAGGCTTCTCCTATTCCTCATATTTGCATGGGGAATAACATTGCACTACCAGTCCACGGGAAATGTTCAATTGACATCTAGGATGGTATATTCAATGATGTATTGTATGTTCCATCTTTGTCTGCCAACCTTCTCTCGATTTCTCAGATTACACGCAATGGATCAAGGAAGACAGTTGAGTTCACTATTGATTCAGTCTTCATTTGAGATTGTGCTACAAGAGATCTTATTGCTACAGGGGCAGTTGATCCTTCCAGTCATCTCTACACCTTCTCACACTTTGCTCCACCATCTCCATTATTGGAGCATGACTCTTCTCTTTCACAGAAGCATCATGTGGTGCAATTAGGATACTTGAACCTTTGTATTGTTCTTGAGATCCCTATTTTGGCTGCTACACCACATCCAGTTGAGGGCTTTTCTCCACCACAGGATTCTTCTTTTGCTCTACCTAATCCTCCAACTTCATTCATTCAGACTCTAGGTACACTTGTTGTAGATACTACAGTGGACATTCATGATAGTGTCATCACACCTACCTTGGATCCTCATCCTTTTTCTTTTGGGCATCAGCTAGGCCTTCTAGTTTCCCCTCTCATTCAGGGGTTTCCTTGTTATGTGCCTTTATTCCTTCCACATTGGAGTTTCATTGGTTCAATCATTTCTACAAGAGCTCCATCATTCTGGGGGGGGTTTGGTGTCTATTCTCATGGGGGCGCTGGTTGTACTTATGGTTTTGAGAGAGTCTCTTGAAACATTTTTGGTAGAAGTTGTCCTTGGGGGGTTTTGTTGAGGCCTTCCTTCCTTCCTTCCTTCCTTCCTTTATTTTTCGGCATGTTTGTACTTACCTCTTTTTGGGGGAGGGTTTTTCCCATGTGGTTTTCTCTCTTTCCCCATTTATAGAGGTTGCATTTTCTTGCATTGTACATGGGTACCTAACATGGCCTCATTGCCGGGACCCATTCTGCATTTTCATCTTAGTTTTGTGAGCTTAAGGCATTCCCCTAAGTTGCACTTAAGGGGGGGTATTAGAGTAAATAATTTATTATTTATTATTTATTCTATTTACTTAAGCTTACTTAGGTTAATGCATTTATTTAATATTTAGTATTTAATAGTTGTAGTGGTTAGTTGTTGACAACATGGGAGTTTGTTCCCTTCTAACAGGTTCCACTTTTTTGTGGAAGAGTGCTTAGTTGTCAATCTTATCTTCTACCTCCTTCCAGCTTGTTCTATAAGCTTCCTTGAGGCCTTTATAAGGGGTCTCTCTCTCATTGTAAAATCATCCATTCACATAGCAATTTCATTTTTCCTATTGTGAAATATTTTCTCTTGCATTGTTTACTTTAAGCTCTTACTCCTTCGATTTCTCTTGAACAAGCTATTTGCATGTAGGTGATCTTGGTGACTGCGGAGTTGGATTTCATCAACTCCTACAAAAACACCACCATAACAATAGGACATTGAACACTACACAAAAGATAAAAAGAAGATTGAATACACAAGATCCCTAAAGAAATGTTTCCAAAGGATAGACACATTATCCAGCTTAAGAGACTACGATATATGAAAAGAATGTTAAGTGGTCATGCTTTTCTAGACATCAAACTCTACCCAAATTTATAGGAGATGTTTTATTGGAAATGGTGTACATCGATCCTCAACAATTAACAAGATGGACACGAGAGACCAATTTGAGGTACTAAAGAGACTAACCCAAGTGGAGGAAATTCTAATTGCAAAATTAAATCTAGTAGTATAGGTAACAAAAAAGTTATTAGGCTAACATAAATATAGAGGACATACAATAAGCTTTACACAAGACAAAGAAAATATTACAAGGGTGCTCTCACAAAAAGTGCATGAGTTTGATGTTCTCATAGTTCAAAGGATGCATACACAAGGCCTTTACTATGACTACTAGGTGAGAAGGATCAACATTAGGGATGCACTACTATATAAAATTAGGAAATGTTAGTGTAGATGAAAATTATTTAGCCAAATTTCCTCATAGAAGAAAAAATATCTTCAACATTCTCAAAACCATTGAATTAGAAGAAGATGCAATACTATTAGGATATGGAATCAATGTTGATGAAGATCCAAAAAAGGTGAGCATGACTTTCACATCTTTCTTTGTGTCTAAATTGCCAAATAGTTGTTGTGAGCTAGCAATTATAAAACACACACTAGATGTCAACAATGATGAGAAAAACAAAACAAGTTGGCCATAAATCAATAATTCTCTAATATAATAAATGAGTATAACACAAAGGGTCTACTTGACATGGAATTTTCCACTCTATTTCATGTTGGCTCAACACAACCCATGTAACCGTTGTATACACTAATCTAATGTGCTAGAAATACTAATCTAATGAAAGCATTTACACATTAAACTAACATAACATATAAGAGAGACAAAGAGAAGACAAACTCAAATGAGAATGTGAGCCATGGATAGGCTCTCTCAATGAGATTTGTTCTCTTGTTTTTGAGATGTGTCTATGTGTAGATTGGGGATGTATGCTCAAATGCTCAAAGTTGCTTCAATGGTGGAGATGGATAATAGCAAATTGGTAGCTTTGTGAGCTCTCAATTTGGCATTATAAGGGTATGGGTATGGCTTTTGGCTCTCAAAAGGGCATGGTAACTTTAGCTCAAAGATTGTTGATGAAATGGCTTGGGATGGGATTCAATTTATAGGCTAAGGGGTAGAGGGATGGAGGGCTTAGATGCAAGGATGGATGAAGGCTTAAGGAGGGCTAGGATGCACTCAAAGGAGAGCACATGGATTGTGCTTGTTTAGAACCAATGGGAAGGTGACACTTGTCACAAGAAGGATGAGTGTGAGAGGGTAGGGTAAAGGGTTGGTTAAAGGCATGATGAGTGGGGTTGAGTATGTAAGAGAGATGTAAGAGGAATGAGTGTGGAAGAGGGAAGAGTGTGGAAGATGGATGTAAGAGTCATGAGTGGGCTTGTAAGAGCCTTTTATGGTTTGTAAGAGCACTCATGACTTGGTGGTTGGGATTTTTGAGGGGAGACTTTGGTTTGGATTAGGAAAGTCTTAAACTTGTTTAAGGAATGTGACAACATTAGGGGGTGGATTAGGCTTGGGTTTAGGATTAGATTAGAGATGTTAGAGATGTGCAAGTGGATGGCATTAATGAGGGTGGGTGAGTTAGTGGCTAAGCTTGGTTAGTATGGGTGGATGGGGTGGATTAGGCTAAATGGAGGATTAGGGATAGGTTAGGGGTTTTTGAATTTGAGGATTTCATTTATAAAATAGATTTATTTAATAAATGGGGATTTTTGGAATGAGATAGGAGAAAAGGATTTAATTGATAAATAATAGATTATTTGATTTATCAATTAGGACTATAGATGATTAATTAAATTAATCAACTAGAGATGGCAAAAGATTAATTAAATAAAAATTTAATTAATGATGCCTTTAGAGATGGCTAAATTAGATTACCAAAGCAGTGTAATCAAATCTAGGTGTCTACAACCGCAACTATAGGAGGTAAAATTTCATGAGTTTACATTACACTTGATGCAATATCATGACCATAAGTTTGGGAGACACTTATGATATTGATATTTCATCTACAACCTTATGATGAGACATTGTAGTCAGGGTGTCACAAGCATCTTTATCAAGAGAAAAGTGGAGGACAATATACCAACCAATATCAAAAACCCATGTGCACACCTCAAGGACCTTCTAGATGTAAAGTTGGTTGAAGAGCTCATGAACTTTGGATCTACAATTAGAGGTACAAGACCTTACTAGAGAAAGCCTCAATTAGATCTAGCTAGCATGATTTATCAATTAGGTTCACCCATACTATTCTTCACACTAAGAATGATAGATACAAACTGGTCTGATTTGCAATGTTTTTTCTCACAAGGAAGACCTTTAAATATGCAATCAAACAAAAAAAAAAAATGTAAAACATAATTGGAAATTCCTAGATCACAATATTATGCTTGCACCAAAGATTCACAATCTTTAGGGAAGAAGTGATTGAAAAATTGTTAAATGCAATCGACTACTAGTATAGATATAAGTGGCAACATAGAGGAACAACCCATATACATAGTTTTATTTGGCTCCATAATGCACCAAATATAAATAAACTAGATTGGATGGATTCTATAGAAGTTACCTAGGCAGAGTAGTACTTTGATAGGTAAGTCTGTGCATGGAACCCTCACAAAAAAGAACAAAGGAGCAACCCAATTCCTTGGTGTCCACAGGATGATCCTTATTTGCTAAATACAACTGAGATATATGCCACTACTCCCAAAGATGACTATGAGAACATTGTACATTGTGTTCAAAGAAACACCAAATATAGACAAGGAACATGCTTATGAAAAAAAAAGGGAAAAGAAAAAGTGTCAATATAGAGCTCCACAGAAAGAACATGTCTCCACCTTATCCCAGGATAATGAGGGGATCTAAAAATATGAACTTGCAAGAAATAATGATAAGTTGAACATGCACATCCCAAGAATTCTTGCAATATGGAAAGAAAATATAGATTGTCAACTGGTTGTCTCAAAAGCCCTCATTTAAAGTACATTGCCAAGCATGCATCCAAAGCAAAGAGAATATTAGAGACTTGTATAGATATGCTAGAAAGAATATTAGAAACACAACAAGTAGACAAACCAACTCTCATGACATATTGGGAATTCATGGAAAAAATAGTTGTAGAGCATGACATAGGAGCACAAGAAACATGCTACATGCTCAAAAAGCTACCCCTTGTTATCTATCGCCAACCTTTCATATATTTAAATGTTGGACAAAAGGTGTTCCAACAAATAACATGAACAATAGATGAAGGCCAAATACAATCTACCTACGTACAAGAAAATATTAAGTGACCTCAAGAACTAGAGACAATAAAAATGTTAGAATCTGTAAGATCTTATACCTACTCAACAAATCGTAAAAAAAAAACAAATGGAAAGAAAGAGAAGTATAATCCATAGTTAGTGTTTACCCGAAGGTTTTCAACATGCCTAATGATTGCTTAGATGACTTTGAAGCATTTTGTTAGAGTGAACTTCTCTTGCACAAGCATTTTTGAGACATACCGAGTGAAATTGGTGTAATATGAGATTTGATAATTGCAAACTAGAAGAAAATGAATGCAAATGGCTATTAGGTATGGCATGTCAACCCCACTATAGAGAGAGAAAACACCTCAAGAGAGGAGGATAGTGACAGTGACAAATATACTGAGGAAGGAGAAGAAATAAATGAATGACAATTATTTTCATAGCTAGGCCCCTCAAACGCGCCCATTGTAGATGAACTTGATATGCTTGGTAAGTGTAAGTTTCACCAAAAAAAAGGGATCTGACTACAATACCCAAAGACATGTATGCCACTAGAGTGAAATTCATAAGTACACAAAAATTGTTTGGAAAAGATGAAAGCACTATGTCAGACTTCATGATGTAGATGTATGAAATGTCAATAAAACAAGAAATGACACTTGAGATAATCACTCACAATAGTTAATGTCTAAATACCCAACTACTACGTATGATCATACAAGGCACATCAAGTACCAAAAAGTATACTTGATAGCTCACATACGAAATGCATTGAATGACATGCCATCGAATGCAAAAAAAAAAGTTGCTTACCCTTGCACCAACAAGAGTATTTGCATTCAACATACATGCATCAACAACACATTCAGTCCTAAGGATTCCAATAAATGAAATACAATTTTTGTAGGGGTAATCAATGAAAAAATTTTAGAAAGCTTTTAAGTACATAAGGTACATCTTAATTGATGAATTGAGATTAATAGGGCCAAAACTACTTCTAAAAATTGATATTAGATTAAGGTAGACATTTCCACAAAATCAACATAGGTAATTTGGAGGAATATTCACAATTCTTGTCAAAAACCTTGCACAATTACCACCTATGATGTACAAACCTATCCATAGAGTGCATTCGACCAACAAAGCAATATGAGAACAATTCATAATGGTGGTCACTTTGAAGATGATGTTTAGACAAAAAGGCACAAGAAAAGAGCAAGAACAACTCTTTCAGTTACTAGAGAACATACGTCAAGCAGAATCAAGGGTAGAAGTTTTGCATGCCTTAATGACACACACAAATAAATAAATTACACCAACAGAAAGAGATGATTTATATAATGTGATGCACTTATTTGCAACCAATAAAATAGCCAATATACACAATAGAAGTATGTTAGAGCGATTGAACTACCCAATAGTACTAAGCCACAGATACATTTGGTATAATAGAGAAAGAGGCAAGCGATGAACAACTTGAAAAACATGTACTACTTTGCTAAGGGCAGCGTACAATGTTGACAACAAACATATGGACAGAAGCAAGTCTCATGAATGGAGCTCTTGGTGAAATAATTGACATTGTTTACGGACCTTGTGCTAGCCCACCTGATGCCCCAATGTATGTAACTATAAGAATTGAAAATTATTGTGGACCACCATGAGATAAAGATGACCCTAAAGTGGTGCCAATCAATCTGGTGATGCTAGACAACAGACGACAATGTTAAGGAAACAAGAAGAGGCTCGATTACATATGTTGCATGACAAACAAAAAATTCAGCACTAATATCTGCTCCATATATTTATGTCCTCTACATACTTATGAATGTGAAGTATACCTTAACATACCAAAGGCTTATAGTTTTCAACCCTTACATGTATTTGATAATATATAATGTATACTAAAACGATAAAAAGAAACAACTTGACATCTATGTGTAATGATTCTTGAATTGTTTAATAGTAAACCTATTGTATGACGAACACTCATGATATATTATATTAATTTTATTGTGACCTCAAATTTTTAAATGTTAGTTACTCCACTCATTTCTTGGTTGCCTATATGTTACTATTAACATCCATGTTGCATCTTCCTTTGATGCAAATGCTAGTTTCTAAAAATCAACTTTATCCCCTCTAAGGGCCCATTTGGTTGTTAGAATATAATTTAAGAATTGGCATCCGAAATGTTGAATTTGGGATTTTAGAACTCGAAATCTAGATTATAGTTTAGGAAATTTGATTTGAGACCATTTTGTTCACCAAGAATTCATTATGAGGATACACATTTCCTCTGTTTGATTGCACATTTGTAGAATTCAAATACCAACCAAAATAAACATTATTTATTTATTTTATTATTTAACATGAATAAAATGCTTTTATCAGATCAAACTAATATGGAATCTTATATGAAATAATAATTTTGTAAATTTGAAACCAATGTTTATATGGAATCTTTTATCTTTGTTTACTACCAATGGATGGGACTACTATGGAAATCAAAGCCTATAATTTGTACATCTTAGATGATGACCAAATCATTTGTCTTAATAATTTTTGAATTGACAGAATACTTGGTCAAAAGTGTAAAAATCGTGGATGGAATTTACTTTATATTTAGACTAATCCAAAATTACAAATTTGATATTGTCAGTAATTTTACCATGTTGAAGAGTAAGTTGTTATACAATGTTTATTTTTGTGATTTCGAGTAGCAATTTCTAACTGACAGTTTTATGAGAGAAGTCATTGCTATGGTGGATGAATTTGCATTGGGTATAATCTAATCGAGAAGGAAGGAGATTGCGGTGATTCAAAGTAAGAAGAGTGGATCTCGGCCCAAAGGCAGCCTATTTTCCAGATTCATGGAAACCTTTGGTACTGATATTGATAATTATGATTCGACTGGTGAATCTAATCTGTTTCTACGAGATATGATTGTTAATTTCATGTTGGTACATACTTCCTCCACTTCTCTGACTTGGTTCTTCAGGGTGCTCTCATGTCATCAAATAGTTGAACAATGCATTTTTTTTTGATATTATACAGAGATCTTAGCAAAAAGAAATTATGTTGAGGAATCTGATAAGTGGGTTATTTTTAGCTCTGAAGAATTGAGAGAAATGCAATATCTCCATGCAACTTTGTGTGAGTGTTTGTGCTTGTATCCTCCTGTGTCCGTCGATTCTAGAGTTGCCCTCCAAGATGATGTATTACCAGATGATTGATTTGTGGCTAGAGTATTACAAAATAGATACCCAAAAAACAAATCAAACCCATTATAAGCAGACAAAAAATGAAACAAACCCAACATAAGAGTAAACAATCCATATCCGTAGAGGCATCAACAAGTAGAGGGGAAAACAATAAGCGATGGTGAAATATCCTGAATGAGTGGACATGAAAAAACAATTTTATTTCAATAATTTGGAATGCTCATTTTTCGAAAAATGGAATTAAAATGGGTGTTTGGACAATTTCACCTATTTGGGTGGAAAACTGAATCCTGATTTTGGGAGACAAATGAGGATACCAGATTCTATTTTTTTCTAATTGTTATTCTCATTTGGTGACCCAAATAGTGGATTTGATAATTTTTAAAATTCCATGTTCTAATTTTGCTCTAATCCATGAACTAAATAGACTCTTACCCTTAGGCCCCATTTGGTTGCGAGAATTACAACAAAATAGGAAAAGTTATATACTGGAATTTTCCAATATAACATTTGTGTGCGAGAAATAAAAGTGGAATAAGAATCCTCCTCTCCTCA
This sequence comes from Cupressus sempervirens, assembly GCA_028749045.1. Classification (NCBI taxonomy): domain Eukaryota; kingdom Viridiplantae; phylum Streptophyta; class Pinopsida; order Cupressales; family Cupressaceae; genus Cupressus; species Cupressus sempervirens. Next base: position 190,115,620 of record CM053791.1, on the reverse strand, counting down.
TTTTATGCTAAAATGGACATAGCAAAGTTCCTAAAAAATGTTGGAATAAGAATAGTCTATTCTTATTCCACTTTTTAGTAAAGGAAATATTATTTCCTATTGGGTTCGTGAGTTTACTCCCATTTCATTTTGTCACTTGATGCAATTTTCCATTTGTTAATTATGCCACTTGATGCAATGATTTTCCATTTGTTTGAGCTTTTGAGAGAGCCATTGATGCAATGATTTTCGCTTCTGAGCATGTCGAGCATTTGAGAGAGCTAGCCTTGTATGCCCTTGATAGCAGGTACCCATCTCTGCTTGATATGAAGCGAAGCCCTTTCAGTTTCTTGGATTTTATATTTTTTGCATCTAATGGATTTTGGGTTTTGTATTTTTTGGCATGACTTTTCTTGTGTCACAAAATCACCAAACACACTGCAAATTTTAGCGAGCAAAGGGAGGATTTCCAAAACACTAGGTAAATTTTTACCTTCAATTTGCTTTATGGTTGTAACAAAACAAGCCGTAATTAATTAATCGAAATGGCAGTAATGTTAAGGAAATATTTAAAGTCAAAAACCCTCGAGATTTATTTTATTTTCCTCTCTTTTGAGTTAGCAAAATCAAAGAATTCTTGCCATCTGTCTAGGCCTTCCCGCTTTTGTAGATTGGAGTTCCCAAATGATAAGTTTGCATTCATGTGAATTTTTAAAATTTTCTCCATTATTTGGTTTTCTATGGATGTTCATTGTAGGTATGTCCTCATTGTTTTCCCACACATTTTGTACAATTTTTTGTTTGTTGAAGATTTCCCCACTTTCCCCATTTTCACTGCTTTCCCCATGCATTTGATACACATCTTTCCATTTCATCTAATATGACCCCTTAGGTTATGAAAATGAGGGTTTTTGATATATGACTATTGAAACTAGTTTTTTGACCTCCTCGTTTAAGAAGCCCCCAAAGAAAATTTGCTAATATGTCTACTTGTGACGTTTTTCATTTTTTCAAATTGAAAACATAGATTGAGGTTGCTATTTTAACAAATGTGAATGCATAGACAAAGAATGTAGTAAAAACCCATCTTCTCAATCTAGGGTTTGCACTCATGGCAAATCAATCTAGGTCCTATTGTTTCAAAATTGTTTGTTTTCCATATCAAATAAGGAGACAAAACTAATCAACAAATTTTGTTGGACAATGTAGATCCATAAATTCAAATGTATGTATGCTTTATACTTATGTAGATGTATGTTTTGTTTATGTTTATCATATTTATTACAATTAGATTTGGCAGTGATTGTAGTTGTAACAATTTGTCTTCGAAAAAAATTTACCCAAGATCAAGGTACTCAAGCACAAGTACAATAGTAGACCAAAAAGCGTATGATCAGAATAATGATATGTATTTAATTCAATGTCAAAGTACACTAGGAGTGCCTATATATAAAGGCCTCTGAAATGCTTCTAGAATGCATAGGAGTTAGCAACAAGATAAGTCACACAACCAAGCACATGTCCACCAAATGTGGATTATCCTCCATTAAGCCTAGAGTAAGTACGACGATGAGAGGATAAGAATACAAAGGTGTAGTACGCAAAATAATGTTGTAGACACCATGTGCTAAAATAGGAGTGCGAATAACTATGTTGTCTACATGACAACTCAGTTAATTATGCAAACTCTCATTTTCTAGACACCATGTGTTGAATTAGAGTTGCTTACTTCTATATTGTCAACATGACAACACATAAGAGTATGCAAACTCCTAAGTGTCTCACTAAAGAAATAATAAAATAATGCATAATAATAAAATAATGCATTAACCTAAGTAAACTTAAGTAAGTGTAATAAGTGAATACTTATTTACACTAACACCCCCCCTTAAGTGCAACTTAGAGGAATGCACTTAAGCTTACGAAAGCTAAGATGAAATGCATAATGGGTCCCAACTACTAGGCCATGTTAGGTACCCATGTACATAATTCAATGCATTGAAATCTCTCATAAAGTGGAGAAAGAGGGAAAACCTCATGGGAAAAACCCTCCCCCAAAAAGAGAGATGAAAAAACAAGGTGCATGGATATATGGAGTAATCAAGGACCCCCCATTATGACATACATCAAGTATATACAATAGTGAAGAATGAGAAGGACAAAACCCCATAAGAGGAAAACGTCTCCCCCATAAGAAAGAAGAGGAAGAGAGACAAGGTAGTCCCCCCCCATGAAGAGTGTCAATCAGTGATAGTTGCTCTAAGGTAGAACTTGCTCCATAAATGCTAAATAATGTTCCTCCCCTTTGGAAGAAACAATGGAAAAGGTACAAGTGAGATACTTCCCCTGTGTGTAGAGAGAATCTCGATGATCAATGATGCCTTTGAAACCTATTCAACTATCCCTATGTTGATACTGATTGTAGCCCCTTCCATTGCTGCTAAAAAGAACAAGGTTGGATCTAGCAAGGATGAATGTAGAACCTATCCCAAAGAATATACTGTCTCCTCAAATGATAAAGAGACCTCCTGCAGTTGTTGTACATAAGGATCCATAATCATATCAACCTGTGAAGATTGATCATGTAAAGAATGGACATGAGGGTTAGAGTGAGCCCTTGCAACAAATGAAGAAGGATCTACTTCATCAAAGAGAATATGTATATCATCGATGATGTCCTCCACATCTGTTATGTATGACTCCATAAAAAAACCTGAAATATGTGCTATGAAGTCATCCTCTAATGCTAGAACTAGAAGACTAGGTGTACCCTGCTATGCTGGACCTATCACTGTGGCAATGTATGCATGTGGAATGTGCTGATGATGTGACCTCTCTCTACATCTGTCAATAGGATCCCACAAATCTGAGTCTGTTGAATCACTATCATTTGTGTCACTATCAGTTTCCACAATGTATGAAGTGTGGAGAGGATTAGAGGATGAGTTGGGTGAACTTATCTCAAATTCAACATCCCTCTCCACAAAGATCTCATGACTCTCAGGATCCATAAGTTTGTATGCCTTAACACTCTCTTCATATCTGATGAAAGTACAAGGCCTAAGTGGTGGTGCCTTGCATTCCCTGGAAGATATGTTTTCCCATATTGGACAACCAAAGACTTTGAAGTGTTTCACAACTAGTTTTCTACTGCACCATGCCTCAAAAGGAGTCCTACCATCTAAGGCACTATGAGGAGACCTATTAAGTATGTGAGTGGCACTGTTAATAGCTTTGACTTCAAGTGTTGGATCAAGAGACTTGGCTTGTATAATGCAACTTGCCATGGATGTAAGAGTTCATATCTTTAGTGTTGCAACATCTGTCTTGTGTGGACTGAATGTTGGTGAATTCTGAAGATCAATACCCTTAAGTTTGAAAAAGTCTTTAAGTCTTTTGTTCACATATCTACTTTCATTGTCCATATGAAGAACCTTGATGACTTTCCTTGATTGTTGTTCAACATAACTCTTGAAGGCTTGAAGCTTATCAATCACTTCATTCTTATGATGAAGAAAGTAGACCCATGTGTAGCTCGTGAAAAGTCATCAATGAAAGATAGGATGTAGTGACCCCAAATGACTAATGTCATTGCAAAAGAACTTGCTAAAACCATGTGAACCAACTGAAGAACAACTAGTGCTCGTGAAGACATCCCTTTATCAAACTTCTCCTCTAAATGCATATCCATTAAACATGGTGAACACTCACTCTTGGAAAATTTGATGATAGATAGACCTTTGCATTATTTTTGAGTAAAGTTGTTAAAGATATTAGAAGGCAAGATGACCATACCACTCATGCCATAATTTGGTTTGTGAATTAGATTGTGTCAAAAAGTTATGTGAAGGAGACTTAGGCACAAACTGGGAGAAGGAATAAAGCCTCTTGTCATGATTGACTTTTCCCACTGCAACCAATGAATCATCTTTGAGACTTCACACTATTATTGAATTTGGAAGGAACTCAACTTTGTTGCCATCTCCAAGGTCAGTGATTTGGTAAATTGAGAGGCGATTAGAGCTAAGGTTTGGAACATAAAGAACATCTTTAAATTCCCCATTTTCCATCTCCACATGTCCTTTCCCTTCAACTTCCATTTTGGTATCATCTCCTACAATGATGTGTGGTACCTATGACTACTTCAATGAAGAAAAGTCTTCCTTTGAAGAATCCATATGATATGAGACACCTAAGTCAAGAATCCATTTCGATGAAGAACTTGAACCAGCCATAAGTGCTTGCCCTTTTCCCTTTGAAGTGGTTGGAGTTGAATCCTTGGAAGCATTTGGCACTTGAATTTTGTTCTTCTTGAGTAGATTTTCTAACTCATCGATTCTCTTAGTCTTACAATGATGCTCATCATGATTCAGTTTCTTGCAATATGCACAAAAAAATTTATCCTTCTTTTCATTGTTTCCCTTCTTGTTGGAAGATTTATTGCCTTGTCGGGAGGAGGATAATTATGTCTCAAATTGTGATTTTTGCATGCACTTCTTTTTTTTTTTTTTTTTTTTGATTTGATCTCATCACTAGCCACCAATGCTTTAGTCTTTGATGATATGAGAAGTACCATATCTATCAACTTGGTTTGTTCAGACATCAACATTTCTACAAATGCATCAAATGTAGGCTTTTGGAAAGCACTTCCCATGGTCAACTTATGAGTGTTATAACTCAAAAAAAAGGAAGCATACTTAGAAGGTAGCCTCTTTAGGATGTGATGAATCAACCTATCATCCTTCATGGGTTTACCACAATCTTTAAGTAGTGCTCTAAACTCATTGGGTTTGTTGATATAATCTTGAATTGTGTCAAAATTATTAGGATCCAATAGAAGTAGGTCATCCTCAATCTAGTATCCTTTTTCCTCATCCACCTTACCATACAATGATTCAAGTTTGTCCCAAGCAGGTTTGGCTTCCTTAAAACTAGAAATGTGGAAGAAGAGATCTCTATGTATACAAGTCCTAACCTAAAGCATTTTGATCCTTAATTTACCAATCAAAGAGTGCTATACCATCAGTGGGCTTGGGAATTATATTATCAACATAAAGATTTAGATATTTTTCCATTAATCTACTCCATACAATATCTTTCCATGTAAAATAATTGTGTGAAGTTAGAAGTGGACCTTTAGGTAAACCCATGATGCAAAAAAGTAAAAGAGCATAAAATAGAGACAAAAACACAACACACACACACACCCCCTCCCCCCATTCACTCAATCAAAGAACCCCCCCCAAAAAAAGATGCTTTTGGCACTTTATATGCAGTGCATGTACAATAGGCCACTTGTCAAAATGTACAAAGTGGACTTCTAATTTTTTTATTTACAACTGCCTTTTAAGACTCAAATCTATAACTAAACACTATAGCTCAAATGTATAACAATTTTAAAAAGTAATCAAAGCAATAAAATGCAGAAAAGGCCCTAAGTCTAAAAGCGATATTTTTGTCCACACAATCCTATAATCTAATTATAGATCTATAAAGTAGATGAAAATTAAGCACTTTAAAAAAAAATAGAACCTATTTTCAAGTCTAGATGAGCCTATACAGAGCATTTCAAGTTGCAAAATGTAGGATTGGATAGGTACAGTCACCAAAAAATGCAATTTCTAACAAATTCATGCACCAAAACCAGAAAAGAATAGAACTACTAAAAAATTTAGGAAATTTTACTCAAAAAAAAAAAAAAAATTACACCTAATTTGGAGTCTGGATGACTTAGTTATGGCCTCCCAAATTCAGACTATCATATCAAAACTTAATCTAGAGAGGGGTTTGGGCAAAAAACTATGAGGTTAAATTTGGCGGTCAAATGATTGTTGAAGTAGTTGAAAAATGCCAAGAAATGATAGTCAGATTACTGTCAAATATAGGCTTGTACCTAGATGATGTCAACAAAAAAAGGCCACTTGGGTGATGTGGCAAATGACGTCAGTGTATGGCTTGCTAACTTGGCTGTATGGATAGTATAAAAAATCTAATGTGGCAAGGGTTGCTAATGTGTCAAAGACTCTATTAGCAGTCTACGTTGGACCGAGTGGACAACTATGTTGGCATCACATATGAATGGAGCAGATTGTGACACATGGTGATTCTGAGGAGTAGAAAGATGCCATGGCCAGAAAAGGAGCACTTTCGGCAAAGGGTGCTAACAGCTAGCAAGTTTTAAAACATGCTGCCAGTGGAGATTTAGTAGCCACCAATGGAGGTTAATGTCGGTAGGGATTTTTAATCCCACATTTCCCTCGATGGGGAATGTTAAGACATATTAAAAAAAAGTTTAGACCGCTTGAAATAAATGGTGCCAATTTACGATGAGACTCACCGGAGGTGTTGACCTGAAGTTGGGTTGGTCGTGCACTATAAAATGGATGCTACTGGGATTTAAATGCAGTCAAGTGTGGAATAATAAACCATTGACAAATTGGAATATTCTATAAATCAGAAGGAATATTCTACGTAGGGCCGGGGTGTCACTGCCCAGTGCCTATGCAAAAAAAATTTCTTTGCAAGTTGACTTGGCCTAAAAAAGAACTTTGAAAATATTCTAAAAATAGAAAAATAATGCTAATGAAAATATAGAGAAAATTAAAATACTAATCTGAATTAAATTAAATTGTAGATCTAATAGATCATACCCAAAATTACAAATCGGACCTCTGAGTGCCGGTTTGCAAAAAAAATTGCCTCAAAATTGACTTTGGCCTAGAATAGGTGAATTTATAGCTGATTTTCATTGAATCAACATTTCGAACATAATGGCAATGTTTGTTTAGGCTCTAGACACTCCGAATGATTGTGATACTTTGGATTTGGGTCAAGGGGCTGAAGCAACAATGTGGTCTTGAACAGCTATGTGAAGAGAAATTCTCCAAGCTTTGATACCATGTAAGCATTTGTCTTAGGGAAAAATTCACCCAAGATCAAGGAACTCAAGCACAAGCACAATAGTAGACCAAAAAGAGTATGATCAAAATAATGATATGTATTCAAATTCAATTTCGAAGTACACTAAGAGTGCCTATATATAAAGCCCTTTGGAATACTTCTAGAATGCATAAGAGTTGGCAACATGATAAATCATACAGCTAGGCACAGGTCTACCAAATGTGGATTATCCTCCATTAAGCACAAGAGTAAGTGTGATGATGAGAGGATAAGCATACAAAGGTGTAGTACACAAAATAATATTGTAGACACCATGTGCTAAAATAGGAGTGTGAACAACTATGTTGTCTACATAACAACTCAGTTAATTATGAAAACTCCAATGTTGTAGACACCATGTGCTAAATTAGAGTTTCTTACTTCTGTGTTGTCAACATGACAACACATAAGAGTACGCAAACTCCTAAGTGTCTCACTAAAGTAATAATAAAATGATGCATTAACCTAAGTAAACTTAAGTAAGTGTAATAAGTGAATACTTATTTACACCAACAGTAGTAGCAAAAATCCTCTTTCAAATTATTTGTTTGATTGATGTTGATGTAGAGCAATTATTATCTTCTATGTTGAGATATCAGTTGTCACTTCATTGATGCAAATTAAAGAATAAGGGATATTTCTATAGCTTAGAATGACATCTTAGATGCATGATGCTTTCATATGATCACACATATAGTGCCACATATTAGAATATATGTACTCGATGCCACAAGGTTTCAAAGCATAATTGGGTCAATTTTTTGCCCTTCTTTCAAGAATCTCATTACTTTTATTTTATTTTCCTTCCAAAGATGCTTTAAGATAGAAATGCCATCTTTTACTACCAAATTCAACACTAAAATTCATTTGTGGTTATGTCTTGGGTAATGTATGAGAAATCTTTATCTCTTTGCAACATAGTTGCATAGGTAGAGAAGTTCAGTGTAATGTCCCCTTTTTAGCATTCATAGCATGATGTTGTCGTTAGCCTATTTCCCCACAGTCTCGTAGGCTAACCAGGACATTAAAGGGACTTAGAAGCCATTTGGCCTAGATAGTTTTAGTTGTAGGTCTTTCTGAGGGGTTTTGAGGCAACTTTGGGCATACTTACTATTTATCGTAAGTCATCTTGGACATGGTCGGACATTCAGTGGCAGTGGTATGTCAATGGTAATTGTTTAAAATTGACAAGAAGACTTGTTTATCATTGATAAGATTTGTTATGCATTAATAAAGCTATTTTATAAAGTTAAATTTAAATATTTAACTTTATTAATGCATAGACTATAGTTTGTGGAAAATATTTAAATTAAAAGAGTCCCCTTGATTTTATAACACATTGGAGACATAAGTTACATAAAGGGAGTTATGTTTTATCCCACATTGAGAAAACAAAGGACTAAGCTCTTGTGAGAACATTGTAAAAGAAATGGAAGAGCCTCTTTTTAGTATGCTTGGATGAAGATTAATGTTATGTTGCTGGATATTTGTTTATCGAGCTTGGAGGATGGAATCCCTCTTTGCTAGCATTCTCTTCACTATTGAAAGACACAATTAGGAGGATTAACGGTGTTTCCAAACATACTGGGTTTCATATAGTGTTTTTCTACAGTACGGATGAATAATGTTTTGCTACAGTGCGGATGAGTAATGATTTTTCTATAGTGCATGAACAGTATTTGCAACAAGTTTATTGTTTATTCTTGCTGATTTGAGGGTTTGGAAGACTACCAACTACATCTACAAAAATACTACAGCAACTAATTCCAGGTTTCTTGTGTCAAATTTTAATACTTTCGCATTGTAGTTGTTGAATATGAGACTGATATTTGTTGCAGCATGTTAAACAATTGTATGAGCACATTTACCTGGAAAAAATTAATATTTAATCAGCAAATAAGAAGTTTCAGATTTTCCTATATATTGTAGTATGTGTGCCAAGTGTTTGACAAAAATGCTATGTTGAGTTATTAAGAAAATTAATTGATATCATAAAGTAGCTTGCAAGTTTCTTTATTTGGGAAAAATAGGGGAGGATATTACATTTAGCTATTGAAAAGAAAAGATTCAACCACTTGCTTGTTGAACTTGCATTCCAAAAAGAAAATCTTATGCTTAGTCACATCTTGACCTTTGTCTTACATTTATAGCTCAATTGGATGAGATTACTAGACATAATGCTTGTTGATGTTCTGATTATAACTTTGCTATTTACCATGATCCTTGGGTCTACTTTATTGTCTTCTATTTTCTATTGTTACACAATATTGCTGAAGGTATATTCGTAATGCTTGTTGATGACTTGCTGATTTGATTTATGTATTATAATAATTCTGATTGTATTCCTTTTTCTTCCTTATATTTGATGCTTATAACATTATGTGGTTGATTGTAGGAATACTACATATGTGCACATTATTACTTGATGTGACTAGTTAAAAACAATGGAATTAGATTATAAAAGAATAATTGTACACATTAGCGAGACATACTATATTAGACAATCGAAATCTTAATCAATATGTTAAAACTACCATCAACATATCTAGCTTAAAATGGTTGGACACTAGAGCTAGGTGTCATAGTCCTCACAAGTGTTCCCATCACAAAACAAGGGTCAAACTAGTCTCAAGACCTTCCAAATTGCCTTATAATAAAATATTATGTCGAATCACTCAAATTATGAATTGTGTTTGCATTTGGAGTTGAGGTCCCAAAATGGGGTTGATGGGTATGTCATTATTTATTGTACCTCAAACCACAAGTTTATATCTAGTCTACCTTTGTGATAATATGCATGTTTTATTGCATAGCCTATATATAGTATATACTATTGGCATTTCATTATTGTCATTTATGGCTACATATTTAATTGAGTCACTTGCTCTTAATATAGACATAGATTACTATTGTAGCCTAGAGCATTTGACCAACTTGAGATTGTGATATTAATGGCATTTTAGACCTGCTTTAATTGTCATTGCTTCATCTATTATTTTCTTTGGAATCTTGAGGCCTCATTTGTGAACTGAGAATGTGTGGCTAGTTTGACATTTCGATGGATGATAATGCCCTTCCAATGATAATTGTTAGCATGGTTTCTTAACTAGACAATCCAATACTTTAGCCATAAGAACTCAAATCCTTCCACCATTGGACTAGGCTTCACTTGCTACATGATTAGGTCTAGAGGTGAACTAATTGAGATTTATGCAAGGTGAATTTTAATGTAAGGTGTGTCATTAGTTTTTTTATGGTGTTGTTTGAGTTCTCTGTCACTATATTGTTGCACATTCACTGTTGACCTTTAGTTTTATTAATATAACAGAAAGTTGGGTGTATACAAAGCTGCCTTCTAAATATAATAATAACTTATATAACCTATTAAAATGTATAAGGAAAGCTTATAATTTAAAGGTTGATATTCATGTTAGCAAACTAATTTTTATTTCAGATTTCACTCTCCTCATCTTTGGTATTGATTTTTATCTAGGTCATTGATGGATCTTGCTAATGATCCAAGGATTCATGATCTCATTGGTAGGAGGACTAGAATCATGCTTGTGCTTGTAGCTGTTCTTGTCACCCTTGCAATATCCATTGCAACATCTGCCTAAGAAGCAAGAAGAGAGAGGTGTAAGCGCAGAAGAGATGAAATCCCATTTTATAAGAGTATTATTCATTTAAATGAGACTGATTCCCATGACCAACTTTGTATGACTAGAACAACCTTCTTTTGTTTATCCACTATTCTCAGGCATGAAGGAATCGTTGGAGATTCTTGAAAAATCACTTTAGAAGAACAACTAGTGATGTTCCTCCACACACTTGGGCAAAATTTAAGGAATCATAAGACTACTCATAATTTTCGTTGCTCAGGAGAGACAATTAGTAGATACTTCCACAAGGTCTTGAGGGCTATCTTAGTGCTCCATGTTGGCTATATGTTTCCCACTGAGCCAAACACTCCTCAAATTCTTGCGAAGGATCATTTTGATCCCTACTTCAAGGTAGATCTCCTATTGCCATTTATTTTTTATATGTTGATTATTACTCATAATAATATATTTTTTAATGCAAATTCATGATTTGTAAGATTGTATTGGAGCAATAGATGGGACCCATATATCAATTACTATTGATGTCCACAACCAAGCTAAATATCGTGATAGAAAAGGCAACCTATCACAGAATATTATGGGTGTGTGTTCCTTTGATTATAAGTTTCAATAAATTCTTGCTAGTTGGGAAGGGTCTGTACTAGATAGTCATGTTCTTGCTTCTGCTTTGTCTAGATTAGATCCACTAGTAGTTTCCCCTAGTATGTGCAATCAACTTGTTAATTTTGATTTTATGAGAGAGGTGTCAAGGTTATATCAATATACTTTTGGTACATTTGTGTAGGTAAAATTTATTTGGCTGATGTGGGATTAGTTAGTGTTGCAATCTGCAATGCTAGTAGCTTTTATTCTCTTTTTCCTCATTTTCTTTCTCAACCGAGTCTAATTGAATTTTGACCCTAATGTAGAGATAAGAGAGAAAAGATTAGATTATCCATGACCCAACTTCCCATTCTCCAATACCCAAATGCTGTTTTTTATTGAAATGGGGAAACCCAATAGACTATTGCCCCCATTATTTTAAGCAAACTTAGCTTCAACAAGACAAAATATAGGTATCCTTATTTTGCACATTTTTTCCTTTGAATTCATGGTCCTTTACCTGTGTTATACAATGTGTTTTAAAGCATATATCATGTTTGGTACTCTGTGAAAGGAGAGGATTACCATGTTGGAAAGCATGTTGAAAGCACATAATTCCTTGCCAATCATTATGTAAATGGGTGCAAAGCGTGGGGTAGTCATGTGAAGAGAAGAGTACTATATATATTTGACTACCTATTCCACCCACCTTTAGTAATCCTCAGTGTCCATGTGAGAAGCTATCCTTCTTTCATATACTAGTGTTTTTTTTTGGCAAAGTTGCCTATTGCCTCAAAGTTCTACATTTTGGTTATGAGGTTTGTTTTGTTACACCATCTATGGTGTTGGCCTAGATCCTTGTGCATACATTGGAAGCATGAGTTAGGATTATTTTTTACATGTAAATAGGTGTTGCCAGTATTGTTAGAGTGTAGAGTGAAAGTATTGTTTATATGTATATAGTTGGTGGTGGTGTCTTTAAGTACATTCATAATGTAATGCTAAACTAATATTGGTTGTATCTTCAGATTTACTTTTGTAATCAAAGAGATGCATAGTTAAAAGAACTTAGTAATAAGAAATCAAAGCATACGAGTTAGACTTATCATATTTGGAAAATCTAGAACATTTTACACATTTCCAAATATACTGATCCATGATAAGATGTATAATAGGATTGCTAATTCTCAAAGGTTCTTAAGAATAACACACTCTTCATTGCTAATGCTTAAAGGTTCTTAAGAATAACACGCTAGAGAAGAGTTTCATGGTCCCTAGTGAAGAATCTCATGGTCGTTGTGAACATTGGTTTGAATTTGATCACAATTTATAATAGAAGAGCTTTCCTATTTACCCAAGATGCAAGTGACTAATCTACAAAAATGATATCACTTACTCCATCTCTATCAAGCATATTTAATAAATTAAGGAAAATGTCTCATACGAGAGCACCATTGTAGCTACAATAACTCAACATATTTTAGAGCTCAATGAAGCCAAAAATCAACCTCGAGTGTTCAAGAGTTTGAGGATAGACTATAAAACTTATCAGCATCAAGGTTGATAGTTTTTATCATCCCATTTAATTGAAAACACTAGTGACAGTAACTTAAAAGAGTATTCCATGATAGTGCTACTATTAATATTCCTAGTATTTGATTAGCTTATAACATCAAAATCAGCCTCACAACACTTGGGAGCCTCCGAATTGATGGTGGAAAGTGGAGAAGCAGAGCATTTACATAAGTGAGAGCATCACTAGAGTGAGACCACAACATCCATATCCAATTTATTTGTAGCATTGGCATTTATGTTGTTCTCTCTTAAAAGATGATTCCTTGAGCTTCTCTAACTCTGTAAGATGTGTATTGTTGTTGAGGGGTTAAGCTTAATTTTAACGTGCATTTGAATTGAAGACTAGAGCTTGTCGATTATGATTTTTCCCTACTCAATATTGATTTTGTTAAACTTACCTATAGGTTATCCATCTTTCCAAAATTCTATCAAACCAAATGCAAATACATTCAATGCTAGCACGATGCACTTCACATTACATCTTTAATGCTTTGTCATATTGTGACCCACTTTTTCACTGTAGAGGCACAAAATCATGTCGAAGAGGCTTTTAACAATCTAGTTTCTCATGATTTTGAATAGTCATTGTACCTAATATGCCAACTATTTGCTTGGAAGAGATCAAATGATTGAAAAGAGATGCATGGTATCTATAGTCCAATACAAACTTTCCCCCATCGGTCCACCTTATGCAAAAAAGACAAGAAGTTGTTAGGTTATAAGTTACTAAATTTTTTTAAACTCTTCTATTGATATAAGCTTAGTTGCAATTTTATGAAATACTGTAAATTCATCTTTTATATATAAGTACTTAAATTTATGATGAATAAATCCAAGGAGTTATACGACAGTTGTAGAGAGAACACAAGATACAATCTCTAAATCATTTTGTGTTAAAGTTCAAAAAGAGTACTTTATGATATTTAGTTTTCATATTTGATGCAATCTATGTTGAATTTTTTGGATACATAATGTGGTTGTATGCATATTGATTGGTGTGGGTTTGTATTATGTTTATTTATTTGACCATCTTCATTTTTCCATACACATTATTAAGGTCTAATATTATATGGTCGAGTATTCTTTTTATGTTCCTTAACATGGCTCAAGAAACACAAGTCAACAATGCACCTTCTACGAATAGGGTGCTATGGACTAGGGATATAGAGCACAAATTCCTTCAGTTGCTTCAAGAGCAAGTACAACTAGGTCAAAAAGGTGAAGGTGGTTTCAAAAAGGAAGCTTGGACTACCATTGAAAGGCAGTTCAATTATGAGCTGAAGCAAAATCTGACCAAGGATAATTTGGAGAATAAATTGAAAACATGGAAAGCGGGATTTAGAGTAATAAAATTTTAAGAAATAAAAGTGGCTTTGCATGGAATGAAGGTACATAGTGCATGGATGCTGAAGAAAATGTTTGGAATGAGTTGTTGAAGGTAAAATGATACTTAATATTCATTTTGTTTAAGTATAACTTTATATTTGTAAATTTAGTATTGAAAGACAACTAACCATTTCAATTATTGCCCAATTTGTAGAGGAAAGAATTCAAAAATGCAAAAGTGTACAAAAGGCAGCCATTCCAATACTATAATGAGTTAGGCTTCATTGTGGGAAATGACATGGCAAATGGTACTATAGCTGCCATGGCTCAGGAGATGGAGGAAGGGAACATTATGGATGAGGCCATCAATCTTGATGATGTTGGGGATTTCAGTATACCAGTTGATTGTGATAGTCATTTGGATGAAGACTTTTCTCAATCCAAAAAATCAAGTGCAAGTGGTAGTCAAAGAATATCACCATCTTCATCAAGGAAAGGAAAGAGAAAGAAGGTGACCATGGCTAGATCGAAGCCATGAATAAGATCCATGAGGGCATGTTAAAGCCTTACATTTTCAAAATGATGAAGAATATTTTGAATCTGTTAGAGAGAAAATATATGATGCCCTCAAAGGCATTTCTGGGATTAGTGAAGATTCAATGATAAAGGCCTATGATGATTTTTTGGTTGAAACCAAAAGAGCAAAAGGCTTCTTGAGAATGACAGAGGGGGAGAGAGTCAAATACATATAGCTTAAGTATGGAGGACTCTAGAGTTTTTGTTGAAACTATTTTGAATTATAGTGACCTTTATATTTGACTGCTTCATAGCATGCCTTATGATTTTTATCAGCTATAAACATATTTTCATTTCTTAATGTGATTGTATACTTTTATCCTTGACTTGATTTCTAGTTGATATTGAAGATGTTTATATGAATGATAATGTTTATGCACATGTTCGTTTCTACGGTCAGCCTGAGTTAGACCACATGTAATTATCTTCTATGGTTTGTGTACATATGATTACAAGCAACCATTCATTTAAAAATATATAGTTTAATTAGTCCTAAAAACATTAGGTCTAATTATTGGCTTGGTCTAGTATTGTATGCTCATTGATGGTAGACATTGTATCCTTGAACTCATTGTTGCCTCTAGTAATAGGCATAGCTCTCATGGCATACAAAAACCACGTGATAGTACCCACTTGTGAAATCCTCCCTGACCAATTTGAACACAATTCATTATCCTCAAATGTGAGTGTAATGTTCATAGCAAATCTTCTTTTGTTGGGCTCTAAAACAAGCTACAAAATTCTCTTCTTCACTGTACCTTACATAACAAGAATTTTGAGGGTTGGTTTTCTTTTCCATTTTAGGATTTTTAGTTTGAACTATTGTAATCTAGGACATCTTATACAATTTCTAGAACATTTTATAACAAACTTTATACTGACAAATTAACAAATTATTCTACTAGCTCAATTAAATTTTTTCAAAACATTGGATGCTTTACAATTGCACCCTAATTCCATATTTGGAATCTAATATGTTTACTGGACTATGAAGTACCATGCACGTAATTGTATTAGCATCTTCTTATATCAGTAAAACTTGCTATCTTATAGCATCCATGGATTTTCACTTTAAATTTATCCTTTTTCATCGATGACAAAGGTTTCGATCTCTGGCATGTAGTAGGATGAGTTGCTCCGATCATATTCTATTAGACTAAATCCTACCTTCATGTGACATGTTTTACACTATATGTTTCTCATCTAAATAATATGTTTTACCTAAGCATTCATCATAAAATGACATGACATATAATTGTTCTATGAAACTAAGATGCCATCTAATTGCTTTAGAATGAATTAGTGGTCATCTTGCAATTATTTATTGTGTTTAAAATAGTTTTAAGATTAAATTTTTAATATTTTATTCAGTATTTATTACAGCAATAATAACTACATCAACATTACTAATGTCTATATCAACATTTCACTTTAACGCCTATGTTGTTTGGCTCCTATGGATATGTCTTAATTTGGACAATGTCATTTTTTTTTTGGGTGTGCACAATGTTGTTATCTTCTTTCTAATCATGTTTTTTCTCATATTGGAAATATGTAATGCAGACATTGTTAGAGGTTATTTTTCACTCCATTGTAGTCAATTCTAAACTTCAGCATAGATGTCATGACAATAGATGGCTTGATTTCTTTCCATTTGGCTATTATTGATCTCTAAACTTAGATAGCTTTTATTGCTTTTTAAAACAGCAAGAGTTTAGATTTGCTATTCAAAATATGAAAACATTGTTTTGCCTAGATTGTCAGTTGGTAAAATAGGTGATCATTTTTAGAAACCTGTTATTTGATTCTTCACTCCCATAAATAATGTAGTAGAAGGAGATGCTATACTTACAATTTTTAGGATTTCATATCGCTCGATATAATGATCCAATTGAATTTCAATTTTGCACCACTAAAATAGATGCAATGATGTATTTTGTTGTGAACGACTCCTCGACTATATAAATCGATATTTAAATAGGCTTTTAATAATGATTATAAAGATTTTGTATAGTGATTTAAAAGACTTTTATTATAGTATGTGTATTTTCATATAACTAATGTATTTTTTATGTTGCAGGGTTGATGGCTTTAATCAATGTGCCAACATGTCGATGTGGTGTTGGCCCTGGTTTGTTAAAAATCACCAACACACAAAAAAATCTTGGGCATAAATTTTGGTGTTGCCTGAATAAGAAAAAGGTCGTTATTAATTTTGCTAGAAATTAGTGTAATGAATAAATAATTATTATACTAAGAACTAATGAAGATTTGCTATTGTAGGGACACGATGAATTTGGATTCTTTGAATGGGCTAGTGATGCACAAACAACAAGTACAGTGCGTGATGATGGAGTAGAGTGCAAGTGTTGCAATAGTCAGAAGGCTGAAATTTACTTTTTATGATGTCTTGTTTGTCTTTTAATTGCATTTATTTGTCGGGAACATATGGGAAAAAATGCATGGCTATAATTTGTATAAGGATTTTTATCGATCACAAAATGTCTAATATCAGACTTGATATCTATTATAAACTTTTGTTAAAATTATCTTTACAAATAAATATTATCTTTAGCCTTCTAAATAAAACTAGATTCAAATATTGTATATTTTAATTTTTTTTTATATTTAAAACTAAAATGTTTGTGTTCGTTGAAAAGGAGAGATAGTTGGCATCTCTCTTGATAAGGACAGGAATAGTCTTTGGACTTTCCTTCACACATAATTAAGGCTATTAGTCATTGATGGTTCTTATCCAAAAATAAAATAATTTTAGTTTTGATATTATATTCAAATTTATAGTTATATTTAACATAATTTTTTATATTCTTTATGCATACAATAGTATTTATAATCAAATTATTCAAATGTAATTAAATTTAAAAAAAATGTTGTCAAATATTTATAATTAAAAATTGTAACTTTTGACTTATTTAACAATAAACATATATATTAAAATATCACGCTTCTAATGGAAACACTTTTAGGCAATATTGAATATAATTTTAAAATAACTAGATTTAAATCCAATGAATTTAAGATACAAGAACGTGCGTATGACAAAGTGAATTGATTAAACTTGGGTTCCTTTCATTGGGAAATTAATGTGTGGGCTAAGCAAACAAATATATTTGTGGATAAGCAAGGTCTGAGTATTTAAACTTTGAACACATTTAACTCAGTATTAAGTGAAATATATTTAAAGGTTGTGATATACCTTGTCTAAATATTTAAACTTTTTAAACTTTGAAACATGTTTAACTCTATATTAAGTGAAATATAAAGGTTGTGATATACCTGTCTTAATGATAAAGTCAATTTATAATGAAGAGGGTAGTAAATTAATTTGACTTTTAAAAACTTTACAAAAAAATATAATTTATAAATTCATATTAAGATTTTTTTTTTAAAAACTTATTCTAGTTCCTATTTTATTGATGCAACCAAACACGGAATAGTCATCTATCGATTCCTCTTCTAGGACAACCAAATACCTCCAAATAATATTTCAGAATTTATTTTCAAAATGCGCAAATTCTAGAAAAGAGCTTATTCAAACATAACCGCACTGACCAATTCTTGCAACAAAGAGAACCTTATGTACAGTCTCACTTATCATTTCTTTGAAAACCAAATCATGTGCCCTTATAGGGGAAATGACCCGATACTTGAACAGGTATCAATAGTTGTGAATTCAATTCAAAGGGATGGGGTCAGTTATGGTATCAATATAGTCTATTGATTGAACAATAAGAGACTAATTTTGACGTATTTAATTATCAATAATTACTTAAAATTAAATCATTATAATTTTTCCTTGTATATATCATTGATTTATACAAATTCATACCAGTTCTAGACAAAAGAATTCATTGTGTGTTTGATATAAAACAATATAAAATGGTAACTTTCATAAGTCAAACTACTCTATACACAATTTAAAGAAACAAGTAATAAATATTACATTTCAAATTGTACAAATTAACAAAATAGATGTCCAAACTCATGGACAAGACATCAACTCATTACTTGATACCTATGTCATGACTGATGTAGATATGTTCAACTTCCAAGAAGTATACAGATATAAATAAATAAACATCTCTATGATAGCCCATCCCATCTCTAACAAATCTTCAACCCTCCCCTGACAAATTTTCAACCCAACTAAAGGAATTGGAGTCTTTCAAAAGCAATCATGGAGTCTTTAGCAAGCATAGTTGGAGTACCTGCAATCACAATGATGGATATGTCGGAGCTCCCCAATCCATCCAAATCTAACAATTAATGGAACACAATTCAAATTTTGCTCCCTGAGCAAATCAATAATTAATGTAACACAGTTCAAACCCTACCTTCAGAAACCACAACCAATCAAATTATCAAGTTTCAAAGCCACGGATCAACGATTCAACCATTTTGAAAATTCTTAGAAAAGGGCCCAATTTTGAAAAGAAAGCCATAGATGATAATAGATTTCCAAATTCAAATTCAAATTGTTGGGAGGGAAAAATTTGTATTTATATAACTTGTGGTGAAAGAATTCTTTTACAAATGACTGCATAGAACTAAGTTGCTCGAATATCAGAGGGCTTGGTAACATCAGTTTCTTAGGATATCAGAGGGTCCAAGTATTTTATGTTATTTTGTCAATGTATGTTGTTATAGTCCATAACATATTTCAATTATGTTACAACCCATTATGCTATTCTATCAATGTTATGTTGTTATAGTCCATTATGTTATGTTGTTACATCATATTATGTTGTTACAATCCATCATTATGTTATGTTTTTATAGCCCATTATGTTATGCTATTACAGCCCATTATGTTGTTACAGTCCATCATTGTGTTATGTTGTTACAACCCATTATGCTGTTACAACCCATTATGTTATGTTGTTACAACCCATTATGTTGTTACAGTGCATCATTGTGCTATGCTATTACAACCCATTATGTTATGTTGTTACAGCCCATCATGTTTCAATTATGTACCAACCATGTACCAACAACATACAACATACAACATTCAAAAAAATAAATAGCATATTGTACCATTTACAAAATAATCCACTACAAAATATGTTCAGTCCATATATTCTTTACATCATATTTAATGATGTATGTTGATATTCATTAAAGATACTATAGTAAGATCAAAGTCATATGTAATATATGCTATTATTCTTTTCAAATGCTATATATTGTTATTCTTGTCACATGTTCTAGTAAGATCCAAGGTAAAAAAAAATAATGTATACACCAGCTGTGTCATTTGTGTCATGAAGATGTTTATTTCATAATCCATTATAGAAATTTGCTACAGTCCATATAATATTGTTGCCATCATATCCATCATATAATATATGCTTTCATTTACAAGAATGATTGGAAAAATTTACATACAACACTTTTGAAAAATAACAACATACTATACCATCTCTGTCATAATCCACTAAACATACATGATATATGTTACAGCCCACATAATGTTTGATATATGATATATGCATGTTGTTATTCTTTTCATATTCTTTTTAATGTATGTTGTTATTCTTTTCAAATGTTGCAGTAAGATCATTCCAGAATGTCATTCTTTCATATTTAAGGTAAAAATAGTAACATGTTATACCATTTCTGCTACAAACTACACTAACAATACAATCTTCTCCAATGTTTCCATCATCTAATGTATGGTTTTATTCTATTTACGTAGTATGACAATAGGAAAGAGAAGAAGCAAAATAACTGCCAAAAAAATGAGACCTTGTTATCCACGAGGTGTTAAATTACATGTTGTTGACTCTGATGATGAGGACAATTCAGCCAAGACAACTCCTGATAACACAAGTAGTGTAGATGGTGTTGCCAAATCCTCTGACCTACAAAAGAATAAGAAGAGATTCCAAGGAAATCAATGGATAGAAGAGGATATGGAACATGCAATTGAAGATGTTGAAGATAATTATTTTTTAATAAGAGGAGTAGCAAAGAAGTGGGGAATCCCTGTTAGTAGCTTATTGTATTGGCTAGCAGGACTAACAACAAAAAAAACCAAGGGACCACCAACAATTCTCTCCTTGGAAGAAGAGTTAGAAGTTGTTGAGTGGTGCATAGATTTAGCTCAACTTGGTCATGGATTGGAGGTAATTCAGCTGAAGTCGCATTTGGCTCAGACATGCCAAACAAGGCCAAATCCATTCAAAAATGGGTTTCTCGGTAGATCATGGTGGGTTGGATTCAACAAAAGACATCCAAATTTAACAATAAGGAATACAAAGGGTCTAGATAGGGATAGAGTAGTGATGCTACGACCAAGTATTGTGGCAGATTTTTATACTAATTTGAAAACATTGTATGATGCTAACCATTATGAGGGTAAGTGCACAAAGTTGTGGTGCCAAAAGGGGGGTATAAGTGGACACCTTTTTCCTGAAATCAGCAAATTCTGGACTTCAACAAGAATTTGAAGATAGTTACGCTCAAAATTTTAAGATATGACAAAAACAAAAGTCGTAGTCCTTTGAATCTAGTTTCTAAACTACTAATTTTTTTTCAAAATGGTTTAGTTTTAGGTCCTCAAAAAAGGGGGCCACAGAAAGTGGTACTGTTTATTCCAAAAAAACATAACATAGTACAAAGTGTGGCCCCCCTAAAATTTTAACTTTTTTTTTTGAAATTCTTTAATTGCTCTAGTCAAAAGTTACCTAACACTATGTAGTTTATCCCAAAATTTTCGGGTAATTTTATAATGTGTATTTTTTTTTTAATGAATTTTTAAATTAGACCCATCCCAAAAATGTGAAATATCTATGTGCTCCCCCTAGAAATGATTGAAAACTAATCTAAAATCAAAACTTCTTTTTTTCAAAGTGTGTAGAATGGAGTCTAGTTTCTAAAAAACTAAGTTGTTACAAAATTTGATGAATGAGCTAAAATCTATAGCCCAATTAGTACATGGTGGTTTTTGACAAAAAATGAACATACATTCAAAATAAATTATAGATGAAAGACTTAAAATAGTTCAAATTAAAAATAAATTATATGGTTAGATAGCTAACACATAGACCTATAATGTTATGTAACCTGATCTTATCAATACCCAACCACGATGAATCTTGAAGGGGAGCACACAAGAAAAATCAATCATTTTTTGTATGTTTGCTGGAAAACACGTCTCAGACCTGTTTATAAACTCCAAACCTTTGGGTTGGATCTCTAAGGAAAAACCAAGCCTTAGGCTTGGTTTTAATGCAAAGCTTTGAATAGCATGTGCGCCCTATAGTGCGTGTGCCCTATAGCGCGCACGCCCTATTAAAATGCTATTGAATTCGAGGTAGAGCGTACACACTATTGAGACCTAAATTGCAAATCAAAACCAAGAGAGAGCTGGGGGGTGGGGCGAGGGAATGGCTATTTGTGTGTGTGAGAGAGATAGAGAGAAAGTAGGGGATGGGAGAGGGGAGAGAGGAAGTGAGAAAGAGTAGGGGTGGCAGAGAGAGTATAGGATAGGAGATAGAGGAAATGTGAGAGAGTAGGGGTGGCAAAGAGAGCACAAGATGCAAGAGAGAGGAAGTGTGTGAGAGAGAGAGTAGAGGTGGCAAAGAGAGAGTATGGGATGGGGGAGAGAGATTGAAAGTAGGGGATGGGAGAGAGAGGAAGTGTGAGAGAGAGTACAAGTTGGGAGAGAGAGATTGAGAGTAGGGGATGGGGGAGAGATAGAGTAGGTGGTGGGAGACGGAGTGGGAGAGGAAGAGCGAGAGAGAGGAGGATGGGAGTGCATGTGTGTGAAAGAGAGAGAGTAGGGAATGGGAGAGGGGGAAGATAGAGTAGCTTGAGAGAGAGTAGGGGATGGAAGAGAGAGTAGGCGATGGGAGAGGGAGTGGGAGAGGGAGAGAGAGAGGGGGGATGGAAATGTGTGTAAGAGAGAAAGAGAGAGAGTGTGAAAATGTGAGAGAGGGTAGGGGGTAGCAGAGAGAGAGTAGAGAGGGAGAGAGTGAGAGATAGAGAGAGAGAGTGAGAGAGAGTGAGAGTAGGCAGTGGGAGAGGGAGAGCGAGTGAGAGAAAAAGTAGAGGATGGGAGAGGAGAGAGGGGGGATGGGTGTGTGTGAAAGAGAGAGAGTAGGGAATGAGAGAGGGGAGAGAGAGATAGAGAGAGTAGGGGATGGGATAGAAAGAGAGTAGGCAATGGCAGAGGGAGTGGGAGAGGGAGAGAGAGGGTGGATGGAGGAGAAAGAGATTAGGCAATGGTAGAGGGAGTGGGAGAGGGAGAGAGAGGGGGGATGGAAGTGTGTGTAAGAGAGAAAGTAGGGGATGGGAGAGAGTGTGAGAGAGAGTAGGGGTGGCAAAGAGAGAGAGTGAGAGTAGGGGATGGGAGAGAGAGGGAGAGAGAGAGAGATAGTAGGCGATGGGAGAGGGAGTGGGAGGGAGAGGGAGAGGGGGAATGGAAGTGTGTAAGAGAGATAGAGTTGGGGATGGGAGAGAGTAGGCAATGGGAGAGGGAGTGAGAGAGAGAGAGGGGGGGGAATGAGAATGTGTATAAGAGAGATAGAGTAGGGGATGGGAGAGAGTGTGAGTGTTTGAGAGAGAGTAGGGGGTGGTAGAGAGAGCTTGTACAGGATGGGGGTGAGAGAGAGAGAGAGAGAAAGAGTATGAGAGAGAGTAGGGGATGGAAGAGAGAGAGTGAGAGTAGGGGATGGGAGAGAGAAAGTAAAGAGGGAAAGAGAGTACTTGAGAGAGAGAGAGATAGTAGGTGGTGCAAGAGGGAGTGGGAGAGGGAGAGAGAGGGGGGATGGGAGTGTGTGTGACAAATCTAGAGAGTAGGGGATGGGAGAGGAGAGAGAGAGGGGGGGTGGGAGTGCGTGTCTATGAAAGAGAGAG
This sequence comes from Cupressus sempervirens, assembly GCA_028749045.1. Lineage (NCBI taxonomy): Eukaryota > Viridiplantae > Streptophyta > Pinopsida > Cupressales > Cupressaceae > Cupressus > Cupressus sempervirens. The sequence continues at coordinate 190,092,140 of CM053791.1, read as the reverse complement.
AGTAGGGGATGGGAGAGGGGAGAGAGAGAGTAGGGGATGGGGGAGAGGGAGTGGGAGAGGGAGAGAGAGAGGGGGGGGAATGGGAATGTGTGTAAGAGAGACAGAGTAGGGGATGGGAGAGAGTGTGAGAGTGTGAGAGAGAGTAGGGGATGAGAGAGAGAGAGTGAGAGTAAGGGATGGGATGGGATAGAGAGAGAGTAGAGAGGGAGAGAGAGAACTTGAGAGAGAGAGATCTAGTAGGCGGTAGGAGAGGGAAAGGGAGAGAGATAGGGGGATGGGAGTGTGCGTGACAGATGTAGAGAGTAGGGGATGGGAGAGAAGAGAGTGGAGGGATAAGAGTGTGTGTGTTTGTGAAAGAGAGAGAGTAGGGGATGGGAGAGAGTGTGAGAGTGTGAGAGAGAGTAGGGGGTGGTAGAGAGAGAGTACGAGATGGGAGAGACAGAGTGAAAGGATGGGAGAGATAGAGTGAAAGGATGGGAGAGAGTGAGAGAGAGAGTAGGGGGCGGCAGAGAGAGAGAGAGAGAGTATGGGATGGGAGAGACAGAGTGAAAGGATGGGAGAGAGTGTGAGAGAGAGTAGGGGATGGGAGAGAGTGTGAGAGAGAGTTGGGAATGGGAGAGAGAGAGAGTAAGAGTAGGGGATGGGAGAGAGAGAGTAGAGAGGGAGAGAGAGAACTTGAGAGAGAGAAATAGTAGGTGACCTGGGAGAGGGAGTGGGAGAGGAGGAGAGAGAGGGATGGGAGTGCGTGTGACAAATCTAGAGAGTAGGGGATGGGAGAGAAGAGAGAGGGGGGATGGGAGTGTGAGTGTGTGTGTGTGTCTGTGAAAGAGAGAGAGTAGGGGATAGGAGAGAGTGTGAGAGTGTGAGAGAGAGTAGTGGGTGGCAAAGAGAGAGTACGAGATGGGAGAGACAGAGTGAAAGGATGGGAGAGAGTGTGTGAGAGAGTAGGGGATGGGAGAGAGTGTGAGAGAGAGTTGGGAATAGGAGAGAGAGAGAGAGAGTAAGAGTAGGGGATGGGAGAGAGAGAGTAGAGAGGGAGAGAGAGAAATAGTAGGTGACTTGGGAGAGGGAGTGGGAGAGGAGGAGAGAGAGGGATGGGAGTGCGTGTGACAAATCTAGAGAGTAGGGGATGGGAGAGAAGAGAGAGGGGGGATGGGAGTGTGAGTGTGTGTGTGTGTGTGTCTGTGAAAGAGAGAGAGTAGGGGATAGGAGAGAGTGTGAGAGTGTGAGAGAGAGTAGGGGGTGGCAAAGAGAGAGTACGAGATGGGAGAGATAGAGTGAAAGGATGGGAGAGAGTGAGAGAGAGAGTAGGGGGCGGCAGAGAGAGAGAGAGAGTATGGGATGGGAGAGGCAGAGTGAAAGGATGGGAGAGAGTGTGAGAGAGAGTAGGGGATGGGAGAGAGTGTGAGAGAGAGTTGGGAATGGGAGAGAGAGAGAGTAAGAGTAGGGGATGGGAGAGAGAGAGTAGAGAGGGAGAGAGAGAGAACTTGAGAGAGAGAAATAGTAGGTGACCTGGGAGAGGGAGTGGGAGAGGAGGAGAGAGAGGGATGGGAGTGCCTATGACAAATCTAGAGAGTAGGGGATGGGAGAGAAGAGAGAGGGGGGATGGGAGTGTGAGTGTGTGTGTGTGTGTGTGTGTGTGTCTATGAAAGAGAGAGAGTAGGGGATAGGAGAGAGTGTGAGAGTGTGAGAGAGAGTAGGGGGTGGCAAAGAGAGAGTACGAGATGGGAGAGACAGTGTGAAAGGATGGGAAAGAGTGTGAGAGAGAGTAGGAGGTGACAGAGAGAGAGAGAGAGAGTACGAGATGAGAGAGACAGAGTGAAAGGATGAGAGAGAGTGTCAGAGAGAGTAGGGGATGGGAGAGAGTGTGAGAGAGAGTTGGGGATTGGAGAGAGAGAGAGAGTAAGAGTAGGGGATGGGAGAGAGAGAGAGAGTAGAGAGGGAGAGAGAGAACTTGAGAGAGAGAGAGATATAGTAGGTGGTGGGAGAGGGAGTGGGAGAGGAGGAGAGAGAGGGATGGGAGTGCGTGTGAGCGATCTAGAGAGTAAGGGATGGGAGAGGGGAGAGAGAGAGGGGGATGGGAGTGTGTATCTACAAAAGAGAGAGTTTAGGGGATGGGAGAGGGGAGAGAGAGTAGTGGATGGGAGTGTGTGTAAGAGAGAGTAGGGGATGGGAGAGAGTGTGAGAGAGAGTAGGAGGTGGCAGAGAGAGAGAGAGAGTAAGAAGTGGGAGAGGGAGGATGGGAGTGTGTGTGAGAGATCTAAAGAGTAAAGGATGGGAGAGGGGAGAGAGAGTAGGAAGAGAGAGAGAGTAGGGAGAGAGAGAGAGAGTAGGGAGGGTGGAGAGTGATGTGTTCTAATATAGCGCGTACGCACTATGTGAAATCACCTAACAATGGTCAAAAAGCAACTTTGGGGCCCGTTTCATTCATTCTCTGCTTTCGTTCTGTTCTGCACTCTGTTATCCCGACAGAAATTACAGGTTTCAACACAGCAAACATTCTTTCAAAGTGGTAAACACTATTTCAAGCTAACAAACACTATTTCAAGGTGGAAAACACTTTTGGAAGCTAACAAACACCAAATTCAATCATTGGATACACGATTTGAAGACTTTTTGAATATTCCTTGTATAGAAAAGGTTAGTGCAATCTATTTTAAATATTGTTTGTTGATATATAGATACAAATTTGATTATAATTTGACATGTTGTTTAATATATAGTGAATTCATTGAAATTTGTATGTTTCAATGAAATGTTATTTCGAAATGGTTAGAAATTTGACAAGTCATTTTATATATATATTGTGTATTCATTCAAATAATTATAATTTTTATATGTATTTGAATAATTTTTAATTTACACATTTTAAGTAATTCAAATGTTTGAATAATTTGACATTTAGAAATCATCATCATGCCAAGGAAGAAACCAAAAAATCAAACAAATGAAGATAGGGAGAGAGATTTGGCAATTAAAAGAGATAAAATGAAATTACTACGTGAGCAAAGAAAATTGCAAAGCAATAATGAAGAATTGACTTTTGAAGAGGATCAAGAACCACCGGTACCAAGAAGATTGGAAAGACAAAGAGAATGAATGAGACTGTTACGCTCAAGAAGACAATTGAATTGTGAAGCTACACCATCTTCTAATGTTGGAGTCATATCGTCCGCTACACCATCTTCCAATGTTGAAGTCATATCGTCCTCTCATGTTGAAGAGACACCGATTTGTAGATCCGATGGTATACACACTCCATCACGTCATGTTGAAGGCACAACATCAACACATCAAGTAGGTGATATTCCATCTTTTACATCTTATTGCCAAGGCACATCATCTTCGGTTCAAGGTACGCAATACACTCAACCTTATGTTGATGTTCAAAATGTTGAGAGAATTGAAGAGATTATAACACCTTCTAGAATTCGTTTTAGAAGACCAAAATATTTGATTGATATTGATAGTAACATTTTGAAATCAATGCCTGACAAGATTAGAAAGTGTACTTGTCAAAGAAAAGTTAATTGTATGTGGAGATTATTTTTTGATGAATTAAATATTACAGGTCAATGCCAATTATTTGTTGAAATGATGAGGAATTTAAAATTTAGGCCTATCATGAAGATTCTTGGGCTAAGAATGATGGATGATTCAAATGAAAAAACATTGTAAAGAATCTAATGAATGCTTATGACAAAGTGGGTTCTAAATCACGCACCAAAGATAGTAATATCGCAAGACGAGTACTTACATCGACAATAGTAAGTAGCCAAATGAAGAAAGCTCGACTCATGAGAAAGACAAGCAAAACATTAAAAATTGGTAGAGGTACTCTAAGGAGAGCCATGCTAAGGCGTGAGAGATTGGAAGATCCAACAAAAAATGAGTTATGGACATTTAGCGGTAGACTACCGCGAAAGGATAAAGAAATTAGTGAAGCCTTGAAATCATTGATCGAAGATTTTTGGAAAAATAACACACGTGTTTCCCCTAATGAAAGAGATGTTGTAAGAAGGAGGATTGGTAGCCAAAATCGCGAGCCACATGCAAAACATTTTTTGGACACAACTCAGACACAATTTTTTGCAAAATTTATTGGTATGTATCCTCAAATTCGAATAAGTCAAAGATTTTTTGAGATGGGTAAACCTTTTTATGTGAAGATAAATCACACACGCACAACTTGTTGTTGTAGGATACATATTGAATTTTCTAACCATTTTGATGTTTTTAGGCATATATGCATAATTTTGCATTCTCAGTTTGTTTTGCAGGATTGTGACATAAATGAGCCACCAAGATATTCAAGGGAATTCATATCCAACATTTTATGTGAAATAAGGGACGGCCAACAATTTTACAAGACATCATGCTTGGATGGTACGTGCTTATTTTGTGGTTCTTTGCAACTTTTATCAACTTGTCAACATATGGATAGTACACATGCAATTGGAAATGAAATAGTAGATTATGAAAAATTTAAGACAGTGGCATATGCTCTAAAAGATGGGAAACATGGTAAAAGATGTGATTTAGTCATTGAAAAGATTCCAGTGTATGAGTTCATGAAGATTTTTCATGAAAACATTATTTACGAGTATGCAAGGCATACCCATAGAGCTCGATGGCTGGATTTGCAATTCAAGTTGTGCAAGGATACGTTTCCACTGGATACCATTGTTTTGGTTGTAGATTTCGCAGAGAACTACACACTACAACCACAAAATGAGGTGCAAGCAAAGTATTATACTTCTCAACAGGTTTCCATATTTGTTCACATAACATTCATGCATTCACCTACAAGTACAGAGGATGATAGGAAGATTTTGAGGGAGTACCATTTTTACATCAGCGATGATCGATCACATTCTACAGAGTTTGTACATGGTTGTTTTCAACTATTTTATGGAGATTTGGCTAACAGGGGCATCACATATCGTCAGCACATTATTTGGTCAGACAATTGTGCATCCCAATTCAAGAATGCACAGATGTTCTATTGGTTGAGCAGGATGCACAAGTTGTGTAAAATTCAATACATGTGGAATTTCACAGAGACTGGTCATGGAAAGGGAGAGCACGATGGTGCAGGCGCATGCATCAAAAGAGCCTTAGCTCGTGAAGAACTAAAGTACAAAGATGGAGCAATATTGACAGATGCAAAATCCATCGTCCAGTGGTGTAACGCTACAATGGGTCCAGGTAAGGAAGGTGAGTCTATGGTTCGTAGATTTTTTTGGTTGATAGATAATAATAACATTGCACCATATCAGGATTATTGCACACTAACAGGATCCAGTGAGTTGCACTCTTTTAGAAGTTCTGATGCAGGTTCATGGAGTATCCACACATGAAAAATGGCATGCTATTGTCCATCATGTGCAGAGGAAAATTGGGATGACTGTGAGTCGACTGAATGGGTGGACAAATGGGATATACGGGTTTTGGACCCAATTGACACCTATCATCCCCCACAAGCACTAGAAATGGTACAGATGGAATCGTCTATTGACTTTGACCGCTTGTCTGATCTAGTGCAACCTGGTAATATATATATTTATATATTTTTGTAATTTCAATATGTAACTTTATAACTTTTACGCAAGTATTTTCTGAATTAATGTCCACATTTTGTACATTTGTCACTGCAGGCCATGTTTTTGCTGTTATTGCACCTGAAGACAATGAAGAAGGGACAGATTATTATTTGTGTCGTTGTGTTCAAGCCAAACAAAAATTGGATCACTCGGTTATAGATCGTGAAGGTTTAGAGTACCATGTCGGTGTGGTGGTTGTAACCGGCACATGGCTTAGACGATATTCTATGAAGAACCCTAACTTGTGGTTATTCGAGGATTGGCAAACAGAGAGGAAGATTCTTCATTATTCAAATCTTGTTGTCGCATCAAATGTCCACTTGATAAAATATGGTGGAAAACCACATAATAAGAATCTTTGGAGAGTTCGCGAGTCAGACCACGAGGCAATACTTGAGACATTAAAATGTCAAGCAGATCCAGTTGGCTCATTAGATTGAATACAAAGAGAGGGAGAGAGAGAAAAAGTGATCAACTGGATCCAAATACATTGTTGCAACCTCTTCCCCAAGACTGTCCACATGAATAAGGTGGATCGTATTGTTATGATGCGTAAGTGATGAGATTTAGTTTAAATCATAGATTTTATGTTTTGATTTGTTTAGAATCTAGATTTTATGTTTTGATGTCTCCAATTTTTTTAAAGCTAGAACAATATTTTTCATATTTTCTTATTGTGACGATATTTTTCTTTCATTGCATGTTCTCTTGGATGATAGGAGGGAGAGAAGAAAAATAAGTAGATTTCCAAATAGCCAGCCACCCTTCTTCATGTAATTTATTCATTTAAGGTAAATGTCCCATTTCCTTTGTTTGGCTTTGGTATTTGGTTATTTAAAGTCATTATTCTAGTTGGACCTTCGTATGTTTGAATTTGGGATTGTTTAGTGTCTATTTTTTATGATAAACATTTTGTTGAAGGTGCACCTCCAATATTTGGTCTATATCTCTTTCAAACATTTAGATTATCCTCTCTTTCTTTCCTCTTCTATTCCTTTAGTGCAACCTTCTCTGCAACTCATTTTCCCCTCTCTATAGCATATAAGATCTCATTTCTTGCAATCTTTTCCTCTCTCCCATCTTTCCTATCCCTGATCTTCTCCTTCATGTAAAGTGCATTAGCCTCAAATAACTTCTTGGTCTCTCTTGTTCCTTAGAATTTTGTATCCTTTTCTTTGGTAGCTATAGGAATCTACTGGGTAAACCACTATGTTGTTTTCTGTCTAGTGGCATGTAACGTATAAAATCATCATCTCCATCATAGTCATTTTGGGCCTGGGTATCAAAAAATTGTTAACTATTTATTTCATCATGGTTGCCACCATTTTCAAAGCATTAGATGACGTCCTTGGGGTCAACATGTGGTGGGGATGGAATTAAAAGGGAAACATTTTCATCCCCACAAGTATTTGGTTACCCAAGGTTTGTGACAACCTCCTACAACCAATCTGGTTGTGAATCTTGCATTAGCAAGCTTAATCTAATATCAATGTTTTTTGTATGCTCAAGGTTTTATCTCCTATAATAGTCCACTGGCTGGTTCAGGTTTTCTGGTTGGGTATTTTTAGGTGCAATTGTACCTAGTCCCTTCATATTTTGTCCATAACTCCTCAACAAAGTGTTAATTGGTTCATCTAATAAGCCATTGATTTTTAGGAAGGATTCAATAGTGATTTCCTCCCCCTCGCTTTACAACTTGTCAATATTTGCATCATCTACAGTAGTTGTTTCTTGCAACTCATCTCTTACACTTTCTCAATTTTGCCTCTTCTAGGCTTGTTCCAACTAGCCCTTGCCAGTCCTAAACTATTGGGTGATTAAAATACCCTTTTCCTCACTCTAAAATATACTCCAAAACCAACTACACTTGTTTTGCAAAATATCACTCAAAATTGGCTATTTCAGTCTGCCAACTAGGCCTAGTTTGAGGCCATTTACAAAGCAACTCACAATCCCTTGACTTTTGGAACTCCCATGAACCAAAAAAGTCTTAAGAAATGACTCAAATGCAAGGATTCTTTTATTTTTTTGGTCTCATGATCAACTTTACAATGGTTTTTACAAAACCCTCCTTTCTAGCCCCTTTACCCTAGGGCTTTCTAGAACTCTTACTTTGCAATGTCTCTAGAACCCCAAAATTGTTCAACCACCTTCACTTTGGTTATATTAGATGACTTCAAACATAAAATGCAACTCTTTTTTGGAGAAAACACGAAATCCACCTTGGGAGCAATCACATACCCCTTTTTATGCACTCAAATTATAGGGAAAACTATGCAAATACTTCTTAAATGGTTTCAACACTCAACTTTTCAGATGGAAATGGTTATTATAGACTCAAACCAACAAGAAAAATCCCAAACTTGAGGTTTCTCAACACTCAAAAATCAAATTTCAAAACTATTACCAGCACTTACTACTAGGACAATTTCTAGTTTTAATGGTCAAACTCCCAAACCATACAAAGGACCCCCCGCTGTTTTTGCATTTTTAAACACTCTTTTTGGAGACCTACAATAACCTCTCTCACTTTTTGGAGATCACACTCCATTTTCATTTTACGACACCATCTCGGGTGATGCTGAAACTTGCAATGTCGGCTAGTACAAAGTTGCCAACTGCCAAATCTCTCTCACCTTTCCTCGTGGGATTGAACTATCTACTCCGTTAGCTCCATGTGGTCGGGTAAACCCTATCCCCAACCTCGTCCTATCCCCTTTAGTGCTCAAACGTTCTCAGGCATGCCAATCCAGAATGTCCCCAAGGGTCACTAAATGCCATAGGGCTGCGATCTTTGACGGGGCATATCTCAAAGCTTGTGCGACGTATGGATGCGATTCTAGTTCCTACAGGACCATGTTGCGGAGACCTACAATAACCTCTCTCGCTTTTTGGAGATCACATTCTGTTTTCATTTTACAACGCCATCTCGAGTGATGCTGAAACTTGCAGTGTGGGCCAGTTCAAAGTTGCCAACTGCCAAATCTCTCTCACCTTTCGTTGTGGGATCAAACTGTCTGCTCTGTTAGTTTCGGGTGGCCAGGTAAAACCTATCTCCAACCTTTTCTTGTCCCCTTCAGTGCTTGAATGTTCTCAGGCACGCCAATCCGGAATGTCCCCAAGGGTCACTAAATGCCATAGGGTTGCGATATTTGATGGGGCATATCTCGGAGCTTGTACGAGGTATGGATGCAATTCTAGTTCCTACAGGACCATGTTGTGGAGACCTACAATAACCTCTCTCGCTTTTTGGAGATCACATTCTGTTTTCATTTTACAACACCATCTCGGGTGATGCTGAAACTTGTAGTGTGGGCCAGTTCAAAATTGCCAACTGCCAAATCTCTCTCACCCTTCGTCGTGGGATCGAACTGTCTGCTCCGTTAGCTCCGAGTGGCTAGGTAAACCCTATCCCCAACCTCATCCTATCCCCTTTAGTGCTTGAACGTTCTCAGGCACGCCAATCCAGAATGTCCCCAAGGGTCACTAAATGCCACAGGGCTGCGATCTTTGACGAGACATATCTCGGAGCTCGTGCAAGGTATGGATGCGATTCTAGTTCCTACATGACCGTGTTGCGGAGACCTACAATAACCTCTCTCACTTTTTGGAGATCACATTCTCTTTTCATTTTACAACACCATCTCGGGTGATGCTGAAACTTGTAGTGTTGGCCAGTACAAAGTTACCAACTGCCAAATCTCTCTCATCTTTCGTCGTGGGATCAAACTGTCTGCTCCATTAGCTCTGGGTGGCTGGGTAAAACCTATCCCCAACCTTGTCTTGTCCCCTTCAATGCTTGAATGTTCTCAGGCACGCCAACCAAAATGTCCCTAAGGGTCACTAAATGCCATAGGGCTGCGATCTTTGACGAGGCATATCTCAGAGCTCGTGCAAGATATGGATGAGATTCCAATTCCTACAGGACTGTGTTGCAGAGACATACAATAACCTCTCTCTCTCTCTTTAGAGATCACATTCCGTTTTCATTCTACAATGCCATCTTGGGTGATGCTGAAACTTGTAGTGTTGGCCAGTACAAAGTTGCCAACTACCAAATCTCTCTCATCTTTCATCGTGGGATCAAACTGTCTACTCCATTAGCTCCGAGTGGCCGAGTAAACCTTATCCCCAACCTCTTCCTGTCCCCTTCAGTGCTCGAACATTCTCAGGCACGCTGAACCAGAATGTCCCTAAGGGTCACTAAACGCCACAAGGCTGCGATCTTTGATGGGGCATATCTCGGAGCTAGTGTGAGGTATGGATGCGATTCTAGTTCCTACAAGACTATGTTGCGGAGACCTACAATAACCTCTCTCACTTTTTGGAGATCACACTTGATTTTTTTTTTACAATGCCATCTCGGGTGATGCTGAAACTTGTAGTGTGGGCCAGTACAAAGTTGCCAACTGCCAAATCTCTCTCACCTTTCGTCGTGGGATCGAACTGTCTGCTCTGTTAGCTCCGAGTGGCTGGGTAAACCCTATCCCCAACCTCATCCTATACCCTTTAGTGCTCGAACGTTCTCAGGCATGCCAATCCGAAATGTCCCCAAGGGTCACTAAATGCCATAGGGCTGCGATCTTTGACGGGGCATATCTCGGAGCTTGTGCGAGGTATGGATGCGATTCTAGTTCCTACAGGACCATGTTGCGGAGACCTACAATAACCTCTCTTGCTTTTTGGAGATCACATTCTGTTTTCATTTTACAACGCCATCTCGGGTGATGCTGAAACTTGCAGTGTGGGCCAGTTCAAAGTTGCCAACTGCCAAATCTCTCTCACCTTTCATCGTGGGATTGAACTGTCTACTCCATTAGCTCCAGGTGGCCAAGTAAACCCTATCCCCAACCTCGTCCTATCCCCTTCAGTGCTCGAACATTCTCAGGCACGCCAATCCAAAATGTCCCCAAGGGTCACTAAATGCCATAGGGTTGCGATCTTTGACGGGGCATATCTCGGAGCTCGTGCGAGGTATGGATGGGATTCTAGTTCCTACAGGACTGTGTTTTAGAGACCTACAATAACCTCTCTCACTTTTTGGAGATCACATTCCATTTTCATTCTACAATGCCATCTCGAGTGATGCTGAAACTTGTAGTGTTGGCTAGTACAAAGTTGCCAACTGCCAAATCTCTCTCATCTTTCGTCATGGGATCAAACTGTCTGCTCCATTAGCTCTGGGTGGCTAGGTAAACCCTATCCCCAACCTCTTCCTATCCCCTTCAGTGCTCGAACGTTCTTAGGCACGCTGAACCAGAATGTCCCTAAGGGTCACTAAATGCCACAGGGCTGCGATCTTTGATGGGGCATATCTATGGGCTATCAATACTTCGACTATACTTTAAGTCAACGAGTATCAATATGTGAAAAATGGAACTCGTTGTATTTTGAAGTACTGAGAAGATGGCCTTGCCCTTCCCCAGGAGTTTCAGAAATGGGAGACATTAGGTAAGAGAGTGAAAATGTTACTATCACTTAAACACACATGACGCAATTGGAAATGCAAATTTTGATGGTAATCATTTTGTGATAAGGGAGAGACTAGGGATGATCATTGTTACTATCTCTTTAGTAGTGGAATTTTGTTTTCTCTTGAATTTGGTGGTGGGGGATCAGTGGTAAGACTCCTTGGATATTCCTTCTTATGATGTTAGTGACAAGTGTTGCTCTTTGAAAACACTTGTACAATCTTTTTTAAATTATTAGATAAAAATAGAGAATTGTAAGTATTAAACATGATTAGCCTTTAGTTCCTAGAAGATCTTTATTTCCCCATCAATGCATTTAGAAATTTAAGTTTGAAGAAGATCATAAATAGAAAAAATTAGAGAAGCGATTTAAACATTTATATTGATTGGAAACATGTGAGTCTTGAGTTTCCTCTACCTTTTAAAGAACGTTCCTTAGCTAGCAGACCTAATTCCACATTCCATAAGACTGTCATTGTGCTAAAGATTTAGGAAACCAACTTCTCTAAGATAAAGCTTCTCGGTCAATAATAATCTAGCCTATTGAGGTACATAATACTTCTCAATTAAACTTGCGTTAATTCAGTATTAATTTTGTAATTAACTACAATTTCAGTATCTGTGTATAGGGGGTGACTGAGAAAACTATTTGAGGTCCAATTTGAAAATATATTTGTAAGGATCTCGACCAAGGTTCACAACTTTGATGATTAATACATTCATTCAGGCCAGAACCTCACTACAAAAAAATAATATATAAAAAAGGTAGTGAATAACGTCATGTCTAGACCCAAATCAACCAATGAAAGTCAAATTAGCATAATGTGGAACAACAATATATGCATTGAGTGGGTTGTCATAAAAAAGCTTCATAATAAAATTCATGTCTAGAATTAAAAGACCTTAAAGAACATTTATGCTTGTAACACAAATGGCCATTCAAAACTGAATATGATTACAATATGTGAAATAGCATTACAAGAACTTGTAATGCTCTTGTGAACATCGTGTTAATTCTTGTAAGAATCCCTAAGATGCTTGTTATACTCAAAATTTTGTTGAAATTGAATTAATTTTTATCTTGTCGGTTAATTGGCTTAGGGTGATATATGCTTCTTGGATGGAATAATGAGTTCATGATTAACTCTGTATTAAGATTCATAGCATCTTCTAGTTATTTGCAAAGGAAATTTATAAATTACTTGCTAATGTCATATGGCTTGCTTGAGAAAGATGTTTGTGTTCTTATTGATGGGTAATAATGACTATCCACATTTAGTTCTTTAATATCCTATTTGACAAGCTTTCCATAGACATTTCTTTGCCATACTAAGTATTTTTGAAAACATATTTGAGTAGGACTATAGTAGATACTACCAAAAACAACTTCTTTGTAGTTTTTGAGAAATACTAATAAAGCAAAAAAGAACATCTACTAGTTGGTAGACATAATGGCAACTCTCTAGCAATTGAATTTAATTTCATACATGCACATATCTAATTTAGTGTCATACACGAACATATCTAATTTAACGTCATACATGAACAAACATATAATATAAAATGATAACCAATAATGTCATATACATTAACAAACACATAATATATTATGATAACCAATAATGTCGTATATGAACAAACATATCATATATTAACCAATAATGTCATACATCAAATATAGAATGTCATATGTACATCAAATGTGTATCGAATATGTCTCTCAGATGCTTATATATATACATGGGGAAGGAAAAAAGTCTCTATATATATGTATCAAATATCTCAACTACATCTTTTCCTTCCCACAAGGGGAAGGAAACAAGTCTCTCGACGTCCTCTGCCGTCGTGTGGAGGGAGACAGTGGAGATGACGGGGCCTTCCTGACACGCTCACTTGACCTCTTGTTGAGGCTCTTCTCCAGGTCCAACTAATAAAAAGAAAGTAGATATGAATCAATATTTATTATACGTTGAAATCAAATATATGTACTCATAAAATCAATTAGTTTCTTACCGCCAACAAATAGTCACTCTGTAAGTCCACCTCAAATGCTCGTGGACGATCAGGCATGACAAGACCCTACAACAATTCAATAAATATAATCACTTATAAATAACATTAGAAATTTTGAGATTAACTATTATAAACAACAACTAAAATGAAGAAAATTCTTTCATACCTCCGTCAGTGGCTGTGAGCTAGCCACAGCTGCGGCCACTCCAATATCAACAGACTGTCACAGATGAGGAGGTGTGTCCGACATCATGAGTTGCACGTCATACAATACATGTTATATCTAACATGAAACATCGAATAAATATAATCAAATGAATTAAATTAACATGAAACAATTGTACCTGTGTGAAGCTCGTATGATGTCTCTGCTCTGCATCTGTGGTAAAGGTTGAGGGTCCTGTGGAGAACTGATGCACATGCATATTTTTTTTGGTCAATCCTTAATATGATTACGTAATAAATATATGTATTAATTAAAATGATTAAATTAATACATACCTCAAGACTCGTCGAAGGGACAAAAAATGGGCCTGGAGGATCACTGCTAGGCCCAGGAACACTTTGACCCTAAATTTTGAACAATGTCAATAAATCCTAATTAATTAATAATTCACTATATGTATGAAATGTGATCAAATTAGTAATTTACCTGTGTGTCAATGCCAAATGTCTCATTTAGGAACTGATCGGTGATAAGCCCATCATCTGCACCATCTCCAACATTAGTGCCAAATGTGCATAGGGATCCACATGAAGTGCACATGTGACCATGACGTATAGAAGGCTCCCCCTCAACTAATGGGCTCGTGGAATGGATGAGGGTCTGTGTCAAAGCATTAATGGTCCCTAGAGTGCTGGCCTCTACATGTTCCTTCACAACTGAAGGAATAATCACATGCTCACGCTGTGGATGGACCACGGGTGCCCTAACTACATTAGGGTCACGACGTGCTCCGGGCCTCTCAAATGATGACCCCCCACCTCTACCCTGGGAGTCTAACATATCAAAATAATTGGGGATCTCCCCAAGGACAAACTCACAATATAATTTCTTCAAAAAATACATGGGGACCTCGTGATTGTTGCAAGGAGGGGCATCAAAAACCATCCACCATCTATCCCAAAAATTATTTCTAATAGCATCATGTATGCACCAATGGATGGGGAATCATTTAGTACACTCGCTAACAGTATTTTGCTCACCGGGTTTTCTAAATAATGCACATATACTACTTTTTGGTATTTCCTTTTTTTTAACATCTTCATATGACAATTTATTTGCATAAAATCTTTTTTGTTCATCCCTCTTAGCCCGCCAAATATCTAACTGACCACTAACTGAGGCTATCTAAGTGTTAATGGATTCGAGGGATGATGCCAATTGAGCCCTCATTGGATTGGTTTGTCCGGATTCTTTCAACCGAGCAATGATTCCTTCTAATTCAGTTTTGCCTCTCTCTATTTCATTTCTTAGATTTTCTTGTGTGCCTAGTGGAGGTCTTGCAATTGGTTTGGGTTGTGGAATTTGTTCTTCTTGAGGAGGGTTTTGGTTTTGGGGTTCTTGAGGGTTTTGATGTTCTTGTGGATTTTCTGGTTGATTATGAACATTTCCTGATAAAAAATCAATTGAAATTCAAATAAATAAACAAATCTAAATGAAATTTGTAAAAACCCTACAAAAGAATATAAAAAACTTACAAAACAATATGAAAAATATATCAAACAATGCAAAGTTAGGTTTATATCACTTACGGCATCGTCGTGGGTGCGCTTGTGGTCTTGGATTTCGTCGACGAGGAGGCATTTTGGCAAATGGTGGTGCAAATGTTGAGTCTTCAACTCGTGTACGCACTGCTCACTGTAGGAGTAAAAGAAAATGGTAATGAAAATGATGGGCTGCGGGTTTGCAGCCCATCATATATACTTTTTATTTTTTAGAAAGTGCGTACGTGCTATAGCGCGTACGCACGCGTGCGCGCTATAGTGTGTGCGCGCTATTTAAAATAGGAAAAAAAAAAATTGTTGTCACCTTTTTGGCACCACAACTCGGTGCATATGCCCATGAACCAACACATATTTGGAATGGTGATGAAACAGGAGTGCAAGTAGGTAGAAACTATGGGATGAAAGTCATTGCAAAGCTGGGAAGTAGAAGTGTGCCTCAAATCTTATCTAAAAGTAGAGAATAGATTTCAGTACTATGTTGTATCAATGCAATAGGTCATAGCATACCAAGATTTTACCTTTTCAAAATAAAAAGGAAACCTAGAAATTACATTGCTAACTGTGAAGCTGGAGCTTGTATGGCAGTACAAGCACATGCATGGATGACAAAAGAATTATTTCTAAATTGGCTACATCATTTTGCTAGATCTATTCCAGATGGTGCTTCATCCAAAAATAGGCATCTCCTTATTTTTGATGGACGTGGAAGCCATGTTGCCTTTGCCACAATTCAAGAGGCAAGATCTCTTGGCATAGATCTTCTTACGTTGCCTGCTCACACTAGTCATCAGCTTCAGCCTTTAGATGTAAATGTATTTTCTCATTCAAGGCATATTTCAAATCTGAGAGGTCAAAATGGATGTCTAGACATCCACACATAGAAATAAGGAGAACAAAATTAGTAGAACTAGCAAGCAAAGCTTTCAAACTTGCCCTTCTGCCTGATACTATTATAGCCGATTTTCGAAGGATTGAATTTGGCCATTGAATAAAGATGATCTTTGTAATGACATGAGGCCTAGTGATGCATTCAATGTTGAAGATGAAAATGATGCTGCAGGAATTGAAAGTATTTTAAGGTTAGCTAGTTATGATGATGATGCCATTGAAAAATGTGTTGCAGAAATGGTAAACCAACATAAAGATGATGCAAATGAAGAGCAAACTCCACCAGCAGATGATGCAAATGAAGAGAAAACTCCACTAGTAGATGTTGTGTTATCAAAACAATTTGAAAATGACCTGCATGATGATATGAGTTTGCCAACACAGTTTGATCCACCTGATTGGGTTAAAGGAGCAGCAAACAAATTGGGAGTGCAGACTGAGTTTCAAAATGAAGATATTTCATTATCCATTCCTTCTCCACCTCCAATGCCAAGAGAAGAGGTGGTTCATTATTATTCTGAAACAAATAATTGGGAAACTATAGAACACAATGAGGATGAAGTTGGCTACAATGAACATAACCTAGAAGCTTCAAATTTGGAGATAGAAGATGAACAACTGTTATGTAGTCAGGGGTCATTAAAAAGTTTTTTGAAGCTACCAATTGAAAGGGTTACAAAGAGATATGTTCTATGTGATAATGCTACTTTGAGATTGGGAAGAAAATCCCAAATACTTACATCTACTGAGTACATAAAGTTGCAAGAGCAGCAAGAAGCAAAGAAAGTTGAACTTCAAGAGTTGAAAGAAAGGAAGAAAAAATAGTTGGAGGAAAAGAAAATACTTCAAAATGAACTGAGAAAAAGGAAAGATGAGCAAAAACTTGAAAGACGGGCATTAAAAAAATAAAAGCAAGAGGAAAGGTTGCAACAACAAAACACAGAGTGAGTTGAAAAAGAAAGAAAAGCTGAACTGTAGAAAAGGTAGGCCAGCAAAACAACAACTGAGCAAAGGAATTTTGAATATATCCCCTCTGCAACTTGGTCATGGCAGCATTATTTTAGAATCAAATGCAAAGAAAGCAGGTTATCACAGTGCTCCAACAACCCCCTTACCTGAGCATCATCAAATTTTGAGGGAAATGTACAACATTCTATCCCCTACCTATGCTGCCCTCCACAATAACCAAGCTACTACTAGCCATACCCACCTCATTCTCCAATCAAGCAATTCCCAATTGGTAGACTGTTAGATGAAAATATGTTTGAATGTATGACTCCCATCACCCCACAAGTTATTTCAACAAGTCTAGAAAATTCTATAATATATAGTACTAAGGGGGAAATAGAACCCTTCCCTGGCTTTATGTTGAACTAATGATCCCATAGATAGGTTTTCACAAGCTAGTCATTTTGTTATACCCTATAGACTGGTCGTCTACTAAGATACTTCTATTTCCCTGCAGACTGTTCATCTACTACAATACTTCTATTTCCAACTGTTTCTTTTTATTGGATAGTCCAAGCTTATTTTCCAATTGGAAGTTTGTCATTTTGTAATGTTCTATTCACTAGTCCTTCTATCAGGTACCTATGTAATTTCTTCTTGCATGCTTATGTTCCAACTAGTAGAATATTTTCAACTTGATAAGTCTTCAAATATGAATGTTGAGGTTCCAATCATTAATATAAGATATATTTGTTCTAAAAAAATGATAGAAGAATGATTCTATAAGCATTGGATTATGGAGAAATGTAATAAGATGTAAACTCATTTCTTTGAAATAGTCGGTGACATGAAAATTGAATGTCCACTCCAAACATTATAAAATTTCTTTGTCAAGAGTTATAGTAGCAAATTTCTCAGACAAAATGTGCCAAATTTGAGGTGAGAGATCAAACATTGAATGTCTATTTCAAAACACAATTATTATATCTAAAAATGAACTGTAAATGAACTCATTAATTTAGCATAATTTCCTATCAAAAGATAACAAATTCATATGAAAGGGTTCTAAAATTGCTGGAAAAGAACAGATGGGTCATTTGCCCAGTAAGGTCAAGAAAGACCTTACCTGCTCAAAATGTACCAAATCCCTTAGACTTTTGTGTGTCCATAGACACATTTGCAAAATTGACGTCCAACTCCTCTATTTTTCAAATAAGAATGAAGCAATTTTATAAGTTTATCCTGTCACAAATACAAAAATCAATCAAAAGTCATGCAGATTGAAATCATGCAGTGGGAATCATTATATTCCTCATTTAAAACATAAAAAACAATTTTATCTTTGGCCATTTTCTATACAGTGCAGATTCTATAGAGGACGGAATTTCTTCTACCGCACAAAGAATAGCTACAACGGCTATTGCAAATAGACGATGTTGCATATAATCAATCCCTGCATTTATTGAAGCATGATTTTAGAGAGGTTTTAGTATAGATAGATATAACTAAACTGTCATTGCCACATTTTGTGCTTGCATAGCTTTGATGGAGGATAAAATGAGCTCGTTAGCTCTTGAAACCACTAAGGATTTGTTGTTGCTGCCACCATCTATTTCCTCTATTTTAGTAGCCAAAGAAAGACATACTATAGATAGCAATTGCAGCATCCAGGCCTTGCCATCCTATAAATCAATACAGTCCAATCCAAAAAGGAGAAAATGCAATCAAAAAATACAAAAATCTTTCACAAATTCATCGCCCAAGACCAAACAGCTCAAATTCAACACCTATTGCTCAAACCCCAATGCCTCATAACTCTGATTCAACACAGAATGACTTTGAATATAAAACCCAATAGTTCATGCTGAGCACCTAATATAAAGTTTCTATTCAACCAAACTTCCAAACTACTAATCAATCTAATCTAAAACCCAACATTATGCATGGGAATCGCCAACACAATATCACAATCAAAGAAATCAAAGAGCAAATGGAAGTGAAATATTGGCAAAGAAATCAGAGAGCAAATGGAAGCGAAATCTTTAAAAACCCCAAATCATGACTGCAGTTATAAGAAATGCTTGAAAACCTACACTCTAAATTTTCATGTCCTTCATCCACGCCACCCCAAGTCGCCTGCAAGCACGTAACCTTCCATGAAACAGCTCAGTGTCTTCTCCTCTGAATAGGTAAATGCATGTCGTCTCCATTCTTGCAACCCTTGCCACATGGTATGGCGGTGAAACAATGAGCGGCAGCAGTGACAAATGTATACAAGTTAGGTTAATAGGTGGAATATGAATTTAGGGTTAGGTTTGAAATAGTTTAATAAAATGTTTTTTACAATTAGTTATTAGACATTTAGCATTCCATATTATAAAAATATTTGTTCATTAAATAGAAATTTAATAATTAAATGAAGAACATGTTCACTTATACATAAGTGTTATATTATTCAACTAATAAATATTACATATTTATATAAGGTTTTATATATTGTAAACTAACACACTAGAATGTTCAAGTAATGGGACTTCGGCAATTAAATATGGGGGGTGGTAATTAACTACGAATGATAGGAGGTCCAAAAAATGACAAATTGCACACTTTATACTATAACGAATAAAATTGACATCAATTTTTGTGGTGGAGAGTTGAAACCTTAGGTTTAAGCACTTCACTAGTGGAAGAAGATGACGGAAAAAAAAAATCATTTTAATGATTGTTACAGTATATTTTGAGGGGCCCGAAGTTAGGGCGCATGACTAGACTACTAGGTCCTCTGACAACATTGACAAAGCTCCTCTCTGATTGAGCAGGCCCCACATTGACAACCTCAAAAGACTCTGCTCTTTCAGTTGTCAACCCACGCATTGAATCTTAACATTTTATGTCCTCGTCGAATACCTCAATCCACGGAAAGATTGCATCAATTTGTGAGTCGACATATTTAAAGTCCTCACTGCACTCTCAAAATTAAATGAATCTTCACAGGAAAGTCAATCATCACAACTACCTCCAACGACTCCTATTCACAGTCCAGTAGTCAAGAAAGAAAAGGATTGTTTCCCCCATAAGAAGTAACACTCATGCTCAGAAAAACCCAATACAATGGCGAGGATGAATATGCAGATTTGGGTGCACATTCTCTGCCTCTCATTAATCGTTCTAACGGCAGCCGAGGGCGTTCAGCAGAACACCACTTTCCTCTTCAACCGCTTCAACGCCACGAGCAGAATCAAATATGTTGCAGATGCCTCACTACAATCGAACACAATCCGCCTCACAAACCATTCCCAGCGCCTCATTGGCCGCGCTTACTTTGACCAGCCCGTGCCCATGAAAAGAAACGGCTCAGTCATCTCATTCAGCACAACCTTCGTTTTCGCCATGGTTCCGCGGCAAAGGTCGAGTGGAGGGTCAGGGATATGCTTCATCATGTCTCCCTCAACGGCTCTCAACGGTGCCATCGCCAGTCAGTACTTGGGCCTCTTCAACGTCTCCAGCGACGGCAAGGACTACAACCATCTCTTCGCTGTTGAGTTTGGCGTAACTCAGCGGTTGGATGTTAACTACCGTAACCGCGTTGGTATCGATCTCAACGGCTTCAACGCCTCCTTGGCTACGCCTGCTGGTTATTGGCATCAGAACGGATCGACGCCTGTTATTCTGAATAGCGGGCATAATATAAGGGCTTGGATTGACTACGACGGTGCTTCTCAACAGCTCGACGTACGCATCGCACCAATTGGACGGGCGAGGCCGCACAAAGCTCTCCTCTCCAGAAAAGACTTGAATTTGAGTCATGTTATACGAGACTCTATGTACGTTGGGTTTTCTGCATCTACAGGTATGTCTTTTTTTAAGATCCTCCTTTCCATGAACATTATATTCTATCTTATTCTTGCATGCCACTTAAACACAAATGTAAAAGATAAAAGAAAAATGGGTGTTGTGACGGACAACTAAACCTTGCATTGATAGAGACAACAAAACCTTGCATTATTCGTCTTTAAAATATGTGTTTTTTCATCCTCAAAAGTTAAGGGTCTACCTTATATTCAGAATTTGTCAAATGTTGAATGTTGTTGGATTTGATAAGTAGAAATGTTTTTCTTACAGAGCAAATCAATTTATGACATTGTTATGGGAGTTTTACTATATGGTTTTTTAAATCAAATTCATTGACTTTATCAATTGACGAGCTTAAGGGGCTTTCTAATCATGAATGTTTCATAAGGCACAACACATGGTAAAGGTTTTGGAAATGAGGTCGCAAGCAAAGTGATTTCAACCATGGAAGAAGCTTTGTAGTTAAGCACTCTTGAGTTGGAGTAGTAGTGGGATGGGTGACCTCCTAGAAAGTCCCAGTGCTTCACCTAAATCCAATGAGTGATGGCCCTGCCCTATACCCACTAAAATATAGGGTGGGGGAATCTAACTAATGAACCCCAAATCCAATGAGTGACAAGTGTTCCATTTATTGTCATGAGAGATGGATTCATGTGAATCACTGCTCATGAAACACAAATCAATGAGTTTGACTCAAAAAACTACATAGTTAAATCTCAATAGCAATATCATAAATGTTGGATTTGTTAATTTGGAAATGAGTTGTGTTGAGCAAGAAAAATGAAAATTCAACTAAATGATTTCAGTCCAATTTCAATTCCACCTCTTGAGGTAGAACTAACAAATTCTCATTACGGGCCAACATGGGAATTCAAAACTCATATTCCAATTCCTATTTAACACCTCCAAATTGAGGATTTTTTTTTTTTTAATTGTTTAAATATTGATTCCAGTTCAATTCCCTCAAACAAATGGACAAAGATTTAGATTTTTTTTTCTATGAAGTAATCTTTTATTAATAATTCATTTGAGAGAAATACTTTAAAAGTTATTCTTTAGATAAGAATCAAGGACTGAGGGTTCAATGTTATGCAAAACATCTTCTTCACTAAGACAAAGCGTTAGTTGTATTAGTTAGCTTGAAAGGCGGAGTGGAGTTGCTTAAAAAAAACTTGAAATTGATGTTTAGAAATAGCTTTAATTTTTATTGTATTATTCTTAAAGAGAAAATTTATCCTTGGGCTGAATAGATTATCCAACATTTACAGGTTTTCTCCAAATTGGGTTTCCTAGATATATCTATGTTATTCTATGTGGGATTGATCTATGCTATTTTGTCTTTCATTGTTAGTTTTTGTTAATTAATCTAGAGTAGTGATTGTTATAAATAAGATATGAACATTTTTGTGAATTAATTGTGCAATAAATCAGTAGCTAGGTTTTGAGAAATTAACAAGGATTATCTATTCCTCTAAATTCACCCAAATCATCTTCTTAGCCTCGTCCCTAATGATATTGGAGCCTTGCATTCAATAAGAGTTATCTCCACTGAACTCATTATAAATCATTCAAGTTGAATCCATTTTTCAACTTTAATTTTTTTAATTTAATTTTAATTCATATCTTTTTAATTTAATTGTATTTTTTTAAAGAATAATTTTGGATACAAAATGTTTTAAAATTAAGATTATATAGGCATTTATTGAATGTAAGTGTACATCTTAGATTTTTTAATCCTCACACCATTACCATCCACCCTCAATTCTGTGTGCATGTGTGTTTTCCTCTTTTAAGAATAAACTTATATATGAAATGATTGTAAAATAAGGTAAATAATTATCAAATCACAAATTAATGGTAAGAATTTTATTTATCAAACTCACACCAATACACTTCAACTTCTATTGAGTATAAATGAAAAGTCTTTAGAAAACTATAATTTCAATAATCCATACATAAGATGTCATAACATATTAATCTGCAAAGAGAATATACAAATAAACAAAATCTATATTCCTTTTTTAAAATAAAAAAGGAGAGTTTAAGTGCAAGGAAAAATTTCACCTTTTACAAAAATAAACACATAAAATATCTATGACTAGTTTACATGTATCAGTTTGATTTATTTTAGTTTCCCAATACATGCATAAAATATTGTTATTGATTACTTTAGAACTATGTATTGTGCTTTAAATAACTTCATGGCAAGACTTAAGCCAAACTTCACTTGGTAGTAATCACGAAACTCAAAGATGTGTCCACCAAGTAGTTTTTTGTCAAATGTTTCAAACTTCCTCATTAGTTATACTTAAATTTCAATTTTCATTCTAATTAAGGTTAATGAATTTAATTATGCACACATCCAAGTATCTATTTTTAGATTTACAATGTTTTCACAAAAATCTCATATGATGTTTTATTGCAAAGTAATGTTACTTCATAAAATGTTCTCAATGAGACACATTATTAGTTATAACCCTTGACATGCCTTGTGTATGACCACATACATGCTACATCTATGTGTAGTTAAAACTTCTACCAAATCCTTAAAAAAATTCACATTACAAATTTTCTGTTCTACGTTTTTAATTTTTTTAAATTTATTGACATATCTAAGAGCCATTTTTTAAAAAAATGCTTTTACATAACAACACAAGATTGCTATTCCTAAAAGAGAAAAAAAAACTTTCATGATTGATATTTTTTTATGCAATTATTAATAACTTTAATAATAACTATATCTTATTGAATAGCGAAAAATATGTTAAAGAATGATAATTAGAGAAAAAAAAAATTTCATGATTGATATTTTTTTATGCAATTATTAATAACTTTAATAATAACTATATCTTATTGAATAGCGAAAAATATGTTAAAGAATGATATTTAGGAAAATTAGACAATTTTAAGATTTTCAAGTTTTTCAACTATTCATGTAACTTTTGTTGGATGAAAATGAGTTTTCTTGAATGAACTTGTGATCCACCTTTGGTTGAGAAGCATTACATTTTGGCATGGAGCTTCACAACTGGTGACAACAAGGCTCAAGATATAGACATTTTGCATCTACCTTCCTTTTATGTCAAAATCTCAAACTTCTACAAATCTACAAAATTCATATATATTATTGTAATGTGCTTAATAGCTTCAATCTTGGGACTCACTCTTAGCACATTTTATTGGTTAAAAAGGATGGACTATATAGAATCCTATGAAAAATGGGAGTTGCAGTATTGGCCACAAAGATTTAATTATCAAAAGCTCAACCTCGCTACAAAGGTAATTATAAATGCAACTATATGTTATTACATTCAAATTAAATTGATTAACTTAAATTTCATCTACCTTAATAAAGTTCAAATCTTTTTTATATTCAAAAATATATTTTTAATGATTTATCAATATTTCATTAATATTTAAATATCATCTACACTTTAAATCATTTTATTTCTTAACATCTACACATAATTAAATATCATCTACACATTTCATTTTATGATTAGCGTGTTGATTTTTTATCATTTAATAGTAAAATGTTACTAAACTACTACAACATTCTTTTAGACCAAATCTCTAGTAACTATAGGTAATGGATCAATTGAACATGTCTTTCGTCTTTCTCTTAAGACTTCCATCATTTTAGCTTATGATACCATCTCATCATTTTATTTATTAGAGATACTTGGTCATTCATGCACCCAAATTTTTATCAGTTTAATCAGATGAACAAAAAAGACGATAACTAATATTTATTTTATACTTTACCAATCATACAAATATCAGTTTATTTCATTTTCAAAATTATACATTTCGGAACCATAATTAGACAATCCGAAAGCTGTTAAAGATACAGACACATGAAAAACAGTCAGGCCCTCACCTTCTTCACGACAAATATATTCCTTGATCATAGTCGTTGCAAATTTTCCATACACAACAGAATTTTTGACAACGGCTTTGCCTTGTTTTATTGCAGGGTTTTAGGGACGAGAATCTTCTGGGCTACGGGAGTTTTGGTCGGGTATACCAGGGAACTCTGCCTTCCGGCGAAGAAGTCGCCGTGAAATGCATCACAAAAGATTTGGCACAAGGAATGAAGGAATTCATGGCAGAAATATCCAGCCTTGGGCGGCTGCAGCACCGAAATTTAGTGCCTCTGAGGGGCTGGAGTAGAAAAAATAGTGCCTCTTCATCGTCTATGACTTCATGTCCAACGGCAGCCTTGAAACAAATCTCTTCACTCCAACATTGAATCTTTCATGGGCACGGAGATACAAAATCATCACAGATGTGGCTGCCGGATTGTTGTACTTACACGAGCAGTGGGAAAAATGTGTGGTGCACAGAGACATCAAATCCAGCAATGTATTACTGGACTGTGATCTGAATGGCCGTGTGGGGGACTTTGGTTTGGCCAGATTATATGATCACAGTGAAAAGCCCGAAACAACTCATGTGGTGGGCACTTTGGGGTACATTGCGCCGGAGCTCATTCATTCAGGAAAGGCTTCTCCTTCAACAGATTTGTTCAGCTTTGGGACTCTTCTGCTGGAAGTAGTCTGCGGAAGAAAACCTGTGGATCCCCAAGGTGTCATTTTGGTTCAGTGGGTTTGGGATTTGTATGCGAATGGAAGGTTACTGGATGCTGTTGATGAAAAGCTTGGCGAGGATTATGAGAAGGGCGAGGCTGAGAATGTGCTTGTACTGGGACTTGTGTGTTCAAACCCTGATCCAAATGAGAGGCCAAGCATGAAACGAGTGTTGCAGATTCTCTGCGGTGAGGGTGCTTTGCATTTGGATCCTCTTGAGCCCTCCGCTTATAATTAAGTATTCAAGGCTCGAATAAGTCTGCAGGTGGATGTGGAGTTGTTTAATTCAACTGTTTTGCATTCAACAACCACAATTTTTGTAGTTAATCTTTGTTGGAAAGGGAATATTTTGAGGCCCATCAATCTATAGATTAGGAATAACATAAGGGCATGGATCGACTACCATAGTGACTCCAAGCAGCTGAAGATATATTGCAGCAATTGGACAGGGGATGCCTCAGAAACGCCAGGAAAAAAATGAATCTTATCATTCAAGATGTACGTTGGGTTTTCGGTGTCTACAAGTGACATCTCTCTTCGCTTGTTTTCACAGCCCATCATTTAGGAGTCGTGGCTTTATGATTATATTACTTCTATTGTTTTATTACGAATTTTCATATTTTATGATGAGGGTTTGCTATTGTTGTTAGTCCCAGGAACTAATGTTTTCATCAGACCTCCTATCTATTAATTTTTTTATCAAAATTATTGACTTTTAAAGTTTAAGAATTGTTTTATTTTTAAATTAATTTATTATCATTAATTTCTTTTTTGTGATTGGCTAGTCTTAATTTTGGTGGGAGTTTTATTATTTTTTCAATTCATAAATTGTAATAATATTTGTACTTCTAGAAATTCTATATTCGAGCTTCTGGGTGAGATTGTGTAAGAATTTTTAGCATCAACATTTCGGATCATACTCCATGATCCATCATCAGAATGTTAGTGAGCAAGCTAAGAAATTGCCAAAGATTTCTTATTTCAAGAAATAACCACATGGAATTCTTGTTTCTACAATTCACCTCATGAAATGATCTCATATCAGATTTGAGATCTGAAATCAATAGCCATGGCCGCCTACCTGCCTTGCCAAAAAAAAAAAAAAAAAGAGTGCAAAAACACCAACAGGCCTCCCTTACATGCTCTCCATGGTCTGGATTGAGTCCTCTTGAGCTATATAGAACCAAATAGCTAAAACAGGGGGCAACACACCACTATTGCTATTTTAGCAAGTGGGTAATCAAGAATTTTGACAGTAAAATAATAGTTCTACTTACAAGCCCTCAATGAGCCCATGCTTATCCAATTTTGAAAGAAAATCTCTGCAAAAATAGTATGCATAGCCCTTGAAACCACAAAAAGATTCGGTAAGAACACCATCAAATTACACCTTAAGAAAAATGTAACCCTTGTCCCATTTGAGCATTCGCTTCTTTCAATTCCACTTGTGGTTTGCATCTTCAACAATAGTTTCGCAAAGAACTAGAATAAAAATCATTCTTTTTAGCATGCCTTTTACCTCTACTAAAATGGGAGCTTGGGAACAAGGTATTGACATGAAACAAAGCATACTAGTTACTAGTCAATGTCTCATGGTATATCAACAATTGCCAGAAAAGCAAGGATGATCATCGGAGCATTTGCATTTCTGTATGCTACACAGAGTCTGCAGGATAAGGAGACAGATGCACATTGCAGGGTACGCTAGAGGAATTGGCATTCATGCTACTTTGTGTGTGCTTGCAATAATAAATTGCCCATGATTTGTTTCCTTAGTAGGCGCCCGACTGTCTTTCTTGACAGTCTGCAGTAAAAGAGAAGAGGAATTGTTACTGTAGATTTGTTGTTGGAGACATCTTGCCAGTTACGGATCCCTAACTAAGTACAAAAGTTTAAAAATGTATTTTTGAGGAAAAAAATATTATAAGTTCATGAAGTCTAATATAGATATAACAAAACTTAAATTGGTTTTAAATTAAAATATAATTATATTAATTTCAATGAAGAAAATTAAACTTTATGAAAAATACTATAACTTGATGCTTTCAAATAAAATATATAAATTTTGATGTTGTCATTATTATTATTATTTTTTCTTTATGCATTTCATTAAATCTTTTTTTTAATTTTACATCTTATGTATTTAACAATGTAGTATCATTCTAAATTTAATCAAATTAATTAATAGTATTTTAAAAGTTGAGATTGATAATTGAATTAAAATAAATGGGATGATTAACTTGGAATGACTACTAATACATAGACAAACACAAACTATTAAATTAATGTCTTTATTTACAAATTTATTATCTTAATCTAATAATTATATTGATTTTTCAATTTTCATCGTGATTTTTGTGGAGCCAAGTCTAACCAATATCACAAACAAGATTTACCATATGATGTTCTATTAGATGATAAACAAATTTGATATCACACAATATGCTATTTTCTCCTTGTTCTTAATAGAGTATGTATCTTGAACCTTATCACATAATGGCAGTTTATATTTAATGCATGTGCTATGAAATAGTGATGATAAAATTAATTTAGACAAGTCCATAATATTTCATATCTAAGTACTCTAAGTAGAAATTGTATTATTCATATTCTAAGTACTCTTTTATTTTTAAATTATCAAATTCTTTAGCAATCTATAAAATTCCTTTTTTTTCCAAATCTTTTATGTTCTTTAATTTATCTTAGATGTTTAACTCTCATACTCTAAATAAGTTATCTCAAGAAGAAATTGCCTTTGGTTGACTAGACATTGCTCATAATGAACACTCTTGAGATATAATGCTACGCTAATATTTCTTAAACAATGCTAACAAGTGTAGTCATGGTCAAATGCATTATTTAAGTGTTTTTTATTAAACAATAGGCAGGGACTCAAGCTCTACCAGAGCTCTTGTTTGTTATATCCTTTGTCAGCTTTCTTTTTGTCTATAGTCAGGTTATTAATTTCATATAAAACTATCCTATAATATAAATCTCATGTCTTTAAGAGCATGTTTGTTTGCCAGAATATGAATAGGAAAATAGGAATAGGAAATGTATTCTCATACCCCAAATTGGAATAGGAAATAGGCTAACATATTCTAATTTTACCCCTAAAATGAACATATGTCCATTCCAAAAAATAGTTGTTATTGGAATGAGCCATTCCTATTCCCAATCTAATTGTTTTTTAAAAAAAATTTTTAAATGTTAAATAATTATTATTTTTGAAATTCAATTTTTAAAAAAATTAATTAATTTTATTATTATTATTATTATATCTATTTTAAAAAATACAAAACTTCACCTTATTCCTATTCCATTTTTGTACAACCAAACAAGAAAGTAACATATTCCTAATCAAATACTAGGTTAACCAAACAAGAATGGGATTGCTCTTTTCCATTCCCATTCCACATTTCCATTTCTATTTTAATTTTCTAATCTTATGCCGACAAACAAACGGGCCCTAAGTTATTAGTTGGTAAGCTAGTTATACGTGAGTATTTATGGATATTATCTTATCATTTTAGAATCATTTTCTAGACTATAAGAGTTCATTTTCTTTTGTTTTCATGTTTGAAAAATAAAGAGACATGATGTGTATCTAGCTAGAAAATTTAGTTTCACATCTATTTCTAATGTAAAGAATACACTATATAGAGATAAATGGT
Source organism: Cupressus sempervirens (assembly GCA_028749045.1). Lineage (NCBI taxonomy): Eukaryota > Viridiplantae > Streptophyta > Pinopsida > Cupressales > Cupressaceae > Cupressus > Cupressus sempervirens. The sequence goes on along the minus strand of CM053791.1, from coordinate 190,063,374 downwards.
GGAGAGAAAATAATTCTAGGAATAAGAAGAAGGATTGAAAATAAATGAGACATAATGGTGGAAGAAAGTCAAAAGAGTAGTGAAAGAAAAGATGAATGTATATAAGACATTAAGAAGCATGATATTTCTATATTCAATAACATGATAATTCTCAATGCCTAAGTCCAAATGAAATAAATTTTGATTGTTTTATGGTTGCTTCCTATTTTTCCTATATATTTTAGCTATCAAGCAATTTAGATTTTTTTGATGATATAATAAAGGAAATGCTTATGTGTGTGTGTATGTGTGTGTGTGTGTAGAGAGAGAGAGAGAGAGAGAGAGAGAGAGAGAGAGAGAGAGAGATTATTCCTATTTCTAAAGGCAAAGGGTCACAAGCTCAAAGCAGAGAAGAATAGTGATGAACAGAGGTACAAATTGAAAGGGAAAGTCAAGCAACTCAGGAACTAGAATGATGAAATGGACATGAAATTTCCCACGCAGGATTTCAAAAACAATATAAAAAATGGATGGTGAACATACAAAGAAAACACAAACATTAAAGGACCTAGATCTCCATGGGTTTTTGAAGCAGGTAGATGGGTCAAAAAAGCTCAAAAAAAAAAATCTAATAAATTTCAGCAACATTAGCAGTGGTATGGAAGAGACCAAAGGAACCCTAGCTATCATCAAGATCAAAATCAATAGTGAGGATGACAAAATCCTAGACAAAGATGGGGTTGGAGGTCTGCAAACATGATGGAGGTTTCTAATGATTGGTGGTAAAAAGGGTCATGTTAGAGTTAATGTTAAATAAATAATTATTGCAATGTTGTGGCAAACCTTGTTTGAGTTTCTAGCAACATAAGTTCATTTCAGGTGTGAGTCAAAGAGTTTTAGTTTGAATCAATATCTAATTGTAGATGTGTTTGAAATTTTTAGGTTTCCATAAGTTTTAGTTAACTGTCAAGTTTATGTGTGTGTTGTTAATAATGAAGTAGTTTTTTGTCAATCTAATTAGTAGTGTCATTTAGGAATGTTGATGGGTCAAGCTATCATATAAAATTTCATCTAGTATTAAATAAAATAAAGCTAGAAGTTCTTTCTTTTTTTGGTTTGTTTATGTTGTTCTATTTCTCCAATATGGTATTAGAGCCATCTTCGTGTTACATTGTATGTGTTAGAGAAGAAGAAGTCAAGGAGATGAGGCATGGTGAAGAACCATTAGATCTTGAAGGCAATGATGAATGCATTAAAGATGAATGTTTTATTCTATTTTGACTTTGAAAATAGGAAAGGATGTAGTAGAGTCTAGATAGACGCTCAATAGTTTGAGGTGCTAATGGATCAAAGAAACTATATCGCATTGGGGTTATGAGACACACTTGTGTGGATTGGTGTCCAATAGTTGAGGGATATTTGAAAATTTGGAAGCTTGGCATCATATCTTTATGAGGGTTATGAGGCATTTCATGTGGAGATGTTGTCTCCAATGGAGTTTCGAAGCTTGATAATAGTTGTATGACTATACTAGTAGTTGGAAGAAACTAGAGGAAGTCTTACTTCTCTATGACTTATTTGCAAAGTATAAATTCTGTTCGAAATATAGATGGAGTAGCTGAGAGGGGGGTGAATCAATTACCGCAAAAAAAATCCATAGCTCCCTTAGATGTCTTATAAAAACAACACAGAAAAATGTTGTAACTCGGTAGATGTATGTTTACTTATTAAGCATTCACAAAGATTTAACATGCATGCATAAAAGAAATGACATCAACACAAGAGACACCAGATTTAATGTGGAAACCCAATATGGGAAAAACCACCAAGTAACTAGCTACTAATTTTCACTCTTCTGAAATGAGCCCTGTTAGGAACCAACCCTATTAAAGGTTACAAAACACACTGTTAATGTTTCATTTAGTTGTCACATTAAGTGGGGGGTGTTGGAGTTAATGTTTCAATAGTAGTGAATAAATAAGTGTTTCTCATGTGGAAAACCTTGTTTGAGTTGCTAGCAACATAAGTTCACTTCAGGTGTGAGTCAAAGAGTTTTAGTTTGAATCAATATCTAATTGTAGATGTGTTTGAGTTAGGTGTCCATAAGTTTAAATTAGTTCTCAAATTTATGTGCATGTTGTCAATCTTGATGTAGTTTCTTATCAATTTAATTAGCATACATTTAAGAATGTTTATGGGTCAAGCTATTGTATAAAATTGTATCTACTATCCAATAAAATTAAGTAGAAAGAGCCAAGGTCAAATAGTACCTTATATCTATGAGCTTTCCCACAAAATGCCAACCAGAGATCCGTTCCTCTCAGACAGATAATATCAAGAAGATGGTAGAAAAGATCCAAGAATATCGAATAATCACAAAGTGGAAAGGAGGTACTATTGAAATGACTAAATTCAAGGATTAGTGGATCTAAAAATGGGGGATCGGATTCACCTTCAACAAACTACCAAATAATTTCTTCTTAAGCATTACGCTCTTGGAAACTAGGAGATATGATATCATTTGATACAGGAGTCAAAATATGGTAGGTTATGTTGTGCACATGGATAAATGGTGCCCAAATTTCCATTTGTGGGCCTTTGAATTTAGTAAAAAGACAATATGGATTAGATTCTATAAACTTCTCATGGAATACTACGCTAGAGAGGTGCTTAAATAAATAGCCAATGGACTGGGTGAAATCCAAGTAGTAGACAGAATCATAGAACATGAAAGTTGGAGAGATTACACTATATTTTGCATTAACATTCCCCTCGATCAACTCCCAAGAGTAATTGAATTCAAATTGGAATCTGATAAGTGGGTTATTTTTAGCTCATAAGAATTGAGAGAAATGCAATATCTCCATGCAGCTTTGTGCGAGTGTCTGTGTTTGTATCCTCTCGTGCACGTTGATTCTAGAGTTTCCCTCCAAGACAATGTATTACTAGATGATCGATTTGTGGCTAGAAGATTATAACACTCCATCGCAGGGTGGATTGCTTCAATGAAATCTTAAACAGCAGGTCACCAACCGGTTACCGACATGTTTATGGGCACATTTGTATGTCTAACTCTCTATTTAGTTATTGAGATGCCTCTTTGTCATCTTTATTACGCCAAAGGAGGAGCTCTGTATTTAATCCAACGGCTGACCATTGAATCAATCTCATGCGTCTATTTTTGGGCCACTTTACACGGTATGTTTTTGGATATTTCTAATAATCTGCTAACCATCAGATGAAGGTAGTGTCCTGTCATTGATCTAAGTAGAATAAGAAATCTTTATGTTTAGGGTCTTATGGTTGTTGTGGATCTACTTGTTCATCACATTCCTGCTCACAATCCTTCTCTTTTGCTTCACTTTTTTTGCATTTTTCGTCACAAATAAGGGAGCATGGCAGCTTGCAGATTAAATGGTTGCTTTATTGGATAGAATTGCGATCATATTTTCATACATTTCAAATGGTATTAAGGTAGACGAGGGCTGGTTCAAAATAATTATAATGAAATAGAATTTTATGATTGTTAGGGCTTAGAGTTCAAGTCCTAACTGTGGGTTCGACACTCCAGTGGGGCAATGTACGGTGCCATACTCCATTCAGTAGATACAAGATATGAAATTTACAAAAGCATTATTTGATTCAAAAGTTGGGGGAAATAGATTAAGTTCAGTTCAAATTGTTTTTCTTAGACTTCATGAGTTGAGAGAGCTATTCTGAGAGAGCTTTTCTCAAATAGTTGTTATCTTACATTATCTTTTTTATTATTTATTAATTAATTTAACCCCTTTTCTACAAAAATACTAGATCATTAGACCCAATCAAAAATCACAAATATCCAGTAGATGGTCGATCTCATTTCCCTTTACTTAAAATCACAATTCTAACGCTAATTAGACAGAAATTTCCAAAAATTGTATGTATATGTCTGAGTCTTCTTCAAGATGGAAGCTAATGGTGACTTGGGGAATCAACGAGCAGCAATGCTTGCGGATGATGTTCCAAGTGCCTTAAAATACTCATGATGACCCTGGCCATGACAATCAGTTGTCCAAAATATTCATGCTTAAAAGATATTAGATTCATAGTTAATTTTTATTTGCACATATCAATTGTATAAGATTTCAATTATATTCCAAGATTATTTTGGATTTGATGCTCATGGCTAACTAGCCGATGTATTTACCTTTATTGCTATTGAAGGATAATGGAAACTGAATTATAATGTTATTGAAGGATATCAAATGTGCACCATGGAACTTTAAGGGATTGGAAAATTCAAACAGAAAGTATGTAGTGCATTCCTACACTTCAAGAAGTCAAAGCAATTGGGTGCAATCTAGATATTGCACTCAAATGTATTTGAAATGATCATGCAACCACCTTTTCTACCATACCTTTTGCACTCAAATGTATTTGTGATTGGTTGGGGATTTTCATTGTGCAACAAAGCAATTTATAGATCTCCCTATCTTTTAATAACTAAGAACTTGGTCTCTTCCTTGTTTATGCTCCTAATGATGTCAATGAGATAACTGGCTTATGGAAATGGATTGGTGAGTTAAAGGACATACCTTTGATAGTTGTCAAGGACTTTGATAAGATTAAAAGGCCCCAAGAGAAGGGTAGAGAGATCAAATTTGAATGGAAAAATAATGAGAGGTTATCTTAAAGGTTATTGGATATAATTTTTTTATTTTTTATTTTGATTCATGATCATTTCAGTCACATGATTTATGATAGATTTTCAAACATTATGATGTATGATGTATGATGTATGATGTATGATGTATGATGTATGACAAAAAATGGTTATATGGTCAATCCAAAATTTTCAAATATTCAATATTACTAGTAATTGTACATTATTATGCAATGGGTATATGGAAGAGATGTGGAAGGTCAAAGATAAACAAAAAATATTGGACTAATTTTTGTATATATATGTGCATTACATGAGTTAAATATGTAGCCCATATAGGAAATGTTGTTTGTGTAAAAATAGTCCTAATAGAGAGGTGATATGGAGAGAAGGAGAGAGAGGGGAGTAGAAAGGGGAAAATATATAGGGGGTGATTAAGAGAGTGTGGAATGTGAATAGGTAATGGCACACCACATGGAACTATTTAGAGTCATTGATAAATCCGATCCTATCAATAATTATATAATACATTTGACTACAATAGAAGCAACCTTGACAAATCCTATCTTGTCAATACATGTATCTCATGGCGTCGATGCAACAAGATATTATGGGATCATATCCCATAGATTTGATTATAAATATAGAAAATAATGCAATACTCTAAATGAAAAAGGGCATGCTTTAAAATATGAAGATAATCCACATGTATATAAGGAAACAAAACCACGTGATCGTATCCAAAAAAACAACATAAATATAATGTCCCCACTTTAGCAATTGTCCAGTTGTGTGACTGTTAGCCTTTTATTTTGTTTTATTTTATTTATCCCACATTGCTTGTGAAAAGTGATCAACCCTATGAAGTAGGAATAAAAGGAGAGCTTGTGGCTATTGTTAGGTAGGTTGAATATGAGAAGAAATTTGATGTGAGAGTTACGGATCTCTTCTTGGCATTAGAGGATGTATATCCTCTCTTTTGACATTCTAGACATCATTCCCTTGGGGTTTGGCCTTTGAAATTCATTGCTATTAGCTTCATTAACAGGCAGCTTTGGTGCATTTCTAGCTATAGGCAAATTTGGTGTTTGCTCGTATCATTCCCACTCCTTATCTGATACTTATGCCATTATGAAGGGATGATTTTACATGTTATGATACTGGAGTAATTAGTGAGTAGAAAAGTTGTCTATGTATTTGATTTTATTAGTTTGAAACTAATATTATTTCAATAATAGTTCAAACTTTAGTTTGCATAAATTCCTTCTTGTTCATGTTATGTGGTTTCGAATTTATGCAAAGACATTAAAATCTCTATTAGCAGTTGGTTCAGTTTTTGGGCATTTCTAGGGTGCCCATTACAATGGTATCAGAGCTATATAAGTCCTACCATCCTATGGAGGTCTTATAGGGAATTTGGGATAGCTAGATAGAGGGAAAAGTGTTTGACAAAATGTCAAAACACTAGAAGCAGAAATGAAAAGGGGCTAAGAATTTGTGTTTGAGCATGTGACAAGGGCTTTATAATTTTCACAATACCAGATCAAGACAAAATAGGAGTTTAGATTTGTAGAGCGAATAGGCTAGTTCATCCGTATAGAGGGACATACAATCTAGTCATACACACACAAAGGATATATTCTTTGAACAAGATAACAGTATAGGTGAACAAGATGATAGGAATACAAGATTAGGTGGAGGCAGGAATATTGATCCATATCAGGAGGATGTAATGTTTAGACTATTATCAGGTACACTAGAGTAGGGGCAGCATATGCAACAGGAGCAGAATAGGTGAATGGATATGATGTTGCATCTTATTGCTAGACATATAGGTATCGATATTAATCCAGGTGATGTCAACAATGGGGGAAATGACAACAATAGCGGCAATAATAATGGAGGTCGAGGCAACAACAATGATCCTGAGAATAACATTAAGGGTAATAATGGACATGGCAACAATCGAAATGAGGCTGATAACTTTAAACATGTTGCAAGCCCAACTCGAACAGCGAGCTCAAGACCTCTTCTACCCACCTTCCCACCCAAAGATCCAGTTCAACCAATTAATTAACTACAGATTACCGAGTTATAGGATTAGTTCAAGAGGGATTAGGAGGCTAGTGGACTAGAGTTTTAGGTAGATATTTCCCTTAGAGATTATATGCACTTGACGATGAGATGCATGCCTAGATCAAATGGGAGAAATCAAAACATTGAGCTGAGAAAGAAAGTTGGGATACTTTCTTTACCTTATTATGATGCTTTAGGGAAGATGACCACACGATCTTGGGTGTAGAAGGTAGATACATACTTGCAGCTAAATTCTATACCTAAGGAGGAGGCTATAAAGTATGTGGCTATTCACTTGGATGGACCGACGCATGAGTGGTGGCATCATGGCATGGTAACCTTGGGGCATAATCAAATCACATCTTACAAGGAGTTCACTGAGAAGCTCATAGAGAGATTTGATACCAAGGATCTCGAGTTACAGTTTAAGGAGTTGGCACAACTCAAGCAGTGGGAATTAGTTGAGATGTATATCAGTGAATTTTAGAGGTTAGTATGTTGGTCACAGATATTTTGGAGAGGAGCTTAGTAGTGTTGTTTATGGATGAACTCTTAGATCCCTTTAGGGGTTGGGTCAAGGGGCATGACCCAGCTACATTATAGGAGGCTACTAAGAAGGCTCATGAGTTAGGACCTTCTTCTTTTAGGAGCAAATTTCAGCATAGGGATTAATATATGAAAAAGGACAAGGAGAAGGACAAAAAAATCTTTTCACAAGGATGCTCAGCCAAAAAGGGATAATAAGTTGGATAATGACACCCTAAATGAGTTGAGAAAAAAGAATCTATGTTTTCATTGCATAGAGCCTTGGAATTTATCTCATAAGTGTCCTCTAAAGGCTAAGGCAAATCAAATGGAATATTTATTAGCAGAGGAGTCACAATCACAGAAGGAGGATCGGTACTCTAATTCAAATGAGGATACCACTACAAAGGAGAGTAGATTTCTAAGGATGAGAAGTAATTGGGATGATTAATGAGCACTCAGAAGGCAATCACATTTAAGGTTAGGGTACTATCCAGGGGCAGAAAGTGATTTCACTCATTGACGTTGGGGCTACACATAATTTCATAGATGCACAATTGGTAACCAAGAGAGGTTTATAGACTGAGGAGCACGTCGGGTTTAGAGTCATGGTAGCTAATGGTGACAAATTATCATGGACTCGAATGATATCTAATCTTCACATCAGGTTTGGAGATGGCTATGAGTTGGAGGATGAGTTCTATTTAGTAGACATGAGAGACTATGATGGCATCCTCAACATGACATGGATGGCCTCGCTAGTCAAGTTCACACTCAACCTAGCAAAATTGGAGATGAGGTTTCAACATGAGGGGAGAACTATTGTACTTAGGGGACTTTCAAATGGGAGTTGTAGAGTGGTCTCCTTGAGGAGAAAACAAAAACTTTTTCAGCATAATGACATACAGTGGGTAGCAGAATGTTTCACTATGCCAACTTCACGGAAGCCATAGGTGAAGAGTCATCCACCAGATATCCAAGAGATACTTGATAGGCACACTAAGGTATTTGGTGAGATTTCACATGTGGTTCCTCCTAACAGGAGCATAGAGCATGTTATTGAGCTTGAGGAGGGAGCCAAACTAGTTATGATTACTCCCTATCGTCATCCTAAGAAACACAAGAATGAGATAGAGAATGCAATTAAGGAGCTGTTTGAGATGGGGCATATCAGGCCTAGTAAGAGCCCCTTTGCTTTAGCAGTAGTATTGGTAAAGAAGAAGGATGAGATGATGCACATGTGCATCAATCACGAGGCATTAAATAAGAAGAACATTAAGAATAAATATCTCATCTTGTAGATAGATGAGCTGATTGATGAGCTGCATGGTGCATTCTTATTTACAAAGATTGATTTTACAGTCAGGGTATCATGAAATCAAGATGAGGGTGGAGGACATTGAGAAGACAACCTTTTAGTGTCACTATGGCCACTTCAAGTTTTTGGTTATGCCATTTGGGCTAACCATTGCCCCTGCTAAATTCCAGAGTTGCATGAATCAGGTATTGAAGGGGCGGCTTAGGAGATTTGTCCTTATTTTCTTTGATGACATTTTAGTCTTCAGTAAGACTTTGGAGGAGCATTTACAACATCTTGAGATTTTGTTTTCCATTTTGAAGAATGAGTCACTACATGCCAAGGAATATAAGTGTGAGTTTGGGTTGACTGAGCTACTATACCTTGGGCATATCACCAGCATAAATGGAGTTTGGGTAGATCCTAAAAAGATTAGAGCTATTGTTGATTGGCCTACTCCTATGAACCTTACACAACTTAAAGGGTTCTTTGGTCTCTGTAGGTTTTATAGGAGATTTGTTAAGTGTTTTTCATAGATTGTTGCACCCTTGACAAACCTTAACAAGAAAGGGACCTTCACATGGACAAGGGCAGCTCAGAGAAGCTTTGATCATTTCAATAAGGTGATGTCATCATGTCCAGTACTAGCTCTACTGGACTTTGCAAATCTATTTGAGCTTCATTGTGATGCATCAAGAGATGGGATTGGGACAGTCTTGATGTAAGAGAAGCATCTCATTGTTTTTTAGAGCAAGAAGCTCCATGGAGTGGAGAGGAGCTATTCCATCTATGATCAGGAGATGTTGGCTATTATGCATGTATTGGCCAAGTTTCGACCTTACCTAGTTAGGGGGAAGTTTTTTATCAAGATTGATCACAACAACATCAAATACTTCATGAGCCAACATGATTTAAATGATAGACAATAGAACTGGATTATGAAGCTATAGGCTTATGACTTTGACATTGAGTTTGTCAAAGGGAAGAAGAATGTGGTGGTAGATGCTTTATCTAGGAGACTTCATATTTGTGCTATAGCTTAGATTATAGGAGATTGGAGAAATAAGATTATAGTAGTGTATGTGAGGGACACTTGGGCTTTTGGAGTTATTGCAAGCACCATACAGGATGATCATTATGTGGTGATGGATGGATTGATCAAGTTCCAGGGTAGGATATATTTGATTTCTTCATCATAGTTTAGGGAGGTAATAGTGAAAGCATTTCCAATGCACCTACAGCTGGACATCTAGGGGTCTTTAAGACCTATAGGGAGATCTATGAGTAGATTCACATGGAAAGGGCTCAAGGATGATGTTCAAAAGCATGTCAAGGAGTGTGCAATTTGTCAGCAAAATAAAGGAGAGCACACATATCCTACAGGGTTGTCACAACCTTTTCCCATTCTGGATAGGAAATGGGAAAGTATTTCTATGGACTTCATCACTAGGTTACCACAAGTATAGTGGAGAGATTGCATCTATGTGGTAGTTGACCAACTGACAAAGTTTGCTCACTTCTTTGCTATTCCATCCACCTACACAATAGCATAGGTAGCCAATCTTTTCTTCAAGGAGATATTCAGGTTACATGGGCTACCTAGTTTTATTGTCAGTGACCACATTAGTAAATTTATGAGTGTTTTTTTGTAGGAACTATTTAGATTGTGTTACATAGATCTTACACCTAGCACTAGTTATCATCCATAGATAGATGGGCAAACAAAGATTGTGAATAAATGGGTGGAAGGATATCTAAAGAATTATGTGACTGCACAATAGAGAGCTTGTGTCAAATGGCTACATATGGGAGAGTACTGTTATAACACCACTTATCATATGTCCATCAAGAAGACTCCATTCATGGCACTATATGGTTATGAAGCACCTAGCTTCATGGATCTAGTTTTGGGGAATAGTAGAGTGCCCAAAGCCAAAGACTTCTTGTAGGATAGTCAAGATATTTTGAGGGTGCTCAAGGAGAATATACAATAGGCCCAAAATTAGTAGAAATTGTATGTTGATTAGCAGTAGATAGAACATAGTTTTGAGGTTGAGGATATGGTTTACTTGAGGCTACAACCATACAGATAGTCATCACTCAAGAAGAGTAGAGTAGAGAAGTTGAAGCCTAGGTTTTATGGTCCCTATAGAGTGATTTGTAGGGTGAGCGAGGTTGCCTACGAGATTGAGCTTCCAGAGGGCAATCAGGTGCATAATGTGTTTCATGTGTTGAGGCTTAAGAAAGTCATCGGTTAGAGAGTTGTGCCTTCTGTAGATTTTCCACCATTAGATGAGGAGGGGGAGCTCATATTGATTCTTGAGGCTATTCTAGATACTAGGGAGAGGACTCTATGAAATAGGGTGATTAAAGAATATTGAGTCTGATGGAGAGACCTGCCGGAGGAAGATGCTACTTGGGAGAGTGAGCAAGTGTTACAACAAACATGACTGAGATTGCTTGAGGACAAGCAATTTCGAGGGTGGCAGACTATAATGTCCCCACTTTAATAGTTGTCCAGTTGTGTGACCATTAGCCTTTTATTTTATGTTATTTATCCCAGATTGATTGTGAAAAGTGGTCAACCATATGAAGTAGCTAGGAATAAAAGGAGAGCTTGTGGCTATTGTTAGGCAGGTTGAATATGAGAAGAAATTGGATGTGAGAGTTACGGATCTGTTCTTGGCATTAAAGGACATCTACCCTCTCTCGTTGGCCTTTGGAATTCATTGCTATTAGCTTCATTAACAAGTAGCTTGGGCACATTTCCAGCCATAGGTAGATTGGGTGTTTTCTCATATCATTCTCACTCCTTGTCTGATACCTACGCCATTGTGAAGGGATGATTTTACATGTTATAATGTTGGAGTAATTAGTGAGTAGTAAAGTTTGCTATTTGATTTTATTAGTTTGAAACTAATATTATTTCAACAGTAGTTCAATCTTCAGTTTGCATAAATTCCTTCTTGTTCATGTTATGTGGTTTTGAATCTATGCAAAGACATTAAAATATCTATCAACAATTGGTTCAATTTTTGGGCATTTCCAAGGTGCCCATTACAAAAACATGCAATTGGTTACTATGATACATTCCAACACAAAATGAGTTTTCAACATAGTGCATGCAATGAACTCATGCACACCCACTTAAAATATTACTTTTCCTAAAAGAATGATTCATGATAGTATATAAATTGAAGTAAGAGTGATGGAGTTGAATCATAATTTCTTGATATGGAGATGAAAGAGAGAGATAGCCTAGAAAGAAATATGAAGATGTAGAGATATAAAGGTACAAGAAGGGATTCATCAGGGCAGAATAGTTGTTAGAGAACATGAGATGTGTCTAGATGGACAAACAATACGTGTATGCACATGTGTATGTATGTATATGCATGTGTGTGTAGAGGTAGAAAGTGAGATAGACTGAGAGGTGGGAAGGGGGATATATATTGGAATAGATAAGGACAATGAGATAACAATATAGAGATAGAGGGAGATATCAAGAGGAAATATAAATGTGTAGAGATTTAAAGAAATTGAAAGAAGGTGATTGAGTGAGATGTATGGATAGAGAGGCGGAGACATGTCTAGAAATGGAGGGGGAAGAGGAAAGGAAAAGATAGAGATAAATATCTAGAGGATGGGAGGAGAGAGAGAGAGAGAGAGAGAGAGAGAGAGAGAGAGAGAGAGAGAGAGAGAGAGAGAGAGAGAGAGAGAGAGAGAGAGTAAAATGACTTTTGATAACTCTATAGCATACCTATTCTTTAAATCTCATGACCACACCCATTGGTCACAAATGCAATAACAAGTTTTAATTATTCATAATATATCTTATACACATCATGTGCATAGCATCATATACTATATCGTAGGGTAATATGAAAAAATCATATATACTTCCCACATGTTATAAATGATAGAAGATTTAATATAGAAACGATAGATAAACTGAACTAAAAGAAATGGAAGAAATTGCTAAATTAAGAGGAGGATCACTTCATTATTTTACATTACTATCGAGCTTCATCCACAATCAAAATCATCACAAATGAATTTGCCACACCAAGCACACAACACATGATGAGAACCAAGTAGAAGATTTGATAAATGGTAATATCTTATTCATGTTCAATGAAAATTGTATCTAGATAGAAGATGCTTGAATTATGTCAATAGATTAGAAATGTTCCTAGAAGCTCCCTCCCGAACTCCTTAGTTATTTTTTGTGTTAGTGATTGCTAGCGGTTAATGTTCTAAGAACCTATTTAAACCCCTTCCTCTTCTTGCTTGTTCCCATACCACACTTTCTTATCTGTCTCTACTTTGTATTTTCCAAATCTGTGCTTCCCTTCTGCATAAAATGGCTCTTTTAGGGATGTTGAAGTTTGTGATGATTTTATTGCTACAGGGGATGCCACAACTTGACCCCTTTCTCAATGGATGAAGTTGTCTACTCTAGTGGAAGAAGAGCCCTTTGTACCAAAATACAACAAGAAGTGACATTCCCAACCTGGTGAATGAAGCGATCAAATCTAGAGCATCTAAATCATTAGCCTAAGAAGTAATTAGAAAATTTAATAATACAAATAAAGCCCATCGTCAATAGTTATAATTGACTTTTTCTCTATATCTCAGTAACCACACATACTCTATGTTCCTCTCTTCTTATCTAAGTCTGACATATGCATGTGCCCACACACACACAATGTGATTTCCTCTCACTATCTATCATTGTCTCTCCCCTTTCTCTTATAAGAAATTTTATAAATATGACTTAAAAAAATTTCCTCTCCCTATCTATCATTATCTCTTCCCCTCCTCTCTTTTCTAAGGATTTTTATAAAAATGATTTTGAAATTTATTCTAACTATTATGAGAATGAATAAATAATTAATTTTTCTATTATATTTTATATGAGTTAGTGAGAAAGAGCAAGAGAGGTGGGAGGTGGGGTGTTAACAAGATAGGATACAAAATAAAATCTTCAATTGATCACATATCTTGCATATGTATATACAAAAAATAGGCCACAATTTTCCCTATTATCCTCCCATAAATAGAGTACAAAATAAAATTTCTAATTGACAACATATCTTAAGTATGTATACAATAAAATAGGCCACACTTTTCCCTAATTGACACCCCACACCTATTCTACGTACCCATTGCACACTAATTGCTAGTATAATTTCTTTGAAAACCAAATCGCATCCCCTTGTCCGCGTCCGCATTTTCTCGACGTCTACAACATTTGACAAAGCTCCTCTCTGATTGAGTAGGCCCCACATTCACCACCTCAAAAGCCCTATGCCCTCGTCGAATACCCAACTCCACGGAAAGATTGTATCAATTTGTGAACGATATCTTTATGTCCCATATTTCCATCCTTTAGTATTTGTAATTTTAAATATTTTAGGTGTAATTTTAAATATTTTTTATTAATTTGAAAAAAATGTAGATTTTGTATTTAATTATTCTTAACATATATTTAAAGTTATATTAGTCTATTTAAAATAAACATGTAAAAACTTAAAACTAGCAATTGTATCTTTGTGTAAAATTATTTATAGGAAGATTTTTTTATAAAAAATTATTAAGTTTAATTTATAAGATAATAAAAATTATTTTTAAAAATAATATTAAGTAATTATAAATTAGTTCTATATTATAATTACATATTTTTAGAATTAAAATTATTTATTGTCTTTTTCTAATTATATTATGATATTCAATCATTCTAAATTACGATCTCAGCATAAGTGGAAACGTGTTACAACTTGTATCCTTTCTATTCTTTCACTTCTACCATTTTCCACAAGTGGAGATGAATGAAGTCTTAAGTCTTTCATTTATCATTACTCGACCACCATAGCACAGATGCTACACTTAGTGGGAATAATAAGTCAAGTCATTGTGTCCTATCGCAAGGGAAAATTTCATATAGCAAGGGAAACTTTTCAAATTTGAAAAAATTCTATAATATACTATTAGTACTTAGTCAAATTCATTTAGTACTCATGGGATCTAGATGCCATTCATATAAGTGATAAAAATGATTTCAATTGAATCAACAGGTACTTGGTCTTTGAGTGAGAATCATTACATTTTGGCATGGAGCTTCACATCCAGCCACAACAGAACTAAAGATATAGACATTGTGCATCTCCCTTTCTTCAAATTCAAAATTTCCAAGTTCTACCAATCTAAAAATTTCATATTAATTACTACAGTGTGTTCAATGGATTTTATCTTAGGAGTCATTCTTAGCACATTTTATTGGTTGAAAAAGATGGACTGCATAGAATTTTATGAAAAATGGGAGCTATAATATTGGTCCTAGAGATTCAACTATCGAAAGCTCAACCTTGCTACAAAGGTGAAATAAGAATAAATTTGATACTTAAATAGAATAAAAAACAAATTAAAACATCTTTCTATCAGATATTTAATTATGTACATGAGACTTTACAATTCATGAATAGTCAATGTTCTGTATCTGGATTTGACAATTGCATTTCTTATGTATGATTAGTTATACAAACTATGTTGGTCTTGATCTCAATTGTAGAGCTTCACGGATGAGAATCTTCTTGGCTATGGAGGCTTTGGGCCGGTATACAGGGGTACTCTGCCTTCCGGCGAAGAAATCGCCGTGAAGTGCATCACAAAAGATTTCACAGAAGGAATGAAGGAATTCATGGGAGAAATATCGAGCCTTGGGCGGCTGAAGCATTGGAATTTGGTGCCTCTGAGGGGCTGGAGAAGGAAAAATGAGCACCTCTTCATTGTCTATACCTACATGTCCAATGGAAGTCTTGAAAGAAATTTGTTCAGTCCATAATCGAATCTAACATGGGCTCACAGATACAAAATCCTCAAAGATGTAGCCACCAGACTGTTGTATTTACATGAATAGTGGGAAAAATGTATGGTGCACAAGGATATTAAATCCAGAAATATATTATTGGACTATGATTTAAACAGTCGTGTGGGGGATTTTGGTTTGGCAAGATTATATGATCACAGTGAAAAGCCCCAAACAACTCATGTGGTGGGCACACTTGGGTACATTGCACCAGAGCTTATACATTCTTGAAAGGCTTCTCCTTCGACGGATGTCTTTAGCTTTGGGACTCTTTTGCTGGAGGTCACCTGTGGAAGGAATCCTGTAAATGCCCAAGGTTTGATTTTGGTTCAGTGGGTTTGGAATTTGTATGCAAATGGGAGATTACTGGATGCTATTGATGAAAAGCTTGGCGAGGAGTATGAGAAGGTTGAGGCTGAGAAAGTGCTTGTATTGGGTCTTGTCTATTCAAACCCTCATCCAAATGAGAGACCATGCATGAAACAGGTGTTGCAGATTCTTTGCGGTGAGGGTGCTTTGCATTTGGATCCTCTTCAGCCCTCTACTTATAAATAAGTATTCTTACATTGACATTGCACACTTGAATTTGTCTGCTGGTAATTTTCTAGATTTTTCTAAATGATGCTGGTGGGAGCGTTCCATTCAACTATTTTGCATTCATCAACAACAAGAATACTATTAATGGCGGCGTTGTGAAGGCATTTTCTGTCAAAAATGGAGAGTTTCTTGTGAAAGTTGTATACATAAGAGGATTTGTATGTTGCATCCAGCATATATTGACAAGGGAATATTTCGACGCCCATCAATCTCAAGATTGGGAATAAATAAGGGTCAGGATCGACTACAACAACAACTCCAAGCACTTGGAGATTAGTATCACAACAATTGGATAGGCGGCCCCTCAAAAAAAAATGAATCTGGATAATATCATTGAAGATATCTCCCTTCTCGTCTTGACAACCCATCATTTTGGAGTCATGGCTTTATGTTTATATTGCTTCTCTTGTTTTATAACCATTTTTCATCTTTTATGCTTAGGATTGCTGTTATTGTTGCATGTTATATCCTTTGTCAGCATTCTTTTGGTCTATAATCAGATTATCAATTCAATTATATAAGATGGTTATTTACCTTTTTTTAATTTTTAATTAGATATTTAATATAAATTGAATTAAAAATAAACTAAACATTGTTAATTTTAAATTAACTTTTCAGCATGTACAAGTAACATATTCCTTTGCTTGTCTTGACAACCCATCATTTAGGGGCAATGGTTTTATGATTCTATGACTTCTCTTATTTAATAACGACTTTTCATCTTTTATGTTCAGAGTTACTCTTAATGCTTGTTATAACCTTTGTTGACATTCTTTAATTTTGGTCTATAATCATGTTATCAATCCAATAAACCTATCTTATAATTGAATTATCATGTACTATTTTGTGATTTTTATTAGCTCATCACATAAGCTTATAACAATTAAGATTGAAGTTCTCAAGTTTGCCATATTTTTCGAGAAGGAAATAGGAAAGCTGATTGGCTTGCCAATAAAGGAGCTAATGGAGTATCGATTTTAGTTTATAATAATCAGTATTTCCTTTTGGTTAAATTTTATATTGGTCTTATATATTAGGCTTATCCTTGATCATATGTAAGTTAGATACATTGGTTAATTGAGGGGTTGTCGAGATCATTTTACGATTTACAGTTTGATCATGGGTATTGTCATCAAAGGGTTTCTATAGTTTTTTCTCTCAATTCTGTACATATTTTACTCTACAGTAGCCCTCTAGACTTAGTATTTTTAGGGGAGTGGATCTTTATTTCGTTGTAGCCTTAGGTTTATTATTGTTGTTGATATTACAATGGTGATTAGATTCTTAGCTGTGCTATTTTGAGGTATCTAATTGTACTATCATATGATGGAGGTTATGCATGTTTATGATCTTGTTCATAGTATGGTATGTTCCATGTAGGGATTGAGATATTTGCATTCCCTTTCTTTTTGTTTCCATGATGTCTCTGGCTAAATTTGTGGTCTTTTTATTATGGGATATTTTGATTATTTGGCTTAGTTTCAGGTTTCATGATTTAAGCCTTAGAGTAGTTGAGGCAATTTATTATTGGCCTCCTCATGTCATTTAATGAATGTGCATGGGATGTATTTTATTGTTGTTTTTATTTAATAAGATGGATTCTTTATTAATAAAGACATGAAATAGACCAGCTTTGAACCTTTAGGATATTCTTTTTATGATTCTAATTAAAACATGTTCTAATAATGTTGGTGTTTTAAGCTCAATAGGAGGAATGAGTGATCAAGGTAGGTATATGATAGTTTTATTTGGCTTCGACATTGGCTCTTATGGATTGTGACATTGGTGATATATTTGTAATCAAATCTTATACAATCATCGATGATATGCCCTTATATTGCTATAATTTTTTATTTAAATGGGGTATGCCCCTTTTAATTGTAATAATACAAGACGTTTTTCCTAGGCAAGACTTGAGGTTTTCTTCTCCGTTCTTTCCTACCAATGCCCATTTGAATGGAGTGAAGCTATTGTATCTAAATTATTGATTTAATAAAATTAATCAAGGCCTTGGCCATCTATCGACATTTTTAAAAAAATAATTAAGATTGAAGATCATTCTAATGGTTGGTATTGTGGACTATAAAAGTTTATTTCCTTCCATTTTTACTTTTGAAGAGCAAAGAGACGTAAAGAGAGGAAGGATATACAAGAGTAAAGAAGTTAGCTTTGCATTTATTTTCAATGTAAAGAATCAACCATAGAGGCACCTGGTAAAGAAAGAAAATATAATTATTAGAGTAATTAAAAAGATGGGACGTAAATGAGACATATTATTGGAAGAAAGTCATAAAGTTAGTGAAAGAAAAGAGGCTAATTGTGGAGATGAGCAAAGTGGTTAGAAATGAGAGCTGAATTTTTTTTTGTGAAAAAGAATATAAGGCACCTCATGAGGTAGGATGTGTTGAGACACTTTTTTGTATGGAATTGGTCTATTTGCATACTTTGATATTGTATAAATATATTAGTGCATTAGGTGGTCACTACTACATTTGGGGTCATTTTTCAATAGTAATTTCTACAACAGAGACATTATAATGTCTATTTTATTTTATTTTTGAATTGTTTCCGATGCCATTGGTATTCTAACATTGTTGTAAGTATTCCGATGATGTTGTCAGTTTTGCGATGTTGTTGACAATATAAGAAGAAGAATAAAGGTAAATTACCATGAAATGATTTAAGCTCTCCACATACTCAAATTGCAAAACCAAAATACTCCAACCCATGAAGTGATCATCATAGGGTAACACATGAATCAATGATCTTATAGGTATGTAGATCTAATTATTTAAAATTTCCATTTGGGGTTATTATTATTTCATTTGTAAAATTGACACACACACACACACACACACACACCCACACCCACATATTGTTTTTTAGTTTTACAGTTGAATTGTACCTAGAGGGTTGTATTTGCACATGAATCAAAGTGTTGAATCATGGGTTGAATTAGAGGATAAAAAGAAAGTAGCTATGGATTTTCAATGTTTTTGTTCAATAAATATGCAATTTTTATCTGTCACCTAGAAAAGGCATACGCAGGTCACAATGTCGGTAAGAAGTATGTACAAAGTTGGGTGTGTTGACAATGGTTAAAAATATTTGTTATTATTTTTGTATTGCCATTTTTTCCAGTGTTGTAGAAGAATCATTGAAACATTTTATTAATGTTGTCTATTCTTTTTACCCAATATCCCAAACCATAATCTATTAGTCCAAGCTTTTGTTGAGTTGGGGTAATGGAAGGGAAACTAAAAGTCTTCAAATTTTGATTAATCATGTTATAACTTATGCCCCAACCTAGTTTTTCAATTCATTCATTCATTTAGGATTCATGAGTAAATATATATTTTCTCTCTTGTTGTGCCCTTGTGATCTATGTCTCTTCAGTGATCCCTTTTAGTGGAGAAGGGAGGAAGGGAAAAAGGAAAAATGCAAGGTCTTGTATACATAGTGTAGTAGAAGTGGCTTACATACAAACACATTAGTGGCTAGTAGGAGAAGTGAGAGGCTAGATGATAGACAATAATTTCATAGGAAGGGTCATTGCTGAAGTGGACCTCAACAAGTATGAACCTTGGGACCTCCCTACTACATTCAACTCCCTCCTTTATTTTTCATTGTGTGTATAATCTTACACACCCATTCGATCTTGAATGATGATATGTGCATACTGAATGTTGAGTGTTTGTACTGAGTACTCCAAAGTCATCCAAATTTCATACCTTCATCTTTACACAATATCTTTCTTGTCTCTTTTGACTCACATGCTCATTTTATTTCATATGTTATCCTAATGGTATCAATTCTCATCACTTTTGATCCTTGACACCCTATTCACAAGTATGTAGTATAAATTATCCCTTAACCATAATAAAGAAGAAGTGTACAACTCTTAGGTTTTAAGGTTTTGCAAGTTTCAATAAGTACATGGTTATTGATGTTTCCAAATTAATGATTTCAAAAATCTTAAATAGTTGCAACATATCTTTAAAATTTTCAGAAGTTAATAGATTCACAAGGCTACAAAAATGTTGACAAGGTTCACATTGTCAAAGGATTCATAGTTTTTTAAACTATGACGATTCAATGTGAAAGAAATAGAAACAAAAAAGAAATTGGTTGAGTTGAAAAATCACATGGCTCGTGCATTTGCAAACCATACAAAAGTGCAACATATTTGATGCAAGAGCATCCTCGGTGTAAGAACAATCTTGCATCACCAAAAAATATTTTCTTTTGTCTTTTCTATTTTAATAAGGACTAGTAGATAGGGTAATTACTATTTATGGGAACTTTCTATTTTTAGTAAGTTTTTCATAATAGCTCAGAATGTCCTCATTTTCTATAGGAAGGTTCATTTTAGAGTTATAAGACTACCATAAAAATCTTATTGCTCTAGCTTAAGTATCAGAGAAGTTATTGTGGATTTTCAATAGAAAATTTTGCAGAAAAATCTTCAGGCTCACCGTTGGAAACCTTAGAGTGCCCAAATGAGGCTAAAAAACTTGATGGAATGGCACTTGTGCGGTTCTAAGCTTGTAGACCAAGAGCTAACATTTTTGAAAAGTGGTTATTATAGCCAATCGGAGCAACAGTTCGAGAGTTATGGCCTTCTAAAGTTGGGCTACCAAAAATATCTAAACTAATTGTCAAAGATGTATTTGGCCGACTCTATATTTTTTTTACGATCTCTCGGCCCCAGGTATTAAGTTTCAATGTCTAGAACCTTCCCGGGTGGCATAAAATTGCCTATTTAAGAAACGAACATTGTCTAGGACAGCTCTGGGTGATAGTTCATAGCTTGTCTCACAAATTATTGTAATGAAGGTGCCCATGTGGGTTAGCATATTGTACTTGTGAATTCTGTAATTCTACATTTGTGGCACAAATAAGAAGTCCATATTTTGTTCTTGCATTTGCTATTTTTTCTTTGTTTCTATTATGTGGTTATGGTATTAAGGGGAGCACCCATCATCAAGTGGCATCAGAGCTAGAGTTCTTGAGTGCATGGATAGATCACCGACTTTGAGGCAATTCACACCAAGACCATGGTTTGGGCTGAGACAGTAAATAGATCACTGATTGTGAGGCAGTTTGCACTAGCGTTTCAGCAAAAGCACCAAAATGCCTCGACGAAGAGAGCATGAAAAAATAGTTGTAGGTGTTACACTTGAGGGTTTCTGAGCCCTCCAAAGACAAATGCAAGCATTTGAAGATCAAATGTGCAGAGGAATAAATCTTCCCATAAGAGATGAAAGCGAGGATGAGGACGAAGTAGAAGAAAATTCCAAAGTAGAGGAAGTTCTAAACCCAATGGAAGAAAATCTTTTTAGGGTCATCTCTAAGATTGGAAAAAGACCTAAGTTTAAAGTTCCTACATTTTTGAGAAATCTTAACCTAGAGGAGTTGATCGATTAGATCAACGAACTAGAGGAGTACTTTGAGTATAAAGATATTGAGGATTATGACAAGGTCAAGTTTGCTAAGGCGAAACTGAAGGGACATGCGAAGATCTGGTGGTAGGAGGTTCAATCAGAGCGAAAGAGAAAGGAAATTTTAATTCATAATACCATGTCATGAATTTATTAGTTCTTGTAAAGGCAAACACTTATACATTTATTTTTTTATTAATTTAATCAATCATTTGAAAGAATTTTTTATTAAAGGATAAAATTTATAATTAATAATTATTTTATATTTTAATGTAAAAATATAATTTTCCTTTATTTCATTTTCAAGATTATACATTTCAGAACTTTAGATAATTAGATAATCTAATTTTTGAAAGCATTAAAATGTTCACAACTGTGCTGTATGTAGCTATTAAAGATACAGACACATGAAAAATAGTCAGGACCTCATCTTCTTCACAAAATATATGTCATGTCTCATGATCATAATCATTGCAAATTTTCCATATACAATAGAACCTTTGACAAGGGATTTACCACTGTGTTTTTTTGCAGGGTTTTAGGGACGAGAATCTTCTAAGCTATCGGAGTTTTGGCCAGGTATACCATGGAACTCTGCCTTTCGACAAAGAAATCACTATTAAATGCATCACAAAAGATTTGGCACAAGGAATGAAGGAATTCATCACAGAAATATCGAGCCTTGGGTGGTTGCAACAGCAGAATTTAGTGCCTCTGAGGGGCTGGAGCAAAAAAGATGAGCACCTCTTCATCGTCTATGACTTCATGTCCAATGGCAGTCTTGAAACAAATCTCTTGACTCCAAAATTAAATCTTTCATGGGCACGGAGATACAAAATCATCATGGATGTGGCTGTCAAATTGTTGTATTCACACAAGAAGTGGGAAAAATGTGTGGTGCACAGGGACATCAAATCCAACAATGTATTATTGGACTGTGATCTAAAGAGTCATGTGGGGGATTCTAGCTTAGTGAGATTATAAGATCACAGTGAAAAGCCTCAAACAATTCATGTGGTGGGCACTATGGGGTACATTACATCAGAGCTTGTACATTCAGAAAAGGCTTCTCCTTCAATAGATGTGTTTAGCTTTGGGGCTCTTCTACTTGACGTTGCCTACAGAAGGAAACCTGTAGATGTCCAAGGTGTGATTTTGGTTTAGTGGGTTTGGGATTTGTATGCATATGGAAAGTTACTGGATGATGTTGATCAAAGGCTTGTGGAAGATTATAAGAAGGGTGAGGCTAAGAAAGTGCTTGTATTGGGACTCGTGTGTTCAAATCCTGAACCGCAGGAGAGGCCAAGCATGAAACGGGTATTGCAAATTCTTTGTGGTGAGACTGATTTACCTATGGATCATCTTATAAATGAGCATTCTTACACTAACATTGCATACTTGAATCCATCTATTGTTACTTTTCTAGATCTCTCTAAATGATGTAGATGGAGGTGGGGTTTTTAACTCAACTGTTTTGCATTTGCCAACAACATAAATATTTTCAAGGGTTGTGTTGCAAATTTGTACTTTCTATCTAAAATTTAATTTTCAAAGTAAAATTTGTATGGAGAATAGGATTTCTATGTACCATCTAGCATCTACTATATTTATAGTTAATCTTTATTAGCTAGGGGATATTTTGGTGCCCGTCAATCTATAGATTAGGCATTACATATAAGGGCTTGGGTAAATTACTACAACGACTCCAAGCACCTAAAGATAAGTATTGCAGCAACTGGACAAGTGAAGCCTAAAAAACCATCAGTGGAAAATAAATTTTTCCCTAATAAGGGTTTGGCTTTTTCCAAGTCAACATATACGCAACAAGGAGATAGGTGGAAAGGAAAATAGGCGATCCCCTGTATTCCGATCAGCAATAGATTTGAAGCTTTAAACAATGATCATTCAAAGTTGAACACATTTAGTGCCTTGGTTAAACAACATGAAGCTAGGGATAGGAAGATGATAAAGCTAAATAAAGATCCACTTGAAAATAGCAATGGGTGGCAAGTTGTAATTTCAAACAAGAATAGAAGAAGAAATGCATCGCAACTAAAAAAGAGGCCAATGATGGCGGAAAATAAAAATCATCAAAAATAGTCTACCCAAATTATCAAACCTGTAGAGGAAGAAAAGTGAATGGAAAAATTGGTTACTTTTCTAGCAAAAGGGAACAAAAATTGTAAGCAAGCAATACATAAACCTACCAAAATTAGAGAAGCTAACTGTATTTCGATAAGGCAGAAACAATAGCAAGCAAACTCAAAAAAAGTACTTAGGGTTTATGTGAAAAATCAGAAAATCTATATACCACCACATAAAAGGGAGAAGGGTATTTTAGATCATGCAAAGCTGCCAACACATAAAAGCAGTATGACAACTCTACCACTAGACAAGGTAAAGGAAACTAATTGCTATAATTGTTCTGATATATTAATCATTAGTGACAAGTTCATAGAAGAAAAGTGGAAGGAATGTTTAGAGCTAGGGGTATATGTTCACTAGAGTAGACCAGACAAGCATTTATCAAAATTGACAAAGAAATTAGAGAAGATCTGCAAACAATAGGTAAGTATTAGTACTTCCTCAAAATCATCAATTTATCTTCATTGCAAAAATAAAGAAATTAGAAATAAAATACTTTCTATATTAAAATGCTATTATAAAGGGCATGTAGTTAAATTTCAAACTTGGATACCTAATTGGAATGATGAAAAAGAGCATATGATACCAACTTGGTATGAATGTAGTAATCTTCTATTAGAAATTAAACATTTAAATACATTATTTAGAATAGGAAAATCAATTGGTAAACTTATAGGTATAGACTTAGAGTATGACAAAACTAGTAATGTTAGATTTCTAATAGATGAGGAACCAAATCAAAAAATGATTAGGAGAAAAAAATTTATAACAAATAGATCCATTTAGGAGATTGAATTTAAGAAATATGAAGGGGAAATTAAAGAAATTATTAAAACAAATCTAGAAATTGATAATAATATTTCATCCATACAGGAATCCTTCAGAAATATTAGAATAAAGAAGAGGGAACAGAAGATTAAGACAATTCATAAGGACAAAAATAAGAAGATAGAAAAATTAGATGAAAGGAAAAACTTTGAGTAGAGCACACAAACAAAAAATACACCTATAGTAAAAAAGAGTAAAGAACAAAGTCAACTGGAATGTTCAGAAGTACTAGAATAGAGAGTCGAAGGTATACACAAGGAAATGACAATAGTAGTAGCGTTGAAATAATGCAATATTTGTCACAAGGAGAATGATAATTTGAAAGAAACAAAAAGAAGCATTAAAGAATGGTATAAAATGACACATGAGATTAAATTATTATAAGTGGACATTGAAGATCAGGCTATGTTAGGAGAACAATTTCATCATGAAGATGAGGTAAGACAACAACTTATAGATCAAAGAAAAGAGAAGGAGAATTATAATACTAAGACAAAAATACGGATCAATATGGACAATAGGATGGTAAACAGATCAAATATAAACTATTTTGAGGAAGACACTAGTTAGATACATTGGGATGGTGAAGATATGATGATTAATAAGGATATGAACCAACAAGAAAACTTGGCAAAGGTAAACACAAAATATGAAAGTTTAAAGCCAATAGAGTATACAAAAGATTAGGAAGAAAAATATATAACTCTAGCAACATATTCGTAACAATGGAGTAATATAACAATTAGAAAAAAGTGAAAAAAAAAAAGTTATAAATTTTGGAAAACACCAATAGATGAGAAAGATATCTTTGGAAGTAAATCTATAGAGGTGAAGGATAAAACAAGGGAATATAGTATCCCTCTAGAAGTTGAAGCTTTCTTAAAGGAGTATAAAATGTATAATCAGGAAGATTCTATCATAGAGACTAAACTTATTGAAGTGTCACAGAACTGGGAGGAATTTGGGCTACTAAAAGAGGCCCCAAAAACATCAAAAAAGGAAAATTTAGAAAAGGATACAAATACAGATGTTGAAGAAAATTAAATAATAGAACATATATTAGAAGGTTTAATAAATGAGGAAGAAGATAAAGAAGGAACTACAAAAGAAAACAATAACCATATAGGTATAGATAATTTGGGTATTTCAATCAACTAGGAAGGATTTAGAACTCCAAAATATGCTAAATCAAAATTAAAAAGAGGAAGAAAATCACCTTAAGGAATTAAAAGAAGTAGATGGTCAAGCCAAGAAGCAAAAATAAATATTTGAGTTTCTTAACTCTAGGAAGGGGAAGTGCCTTCCTGAAGAGAAATGAGGATCATAACATGGAATACTACGAGCCTAAATGCTCCTCATAAACAATGAGTGTTAAAATTTAACCTAACACTGTTTGAATTAGATATAATTATGATACAGGAAACTAAGCTTAACAAAGAAGAAGGGGAAAAACTAAGAAAAAGACTAGGTAGATGTAATGCAGAAATGAAGGAATCAGATGGAGCATCAAGTGGAATGGGAATCATTTGGAATACCAGGACAAAAAACATTAAAATCATAATATCAAATAGCAACTAGATGGGGAGTATAGTTTCAAGTAATAAGCATAATCTACCATTCATTCTAACTAATGTTTATCATCCAATACAAACTTCAGACAAACAAAAATTTTGGGATGATATAGCTGCCTTTATGGAGTTATATCCTGAGACAAACATGATCATAGGTGGTGACTTCAATACCATACTTGACCTCAAATAAAAATTTGAAGGTTCTCATATTTTAACAAGAAACATAGTAGAATTCAGAGAATGGGCCAGAGTTAATAGAAATACCAACTAGTAACAGAGTATTCACATGGAATAATAAAAGAAAAGATTTCAGTTATATTGCAAAAAAATTAGACAGATTCTTTTTCAAAGGATAAATTTCACAATCATAGCCTCCATTCAGCCTAATGCAAGATCAGATCATTATCCTATCAAAATTGAGTTAATAGAACCTATAAAACCTAATAGGGATCCTTTCAAATGTGAAAAGATGTGGTTCTTAGATAAAACATTCATGGAGAACATTAAACAATGGTGGGATGAAGACAAGTTTATATGATCAAAGACATATTGTTTTGTTCAAAACTTGAAATGCTCAAAGAAAACATACAAAAATGGAATAAAACACATATCAATAATATATTCCAAGTCAAACTAAATAATGAAGAATATTTAAAAAAAGTAAATAATGAAATCAATAAAAATTATGGACAATGAAAAATTCTTTAAAGAAAAAGAACTATCAATCATACAAGAAGACATTTTAGCAAAAGAAATCTTTTGGAGACAATAGTAGAGGGGAAAATGGTTAGGAGAAGGAGACATAAACACAAAATTCTTTCACAACAAAGCTCTTAAAACTATTACTCAAATTAAAGATAATAATGGTAGTCCTATTGATAAGCCAGTAGAAATTGCTCAAACCTTTGTCACATACTATGAGAATCTATTAAAGAATTATGACTCATCCAATTTAATAAAACAAAAAATAATGCTTAATAATATAACTAAAGTTATCATAGAATTTGACAACATGGAGCTCAATAAATCTTTTACAAAAGAAGAAATCAAATTAGCCCTTTTTAAGCTTAGCCTAGATAAATCACCATGGCCTGATGATTTCTAAGCTTTTTTCTTCCAAAAATGCTGGGAAATTTTTGGGGAAAAATTATGGAAAGAAATAGAGGCAGCTAGAAATGGGGGATCAATTTTAACTAAAATCAATCATACGTTTTTAGCATTAATACCAAAAAAAGCTGCAACAGAATCACCCTCAGTTTTTTGCCTCATTGCATTATGTAATACAATATATAAAATTTATTCTAAAGCAATAGCAAATAGGATTAAAACTTCGCTACCAAAAATTATCTCAGAAGAACAAACTAGGTTTGTACACTACTACATTTAACATCTTTTTTCAACCAAAAATTTTGACCATCAACTAAATAAATTTAGGGTGGTCGAAATGTAAAGGAAAAAATTTTGTTTTTTTACATATAAGACCTGTGTTGGTCAAAATTTTGACCAACACAGGGCTTATACATCCGCAAAGTTCAAAAAACATTTGCCCAATTACGTTTTTCGTGCCCAGTTTCATTTGACATTTTTGGAGCATTTTCGCATGGTTATCTCTATATTTTTGCATGGTTTTCTCTAATCCCGGTTTTATTTTAGGTTTTCTCCACCTACTTGATTGATGATGCCTACTAGCCCTGGGAATAATATGAAAGGGGGCCCTGCATTTTCATCAATATAGGGGGGGGCGGAATAGTAGTTTGAAACTCTCGATATTGTCTTTCTTTCATTCTTCTTGATGTGCTCAACTTCAAAAGTTGTTCCATTCACGACCTCTAATCACACCTGCATCTCCGGTGCTCGAGGAGAGCGATTTCTCTTCGAGCATATTTCCATAGGTACATGTGTATTTTTGTTGTAGGTTTTTATGATAATATTGAAGGTGGAAGTGAATACTATTACTATCATTATTATTTTTTATGCCAAAGTTCAGCCATTGTTGTGTAATATAAATGGGAGAGTCTCCGCTCAAGTGTTTTTCCTCAGTGATGTTTTGATGATAAGTGTTAAAAAGAGTCTAGTTGCAAAAAGAATGTAATGTACTTGTTGTTTCATTTTATTGAAAGTGTGTAGATGCAGATTTATCATTTGGAATGTTGGTCTATTGTAACAACTATTATCCTTTTTGTTATAGTAATGAAAGAAAAGAAAGGAAATGTATATGCAGAAGCTGTAGTTGTAAAAGCTTAGAAGAACTAATAATGACAATTTTTTTGTTTTATAAATATAGTTGTGTTGGTGTCATATTTTTCTTGTATTTTTTTTTTAATAATACATAATTATATTGTATCATTTAGACAACAATTTCATATTCGAAAAATGAAGAAAAAGAAAAAAAAAATTGAGTGTGTTTCTCTCTTCAACTCTAGAACATTCAACTTAAACATCAACACATAAAGATAATAATTTGAAATCTGGTGTGTTTAGTGCTTGGATATTTACCCTCAATACCTAGGCCATGTGGGCTTTAAAACATGATATTCATGTGATTTTATGTTAGATGATGATGATGATAATGAATAATCACAATCTACTACTAGCTCATGTTGTGATAAAAGGTCTTCAATGCACCTCTAACTACAAGTATGCCATGGAAAACTTGTGATGGAGATGACTCCTCAAACTAATAGACTATCATGGAAATTTTTTGATGAAGATGACACCTACAAATACTGGACTATCTTCAAAAACTTATGATGAAGATGGCACCTAAATTTACTAGACTATAATTGAATTGATCTACTTTGGATCCTTCACCGAAAGTCTCTATCATTTTGTTAGAATATGATTTATCTTTTAGTTCAACCAAAAGAATCTCTCTCCTATATTTCAACATTACATTTAATTGTTGCATTGCAATTAGGTCTTCCTACAAGGGTTTCCATTTGGATGAATAACAAACTTCTTCGTGTTTTAAAACTACTAAGCAACAAAATTCTTAATACCAAGATGACAATACTCACATAGTCTAAAGACTAGCCAATTCATATTATCAATTGTATGTGCACACCATTTGGGCCAAACTTCTACAAAACCAAGGGTGGTTTTCTACTCTTTTGGCTCTGCAAAACTAGGGTGGGTATACCCAGGGATGATACAAGACTGGGAAAACTATATGAGAATTATCTTAGTTTCATTCTGATTCTCATCTCAAATTCTCCAATACATGTATAATTCTTGATACTTTAATAAACACATCCCATATAACAGATATGGCCAAAAATCTTCTATAGGTCTGCAAATGTTCTCAGCAATAATGGCTAACTAAAGCTAAAACATTCCATGCAAACAAGTAGAGGCCAACTTTGAAGATCTACAGGAAATAAAAGTAAAGTTGATTATAATTCTGCATTTTGACAATCATGTGTGACACATTTCTCTTTCAGCTGGATTAAATTTGATCAGTGCATAATCCATTGGGGTTCAGAGTCTACTACAAATCTCTAGATCTAATTTGTTGCCTTACAACAAATTTTATCAGCAATTCTTATCAAAAATTGTCATTCAAAATCCTTTCCACTACTGCAGTAACCTTATCAAATTCATCAAAGCTTTGACTTAATCCATTGAATTAATAGCCATTAGAAACAGATATACAACTTAATTGAACTGCATTCAATTGCACAAGCCTTTACTTATACAACATCAAGATAACCAAGTAATCAAAAGGAGACAAAGTTTAGAAAGAACTGATATGGGGATAGTTCATAATTTGCATTCATTTTCCTTGAAAATTATATACAATTTACAATAGACTCAGAATGACCTTCAGAAAGAAACACAAATCATTCTATATTCATGTATTCTCAAGATTTGACAGAGAAAATACATTACGAATTTTTGCTCAAAAATGGTGGACCAAAAACAGACTAAGTGCATCACTTAGTAAATAGAATTCAGACCTTTTCTCTTGCCCTAGAATTTCAATTATATAGTGTGAAGTGCAACAACCTTTAGGCTAAGAGAAACTGACAGGTGTCTTTTACAAGGAATATCTACATACACCTATCACAAAGTGACAAAACTATGTGTAACAGAAGATATCAAAATCAAATCATTCCTTTCGGTGGGTCAACTTCTGTTACATGTTCTGATGTTGCTGAGTTGGCTATTGATCTGATTTATCTTCATATGTAACTACTAAATTAGCCAACGATGAAGCTTGTTGTGATGAGGGCACATTAACCTCCACCTGTAGGCTTCCACCACCTTCACTCTGCATGGTAAAGACAACTTTTACCTTTTCCTTTTCTTTAATTGTATTGGCATCTTGTGGTCTCGGTTCTACAACTGAAAGTGACAAGTTTTTCTTGTCTTCTTCTTCTGATTGGGTTTGAGTAGTGATGGTATCAATGATTTGGACTTCCTCACCCTACACCTCATCACTGCCAGTTTCATCTACATCAAACTGTTCACTAGAAGCCATTTCTGCTATCCACATGTCAAATAATGTGTCATTTGGCCAATTGAATTGCAAAATATCCTTCTATTTCTTTATTATATAATCAGCCTCATTATTAATATCAACAAATTCCTATTTTAAAGAATCAAAGAATATTTTGGCTTTCACCGTTTCTTCTATTGTAGTGGCCCACAGTGCATGCCCTTTTTCATTTATGACTTGATTCATTCTTAAACAGAATAAATCATCAAGTTCCTTCGCCCATTCCTCTTTTCTTTTCAAACTATTTTTCTTATCTAGGGCATGAGGAAATAAATTGAATTTTTGGTTCTTATATTTGTCTAAGTAGCCTATTATTATCTTCTGTAAATGTATCCTTTTGCTATCAAAATCAGAAAGATCAGAAACAATGTCAAAGGTTTTATCAATCTGATCACGAGAATTATTTATAACAGATAGACACAATAAGGTCAATGCTTTCTCCTTTCTCACCCATTTGTTCACAATAAGCTTTAGAGCCTCATCATCTGCTTTTAACTCCTCCCAGATGTTAATCACCCTGGCCAATTGATCATGGATTAGTGGCCATTCAACCTTGTCTCCTAGATATGTAAGAGTTGCTCTTAGTTTATCTTCATATTTAGATTCTAGCTCTACATGTAAGGCCCACATTTTACTCTTTTCTTCTTCAAAATTCTTAGCAGTGTAATACTATGGCCCTTGGGGTGTGTCTTTTATTTCAATGAGGGGGGTGGATTTGAAAGTGTTGAGATAATGGGTGTTGCACACATTGCATAATATTGTTATTTTATTATTTTATTTTATTATGTAATGTTGTACCTAGATGGACGTGCAACATGTAAAGATTTCCATGGAATATTCTTGATGAGTTGTATTGTAACATTGTGAAAATAGTTTATGTAATTATTTAATATTGGGGAAAAAGAATTAAATGCCCAATATTAAATGTGGGGTCAGTGGGTTAGGTAGCACATGGTTTTAGCACATGGTTTATGTAATACCACTTAGTGGTTTTGTGGGACTTGCTACTATATAAGCAGCCACAAGGTTAGTTGTTGTAGAGAGAGAGAGAGAGAGAGATAGAGTGACAAGGAGAAGACAAAAGACAAGAGTTGAGCGGGACAAGGCTTGACAAGTTAGCCAAGGGAGCATTTGTGAAGGTTGAAAACATGGCATGGGATGTGTGGATTCATGCTTGTTCACATAGTTTGCTCGGTTGTGGCTATGGCCATGAAGGCTTCCATGGTTGTATGGCAATGGTATTTTTGCTGAATAATACATGATGATGGATGCTTTTGGAGGCTGAGTTTTTCCCTCAATGAGGGTTTCCCAGGGTATATCTTGTGTCACAATTTTGTGGGTATGTTGTCTATTCTCTTGCATGTGGATTTTAATTTTGTGTTTATTTTAGATCTATTATGGATTATGTGGAAATGATTATATTCTTTATTGCCAAGTTTCCTTACAAGTGGTATTAGAGCTATGGTTTTATTATTGTAACCCTAGATTGAATCTATGGGAATGCATGAGAGGATAAAAGAAATGGCAAGATATATGAATGATTTATTGCAGATCTGAGAGTTTTGGGTTTGCTGTTATGATGGGATGTTAAAAGATTTGGGCAAGTGAAATTGTTGGACAAAAAGATTTTTTTGGATGTTTCATTTAAATGAGGGTTTTTGGGGGGTAGCTTGCATAAATGACCTCCTGGGTAAAAACAAACCTCACCATTGGATCCGGGTCGACATTTCCATAAAATTTGATATATAATATGCCCTAGTTTGGCCATGTTCAGAGGAAATGAAAGAGTTTTTTAGTTTCAGCCCATGATGGCCGTCAAATTTAATCCCGTCGGAATTTTCGTCACTGAAAAAAAATAAAAAATAAAAAATCGTACTGAAAATGGTAAAAAGACTGTCTTAGTAAAATGACCATAACTTTCTCTCAGAATATCAGATTTTAGAGTTCTTATAGGCATTGGAAAGCTAATTTAGAGCACTACAACATGGTGTAGATTTGGTTCTGTGATTTTGAAATTTTGTCAGGTTTTAAGAGGCCTAAAGTCAGATGTTAATTATTTTGAGCACGGATTAGGCCATAACTTGGGCATACGGAGTCAGATTTTGGACTTCAAGTAGTCAACGGAAAGCTCTTGAAGAGCTCGACAAATTGGTTCAGATTTAATTTAGGTTTGGCATGATTTATTTGTTGATATATTTATCTGAACAGTTTATGGTATATATTTTGACTATGGTAACATTGTGAGTTTATGGCATTAGAGATTTAAGTTTTGATGTCATTGTATACTCAGTTCATATTTTAGATTGGTCTCATGATGAAATGGTTATCAGTGTTTGGTTTGGATATGCATGATGACTTGTTGGGTCTACAAGTTGTGCAGTGTTGTAAGCGGTCTATACTTATAGGTTGCATTTATAGGTTGGTTGTGGGTTGTCTTTGCCCATTGATCTTTCATTATTGATGCATATTTAGATTGGTGGCTTGGATTTGGGTTGTCTATGCCCTAAGTCACATAATTTACTATTTTCTTCATGTAGAAGGGATGAGATGTTGTTACTAGGTACAGTCATGGTGGAGGATTGTGGTTGACTATTTTATGCTGATAGGTTGGACACTTTAAGAGCCAGATGCTCAATTCATGGATGTGATCATGGTGTCATGGATTTTGGCATGACATGATTGGATATACAGGTACATCCTTGATGTTCATTAGCTTGGATTTCTGATTCAGTTATGGTGGTATATCTTCTTGGTTGAGAATCATGGTTATTTGGTTTCTTTTGAGGAGCTCATGATATGCACTTTGAGTTCTTTGATGACTTGATGCTTTGGTTGATTCTCATGGTTAGAGGATGGATGTTTTTCATCATGATGTCATGAATAGCTTGTATACACGGTTTAGTGAGAGCTTGTGATAGTGATGGGGTGACAGTGCAAGATTAGTTTCTAGTTTAGTTTATATCTTCTTGGTTTGGAGAGGATGGATTTTATGATTCCATAGGTGACTTGGTACCACGGTTGAGTGGGAGTTTTGTTGGCATTGATATATTTATTGAGTGTTTGCAGATGTTGGAGGTTTGTCTTAGATCCTGTTGCTACAGAAGCATCTTTGACATTTGCATGGTGCACTTGTTATCTTCATGGTGTTTGAAGATGGTTAGATCTTGAGGACTCATGGAGTTCTTGGTTATCTTCATGATATGTGGAGATGGTTCTTCCTGGTATGTGGAGATGGTTTTTTCTTCATCGTGTGTGGAGATGGTTGCATCTTGAAAACTCACAGGGTTCTTGGTAAAGGTGTGGTTTATGCTTTTATTTGGCATGTTATCCTTGGTATGAGGATGGTTTCTTTATTATGTCATGGTATACTCTTGATACGCGTTTAGAGTTGTGACATGTTATGGTGTGTTCATATGGAGCATGTTATCTCTTTAGTTGAGATGGTAAGATCATGTTGTCATGTTTATGTTCCTAAGGCCATGGTTGGAACTTTTGACATTGATCTTGGTTTAGTTTCTTGGTATTGAGTACACTGATCATAAGCTGGATACTTCATGATATTGCTATGTTGCATTTGGAGTTGGCATGGATTGATTGGTTACAGGTGCTCATGGATACTTAGAGATGGTGGTGACGTTGATTTCTCTTTGATTAGAGAAGTATTTGTTGGGATGGTTGATGGTTTCAGCAAGAAGTCCGAGGGGCAGTCACCTGATATGGACTTGAGAGGAGATTGTTCTTAGATGAGTCTTGGTTGGAGACTTGGATATCTTGATGAGCATTCTCATTCCCCACTCTTGGTCTACTCGGCGGTTTTCTACTTGAGAGGTATAGCCCATTTTTTTTCTCAATTGCATTATGTTTATGCTTGTCTTTCATGGATATGGATCTTGAGCTATGGTACATGAGTTAGTTCTGGAGGGTTCATTTGAGAGATGGTTTAGCATTGGTTATCTCCATGTGCATATGTTGTTATGTTGGTTGAGTTTGGGAGATGGTTTTATTGGGCATATTCCTTGGATTAGGAATGGTTATTCCTTGGTTTAGGAATGGTTTATTGAGTTTGATCTTCTTGTGAGAGGCTTACATCCATGATTAGCTATATGGTATGGTTTGGGTGTTGTTGAGGCTTCTTGTTGGAGTTTTATGGAGGAGATCATACTTGCACTGTTTACATCTAGAGGTGTGTATAGAAGGACATGATACAAGTTATGATTTGCATGGTTTCTCTGGTCTTGGTTATCTTCCTGGATGTTCATTTTTGCTTACATTGGATTTGAGATTGGTTGGAGATTGTGATCACTAGTTTGTTCTCATGTATGTCATGTGAGAGATGACATGCTTATTTCTTTCTCTTTCCTTTGTTGGTTGTGGTGAATTTGGGAGAGCATTGGAGACTTGCTATGAGAGTTGTTCTTGCAGGATATTAGTTTATGTATTGTGGATGTCCTTGATACTACATGGATTCACTTTTTTGAGATGTGTTGAGTGGATTGGTTATAGATTTGACATTATCTTTTGCAGTGGGAGCTTCTTGGTATATATGTGGCAGGTATTGCTCTTGAGGCTTGTGATTGCAGGTTATAGATTGGATATGTCGGTGATATGAGATTCACTTTTTATACCTTTGAGGTATGGATAGTTGGATGGGTTTGGCACTTTTCTATGGGTGCTATTTCAGCTATGGATATTTTGACAACTATGGATACATGTGATTACCATTGGATTAGGTTATTTGTGCTTGGAATTTCTGTTGGTACAAGATTTTATGATCTTCTAATGCAACAGGTTGGGTGGTTTTCTCTTTGGATGGCTTCTATGTATGTCCAATGACAGTGGCATAATAGGAGGTGAGCTCATTCATGTTTGAGATGCTGGATATTTTGATTTTGTTGCGGGTACCAGGATGGAGCACTTGGTGTATTTTGATCCATGATGGTGGATGTGCTAGGAGGGATTGTTCCCTTGTTCATTTATGTGGCTATGGATTAACCCTATGCAATGTATACAACAAGTGGGAGATTGTTGAGATAATGGGTGTTGCACACATTGCATAATATTGTTATTTTATTATTTTATTTTATTATGTAATGTTGTACCTAGATGGACGTGCAACATGTAAAGATTTTCATGGAATATTTTTGATGAGTTGTATTGTAACATTGTGAAAATAGTTTATGTAATTATTTAATATTGGGGAAAAAGAATTAAATGCCCAATATTAAATGTGGGGTCAGTGGGTTAGGTAGCACATGGTTTTAGCACATGGTTTATGTAATACCACTTAGTGGTTTTGTGGGACTTGCTACTATATAAGCAGCCACAAGGGTAGTTGTTGTAGAGAGAGAGAGATAGATTGACAAGGAGAAGACAAAAGGCAAGAGTCGAGCGGGACAAGGCTTGACAGGTTAGCCAAGGGAGCATTTGTGAAGGTTGAAAACATGGCATGGGATGTGTGGATGCATGCTTGTTCACATAGTTTGCTCGGTTGTGGCTATGGCCATGAAGGCTTCCATGGTTGTATGGCAATGGTATTTTTACTGAATAATACATGATGATGGATGCTTTTGGAGGCTGGGTTTTTCCCTCAATGAGGGTTTCCCAGGGTATATCTTGTGTCACAATTTTGTGGGTATGTTGTCTATTCTCTTGCATGTGGATTTTAATTCCGAGTTTATTTTAGATCTATTATGGGTTATGTGGAAACGGTTATATTCTTTATTGCCAAGTTTCCTTACAGAAAGGTTCAACAGGGGGGCGAGGGTATGTTATTTTAGGCTTGGTGGATTTTCCCAGTAGCTTGTTCTCAAGCTCAACCCTCCTTTTTACCTCTTTATTGTAGGCATCCACAACTGCCTCATATTTACTTTGTAATTCAAGCATTTCCTTTTCCTCCCTTTTCACAGTAGCCAAGGAAAATTGAGAATAATCCACATTCATGTGGGCTATCTGTACTTGTGAGGTATCAGTAACTCTCCTCAAAATAATATTCCCTATCAGTCCTGAACCATCAGGCTGTGCTGATACAATCTTGGATCCTCTTCTTAATGACCACATAACAAGAGCAACTTGATCATCACTAAAGGTAGTCCCTGCAAATTCCTTTTTATTTGAGTCTTGTAACTCCAGTCTATTAGAAACAGAGTTGAAAATCAATGCATCTGCAATATCCCAATTAGGCAACAATAGTATGTTAGAAGTTTTTATCATTTTCCTTCCCTCCTCAAGGGTAATGTTATGGAATTCTTGCATCATTTGATCCTTTATTTGGTTTCGGATGGAGGCTCCATCCATTTTTGGATGCTTTGTTTTCATGTTCTTACATCTTTCCTCAAAATTGTGGATGTTTGTGCTCCAAGAAAATTGATGGAAAGCCCTAGACCTTACAAAACTGTCATCTGAAAAAAATTACTAGTTGGCTTGTTCCAAAATAGGGTCCAATTCCCTTCCCTTAAAATCAGCTACAGTCAGCTTGAGGCTTGGCACAGGAGGTTCCTGGGGGTTCCCTTCATCGATCTCTGCTTGAGTGACAAAAACTCCCCCTTGTGATCCAATTTGTTCAATTTGCTCAATAGTGAGCTGCTCCTCCCAGGTTCTCAAAGGGGTCTGTGAAGGTGAATACTCCTCAACATGACAATCCTCCTCTCTTATTATTTTCCTCCTCTTAGGGGAGGGCTCAGTAGGCCTCTCTTCCAAAACCCTACTAGTGGACTCAATTATTTGTTTTCCTTTTTCCACTGTATTCTTTTTATTTTGAACAATAGTATATCCCGGCCTTTTTTGTATAGTTAATTGACCTACCCTTATATGGGGAGTAAAACCCAATCTTCCCATTACTTCCCTGGCCTTATGCGGGTAGAACCTAATAAAGAATTGCTTCTTTTCATTCATTGCCTCTATTATTTTAAGAAAAATATTCATAAGTTTTCTCATCTTATCTACATTTGTAACTGCATCATCCAAAGGACTATAATCTAGATCAAAACAATGAATGAAATCCAAAATTTTAGAAAAGACTTTCCACTTTTCTTTCCTAGTCTCTTGCTCCTACAAGGAGTACTCATTCCTTATTAAGTCTTCAAGATAATAAAATTCATGCTCAATTTTACCAAGCTTAATTCTCTACCTCAAAGCCAAATGATAAAATCTTTCAGAATCACAAAAATGAGGATGGGAAGTGGCCATCTTATAAGGATTCAAAATCTTGTGCAGAGAAAGCCAACCTCTTTTTGTGATTACAAAATGATGAGCCACTGTGCAAGTAGGAAAAATTGACCCCTTTTGTCTTTTCAATAGAAGGGCTTCCTCCACTTCTCCCAGTTGCCACAATATCTCAGCAACTCCTACCTTCAAAGGCACTTGGTAGGGTAGTACGTGAGGGCTTCCTTTAAAACCATATATTCTAAATACAGTAGAAACAGAATATAGAATGACATCTCCCCAATTATGTGAAGCTTTTAAACCACTTGGGTTGTCCATAGGCCTAATGAGATTCATTAATGCTTTGGGGATTTTGGGATTGTCCCTTAATAGAAGGCATCTTAGCTTTAAAGCGAAATACCTATCAAACCTGACAAAACTAGCATTCTCCGCATCCCAAGTCATATCTACACTCCACAATTGAACTTGTAGTGCTTCCCCACTCTCTTCTTTATCTAATTCCATTTCTTTACTAAAATATGTTACTCCCTTGAATAAGAACATGTGCATTAATAGAGAATAATGGCCAAAAGTTTTTTCCACCTTAACCTTAGCAATTCCAATCAGTCCAATGTGAATCTCCTCAGCTAAGTAAGAAGAAAAATCAAAAATTATATCCACATCAAAAGAAGAAATCTGAGTAATCATATACATAAAATCCACAGGCATGAACTCTTCTTCATCTCTCCCAAAAACTTTACATAAGGACCTATATATTTCTATAACCCTAGAATTGAAGTATGCCCTTTTGAAAGGCTCCCTGGAGGATGCTGTTATTGCTGGTAGTGTTCCAATTCTACCTATGTGTGCGCTCAGTGCTCCTTGCCTAACTGCATCTCTCTTAGACATATACTCATTTTCTAACCCTTTCAAATCAATGGGGCACATGATAATCAGTGACAGGCCCTAAACTGAAATTTTCCCTAATCTCCTCTGCGTTGATTGTAATCAAGATTTCACCATCAGTTCTCCTCACTGACCTAAGGGCTTGGTCATAATTCTTAGCTATAGCTTCCAAAAGATTATAATCCATGAAAACAATGGGAACCACTGATTTCCCTAGACCAAAATTCCAGATGTTGGCATGTGGGGCAAAAAGGTTCCTCTCTGAAAACCATTTCTTGAATGAAACAAGACCAGTCTGTGAAGTATTGCATCCCTAACCCAGTTTCCTTTGTCATACAGCCCATCTACTATTTTCAGCCTAGGGTTTAATGAAGTTATCCTCTTAACTTCTATAGTTTCAATAGTGGAAGAAGAGAGTAGTTCAAGCAAATCATCGTGGACATTCCTATCCAAATAGTTCTCTTGACTAGAAAATGCTTTCTATTTTGGAGCCATTTTAATTAACTCTCAAAGGAGTTGAAATAGAAAAAGGATTATAATGCAAGTACTTACTTTGAATTTCTCTCTAGTTCTTCTTAGTGTTACTGCAATCTTTCTGCAAACAAACTACTTCACAATCTTACCAAATCCAACAGGGTCTTCTCAACAACTGTTTCTGCTTGGAAATGCTCTGAATCTTTGTTCGAGTACAGTGGAATTAAGAAAATATTTTGTGTTATACTCTATTTTTCCTCACACATGAAGCTTTCATCTCTCATAAATGCACAAGGTGGCATCACCTTCTATATTCAAATTTACACCGTGGATTTACAAAAAATCCTACGATCCAGGGATGCAAGCAAAGACAACTCATGTTCCTCTTGAGAAGCTGGCAGTCAACCCAATGAAAACTTTCCATGTGTACCTTTCCTTCATTTTTGGCACCTCTGAACTAGACCCACAAAACTCTGAGGACACGTGTCACTTAGGTGCTATCTTGCTATACATAAAGAGTGAGCACCTCGCCATAGCGAGATAGTGCCCGTCATTGATCCTGATTTGATCATGCGGATGACATTTGATGTATTGCTCAAAAGAAATATGGTGGGGCCCTTGTCACCATGTTGCTATTCATAACCTTCGTGCAACTCGCCATAGTGAGATAGTGACGATCATGGATCTGAGATAGATCTGACAATCAGAGTCTTTCATATATTTTGTGAATAGGGCATGGGTCCAATCATTGATGACGTGATGAAATCCTGGCTATATTACCTACTGCTTGGGGCCCCTATTTTTTTATTTCTCAATCGGGCGCTATGTCACTAATGGTGAGAAGAACAAGTTCCCAATAGCGACATAGCAAATCCCGATGTCTTTGCTTTTCCTGGTGCATATGTGTAGCCCATTAGATGCCAGCATGTTCCAAAGCTTTATAATTGATATATGATGGAGTACTTTCTGGGACCCACTTACTCTAAAAAGTTGCCGCAGTACTACTTTTTGTCTAGGCGCTATGTCGCTAACGGTGAGAGACACCAATTCTCCGATAGCGACATAGCAATTTTTGGTGACTGATCAAAATTCAGGGTTGGAAAGATAAAGGCAAGTGAAGTCATAACTACCCTCGTTAATGCATCTAACATATAATAAAACAGCATGTGCACCACACAGCCTGAAAAAACTTACGATCATCAAAAAATTTAAAAGTGACTGTTGGCCATTATTTTTGGTGAAGGCGTCATGTCACTAACGACGAAGTGCCCAATTTCTCCGATAGCGACAAAGCGACTAATCGAAAAAGCTAATATTTCTTTTGATGCCTTTTGTACCTCAATGTTGTAATTCCTTTTCAAGTTTTGACATGTCTATTATAAACGTGATGAAATATCTCTGAAACAATACAATCTACGATCACCATATTTCCACTTGACGGTACCACTTTTCAACTTAGCGGTGGTTGCTATGTTGCTAACGGTAAAATACTTGTATCTTTTCATAGCAAGATAGCGATTGCCATAGATCTTTTAGGGATCGAGTGGTCAGAAATACAAAAGAAAAGATGTGAATCAAGGTGTGGAAAGTTTGAAAAGGATGGGAATCTTTGCATATTTTTAGTTTCGCACTCGAAAAATTTAAAAGAAAACAAGACCTAGGGTTTCGACAAAAAATTGCTTCAAAGACCTACAAAATATGACTTGGCTAGAAACCCTATTCACCATAGGTGGATCCCAATCTAAATTCTTCTATACCTTGGACAAAGGAATTTGATTATGCAAAAATTTAGACCAACAAAACTATCATGGAAAAATTGTGACAAAGATGCCACCTACAACTATTAGACTATCATAGAAAAATTGTGATGAAGATGACATTAAAAACTATTGGACTATCATGTGTATAAGTCACAAAATGATTCCAACATATGAAATTAAGTGTACTACATAGGATAGTGATGACTGAAATTCCATGCCCTCCAAATTTGGTGCTTGTAACATTTATACCAATTTCATTTGTGGGATACACACTCTTGATAAGTTAGTTAGCCTTGCAACTAAGGTCGATGGGGAATGTTGACACATGCAACCTGAGCATGAGTTTGAATTTTGTATTTCCTTGGAGATATTTACTTATTTTCCAAATAGAAGGTATCATCTCCATTTTGTCTATCATGATAAGTTGTCACAAGTTTTTTGAATGAATTTATTTTCTTATGTGTATTTCTTCTCATAGAATGAACAAAACTTATTAATGCTCCACGAAAAGCCGTAGAAGGAACAACAATCTAAAGTTTGGGCTTGCTGCTACTAGGATCTCCTCCCTTTCCAAAGAACCCCAAACAACAAAAGAAAACAAACAAATTCAAGACCGTTTAAGCTTTACCCAATAATAATATCCCAGGAGTCCAAGAACAACATTTGACTACAAGGGTGGTGATGAGAAGTGTGGGGCAACATCCCTTCAGACCATATAAATTCTTCTACATATCATGTTTTGAATGCCATAAAAACTTAGAATTAACATTAGAGTGAATTTAAATACTCCAGGCAATTCCTGAGTTCAGATGTTTCAATTCCTTATTGTCAAAACTTGAATATATTTCATGCTTATCATTTCCTCTAGCAATTCTTACGTAAAACATCATTAAAATAATTGTTCCCTTTGACAGTGTCAAAGAGTGTATATATATAATATTTTTGAAGTTGTTTTGTGCTAAATGAACCTTTTGTGATCAAGTCTTGTAAATATCTTGGTTGGTACAATTGCAGATTTCTTACTGGCTTTGTACTAGTACCCAAGATTAACATTGATGACATTAGTAGAATTCCAAGTTTTGCTCTTGTATTCCTATTAATTGTACTTGATTGTCGAATATGTTAAAGAAGAAACAAATGCCAGTTAATTTATAGACTATAACTAACCTGAATTTCTTGATATATTTTTTAAATGTTGAGATGCATATACTAAGAATTTTTTGTTGCTGCAGGCCAAGCCACAGCTGACAGACATGTCAAAGCTTCCAACTATTGTGGATCCTGTGATTAAAGAGTTGCTGAACTTGAAATATCTTCAGCAAGTAAGTTGCATGCAAAATATTTCTTTTGAAGGGAATTGACATTATTTTTAAAAATACATTTATTTTATACAATTTTACTCATGTTTTGGTGGATAAAAACTTAACGTTCTTCCACATTTCTTGCCCATTTTATTGCATATTTGAAATAAGACATAATCTTGCCATTTTCCAATAGTTAAATGTCTTTAACTGTGATTGGAATTTGGCATAAAATGTATTTTTTAGGTTAGACTGTCAGCTAGTTTTGGTTGATCACCATTTGAAAATTAGAGGTGCTAATCCTTTCATTGAAGATAAAATTTATAGTGCACTACATATCATCACACTTACACAAAAAATTTGAGCCAAACATTTGATTATCTAGATTGAAAGTCATTGTCCACTTCATAATCTTAGCAAGAACAACACCATAAGTGCTTGTGAACAAAGTATTTATGATGAAGCACGAAGGAAAGAAAAATGAAAAAATGTGTTGAGTCAAGAGATAGACAATCGAAAGAAAGCCATTGATTATAAAAAGTATTAAGATCAAGTTTAAAAATAATGTTTTAATTGACAAGCACAAAGCAAGATTAGTAGCTAAAGAGCAACAAATTTTTCTTGTACATCCATGCACTATCTCCATGATTCCATGTTTGGTCCTTAGCCTCTTTGCAATAACCAAATGATCGATGATTGCCAAATAGTGCCAACATACTATGTGGAAAGACCCTTTCTAGATCATATTTCAATGCAACAATTTATCAAATGATGGCACTTTGAGGGGAGAATCGTCATCTTCAACCATGTGACTTTGGCTCATTGCTTCAAATTTTTTAGAGGATATAGAAACTTACTAACTGTAAACAATAGGTATGTTCTTAGAAAAAAAAACCCATACTCATTGTAAACAACAAGTATGGACTTAATGCATATTTCATGAGTTGTGGTTCATAAAAACCCATACTCATCAGCTTGAATTGTTTGTTTAGTACCCAATGCATTGATGTGACGCTTACAATTTGAATTCATAACAACCATTTCTCATCAACCTAAATTTTCTGTTTAGTACCCATTGCATTGGCGTGACACTTACAAGGTTGAAGTATTGCAACTTCCTAGAAGGTCTGCCTACTCAATTCCATGATGATCCAACTTTCCTTGATCCTTGGGAGAATGATGCAGGAGCATGAAGGTCAAGGTTGAAGGCATGAGAAGACTTTAAGGTCTCAAAATAACCAACATGACCATGTTAGAACAGTCGATGTAATAAGACCCTATGAAGGTACTTTTTGATATGTTTGTAATCATTTTAGTAACATTTGAAAACATTAAGTAACAAAAACCATATGTGCAAATATAAATATTAATCACAACATGTCCAATTTATTTGTAGGTATATTTTCCTATGAAGAAAGACCACACCTAACAATATGAATCTAGAAGAAAATAATGAGACAATGGCTGCATTGTGGGCTCAATTTTGAAGAAAACCTGATAAATGTTATTGTCCTTGCAAAAAGTGTAAGGGTTTAAAGAATCGAAGAATTCTAATCACAACAGCCCAAAGTCATTGTAGGAAATATGGTCATGTTGAAGGGGGCCACGATTTTTGTCCATTGCTGAATGTGAATTTCCTACTGGAGGAACATGGAGGTGTGAATATCCAAGCTGAGGATAACACTCCCATAGAAGAAGATGATAATGTGCTAGAGGACATGATTGAAGAAGATGGTATTAGGGAAAGTGATGAAGAGGCTCACAATGATGGTACTAGTGAATTTGATAATAATAATGAAGATGGTCTTGATTTACCTTTACTTGAGAAGGCACACGAGCCCTTATACCCAGGCTCCCAAACAACTCAATTGTCGGCTATAGTGTTGTTGGGGAACTTAAAGGTTATGAATAGCATATTCAATGTAGAAATGTCACGTATGCTAAGGTATGTCATTTTTGTCATCTTCTATGTTAGCATACAATTACTATTCATTATATTAACAATGCATATT
Source organism: Cupressus sempervirens (assembly GCA_028749045.1). Taxonomy (NCBI): domain Eukaryota; kingdom Viridiplantae; phylum Streptophyta; class Pinopsida; order Cupressales; family Cupressaceae; genus Cupressus; species Cupressus sempervirens. The sequence goes on along the minus strand of CM053791.1, from coordinate 190,019,314 downwards.
TGTTGTTGTAGGTTGATTAGTGAGTTTTTGTTACCACCATCAAACATTTTTTCTCATTCATACTGAGAATTATCTAACATTGTGGATCAAATTGGAATGAAGCATCAAATAATACATGCATGTCCCAATGATAATATTCTATATCATAAACAACATGAATTTGCAACAGAATGTTGTGATTGTCATGTTAGTAGATATCGGTCAGATCAAATAACAAAAAAAGTGCCTCACAAGGTTCTTCGGTACATTTCCATTATTCCACATCTGGAATGGTTATTCAAGTGTACTAGCTTGGCACAATTTATGGATTACCATGCACACAATAGAAGTTAGGATGACATTTTGTGAATGCCTGCCGATAGTTCTACATTTAAAGAGATAGAAGAAACATGATCACACTTTAAAGAAGAACCTCGTAATCTAAAACTTTCATTGGCGGTGGATGGTGTCAATCCATATGGAGATATGAGATCTGTTTACTCAGTATGGCCTATTTTTGTTTTTAACAATAACATTCCTCCTTGGATGTCCATAAAGAGGGAGCACATAATGTTGTCAATGATTGTGCCAGGTACTTCTTTTTTATAGTTATCTAAATTAATTTATAAATAGTGCATGAAAATGGTTATAATAACTACGTAATGTTTATGTTCATTCAATTGCTAGGTAAATACCAAGTTAAAGATATGAACGTGTATATTGAGCTCCTAATTGATGAGTTGTTGAAGTTATGGAATGGCATCACTATGTATGACATCTCTAGACTGATAGGACATTGACAATTTCAATTCCATGCAATGCTTGTATGGACAATACATGATGCCCCTGGGCTAACTCAGTTTTGTGGTATGTTATATTGTTAAGGTCACATATTTTTGGCCTATTATAGTGCTTACACATTACTATCAAATGCTTAAGTTGTGCATGATAATTGTACATGATCCAATTATACATGATCTTTTAGGTCTTCAGATAAAGGAAAAATTTGCATGTCCAATTTGTGGTCCGAAGATGAAATGTTGTCATTCAAGAAGTTTAGGAAAGCAGGTGTTTGATGAGTTTAGACACTTTCTCTACAATAATCATAGGTGTCGAATTGCCGAAAACATCTTTTCAATGGGAAAGAAGAGACATCATCAAGGCCATGAAGAATGACACCTCATTTATGGAAGTTGGAATATGATTGACTAAATCGTTGAGGTAACGTCCAATTTGTTGTCCGAAGTTTACAATTTGTATTTTGATATTGTCTTATATTTACTAATGCTGTAATTGATGCTCGTGAAGGTTGTCAAGGCATCAATGACAAACTTCCTAGAGGAACGAAAAGTTATCATACTCAATTTAGTAGGTTACCATACTACAAGGATCTTCCAATCGCGCATTTGTTTGATGCTATGCATATTGGAAAGAATGTAACAAAGACACTATGGAAAATGTTGGATGGAAGGTGTGATAGAGAACAAATTGCTAAAATTTGTACTGACATTCATGACTCTAATCATGCACTAAAAATTTTCATTGAATCAAATAGGAATGGAGATTGCATAAATACAAGTGCCCTTCCTTAGTTATTAACGAAGCAACAAAGTGATGCATTAAAAGAAGTCATAAAAAAACAAAATTTCCAACAGGATTTGCTACAAATATAAGCACTCTTCTATCAATGAAAGGTGATTTTGGGCTAGGGTTGAAGACACATGATTGGCATACCTTCCTCAAGGTAAGTCATGTTTTCTATTTACAGTATATTTGTAAGATTGAATGTAGTACCAGTTGCATTATTTAATAATATATTGAAATGATCATTTTTTAATGATTGCAGTTCGTCCTACCTCTATCCCTTCCACAATAGTTTGACAACAATATTAAACAAGTTATATATGATCTTGGAAAATACAAGAGGTTAGAAGAGTTTTTTTTCTTAGATTTGTAGCTTTTTATCTGAAATTTATTGTATAATTTTATTTGAAATCTCCTCTATGTGTTTTTGCATGTTGAATCTCATTTAGGTGGTTATCATCTAAAGAAATTGTTAAAAAAGATATAAAATATTAGAAGAGAAAAATTCCACTGCTTATGTGTGAAATGGAAAAGTGTTTACCTCCAACATTTTTCAATGCTCCAGAATGCTACCTCATACATCAAGTTAAGGAGATTGAATTGTGTGGACCTATACAAGCTAGATCAATGTGGATGGTTGAGAGGTATTTGAAATTTATCAAGGGCTTGGTTCAACAAAGAGCACGTCCTAAGGATTTTATGATAGAGGGACATATGATATACCAGACCATGGTGTATATCAGTGAATATCTTCTAAAGTTTGTAGTAGGTATCCATCTAGATCGCATTTGGGATCCCAGCTGTAATGACAAATTCAAAGGGGAGTACCTAACGGGGAAAGGTAGATTGAGGAGGGTGAGAGGTAATTATAAGTTTTTTTTTTAAATTTAACAATTCTTATCCATCATCAATATATATAAGTTGTTTCTAACTGGTGTAATTGTCTTCTTTATAGTTGGTCATGAGTGGGATGCACTACACTTGTATATTGCAAAAAATCTTGATTGGATGACAGTGTGTATTGAACAATCTCAAGAAAATGGTTGCTCATTAACATGGGATGGTGTTGCATTGTTGGTTAAAGAAGCTGATCGTAATGGAGATCCCAATGTTATGCCAATGGTACTTGATCTAATATATGGCTTAAGAGATACAAAGGCATGCATAAGATTACTAATCATGAGACATAAGTTTAATATCAACTCATAGATCAATGAGAAGATTCTTGACATGTTTGAATAATTGTAGGTCAAACAGCACAAAGCTATGTACTACCATGGCTATAAATTCCGCACAAAAAAGTTAGATGAAATGAAGAAAATGTGTGATTCCAAGATAAGTGTTGTCTTCGCGATCACCAATATTTCATCTAGAACTGACATACATCCTCAATAATCTGAAAATTGATACTATGGCATTTTGGATGATATACTTGAGTGTGACTTTAATTCATTCAAAATAGTTTTATTTTTTGTCAAATGGTTTAGGTTATGACTAAATCGAAATGATCCTGATAGGACTATTATTGAACACGATAGTGGATATACTATGATTAATACAAGGTCATTTGAGCCAATCAGAGATGAGCCCTATGTTCTTCCCAGTCAATGCAAGCAAGTGTTTTAATTTGGTGTTCCAGACAAACCAGGTTGGTTATTTGTTGTTAGACATGACCCAAGAGGAAGGCCGGTAAAGTATAATGTGATCGAAGAAGAAGATATTGAAGAAGCACGAGGAAGTAAATGATTATTAGGAATGATAGTTACCCAATGATGAAGAAGAAGAAGATGGTGATGATTTTGGTCATGCTAACAATAATGGTGATAATGATGATGATGATACTGATTATGATCATGATCATGGTGATGAAGATGGTCATGATCATGGTGATGATGGTCATGATGATGATAGGGATCAAGAGGATGATGATGGTGATGAAGATGGTGGTGGTGACGACAACGATCAAAGTGACGAGTACGATGATGGTGATGATGATGATAATGATGATGATGATGACATGGATGATGATCATGATGATCAATGAAATCTTTAGGTACAATCAATGTCAACTATGATGGGGTCTTGTATGACCAAATATTTCTTTCCAAACCATATGTGCACATATAAACATTAAGTAGAACATGCCAAATATTTTTTTAGATATAAACATTAGTTACACTAAATTTTAAACTTAAGACAAATGATTTACATATACAATCTACTTTATTATTATTATTATTTTTGGTAAGTCTATTACTTTAATTTCCCTGCTGATTTCTAAGACTTACTAATTTTTTTCACAGGGCGATATGGATGCACCATGTCAGACACCTTCAGTAGAGGTAAACATTAATTATTGTAAATTTTAATGTTAATATAGAAACAAATGTCCTATTATTATGTTCTTTTCTTTATAGCTTTGGAATTATTTTGATGAAAGTATATGAATATTTGATGTCACAAATGATAGGAAAAAGCTACAATGATCACTGATCAAATGCAATCTGAAATACGGGCATCATATCTACATGACATTGGCCTTAGTACTGACCCTATATCCATCACCCAAAAAATTACACAAAGATACACTGATGAGCTTGTTCAAATTATCATCAAGGGTGACAGAAGTGAGGAGAAAGAGGCACTGAGAATAGAATTGGACCGTAGAGTCCAATCTTTGAAAGTAAGCAGTAATTCGACTAAAGCAGCAATAGAAGTTCACTAGATATTAATATTTTATAGTATCTTATGGATCATGATCTTTGATTTTATGTGTTCTTGTATAGACATATGTGCCAGTTGCGACATCACATGCTGAACATGGTCAGGGTTTTTTCACAATACCTTTGTGTGAGTAACACTTTCTTTGTTTTGATCAACATTATAACACTTACCTTTTTTTTTGTCGATGTTTCTCGCTAGTATCCCATTTGATCTTTATCCATTGCAAATTTCTTTGTAAACAATATTCTATTCTTCAGCTCATGATGAAGTGCGGACTCCTCCTTCGGTTGGTGGTCCACTATCGTCTGCTGCATTGTCGGCAACAAGGACCATGCAAAAATCATCGTCTATGCCCAGTAGAACTGGTAAAACCTTGTTTTGCTATATTTTGTAATGTGCTATATTTTTTAATGTCTTTCTACAATTTGATGAACAACGAAGTAGCACATTAGTGCTTAAATGATGTCTACAGAAGCTTGCATACACACAAACACATGCATACACACACCACGCATACATACATACATACATATATATATAGCGACACATAGAGAGACATCGACATAGGCAGGGAGGTAGACCAGCAGAGAGAAATACTAAAATTGTCATTTAATTGTTATGATGTTTTAGTTGATAGAGCAGCAGAGAGCAATACTACTGAAGCTAATCCATTTCCTGGAGCAGTTCATGTGATTAGTACTAGTTTGTATGAAGGGACATTGTTGCTGAATAAGAAAACTATGTTTCCATTATGAGAATGAAAGCTTCTACGTGCTTTAAAATTGATATTTTTTAAAGTGTAAATTTAGTTTACGTTTACATTACTCATTTTGGACTGATAAATCCTTTATGTTTTGTAGGTAATAATGCTTTCTTTGAACATCTTTTTCATATGACATTGAGACTATTTGGACCCACCATACGTAAAAGGTATGTAGTTTCGTATCATTGCTACATAATTTTTATTTTCTTCTATTTATTGTAATATATTAAAGTTATTGATCTAACAATCTATTTGTTTTTAAAAAGGTGGAATTTACAAGCTGGGGAATTAAAAAATCAGCTGATTGCATCCATTGAGGAGAAATTTGGGAAAAACATTTTTGATACTAGCCTACTTCTGAAAAGAGCAGCAAAGCATATAAAGACTGTAAGGGATCAATATAGAAGGGGTCTTAAGGATAACCCAAAGTATGATCATCCTCCTATGATTCCACCAATGGAGTGGAATGAAATAATAGAAGATGCAAAGGAGAAAAGGCTATGTGAAGATAGAGATAATGAAGTAGCACAGGGCAAAAAGAGGTATGTCATTATAGTATTAAGTACATTGTAATCATGCACTAATTATTGATATTTGTAAATAAATAATCGAAGATGTTTGAAATTGTTCATAGATTGCAGGACATATCCGTGGCTAAAAAAGTGAGAATAGAAAAGGGTGGCCAACACAAACTTGGCTTTGGTGGCTATATGAATCTGCAGTCTTGACTTGTAAGTAGAGCAATGAATTTTTTTATTTTTTTTAAATATAATGTTGCAAATAGTTTTTTTTAATGAAACCATACATGAAAAAGTAACATTATCAAGGAAAAACCATAGGGCACAGATTTCAATGTGGAGGTCACAGATGAAGATAGAAAAATTGCCTTGAAGGAAGGCTATAAAGTTGTGGTTGCATGCCTACGTGAAGAATCTGTAAGCCTTGCCCAAGAATCCAGTGCACCAAATGATATCTCATAGGTAAATTGGTCAGATGAAAAGTAAATGAAATTATATAGTTGAGAAGATTCTTTTTTGGTATTAGTTTTAAACGTAAATTGACTATATAACAATGTGCATAACATTTTACTGCAACCTTCATATCCTACCACAGAACCTGCACACAATAAAGGCCATGATGTGCTTTATAGTGGTGGAGGTATTAATTTGCTATTGGAAATTAATTATCCAATTATGAATACAATTTAACATCTTCAATTGGAATTAGACGTGTATCCTTTTTTTGAATATTTCAGAGCATGTTGAACATCATCCTGAAGGACTGGACCATGTTCCAAGTGTTCAACATGTTGACGCGATGGCAGATCAAAATGTTAATGTACATGATGTGGAATTGTCAAGTAAGAAAAATGTATTTTATGTTGTACTCGTACTTAATTACAAACTTGTAACAGTTAGAAAAAGAAAAAGAGTATGCCAATTTATCGAATTCACTTGTTCTTGCAACAGAGCCCCCTTTAGTGCAGCAACCTCCTGCTCCTCCAAAGAGAAGGAGCCATCATAATTTGACATTACACATGCAAGAAGAGGAGGAGAATGAAGCAGATATGGATGTCCCTATGAGCGCTTTTCTTAAGAGAGCTTAGAAAAACAAAAAAAAGAAATGATATTTTAAAAATCTTCTTTGATAAACCTTGTTGGATAGCGAAAGAACTTTGTTTTAAGTAATTATGTATGAATGATGTGTATTAATACATATTTTTATTTTATGTTAATGAATATTGTTATGTGTTAATGAAGTTTTGATTAGTATTGTGTATTAATGATTTTTATATCATATTAATGAATGTTATGTGATTGTATTGATTGAATGTTATAGTTCATAAATGGATGAATTAATGATTGAAGTATGTAATTAGATGATAATGGTTACTTTAGATTGATGTTAGGGGAAGGGGGGTGAGGCCAGATGAGCTTCCACCTTCACGTGGTTGGCCTTGTTAAGTAGAGAATATTATAGTATTCTTGAAACCAAGTGAAGCTCAAATTTGTTAAGTCTTCAAACACACATCCCAATTCTCTTTAACGAGACTAAAGTATTGTCGCTTGTAATAGTCTCATTGCAGTCATCTTTTGGTTCCTTGAACATATAGTTCTTCCTTAGTTTAAATCCCAATTATTAAATATTTGTCCACATTGGAGTTAGTTTGGCATAGAAACCTGCATATTTTATTATATATATTTAGTCAACTAAAAGCAATGTAGAAAGCATTCACATAGTTGATGTCTAACAAAAGAAGACAAGATGCATATACTATTTAGCATGGAAATCCTTCTAGGTGAATTGTGTGTGTATGTACACACACACACACACACACACACATGTATGTATGTATATAACTTCAAATAAATTTGTAGACTCAATTAGCAAGAGACACCAACCTCAAATCTTGTAATGCAGAAGGAACTGACCTTTGAAATGCAAAGTGTTTATAATGTAGATAGATTTGCCTTAGATCTCCTTCGAGGTCTTCAACAAATCTGCCTTTTACTTATGAAAAATCCACCAAGATTTGAAATAATGTTTTTTAATAAATGCTCTAAACTTGGAATATACCTTCATAAAAATTATGCCTTAGATCTACTCATCATATTCAAAATAAGCCTTCACATGTCTGTTCACTTAGGTCTAAATTAGGTCTTCCACAAATTTGGCTTATAATTATGCTCTTGAATCTCTTAAAATATTATTTGTATTCAAATGATATTTAATGAATTGATTGATACAAATTTCCTCATACTTGAATCCAAATATCATTGTCATTGTCAAACATAACACAGCTATAAAATCATTTTGGTTATTCGCTTGTTATACAAGTTAGTCTTATATTTTTGGTTTTCACAAGTCATGCACTTATGCATCTTTGGGATATCCACAAGCTATTAGAGATGTTTCGATGGTTCATGTCCTTATTTTTTGTGTGTTGTTTGTAGGGTTTTTTCCATGAAGTCTAAGGACACACATGTTGGATGTTTGTGATAGACATGTCCACCTATAAGAAAAGTATCAAATGTAGAAAAAATACAAAGAAAAGCTTGTAAGGGTTTTAGGTGTCTTTGGAAGGGTTAGTGAAGTTATAATACCTTTGAAAAGGTTAGTGAAATATATTAAAGGCATATATGATTGTAAGTTGTCGAAGTTGACACTTTGTGTCAACTTAGACAACAAATTTCAATTTATAACTAACTGGTAACAGTCAGATAGTTAGATAGTAGTGGTTGTTTACGGTTGTTTGGTTATTTAGAAGGGATTTTTCGAGTGTTTGGGGGAGAATTAGAGTTGGGGTGGTGAGACAAGGCATTGTGAAAGGATTATAATCAATAAAATAATCATGTTCTTTGCAATTCAGTCTCTGTCCCATGGAACAATGAGTTCCTATGATGTATCAAATGCATTTTGACTAATATTTAATGTGAGAACATTTTATTGTTGTTGTTATCTTGTCCACACATTCTTTTAATTTTCATTGCGGGTTGAGTAAGGAATAATAGACTAGTGCATTCAAACCAGTGACTGGTTAGGCACAGTCAACTGTACTTATTCTGAAGTTTCCAATGTAGATTCTCTCCTACCACCTGTAGTCACTGTTATTGGTGGGAGACAATGAGGTTGTGATAATTTATTTGTACTATATTAACCAAATGCAGGAGAGTGGGAAAAATTGGTGCAAGTCCAATGTTGGATGGTAATTGTTGATGGAGGTTTAGCCTGGATTAGACACCAGTCTAATAGATACTGGATCATTTCATGTTTGAAGATTTTTTGGGGGGTGAATCCTTCATGTTTGGGGGGAGTCTCTATTACCAAAAATGAGATAGTAGAGCATTTCTAGTGTTATAATGGGAAAAATATGCCTTTCATTGTGATAGACTATTTCTAAGTCATATGTGTTATTTCTTGCTATTGTCATGCAGTCTTTGTTTTCCTTGAGACCATGAACAAAATTATCTACCATTTTTGTTAATGATAAACTTTTGACTTGAACAATGATAAAGTTTATTAGTAATCATTATAGTGGAACAACCTTTGACTTGTTCAAAAAATTTAGTCGAAGGTGTTGGAATTGATAGTGAACCCCAAGCTCCTAGAAATCACCTGCAACCAAAATGCATGTTACATCTGTGTCTGAGAGAGAATATGATCCAAAAAGAATGCCTACTTTGGTGATTTCGCTATTATTGCAGCACTAAAAGTGTCTTATAGTGTTTCTCATTTTCTTAAATAATAAGCAATTAGTTCACGATTTCATCATATCTTATAGTGGAACAACTCCAAGAATCTTGGGTAAATTGCTTGCTATAAGACTTTCTTGTATAGGACACTCAATAATGTGGGCTAAGTGGTGGGCACAAAGAGGAACAAGAAAGGATCTGTACAATTGCGCGGTGCAGTATAATTCAAAAATGAAATTATCTTAGTTTCATTCTGATTCTCCTCTGTTACCCTCACATACATACACAACTCACTTCAATTCTTCAGTGCTCTCAAACTTATACACATCCCTTATCAGCAGACCTAGTCATAATTCTCCTAAAATTTACAAATATTCCTAGAAATAGCAGCTACCTAAGACTTAGGAATTAGATATAAATGAGTTGAGACCAGCATTTATAATTCTTGAATAGGATTGGAAAAAATTTTGATTTTGTAAGATGATTTGATATGCAGTAGCAAAATTCATCCTTGTTTAGTTCTGATTTATAGGACCAGTGCCTTATCCATTGGGCAAGAAATTGACTATTGGCGGGACATCTAATTCAAATAACTTGTATAAGAGTTAATCAATTGCAATCACCCATTTCCATTCTTATGCAATATCCCTTTTATGAACTCATAAACCCTACTAATTTACTAAAGCATTTATATAATTGCTTGAATTAAAAGCAACAATAAAACCAGCATACAACCCATCCAGATTGCATTCAACCAAATAAACCTTATTTAAATGACTTCAAAGTAAACAAACCCATAAATTGGAGACAGAAATTGATGATCCACAGATATAGTGTAAATACCCGTTTGCATTATCCTTTTCATATGACTAATACAATAACCAATAGAAAACAAATTGAATGCCCAGAATAGATTGCCATTTCTGTCATTTCAATTTGCTTATCAGAAAGTACAATGGAAGCAAACTCAAAACCTCTGCATACTATTGGACCGACTGAATATGTACTCTTCTTGAAAGAAACAAAAAATTGTACAAGTCTCGGATCATCAAAATGCCTTGAAAACTCATTTATATAGCATGAGTTGCAACAAGCAAAGGGCAATTGTGATCTGACAAGTGTCCAAGGAACAAAGCATCATACAAAAGACAAAAAAAATCACAACAGAATGCCAGGCGTATCAAATATTCCTTTAGGTAGGCATGTTCCAGTTTTTGTTGTGAATCATCAACTTCTGATTTTCTCTCATTATTTCAGCTCCTCAGAATACGTGGCTACCAAGCTGGCCAAATAAGGATGATCTTGTGATACCTCCAAATCGGTTTTCTAGTACCGGTTCTCACTACTTTCACCCTGAGCAGGCATTATTACCTTTTCCCCTTCTTTTTTTTTCAGTTCTGGTGTAGAGGTGTCAATAACCTGCACCTCACCTTCTTGTTTCTCATCATCATCTGAACTGTCCTCCACTAACTACTTGTCCAACAGAAGATCTGCCATCCAAGTGTCAAATTGTATATCATCCGGCCAACTAAACTGTAGGATATCATTTTTATTTTTTAAAATATAACCAGCCTCCTTTTCAAAACCAACAAATTCTTGCTTCAAAGAACCAAAAAATAATTGGACTTTAACCAATTCCTCTGTCATGGTGGCCCACTAGGCATGCCCCTTTTCATTAATAACTTCATTTATCCTTGTGCAGAAAAGGTCATCCAATTATTTACTCCACTCTTCCTTATTTTTCAATTTCTTCTTTCTATCCAAGGCAGAAGGAAATAGATCAAATTTTTTATTCTTGTACTTATTCAAATAAGAAACAATTTTTAGTTGCAAAGCAACTCTCCTGTTATCAAAATTTGATAGGTCATTAGCAATATAATACAATTTTTCAACATGGTCATTGGAAGACTTTATAACCGAATAACATAGAAGGCTGATTTCCTTTTCCCTTCTTCCCCATTTATTAACAATAGGCTTCAGGGTATCATCATGATTTTTCAATTCCTCCCATATATCTATTACTTTTACCAACTGATCAAAGAATAAGGGCCACTCAATTTTGTCCACTAAATACATTAGAGCCTTTCTAAGCTTATCCTCATACTACATATTTAACTCTACATGTAAGGCCCATAGTTTGCTCTTCTCTTCTTCAAATTCCTCAGTTGTATTATATTCAGGCCTTTGAGGTGTGTCTGGTATCTCTACAAGGGGGGTGGATTTAAAAGGTTCCATTGGAGGACGGGGGTATGTTATTCTTGGCCTTGTGGACTTCCCATTGCCTTGTTTTCAAGTTCAATTCTCCTTTTTACCTCCCTATTATAGGCCTCAAGAAGTGTTTCATATTTATTCTGTAACTCAGACATAACCTCTTCCTCCTTCTTAGCAATGGCCAACACAAACTTAGAAGAATCCACATTCCAATATGCTGCCTGTACATGTGAAGTGTCAGTAACCCTTCTTACAAGTATATTTCCCATCAACCCAGACTCATCTGATTGTGATGGTGTGGCTTTAGATCCCTTTCTTAATGACCAACTGACCAATGCAGCTTGATCTTCAATGAATGAAGTGCCTTGGAAGTATCTTCTATTTGGGTCTTGCAACTCCAATCTACTTGAAACAGAATTGAAAATTAATGCATCTACAATATTCCAATTGGGCAATAATAAAATGTTAGATGCCTTTATCATTTTCCTCCCCTCCACAAGGCTTATATTTTGCAATTCCTTCATCATTTCTTCTTTAATTTGGTTTTGCATGGAAGTTTCATCCATTTCTAGATGCTCTGTTTTCATCTTTTTACATTTCTCCTAAAAAATGTTCATGTTTGTCCTCCATGCAAACTGCTGAAAAGCCCTTGATTTTACAAAACTGTCATTAGTCAAAAATTGATGACTTGCCTGCTCTAATACAGGGTCCAAATCCCTGCCTCTATAATCAGCTATTGTTAGATCCAAACTTGGGAGAGGAAGTTCAAGAGGGTTACCCTCATCTAATATTGCTTGAGTAATAAAAATATCTCCCTGTGATCCCATTTGTTCAACCTGTTCACCAATGAGTTGCTCTTCTCCAATCCTCAAAGGGGACTGGGGGGGTGAATATTCCTCATCTTGAGGCCTTTCTTCTGTCATTACCTTTTGCCTCTTAGGACTAGGCTCTTTAGGTCTCTCCTCTTGGGCTATACTGGTAGATCCTATTTTTTGTTTGCCTTTGTCTATAGGAACCCTTTTATTCTGAATTATAGTATATCTGGGCCTCTTTTGTACAATTATTTTTTCAGTTCTCACATTTGGAGTGAAAGCCAACCTCCTCATGACCTCTCTAGCCTTATCAGGATATGAATCAATAAAAAATTGTTTCTTTTCATTCATGACCTCCATTATTTTAGGGAAGGTATTCATGAGCTTACTTATTTTGTTAGCCTCTGTAATAGCATTATCCAAAGGATCATATTTATTATCAAAACAATGAATGAATTCTAAGACCTTGGAATAAATTCTCCATTTTTCCTTTTTAGTTTCTTGCTCCTGCAATGAGAATTCATTCCTTATAATATCCTCTAGATAATAAGAATCATGCTTGACCGGTCCCAACTTGATTCTATTCCTCAACATCTGATTGAAAAATCCCTCAGAATCACAAAAACTAGGATGAGAGACAGCCATCATATACTACTCCAAAATTTTATGCAAAAAGATCCATCCCCCTTTTGTAATCACAAACTGATGGGCCACTATGCAGGTAGGGAAAATTGACCCTAATTTCCTTTTCAACAAAAAAATTTCTTCCACTCCCCCTAACTGCCATAAAACTTCAGCCATTCCCACCTTCAAAGGAACTTGGTAAGGAAAAACATGAGGGTTCCCCTTGAAACCATAGATTCTAAAAATAGTAGGAACAAGGTAGGGGATGATATCTCCCCAATTATGTGAAACTTTCAAGTCATGGGGGTTATCCATAGGCCTAATGAGACTCATTAGTACCCTAGGGATTCTGGGATTGTCACTCAATATGAGGCATCTCAATTTAGCAGCAAAATATCTATCAAATCTGACAAAACTAGCATTACTTGCATCCTAGGTCATATCTGCACTCCACAACTGGACTGACAATATTTCCCCATTCTCCTCTCTATTTAGTTTCATCTCATTACCAAAATATGTCACTCCTTTGAACAAAAACATATGCATTAATAGAGAGTAGTGACCAAAAGTATTTTCCAACTTGCCCTTCACAACCCCAACTAAACCAATGTGAATTTCTTTAGCCAAAAAGGAAGCAAAATAAAAAATAACATCTACACCGAAGGAAACAATCTGAACCATCATGTACATGAAACCAATGGGCATAAATTCTTGCTCATCTTCACCAAAAACTTGGCATAAGGTCCTGTATATCTCTACAGCCAGGGAAGTTAAAAGACTCTTCTTAAAAGGCTCTCTAGAGGCTACAGTAATTACTGGCAAAGTTCCTATTGTACCAATATGTGCCCTTAGTGCACCTCCCCTAATTACATCCTTCTTTGCTTTATATTCATTCTCTAATTCTAGCAGATTGATTTGCACATGGTAGTCTGATAATGGTTCCAAGTGAAAAACCTCTCTAATTTCTTCAGGAGTAATCGAGACCAGAGGCACACCATCCTTTCTTCTTACAACCGTAATGGATTGGTCATAATTCTTAGCAATGGCTTCAAGCAAATCATAATCCATGAAAACACTTGGGACTACTAACTTTCCCAAATCAAAATTCCAGACATTAGCATGCAAGGCAAACAAATTTCTTTCCAAAAACCACTTTTTAAACAAGATAAGGCTAGTTTGAGTAGTTGTTTCCCCCTTGTCATATAGGCCATCACCAATTTTAAGCCTAGGGTTTAAGGAAATTAACTTTTTAACTTGTGTAGGCTATATAGTAGATTCTGGGAGTAATTCTAATAAATAATCATGGACATTCTTATCCATATAATTAATTTTCCCAAAGAATGGTTTCTTAGGAGGCATTTTGACAGTATTGAGAGAATTGGAATGCCATAGAGGTTATAATATGAGTACTTACTTGTCTTGTTGAACTTGTTCTTCTCTGAACTTCTAAAATTTCTCTCGAACGACAAAAGAATAGTTTTATGTCTTTACCAAGCTTAACACGAAACAATCAATTAGGCTCTTATGCTCAAAAAATTTGCAATCTCTATTCGCATGAGACTAGAATTAATGAAAATCTCTGTGTTATACTCTGTTTCTCCCACACACGAAGCTTTCACTTATCATAAATGCGCTGAACAAAAAAATAGAGTGGCGTCGCACTTTATTTTTTAAACTTGTGTCGTTGATCCTTGAAAAATTCTACGATCTAGGAATGACAACTAAGTTGACTTAGCTTTCTTCTTAACACATTGGCAGTCAAGCCAATAAAACACCTCCACCTCTACCTTTCCTTCAAGGCTGGCACTTCAAACTGGGCCCATGGATGACTACGGACACGTGTCATCAACTCGCTAACTCGTTATACATAATTCTCGAGCACCTTTCCATAGCGAACTAGAGATGATCACTGATCTTACTTTAATTGTGTGGTAGACAATTGAAACAACCTTTAAGAACACGATGGTGGGTCCGTTGGTTGTGAACTCGCTATACCTAATTTTTGCACATCTCTTTATAGCGAGTCAATGAGCGTCATCAATCCAGACGTGATCTTGTGGATAGCAATTTTACTTCAATAGTGGTGGGCCATACTCGCTAACTTGCTATACTTAACTTCTGAGCACTTCTTCATAGTGAGTCAACGCCACCCTTTGATCCCGGCTCGATCTCATGATTAGAAATCTTCGTACCTAGTACACGGGAAGTGGTTCCATAATATCGTTGTCCATGATATGAGCCCTGCAGATTTCTACCAACCATTGGTCGAAAGTTCGACCAATGAATGGCAGAAAATGTGCTGACAATGCCAACATTTTTCGACCACCGTATTGGTCGAAGTTTTGACCAACCTACTAGATGGTCAAATTTTTGACCAAAATTTTTTCAACCAATGCCATCTAGTTTTCTACCATGCATTGGTCAAAATTTTGACCAATGTCTCGCAAATTTCTACCAAGCATTGGTCGAAAGTTCGACCAATGAATGGCAGAAAATGGCTCAACAACTTGAACATTTTTTGACCAACGTATTGGTCAAAATTTTGACCATCTAGTAGGTTCATCAAATTTTCAATCAAAAAATTATCGACCAATTCGCTAGTCGAATTTGGTCGAAGATTGGTTGAAAAATGGGTCAAAATTTTGACCAACCAGATGTACTAGTGTAGAGGCTTAGGGAGAGCGTTTGGAGAGCATGTTTGGAGAACCCGAGAACATGGGAGAAGGAAGGAGCTTACTCTGTAGTTTCTGAGGAGAAGTGAATTAGCATCAGTGTCCGGGTAAACACTTGTGATTTTGCCTATGTTATTTCTGCTTCTTGCACTTCTTGTCTTCTTCGTGTCTTCTGAATGCTTTCTAAGGATTCTTATATCTTGGATGTATGTATTTTTTCATAGTTAGTTAAAATCTTTATGAGAAAACTTCCTAGGCATAGATTTGAGGAAATTATGGGGCTAGGGATTAAAATTTATAGTCAAACCTATTATAAGCATTAATGGGTAAATTTAGAGAACAACTATTTTATAGGAAAATTCTTAAAATTAGAAAGCCCTTTTTGTTTTAAAAACTATGTTCTCTTCCTTTTAAAATCAAATAAATCTGCATAAATATACACATACATATATATATATATATACAATACATGTATATATATGTATATATATGTTGTAATATTCAATAATAATCTGCATATAAATATATATATATATATATACATATACATATATATATATATTTATTAAATCACAGTCAAAATTTTATTATAAAATCTGAGTCGGGCTTCGCGTTTTGAGAGAACACATTTTAAAAACGTTATTTGAAACGCATTTTTAAAATATATATATATATATATATATATATATATATATATATATATATATAAAAATGCGCAGGGACGAAATTCTTGTGCCCACGTGCTTTGTTTTATGTAGAGTACTTGCGGTCACAAGTACTACAAAGTCAGCAAGTACCATGTACTCGCTGCCATCGCAGGCCCTGCGATAGCAGGATACCTGCATGCCACAGACTATATATATATATATATATATATATATATATATATATATATATATATATATATATATATATATATATATATATATATATATATATATATATATATATATATATATATATGTTGCAACATTTTAAAAAAGTGTTTTGTATTAAAAACTTACATTCAAATTTTTTTTAATGATTTTTTAAAACATTATTAATATTGTTAAATTTTGTTAGTTTATATATATATATATATATATATATATATAATTATTATATATTAATTATTAGTGTATATATATATAATGTTAATGAAATTTTAAATATTTAAGATTTTAAATAAATAATATAATTTACTTAATTAGAATTTAGTTTTATTAAGGATAATTATAAGTTAAGTTTACAAATACTTTGATTCTTCTCAAAATAGTAAATTGAGTTATTGAAAAATGACAAGTCATTATCAAAATAAGTATAAATGCATATTGAATTCTAAGAGCTAGGGGTGAAAACTTTTATTCTTTAAAACAACACATGGGTTAGGAAAAACATACAAAATGTTTCTCCACTTGTTATCTAAATTTTGAAAACAAAAACTGAGACCTCCACATTTTATTCAACTATGTAATTTTAGCAAACCAAAACATGTGCTTGCATTGTGTTTTCTCTATGCTATCTGTTTTTTGGTTTTCGGTTGACTAGTGTTGACTAGTATAGGACGTCTACCAAAGGTTCAGGGGTTATGATTATGATG
This sequence comes from Cupressus sempervirens, assembly GCA_028749045.1. Lineage (NCBI taxonomy): Eukaryota > Viridiplantae > Streptophyta > Pinopsida > Cupressales > Cupressaceae > Cupressus > Cupressus sempervirens. Next base: position 190,002,173 of record CM053791.1, on the reverse strand, counting down.
TCATGATGATGTCTTTTGATCTCGATCTTTATAAACCCAACCATGGTTATGTGATGGTATGCTCTATGAGATGTTTGTATTTACTGATTGTTATTGCTTTCCAGTCTTCTTCTGTGAAGCTGAGATTCTTATGTATGAGACATTTGACTTAACCATTTTGAGTCATCAATCAATTATACTTGGGTTTACTTTCCAGTCATTTGATGGAATTGAAATTGTTTATCTAATCTTGATGATGTCATGTTGTGACATGTTTTGACTCAACCTTTTTGGAGTCTTCGATCAGTATTACTTTGAGATGCTTTTTGGTTGCTTATTAAGAACCAATGATTATTGTGATTATCAGGCATACCTTCAGTTGCCAATAGAGAACTGATGTGGTCATGATTATCTATTGATGCTTTTAGTTGACTCATGGAGATTTGATGTTTATATTGTGAATTATATTTTGGTATTTTGTGATTTATGATTCCATGAGCTTAGGGTAGGTTATCTACCTGTAGTGACGAGAAGTGGCTTGCAATGGGGGTCGGGGCCCTAAGAGGCTTCCAGGGTAACTCATTATAAGTTGTCTTAATAAGTGGAAACATTCACACCTAATATTGACTTAATGAACCTAAAAAGATAATTGTTGTGTTCTCGCCCATGCCTTGAGTGCTAGTACAAACTAGGATGGGAGAGAGAGAATGCTTGGTTGTGACCTTGCATTTCGTAGTATGCCTCGTCTATATGAGAGGATACTAGTGGCCGAACAGGGATCACTAGGGGGCTGGGGTCTATTGGGAGACTACCAGGATAACTTGTTTGGGACTTGAGGTTATCTCCTCAGCATGGTGGGAGTGGACCATTTAGGACCCTTGCGGTCGGGTGGTAGTGCTTTATCACTCTTATCATTTGAGATCCATTTGAGACACTGTAGCTGATGCATTCTTGTTATGGTGGTGGACATGTATCCTTATATTGATGATTTGCATATGTTAAATGATGATATCTTATGCTTTACTTTGCATGTTAGATTACTTTCTACATATGATGTAGTATGTCTAGGAGTGAAATTCCTACTATGTTAATACCGATGATCTCTTTAGTGATTTGGGATATTATGCACAAAGGGATGGCTAGGATCCATGATGGTATAATGATGTTATTTACGGTTGGGAGGAACCGTGCACTTAGTTAATTATGTTTGATGATAAATGGTTATCTTTTATGATGATGTATCATGTATGATATGTGGTTTCACTTGTGTTGTTGCATCATGGTTTCGAATTAGGATGATGATATACTTTAGTTCACATATGTATATTCTTTTAAGCCTTTCATACCCTATGACATGTACAGTGGATGATTGAGCAATCTGAAATCTAATTACTTAAAGGACACTTGTATATTGTTTAAGTACGTTGGATGTATCATTAATATTTCGTGAGGATGTGATGTTAGATGAATAGTTAATTTAGATGTAATTCAACATTAAGGGATCCATGAAGAATGCAACTTGTTATGTATGCTATGTTTACTTTCACTTGTACTATTTTTATTGCTTTCGTTACTATGTATAAGTTATAAATGGTTTTACTTTCATGTTTTAAAATTTAAATAAAAAATGATCGCCAAACTTAGTAAAACTTTAGGTTAATTCTTTGGATCCCTTAGCGGGGCATTACAAAACTCATCCTTTTCTGGCCACTTGTAATGTGCGGCTCACCACCGAGGATATATAAATGGAGCGACAAGATGATATGTACACTTCATCGCTAAATAACCTCTAACCCTAGCCCTATCTATATAAAAGGGAAACATGGTCTTCACCATAGCGGTGGAGACCTAACCATTAATCTATGAATACTTCACAGTGCCAGTGACACTGTGAGAAAGGGAAGAGTAAAATGTCTCAATACAAATATCATCAAATGGGTTGTACCCAGAGATCGTCTCGATCATTTGGCACAACTCATCTCTAATAGAAAAAACCTTCTCCTTATTAGGGAGAGTGGTAGAAGCTAACAATGTAGAATCAAGATACTCAAGAGCATGAGATAATCTAGCAATAGTATCTATAAATAAACGTTGTCTCTCTTCAATAGATGATGTTGATCTACGTGTTGTGCCCAACTCAACACTAGGACCCCCTCCATGAACGCTAGCATCCCTTGAGGACTTAGGTGCTCCACAAGTACTAGATGCCATAATGATATACGCAAAGATCTAGATATCTATAAATGCAAAGTCAAGATATACATACATAAGTACATATAAAACTGAAAGTTAAATTTAATTTAAAACATGTATGTATATAAATAAGTACAAAGTTTAATGTAACTAAAAATATGCACATGTTATTTAGTACATCTAGCTCATGTATGTGAATAGAAAATATGTATGTATGTTATTTAGTACATCTAGGTTTACTATGTTAATGTTTTCTAAAATGTAACTAATAGGTTTGTAAAATATAACTAATAGGTTTTTTGAACTAATTTTTTCTATGTTAATGTTTTGTAAAATGAAACCAATAGATTTGTTGTTAATCTATACTATGTTAATATTTTCTAAAATGTAACTAATAGGTTTGTTGAACATTAATGTTTACTATGTTAATGTTTTGTAAAATGTAACTAATATGTTTGTTGTTAATGTTTAGTATGTTAATGTTTTATAAAATGTAACTAATGTTTTATTATCAACTACTAAAAAAATATTTTAAATATAATTAATTTAATTAATAAAACACTTAAAAACAATTCATTTAATTAATATTATCATATAATAATTAAAAAACTTTTTAAAAATGTAAAAAATAAAATAAAATTCAACTACCTGTTATGGTCGAAACACTTTGACTACCTAGTAGCTGCTATAGTGAAATCAATAGTGAAAATGACAACTGAGAGAAATTTTTGCTTATTTATAAAACAAAATGAGTTACAGCCGAAACCCTTCCGGCCGAAAGGGTTTCAGCCAAAAACCTCACTACTACGTTCACACCGAAAAGTGCCACATCTATACAGCCAAAAAAAATTTAGTTGGAATTGTTCTAGCTAAAACTGTTTCAACCAAAACTCTTGTGGATATCACCAAAGGTGACATAGGTTTGTGCTTCCACCCTCTGGGTAATTTCATCAATAATGAGCGAAGAAGAAGAGAAGGAACCAAATAAAGTTAAGGATTACAAATGTTGTAGAAGATATTATGACTAAGAAATAGAATAGAAAGGTAATTAATGAAGGGTAAGCCTTCAATGATTTTCCATAAAATCTTGTGATTGTGAGTGAAAAAATTTTGCGATAAGAGAAGGTGATAAATAAAATGGAAAATAATATCTAAAGATAGAAAGCTTCATGATTTTTATTTGTGCATGCTATTTTTATTTAAGGATAGATATTTCTATTTGATGTTCATGATGAACAGTGTAGAGTTTCTTTTTGATTATGAGATAGAGATGTGTTTTTGTTGATGTGGTATTTCACAATGCTTATTTTTGTTTCTTAATTGTATCATGTTATTAATATGAGAAAATAATGAGATTTTTGATTGGATTCAAAAAGTCTCTTGAAGTCTGTTGATGTATTATTGCTCAACTCAGTTAGCTGTAATGTTGCATTAGATCGTGAGTGTGAGTTATAGATCATGGCATACTAGAGATTATATATATGTGGGTCCTAACTATGTCTTAGTTTACATATCTTGGGTAAAATTGATTACTGTAGTTCATTTTTGTAAAATTAATATGATGGTTAAGGTCAACCTTTTTTATGTTAATTGCATGTATATGAAGATGAAATTATTTTCTAATGTTAGAAGAAAATGGTGATGTTAATGAGTGTATGAGATATAAAGGTGTGTAAGAATGTCACACTAAAGATTGATCTAAGAGGTATGACTAGAATATATTAATATTTAGAGAGTTGATAACTTATTTAGAGTTGTATTGGCACATCATAGATGCTATCAGTTAGTCCATAATTCAATGGATTTTTTTCCATAATGGATTGTTGTTTGTTCTAGGGTTGTTTCCCTCAAAATTGTTTCCCTTTTCTATTTTCAAGTAGCTAGATCAATTTTTTTGTACGCTTATTTTGTGACACTAGGGGATTGTATTCTCATTATGGATTATATGTTCATCTCAAGATCAAACAAAGTTTAGTAATGTTACCTTTTTTGGCTTGAAATCTTAGTAATGAATGGGTTAAAAAGGTTATAAAATCTAATATAATCATACAAACTCATAGCTAAAGTTGTAACGAATGTAGACTTCATCACAAGTTGAATGAGTAATGGACAATTATAAAATATACTTAATTTAATAGTTTGATAGAGGAAGTTTATAGTTGGTATAGTTTTAGTGTGAATGTACCAGGACCTAGTATTTAACTTAAGACAATTATATCTATTAAATAACTACATTAATAAATAAATTTTCATACATAATTCATTTCATTATTTAGAAGTAATTATTAATAACATATATTCTCAAAATAATATTATTCATATTATCCATAATATTTCTTCAACCCAATTTAAAATCATTAAATATAGTTTTCAAACATAGGATTAAGATTACTTTCCATTATACCTACTGTTATGGTTACCTGGCTAGGGATCAAGTGTTAGGTTTAAGATTTGAAGTTACAATTACAATTAGGGTTTAACATTTAGGATTAAGTTTATTAACATGATTAGGGTTAGGCTTAGAATTAAGTTTGTCGATTTTAATTATATAATTTGGTTAAAATTTTAATCAGTGTTAGGGTTGTTGGAATTATAGATGGAGTAACTGAGAGAAGGGGGGCGGGGGGGGGGGGTGAATTAGTTATCCCAAAAATAATTCACAAATCCCTTCAATATCTATAATGCTTATTTACCATTGAAACTCGGTAAACAATGTAGTAATGTTGTAACTCGGTAGATTAACTAGTTAGCATTCATAGTTATTAATATGCATGCAAAGGTTAAAATAAATGAATACAAGAGACACCAGATTTAATGTGGAAACCCAATATGGGAAAAACCACCGAGTAACTAGTCACCAATTTTTCACTCTTTTGAAGTGATTCATGTTAGGAGCCAACCTTGTTAAAGGTTACAATACACACTATTAGGTGTGACTTGTTAGAGGATTTAATCACCCTGTTAGGAGTGGCCTTGTTAGAGGTCTTTAGAACAATTCAACTGAATTGTCACCTTGTTAGAGGATTTACAAAATGGCTATAAAACCAACTCTGTTTAGAGGTTTGGAATCACTGCTATAATGGTTAGAAAGCAACAATGAATTGACGTGAACAAGATACAACTAAATTTGCTGGATACAGGTCTCTGTTCAGCATTATTAGATCCTCCTTGATCAAATATGGCTCTGCTACTCCTTAATGATCTCTGATCATCCTTCAAATTCACTTCCACAACAATGAGTCTTCATATCACATTAACTTTTCATACCTCTACATACTACATTTTTGAATTCGCAACTTGACCTCTTACTTATACCATTCAGATGGTTAAGTCAGCTCATTTACATGTTACATTTACCAACAAACCATTCATCAGTCAGCTACAGATATTACTCTTAAATGTTATTTCATAAAACAATAAAATACTTTGTTGGCTGACCTTGCTCGGTAAATAATGCTTTTAGGAATTTCTTGAGTTAACCATCTTGACTCGGTTAACATTGTAATATCCTTAAAATCCTTTGTCTGTCGAGTTTTACTCAGTAAGAACTGCTTCTACCAAATTCCATTTGATGATCGAGTGAGCTTGGTAAGAACTAAATTTCTTTGATTACCTTGAAAGCTCGGTAAGAACTAAATTTCTAATTTTTCTTTGATGACCGTGCGAACTCAGTAAGAACTGCTTCTTCCATATTACCTTTGATTATCGAGTGAACTCGGTAAGAACTGCATCTTTGCTTGGCTAACCTTTTGAGCTTGGTAGACACTGTCCTTTGTGTTGTTGACCTTCCAAGCTCGGTAGACACTATCTGATAATAGATATGACATTTGTGTGACATCAAAGACAACACACAATTGAACAATTATATCCAACAATCTCCCTCTTTGGCATTGATGGAACACAACATGTCATAACAAGATGAAATTTTGAAAACAAGTCTTTTTAATGACAGAATACAAAGCTCCCTCTTTCATAATAATCTTTTTGTAAATTTCAAAAAGATATGATAGTATATTCTCCCTCTTTGACAACACATGCCAAAGATAACTCAAAACAACTTAATAGTATTATACCTGATGTACTGATTCATATGCAATGTCTTCATTGATTTGCTGTATCAACTGATAGATTTCCAATTCTATTCCTGTTGATGCATTACTAAAACTATATTTTAGTGAGCTTTTGATAGGGGAATGACCCCTAACTTACCTCTTAGATAAAAGAATGCATCCTTAGGTAAAGGTTTTGTGAATATATCAACAATTTGTTCCTTTGTATGCACATATTCCAATCTTATTTCCTTTTCTTGCACCAATTCTCTAACAAAGTGATACTTTATGGTAATATGCTTTGTTTTTTAATGCATCACTAGATTCTTGGAGATGTTATTTGCACTTGTGTTATCACAAAACATAACAACAGGTTCTTTGATTTCTTGATTCATACCTTCCAATAATTGTTTAAACCATACAATGTTTGAGCAATTTACTACTATTGCAACACATTTAGCCTCTACTGTGGATTAAGATGTACAATTCTACTTTTTACTTGTCCAAGAAACTAACCTTTTTCCAAGAAAGAAAGCTCCTTCACTTGTGCTCTTTCTGTTATCAATATCTCTTGCCCAATCTACATCAGTGAACACCTTTAAATCGAATTTTCCTCCAAGTTTATACCATAATCCATAATCTTCAGTTCCTTTTAAGTATCTCATGATCCTTTTGATTGCCATCATGTGATTTTCTTTTGGTTTTGCTAAAAATCTTGCTATAATTCCTACTGCAAGGGCAATGTCTGGTCTTGTGTGCACTACATATTGCAACTTTCCAGTCATAGATCTACACAATGTCTGATCTACTTCCTTTGATTCATCATCCTTGATAAATTTTAATCTGGTACACGTGGGAGTCCCAACTGGTCTGCAGTCTTCCATACCAAACTTTTTCAATAGCTCCTTGATGTATTTAGATTGAGTGATGTAGATGCCATTCTTACTTTGTTGAATTTGAAGACCAAAAAAGAATTTGATTTCACGAAACATTGACATTTCAAATTCCTTGTTCATTTGTTCTGAAAATTCTTCGCAAAGATCATCATTTCCTATGAACAAAGTATCATCTACAAATATTTCTGCCAAAACAATCTTATTATCTGGTCCTTCTTTTATGTACAAACTACTATTATCATTAGTCCTTTGAAAACCAATCTGAATAAGATAGTTATGCAATCTTCCATAGCATGCTCTAGGGGCTTGTTTCAAACCATGTAATGCTTTATGCAGTTTGCATACCATGTTTTTCTTGTCTAGATCAATAAAACCTTTAGGTTGTTCAATATAAACTTCTTCATCCAATATGCCATTGAGAAATGCTGACTTGACATCCATCTAATAGACTTTGTATCCTTTGACTGCAGCATATGCAAGTAAGGTTCTGACATCTTCCAATCTTGCAATAGGAGCAAAAGTTTCTCCATAGTCTACACCTTCTTCTTGAGAGTATCCTTTGCATACTAGTCTAGCTTTGTTCCTTGATACCTTACCATCTTCATTTAGTTTGTTTTTGAATACCCACTTTGTTCCAATCACATTCTTGTCTTTGGGTCTAGGTACAAGAGTTCATGTTTTGTTTTTCTCTATCTGTTCTATTTCCTCATTCATAGCTTCAATTCAACTTTCATTGTCTAGTGCATTTTTGACATTTCTAGGTTCAAAATCAGCAAGTAAACAAGTGCCTTTCAACTTACTTCTTGTCATTTTTCCTTTTGATTTATCTCTAATGATCTGATCTGGTGCATGATGCTTTCTGACATACTTGGCTAGCACAGGCTCCTTGCCTTTTGAGTTATCTTTCTACATCTCAACTTCTTGTCCTAGATCTAGTTGCTCGGGCATGGTAGATGCTAACTCGGTAGCTTCAGTTCGCAACTCAGATTCTTTTAGCTCGGGTTCTTGCAGCTCGGTAGATGCTGACTCGGTTTGAACTTCTTGTGACTCGGTTAATGATGACTATGGAGTTGAGGATTCCTGATTAATAGATATACTTGGCATTGTATCTAGTTCAATGAAAAAAAATCTTGTGTAGTCTTTAGGTTCCTTTTTGCTTTTTTTCTATTCTTTTTGCAAACTCATCAACTTTCACATGTGCACTTTCTATGACTTTGTAAGTAGATAACTTCAAACATCTATATGCTTTGCTTTTGCAAGAGTATCCCAAAAATATTGCTTCATCACTTTCTACATCAAATTTTCCTTTTCTAGATTCTTTCAAAATGTAACATTTACTTCCAAATACTTTTAGATAACTTACATTGGGTTTGTAGCCATACCACAACTCATAGGGAGTTTTAAATGAGTCCTTCTTTAGCTGTACTCGGTTCAAGGTATGAACTGCAGTGTTGATGGCTTCCTTCCAGTATTTGATAGCAATGTCTTTCTCAATCATTAAGGTTCTTACACAATCCATGATAGATCTATTCCTTCTCTCTGCTATTCCATTTTGATCAAGAGTTCCAAGTGTTGAAAATTGCCTTTTGATTCCCCTTTCAATGCAAAATTTATTGAACTCATGTGAAATAAATTCACCACCTCTATCAGACCTTAAGCATTTTAGTCTTTTGCCTGTTTCCTTTTCTACTCTGGCCAAATACCATTTGAACTTTTCAAATGCTTTTGATTTCTCTCTTAGGTACATGACAGTCATCATTCTTGAATAGTCATCAACAAACAGAATGAAGAATTTTTCTCCAGTATAACTTTCAATGCCAATGGGTCCACATAAATTAGTATGCACAACTTTTAGAACTTCTTTAGTTTGATAGTTCTTGCTTTTAAAACTGGTCTTTCCCATTTTACCAATTTGACAATTTTTGCATAGACCAACCTCAGGTTTATTTATGTTAAAAATACCTCTTACTTTTTTGAATTTACTAATCTTTATTAAGTTGTCAAGGTTTACATGACACAACCTCCTATGCCATAACCAACTTTCTTCAATTTGAGCAATAAAACATGAACATTCACCAAGTTCAAGATTAAATAAGTTACCTTTTGTTTGAGTGCCTGATCTAATCAATTTTCCTTTGCCATCCAAAAATCTTGCTTTTCCATGCATAAATTATACTTTGAATCCATTGTTGAGCAGTTGTGCCACACTCAACAAATTATGCTTTAGTCCTTCTACCCAGTATGCATTATCACATACAAGTTCCTTGGCTAGTGAGATTCTTTCTTTTCCTCTTATACAACAAGGTTCATTGTTACAAAATCTTACACTGCCACCATCATACTCTTCAAAGTGTTCAAACTCAGTTTTATCACCAGTCATGTGATGAGAACAACCACTAACTATAATCTATGTATCATTTCTGCTCATATGAGAAGTAAGTGTCATTTCCTCATCATTATCAGACTTATCTTTCACAGAAATGTAAACAATTTCATCTTCTTCTTCATCATTAGAATCATTAAAATCTTTAGCTATAAAACATGTTTTCTTACCTTTATCCTTGAATGATTTGAAGTCTCTTTTGCCATTATACTTTTGACCTTTCTTCTCTTCCTTGTTTTTCTTATTTGGGCATCCAACAGCAATATGTCCAATTTCTTGACAAGAAAAATAGATTAGAGGAACCTTACCTTTGTATTTTCCAGTGTCGAGCTAGAATATTTCCTTGCTAGCAGAGCTTCAGCCACTTCAAGATCACTATCTAAACTCTGTTCTGATTCTTCATCACTATCTGATTGTAGATCCTTCAACTTTTTCCCTTTTTCTTTGAGTGAAAGCTTGGCTTCAAATGCTGATTCAACATTTTTGGCAACTGGCACATAATTGTCAAAGTTGTCTAGCTCAAATGTAGTCAATCTTCCAACTATGGCTTCTAGATTTATCTTATGATTTGCTTCACATCTTATTTCTTGAATTGCAGAGACTCTGATTGCATAAATGGGAAGTAGAGTTCTAAGAAATTTACTTATAACTATCTCCTCAAGATGCTTTGATTGCAATAACACATGCTTTGACTCTTTCAACATATTTTGCAATGTTTTCATCCTCTCTCATCCGCATTTGATCAAATTGTCCTCTTAGACTTTCTACTTTGGCTCTTCTTACATTATCATCTCCTCCATAGATTTCTTTTAGCTTTTCCCACATTTCAAAGGTAGTTTTGCAATCTTTGATGTCATCAAATTCTTCATAACTCAGAGCAGATGCTATATCTATCATCATGTTGTTGTGAGTCTTCTTTTTAGCTATATCATTGACAGATAATGTACCAGCAGGTTCTACATATTTTTCATCAAGGTACTTCAGTCCTATGTCTCTAATGGAAGCTAGATGAAGTCTCATCAACCCTTGCCATGCTAAGAAGTTGTCCCTATTAAGTCTTGGAATTTCTCTCTTATAAGACATCCTAACATTTGGCTTAGATCCTTGAAATCTTTTCCTGCAACCACCAAGAGCTCTGATACCAATTGTTGGAATTATAGATGGAGTAATTGAGAGAAAGAGTGGGGGGCATGGTGGGGTAAATTAGTTATCCCAAAAAAAATCACAAATCCCTAAGATGTCTATAATGCTTATATACTGCTGAAACTCGATAAACAATGCAGGAATACTGTAACTCGGTAGATTAACTAGTTAGCATTCATAGTTATTAATATGCATGCAAAGATTAAAATAAATGAACATAAGAGACACTAGATTTAACATGGAAACCCAAAATGGGAAAAACCACCAAGTAACTAGTCACCAATTTTTCACTCTTCTAAAGTGAGCCCTGTTAGGAGCCAACCTTGTTAAAGGTTACAATACACACTGTTAGGTGTGACCTTGTTAGAGGATTTAATCACCCTATTAGGAGTGGCCTTGTTAGAGGATTCAATCACCCTGTTAGGAGTGGCCTTGTTAGAGGTCTTTAGAAAAATTCAACTGAACTGTCACCTTGTTAGAGGATTTACAAAATGGCTGTTAAACCAACTCTATTAAGAGGTTTGAAATCACCACTACAATGGTTAGAAAGCAACAATGAATTGACCTAAACAAGATGCAACTGAATTTGTTGGATACAGGTCTATGTCCAACATTATTAGATCCTCCTTGATCAAATATGGCTCTGCTGCTCCTTAATGATCTCTGATCATCCTTCAAATTCACTTCCACAACAATCAATCTTCATATCACATTAACTTTTCATACCTCTACATACTACATTTTTGAATTCACAACTTGACCTCTTACTTATACCATTCAGATGGTTAAGTCGACTCATTTACATGTTACATTTACCAACAAACCATTCATCAGTCAGCTACAGATATTACTCTTAAACGTTATTTCATAAAAAAATGAAATACATTACTGGCCAACCCTGCTCAGTAAATACTACTTTTAAGAATTTCCTAAGTTAACCATCTTGACTTAGTTAACATTGCAATATCCTTAAAATCTTTTTTGTGCCGAGTTTTACTCGGTAAGAACTGCTTCTGCCAAATTCTTTTTGATGACTGAGTGAGCTTGATAAGAACTAAATTTCTTTGATTACCTTGAAAGCTCAATAAGAACTAAATTTCTTTGATTACCTTGAAATCTTGGTAAGAACTAAATTTCTAATTTTCCTTTGATGACCGAGTGAACTTGGTAAGAACTGCATCTTTGCTTGGCTAACCTTCTGAGCTCAGTAGACACTGTCATTTGCCTTGCTGACCTTTTGGGCTCAATAGACACTGTCTAATAACTGATATGACATTTGTGTAACATCAAAGACAACACACAACTGAACAATTGTATCCAACAAGGGTTAGGTTAGAATTATGGTGAGAGTGAGATTTTACACTAAGGTTAATACTATGTTTATAGTTAGTGTGTAATTTTATTTTAAAAGATATGGTTTTAATGTAAGGGAGCACATTATGTAACTTCCGGCCAAGGGATTTAAAGAACTAACCTAAAGTTTTACTAAGCAAGCAATAACATGTACAATAATTTACATAAAAAACATAACAGACTACATTACTTAACAATTCCTTAATGAGTACATTTACAATTCATTTTTAAGTAATTATACTAGAAGTAAAATAAATAACACATCCACATGAAAGAATAACTACAAGTTCAATCCATTTAAATAATATACATTTGTTTTGAATGCCACTTGGCATTAATTCAGAATGCATAGTCATCCACTATACATGTCACAGGGTATGAAAGGTTGAAAGAATATACATTTATAAAATAGTATACATCATCCATTTTTGATCCATGAAACAAATTACAATACAATAAGTAAAATCACTAAATACTAAGTTTTGTGTTTGGATCCCTCAGCGGGGTGTTATGTGATTAAATACTTAGTTATATGTTTAGATTTTATTGTACAATTATGGTTAGGTTGATGTTAAAGACTTACCAATATAGTTAGTTTTACTTTCTTTTTTATATAGTTTACAAACTAATCTATAATTAATCACTATTTATTTCAAATAAATATAAAATATTGAATGTAATTACATGTTTAAACAATGAATTTACATCTATCTAATCATTCAAAATTGTAATTTACATATTAAATACATTTCAAAACATCTACGAAACTATCTATGAAACTATTATTTAAATTAACAGATACAATAATCTAAAGATAATACTGTTAACAATGAAAATTTACAATTTTATGTACATATTGAAACTGAAAAAAAAAATTACAATTAAAATTGATGGTATATAAAATTTAAAATTGAAAACAATTAAATAAAATAGTACAAAATAAAATAAAATACCTGGTATGTTAGAAAATAGCAGCAAGGGGGTCAGTAGAGGTCAAAAATGGGCTCATGTATTGCTATGAAATCAGGCTCACATTTTGTAAATGATAAAAATGAATCAAAAAATGTGAAAAATGGGGGGATTCATAGTTTTCCAAATTGGGTACCCAATATTTTTAGAATCGAGCACCTAATTTGTTCAAAATTGGGTGCCTGATTTATAGAAAATCGAGTGCCCAATTTTTAAGACATTCAAGCACCTAATTTTTAAGATGTTCAAGAACCTGATCAACATTTCAAAAATCAAGTGCCTAATTTTTGAAATGTGGATTAGGTTCTCGAAGAAGGATTTTAGAATTGGGTACCCGATTCTAAGCAATTCGAGTACCTGTTTCTTAAAGGTCCAATTTTGTGGATTTGACTTCTACAGAATTGTGACCCAACTTTGTGCTCTTACTCTAGTAATAAATTTGAATGTTTGTTGCAGTGAAAACATCGACCACAAAAAAGTAGTAATAAAGAAGCAAAACTCTCTTCTCTACTATGGACCCCATACACTTTTTTATATTCTCTGTCCTACCAACCTTTGACTAGTTATTAGGTACTGCCAAATGTTTCCTTTGGATGCTTTTTCTTCTACACGCTTGTGGCATTTGCAAACTTCCTTTGCAATATTCCAAACCCCCTAATTTGGTCATTTCTTTTCGTAGACACCTAAATCTTTTCTTTAGGATGAATGTTCTTTGCATACTAATATCTTGTTCTACACTTTCTAGAATACATAGTAACATTCTACTAATTTACTCAATGGCTACAACATTGGCACTAGCTAATCTACAACATTGGCATTGGGTCATCTACAACATTGGCGTTGGCTAGTATCCAAATAAAATGCACCAAAGACAAAAAAAAATTAAAAAAATCAAACATGATTCTTTTTCAGATTCATGAAAATATAGTGAAATTTTCTCAAAAAAAAATGTTGTTTTCGATCACAAAATATACAGGTCATAAAGATTAAATGCTAAAAATTTCAAAAAAAATCATTCTGTTTTCATTTTTTTTTAAAATTAGTCAATGGGCAATTTGTAGGGAGTATAGCCATATCTTACAAGATTTGGCAAATAAGTACAGATTACAATAAATTTGGAAAAGAGAAAGAAATGTCAACGTATATATTCTTTAAGTGAAAAACAAGTTTGATATTTCCTAAAAGATAGAAGCACTCCCATTTTTAAGAGGATTCTAATCTAATTTTTTTTAGATCTTGTCATTTAGTAATGTTATTTTACATTTAATTATTTCAAAATTGAATGCAATTTATATTGAAAAATATTTGTGAATATGTACATTACATGTCTCCTTTAATAAACTACTAATTTATCTTCCATCAATAGGTAATTCTTTCAAGGATAGTTATAGTTTGGCATGGAGCTTTACAACTGGTGGCGGCAAGGCTCTAGATCTAGACATATTGCATCTTCAATCATTTTACATAAAACTCCCTAAGTTCTACCTATCTACAATGTTAATATCCATTACTATAATAGGATTAATTATTCTCATATTGGGACTCATTCTAAGCATGCTTTATTGGCTCAAAAGTATAAACTACATAGAAATCTACAAGAAATGGGAGCTACAATATTGGCCACATAGATTTGGTTATCAAGAACTTAGCCTCACCACAAAGGTACATACGAATGAAGGAATCCTTTTTTTTAATTGAAAAAATCATAAAAGATTACATATAAAAGAGACTCAATAAATTGTTAAAGAAAGAACACGATAAGAAATTTGCAATATAGAAACATAAGAAAAGAAGAACATCAGGTTTGTATTGCTTTTTCTTTTGTCTGCTAAATAAAGATATATATTACTACATTAAAAGAACATAATTCAAACATACTTGTTTAAATAAAGGAGGGGTGAAATTTTATTCAAGCTAAAAGAGAAACAAGAACAAATAGAGAAAGGGCATCAAACACCCCTGTCAAGATCAACCAAGTGATCAAGTTGATGGGACAAGCCCATTGTAAGTTGAGTCTTATCAACAATGTTTCAATTACACATATGGTTAGAAGCCCACTTTGCCAAACAATTAGCGACACTATTCCATTCCCTGGGAATATAAGTGAAAGTAATAGACTCCAAAGAAGTACACAACTTATGAATCTAGTCCACAATCAAAGCTAACTTCCAACTAACTTCAGAATGTTGCTGATTCAATAGACATATCACCACTTGTGAGTTAGATTCAAAGATAAGCCTTTTCCAACCAAGGTCACAAGCATTCTTCATAGCATACAAAATAGCTATGGACTCCATCAGTCTGTTAGTGTGATGACCTTTATAAATAGGTAACATAAACTAGACATCCCCCTTACTATCTCTACCAACACCATCAATGCCAAGAGGGCCTAGATTTCCCTTGGAAGACCCATCCGTGTTGATTTCAAGAATACTTTGCAGAGGGGCACTCCACTTCCCCACCCTATTTATCTTTTGCAAGGGATGTCTACACATCTTTCTTAGAAATTTTCCATGTGAGAGGGGAATATTTAGATGATATTTTTATTTTTATAAAGAGTGACAAAGCAACTTAATATATTAATATATAAATTATATATATATTTTTAACATTTTAAATTGATTCTAAGATACAGAGCTCTCAGAGAAAAGACTCAGGAAGAGAAACTTCATTCATTACCCAATTAAGAAGAAGAAAAGAGATAAGAAAGGAAGAAAGAAGATGGAAGTTTCAAAAACCTAGTTATAATGACCCAGGAGTGAAACTTCGAAATTACAAAATACATCAGAAGAATAGGAGGAGAAATGTTTAGCTACAATGTAAAATGTAGCTAGAATGTACCAATATTTACAAATATAATTTGTACAAAATGTCACCAAATATCAACAAAAAATTGCTACAAAGCCAAGCCAGTTGACTAATCCAACTTTTGTCTAGAGTGCTGAAAAACTCCATGCAGATACCTACTCACAAAAAGAGTGCAAAACACAAAACCAAAAAAACCACAAGAACCAAGTAAAATTATTCCTCTGTATCCCCTACCATAGAAGAAAAATTACCAATCTTAAGAGTAAGATTGGGGGTGGTAAAGGAAGGATTAACCATAGGTGGAATAGGGGCTTGAAAAGTTTCATGCTCTAAAAGATCTAATAAAGCAAAGACAATTTGATGCACATTATTGACACAATTTTCGGGTAAGCAGTCACTATATTTCTACAATGTAGCTTTAATAGGATAAAATCATTGCATTTCTAGGGCTTTTTTTATAGTCTCATAAACCACATAAACACTATGATTGCTAAGGAGTGCATGATGATAAAATAAACTGCAAATGAGGGTAACACCGCTCCAAAGATCATTTTTCTGACAAGCTTCAATAAGCTTTCCCCCTTGCAAATAAGCAAGTCTAATAAACTTGGTAACTATTAGCTCCAAGTAGAATGGGGACTACAATAAATCCATAGCATTAGACAGAAAAACTGACAAAATGTGAGATGGATATATTAATCTTTTGCCAAAGGGAAAGAGAATCTAATGCCCAATAATCCTCTTGATTCCTCTACAGATATGAGGACAATCACAAATGAACATGGTAGCTAGCATGTCATCTTTGATGCATCTCAGAAAAGGCTTCTCTGAATCTTCTGGCTCTAGAAACACCCTAAAATTCCTTGAATATTATTCCATATGAAGGGAGGAGTAGGTCGAACAAAATTCGACTAGATATCTTACTCTAGACCAGAAAACTATGGCAACTCGACATGATGATGCTACAGACACCTATGAAAAATGACTCAAAGAAAAAGTAGAGGCCAAATGTGACAACCCAAAAGCTCAGACAGATAAGACGAATTCAACATCAAGTACTATAAATATTCCCAAAATGAAGAACAACTCATAGAAAATGCAGAATCTAAAAGTGACCACCTAGAAACCCAAAAAACCAAGAAAAATGCAAGAGCCAACATGATAAAAAAGCTCCCACTCAAAACCATTATGGTAAAAGATATATGCAATCGATCTCATTAAAACACAATTCAGGCCACACAAGTTGGATAGTGTGAATTGGAACCTACACATTGAAAATGCAAGACAACTCACATGAGATGAGTACTAATTAGCAGGACAGAATGAAGAAAAAAAAATTAGCCACACAACTCTTCTAAATGAAGAGGATGCTAATTGAAGAATAAAAAAGGATAAAGTACAAAGTAAAAGAGGCCAATTCCCAAGAAGAGAAAAAAATGTAGCCATTTGGTGGATCTTATAGCCACAAGGGAGTATGACAGAATACTAACCAACATCATACACAAAATACCCTCACAGAATAATCTTGAAAAGTACAAGTGACAGATCCTCCTAATGCCACTTGAAATCATATATCCCATCCTTAATTAATTAAAATTTCCCCACTTGATGCCACTTTCTAATCCAATGCGAAGATAATTAATATAGCAAATGTGTCTACTCGCTTAAACCATATCTAACCAGTAAGATGTGCATAGAAAAACCATATCTATAGGTATTAATAATCATTGCACTAACTTAGTAAATCATGCCAAATAGGAAAAATAACAATTAACTTCTAAGACAAAAGACCATATCATGCATCTACTTCAAATTGTGAGAAACCAAGAATGTACAGTAATATTCATTCTAATCTAAAGCTGACAATTACGTACCCTATATACATCAATCCCACTTGATGCCAATTACTAACCCAGTGCTAAAATGATTAATGCCACCATAATGTCTGCTTACTCAAATGAATCAAATATGCATAGGTAAAACATACCTAGTGATATTAACCATCTTAACATAAACCTAGTAATTCCCACCAAATAGGAAAGTTAGGATTCACTTCTAATGATAGAAGCAATACAAAGAAACATATCTAGCATATGCTTACAAGAATGAGAGTCCAAGATAGTACCATCACATCCAATATTGGGTAATCAGTCATCCAAATCATTACCTTCCCTATACACATGTGATAACAAATAGCAATCTAGAGAATCGACGAGATCCCAAATATGTTGGAAAGTACAATCCAAATGCCAATTATTGATCTCCCTATTATGCATGAATTAATAACTACAGAAGAATTACCTTATATATGTAAATAAGAAAATGACATATACTTAGCTAAGATTAGCCCCTCCAGTAGAGTTGTGGACTCTGCCATATTATTAGTTCCAACCAGGATCGATTTTGCATAAAAAGCTAGTAGTAGCCCAAAATGATTTTCCAAGGATATCCCAATACCTGATTTACCAAGATTTCCTCTAGATGCCCCATCAAAATTTAGCTTAACAAACAAAGAGTTAGGAGGCTTCCATTTGATAGAGTTCCTGCAGATTGGAATAAACCTAATTCGAGAGAACACAGGAGATGAAGGCAGAGAAATAAGCTTCCAATTACAAAGAATTAGACTATCCCAAGAGGAAAACATATCATTGGGCTTAAAATGACCATTAACAAAGTTATTGACTAATTCAGAGATAAGTTGTTCAATTGTGTCAATCACACCGCTTACATCAGACACTTATTTTTGAAAGATACTCTTATTCCATTCCCACCAGATAGACCAAATGATTGATGAGCGAACAATAAGCCATAAACATGCAAAAATAGAATTGGCCAATAATGGAATAGGTCCCTTAAAGACTTAGGAAAAGGAAGGTAAAGCGGCAACTTACCCAAAATAGAATACCAACACTGCATGGAAAAGTGACAATGCACAAAAGGGTGATCAGTAGATTCATTATAAAGACCACAGAAGAAACACTTAAAGGAATCTACAATATGCAATCTACATAGCGTATCACTAGTCAAAATTCTACCTTGAATTTCTAACCAAGAAAAAACTCCCGCTTTCAGTAAGACACTCTTATACCAATAAAATGTGAAAGCTCGATTTGCATCATGTTGCTCAGACATTTCCAAAAGGGCCTCATAGCCATATGTAACTAAATACATCCCAGTCTTAGCAGGGCACCACATGAGCCTATCACACCCTCTGGACAAAAAAATCATTTTGCTAGCTAGGATGACATCAAAATTCCTAGCCAATTCTCTATCAATGGACAACAAGAATGGATGTTTCTAGCAAACCTTGTGAGACACGATGTCAACATTATCCACATAGTCCACTAGTCAAACTCCCCATTTACTACATGTAATTTCCATAACCTCATGCAATGAGGGATTATGATACAATGGAGGATTTCTATTCTAAGAGTCTTTCCAAAAGGAAATATCAAGACCAAAATGAACCTACCAAGACAAGAATTTAGTGACAACTGCCCTAGATGATATCATAAAATTTTGGGAAGGTGACCCTAATGGAGGGTTAGAAATAGTAAAGATTCTATGTGGACAAGTGGAATCAAGATACTTAGCTTGCATGATTTGACACCACAAAGATTGAGATTTAAAGTACATATTCCAAACTAGTTTCCCACCAAAAGCTTTATTCCTAAGCAAGATATTATGGACACTAGCCCTACCATAGGACTTACAAAAAGACATCTTTTGTAAGGATATCAAAGGTATGTTCCTAACATTATTCATATTAAAAGACCACAAAAAATTATGAATGATTTTCTCAATCTGAACAATAACAGAAGATAGAGCTTGAAGAATAGAGAAGTAATAAGTAGGGATGGCGAGAAGGATATTTTTTATCAATAAAATTCTCCCATAGAGAGAAAGCCACCTCGCCTTCCAAGCTTAAATCCTACCTTTTGACTATTCATCACATTATCCCAAAATGATGGCTTCACTAGGCCCAAAAACAATGGAAGCCCTAGATAAAAAGACGACAATTCCTCCACTAAGAAACCAAGAATGTTAACTAGTCTATGTTTGACTAACTTAGGTGTGTAAAGAAAAAAACTTTTGATTTATTCAAATTGATGACTTGACCAAACCCATTAGTATAGATTTCTAGGGTCTTCTTGATACACTTGGCTTGTCTAATCGAAGATCTACCAAATAGAAGAGTATTAGCAGCAAAGAAATTATGAGTGATAGAAATCTTGGAATTCGGTATATCCAAATTGCTAATGCCTTAATATATCTACTCAAAGTTTCAGCCATAATAATAAATAAAAATGGGGAAAGTGGATCTCCTTAGTGAACTCCTTGGGTAGCTTGAAAATAAGAGGAAGGGACACCATTAATTATGACTACAAAAGAAGCCCCCAGAAGGCACTTCTTAATCCACTTGCACCAAGGTTTCAAAAAACCAAATTTAAATAATACAACCAAGAGAAAATCCCAATCCACTTTATCATAAGCTATCATCATGTCTAGCTTTGCAACAAACCCAAGAGTTTGATAAGACTCAATGGTATGAAGAACTTCCAATACAACAAATGCCCAATCCGAAGTATCCCTACCCAGGACAAAACCTCAGACAATATTAATGTTTACAAATGTCTCAATTTTATTAACTCAAAGTTACTAAACTCCTCACATATTTAATTAATAAGAAAAGTAATTGCTTGCATTGACTAATTCCAATTCCTTTATGAGGAGATAAATTTTATTTCCTTAATCATGATTTCAATTGAAATCTAATTTGCTAACCGAAACCAATGGGAAATGTAATCAGATGAAGTATTTGAAGTCTTAGCATTACAATCAATGCAACAAATGTAGATGCAAGAATTGTTCATTAAATGGGTAATCAGAATCAAGAACAAAGGATTAACCACTCTGTTTTGATTGTAGGATTTTAGTGACGACAATCTTCTGGATATGTGAGGGTGCAATATAAAGCATTCTTACATTGACACTTCAGTGTTCATTTATTTTACCCTGTTGTTTCAAGTTCGTACAAGAAGCAAAAAAAAGTTGTTTCAACCCCTCCTTAGCAACAGTTGCTGCTTTTTCAGATCAAAACAGACTCATTCCTATTAAGCTCAATATAAGGGCCTAGATCGAATAGCGTCAATGGCTATTGGATGGTTTCCCCTATATTGTATTTCTTCTTGTGTCTCACTTAGACGAAAGTGGTAAAGATGAAAGAAAAATGTGTATATAGAGACTTCTACCCATACCATGTTACTAGTTAAAACCGTTGACATGCCTTGTGTATGACCACATACATGTTATATCTATGTGTAGTTAAGACTTTTACCCCAGTCTTCAAAGATGCAACAAATGTTCACATTACAAATTTTTTATTTTATTCGTTTAAATTCTAATTATTTATTGACATATCTAAGAGCCAATTTTTTTTAAAAAAATACGTAAAGAGAATAACATAATTTTTCTATCCTTAATAGAGAAAACAATAACTTTCATGTTTGATTTTTTTTAATGTTATTGTTGATAGCTTTGATAAATACCTATGTCTAATTGAATAGAAGAAAATATGTTGAAGAATGATATTTAAGAAAATTATGTGAATTAAAAAATTTCAAGTTTTTAAACTATTCATGTATTTTTGGTTGGATAAAAATGAGTTCTATTGAATCAACAGGTACTTTACCTTTAGTTGAGAAGCATTAGATTTTGGCATGGAGCTTCACAATTGGAGGCAACAAGGTTCAAGATATAGACATATTGCATCTACCTTCCTTTTATGTCAAAATCTCAAACTTCTCCAAATCTACAAAGTTCATATCTATTATCATAATATTCTCAATAGCTTCTATGTTGGGACTTGCTCTTAGTACATTTTATTGGTTGAAAAAGATGGACTACATAGAATTCTATGAAAAGTGGGAGTTGCAATGTTGGCCACAAAGATTTAACTATCGAAAACTCAACCTCACTAAAAAGGTAATTATAAATATAGATATATCTTATTATATTCAAAATAAATTTAATAACTTGAATTTCATTCTTTGAAAAGGGCTTTGATTTTCTTTATTACAGGGCTTCATGAATGAGAATCTTGTGGATTGTAGGAGTTTTGGGCAAGTATACTAGGGAAATTTGCCTTCTAACAAAGAAATCAGCATGAAATGCATTACAAAATATTTCACACAAGGAATGTAGGAATTCATGGCAAAAATATCTAGCCTTGGGCATTTGCAACACCAAAATCTTGTGCCTCTTAGAGGCTGGAGCAGAAAAAATGAGTGCCTTTTCATCGTCTACAACTTCATATCCAATGACATCCTTGAAAGAAATCACTTCACTCTAGAATCGAATCTAACATAGGCTCACATATACAAAATCCTCACAGATTTGGTTGTCAAGCTATTGTATTTACATGAGAAGTGGGAAAAATGTGTGGTGCATAGGGACATCAAATCCAACAATATATTACTGGACTATGATTTTGGCTATGTGGGGGATTTTGGCTTGGCAAGGTTATATGATCACAATGAAAAGCCCCAAACAACTCATGTGGTGGAAACTTTGGACTAGATTACACCAGAGCTGATACATTCTGGAAAGGTTTCTCCTTCCACAAATGTGTTCATCTTTTGCTCGAGGTTGCATGCGAAAGGAATCCCAAGGATCCCCAAGGTGTCATTTTGGTTTAGTGGGTTTGCAATTTGAATGCAAATGGAAAGTTATTGGATGTTGTTGATCAAAGGCTTGGGCTAAATTATGATAAAGTTGAGGCAAAGAATGTACTTATATTGGAGCTTGTTTTTTCAAACCCTGATCCAAATGAGAGGCCTAGCATGAAACCAGCATTGCAAATTCTATGTGGTGAGGGTGCTTTGAAATATTACATTGACACCGCAGATTTTAATTCACATGTTGCTACTTCTTTGGATCTCTCTGGATGATGTAGTTGAGGTTCTATGATTAAGTAATTAGTCCTATAATTTAAACCTCATGTGTTATGTCCCCTTGTAAACTAGTTCTAGTTGCATACATAGGGTATTTTACTATTATTGTCTACCTTTTATTCTGGAACAATAAATGTTGAAGAACACTACATTCTCTGAATTTTAAAAGAAAATATGAAGAATAAGGGAGGATAAGAATGGGTGAAGAATTTATCTCTTTCTATTTGTTTATGTAAAAAAATAGTCTAAGAGACACATAGTGAGGGAAAAAATAGTAGTCTTAAAAATAAGAAAAAAGATGGAAAAGAGGTGACATATAGTAGTATGAAAGTCACGAGGCTAGTGAAATAAAATAGAGTAAAAAGTTATTATTTCTTCAAATACTTATACAATTGTTCAATGAAATTAAAAATTATTAGTATATTCTTATTGACCAATAAAAAGAAAGTATTTTTCAATGTACTAAGTTTTCTTAATAGTTTGAACATTTTTATCTATTTTGAATTCTAAAAAATGCTAATTTTTTAAAATCTCATTGGATGTGATAGAAAAATGCAAGCAAAAAAAATTTTAGATTCAAAAATTACATAAATATTTAAACACTTTAACTATTGCTAAGATATCAAAGGCTGTTGCATTTATGAAACATAGCTTTACACATATGAAAGGCCTACTACATTTATGAAATGACTTTTCATTGATATCAAACTCTGTGGCATTTACGAAATAACTTTTCTTCTTCCTCAATTCCTATAAGTCTTTGTTCTTGAATCTTCCTCGGATAATGCTATTGATATTTCCATAGTGATGTTTCATGGAGGTCATGAATGAATATCAGGCAAAAGATTCGGACATATTATTAAGTTCTCAATATTTTCAAACCATTATCACTGAAGCCATATATCTTGTTTAGTGAATTTTTAAACCATGCGCGAATAGAATGTCAATGATAAAGTCATATATTCATTTGGTGGAAGCTAAGAAGATTCAACTATGAAACCTTACACGGGCAAGGAATTAGTAATCAAAATACAAACACCAATTCTCAATTTGGTAAGACATATTTTCTAAAATTTATTGTTCCACTATCTTACTAAATTAAGATGCAATTTTTTGGGTCTTTGGCTTATATTGTTTATGCTTCTTTGTTTCATATTTCTTATACTTTTAAAAAATTATATTTTCTCTAAATGGTTTGATCCAATCTTGAGAGGATGTGGTTTTTTTAAACATAGTAATAAACATAATGACTCCTAGAAATAATTTACATGCGTACAAAAGACCTCTTATGGTTTGATATTTTTCTTGTGTACATTATAATTGATTCCTCTATTATGCTACTAAGGTACGAAAATTGGGGGTTCTCCATAAGGGATTTGTCTGGCAAAAACAAAAAGGGCTGAAATTGGGCAGTAGTGGCTTATGATCAAAAAAAAAAAATCGCACTTTCTTTGTAGAGGAATACACCTAATTAATTTTTTTGAATATTTCCAATTGTAAGCACTTTCTTTCTTTCTCCATGGATTGAACTAGAATCCTATTATCACAATTAGAGACTAGTTAGAAGCTGGTCAGGCCCAATGGTGAATGGTTTTCTCAATTGATTACCAAAATTTGCAACAAACAAACCATTTCAATCAATTGCAAAGTTCATTAAATCATATACTACCCCATTCATCTATGTAAAACATTGATTGGTAGGGAAAGTATTCAAAAATTTGAGTCTCCGAGAAATTTTAAGAATCTTTTGCATCTTCAAATTCTATAAATGTTGTCCTTTTATTATATTAATAGATATGAACAGACACTTTGAATAAGCAATCTTTTAATTCCATTCTGCACAACCACCATTAGACACAATAAAGCTTAGGGTTTTTCCCAAGTAGTTGTTCCAAACTTCAGGTTTTAACTTTTTTAAAGCAAGCAAATTTTTCCAGTTACACCATTTTTTCCTAATAGTTGGCATTTGTGTTCATTTTGAATACACCACCAAATCAATGCTCTTTCCATAAAAATAATGAAACAACCTCCAAAGATGGCTTGAAAGAGGCCCAATGGCCACAACAAAATCTTCTACTCAACCAAAGTTCTACATCATATACAGCTCCAATAATAGGTTTACAAATAGTATCAACTACTTGTTTCTATTCCCTTGCAAATGCCATTAGTCCATATTTTTAATTCATTGTTCTATGTCACCTTTCATAAAATTAAACCAATTCTCCTTTCTATTTTAGTTCAAATAAAAAAATAACTAATGTTTTTCTATCCCAAACAAGTCCAGCTTTGTTGACACATTCTCACATTGGTAAATGCACACAATTGGAAAAATAAAAGATGAAAACAAAGCATTTGTCAGAGAGGTATGTTGTATTTTTTTACTGAGTGTTAAAAAGTCTCATTTACTGTTTCAATTTCCAGCTATGTAATCTATGATTACAAAGGTACTTTTTATTACAAAAACTTCAAAATAAAATAGTTACACCACATCTAGTTCATTTAGATTATTTTAATTGTCTACTTAACAATGATCTCAAATGACTTACAACTACTTGCCATTGATTTTGACAGTTTGATGTGGATATCTAAAGCACACAATAAGGCAACGAAACTACAACTCACCATCTTATAAAAGAACAACATTTCCTACTATTGTTCAAACACAATGAAAAACACTCATAGCCAAAGAATTTCATGCTCTATCAATGGCTCTTCTCAGGAGACTTTCTCATGCAATATTTTTTGCACCATACAACTTTGTATACAATAATAGGTTTACTACTCTCTTATGGGGTCCAATTACTTTTAACAGTTGAATATATTTTTAAATCACCTCCTTTCTATGCTTCAACTCCTCTTTAAATCTCCCATTTTCAAACACATGAAAAGTTGGACCTTAATCAAAATCTCTTTGTAATTTTGTAGTTACACTTGTACAATATAACCATTAGATAAAAATATTTTAACTAAATTCCAAGAATCTGAAAAGAACTTGAATTTGAGACATGTTATACAAGACTACATGTACTTTAGCTTATCTGCATCCATAGGTAAGACCATCCTCCTTTCTATGAAGATTTTAGTCCATCTCTTCTTCCATTTCACTTACTCAAACAAAAGAGGTAAAGAAAAATGTTATCTCATGATGAACGATAAAACCTGACATAAATTTAGAATCTAAAACATGTTCTATTCATTTTGAAAAGTTAAATAGATTTAGTTTTAATAAGAAATAATATTAGTTAAAGGTTTTGTAAATGAAATTGTAAGTAAAGTGGATTTAATTGTGGAGGAAATTCTATAGTTAAGTATGTCTTAAGTTATAGTAGTACGAGGGTGACTAAATTCTCAAAAGACTTAGTCCTTCACCTCTATCAGCATCATGTAGATGCAAGGAGTGTGAAGTGTTTCATACATTCACATGAGAGGTGCGTTCATCATGTGAATCACTACCCATGAAACATAGGTCAATGAGTTTGACTCAAAAAATTATACTATTGAATAATGATAGCAATATCATAAGTTAAACTATTGTTATTTTTTTCTTTCAATTGAGAGATTTTCAACAATAATTGATTTTATGTATGTAATATGATAGTATTAGGTTTAATAAACGTGAAAAGATTTCAACAATCCATCATAATTTTAGATACAACCTATTCTGAATTTGGTTGTCTGAAGTATTTTCCCCATCAACATTACGAGTCACACTTTGTAGTCCATCATCAAGATGAGAAGAGTTAGACGTAATATAAAATGATTTGTTGTGAATAAGTTGCATCTAAAAAATATCAATCTTATTGAATTTTATTTAATTAAGAATCAAGGATAGAGGGATATCCATCCCACCAAATTTATCAAAAACATCATAGCCTCATTCCTTATGATGTCAAAACCTTACGTTTAGCAAGAGTTATTCCTAAAGAGATGATTAGGAACCTTTTTTAACTCTACTTTTAAACTCCATAAACAGACAAAAATTGATTTGATAATAGTTATTCATTAAAAATCTCTAATCATTCTTCCAATCTCTATTTCGATAAAGGATAAAGGTATGTCAAAACAACAGATGTCCCCTCGCTAAACAAAATTTGTTAAATACACATGGGATACCATTCGAAAAGGGGAAATTCCATTAGGGGAAAGAAGTGTCATCAATGAGCTCTAGAGTAGGGCCAATTTTCATCAAGATTCTCTAGACTCATATAATACCTTTCTTGATAGAATTGTTCAACACAACAATCCATAAATGGCAACACTCAAGAAATATACATGATAGAGAGTCTATGGGTACTATCATTAAGAAATTAACTTGCAATCACCCATGCAAGTCTTGATTCTAGACTCATTGTATCTAAGATAAGAACTCATGAGCACAATTATACATATTTTGATCAATAATATTTTTTTTATTAAAAAAAATAGAACTAGATGTTGCAATTTCGACGAAAAGGAGCATAGCATTTCGACAAGGATGCTATATGCATGACATGAGTTTTGACCAGTATTCATTGCAATTTCAACACAAAG
This sequence comes from Cupressus sempervirens, assembly GCA_028749045.1. NCBI lineage: Eukaryota > Viridiplantae > Streptophyta > Pinopsida > Cupressales > Cupressaceae > Cupressus > Cupressus sempervirens. Next base: position 189,974,917 of record CM053791.1, on the reverse strand, counting down.
GAGCATAGCATTTTGATGAGGATGCTATACGTGCGACATGAGGTTTGACTAGTGTTCATAACAATTTTGATGTAGAGCATTTTGACAGGGTTTTCATTGCAATTTCGACAACCATTGGTCGCATAGGTGGAAAGTGTAGTACACAATGCTTGTGGGTTAAGGCGGATATCCTGACAATAGTTCTGTCAATATATCTACCAGAGTAACATTGCAATTTCAACAAACATTTAGGGTGTCATAAAATTGACAAAAAAATGATCAACAATAGTGTTCATCATTTTGTTGACATAGTGGTGTTGAAATTACGACGAATCTTCATCAAAAAATAGGTCTAAATTTACTAGTGGGTGTGAGTCAAAGAGTTTTAGTTTGAATCAATATCTAATTGTAGATGTGATTGAAAGTTTTAGGTTTCCATAAGTTTTAGTTAACTATCAAGTTTATGTGTGTGTTGTCAATCATGAAATAGTTTGTTGTCAATCTAATTAGTAGTGATTTAGGAATGTTGGTGGGTCAAGCTATCGTATAAAATTGCATCTATTATTAAATGAAATTAAGCTAGAAGTTCTGTCTTTTTCTGGTTTGTTTATGTTGTTCTATTTTTCCAATATGGTATCAAAGCCATCTTCTTGTTAAATTGTATGTGTTAGAGAAGAAGCAGTCAAGGAGATGAGGAATGGTGAAGAACCACCAAATTTTGATGGCAATGATGATTTCATTCAAGATGAATGTTTTATTTTATTTTGAAGAAGGTTAATACTTTGAAAATAGGAAAGGATGTAGTAGAGGCTAGATAGATGCTCAATAGTCTAAGGTGCTAACAAATCAGAGAAACTATATCTCATTAGGGTTATGAGACACACTTGTGTGAATTGGTGTCCAATAGTTGAGGGATATCTAAAAATCTAGAAGCTTAGCATCATATCTTTATGAGGGTTATGAGGCATTTCATGTGGAGATGTTGTGTCCAATGGTGTTTCAGGCTTGATAGTAGTTGTATGACTATACCAATAGTTGGGAGAAACTAGAGGAAGTCTTACTCCTCTATGACCTATTTTCAAAGTATAAATTCTACATAATGTTTCATTTAGTTGTCACATTAAGTGGGGGGTGTTGGAGTTAATGTTTCAATAGTAGTAAATAAATAATTGTTGCTCGTGTGGAAAATCTTTTTTGATTTGCTAGCAACATAAGTTCAGCTTAGGTGTGAGTCAAAGAGTTTTAGTTTGAGTCAATATCTAATTGTAGATGTGTTTGAGTTAGGTGTCCATAAGTTTAAGTTAGTTGTCAAATTTATGTGCATGTTGTCAATAATGATGTAGTTTGTTGTCAATCTAATTAGTAGACATTTAGGAATGTTTATGGGTCAAGCTATTGTATAAAATTGCATCTATTATTCAATAAAATTAAGCTGGAAGTTCTTTCTCTCTATTTTGTTTTTGTTGTTCTATTTTTCCAATAAGTCATTGTAGGAAGAGCCAAGGTCAAATAGTACCTTATATTTGAAAGCTTCCAAATTGCAACCCTTTGAAACATGAGCTTTCCCTCAAAATGCCAACCAAAGATCCATTCCTCTCAAACAAGACAATATCAAGAAGATGGTAGAGAAGATCCAAGAATATCGAATAATCACAAAGTGGAAAGGAGGTACTATTGAAATGACTAAATTCAATGATTAGTGGATCTAAAAATGGAGGACTGGATTCACCTTCAACAAACTACTGAACAATTTCTTCTTAAGCATTACACCCTTGGAAACCAGGAGAGATGAAATCATTTGATACGGGAGTCAAAATATGGTAGGTTATGTTGTGCACATGGATAGATGGTGCCCAAATTTCAATCTATGGGCCTTTGAATTCAATAAAAGGACAATATGGTTTAGATTCTATAAACTTCCTATGGAATACTAGGCTAGAGAGGTGCTCAAGTAAATAGCCAAAGGACTCTGTGAAATCCAAGCAGTAGACAAAATCATAGAACATGAAAGTTGGGGAGATTACACCAGATTTTGCATTAAGATTTCCCCTTTCGATCAACTCCCAAGAGTAATTGAAATCAAATCGGACTGGGGAATTTGGATTCAAAAAATATACCAAGAGAAGAATGCAAAGGAAGGCACAAATTGCATCCAAAGGGGTGAGATTTGAGGTACCTTTGTCTCCTCCAAAATCACTTAGTTCCACTACTAAACTTTTGATATATCTACCCCTTTGTAACACTTCTCCCCTTGCTCTAAGGGAGAAACTAGAAGTCCCAAATATAAATATCCAAATTGCCAATGCTAGAACTAAATCTCTGAAGGAATTAAGCAATGAAGAAGGTTCTCAAATGAAGAACATAAAGTTCAAATAGGAGGAACAAAATCTTAGGTTGCTAGAAGCCCCGACTCTGAATTCCCCAAAATGTACTTCCAAGGAGGCATATAATGGAGGAGATATTCAAGATATTATTTTTTATCAATAGGAGGATGAAAACAATCTCATCACACGGGGAAATAAGTCTAACAATGAGGATATGGTTGGTGTTGTGGACACAAGCGATTTTCTTCTTAGTGTGTGATGTTTAAGGATGGCCAAGATGAAGATGTAGAAAATTCCATATAAATGAGTACGGAATAGGATCTTCTATATCTTACATTCAAGTCTACTATAATAGTTAGAATTATAATATTAAGAATTTTTTTTATGAATGTCCATACCATGTTTCAAGGAATCTTATTTTGACATATGCTAGGAGGATGTTAGCAAAGATTAAGTTATACATGTGAACTTTGTTTGTTCAAAAGTCTTTAAAATCCTTATGAAAAATAAATTTTGTGAATAATCCATGATTAGAACATTCTCATAGATCATATTTTTTCAAAGAATATTATTAAACATTTAACGTGCCTTATCCATCTTTCTTTACTTTATTAGATTATGTATTTCATTTTTTTAACCTTAATTTATATTTATTTAAATGTTTAATAATATTCCTTGAAAAAATATGATCTTGGAGAATGTTCTAATGATAGATTATTCACACACTGTTTCAGATCATACTACATAATCCAACCAAAGAAATTAAACAGATAAATTTGACCCCTACATAGCCAAAATCCTATTCTCTGTGAACATAATTTCTTTGAACTAAAATGTTCCATCTCAATGCGTCCACATTTTATATACGTTTCTATAGCATTTAGCGAGCCCCACATTAATTGCCTCAAAAGTCCTCCCCTTAGACTTTTCTCTTTAAACCCACACTTTGAATTTGCAGATTTTGTTTTATCCTTTTTTGATATGTGACTCCATAAAAAGAGTGCCATGTATAAACCAATTGGACAGGCGAAGCCAAAGAGAGCTCTGCTCTCCAGAAAAGACTTGAATTTGAGTGGTGTTGTACAAAACTACATGTACGTTGGGTTTTTAGCATCTATAGGTATGTCTTATTTCCCTTACACACTACATGAGGTTCTTGATTTTTCATCCTCCTTTCTATTTTAAGACTATATAAGTTCAAAGTCTTCCTTTGTACATGTCGGTGTTGTTATTTTTGTTATTTTTTTTAAAAATAAATTTTATTCAAGATATTGTTATCAGGATTTAACCGTGTAGTTTACTTAGTCAAATTCATTTCATACTCATAGGATCTAGATGTCATTCATATAAGTGATAAAAATGATTTCTCTTGAATCAACAGGTACTTGGTCTTTGACTAAGAATCATTACATTTTGGCATGGAGCTTCACATCTTGCCACAACAAGACTAAAGATATAGACATTGTACATCTTCCTTCCTTCAAATTCAAAATTGTCAAGTTCTACAAATCTACAAAGTTCATATTAATTACTACAATGTGTTCAATAGCTTTTATCTTAGGATTCATTCTTAGCATGTTATATTGGTTGAAAAATATGGACTACATAGAATTTTATGAAAAATGGGAGTTGTAATATTGGCCACAAAGATTCAATTATTGAAAGCTCAACCTCCCTACAAAGGTGAAATAAGAGTAAATTTAATTCTTCAAGAGGATCTCAAAAAGATAATTAACATTTTAAAACATCTATCTATCAGTTATTTAATTATGTACATGAGACTTTACAATTCACCAATAGTCAATGTACTGCTTCTAGATTCAACAATTGTATTTCTTGTATATGATTAGTAATATATAGTGTGTTGGTCTTGATCTCAATTGTAGAGCTTCATGGATGAGAATCTTCTTGGCTATGGGGGCTTTGGGCAGGTATACAGGGGCACTCCGCCTTCCAGCAAAGAAATCACCGTGAAATGCATCACAAAAGATTTCAGAGAAGGAATGAAGGAGTTCATGGGAGAAATATCAAGTCTTGGGCGGCTGCAACACTAGAATTTAGTGCCTCTGAGAGGCTGGAGTAGGAAAAATGAGCGCCTCTTCATTTTCTATGACTACATGTTCAATGAAAGCCTTAAAAGAAATTTGTTCAACTGCACTAGTGGTGTAAAGAGAACTTGAATTGATGCTTGGGAGATGTCAAACCTAACTATCACTATCCAAAGAAGGAATGAGATAAAAATTATATGTACCCCCATAAATCAAGGAGATGAACTTAGCTGCCTAAATAAATAATTATCTAAGTAATAAAGATATTTCTATTACTAGCACCTACACCTAACAAAGGTACAATGGTTAGCATATAGCAAAATAAACCATCTTTTCTATATTATGCATCCTCTTTTTCTCCTTCTCCTTGTACTTGGTCTTCCTCTTCTTCATCCTCTAAATTTCCTCTTCCTCTTCCTCTCCTTCCTCCACTTCTTCTATCATCTCCTTTGTCATCTCCTCCTCCTCATCATCTTCTTCTTTCTCCTCTTCCTCTTCTTTGTCTTGCTGATTTTTCAATACAATTTAATGGTATATCAAGGCAACAATATAGTAATTAAGTTGGTCAATATGAATCAAAATGTTGTTTAGGAATTAAAGTATTTGTTGTGCTAAAATTGATAAATTATTGATTCTTATTAATTCATATATACAATATATTAGAATGTATTCTTTTATTACGTCATGAACGTCTTCAACAAATGCAATTTAAAACATGAACAAGAATGCATCTCTCAAACAACTATTTTATTAAAAAATTGATAGCACCTTTAAAAGATTTAAATTCAAAGGTTGTCAATATAAAAGGTATTCATATTTCACAATGGATTAAAGCAATCTTTGTATTCATTTCATATTTTTTATTAAATAGTATATTTTATTGTTTACTAATAAATGAATTTTATGTTTTTTGATCTATCTCAAATATTATTTTACATTTTGTGCTCCTTTCTTTTTCAATTGTTCCTAATTAATTTGAGTAGATTAAAAATAGTACCATTAATACTATGTAAACATGATTCTTATTTTATTATTTGGGTTCAATTGTTAATATTCTTTCCTTTTTATGTAGGTAAAAGGTCATGAGGCCCAAGATTGTGTTTAGATTAAGAAAAATCATCTCAATTGTTTTTATTCTTATATAAGTATTATGATTCAATTGCTAATTTATGAATAATAAGATGATATTTTATAAACTGAAAACAAAATATAATTTCATCAAATCTAGAAACTCTATTAGTACATTTTAATATCTTAATCTCATTAACTTTACATTCTAAAGAATAATTATCTAATAGGCTTCTCCTTTAAGGTTGCATTCAACCAACAATTGTCTCATGCTAAAAAGAGTTGCTAATATGTGTAAATAAGTTGTAATAAAATAATTTGTTGATCACGATTTCCAATCAATGGTTTTTTGGCTCATAGTTTTGGGTAATGCAATACATTTAGAGTAGCATGCAAGTTTAGGTCTACTTTTCACCTTTCCTCCAATCCATATAAAATAAAAAGGGTACAATGGGAGTCTATAGTAGTGTATAGGGTTTTGTCAGATGTTCATAATTTCCTTTAATATATCTAGTAAATGTGTTTGGTCCACTTCATTTTTGATCAATTGGATTGAAATATTTCTAATAAATGCATCTTTACCATCTATAATTCTTCTTAAATATAGTTGTTGGGATTGTGTTGGGATAATATGCATGGTGGTGTAAGAATGGTTGTTTGCAACTATACTATCTTAAAATGGATGCACTTGCATTTTAAGACCTTTGAGATCCCTCTTCATAATTCCCTCTTCTGACCATGGATATGCCTATGCTCGATTTCCTTTTTCTCCTATCTTCTTCCTCTTTCCACCTTATCTCTCTGGCACCTACCCTTGCTTTTTGTTGTACCTAGGACTGGAGCTCCAGGACTAGGTCAACCCAGGTTGACCTAGTCCCTGATAGTTCTAGAGCTTGGGGCCTGAAAGACCTCAAGAGTTTAATTAGTTTTTTACTATTATCCAATTGGCTTGTATTATTTTCCCACCTAAAAACTCATATATAAGGACACTTGGAGGCTTCATTTTCATATCTCATTCATACACTACTACATTTGAGCCCAAATTGTGATAGCAGGCCATCGTAATTGTGATGGCCACCCATCACTTGAGTGACAATACCATGAATTGGCTCTCATCAAACAAGTGTCAGACTTTATTTGTTGTCACAAATTATGATGGCAAGGGCATCCATCACAACTGTGATGGATAAAGATTTCATAACTTAGAACATGCAAGGGCAAGAGTTCATCTTCTTGCCCTCCCACTTGCAATAGTAGACCATCATAGTTGCGATGCTATAAGCTTCCAGTCTTCCATTGAACCAATGGCTAGTTGTCGAAGCTGTCTATCACAATTATGACAGTTGTGCACTAGGTGTGATGCAGAAGCAATGATTATCTGTTGGTACAGTCTGTCACAATTGTGATAGGGATCTAACAATAGGGTAAGTGCACAAAGTTGTGGTGCCAAAAGGGGTTATAAGTGGGCACTTTTTTTCTGAAATCAACAATTTTTGAACTTCGAGAAGAATTTGAAGATAGTTACACTTAAAATTTTAATATATGACAAAAACAAAAGTAGTAGTCCTTTGAATCTAGTTTCTAAACTACTATTTTTTTTTTCAAAATGGTTTAGTTTATCAAAAGTTACCTAACATCGTGTAGTTTATCCCAGATTTTTTGGGTAATTTAATTAAGTATTTTTTTTTAATGAATTTTGTAAGGGGACACATCCCAAAAACATGAAATATCTATGTGCTCCTCCTAGAAATGATTGAAAAATAATCCAAAATCAAAAAAAAAAAAATTCAAAGCATGTAGAATGGAGTCTAGTTTCCAAAAAACTAACTTGTATGAAAATTTGATGAATGAGCTAAAATCTACACCCCAATTAGTACATGTTTGTTTTTTAGAGAAAATGGACATACGTTCAAAAGAAATCATATGGTTATATAGCTAACAAAGAGATCTAAAATATCATGTAACCTGATTTTATCGATGCTCAACCACAAGGAAACTTGAAGAAGAGCACACAAGAAAAATCAAGCATTTTTTGAATGCTTGCAGCAAAACACATCTGAGACTAGTTTAGAGCCTCCAAACCTTTAGGTTGAATCCCCAAGGAAGATCCAAGCCTAAGGCTTGGTGGTATCCAATGCTTTATATATTGTGTGTGAGCAATAGTGCGTACACACTATAGTGTGTAACTGTTATTTAAAGATTTTTTAAATTCATGGCTTAAAGATTTGTAAGCCTTGTATTTCAAAGAGAGGATGGATAGGGAGAGATGGAAGGAGAGAGGTAGAGAGGTAGATAGGGTAGAGAGTGAGAGAGACGAGAGGATGGGGAGAGTGTAGGGGATAGGATGTAGAGTGAGAGAGGATGGAGAGAGAAGGCTAGAGAGAGAGAGAAGGGAATGGAGAAAGAGCATGGGATAGGATGTAGACAGAGAGATGGATTATGGCTGAGTGAGAGAGTAAGAGAGAGTAGGGAATGGAGAGGGAGAAAGGAAGGAGAGTGAGATAAATATAGATAGAGCTCACAAGAGTAGGGGAGGGAGGGTGAGAGAGAGAGAGGGAGTAGGGGATGAGAGAAAGAGAAGGGGATAGTAGAGAGTGAGGGAGAGATTTGTAGGGAGTAGGGGATAGGGGTTGAAAGAGTACATGGGATATGATGCAGAGAGAGAGAGAAGGAAATAGGAGAGAGAGAGAGAGGGAGAGATTGATAGGGAGTAGGGAATGGGGGTTCAAAGAGTACATGGGATAGGATGCATAGAAAGAGAGAGAGGGACATAAAGTTGGAGATGGGCGAGTGTGTGCATGCGCGCGCGTGTGTGTGTGTGTGTGTGTATGTGTGTGTGTGTGTGTGTGTGTGAGAGAGAGAGAGAGAGAGGGAGTAGGGGATGGGGGTTCAAAGAGTACATGGGATGGTATGCATAGAAAGAGAGAGAGAGGGACATAAAGTATGGGATGGGCGAGTGAGAGAGAGAGAGAGAGTAGGGGATGAGAGAGAGAGAGAGAGAAAGGGATAGGAGAGAGAGAGGGAGAGATTGATAGGTAGTATGGGATGGGGATTCAAAGAGTACATGGGATAGGATGCATAGAAAGAGAGAGAGGGACATAATGTAGGGGATGGGCAAGCATGGGAGGGAGAGGGGGAGGGAGAGGGGAGAGAGAGAGAGAGAGAGAGAGAGAGAGAGAGAGAGAGAGAGAGAGAGAGAGAGTGAGAGTGAGAGAGAGAGAGAGAGTAGGCGATGGGGGTGAGTATGGGATGGGGGATGGGGAAAGAGTATGGGATAAGATGTAGTGTGAGAGATAGAGAGGGAGAGAGGCAGAGATGGAGAGGGAAGGAGGAAGGGGGGAGAGAGAGTCAGATGGAGGGAGAGAGAGAGATAGTAGGTCTTTTTTTTAATGTGTTTTCCAATAGCATGTATGCACTATAGTGCACACGCGCTATAGTATGCATGCACTATAGCCTTGGCTCCACATGCCTAAGCCCATGCCATAGTGCATGAGCACTATAGTGTGTGCACACTATTGGATATTTTGAAAAAAGATCTCTTTGTATATATACATACATACATACATACATACATATGTATGTATGAATATATGTATGTATTTAAGTATGTATGTATGTATGTATATGTATGTATGTTTGTATGTATGTATGCATTGGTGGAGATCTAAGATTTTTTTGTTGTGCCCTTGTGATCACTGCATTTTGTTACCGTGCCCTTCTGACCTCTGCATCTCGTTGTCATACCCTTGTGATCTCTTCATCTTGTTCATTTTATTGTACCTAATCTAATGATAGTTCTACAAAAATTTGTAATCAATTCAGCTAATCAGAAAGTAGACCCATTTAACTGGGTTATGGCTTATATACATACATACATACATACATATATACATACATATATACATACATACATACATACATACATAATAGTAATATATGTATTGCATCTGCATTTTCTTTGACATTTCTTATAAGAGTGTTTCAAGATTGGGAATCACTTCAACTTCCTTTGCATTCTTTAGAAGTAATGTCATTGTGGCAAAGGCTTCTCCAAGGCAATGACCCTCGTGATTATGGCATTTACACAAAAGAAAAACTTGCTTCTTCAACTCCTTACACTCAACTCTTCACTGAAGTTATTCTTCCAGCAATGAGAATAGCTACTACAAATTCCTAGGAGTGAAGGGACCTTGAACTTATGCTACATTTTTTGGAGACATGGGAGGAGTTTTCATAACATTCTGGATCATATAGTGATGCCAAAATTAACAGTAGCAGTAGATATATGGGATCCTTGAAGGGAGAGTGTGCCAATACATGCATGATTATATCCTTGGCTTCCAATGTTAGGCCAACATATGGAGCCTCTATATCAAACCATTCGTTATAAATTGGGGAATGTGCTTCATGCCTGGCATTCAAGTGATGCATCTGCATATGCAATTTTATCACCTCGGAAAACTATATTTGATCTTGCTAGCTATTTTATTATACCTAATCCTCATTTTCTTTGTAATTGCATATAAGAGTGTTTCATGGTTGGGAACCACTTCAACATCCTTTGCATGGTTTAGAGGTAATTTCATTGTGGCAAAGACTTCTACAAGGAAATGAGCCTCATGATTATGGCATTTACATAGAAGCAGAACTTGCTTCTTCAACTCCTTATGCTCAACTCTTCATTGAAGTTATTCTTCTAGTAGTGAGAATATCTACTACAAATTTCTGGGAGCCAAGGGACCCTGAACCTATGCTACATTTTTTTGGAGACATGGGAGGATTTTCCATAACATTCTAGATCATATAGTGATACCCAAATTAATAGCAACAGTAGATACTTGGGATCCTCGTAGGGAGAGTGTGCCAATACATGCATGGTTACATCCTTGGCTTCCATTGTTGGGGTAGCATATGGAGCCCTTATATCAAACCATTTGTTATAAATTGGGGAACGTGTTTCATGTCTGGCATTCAAGTGATGCATCTGCATATGCAATTTTATCACCTTGGAAAACTATATTTGATCCTACTAGCTAGGAACAATTGATTGTTCATTTTATTGTACCTAATCTGATGACAGCTCTATAGGGATTTGTAATCAACCCAGCTAATCAGCAATTAGACCCATTTAACTAGGATATGGCTTGTATATATATGTATATACATACATAAATATATACATATATACATACATACATACATATACATATAATAGTAATATATGTATTGCATCTGCATTTGCTTTGGCATTGCTTATAAGAGTGTTTCAAGGTTGGAAACCACTTCAACATACTTTGCATGGTTTAGAGTTAATGTCATTATGGAAGAGGCTCCTACAAGGGAATGAGCCTCATGATTATGGAATTTACATAAAAGCAGAACTTACTTCTTCAACTCCTTACACTCAACTCTTTACTGAAGTTATTCTTCTAGTTGTGAGAATAGCTACTACAAATTCTTGGGAGCCAAGGGACCCTAAACCTATGCTACCTTTTCTAGAGACATGGAAGGAGTTTTCATTACATTTTGGATCATAGAGTGATGCCCAAATTACCAGAAATAGTAGATACTCGGGATCCTCACAGGGAGAGTGTGCCAATACATGCATGGTTACATGCTTGGCTTCCATTGTTGGGCCAGTGTATTGAGCCTTTATATCAAACCATTCATTATAAATTGGGGAATGTGCTTCATGCCTGACATTCAAGTGATGCATCTACATATTCAATTTTATCACCTTGGAAAATTGTACTTGATCCTACTAGCTAGAAATGATTGGTTGTTCATTTTATTGTACCTAATCTGATGACAATTCTATAAGAATTTGTAATTAACCTAGCTAATCAGAAAGTAGACCCATTTAAATAGGTTATGGCTTGTGTGTGTGTGTGTGTGTGTGTGTGTGTGTGTGTGTGTGTGTGTGTGTGTGTGTGTGTGTGTGTGTGTGTGTGTGTGTGTGTGTGTGTGTGTGTGTGCGTGCGTGCGTGCGTGCGTGCGTGTGTGTGCGTGTGCGTGTGCGTAATATATGTATTGCATATGAATTTTCTTTGTCATTGCTTATAAGAGTGTTTCAAGGTTGGGAACCACTTCAACATCCTTTACATGGTTTAGAGGTAATTTCATTGTGGAAGATTCTTCTAGAAGGGAATGGGCCTTGTGATTATGGCATTTACACAGAAGCAAAACTTGCTTCTTCAACTCCTTACACTCAACTATTCACTTAAGTTATTCTTCCAATAGTGAGAATAGCTGCTACAAATTCCTGGGAGCCAAGGGACCCTGAACCTATGCTACATTTTATGGAGACATGGGAGGATTTTTCATAACATTCTGGATCATATACTTGTATTGTCTTAAAATGGAATCACTTCCATCTTGATAGGTTTAGCACCCTCTTTTAGTGCATTTATCATGATAGACTTGCATTTAGGATGCATTCTGCACTTGATTCCTTCATTCTATGTGAAATTAGGGTTACGATCTCGAGGATTCTCCTTAATCTCCCTCCTCTATGGCTATATTTTCTAGGTAGGACTTAGGCATAGGTCCTCCTAGCCTTCATCATATTCATCATAGGATTTTGTGCCTATTTCTTGCATTCTGACCTATTCTAATATCATTTCTAGGTCTCCAAGGATCCCCAAGAGCTAGGACCTCCTGTTTACTATTTTGGGTGGATCTAGACCCCTAGGTCAAGGTCAAGTTCAATCGTGAGCTAGGTCAAGGTCAAAGTTGACCCTAACCTAGGTTAGAGTTGAGGTAATCCTTGACATCCTTTGGAAGTTGATCCCCCTTTTCAAATTTTGGCCTCGAAGGGCTCCGAAATCAATGTTGGGCTTTCAAATCTGAATGCAGAAGGGTTTTAATTTGAAATTCATTTAATTATTTTCCCTCATTAGTTGATTATTGTGATAGGACCATAATTCGAGGTGAAATTTGAAATATGGTTCCTCATTACTCTAGGACACTCATCTTGAAACCTATATATAAAGAATCTCATTTGCATTTGTTTACAACAAGAATTCAGGAGAAGCAAGCAAGCAATGGTGAAATGAAGATGCAAGATTGTAAGAGGATGATATAGAAGATCAAGCCATTGTTGATATCAAGCATTTTTGTGAACACATCATTGTAAACATCTATTTGGAGCAAGAGAGATCCTATCTTCCTTGATCCACCATCATCAATATTCAAGCAATAAAAGATACAATCATGGGGTAGCATTTATGGATTATGAGTTCAATAGGAGTACTTTAGCCTTGGGGGCTTGGTATGCTTTCTTATCTTATTCAAACCTATGCATTGCTTTCTCATATATACTCATGCTAGGGTTTTAATCTAGAGGATTGGATCTTGGCATTACACATTCAATACACACACATATTCTATTACAACCAACTATTTGTGGAGGTGGAGATCACTAAAAAAGAGGTTTGACTTAGGCCAAACCCTATATAGCCACCCCAAAACACCATTTTCAGATATATATAGTCATTGTTTTGAGAATCGAAGTACAGATCTGGATACCCTTTTCGGTAAGCTTTCAAGATCCGCAAACATAATTTCTATTGGAGTAGTGCAAGTAAAGGTTGGAAATAAAGGGGTAAGATTGTGCCTCGCTATTTGGGTCAAAGTTGACATAATCTTAGAAAGAAAAGATTTTTTTGGGTTTTCTTTGTCTCAGCATTTCCAATTCGGAGCACATTGCAAAATTTCCCAAGACTATACACAGGCATCAAAAAACATGTATTTCCATATTAATTCCATCATGAGGTATGTATTTTATCTTATCTAATTTCAAGCATTTCTAGATTTACATTACTTATTCAATTTCAACAGAAAATACAAATGAATAGTGGGAAATGTTAGATGCATTGTTAAAGCTCCATTTTTCACCTATTCATTTTGGTGAACCCATTTACGACAACTCTTTCTTTTTGTTTTTAGATTTACATCTTGCATGCTTATAAGATTAGATTTCTTGCATTTATATTTCAAAAATACAAAAAAAAATACAAAAAAAAATAAATTGCAAAATCTCTTTAAAATACAAAAACATTTATATTTTCATGCTTTTAGTATATCAATATGTATGATTCTAGTTTTTAATACTTTGATGAGGCTTTTCTTGGAAAAGAGGATAGATTCCCTAATGAGGTACATGGTAGTGAGGATGAAAATGGTCTGGATAAGATCTCCATTGATCCTATTCCTATTTCACTCTCCTCCACAACCTCTCCAATTGACCTTTACCATAGGGTGTGTGCATGGTTACCTTCATGTCCCACTATATGCAACATTGATAAACCTAAAATAATATATCCTACACCTTTGATGATAGTAAAAGGATGTCCTTGAATAACAATTAACGGTAAACCTAGAGATCCTTTGGATTTCTTTGATAACACTAATTCTATTTCACATGCTTATCATATACAGAATAACCCTCAACCTATTGTTTCTGTTTCAACCTATGCTTCCTCAAGCTCCTAGGTTTCCTTCTACCTTTAAGGAGTATGACTTAGTTGACCAATTATGTGCTACTCCTGCTAAGATATCTTTATGGGAATTACTTCAAACTTCCCGGACATATAATGAGGCATTGCAAAAAGCTTTATCCACTCTTCCTACTTTGCCTCCTAATCAAGAGAACATTCAATCTATTTTAGATTGCATGCATACTATTCCTTCTATACCTCCTATTGTGTTTTTCGATAATGATCTACCTTCTCTCGAGGTTTAGAATCAACATGATTCTCTTATGGTTGCTGTCTCCATTCATCAGAGTATCATTTGAAGAATATTAATTAATAATGGATATGGGCTTAATTTTTGTAGCATGGATATGCTTAAAGCAATTAAGGGTGATCTCACCACTATTTAACTTGATAATGTCCCTTTATGTGGATTTGACAATATTGTGAAGAGAACTTTGGGCATTATTACTTTACCTATTTAAGTTGGTCCAATTATTCTAAATACACCTATTCATGTTATGCCTGGACCTCCCAATTATAACCTTCTTTTAGGAAGACCATGGTTACATACTATGCATGTAGTTCCTTCTCTTCATCTCAAGGTTAGGTTCATTTATAACAACTTAATTTATACATTACATGCAAATGATGCACCAAATCCTTTCTTAAATGCAAAATATGCTGAAAATTTTGAGCCTCTTCAACCAAGTAAAGAGATTGATAAACAACCTGAGATTCAACAACTGGAAGCTCCACATTCTTCTTTGACAAAGGATGATTGGGGGACATTGGATTTTAATCCTACTTTCATTGGAGAATATAAGGTCTCTAATTTGGAATTCATGAAGCAACAAAGTGAATTTGAGAAACAAGTTTTTACTCCTTCCTCATTTTCTGAGGAGCTAAAAAGTAATTTTGTTGCCACTTCAATTAATGAACTAATTGAAATAATAAAACCTGATTGTTATGACATGGTGACATATGTCACTCCTTGGACTCCATCTAATATGTTTGATCAGTATGGTTCTAGTTATCATTTTCTTAAGAAATTGAGATTTAAAGGGAAAGGATGTGGTAAATATGAGCAAGGTATACAAGTACCTTTGGATAATGAATTTTTGATCATGTGTATGGATTGGGATTTAATCCTTATATAAAACCATCAGCTTTTCCTCTTAATGTTAATCATATATGTCGTGGACAGTTGAAATTGGTTAATCCACTCCTCATTGACATTAATCAAGCACCTACTTTGGATATTTTTCCTGAAGATGAAACCTTAATGGAATTTTTAGGGGTTTATGAAGACTTAACTAAGTTCCATCACAAAAAATGGAAGCCTTATTGTTTAAGTACCGATTCTTATTTTGGAGAAAATGATAATCAAGATATTCTTCCTTTACCAATGGATTCTTTGATATGAAGTAATTTTTTAATAACTGAGACTATTGATATTTAAATGGATGAGAATAATCCTAAAAAGATGATAAAGAATGGGAAATTTTTGAATCAAGATGAACGTGATCAGTTAGTTTCCCTTTTACTTGAATTTAAGGACATTTTTGCTTAGACATATTTTGATATGTCGTGTATAGATTCTAATATCGTGTATAGATTCTAATATTGTTACTCATAATATTGTTTTAAAACCAAATATGAAACCTGTGAAGCAGAAAATGTGAAAGATGAATCCACAAATTGCTTTATTAGTTGAAAAATTATTGGATTATGGATTTATCCATTTTATTGATTACTCAAATTAGATTTCAAACATTGTGCTTGTTTCAAATGGAGAAAATAAGATAAGGATGTGTACTGATTTCAGAGATTTAAACAAGGCATCCTTAAAGGATGATTTCCTGTTACCCAATATTGATATGATTATGGATTCAATAGCGGTTCATGCCTTGTTATCTTTTATGGATGGTTTTTCTCGATATAATTAAATCTTTATTCCTCCTGAAGATCAATTTAAGACTACATTTATAACACCTAGGGGAAAATTTTGTTGGGTCATGATGCCTTTTGTATTAAAGAATGCAGGAGCAACTTATCAATGAGCTATGACTTTGATTTTTCATGATTACATTCACAAGATCCTTGAAGATTATGTGGATGATATCTTAGAAAAATCTATACAAAGAGAAGATCATGTTACTATTTTATGACAAATATTTAAAAGGATTAGAAGTTATAACATCAAATTGAATCCTAAGAAATGTGTTTTTGGAGTAGATTCTGGTAAATTATTAGGATTTATAATCTCTAAGAGAGACATAGAAGTAGATACTGAAAAGATTGAAGCTATTGTTAATTTGCCTCCTCCTAAGAATATTTCTCTACTATGGAGTTTACAAGGAAAAATACAAGCTATTTTTTGCTTTATTTCTAATTTAGCTGATCGAACTATTCCTTTTACTTCTTTGCTTAGAAATGATACCAATTTCTCTTGATATGATGAATGTAAACAAACCTTTGAGCAATTTAAGGAGTACCTTGCAAATCCTCCTATCTTGCAGCCAGATAAATTTGATAAGCCATTTCATTTATATACTTCAACAACTTTGAAATTCGTGAGTGTGTTGTTAGCTCAAAATGATAATAATGGTAAGGAAAGACCTATGTATTACATTAGTTTGACTTTACTTGATTATGAAACAAGATACATAGATTTGGAAAGATAATGTCGAGTGATAGTTTATGCATGTCAGAAACTCGAGCATTATCTTATAAATGTTGAAGTCAATGTGATTGTCAAGTTTGATCCTTTGAAACATCTTTTCTCACAAACTGATCTCTCTGGTCGTTTGGCAAAGTGGGTGATGTTACTTATAGAATTTGATCTTAATTTCATTTCTTAGATGTTTATTAAGGGAAAAGATTTAACGCATTATTTAGATGAAGCTCCTTGTCCTCATTTGAATACATGTTCTACTTCAATAGAATTCCCTGATGACAGTATTCTAGCTATTCAACAAGATGATATTTGGGAATTGTATTTTGATGGATCTAAATGTAAGACAGGTTCTAGTATTGGTATTATTTTAATTCCTCCTATGAAAAAGCCAATCCCTTTATCATACAAATTAACCTTTCCTTTTACTAATAACATTGTGGAGTATGAAGCTCTTATATTTTGCCTATGAGAAGCTTCATCCCTTAATATCAAACACTTGCAAATATATGGAGATTTACAATTGATTGTTGAAAAAATTAAAGGATTTTATCAGACTAAGAATGATAAAATGACACAATATAGAGATTTGGCTCTTGATGTGCTTTCACAATTCTCCTCTTATATGATTCAAACCTTGCATACGAAAGATAATCGACATGCAAAGGCCATGGCAAGTGCAACTTCTTTTGTGTGTCTTGAAAATAATGCTAAAAACTTTCAATTCACTATACAAACTCTTAAAAGCTCTACAATTTATAAAAATATTACCTCTGATTGTTTCAATTTGTATTTGGATGAATGGTATTCCCATACTTTCATTTTTTGAAAGATGCTACTTTTCCTAAATCAACAACAAGAAACATGTGTAATCGTATTAGGAAGCTTGTAGCATGTTACAAAGTTTTAGGAGATACGCTTTACAAATTCTCTTATGAAGGATTATTATTAAGATGTCTCAATAGAACTAAAATCCTAGTAGCTTTGGCAGAAGCTCATTCTGGTTCTTGTGGATGGCATTTTTGTGGAAACTCTCTGGTTAATAAATTACTTAGAATGGGATATTATTGGCAAACAATGGAGCAAGATTATTTCATGTTTGTTAAGAAATGTCCTCAATGTCAAAAACATAGTAATTTATTCATCCTCCTACTTGTGAGCTTCGTAATCAAGTTTCTCCATGGCCTTTTAGTATTTGGGGTTTTGACCTTATTGGAAAAATCTCACCAGCTTCTTCTCAAGGACATACTTACATTCTGATTGCTACGGATTACTTCACAAAGTGGGTTGAAGTTGTCCCTCTTCGTTAAACAATTGTAGATGTTATTTGTAATTTCATCCTTAATAATATCATAACACGATTTGGTATACCTTCAATGATAGTTTTGGATAATGGTAGTTCTTTTAAAAACAAAGAAGTCATGAAATTCTTGGAGAAATATTGAATTCAACATAGATTTTCAACTCCTTACTATCCTCAATCTAATGGTCAAGATGAAGCATCAAATAAAATCATTGAACAAATTTAGAGAAAAATAGTTAACAAATATGCAAAAGATTGGCATACTCAATTGACCTATGCTTTAAGGGCTTATACGTAAAGTGTTCGTACTGCCACAAGTACTTCTCCTTCCAATCTTGTCTATGGTACTGATGCTATTATGCCTTTACCTTCTTTACGTATTTCATTTGATGGGATAATTGACAAAGAAACTTTTCATGAGCAATTCTTACAAGACTTAGAAATGTTGGATGAACAACGAATACATGTTTTAGAACATATAAAAGCTTATCATAAATCTCTACAGAAACAATATAATCATAAGGTAATTGAATGAACATTTTCAGTTGGTGATTTAGTCCTATATGAGAATCAACAAAATGTGAATGCTTTACTTGGTGAAAAGGGAAAGTTTAGCCCTAATTGGCTTGGACCTTTTGTTTTCACTGAAGAGTTTGGTTCAAGTGTTTATAAACTTGCTAATATGGATGGTGTTTCTTTTAAGGAACCTATTAATATTATGCATCTTAAATGTTATTATCCTTAAGTTCATTCTTTATTTCCTTGTGCATTTATGTATTCCTTATAAAATTTGTTTTATAGGTTATGTAGTTCTAGCAATATTACATATTGAATATATTTATGCACCTTCTTTCTTTTTGTCAAGTTTTATATTAATCAAACATAGAACTAGCAATTGCACCTAAGGTTGCAATAAGGATGCCGAAGATAAATATGTTTTATTTAATTTTTTTGTATGAAATAACATTTTTTAAAAAAATTGATTCCATATATTTGAGAAAATATAAGTACAAAAGTTTATGTAGTATGCAGACAACTTTTAATGGACCCATTGAATACAAGTTGGGTATTGCTTATTTCCTAATAAAGAGACACATAACACAAGAAAGAATCAAAATATGTGTCCAAATCATTTGAATGAAATAGAGTGTGAAATGTACAGAAAATATTCATTACTACATACAATTGTGGAACTTCCATACCTAAGTCAAATGAAACTCTTTGAAGAATGCTCTCAAAAATTTGGGGAAGTTAACAAATGTGTTTGACATGTAGGAAAATGCGGGAGGATATGACCAAACATCCTGTGAATGATGGTGCCAGCAACCATAATTAAGGGTAGAGGTTTCAATGCAAAAGAAGGAAAAAACCTAGCCACAATGTATTGTGGAAGGAGAAGTGATTGAGGGACCAAAACATCTCAAGTTTTTTTTCAGAGGAGGGAAATAACCATAGATATAAATCCTAATTAAATGATATATACTGTAAATCTAGCCTACGGTACTCAGATAATATCTCAAAATTGGCAGACTTAAACAAAAATGTAAAAAATTTAAGCAACAATAATATTATAATCTAAGATGGTTGTAAATCAATCTAACCAAATTGAGAATAGTATGAATACCTATCACCTTTGCAACAACTTCTGCTGTTGTCCGAGCTTCTTGAAGTGCCTATCTCTCAGCTTTCGAAGTCCTCTCCTTTAGATTCTTTATTCTTCACTGAATGAAATGTAATCAACAAAGAGAAAGCAATGAAACTTGGAAATTGCAATCATATTCTTAGGAAGAGGAGGTAACAGATGGAAGGCTTTATAGGGTGCAAATGTAAATTGGGGTAAATTTGAAACCTTTCCCATATGCAGGAAAAAGTGGAGTGTTTATAGTGAGTTTGTCCTGAGCCACCATGGCAGAGCCTGAATTAAACAAACAAGTGATGAAAATTGTCATAGGGATAGGAAAATGTGGGGCACTTCTTCGATTGACAATGGAGGAAGCTAAATTCACCTTAACAAGATGTAAACAACAACAAGGAAAAATGTACTAAAAATTTGGAAAGGAGTGCACTTTTCCTATGGTGAGAAAAGAATTTCAAACTGGATTTTCCTATTTTGAAAACACTAAATGATAAATGTAATAAAATATTCCAAAGGACTACACTTATGAGGAATTTCATATTAGACTTGCCTATTTTCATGTTTTGCAATTAACGATTGAGATTACTTCAAACATATTGCATCCTATATTAATGAATACTGATCATTGATTTTAAAATGATGTTTTGAGACCTCAGAAAAGGGATGCCTTTAGCATAACTAATTAGTAGAGAAAAATTTTCATTCATCAAAAGTGCTTCAAGTTTTGATACATTTGTGGCCAATGGCCCTATTTATCACTGCGCTCTAATGGCCAATGACATTCAGATCTTTCTAGCCTATGATAGGAAGATATAGATCTATGTGTTTGTATGTGGCTCCTCGATATGCTTATACCATGTGAACACTCTCGAGCAATCTGTAACTTAATTATCAGCTTCTCCTCCCTCTCTTTGTGCATTCTTAGCTCTAGTTGGACACATGCAAAGATATCAGCATGCCTGTCAGGATCTTTGTAGCCAAGAGAGGATTCTTGCTCGTTCACTAGTAGTCATTATGATATGCATGTATCCTTCAGAATCTTGGATACAAAGCTCCTCCACTCCACTATGCTAGCTACAGTATGAAAATTATATTTATCAATTTAGTAATTTTTCAAATCAAATTACATATTTAATAAAATCTCATATTTCATACCTAGGTCTCCCTCCTAGACATCACTAAAGGGTCTAGATGGTGGGGGTATAGAGTGACTACTCTCTCCACACTCACTTTGTCTAGGCCTTGCCGGTGGTGTCTTAGTGTGGGTGCATGGAGGTTGTTGTGATCTCAGTGGTGATGCATGAAAAATGTGTACATCAACACTAGTATCACTAGCTAGGGGCATCTCCTCTGCTCTCTCCTCCTCCATGGGATCTCCCTCGGAGATGTGCTCTTCCTCATCTCTGACATCCTCATCCTCCTCTATTGTACCACTATCCTAGTGTGTCCTCTCTAAAAGATTTGGATCACCTGTAGGATAATCCTTAGGGAAGATGGAACAGGTCCCCTACAGACTCCAGTGCCTGATGTAATCTTGGCTCATGCCTAAATTGGTCACGTCTGATGGTACCTCTATATCCTCTGTCTCATATGCATCACATTTTCTCTATGTCTACTATCGATTGTCAATGTATGGCATCAGGTCTCTAATAGTACCACATTGGATGTACATAGCGAGCTATTGCTCTAGGGACTCCCTATAATAGGTCAAACTGTCTCATCACCCGATCATAATAGTATGTCATCACTATATGATTCTGATGACCCTCTAGCAACTTCTGTCGCTATGAATATCTCATCTAGAATCATGTATCTGGCCACTCAGTCATCTAGCATTAGGGTCTCCATATCACATTTGTGTCTAGAATGTGGTCTAGAAGTACCCTCCAATAGAGGATATCTCCAAAACTTGCATCTACCATCACTAGAACACCTCTCTCTCTCTATGGTATCTCACTAGCTAGCATAGCTCATGGTATAGTTGGGATAACATGTTGCGACCCCATGAGAACATGGTCCTCTCAATATCCATCCTCTGTATAAGATGGGTAAGAGGTGTCAAAAATATCACAACCAAGGATACTATACAAAGCATCACTCTCCATACAAAAGATGTAGGGCCTGATAGTATGGATGAAAAAAGTACTTGATCTAATCAGATTTGCATCTATGGAGCTCATCCCAAGCAATACTCTTAATCTACAAGGATCTAAACACAAACTTGTTGTGCCCTAGGTCTAACAGTCTCACCTCAGATTGCAAGATGCAAGATTCTATAGATGTCCTCCAATGTCACTGTAATCTCTCCTGAGGGAAGATGGAAGGAGCATGTATCTACATCCCACCTCTCTATCATAGCTGATATCATGGCTCAATGTAGCTTGATCTATGGTAGGATTGTTACCCAGAATAGTCCTATGTCTCTCAATAGCTGCATCTCATCCTCACTTAGCTCAGACACTCTCTCTTTGATGGTCACTAGTAACTCTCCAAAGGGGTGCTCTCAAAGATGGACTATGTCTGATAAGCACAAACAAACATCATATCAGCATTCTACATCATCAAATTTGCAACTCCAACTTTTGTAGGTCAAGGTTGACCTTAGTTAGGTTAGGGTCAATCTTCTTGGGTCAATCTCCTCCTAGAATAGGTGGAGACCTTCCAGTCTGTGTTGATCTTATTGGGTCAAGGTTGAAATAGCTAGGTAAGGGTCAAACTTGCCTACAATAATCAAGAATTTGGAAAGTAAAGGAACAAATAACAATAAGCTCACCCCAGGAAGTGATCATGTAATAACTAGGCACTATCTTAGAAGCTCCATGCACATCACTCAAAGTTCTTCTCTCCTCGGCATCTTGCTTTCTCTTTTTTAATATGAAAATGGTAAGAATGAGTAAGTATGACTTCCTTTTCTTTATTTATAGTTAAAATTAGGGTTTTCTTTTAGGGTTTACTCATGGTAAACTCAGATTTCCCTTTTTATGCATTTAGATAGACATACACTCTTTTCATCATAACTTGAGTCTGGTAACTCCATTCTCAGTGTCATTAGTGGCATTGGAAGAATGATTCAGATACCTAACTCCTTGAATTAGTTTAGGAAGGGTATGAATCCTTCTAATTGGTTAAGGAAAGAACTTTTCAACAAACTGCATATCCAATATATAGAGTTATCCTTATCACCCTATTTAACCCTTCAGAAGTAGAAAGCCGAAACAAGAGGCATAAGGGGCTTTATGTTCTTCTCAAGTTCCATTTAGTAAGCTTTAGGTGATTTATATGCATATTAATTGAGATTGCATATTGAACTTTGGCGTCCTTCTACATTGCCTGAAACCAATACATTCACACTGTTAGTTGTCATATAATCATAAGTTAATGTTGAGCTTCACTTGGTTTCGAGAATAGTTTAATATTCTCTACTAATCATGGCCAACCACATGAAGGTGGAAGCTCATTTGGCCCCACCTCCCCCCCGCCAACACCTAAATTCCCCATTAACATCTAAAATCTTTAAGAAAGGATCAATCTTTAAAGTACAAAAAAAGGTTTCAAGCCTACAAAAGTGACATCCTTTTCCCATCTTCTAGTGCATGTCATTTTTCCATTGCATCCAAAATAAGAATATGCCACTCTTAATCAAGAATGCACATGCAACTGCATTCTCTATGTATGGACAACAAGTGCAGCTATAAAAATGCAACATAATTAAATTTATTTAATAGGTCTATTAAGTTTTTAAAATTATAAACCATCATGAACATTAGAACTCTACCTACTATGGCCAAGAAAATGTTCATGATGGTCTATAACTTAGAATGCCTAATTAAAGACCTCTAAAAAAAATACAAACTTGATGCATTTTTCAGCTGCACTTGATGTCATATGCATATGAATTGAGATTGCATATTGAACTAATATGGCCTCCTTTTGCATTGCCTAAAACCAAGAGATTCACATAGTTAGTTATCATGCAATTATATAAGGTTAATGTTGAGCTTTACTTGGTTTCAAGAATAGTTTAATATTCTCTACAAAGCAGGGCCAACCACATGAAGGTGGAAGCTCATTTAGCCCCACCCGCAACATCTAAATTCTCTATTAACATTTTAAATCTTTAAGAAAGGATCAATCTTTAAAGTACCTCGAAATGTCCTCATCGCCTCCACCTACTCTGAGGGGAAGTCCATATTCATTGCTCACAAGCAATTCATCACAATTCTTTACTGATTCTCATACATCTAACATGTGTACATCCAGGAATGTCCCCATCGCCTCCTGCATAAAATGAATCCAATATTACAAAATGCCCCCTAAGAAATAATAGTTCAAGTGAAATAAACACATGAAAACTGAGAGAGAGAAAGACGAATATACTTACCAATAGGATTTTCCATTACATTTGTGGCCATGCTACATGTTGAGTGAGTTTTATTGTTTTTCTATTGTGCCAAGATCTCTTCATTTATATACATACATAGACACACACACATATGTGTGTGTACATATACATACATACATACGTACGTACGTACGTATGTACATACATACATATATATATACATATGTATATATGTATATATACATACATACATACATATACAAAGATCACAAAGGCATGACAACAAGATGCAAAGATTACAAAGGCACGACAACGAAATGCAGCAATCACAAGGGTACATACATACATACATATATATACATACATACATACATACATACATACATACATACATACATACATACATACATATATACATACATACATATATATACTTACATACATATATACATACATACATAAATGTACATATGTATGTATATATACAGAAAGATCTTTTTTAAGGTGCTAAGTCACTTACCTCAAGATCTTCCACAAAAATAATGCAGACTAGGAAAAACGGGTAGAGTTTGCAAGAAATTTTACAAAAACATATCATAGTAAATATTTTTAGAAAGAAACAAGCCATAACCTAGTTAAATGGGTCTAGTTGTTGATTAGTTGGGTTGATTAAAAATTCTTGTACAACTTTCATCAGATTAGGTACAATAAAACGAATGAGATGCAAAGATCACAAGGACATGACAACGAAATACAGAGATTACAAGGGCATGACAACAAAATGTAGTGATCACAAGGGCATGACAATAAAATCCTAGATCTCCACTGATATATGTGTGTCTGTGTGTGTGTGTATAGACATATATATATATATATATATATATATATATATATATATATATATATATATATATATATAGATAGATATATATATATATATACACATACATATATACACACATATACATGTATGTATTTATGTATGTATACAAATAGATTTTTTATAAGGTGCTTATTACATCTTAGCACAATAGAAAAATTGATCTAGTTGCATACATATTCTATAATCCAAATAATAAAAAAATAAAACTCATTCAACCTATCCTAAGTGACTTACCTCAAAATCTTATATGTGTGTGTGTGTGTGGAGGAGGAATGTAATGCCCATTAACAATGACATTAACTATGCCCGTTTTCTTGGTCTTTATATATATGTATATGCATACATACATACATGCATACATCTACATACTTTGCATGGTTTAGAAGTAATGTCATTGTGGCAAAGGCTTCTGCAAGGGAATGAGCCTCGTAATTATGGCATTTACACAAAAAAAATGGGGAATGATTAATGTCATGTTTTCTTTTCTTTTCTTTTTATTTTATACAATCCTCCATATGGCCTATAGTAATATACGTATTGCATCTGCATTTGATTTTCCATTGTAGTAGAAACAATAGATACTTTGGATCCTCGTAGGGAGAGTGTTCCAATACATGCATGGTTATATCCTTGGCTTCAATTTTTGGGCTAGCGTATGGTAACTTTATATCAAACCATTCATTATAAATTGGAGAATGCACTAGTTCATGCCTGGCTTTTAAGTGATGCATCTACATATGCAATTTTATCACCTCAGAAAACTATATTTGATCCTGCTAGCTAGGAACAACTGATTGCTCATTTTATTGTACGTAATCTAATGAATGTTCTACAAGAATTTTTTATCAACCCAACTAATCAACAAGTAGGCCCATTTAACTGGGTTATGGCTTGTGTACATACATACGTACATACATACATACATATATATACATAAATAATAGTAATATATGTATTGCATCTTCATTTTCTTTGTCATTGCTTATAAGAGTGTTTCAAGGTTGGGAACCACTTCAACATCCTTAGCATGGTTTAGAGGTAATTTCATTGTGGCAGAGCCTTTTGTAATGGAATGAGCCTCATGATTATGGCATTTCAATAGAAGCAAAACTTGCTTCTTCAACTCCTCACACTCAACTCTTCACTAAAGTTATTCTTCTAGTAGTGAGAATAGCTATTACAAATTCCTAGGAGCCAAGGGACCCTGAACCTATGGTACATTTACTGGAGACATGAGAGGAGTTTTCATAACATTTTGGATCATACAATGATGCCCAAATTAACAGCAGTAGTAGACACTTGGGATTCTCACAGCGACAGCGTGCCAATACATTCATGGTTACATCCTTGGCTTCCATTGTTGGGACAGCATATGGAACCTTTATATCAAACCATTTTTATAAATTTGGGAATGTGCTTCATGTTTGGCATTCAAGTGATGCATCTACATATGCAATTTTATCACCTTGGAAAACTTTATTTGATCCTCCTAGCTAGGAACAATTGATTGTTCATTTTATTATACCTAATTTGATGATAGTTCTACAGGAATTTTTAATCAACCTAGCTAATCATCAAGTAGATCCATTTAACTAGGTTATAGCTTGTATATATATGTATATGCATACATGCATGCATGCATACATACATATACATAAATAATAGTAATATTTGTATTGCATCTACATTTGCTTTGGCATTGTTTATAAGAGTATTTCAAGGTTGGGAACCATTTAAACATCCTTTGCATGGTTAGAGGTAATTTCATTGTGGCAGAGGCTTCTGCAAGGGAATGAGCCTTGTGATTATGCCATTTACACAGAAGCATAACTTGCTTCTTCAACTCCTTACAAAAACTCTTCATTGAAGTTATTCTTCCAGTAGTGAGAATAGCTGCTACAAATTCCTAGGAGCCAGGGGACCTTGAACCTATGCTATGTTCTCTACAAACATGGGAGAAGTTTTCATAACATTCTAGATCATATAGTGATGCCCAAATCAACAATAGTAGTAGATACTTGGGATCCTCGTAGGGAGAGCGTGCAAATACATGCATGGTTACATCCTTGGCTTCCATTGTTGGGCCAGCGTATAGGGCCTTTATATCAAACCATTTGTTATAAAATGGGGATTGTGCTTCATACCTAGCATTCAAGTGACGCATCTGCATATGCAATTTTATCACCTTGGAAAATTGTATTTGATCCTACTAGCTAGGAACAACTGATTGTTTTTTTTATTGTACCTAATATAATGACAATTCTATAGGAATTTATAATCATGTCATGCCCAAAAACACCAACAAGTTATGTTTTAATATGTAAAAGTGATAATAGGATTAAATGTAATAAACAAGTATTCAAATAAATTCACTTAACTTCCTCACGCACATGTATAATTATAAAATTTAAACACAACTCCAATGCAAATATTCTTAACATATTTTAAACTTAAAATTGCATAGCTAAGTATATATATCAACATATTATCTGATTAATCTAATTTAAATGAATGTGATTACCAATCATAAAAAAATATACAGTAAGGTAACACCATCACATCTGATTTTTAAATTACATATGCAAAACTGAAAACAAAGCTATAAGACTCAATGCAAGCATATTTACTCAATCTCATTTTTCTATTAAACTACCTGGTTAAAAGGCTCCACCGGGGAAGAACTAGTAAGAAAACCCAGCTTCATTGCCACTTCAACAAAAGTTTAAAATATATTTCTACACAGGATTCTAATCTTGAACGTAATTGAATTTCAACAATCAATATACATTTCCATCATGGCCCTTAACAAAGGTTCCATATCAATTTTTGCAACACATTTCTAAGAACTGTGGAGAGAACAAAATCTGATCAGGTATCAACAAGCATGACTAAGAGACACTAGGGAAAGGTGGATTCTTCCAACAGGAGAAGTCAGGCACAACACCAAAATAGATGCCCAATCGGGGCTATAAACCAAGAACTTCTGTTCTTCCATTTTAACATGCCATACTCATACGAGGTTTGTGCTAACAGGTAGAGGCCCATAACACCCTACCCTCTCTCCCTCTTCTCATCCTGAGAAGAGACTCTACATTGGTTGGAGTCTAACTAAAAAGACCTTTCCCAAAATTGGTCACTTCTGCCCTATCCAAGGGTGAGTAATACCAAAACACCCATACAAGAAAATCTCAAAATTCAAACATAAACATGAAAGGAAAACATCCAAAAAAACATGGTTTTCAAATCTTCCCAACATACCCAACATACATACAAGAATTCAAACAACAACAAGGTAGCATAGCATGAAACAAGCATGAAAATTTGAACAAGGGAGATGAAAAACTCCTACCTTCACAAAGAGGTAATGGCAATGAACAAATTTGAGTAGAGTTTTTCCCTTCCTTGCTTCAATCTTCCAAGACTCCTCTCTAAATCTAGAGATTGGATAACAACCTCTACTACTCCAAGAAGGGCCTCTAAATAAGCCTCAAACTCAACCACCATAAAGAGCAATAACTACTCCCACCCACCTACTAATCTAGAAGTTCCTGACTCAACTCATACTATGGTTAACCACTAAGTAGAGGTGAGGTGATGCAACTCATGGTAGCCATAGTCAATTTTCGCACAAAGGAAAAAAGAGACTTTTTGAGTGATCTCAAAAGTCAATAAAAGGGGCTTAAGCGTTGGAAAAGACCCCCAACCCATACCCATACCCCTTGGGTATAATTATTTCATGTTTTAAAGCCTTAGGAATAGGTTTGGAACCAAACAAAAGTTAGGAATTAATTAGGACCAACTAACAACTCTAAAATGCAGATTAAGCACTAATTCAAATTAGGGATGACTAAACTCGATTAAGAACCAAATTAGCAAAAAGACACTAACTTAAAATGACTTAGGTCCAAAGGTTACACAGCTAACCCTAACAAGCATGCTGAAGATCACAAACAATTCACGAGTGTCAAGCGACACTAAAAAAAAATATAGTTACGAACATTAACATTTACTGATCACAGAAAGACACATTCACACATCTCACAATAAAATACTTGAATTACAAACAAAAAGGTTTCCACAATGAGCACATAGGGATTAGTTATGTTCCTCCATCGGGTTTCTCAACTAAAATATCTGCACACTCATTGCACACATTAGTAGTCTCATAAAATCACATGTACATATGTATATACGTATCAGAAATTCACATAAATTGAAACATACATCAATCAGGGTTTCTTTCATCCTACTTATATCCTTAATCGTAAAGATTCCAAAATCAATGTCTTAATCCTACATTTTACTTAATTCATCAACATACATATACATAAAACCTTAAATGACGAATATCAAATATCTGAAAGTAACATCACACAACATGAAATAATAAAATATGTTCAAGCATCAGATAATGTCTCGACATCTCGAGTCGTGAGTATCCAAATAATAGTAATTTATCACTATGCTATGATGGATTGGGGGGAACTCAGAACATAATGCTTCAATTACTTAACTATTTAATTGATTTCTACTCACATTTAATCATCAGTAATTACATAATCAATATGACATATAACTTATTCATTAATTCAGATTAAATACAAGAATAATCATTGTTAGGAACGCATATACCTAAACATCATAACATCACCAATAGTGAGTATTGAACTATCTAAATGCATAGAATCCTAATCATTGAGGTAACAAAATCAATAACATCATCATTAAGTGAAAAACCTTGTATTATTGTTAGTGCAAATTAATGTTTAAACAGTCGAGACAACATAGTCATTCTCTAATCTTTAAGTATTAAAGTATGGATGTATCTGTTGTTCTCAATTTTCATTAGGACATCTAAAAACCTACAACATTACTCCATATCCATTCAAATCTCCTACAACAAATTTGACAGAAAAAATCATATTTAATAAGTACATGCGAGGAGGGACCTTACAAATCATCACAACTAACCAGCAAGTAGACCCATTTATTTGGGTTATGGCTTGTATATATATGTATATACATACATACATATACATAAATAATAGTAATATATTTATTGCATCTGTATTTGCTTTGTCATTGCTTATAAGAGTGTTTCAAGGTTGGGAACCACTTCAACATCCTTTGCATGGTTTAGAGGTAATGTCATTGTGGCATAGGCTTTAGCAAGGGAATAAGCCTCGTGATTATGGCATTTATACGAAAGCATAACTTACTTCTTCAATTCCTTACACTCAACTCTTCACTGAAGTTATTCTTCCAGAAGTGAGAATAACTACTACAAATTCCTAGGAGACAAAGGACCCCGAACCTATGATACATTTTATGGAGACATGGGAGGATTTTTCATAACATTTTGTATCATAAAGTGATGCCCAAATTAATAGCAGTAGTAGATACTTGGGATCATTTAGTGCATTTTGTATATGCTACTTTAGTATGTTAGAAACACTAAATTAAAGCAATCAAAAGCATTTGCATACTAATTTAACACAACTTCATGAGAGACAAAGTGAAGTCCTCAAATGAGAATATGAGCCATGGATAGGCTCTCTCAATGAGGATGATCACTTGATGTAGAGGTGTGTCTAATAGCTAAGATGGCTTGATTATGTATGTATGCTCAAATGCTCAAATGGGCTTCAATGGAGGATTTTTGATAGATTTTGGTGAATGGATTTGATGTAAAAATGGCTTCTCAAAATGGCATTATGGCTTTAATTTCTAGATTGTGTTCTTTTGAAAAGGGGAAGGATCCAATTTATAGGCAAGAGGCTTGAGGGATTGAGGGCTAAGATGCAAGGATGGCGAAAAGCTCATGGAGGGCTCAGATTGCATGAGAGGAGAGCCCATGGATTGTGCTTCCTTACAGCCAATCAGGGAGTGGCACATGTCACAGGGTGAGAGGATGGAGGAAAGGGGAAGGATGAGTTAACAAAGGAGGCTCAAGGGATAAAATCTTCATAAAGACCCTCATAATGGCTTGTAAGAGCAATGAAAGGGCTTGGAAGAGTCATTTATGGCCTAGTGGGCTTCATAAAGTTTTATGGTTGGGATATTTGTGAGAGAGTTGAGATATTTTGACTTGGATTGGATTAAGAAAGTCTTAAGCTTGACTTAGGAATGTGCAAATGATTAAGGCTTGGATTAGGCTTGGGTTAAGATTAGATTAGGCTTGTTAGATATGGGCAAGTGGATGGCATTTAATGAGGGTGGGTGAAGGAGGAGATATTTGTTGGCTTTAGCTTGGATTAGCAAGTCTTAACCCATGTTTAGAGAATGTGACAAGGTTAGGGGAGGGATTAGGTTTAGGGTCAAAGATAAGGGTTGAAATCTTCTAGAAGAGTCTAGGCTTTGGATGAGGATGAAGACTTTCTAGAAGAGTCTAGAACTTCCTAGGATGAGGATAAATAAGGTTTTTAGGAAATAAATAAAGTTTTATTTATTTCAAGGGTTTAGGTTGAGGAGATATTTATTAAAATATTTTTAATAAACATGAAGATTAATATTTAATCTTAATTAAATATTTTGAGTTGGGATTAAGGGTAGGAAATGATGGGATTAGCCTTTAATCGAAATTAAAGAAGGATTAGACGATTTCGAAAGAGGTTAGTGGTCTTAAGGAAATTGGCCAAGTTTTGGGCAAAAAATAAATAAATTATTTATTTTGGAATTTTTGGTCAATTTATTAATTAAATAATTAATAAATAAGGAAATAATGTTTAAATAAGATTTAAACTTTTTTGGGAGGGATTCCTTAATTAAGTATTTTTAATTAAGATAAAGGGATTTAAACACATAAAAATTAATTAATTAATTAATGATGATGTCATCAGGGACTTTTTTAGAAAATAAAAATACTTTATCTTCTAAAGGATTTTTAGGTGTCTACACATTTATCATGATAGACATGAATTTAGGATGCATTATGCACTTGATTCCTTCATTCTAGGTGAAATTAGGATTAGGATTTGAAGGATTATCCTTAATTTCCCTCCTCTATGTCTCTATTTTCTAGGTTGGTTTTAGGCATAGGTCTTCCTAGCCTTCATCATATTCATCATAGGATTTTATGCCTATTTTTAGCACTCTGCCCTGTTCTGATGTCATCTCTAGGTCTTTGGGCATCCTCGGGACCTCCTGTTTCCTATTTTGGTTGGATCTGGACCCCTAGGTCAAGATCAAGGTCCACCCTGACCTAGGTCAGAGTCAAGCTTGTCCTTGACCTCCTTAGGGATTTGATCCCCCTTTTCAAATTTTGGCCCCAAAGGCCCTGAAATCAATGCCGGCCTTTTGGATCCAAATGGGGCAAGGTTTTAATTTGAAATTCATTTAATTATTTTTCCTCCTTAGTTGGTTATTGTGATTGGACCATAGTTCGAGATGAAATTTAAATTATGGGTCCTCACATTACTCTAGGAGCCTCACCTTTAAACCTTTATATAAAGACTCTCATTTGCATTCATTTACAACAAGAAGTCAGAAGAAGCAAGAAAGTGATGGTGAAATGAAGATGCAAGATTGGAAGAGGATGACATTGAAGATCAAGTATTTTTGTGAACACACCATTGTAAAAATATATTTGGAGCAAGAGAGATTCTATCTTCCTTGATCCACCATCATCAATATTCAAGCATTCAAAGATACAATCATGGGGTAGCAATTATGGATTATGAGTTTGGTAGAAGTACTCTAGTCTTGGGCTCTTGGTATGCTTTCTTATCTTGCTCAAACCTATGCATTAATTTCTCATACATAATCATGCTAAGGTTTTAATCTAGAGGATTGGATCTTGGAATTATACATTCAATACACACACATATTCTATTACAACCGGTTATTCATGGAGGTGGAGATTACAAAAATGGAGGTTTGACAAAGGTAAAACCCTATATAGCCACCCTAAAACACCATTTTCACATAGATACAGTCACTGTTTTGAGAATCAAAGCACAGATCTAGATACCCTTTTCGACGAACTTCTGAGATCCATGAAATTTTTTTTTGTCAAAGCAGTCCAGGTCAAGGTTGGAAATAAAGGGGTAAGACTATGCCCCATTATCTAGGTCAAAGTCACCCTAACCTTAGAAAGAAAAAAGTTTTCTGGTTTTTCTTTGTCTCAGTATTTCTAGTCCAGAGCACATTGCAAAATTTCTTGAGACTATACATAGGCATCATAAAACATGTATTTCTAGATTAATTCCATCATGAGGTATGTATTTTATCTTATTTAATTTCAAGCATTCCTATATTTGCATTGCTTATTCAATTTCAACTCAAAATGCAAATGAATAGTGGGAAATGTTAGATGCATTGTTAAAGCTCCATTTTTCACCTATTCAATAGTGATTTTCAAATTAACAGTACTAGTAGATACTTGGGATCCTTGCAGGGAGAGCATGCCAATACATGCATGGTTACATCCTTGGCTTCCATTGTTGGGCTAGCATATGGAGCCTTTATATCAAATCATTTGTTATAAATTGGGGGATGTGTTTCATGCCTGACATTCAAGTGATGCATCTGCATATGCAATTTCATTGCCGTGGAAAACTATATTTGATCCTACTAGCTATTGATTGTTCATTTTATTGTACCTAATCTGATGATAGTTCTATAGGAATTTGTAATCAACCTAACTAATCAGCAAGTGGACCCATTTAACTAGGCTATGGCTTGTATATATATGTATATACATACATACATACATACATACATAAACATAAATAATAGTAATATATGTATTGCATGTGAATTTGCTTTGCCATTGCTTATAAGAGTGCTTCAAGGTTGGGAAACACTTCAACATACTTTGCATGGTTTAGAGGTAATGTCATTGTGCCAGAGGCTTCTGCAAGGGAATGAGCCTCGTGAGTTAACATATAATGTCTTAAAATAGTTAAGTTCTACCTAACTATATCCAAGGCGTCTGCACACTGGAGGCATACTCCGCCTACCGAGCTGCCCACATACCCATATCAATGGGATCAAGACCCTTAAGCTACTCACTCTAATGAATATATAGTTGTGGTTTCTAATTTTTTTGATGTAGTTGTATTCGTATAACCACTGGTGAGTTTTACTCACCTAATACAACTCTTCTTCATCATACACCCACTTGGGTGAATCAAATGGTTTTCTATAATTACAATACTAATATACCCTAATGCAACCTTTTTTTTGCAATTTACAGTTAATGTAAGGTTAACCTATATACGTCCTAACTCACTCCTTATATAGTTATGTTTAAAAGCTTGTGACAATAATCAATGGGTCTAAATAGTCCAATCAAGTTAATGCTAAAACTCAAAGTTTATCCTTCTATTTTCAAAAGCCATGTATGCTAGGTTTCATCTATTGAAATGTCTTAAGAGAAACCACAAGTATGGATTCTTCATTCTATAAGGGGACCCTTTATTCAAATGTAAGACTGGTTGAGTGTATAACTTCAATGAAGAGTTTAGTCTAAGGAGTTACTACACTAAACCTATGCTACAAATTCCTGGGAGCCAAGGGACCCTAAACCTATGATATATTTTTTGGAGACATGGGAGAAGTTACTACGAACTTTAGTACTTCATAACATTATGGATCATATAGTGATGCCCAAATTAACAACAATAGTAGATACTTTGGATCCTCATAGGGAGAGCATGCCAATTAATCCATGGTTATATCCTTGGCTTCCATTGTTGGGACACACACATGATGGTCTTCAAGTTTATGGATTTGGAACTCTCGGTATCTATTGAGATTCTATAAAAAAACAATTTCTTGCATAATCTAGAGATAGATGGGTGATTGCATCATTGGAGGAGCTAGTTGAGATGCATTGTAATCAAACTGGAGGAAATAATTGATAAACCAAACATATATTGAAGAGGAAACTTAAAAACTTGAATGTTGAAATGTTAAAATGAAAGATATAGAGGATCAAAAACCTATGCCAGAGTTACAACACAATGTGAAGTTGATTTTAGATATTAACATCAAAAAAAAAAAAAAAACATGACATAAATCCTTCCTTGTTCGTTTTGATTGTGGAGAGTTGCACACGAAAGAGAGTGAAGAGATTCGAACAAGGGTGGAGAGCTCTGAACATTGGCATGCCCTTGTGATCAGTGCATTTCATTGCTGTGACCTCTGCATTTCATTTCCATTCCCTTGCTCTGCGATTTTGTTGTTGTGATCTTTGCATTTCATTGTCATGCCCTTGCTCTGCAATTCTATTGTCATGACCTTGTGATCTCTACATTTCATTGTCGTGCCCTTTCTTTGCAATTTCATTGTCATACCCTTGCTTTAGGATTTTGTTGACATGTCGTGCCCTTGTGATCTACATGCCACTAGTACATTTTGACTCATTTTTCAATGAAAATTGGTCAAAATTTTTGATTCATGTTGGTAGAATGTTTGACCAATTTCTTTGTCACTATTTTTGTCATCGAAACTTCAACCAAGTCTTGTAGGTTTCATAATTTCGATGATGCATTTGGTCAAAAATGACCTCCCTTGTTAATAAGACCATTGGTCAAAATTTTGACCAAGTTTGGTTGAAATGTCAACCAAAGCATCGACCAGGATGCCAAACCCACAACAATATCCTGGTCGATGCATTGGCTGAAATTTCCACCAATGATTGGTCAAAAGTTTGACCAATGCTAGCCCTTGATCAACTTGGATGCCAAACCCACGACGACATCCTGTTCAATGCATTGGTGGAAATTTCAAAAAATATTTGGTGGGAATTTTGACCAAGATTGGTTGACATTTCTACCAATGTTGGTAAGCATTAGTGGAAATATTGACCAACATGTTTTGTTAAAAACAAAAAAATTACTAGAAGATAAATATCCAAAGTAATCATCGATGATAGCCTGGTCAATGATTAGTTTGGATATTTAGCTCTAGGTCTTTGGTGGATCTACCACCACCTTGAGATGAGATTTCACAGACCTATATTGATGGCACTACAAGTGGCTACAAATGAGTGAGTTTCTCATCTATCAGGATGTCTCATTCCCTACATCTAGACCATGGAGAGGGAGAGAATATATGTTGGGGTTGTAGCATGTTGGCCCACCTATACCATGAGTAGGCATGTGAGTTAACCTTATCCTATTGATGCTTAGCTCCCTCACACCCACATATGTCAAAGGTAACCTAGAACAAACATGATTGAATCCATACACAAAATACAGGGTACCCACCACGCTTGATATCATATTCATAAAATGATTGAACCTCCTAAAACACAAGGCCTCCACTAAATGACTAAAGCACCAAGATCAAGTTGGGCCAATGCATTCGTATAATTATAGATAGCTTCTAGGAAAATTTAGTTTAAGTGTTAGCCAAAGTGCTAATTGATTCATTTTCTACATCATATGTTTTAGACAATGAGTCACCATTTTGTTCTAGACAATTTTCCAACGAGCTCACACTGAAGTGATATTCTAATCTTGGAGTAATATTACATGGTCACAATCCATTCTCTTTATGCTTTCTCTTTTTCTTTATACCTTCAATTTTACACTGCTAGTGCATGCATTAGTATTCACATTATCTATGTTATTCTTTTTCCCTTCCTCCAAGTAAAAATAATTGTTTCCCCTTGCATAAATCAGCAGGTTTTGTAACTTATCCCCTCAAAAAATCTCATCAACTCTCTCATAGTCTCACTCATCAATCCACAAATTTATATTTTATTAAATTAAATTATTTATTGAAAAGTTTAGCATAGGTTTGTAAGATTATGACAGCAATAGACGAACAAAATCACAATTAAGGTAAAGAAACAAAACTAGTATACATGAACAACATAATCTGAACAAGAAATCCATTTCAAGGTGTTCTCGTTTGCTCCATTACTTAGATCATTTTAACTTCTTTCAAGATTTTTAGGTATAAAACAATTCAACATTTCAAATTTTATTTGTTGCCTTATTTTGAATTGAATATCAAAGCAATAAAAAATGATAATGATTATTGTGTAAATTATAGAAATTTGGTTAATATATTGAATGTGCGCAATAAGTTGAATAAGATGAGGGAATATTACATTTATAAAATGTATAGGTTTCAAGATTATAGTATATTCCAAATTTTAGAAAATATAAGTTAAATAAGATGGTTCCTACAAATCAATATTAATATAAAATGTGAAACAAAATAAGATTCTTTTAAGATTTTATACAAGGACATGTTAAAATAATCAAGAAGCAAAGAAAGGTCAAATTAGAAAACTCTTGCCATTATAAAATAATTGAGAGCAGAGAAAGGTCAAATCAACTAATGAATTGAAAAATAATGATTCAAAAAAGCTGCAAAAATTAGATGTTGTAACATGCATTAGGATACAATTAATATTGATAAACATCTTACTTGGGATCTTGAGTTATGCGGTGCAACACAAACAATGGCTCCACGGTCTCAGGTCGTAGAAGATTATGGCAGTGTACATATCTAATTATTATGTCATCCAGGAACTCAGAACTTTTATTCCCTCCCTATAATCCATCTTCATAAAATTCCTATTTCAAAAGTTTCAAATTCATAATTATACCCTCAAAAGAAGCAACAGAAAACATCAGTTGTAAGAAAAATAACAAAATGTATTTGATGCAGGTTATTATTTCCTCCAACGTAGCTCATCTATGTATGAAAATGTGCAATTTATGGTGCCAGGTTGGCCAATAGTTTTTATAGAATACATCTCATAACAAGTCTTCATGATATCCTCTGCAAGATTCAAGTTTTCTATGTCCTCGATAGTTATTAAACCTTCTTCCATTGCCCTATGTTTTTTTAGGTCTCTAGTTGCCCCAAGTGCAAGGTGCTAGGTAGGAAACATACCTTTAAATTAAATTACAGGAAAAAATGTTGGGTTCTAATAGAAACAACTTATCAACATAACCTAAAACATGAGTAAGCAACTCATTTACCTATTTCTTAAGTTCTTAACAATGATGATGAAAGCATGATGTCAATTCAATTGGGAATCAAGCAAATAGTCTACAATCAACTCTTCCATTAGTTTAATGAAACTATATAAATAATTCAAACATCAAATGGGACAAGAGGATAAAGTCATAAGAAAGATAGTCAGAATGTGAGAAAATAATAAAGTCATAAGAAAGACAGCCATACTTATAGTACTAACTATATGTATTGCAGACTTACAATGTTAAGTACATATTGTGTTATGGATTTACATAAATAATAGATAATTATGTCTACATCTACATAGCTATAATTTAATATGCATTTTATGATTATCTATCATAGTATCATTGATATATTGATGGTTTGGGAATGTTTTAGTATAGGAGATATGTATGAGAAATTATAGGCAGGGGAATGGTGACGGGGTCACCTTCTAAGTGTGCCACCTCATGGTATATGACCAAGGAGTCCCAAGGGGAAAATGGGGACAAATGGGATTTCCTCTGGGCTTAGGAAGGATGGACATCCTAGGCACCCTTGGACATCCCCAAGGATCAAATGAGGACAAAGTGGATCGCCTTTGGGATAGGAAAGGATGGACATCCTAGGCATCCTATTGTCAATACTCCTTGTGACCTCTATCATGGAAAATGAATGCATAAGGATGTTCAACCATTGGAAGTAAGAAAAAAGTTGCAAGAATGAGGAGAATGGTGATAGAATACCTAGTCAATGCTAAAAAACATTGCAAGAATAACACATCAATGAAGATTCAAATAGGTAAATATATACAGATAATTACACTTTGAAATTCTTTGCATTCTTTCAAGACAAATTATGAATCCTCCACAACTAATACACATCATAGTTGCACTAATACGTATGTAGGATAAATTGTCATTGGTGTCAAAGTGGTTGTTGATGTCAAAGAATATCAAAGCTCAAGCAAGATCTGTGAAGATGGAGATAAAAATGTCAAACCATTTTGAAAATCAATTTAATTATTGATTTTTTTTAGGCAGACCTTCATTGATTATTGCCCAACCTGGGTGAGAGTAATTTAAAAATAAGATCTATAACTAGATATTGGTTGACCTCTTTGGAGTTGATTAGAATTGCAAATAATCTTTTTATGTAATGAGTAGACCCCTCTTTATGTGGTGTCCATGTTAAGAGGTTTCTAAAATAACAACAACAAAAACACCTTGCTATTGCCAACTTCCCTAATGGAGTGCCCAATTTTGGTATGAAAAGGTGCATATTAATAAATGATGTCACCCTATGCAAAGTCATTCGTCCTTTTAATCAATTGCTCTCTTTAAGGTGATATTAGAAGAGGGAATTTAGAAAGTTTTGTAAGCAAGCAATTCTCAATTATCCTTTTGTACATGAGCAGATTTGAAGAAATTATCCTTTAGTACATACATATACAAAGATCACAAGGGTATAGCAAAGAAATGTAGCAATCACAAGGGCACAAAAATGAAATCCTATATCTCCACTAATCTCCACAATCCACAAGATCTCGCTATATATACATACATCTATACATAGACACAAACATGTGTGTGTGTGTATGTATGTATGTATGTATGTATACACATATATACACATACATATACAGACATACATATATACATACATACATATATATACACATACATACATACATACATCTGAATATGCAATTTTGTCACCTTATTTGATCCTGCTAGCTGGGAACAACTGATTGTTCATTTTATTATACCAAATCTAATGACAATTCTACAGGAATTTGTAATCAACCCATCTAATCAGCAACTAGACCAAATTAATAACAATAGTAGATACTTGGGATCCTCACAGGGAGAGGGTGCCAATACATTCATGGTTACATCCTTGGCTTCCATTGTTGGGCCAACGTATGGAGCCTTTATATCCAACCATTCATTATAAATTGGGGAATGTGCTTCATGCCTGGCATTCAAATGATGCTTCTGCATATGCAATTTTATCACCTTGGAATATTGTATTTGATCCTACTAGCTGGGAACAACTGATTGTTCATTTAATTGTACCTAATCTGATGACAGTACTACATGAATTTGTAATCAACCCAGCTATTCAGAAACTAGACCAAATTAACAGCAGCAGTAGATACTTGGGATCCTCGGAGGCAGAGTGTGCCAATAGATGTATGGTTACATCCTTGGATTCCATTTTTGGGCTAGCATATGGAGCCTTTATATCCAACCATTTGTTCTAATTGGGGAATGTGCTTCATGCCTAGCATTCAAGTGATGCATCTGCATATGCAATTTTATCACCTTGGAAAACCATATTTGATCCTAATAGATGGGAACAACTAATTGTTCATTTTATTGAACCTAACCTGATGACAGTTCTACAAGAATTTTTAATCAACCTAGCTAATTAGCAACTAGACCAATTTAACTAGGTTATGGCTTGAGCATGTGCTATTCCCATTTTTCATATGGTTGCAATGTTGGAGGCAACATTTTTTATTTGTGTAGGATATGGAGGAAGAGCAGTGGTGTTGGCAAAAATGAAATTTTAATAATGTGAAGTCACCTTGAGGAACTTGTGTATGCTCTTGGAAAACATGTCATCAAAAATGTTCATCATGACCTTTTTTGCTTCTACATGTTTTTTCATGGAGCCTTCACACACCAAGTGCTCACAAATGTCTACTTAAGAATGTATGTGAACCTGCAATGCACTACTATGTGGTGAAATATGTATAAAATTATACAATCCTTCATCACACAAGGTCTTTTGCTTGGTTTACTCATTCATTAAGTTAAGCACCAAAGTTTGCATTTCAAATAATGATTTATCTATTTTGGTCTTAAGAACTGGTACAATAGCCTAGAAAGAGTACCCAAGAAGAGATGGATCTCACATTTGTTCATTAATAAAACATAGCATTCAGTCATTATCAGATGAAGTAACAAACAATTATGAGCATCCATAAAATAATCTCATAATGTCCAAAGCTAACATCTAACATTAGTTCATACTTTAACATTCATTAATAGTAGCACATAAACACATAACATTCAATAACATGTGAAATAAGGTATTTAAACATGCCTCAACCAATTATGATTTAATTTTGGATCACCTACCTAATTAGTTTGGAATTTTGTTCTCACCAAAAATCATAAAATGTAAGAACAATTGTGCCAAAAAGAGCATAAAAAGATGATTATCATGAACCGATCATATTTTTTAGCTCTTTTGGCACAATCGTTCTTACAATTTTTTGGCTCAATCTCCAATTGGTTAGTATGTGTTTTGAAAAATTATTCTTGGACTGTGAGTCAGGAAAAAGAGAAATATCAAACTTGAAAAAGATGTGCATAAATGCAATTAATTTTTAAACTTCAAATTTATAAGCTTACAAAGAGAACCGTAGAATTATAAGAAACTATTATGGTTTGTACTATTTGAAAATTATAGCTACAAGTTATAAAGTTATATACCTTTGATTCAGAGAGTGCAAATAATGGAAATGAAGTATTGCAAAAGGTGCAAGCTCAACTGCCCCCCGCCCCCCCCCCCCAGCCATGTGGATGGTACTATTAAGTAGAGAATAGTTACATCCATGCATACACACATGGTTAAGTGTTACCTAACTATGTCTAAGGCATCTGCACACTGGAGGCATACTCCACCTACCAGGTTGCCTACATACCTATATCCATGAGATCAAAACCCTTGACCTACTCACTCTAATGAATATGTAGTTCTAGTTTCTAATTTTTTTGATGTAGCTATATTCCTATAACCACTGGTGAACTTTACTCATCTAATACAATTCTTAGCCATCATACATCCACTCAGGGAAATTAGGCAATTTTCTATAATTACAATATTGTAATACCCTGGTGCAACCTTTGTGTTGTAGTTTACAGTTAATATAAGGTTAACCTATATATGTCCTAACTCACTCCTTATATAGTTATGTTTAAAAGCTTGTGACAATAATTAGTGGGTCTAAATAGACTAGTCAAGTTAATGTTGAAATGCAGAGTTTAGCCTTCCATTTTTAAAAGCCAGGTACACTAGAAAAATATAATTTCTTAAAATATAAGCCTCGTGAGTTAACATATAATGTTTTAAAATAGTTAAGTGCTACCTAACTATGTCCAAGGCGTCTGCACACTAGAGGCATACTCCACCTACCAGGCTTCCTACATACCCATATCCATGGGATCAAGACCCTTGAACTACTCACTCTAACGAATATGTAGTTCTAGTTTCTAATTGTTTTGATGTAGTTGTATTTCTATAACCATTGGTGAGCTTTACACACCTACTACAGCTCTTCACCATCATACACACACTTGGGAAAATCAGATAGTTTTCTATAATTGCAATATTGTAATACACCGGTGTAACCTATGTGTTGTAGTTTATAGTTAATGTAAGGTTAACTTATAGAAATCCTAACTTACTCCTTATATAGTTATGTTTAAAAGCTTGTGACAATACCCGTCGCAATTCTACCTCTTGAGTGAGTTTTTTTTTTTTTTGTTGTGCCAAGATCTCTATGTTTATATACATACATACATATACACATATATATACATATACATATGTGTATATGTGTATATACATACATACATACATATAAAGAGATCACAAGAGCACGTCAACAAGAT
The DNA here is from genome assembly GCA_028749045.1 of Cupressus sempervirens. Classification (NCBI taxonomy): domain Eukaryota; kingdom Viridiplantae; phylum Streptophyta; class Pinopsida; order Cupressales; family Cupressaceae; genus Cupressus; species Cupressus sempervirens. The sequence goes on along the minus strand of CM053791.1, from coordinate 189,932,568 downwards.
GGAGAGATCACAAGGGTACAACAATGAAATGCAATGATCACAAGGGCATGGCAACAAAATCCTAGATCTCCATTGATCTCCACAATCCACAAGATCTCTCTATATATATACATACATACATACATATATACATACATATACATACATACATATATATACACATACATACATACATACATCTGCATATGCAATTTTATCACCTTGGAAAACTGTATTTGATCCTGCTAGCTAGAAATAGTTGATTGTTCATTTTATTGTACCTAATATGATGACAATTCTATAGGAATTTGTAGTCAACCCAACTAATTAGAAACGAGACCAATTTAACTAGGTTATGGCTTGTTTCTTTCTAAAAATATCTGTTATGATATGTTTTTCTAAAATTTCTTGCAAACTCTGCCCATTTTTCTTGGTCTACATTATTTTTGTGCAAGATCTTGAGCAAAGTCACTTAGAAAGGGTTGAGTGAGTTTTATAGTTTTATTATTTGGATTCTAGAATATGGAATTTCTTTTATCATTGGCTTTCTTCAAGTCTTGATTTTAATGAAGTAACAAATTTGTTTTTAGGGTGGAAAGGACTATATAATGAAGAGGAAACTTGAAAACTTGAATGTTCAAATGTTGAAATGAAAGCTATCAAGGATCAAACACCTATGGAAAAGTTACAACACAATGTGAAGTTGATTTTAGATATTAAAATAATAAAAAACACAACATAAATCATTCCCCATTTTTTTTTATTGTGAAAAGTTGTATGCGAAAGAGGGTGGAGAGCTCCAAATGAGGGTAGAGAACTCTGAATGTTGGTGGAAATTTCATTGATGTACCCTTGCGATCGCTGCATTTTGTTGCCTTACCCTTATGTTCTCTACATTTCATTATTGTGCCCTTGGTCAAGATCAGTGGAGATCTAGGATTTTGTTGGTGTGCCCTTGTGATCTCTGCATTTCATTAGCATGCCATTGTGATCTTTATGTCATTGCTCTATGATTTTGTTTCTATGTTGTGCCTTATGATCTCTGTGCCCTTTTTAGCACTACAACATTTGGGGTCAAATTGTGATGACAATTTCTGATGGTGGTGTAATTTGTGGTGTTCGGGCCCAAATGTAGTAGTGCTTGCTCTGTGATTTTCTTCAAGGAGAGAAGAGGTACCTATGTAAATATTCTTTTTTTTTCCTTCTAAACATGTATCTCTTTATATTTCCCCCAGCAAGTGATTAGAGAAGCTTCTCTTTATGTATATGTATGTGTATAATTTATACATACATAGACACACATATGTGTGTGTCTATGTATGTATGTATGTATAGAGAAGCTTCTCTTTATGTATATGTATGTGTATATATGCATACATACACACATATGTGTGTCTATGTGTGTATGTATGTATATATACAGAGATCTCTCTATTTATATACATACATAAATACATAGACACACACATATGTATGTATATACATACATACAGATATATATGTATTTGATCTTTACTCAATCACCAAGAGATAATATAATTTCTAAGTACTAATTTCTACATACTTAGTTTGGTATGAATAGTTTTGATTGAATTCATCTGAGGAGAGTGAGTCTACTCATGATGTCAAAGGAGATAGACTTACAGAAGATTAGATGTTGTTTATGGATATGGGATGATTTGTTTTTTATTCCAATATATCGTCCTCCATATTGAATTTCTATATCATGAATTTGCTAGATAGAAATAATTGGACTTGGTCTTTTGAAATGGTGGGACTATGATATAAACCTCAAACAAGTTTTGCATGCTATGGTGGGGTAGGAGGAAGATGGTTGTGTGAATGGCTGATCAGGCAAGTTGCAGAAAATTAGGGTGTCAGTTGCAAGTAGTTTCACTAATTTGATAAGGGAATCAACTTTGAAAGTGGGATGATCAAAATTGGCATGTCCATCCTTATGATAGATGTCTCTATCTCATAATAGAAAATTACCTCGAATGATAAGTGACAAATTATTAAACATATGGAAAATTAGAAGAACATGCACCTATTATATTTTTGAAGGACAAAAATATGATAAAAATATAATTTGGTGGAAAAAGCCATGAGCTATGTGGCTCCACATTGTGGCTATCCCACTATCCAATTGTGGAAACTCTTCACGTTAAATATGAAGATCTTGAAACTAAAAAAGATAACTATCAGAGATCTATATTTGTGTTTTAGTGATAACAAATATATAGTCTAGTTTTAAGAAAAATAATAGTCTTCAATGTATATGATTAAATAAAATAAACAAGAGTACTAGTTGTAGTTGTATAATTATAGTATTACTAATTGTGATAAACAAAATGTTCAATAAAACAAGTATGAAGTAACATAAATGGATCATCTGCTCAATCCTATTATGACTTAATGTGAATGCATCTGATCGTTACCTGGATGATATTATGCATGAGATCTTTACTCAATCACCAAGAGATAATGTAATCTGTAAGTACAGATTTCTGCATACTTAGTTTAGTATGAATAAATTCAATTGAATGCGAGGATAATTGCTTGTGTGAATTCAAGACATGTATGATTAATTTAATTTAGCACAAGTAATATGCAAGTGTGTATGTATGCATGTAAAGTAGTTCACATAGTGAACCAATTTACATACATACATGCACATATGCATACAATCATCATAATCAAATATCCATGAATCTAACCAAAGCTATTATATATGAATAATAGATACATGTTTAGAAGGAAAAGAAAAGAAAATTTACATAGGTACCTCTTCTCCCCTTGAAGAAAATCACAAAGAAAGGGCACAGAGATCACAAGGGAATGGCAAAACAATCCTAGATCTCCACTAATCTCCACCAACATTTAGAGCTCTCCACCCTTGTTTGGAGCTTTGCACCCTCTTTTGTGCGCAGTTCTCCACAATCAATCAAAACAAATGGGGAATGATTAATGTAATGTTTTCTTTTCTTTTTTGTTTATAATCCACAATCCACAAGATCTCCCTGTATACATACATACATACATATATACATACATACATACATACATACATATATATATATATATATACATGAAAACAATAATGCACTTTCTAAGAGTTTAAAATTGTTCAACAAAATTAATGTTACAAGAAAATACATTTGAAGAACTATTAGCTCGGAAGCAAGAGAATGGTGTAGAAACAATACAAAAAGTGCTTGACATGAGAGGTCTACAAGTGAGGGTTTTAACCAATCTTGAAAACTTGAATGCTGAAATGAAAGCTATTGATGATCAAACACCTATGCCAGAGTTACAATACACTATGAAGTTGATTTTACATAAGATAGAGGCAAATATTCAGAAGTTTGATAATCAAAATTTAAGTCAAAAGAGCGAAGGAGAAGGAGCAGCAAAAGAAAGAGAACGAGAATGAGTGACTTCAGAAAGATACTACACGGCAGAAACAATTGCTAGACAATATAGAGGATATTATGGGAGCCACTAGATAGAATCTAGGAAAGTTTTGCGTTAGGTACTATGACATTGGAAATAGCAGTTAAATTGGTGTAGTTGTTGATTAATTAGATTGATTGCTTCATTATTATATGATCCAATGGTAATGTTAGTTATTATTTTGACATACATGAAAACAACAATGCACTTTCTTACAGTTTATAATTGTTCAACAAAATTAATTTTTTACAAGAAAATGCACCTAAAGAATTGTTAGCTCAGAAGCAAGAACATGGTGTTGAAATAGTACCGAAAGTGCTTGACATGAGAGGTCTGCAAGTGAGGGTGTTGACCAATCTTGAAAACTTGAATGTTGAAATGAAAGCTATCAATGATCAAGCACCTATGCCAAAGTTACAACACAATGTGAAGTTGATTTTAGACAAGGTAGAGGCAAATATTTAGAAGTTTGATAATCAAAATTTAAGGCATAAGAGTGAAGGAGAAGGACTGGCTTTAGAAAGAGAAGGAGAAGGAGCAGCTTTAGAAAGAGACTGCATAGTAGAAACAACAGCTAGAAAACATAGAGGACATTATGGGAGCCACTGGATAGAATCAAGGAAAGTGTTGCAGTAGGTACTATGACATTGGAATCACTTGCAAGTGTCTTTGAGAATTTACAATCCAAATATCAAATTCTTATAAGAGTGTTTCAAGTATTGGCATAGTCTCCCTATGATTATCACAAGTATCAAATGCTTATAAGAGTGTTTCAAGGTTGGGAACCACTTCAACATCATTTGCATGGTTTAGAGGTAATGTCATCATGGTAGAGGCTTCTGCAATGGAATGAGCCTCGTGATTATGGCATTTACATAGAAGCAGAACTTGCTTCTTCAACTCCTTACACTCAACTCATTACTGAAGTTATTCTTCGATTCCTTGCATATGCAATTTTATCACCTTGAAAAATTGTATTTGATCTTGCTAGCTATGAACAACTGATTGTTCATTTTATTGTACCTGATCTAATGATAGTTCTATAGGAATTTGTAATCAACCTAGCTAATCAACAACTAGATCTGACCTCCATTGAACTAGTTATGGCTAGTTTCTTTCTAAAACTATCTGTTATGATATGCTTTTTTAAAATTCTGGTGAACTTTGCCCATTTTTCTTGGTCTGCATTATTTTTGTGGAGGATCTTGAGGTAAGTCACTTAGCATGAGTTGAGTGATTTTTTTTTTTTAATTCTTTGGATTTTTGAATATGTATGTAGCTGGATCAATTTTTTGTTGTGCTAAGATGTAATAAGCACCTTTAAAAAGATCTCTAAATAAACATGTTTAGAAGGAGATATAAAGATATACCTGTTTAGAAGGAAAAGAAACCAACATTTACATACCCTTGAAGAAAATCACAGAGCTAGGGCATGGTGATGAAATCACAAAGAAAGGGCACAACACGGCAACGAAATTGCAGAGCAAGGGCATGAGCCCTTGCAAAATTGCAGAGCAAGGGCACAACACTGAAATCATAAAGGAAGGGCACAACAATGAAATGTAAAGATGACAAGGGCATGATAACCAAATTGTAGAGAAAAATCATAGAGCAAGGGCACGGCAATGAAACATGGAGATCACAAGGGCACGACAACCAAATTGCAAAGCAAAGGCACAACAACAAAATGCAGAGATCACAACAAAAAAATCGTAGAGAAAGGGCACGACAATGAAATGCAAAGATATATCACAAGAATGAAATGCACTTAGAGCTCTCCACTTTCTTTCGCACACAACTCTCCATAATGAAAACAAATGGGGAATGATTTATGTCGTGTTTTTTTTTTTTTAATACTTACGCAGGCATTGCAATTATGACGCTTACGTCGGTATTGCAACAACATCAGGGAAAATTGTAACAAAAAAAATATGAAACTTACCACAAATTAGATCGCCATCACAAATTGTCATCGCAATTTAACCCCAAATATTGTAGTGATTATACAAAATAACCTACATTATCATTGTACTACTCATATACTTAACAAGGGATTGAGATTGTACAAAGTGTGGTGAACCTATAGGGGGGAAGAGTTTTCAGCATCTTTATGTTATCCAAAGTTTCTAGACATGATTAATTTTTGGGTTTTGAGTATAACATATAAGCATATGCAGAATCAAAAAAAAATTATCTTGTAATCAACTACTCAAAAAAGGATCAAATATGAATATAATGTGTCAAAATGTAGAGAGAGTTTTATCTAGAAAAAATATGATTACCCATGTTTTATTTCTCCTTTAAATGCATGAAATGTCACTAGAAATCTATGTTTGTTGCATGATAAGAATTTTTGACTAAAATAGTTTGGTTTTTCTATAGTCAAGTCATATTCCTTGAGTTTACGTAAGTTAGTGTTTGTGTGCAGTACGGATATAATAAACATAAAATAAATCATACCACCATGTCTAATGATTTTTTTCTTTATTCTTGCCCGAAGGGTTCTATTCCATCAAATTCACTCAACACTTGGTTTCTTTAGTAGTGTGGCACAAATTGCTTATGGTCGAAATAAAAGGTCAAAAATTGAAATCATTTACTTTCTCCAACATATCCACTTAATGATACATGATTATGGGGAATTTCTACATCTTGATTCCCTAAGATGTTCCTAATGTCAAATGCAAGGAAATTAGTCTCAATTCTTAAATTCTACAGCATAGAACAATATATAAAATGTGAAAATACAAATATGAGTCCAATCAAAATGAAAACTAGCTATTCAACTTGGAGAAAGCCAAATTAAGAATAAAAGATTGAGATCATTTTCAAGGCTTTAACTAAAGAATTCCTACAATTACCCTGATGGTGAATGTAGTGCTCACTTAAGAAAACACCACTAACCCTAGCAGTGAACAAGAGGTTGTTGTTTGCTAACTGGTAGAACTTACGAATAGATGATCGCACTCATTTTGATACAGGAAAACTTAGGTCATACATTTTGGACATGGGATTACTTATCAACATCCTATGCTTGTGCCTAATAGTGATATGGAACAATGAACACAAGAGTTCAATGCATAGATCTACAGTCGCCTTGTAAAATAATTAGAGTGAGACTTTCGTGGCATAAAAATAAAATATGCATACATTTACTACCTCCTACGACAACTTTCTAAAAAAAATTTATTATGCTAATGCCTGATTAAAAATATAGAGACTGCCCTACGACTTAAGGATCAAATTCAAAGATTCTTGAGATTTAAATGATGTGCGAAGCTTGGAATTAATCTGATATAGCCTTGATACTAAACTCAACCATGTTTGATAACCATAAAGTAGATAATAGACTCTCTAAAGTTTACTACTTGGAATGATACCCCAATTGAATTGAAAAAGACTATGACATGAACTTTTTCACCAATTCGATACCTTGATGCAAGAGTAGCCACAAAGTATAACGCATAAACATCTTAGCATGGGAAATCTTACAATGGGACTTACTAGAAGTTTTATACCCAACACAAAGAGTGACTAAATACTCCAAAGATTGAAACTCACTAGTATTAAACTTAGAAAAAGAGCAATAGCCTATTTCAAAATGAAGCAGTCCAATATAAACCTCATACTATTTTTGGCACTTGCATAATAGAGATTGAGTATGGTAGAAAAAAAATAGCACCTTTCTTGTTGTCATTCTTTTATTATTTTAAACCAGATCTTAGTATACGATTGGAGGCAATACTTGACCAAGAAACAAGATCATTGGTAGGATGTTGGGATTGGGAATAAGTTATTATATAGTCTAGAAACTGATTTGGTATTTTCCTTTTAATTTCTCCAATGCTTGGTCTCACAGATTTTGGCTTATGTTCATGCCTAAGCATAGAAATGTGTTTCTCCAAAACTTGATAGATGTTTTGTTTCATTTCATATGATTGTTATCTTTAATTAAAATTGTGTCTAATTTCTACTCTTCTTTGAACCTCTGGTCAAATATAAATTTCCATTAAAATAAGAAGATATCCTCATCCATTTTGATATACAGCAACTCAAGAAAAATAGGAATAGGTGACAATAACCAAATGAAGCTATCACACTTTCCACCATCTTTATAGCATCTTAGGCATATATTTCTAAAGTAATGTAATGTAATGATATAAATATGGAACTAAGGAACCATCACTTGCATCATTAAACACTCATCTTTTTCCTTAAATCTATTAAGTTGGTCTAATTACTAAGCAAGTAAAGGGTGAAAGGGCTGGTAGACTCTACTTTACACTCGCTATAACTAAGGTTGAGTACCATAGGCTACATTCCCTTGAAGAATATTCTTATTTAGAAAAGTTCCATAGATGTGTATGATGTGTTTAATCACAATAATGGTATCATTTATCAGTTAGCTCTCACTATTTTAGGCAAATCTCCTACAACTTTATGTGGTTATCCTCTCTCTCTCTCTATATATATAGGGTTTAGTTTTTTTTTACTAGATATTTGCCAAGACATGTCTCAGTGGAACTCAATCCAATGGTCAACATTGGTGGTCTCGACAATGTGGAAGTCCTCACACTACATGATGGGAGGCTCAATGTGCCCTACGATGCCAAATTTCTAAAGCTTTTAATTTGGATTCAGCTATATCCCATTATCATAAACTTCATTACAGAAATTTCTATTCTCATTTGGTAATCAAGTTCAACTAGATGCTAGCAATAAGTTATGGTAGGGTTGGTCTCATCTTCATATCAAATGAGCATTTTAATAAGTACGGTAGCCTTGGTTTAATCTTCATATCCAACTAGTTGTTTTCAAACACACATTTATTGATAACTTGTTACTCTTCACGTTGTTGGGCTAACACCGATGAAGTTTCGAGATCTGATACTATCTCCTTAAACGTATGTAATAATTTAGTAAGCACTGCCCAGCTAGTAAACAAAGACCTAAGCATACAATAATCCTTCTAATGATGGAAATGTTAAAAAGAAGCAAATTTAGACAAAATGTAAAATTCAAAGAAGCATACAATAATCTTGGTGAGAAAAAGAGAAAGTTCAAAAATATTTTGGGAAAATGTAATCGACCTTGAAGCAGCTTGCATGAGATAATCAAGCACATACAATTATCAAATTGAAAATCCAAACCACTAAAGAGGAACACAAATGGGGCCATAAATTATCTTGCATACACACTAACCTAAAATGGCTCCCGCACTGCAAACTGCTGCCAAACACACTCTGCCAAATAAAAAATGATGAACATGTTTTTCTTTTTTCTTTTTATGAACTCGATTTGGTCAAAATTTTGACAAACTCAAGCATAAAATCAAAAAAAAGGTATTCAACAAGCCCATTTAGGGCTTGGTCAAGATAAAAGGTCAAAAATTGACCTATAATGTACTAGTGTGCCCTTGCTCTACGATTTTGTTGCACTGCCCTAGCTTTACAATTTTCTTCAAGGGCAATGTAAATGTTCATTTCTTTTACTTCTAAATAGGTATCTCTTTATATCTCCTTCTAAACATGTATATTTAGAGATGTTTTTTAAGGTGCTTATTACATCTTAGCACAATAGAAAAATTGATCCAGCTGCATACATATTCCAGAATCCATATAATAAAACAATAAAACTCACTCAACCTATGCTAACTGACTTACCCCAAGATCCTCCACAAAAATAATGAAGACTAGGAAAAATGGGCAAAGTTTGCAAGAAATTTTACAAGCAAATATTTTTAAAAAGAAACTAGCCATAACCCAGTTAAATGGATCTAGTTTCTAATTAGCTAGGTTGATTAAAAAATCGTGTAGAACTATCATTAGATTAGGTACAATAAAATGAACAATCATCTATTCCCAGCTAGTAGGATCAAATACAGTTTTCCAAGGTGATAAAATTTCGTATGCAAGGAATTGAAGATAACTTCAATGAAGAGTTGAGTCCAAGGAGTTGTTTCTAGTTGTTATTTCTATCATGCAATCTCTTTCTAAAGTCACTCCTTCTCCTTCTCTTTCTAAAGTCATTCCTTCTCCTTCACTCTCGTGACTTAAATTTTGATTATCAAACTTCTATTTATATCTACCTCTACCTTATCTAATATCAACTTCACATTGTGTTGTAACTCTAGCATAGGTGTTTGATCATCAATAGTTTTCATTTCAGCATTGTTCTTTTCATGTATGTATATATGTATGTATGTATGTATATGTATGTACGTCAATGTCGACCTAAAATGGTTTACCTCAAAGTTTGTATTATTTCTGACTTTAATGTCAATTCTGTGTTGCTCGACACATACTAACTCTGATGCTCGACACTTATTGTTCTTTTCTATTGTAGCTCATCCTCAATTGTACTCGACACATTCTGTATAACTCAACATCAATATGCTCAAACTGCTCGCCAATCATTAGGCTCGACTTATACTAAAAATACTTAGCAATAAAAGAATTGCTTGGCTCCTTTAGAACTCAGCATATACATGTTTATTTACAAATCTTTCACATGACTCAGCCTATATAGAGTAGCTCGATCGCAGTGATGACCGACTAACTCTGCCTTAAATATGACTAAGTGTTTGATACTAATAGACAACAATATTTAGAGATACCAACACGTAAAACATTAATTGTTCAATACCTACTTGTTTAAAATTAAATTATCAATTACTATTCAAGCTCTATTAATTTTGAAGTTAATTTTATATATTTATTGGATATTATTCTTTTCTACTTTTTATAATTTATTTTTCTATGTTATTATAAATTTCTCTATTTAAAAAATAAAGTACATATTTGATATATTTTGGTATATATTGCATAGTTGTTTTTGTGAGAGTTTTTCTTTTCACAATTTTACATCTATTTACATATAAGACATGAATTACGTTGTTTACAATTGTGAATTGAACAAATTGATAATTTGAAACATTTTTTATTAAAATCCTCTTAAGAATTCAAAGAGATTAGCTTTATTATATTAGACAACAAATAGCTACAAACAAAACCACCTTTGAAAAATATAATCTCACTTTTCCAAACAAAAACTACCTTCCTAAATAAAACACCTCATTCAATTCACTTATGATGTGTATGTTTAATAGCATCTCATGGCTTGGCCACATAACCATCAACATGTCAAATTAAAAAATGATTATAGTCATAGTTAGGAAGTCTCTTAGAGCTCATTTGGTTGTAGGAATATAAATTGGAAATTAGTGATGCAGGGGCATCCTGGGTTTCTCTACTATCCTACATGTTTTCAATTCTATCGAGTTGCAATGTCTTACATTACCAAGCATTTAGTAGATGCCAAGCATTATGTTTGATGTCGAGTTCATAGTTGCTGCTGAGTGATCTTTGGTTGCCAAATTCATGTGATTGTAGAGTGATCTTTGGTTTCTGAGTTCATGTGGTTGCCGAGTGATCTTTGGATACCAAGCCATCCTTTGGTTGCTGAGTTTATGTGGTTGCCAAGCGTTCATTTCGATGCCAAGTGCCAGTATTTTGTGGAGCCTTTGTTTGACGAGTTGTTTGTGCCCGGTTCCATTTTGGGCCAACCTTGCCCATATTTAATTTTGATATCGATAGTTAATATTTGATGTGAGCCGACTTGTGTCTATACATGCATTTAATGTAAGGTTTAATATTGTGATAGGTCGATCTGTGGCCGCACAAGTATTTAATGAAGTCTAGGATTGCATTTTAGATAGAACTTAGAGGATTTTGAATAGGATGCATATGTGCCTGAAAATATGAATTTAAAGCTAGATTGTGGATCTGGAAGTTGTATTTTGTATCTAGTTGTAACCCAAAAAGCCTTACAGCTGGGCATGTATACTGATTATTTGATGAATCAATAAGTGTTTTTGCTTCTTCCTCCTTTGGTTGTTGTTCTTTGTGTTGTGTTTCTACTGTGTTAACTCTTGCAAGGTGGATTGGATAGTTGGGTGTGCCGTTGGCCCTAGTTATTTCGTTTCCTCCCTGCGTTGGGTGGTATCAGAGAAGAGGTTCATCCTTGTGGTGATTGGATTGTGTAGAACCCTGAGTGAATTGGGTTGTATGGTTGCAGATCTGTGGATTTGACCTATAACTTGCAGAGGGTTATGATCTTGTAGGAACCTGATTTGTAAAGATGGTTCGAGGTAGAGAAAATGTTTATAATGCAATATTAGATACATTGAGACAAATTGCAGCCAAATTAGATGTTGTAGAGATAGCCCAGAGGAGAGGAGCACATCTTGATGATGTAAGTGATGATGAAGTAGTAGCACCAAACCATAATCTAGAAGACCAAGATGAAGCAAGATTATTGAGAGTGTTGTCTTGAAAAAATTCAAAGCATGTTGTAGAAGTTGTTCCTTATGATGGAAAATTGGACTCTCTGAAATGGAGAAGTTCTTTGAGTATGAAAACACTTCTAATAATAGGATGGTGAAAATTGCAGTTACAAGGTTGAAAGCTCATACCTCATTGTGGTGGGAGGATTTGCAAACTAATAGACAAAGGAGAGGAAAGGAAAAGATCATAACTTGGGTGAAGATGGTGAACAAAGTGAAGAACAAATTTCTTCCCATTGATTACCAAGTTATTTTGTTGAGAGAGATGCAAAATTTGAGGCAAAGAGACATGACTATGAAGGACTATACTAAGGAATTCTATGGATTGGACATTAGATCTGGACATGGGGATGATGATGTTGAGAAAATTGCAAGATACATAAATAGATTGAGATCTGGAATTCAAGATGAAATAAGTTTTGTGAAATTGGAAAATGTGGAAGAAGCATACCAATATGCCTTGAAGGCTGAGGATATCTTGACAAAGAAGCATGAACAAAGACATAAAGGCAGAGGTGGTAGATTCCAGAGAGGCAAAGGTAGATCTTATGGTGAAGGTGACAGATCTAATAGTTTTGTATAGGATAAAGGAAAATTTAAATGGAAGAATAATGACCAAGACAAGATCGAGTGGAAAGGTGGTGATTCTTACCAAGGAGGTATTGGTTCTTACCGAGGAAGAGGTAATTCTTATTCTAGAGGTGGTTTTCATGGTAATTGTTTCAGATGTGGTAAAGAGGGACATAGATCTTTTGAATGTAGATCCTCTAAAAGTGGGCAAGGTAATAGAAATGTTGTGATTCAAGGAGATGATGAGGGTTCACCAAGTGGACCTGAGGCTGGAGAAAATATGACAGTGAGAAGAACCTTATGTAATAAGGGAAGTGATGAGGAACCTGTCCTTAGAAGAAGTCTTTTCAAAAGCAGATGTAAGATGGCTGGAAAATGTTGCAAGGTAATCATTGACAATGGAATTTCTACAAATTTAGCATTAGAAGAGTTGTTTCAAAGTAGTAGTTGCAGAGGTTGAAGCATCCTAGACCCTATCATGTTTCATGTGAGCATAAGATATTGGTAAGTGAGCAATGCCTTATGAAGTTCAAGATTGGACATTACTTTGATGAAGTTTTGTGTGATATTATGCCTATGGATTGTTGCCATTTTTTGTTGGGTAGACCTTGGCAATATGATAGATATGCTATACATGATGGAAGATTGAATCAATACACTCTTTGGGTGAATGGGAAGAAACAAATATTGTTGTCTTTGATTGAAAGTCTAGATGAGGTTAATTGTACTGCTGCAAAAATTTGCATGGTTAGTAAGAAAAAATTTGAAAAGGAAATGAAAAAGAATCAAGTTTATTTTGCTATAATTCCAAGGGAACCAAGTTGTGTTAATAGTAACCGAGTGCCGTAAAATAGTGTTAACCAAGTGCCAATCAGCGGTGACTGAGTGACAACTATTAGTATTGACTGAGTACTAGAAGAAATTATAGAATTGCTAAAAGAGTATAAAGAGATTGTTGTAGAGGATATACCTGATGGTTTACCTCCAATGAGAAGTATAAGTCATTGTATGGATCTGATCCCTGGAGCTAGTTTGCTGAACAAAGCACCATATAGATTGACACCTACAAAGAATGAAGAACTTAATAAACAAGTGCATGAATTGTTGCAGAAAATTTTGATTAGAGAAAGCTTGAGTCCATGTGCTGGACTTATTGTATTAGCACCTATGAAGAATGGAGAATGGAGAATGTGTACTAATTCCAAAGCTATTAACAAGATCACAGTGAAATATAGGTTTCCTATGCCAAGGATGGATGAAATAATGGATTTTTTAAGTGGAGCAAAGTATTTTACCAAGATTGATTTAAAGAGTGGCTATAATCATATCAGAATTAGAGAAGGTGATGAATGGAAAACTGCTTTCAAGACAAAAGATGGTTTCTATGAATGGTTGGTTATGCCTTTTGGTTTGACTAATGCACCTAGTACTTTCATGAGGTTGATGAATGAAGTACTAAAAAGATTCTTGGGTAAGTTTGTGATTATTTATCTGGATGACATTCTGATATTCAGTAAGACTAAGGAAGAACATCTTGAGCATGTTAGACAAGTATTGTAGAGATTGAAAGAGGAGAAGTTGATGATTAATCTGAAAAAGTGTTCTTTTATGCAAGAAGATATTGTATATTTTGGATTTGTGATCTCAGCTGATGGTTTGAAGATGGATCCTAAGAAGGTTAAAGAAATTTTGGAATGGCCTACACCTAAGAATGTGGGTGAGGTAAGATCATTTCATGGTTTGGCTAGTTTTTATAGGAAGTTTATAAGGAGTTTCAGTTCTGTTTGTAATGCTATGACTAAGACAATGAGAGCAAATAAAAAGTAATTTAAGTGGATACATGGAGCTGATAAGAGTTTTGAGACTTTGAAACAAAAGGTTGTTGAGTTTCTTGTATTGGCTTTACGTGATTTCAATAAGGTATTTCAAGTTGAATGTGATGCTAGTGGCAGTGCAATAGAAGTTGTATTGAGTCAAGAAGGTAAACTTGTTTCTTTCTTTAGTGAGAAGTTGAATGATGCTAAAAGGAAGTATTATGTGTATGATCAAGAGTTTTATCCTTTTGTTCAAGCCTTGAAGAAGTGGAGACATTATTTGATTCCTAAGGAGTTTGTGTTGTATACTGATCATAAAGCTTTATAGTATTTGAGAAGTCAACATAAATTGAATCAAAGACATATGTAGTGGGTTGAATACTTGCAGAGTTTCACATTTGTCATTAAGCATAAGAGTGGAATTACTAACAGAGTTGCTGATGCATTGAGTAGAAGACGTTCTTTATTGACTAAGATGAAAGTTGAAGTTCTTGGTTTTGATGAAATGAAAGAGTTGTATGATACTGACCCTGATTTTTCTGAGGCGTGGAGAGAGTACAGGGCACCAAATCGAATAGATCACATAAGTAAGTATGATGAATATTTTATTCAAGAAGTTATGTTGTTTAAAGAAATTCAGTTGTGTATCCCAAGAAGTTCTATAAGGTTGAATTTGATTAAGGAAAAGCATAGTGGTGGATTGGCTGGACATTTTGGAATTGACAAGACATTGAGTTTGTTGAAGGATAAGTATTATTGGCCACAAATGTATAAGGATGTTCAAAAATTTGTAAAGAGTTGTGGAATTTGTCAAGTTGCAAAAGGAGTAAGTCAAAATACTAGTTTGTATACACCTATTACTATTCTTGAGAAACCTTGGAGTGACATTAGTATGGATTTTTTTCTTGGATTGCCTAAGACAGTGAAGGGGTATGATTTTATATTTTTTGTGGTGGATAGATTTTCTAAAATGGCTCATTTACTACCATGTAAGAAGACATCAAATTCTAAGCATGTTGCTAAACGTTTCTTTAAAGAGATTGTGAGATTGCATGGATTACCAAGAAGTATTATTTCTGACAGAGACAATAAGTTTGTTGGTTATTTTTGGAAGACTTTGTGGAAGAAGATGGGTACTGAGTTGAAGTTTAGTTCTACATTCCATCCACAGATAGAAGGATAGACAGAGGTTGTGAATAGAAGCTTGGGTAATTTGTTGATATGTTTAGTTGGAGATAAGCCAAGTAATTGGGAAGTTGTATTAGCACAAGCAAAGTTTGCATATAATAATTCTGTGAATAGGAGTACAGGGAAAACACCTTTTGAAATTGTTACTAGAATGCAACCTAGAGGTATATCAGATTTGAGAGATATCGTTGGTGAAGAAAAGAGAAGTGTTGTAGGGGAAAAATTTGTTGATTTTATGGAATCTTTGCATAAGGAAGTGAAGTTGAGGATGGAACAAAGTGATCAGAAGTATAAGGAGAATGCTAATAAATCTAAAAGATATCATGATTTTGAAGTTGGTGATGAGGTGATGGTTCATTTGAAGAAAGGAAGATTTCCTATTGGAACATATAGTAAACTGAAAATGAACAAGTTTGGACCTTGTAAGATCCTGAGAAAATTTGACAATGATAATGCATATGAGGCTGAGTTTCCTGATGACATGGATATATCTTCTATATTCAATGTTGTTGATTTATATAAGTATCGTGAGTCAGATGGTGAAATAGATCTATCAGGTGATTATCCTAAGAAGAAGGTTGACGAAGTTGAATAGATATTGGATTAGAGAATTGGCAAGAGTACAAGAGGAAAAGATTACTATGAATATTTGGTGAAGTGGAAGAACAAACGTATTGAAGATGCTTCATGGATTTCTCAATATTAGTTGGATTCAGCTCAAGTTGTGATATCTCAATGATTTAGGAGAATCATTTCTTTCTACCATGGTTGTCTGATACAAGAGCATCCTGAGTTTCTCTACTATCCTGCATGTTTTCAATTCTACCGAGTTGCAATGTCCTACATTGCCAAGCATTTAGTAGATGCCAAGCATTCTATTTGATACTGAGTTCATATTTACTGCTGAGTGATCTTTGGTTGCCAAGTTCGTGTGATTTTCGAGTGATCTTTGGTTGCCGAGTTTGTGTGGTTGTCAAGTTCTTGTGGTTGTTGAGCGTTCGTTTGGACATCGAGTGACAATATTTTGTGGAGCCTTCCTTTGTCGAGTTGTCTATGTTTGGTTCCAGTTTGGGTCGACCTTGCACGTATTTAATTTTGATATAGGTAGTTAATATTTGATGTGAGTTGACTTGTGGTTGTGCATGCATTTAATGTAAGGTTTAATTTTGTGATAGGCCGACCTATGGCCACACAAGTATTTAATGAAGTCTAGAATTGAGTTTTAGATAGAACTGAGAGGATTTTGAATAGGATGCATATGTGCTTGAAAATACGAATTTAAAGCTGGATCATGGATCTGGAAGTTGTATTTTGTATATGGTCGTAACCTAGAAGAGCTTACAGCTGGGCATGTATACTGTTTATCTGATGAATCCATATGTGTGTTTGCTTCTTCCTCCTTTGGTTGTTGTTTTGTGTTTCCGATGTGTTAACTCTTGCAAGGTGGATTGGACAGTTGGGTGTACCTTTGGCTCTAGTTAGTTTGTTTCCTCCCTACGTCAATTAGAGCTGGGAATGGGAATAGGAATTGGGATTTGAAATGTGAATTGGGAATAGGAACAAAGAATAAGAGTAGGAGTAGGAATAGAAATAGAAATAGGATTTTTTATTCCATACCTCACTTGGTTCTCCAAAACTTGTCCAGAGATCTATTGCACAATTTCAACATCCTCACAAAAAATCTCCTCACCACCTACCACATTGAAAATTGTGTAGCTAAGATCTTGTTGGTTGGCTTGAATAGAGTAGAAATTTCGCATTGAAAACTCTATATTATAACCCTTATGGGTTTGATGTAAAGGGCTCATCATGTCTCTAGTTGTTTTTCATGTGATACCCTAAATACCTTGCTCAGAATAATGATATAATTCTAGGCATCCTCTCTAAGATAGGCTATGTGCAAGTTCATATGTTCCATCTTGTGGATCTCTCTAGGTAGTGCACATTGTTTTACAAATCAATATTGGTCTCATAATTATAAAACCTTTCTCCATATTTCCTGAATATCTTCGAATAGTTATTTTATGTAGGAATATAGAAAATAGCCTCCACATTATCCAATCTAATATTTAGGATTGTGTTGTCTCTCTTTCCTAAATACTCTCCTCACTGTGGGGTCATAGTTTTCTACACAAACCATTACCAGGTCTAGAAATTCTATTGAGACTAGAAATATTGACACTTGAATCAATCCTGACAACACCAAGAATGTTGTTGAACAAAAGAATCTCCCTTCTAGATTTGTAATGCATTTCTAAAAATCCTTACTCTCAACACGCCTAGATATATATCAGTGAGGTCTTGTTGGTTATTACTTATCTTAAATGGCTTGGAGTATTAGTGAAACTTGTACTGCATCAAGCTCACATGCATCATATCGTCTTTTGTATGATGGGCAAGAGTTAGTTCACTTCAAATTTTATTGGACTACCTAAGCTAAAAATAGATAGAAAAATAACTAGAAATAAGAAGAAAGCCAACATACATTGCATCATTACCCATGTATGTAGGACAAGACCCTCCTAATCATGAAATTCATCAAGAAAAATAGTGCATACAAGCTGACACAATGTGTAAATTCGTTAAAAATACATAGGTTTAGGGTGTTGACATCATTGGTCCTTTTTGGTTTCAAGGATGTCACCTTCCCCAATTTAGAAGAAAGTTTGTGACTTGGAGGAAACCCTCTATATGTTTTGGGGATTTGAACATACTAGCACCCTTGATCGCTTTTTTGGATGATGGGGATGGTAACATCCCTAACACATCATTATGTACTAGGGGAGAGGACCCAGTAGTTGAGCACCCTAACTTCGCACTTCTCAAAATCTTATGTGAAAATTTCAAATCACTCTCATTTTTTGATAGTAGCATACTTGGCAAGTCTCGTGCTTATAACTAAGGTTTCAAAGCCACATCATCGAATATGATGCCACATCAGCATGATTTTTTCTATGGTGTCCAAAACAGCCCCACAAAAAAAAGTGAGACCAATCATAGTGCATTAGAAACCCCCATACTTGTGCAGTTGATGTGGCATCACACTATTGGTTGTTTTATGGGAAAAGGGACACATTTCATTCAATTATGGGTAGTCGTCATTAGTAAGAACAAATTTAGTCACATCTATTGGTACAATTTTGTCAAAAATATTTGATATAAATCAACAAGTGTGGGTGTTAAGTTAACAACTCCTATCACAACCATTAGAACGTGCTCAAGTACTAGGCCATCTCCCCTAGTTGCAAAATTGTGAAAGAAATATAAAATGGCATTAGGGTTCAAGGATCGGGAGTCCCTAAATTGTCAAAGGTAAGAGAGTCTTGCAAATGCTTGATTGACACTTTAGACATCTTAGATGCTCAAGTTTTATTTTATTTTTAATAAGAATTTTTATCTTTCCTCACTCACTTTACTAAGGACGAACAATTTTTTTTCAAATTTATTTGCAAAGAAACCTAAATGTCTTATAGACATAGATGCTTTATTGAAAATAAAAGAAAACTAAAATCTAACCCTCCACAAACTAAGAATAGAAAATGAAACAAGAACCCAAGCTAACACTAGAAGGAACAAGAAGGAGACATGAAGGCAAACTATACACACATAGAGCAACAAAACCCAAAATAAGGGAAACACGAAACAAGGACCAAAACTTAGGATGTTGAAACTTGAAACCTAACATGATTAAATGTAGGCACATGTGGCAAGTTGAGACCTCAAGGTCACAAACACCAACACAAGGTGCACGGTGTCCAATACGAAGTTCGTACTGAATGAGATAACTGAACCGGTTCTCTTCATGGGGACGGCAGTCTCATAAAAACCGCGGCCTGGGATTGTATTCTTCAAATGGGAACGGGAATTAGGAAAAACAAGCTCTTCTTGCTTGACTTAGACTATGAATATTAATTGTCGGGAGTTCATGTGGATTTGTTGACTTGTATGTGAGTACGCGCCAAGGTATGTTGACTCTTCTATCAAGATATTGTCCATACGTTAGTCCACATAACTTGTTTCTGGAATTTATTTATTAATTTAAAAATCACATTTCTGTGATTTATAAATTAATGAATTAATTGCAGAAACAGTGACATCAGGTACATATTTTATGTTGTTTAGCAATGGGCCACATAACTTACTATAGTTTTGAGAGTGACGTGAGGACTTGAAATCTATTAACAGAAGAGATGGACAGATATCGTTTATAAATTAGTGTATACTTGGTACTCTTTGTGGATCAATTTGTTTTCTCTTCTTTTTCTTTATAGTAGTTCTAATTTTCGTTAAGCCGGCTTAAATATCACATACTAAAGTTTGATTCTTACATTAAAAGTGTTAAATAGTTAAAATTATCTTCTTTTTTACAACCTTTTTTTTTATTAGTGTGTGATGTTTAAGGGTGACCCTAATTGTTAGGGTCTACAATCAGCCACCCATTTATGTGCATAAGGTGACATGTAGTTTATATGTAGGTTTAAAACTAGTAGTTGCATCCAATGAAATGTAATGGTTACACTGACCCAAATCTAATGGAAATAATGAAATGCTTACAAGTGTTACGATGTAAAGAAATAACTAAAGTATCATTATTTTCACAAATTTCTAAATTCCATTTTACATCAGGATTCGATATAATAAAGGCGACCGTGATCACTTTCATAATGAGACCAAATCTTTACACTTTATGAATGTACAGTTTGATAGCAAACCTAAATTACAAGAACTAAAAGCAATGACTATAGAACCAAATTTTCATTTAAAGAACACAAGAACCAACCTTGATATTAAAAGATTGAGCAAGTACACATGAATGATACTCTAGTATTGAAAGGTCCAAACATGCAAATGGTCAAATGAAACATTAATTTATTTCCATTTCAGGTCTTGTCAATTTATAATTTATATGTAGCACCATCGATTTCTATCTACATGCTCGATGATTTATAAAATAAATTCAAAGGAAAATAGGAAAATGGCTTACTTAAATTTTTTTTTTCAAACTACAATTGGAACTCAGAATTTCCAACCTATAAACCACGTAGAAAAATAGTGAATAGCCAATCCAATAACATATAGTAATTTATCAAACAGACCAAAAAAAAATTGGACATCAATTGAATTCTCCCTCACCATTAACAAAATAAGATTAATTTTGAAATGGTCATTATCCTGAAATATTTTTTCTGCCTGCATAAGTGGTTAATGTTTATTATGTCATTTTGTTCCCTGGTGGTTGTCATTTTTGTAGAGTAGGCTTGCAATTTGATGGTCGTATTGGTCATTTTCGCACTTTTGAGTCATATATTATGGGTTAAAAAATTGTTGGACCGTATTGATTGACATGTTATTTTTTTATGAAACCGTCAATCTGATACTTTTTTTTTTATGAATATGATGTGACATATATGGAATATCATATTAAAGAATAATTATTATCTATTTCCCAACCTTGTTGAGATGCAGGGCTACTATGATAGACAACTTCATCCAACACACAGATCTGTACAGTACTTATAGTGATGGAAGACAAACCTCCATGCTTACACAATAAGCATTGGCTCAAAGACCTTTGATTACATGTTGACAACCACTACAACGCAATTTAGACCATATATTTACAGACCCAAGTATTTTAGAATTGATCAGTTGTAATACCTGCAACGCAATGGACATACAGTACCTTCTAAATGAGATATGGTTCCAATCAACATCTATAGTTGCTGAACTAGAGTACAACTATTTACTGGGTGGAATTGGACATGATAAGATAAAACATATGCTATGGAGACCCCAAAACAATAGTGTGAGTTTTGGCGGTTTGCACTACCATGGCGATATATTCAGGCTACAATTTGGGTCTGTCTCAAATACAACGTGGAACCGACAATTGATACAAAGGTGGGGGCCACAAGGAGACTACTTAAACCTGCTAATTGAAGAGAGGATTAGGACAATCACCACAAAGAAAATACCAACATGGATGCAAACAGACTATATATTTTCTCTAATATTGCATCCTACCATGGGCAACTGGGGGCTACAACGTCAAAGATTTGAGCATCTTTATTGGTTTGATGAGTTGTACCCAGTGTTGGAAGAATTTATACACCCCCGAGCTGAGCACCATGCAGGCCATGCCAACATTGTTCTGCAAACATATCAACTTAATACGTCTTGAGGAAAATTATCCTAATTAGGTTAATTCATGCCATATGTTTAGCTCTGCCTATACATTAATTGGCTTTACAATGTAACTTTTTGAAGAAGGTGTTTATGTAATTATTGTAGTATTTTATTATAATATAATTTTTATATAATTCTTTCACAACTTTAATTTTGTTGTACGATATTAATCATGTAATTAGTCCATTGCTTCACTGCAAGATGTTTTATGAAACTATGCTAGTACTCTATTGTAGTAACCTATAAGTTGTGGTAGTAATCACAAATTAGACCTACCCTCAAACTATATATTTGTCTTCACAATAGTAATGCATTATGTCCTTAAACTGCTAGTTATGCTAATTCAAACCACAACACTACCCTCACTTGAAATCTACATATTCCTAAATATACATGTGCATAGATTAATATGTATAATACAATTGACAATGCTACGATTCCTTATGAGGTTTCATTGATTGTTTGGAAATCAAATTAGCTGAGTATATTTTTAGACCTAGTTACATTGAGATGAAATAAAATGACCAAGTAATTTAAGGCTTCAACAGTTGTTTGGTAATCAAATTAGTGAGGTGTGATTTCTTTTTTTGTTAGATTGAATAGAAATACAAAAGGAAAGAAATTGGATTGTTAGGTCTACAATATTTGGGAATACATTGCTACATGTTGTGAATTTGGAATATTATAGTTACTAACAATGAAACTACTTGACAATTCTTTCTTGCTTTTAGTTATAGTTCATTGATGTGACGAATGCACAAAGTGAGGCATGCAACCAAGATGCCCTTGCACAAGAGCACAAATAGAGGATTGATTATGAATACTATGCGTGCAATAGAGACCAGATCCTGGCTCGAAGGCGTACCAAGCAAGACAACCAAGATCATACTCATCTACAAAAAAGAGAATGGGAACCTACCAAAAGATTAAGCAGATGTCGAGAACTATACGCATCCCATCGAGATGAAATGTAGGCTTGCAACAAAGCCAACTAATGGAGTGCACCTGGACCAATGTTCAAGATGTAGAAGCAAGATGCATCCAAGAATGTTCACGGAGCCAAAATTATCATGCACGCCAACAAGAATTGCATCAGCCAGGTCAAATGTGTGTCGCTATGACTACCATGGCAGCAACAAGAAGGTTTCAAAAAAGGATCGATGAATTGTCGAACCTGCAAACATGCACAGTTTGCAAAGAATGCTTCTCGAGTATCTTGGTGCTAAATCATGCCATACAAAAAAAGTGTAAAAGATGCTCTTCTAAGAAAGATATACCACGTTTCTCAGCAACAAACAACATTGACCTTGGAGAACAACCACACGTTTTAAACAAATTAACACAAGTTGAGGAAATGCTCATTGCTAGGGTAAATACAATAATCCAAGTGACCCAAGTATTTGGTGGACAATATAAATGCCATGGCCACACTATAAGCTTCATGCAAGAAATCAAAAGTGTTGCTAAAGATCTCCCACATAGAATACCAAAATTAGATGTTATTATTGTAAGACAGGTACACAATCAATTTCAACACTATGATTGCTATGTAAGTCAAACACATGTCAGAGAGGCTCTACAGTATAAAATCAAATACGACCCCTACTATTTAGATGTACTTATAGATGAAGTCCTCATGAATGCTTATGTGCACTACCAGAACAACGAAAAAATTTCTCTGTTATGCCAAACACCATTGAGATAGAGAAGAAAATGGAAATAAACAACTACAAAGTAGAAGATGACAAATACAACAATATAGATGGTGGACTGCAAACATCATCATTCATCTCTAAACTACCAAGTGGAATATGTGAACTTGAAAAGATAAGAGATGCCTTACAACTAAATAACACTCTAGAAGCAACCATCGAATGGCCTTAGATGGAGTCATCACCAATCAATGAATACAACAAAGAGGGGCTACTAGACATGGCATTTCGTACATTGTTCCCTAATGGACGAGCACAACACATGCAACCGTAGCTACAGAACATAACGTGCAACTACAAGAGTACATACCACACTTGCTAAAGTTTCTCATGACCAAAGATTTGGAAGGCACCCTCACTTCTGATACTTTGTACATAATCTTATTTTGCGACCTCACACACAATGACTTGCTAGCATTTTCATGGAAAAAAATGCAGAGGACAACATACCAAGAATAATTGAAAACCTATGAGCACACCTACAAGAACTTCCAAATTCTCAACTCACGCAACAACTCGTGCTCTTTGGTGCTATGCTTAGAGGTACATGATCATATTGGGCCAAAATTTTCTCAAAGCTACATAATTTGATCACACAGCTAGGCCCACCAACACTATTCTTCACTTTAAGCATCGCAGATACAAAATGGTCAGACCTGAAACAAGTACTAGAAAGAGGCATACTTAGTAGGATATAAACAAGTAGGCAACGGGTAGACAATATGTCAATAACCCCCATACGATAGCCCTATATCTCCAACAAAGGTTCACTATCTTTAGGGAAGAAATCATTGAAAAACTACTTGGTGCAAAAGACTATTGGTGCAGAACCGAGTGGCAAAGTAGGGGCATTGGACACATACATGGGGTCATCTAGCTTCCAAATGCACCGAATGTAGACGCACTTGACTAGAACAACATCCAAGAGCTTGAAGTAGCCAAAGCAATCTACGATACCTTGGTCACTGCTTGGAATCCTAGAGCAGCCAACCAGCGTAGCAACCCAATATCTCAATCAACAAATGATGATCCATGTCTTCTAGACACAAACAAAATATTTGCAACAGATCTGTCTATGGACTATGAAGAAATTGTGAACCGTATACAAAGGCACACAAAATGTCAAGAAGGAACATGCCTATGACAAAAAGAAAACAAAATGGAATGTCGTTACAAAGCCCCATGGAAAGAGCAAGAACAATCTTCACTAACATGCGATGACAAGGGAAACAAAAAGTATGCCCCAGCAAGGAACGATGACAGAATAAATATTCATCATCGTGATATGCTACAGATTTGGAGAGCTAACATTGATTGCTGACCTATTATATCATGCATGCATGTGCTTAAGTACATAGCAAAATATGTCACCAAAGCAGGAAGGAAATCAGAGATCTGCAATAATATGCTTGAGCCAAGATGCAAGTAACCCAACAATTGCAGCATATAGAAAGTTCATGATAGAAATGATTATAGAGCGCAACACAGGGGCACAAGAAACATGCAACTCACTACTAAAATTGCCACTTGTAGATTTCAGTCACTCTTTCACATCACTAAATGAAGGTCGTAAGGTACTTCAATGAATTGGAAGGGAAACCTCCAAGAGTAACATACAAGACACCTATATTCATACATATACAAAATTCCCAACTGGACTAGATGTCGTTACATTATTGGAATCAACTAGGTCATATTCATATTCTGCAAGGCATAAGAAAAGCAAGTGGAAACAACAACCAGTGGATGCTATAGTCAATGCATATCCCATATTCACGAGTCTACCATAACAAGCCTCTAAAGAATTTGCATTATTTTGTTGGACTGAGCTTCTTCTATACAAGCACTTCCGAAGCATTGAACATGATATAGGCTTGGCAAAGGATACAATTGAGGCAAATTGGAAAGAAATGAATGTTGCGAAGTACAATGTCTAGCACATTGAATGCCTTGTACCAATACTCACAACATCAGAAAGTGATGAAGAAAAATGCATTATCAACAATGAAAGTGCACAAAAAACTAGCGAATGACAGCTCTTGTCGCAAATGGGACCGACAAATAGTGTCATTACAAGTGAACTTGATATGCTTGGAAAATGTGATTTTGATAGCAACACATTGTGAGACCAAAATATAGTGTCGCAACACCTTCATGAGATAGAAACTAGGTTTGTGGATAGCCACAAAAGAGTTCCATGGGTTGAACACATGCCACCATATGAGAACAACCCTAATTATGCATTATCAAAATAACAAGAATTGGCCTTACATACAATTGTCCAACATAGCGAAAGCACCAACTACACACCATTGTACATGATTATCCGAGGAATAATAGGCACCGAAAAATCATACTTAACTAATTGCATCTGACATGCTCTTAACACCAACAATCCACAAAAAATATCAAAACTACTTGCACTAGCCCCAACAGGTGTAGCTGCATTTAACATTTGTGCTACAATAATACACTCAACATTGTGAATACCAATCAAATTACTAAAACCATTACAAGCTCAGGTGTTAACAATATTTTAGGAAGAATTAAATTACATCAGATATGTCCTCATCGATGAAATAAGTTTCATTGGCCTAAACCTGTTACTTAAAATAGATAGTAGATATAATCTATAGTACTAGATCAAAGCCACCGGAGGTACCACTGTATATAATAGAAATAGACAACAACATAGAGCTTCCATGGAATGAGGAAGATCCTAAATTGGTACCAATAATCCCATCATGTTTAGGCAATAGAAGGAAAATGCCAATTACAATGACTTGGGCAATTACCATACACAACTCTCAGGGGTTAACCCTTGACAAAGAAATAGCTGACATTGGGAGTACGGAAGGACAAGGATTAACATTTATGACTTTATCCAAAGTAAAGACCTTAGATGGATTACGTCTACAACCAACATTCTCATTTGAGATATTTGTAAAAATGTGAAGCAACCCATATACAATCCTACGAAAAAATAAGGAGATATGACTATAGGGCCTATCTCAACATAATGTTTGAAGATAATGTATTGGTAGAGCTAGAGTCTATAGTTTGACCCTTGTAAAAGGAAAATTCACTGCACCTTGTACCCTCTATTCAAGTATGCACGAAACAATAATCTTCGAGTAGCTACAAAATGATTCTCCTAGTTGTACTTCAAAGACTTTCATGTTCTAATAGACTAGATATTTTACCATGATGCTCTATATGTAATCCAATAATACTGTTGCATATACATATTGACTAATTGGACTTGTTTTTCTCTTTATGTTATCTATTTTGACTTTAGAAAGTTGAGTATCATTAATCTTCTAGATATGTCTTCTTAACATTTGGGATCACATCCATTTAGTAGTACCTTGAATCTCACTACATAGTTACAGAGGAGAAAATAATATTGGGGTCCCAGACTTGCTATGAGAACTCATCAAACTAAATTCTAAAATATTGTTGGTACCCAATATAGACCCAGTGATTAAAATTTTCAGTCTATAATCTTGAACCTCTTTGAACTAAGGTTCAAAGTGGTTCGAAGTGGTTCAGTTTGCATAAGCAGGTTCAAGTCTGAGGTTTAAGTTTGGAGTATTAGCTTGTCAAGTTTTGGAATGCAGATTCAGAATATCTACGACCCTAAGTTCATAACTGAGTTCAGATTCAGATTCAAGATTCAATTTTTAAGCTTAAATCCATTGTTCAAATGCAGATTTTGAGGTGTAAGTTCTTCAGTGTAGTTTCTAAAAAGGGGGGCACAATTGATGAGTTAGTGATTGGTGATTTGACAGTATGGTGTTGAACCCCATCATTTCTAATTAGCTGTAATTTCAGAAGCATCACTCCCGGATTGCTCAAGGTTTTCAAGGTTTCCAAATTGGAAGCTTAACAGGTTGCCCTCTTTTCTTGATTCAGAATTTACATTTGATTTTGCAACTAAGGCACTGGTCAAGTTGAGGATAGGATGAGAGGCTCAAGTGAAGGTACCCAAAGTTATCTTGCTCAAGTTATATAAGGCATAGCATATAGCTTATCATAATGCCCCTCACAAGCTGATACATTGGGAGGCCGATTGTCTAAAGCAAAATAACCGACTCTATCAATATCCAATTGTACTATGAATAAAGGGATTAAGTTGTCATGGCGCGGGCTTAATCTGATAGAATGAGGATATGACTATCTGTTTTGAGGCGATGAATATGAGATATTCACAGGTGTGAAGAAAGCTTATCTCATTATCAGCAACAAATAACCCGAGTGGGATGGTCATACAACATGAATGAACATCGGGCCCTGAGGTAAAAGTAAATCAATCTCAATGCATCCTATCGAATTTCCTGCATATAGTAACTGGAGGTTTGAGCTCACATATATATAGTGTACACGCGTAAAGTGTTGGACAGAATGTTTTGATACAGGTCTCCTGAGGCTTTTCTTCGAAGACACAATCCTCATCACGAAATTGGACCCGCACAAGTCATGGTACAATGCTCATTTTGTATATGAGCGACTTGTATGGAAGAGGGACTGAGTTGTTTAAGCATAATACTTTGGCTATCCATGCATGAAGAAGATAAAATGTCGTCGTCTGTTATGATGGAGGCTCATGGTCGGTGATAGGGCATGATAACTGTTCGACCAAGGCCGACAACCTTTAAAAAATCTTATGATCACGAAATTTGCAGAATTGAACCTCGAGGTCCAAGGATGTTGGCGGCTTTGAATTCGCACTGTATGTCCCAACGTTCGCAAGACGTTGACTTGTGATGACTTTCGGGTCCTCTTGTGTATGAATGATACCTTGGCAAGCATATATGACCTCAAGATCATCGGCGGCAGTGATATCGAACTCTTTGGCCACCGAATCAGATGTGGTTATCATTGTATGTCTGCAGTATATCATCGGTGGCACTCCACCAGAGATTCTGACACATGCAAACCAAGGCGCTCTAATCCCTTTATCGATTCACAGTCACCCAGAGCCGCAGTCTCTGATAGTTTGTCATCAAATGAGGTTGTTAGAAGGGACATATGAATGAATACATGCAACGTGTTTTATAAATTCCCATGTGTCGATCATGATGAGGCCCGAGCAGGAAGATCTCATGAGTTCTTTGATAGTTACACGAATCTCGTTTACCGTCAACTCTCGTCAGTGTCTCCAACATAATTTGTGGCATCATCCTAGAAACCTGAGCACATGGAAGGATGTGAAAGAAGCTGCAGAGTGTTTGGCAAAATGTGCAATGTTCACGGATATGTGCCAATTGTTTGGCATAATGCCCAATTCCTGAATGACATGCACAAGAACATCAAGGTAATTGCAAGTAAAGCAAATCGATGGTGAAATGTGTGGTAATCGTATGATAATGGTCTAATAGAACATACAAGCCCACCTCTGGGTTCTTATAAAGTGAAAGATGGAGTTCTTGCACTTGCCACGCCTGCCATCGTATTTTATAAGTCTTGTTTTCACACTATAAGCAAATACTTATGATGTTTTAAGAGAAAAGAGAAATGGTAAAGGTTTTCAAGATTCAGTTAGAGAAACGATTACAGAAACCAAAAGGGGATTTTTCCAGAGTGCTATTTGATGGAGCGATAGAGGACGCAGCGGTTCTAGTTTGTTTGTGGCTTTCGAGGGCAGACTTGGTGCTGTGAATAGAGAAGTCAAAAATAGCAGAAAGAGAGCAGGGGATAATATATTTTTCTGTGGATTTTGTGTCATAGGAGGATATACAATTCTCTGAATGAATAATTAGTGTGTGTCAAGGGGTAGAATTTTCTTTGTTCTGTTGTTTTTAGAGGAAGAGAGTTTTAGTATATCAGAACTTCGAGTTTGTGTATTAGCTTTCTGGTTAATGTTAATCTGTGAGTTAGCTTAATTGTCTCTAAATGCAGTTTCGATACATACAGTTATTTTCACGATTATTATTCAGACTTTGGACTATGTTATTCATGTGTTTGGAGAGAATAATTCATCTTTCTTTCTGCATTTCTTCTTTAATGTAAGGATTGGGTAAATGAGCTTTCTATCATTTTCTTTTTGTTTTCTTGTAGTTAATTAGTTTCTTCACATCTACGTCGTGTTTATGAGTGGATGTTTGTATACCTTTTGTGTTGTCTAGTTAAAAACATTTGTATTTGTATTTCTGTAAATTTATTGTAAATTATACACAGGGAGTTGTACCCAAATAAATTCAAAGGGCACTTCCGCTTTTCAATAGCAAAGTGACCCAACTGTTAGTGCATATTCAATCTTCCTATCTGGACTTTTTTGGGGTTAATTTGCATTTATTTCTTTGGAGGATAATCTGTTCACTAATAGATTGTTGGTGACTCTGCTAGGAACGGAAATGAAGATCAGTGTTTGTAATTGTTTCCTCAGTTTTCTAATTATCTCTGTGTGCAAGAGATTGGCGACTCTATCTAAAGACCATGCCCACTATGAAAACCATGAGAAAGCCAAGGCCAAATCCCACTCTCATGGAACTTTATTTGATGGAGGATAAAGTATTGCGTGAATTTGTGGACAGTTATAAAGAAAGCATTTCCCAAGCTGTCAGGAATAATATAAGTTTGGAAGATGATGTCACATCTTGGCTATTGTGGAGAAGCGTTTGTGTCAGATTCCACAAGATAAAAGAGTTAGAAGAAAAGAGCGAAATGCTGCAAGTATATCAGAAAAGGGTATCACGGTTAAGAGAAGAGTTGAAGGTTGATGAAAAAGAAGCTCTGGTTATCTCAATCTCATCCTTTTATTTCAATCACCTTGTCATGAATGACCAAGAAGTCCAGCCAGATTTACTCCAGTCTCATGCTGATCCAGTTTTAAAATATTAGAATATATGTGACAACACTAGAGAAATGGTAAGCAATAATGATGAAATCTTGCCTCAAGTTCCTTTTTCACCTCATATAGAAAGTTTCACATTTGAAGGTCATGATGATCATCTTTTTCTTAAAGATTCTATCAAATTGCTTTCTAACAATGTCGTACAAGAATATGAATCTTTTAATGTCATGGAAGATGGTGAGAATAGCGATTCTTTGTATGTGAATGTTGAAGAAGGCCCCATTCTAGAATCTTTTTATTTTGAAAATAATGTAGTAGTAGATATTATTGGTGATGTTGATTTTGAAAATAATGTAGTAGTAGATATTATTGGTGATGTTGATTTTGAAAATAGTGTTGAATTTTGTCTTGAAAAGGACTCTGTTGTGACTGAATATTTGGCCAAAGGGCTCAGTATGGAAATAAAATTGGAGCAAGAGACCTTCTTGCTTAAAGAAACGTTACAGCCTCAAGGAAAATAGACATGGGTAAATGAGGATACTCAAGCTGAGAATGAGAACCATGGCAGCAATAGAGAAGAATTGACAGCCAAAATGGAAGAACCTTATCAATTTGAAAATAAAGGTGATGTTTGTAATGAGGTAAAGATGCCTTTGGCTAAAGCTTCTCACCATGAAATCCTTTTTGAGAGAGGAGGGTACAAAACTGATTTTCAACCCATTGATGACTCGGTCGGGATGCTAGAAGATACTTTTCTTAATGAAGAAGAAGAAATCATACATGAATTTCTATCATCACTCCAACTAGATCATCTCTTACTTAATGACTCAGGTATTCATTCAAACCATGATTTATATTAACGATAAGGCAATAACAAATGCTGAAAATTTTATATTAGACTAAAAGAGGTGTACCATTTATGTTGTTCGGTAACTGATGCCAGCAAATGTCGGATTGAAATGCTATGTCATTTATGTCAATCTTGTTAGTGAAGCCGACTCTCATCCAATTTTTTGTTGAAGTTGTTTTTGATCTCTGTAAAGCACTTTTCCAGTAGATCGATAGTTTATAACCCTTTGACAATCCAAAATATATATTAAATTTGTCATTTTACTTTTTATTGTAGATAAGAGCTTCTCCTTTGACTCACTCCTTTAGCTATCGATAATGGGAATGATGGTTTAGAAGAGAATTTATGGTTTTATCTATTCTAAGATTCGCCTTAGTTTACAATTAATTTGTTTATAACTCAATTTAGTTTAGGGCCTAGCTTGAAAATATATAGGTTTAGAATTAAGTTAATTAAATGTAATATTAGTTTTATGGTTAAGATTTAACATTAATTATTTATTAAGATTATAAATTTTATGTTTAAATATTTACGATAAGAGTTTATTATTTACAAATTAGAAATTAGTTTTTAGTAAAATTTTATATATAGATGAAAAGTTTCCTATCTATTTTTTTGAGTTTTAAAATATTTATAAATAAAAAGTATATTAATTTTTTTAAAAAAATTAAATTATATTTTATTTATAATATGTTTATGTATATTTTTAGTTTTGTGCGGAAGTATATTAAAAAGTATATTTTTTAAGTCTCTAAAATGTTTGTAGTTTGTCATTTTTTATAGCAATAGGTCGAATGATGTAGCTCTCATTTTACATTAATGCATAATTATATTATAATGTTATTTTGAATTATATTATATTTAGAATGTAAATATAGAAGTTTGAAAATGATTTGTCTATTTAATCTTACAAATATTTATAATTTTAACTTATAATGCTAATTAGATTGAAACCTAAAGTTTAGGAATAACCAGGCACATAATATATATTTAAAAATAAAAAATTAAAAAATCAACTATATCAAAGTTATAATATTAGCTATGATCACAATGAAAATTGGTTTTACGATAGACATCCAAAAATACAAAAGCCTTTTAAATTTTGATGTACACTTATACTAGCATAATCCTGTCTTTGATATTATTTAAATTTAAATTTTAAAAAAGAAAAATTCCTTAGAGACTTATTTTATTTTATTGACTTCTTCATTACTTGTATTCTTATATAGATTATAAAGTTATTTTTAAAGTTTAGGTTAAGAAGCATAGTTATTTTTGTATTATCATTTTATATTCAACATATTTTGCACAAACATAACTAATGTAATAGTTAACCTGCAAAATACATCCAATTTTTACCCTATTTGATCTTATATCTCTTCGGCATAGTTTTTATTTCCAAACATTTTACATCCCCTTGTTTGTGCTTCCGCATTTTACACACATTTCTACGACATTGACAAAATGTTTTCCCTTTACACAGGGCACGGATTAAGCGGGCCCCACAATAACAACCTCAAAAGTCTGAAGCTTAGACCCTGCTCTTTGAACCCACGCATTGCCCTTGGCTAAATAGTCGAAAAATTGCACTTGACTTGACTGTTTGCTTAATTAATTAATTAAAAAGTCAGAGAACTGTGGTTCTGTAACTTTATAATTAATTCATTCATTCATAAAATTGTCCAATCAGGTGCAAATTTTTTGATGTATAGACATCGCTCCACGCATTGACTCTCACGAATTTGTAAGAATTTTGTATAGCTTTGATACCATGTAAGAATTTGTATTAGAGTAAAATAACGCCAAGATCAAGAAACACAAGACACAATACAATACGAATTGTTTGTCCTCGTGGAATACCTCACTCCACAAAAAGAGTGCCGTGTATAGATTGCTCATCTTTCCATTCCTTCGGTCAATATATTTGGAGTCCTCACTTCACTCTCAAAACTACAAGTTTGTCAAACACGCCAATGCATGTGGACCAACAATATAATCAGAGAAAAGTCAAGCATCATTAATAACACCCCAAACTACTATTGTTGACAGTCCGGTCAAGAAAGAAAAAACTTGTCTTTCCGAATTCCCGTTCCCATAAGAAGTAACACTGCCCGGGGAAAACCAAATCCAATTCAATCGAGGAGGATGAATATGCAGAATTGGATGCACATCCTCTGCCTCTCAGTCATTCTGACCGCACCTGAGGGCGTTGCGAAGAACACCAGTTTCCTCTTCAACCACTTCAACGCCACAAGCAGAGTAAAATATATTGCAGATGCCTCAATACAATCCGGGGCAATCCGCCTCACAAATCTCTCACAGCGCCTCATTGGGCGCGCCTATTTCGACAGGCCGGTGCCCATGAAGAGAGGGGGCTCAGTGATCTCATTCAGCACAAGCTTCGTATTCGCCATCGTTCCGCAGCGGAGGTCGAGTGGAGGGTTCGGGCTGTGCTTCGTCATGACGCCCACCACGAGTCTCAACGGCGCCTTCGCGAGTCAGTACTTGGGCCTCGTTAATTCCTCCAGTGATGGCAAAGAATACAACCATCTCTTTGCCGTAGAGTTTGGCACAACTCTGAGGTTGGATAGCAACGTCGCCAATCGTGTGGGGATCGATCTCAACGGCTTGGCGAACTCGTCTTTGGCTACGGCTGCTGGTTATTGGGATCAAAATGGATTCACGCCCATTTATCTCAAGAGCGGGAATAACATAAGGGCATGG
This sequence comes from Cupressus sempervirens, assembly GCA_028749045.1. NCBI lineage: Eukaryota > Viridiplantae > Streptophyta > Pinopsida > Cupressales > Cupressaceae > Cupressus > Cupressus sempervirens. The sequence goes on along the minus strand of CM053791.1, from coordinate 189,898,952 downwards.
ATCGACTACGACGGCGCTTCTCAACAGCTCGACATACGCATCGCAGCAATTGGACAGGCGAGGCCAAACAGAGCTCTGCTCTCCAGGAAAGATTTGAATTTGAGTGGTGTTATACGAGACCACATGTACGTTGGCTTTTCTGCATCTACAAGTACGCCTTATTTCCCTTGCACTCTTTCTGCAGACTAAAAATAAATTTTAATTATTTATGGACATGTCTAACAATAATAACTATATTTCTTGAATCAACAGGTACTCCACCCTTGGTTGAGAATAATTACATTTTGGCGTGGAGTTTCACAACTGGTGGCAACAAGGCTCAAGATATAGATATTTTACACCTACCTTCTTTTTATGTCAAAATCCCCAACTTCTACAAATCTGCAAAGTTCATATTTATTATTATAATATGCTCAATAGCTTCAATCTTGGGACTCAGTCTTAGCATATTTTATTGGTTGAAAAGGATGGACTATATAGAATTCTATGAAAAATGGGAGTTACAGTATTGGCCACAAAGATTTAACTATCGAAAGCTCAACCTTGCTACAAAGGTAATTATAAATGCAAATATCTCTTATTACATTCAGAATAAACTTGAATTTATGTTTAAAAATATTTTTTAATAATTTATCAATATTAATCAATTTAAATATCTTTTACAAATATTAAATCATTTTATTTCTTGACAAATATTTATTATCATTAGCATATTGATCTTGATCTCAATTGAAACATTATTTTGCATCTATGACATTCTTTTAGCCCAAATTTCTAAAAACTATAGCAACCATATCATTAGAACGTATCTTACTATGAAAACTTCCATCTTTTTAGGTCATCACACCATGTTATAAATTTATTAGTTCTTGTAAAGACAAACAATTATACATTTAATTTTTCATTAATTTGAAAACTTCCATCCTTTTAGGTCATTACACCATGTTACAAATTTATTAGTTCTTGTAAAGACAAACACTTATACATCTAATTTTTCATTAATTTGACAAGGGATTTACTTTGATTTGATTTGTTGCAGGGCTTCAGGGACGATAATCTTCTGGGCAGCGGGAGTTTTGGGCGGGTATACCGGGGAACTCTGCCTTCCGGCGAAGAAATCGCCGTGAAATGCATCACAAAAGATTTGGCACAAGGAATGAAGGAATTCATGGCAGAAATATCCAGCCTTGGGCGGCTGCAGCACCAGAATTTAGTGCCTCTGAGGGGCTGGAGCAGAAAAAATGAGCGCCTCTTCATCGTCTACGACTTCATGTCCAACGGTAGCCTTGAAACAAATCTCTTCACTCCAAAATTGAATCTTTCATGGGCACGGAGATACAAAATCATCACAGATGTGGCTGCCGGATTGTTGTACTTACACGAGCATTGGGAAAAATGTGTGGTGCATAGGGACATCAAATCCAGCAATGTATTACTGGACTGTGATTTGAACGGCCGTGTGGGGGATTTTGGTTTGGCGAGGTTATATGATCACAGTCAAAAGCCCCAAACAACTCATGTGGTGGGTACGCTGGGGTACATTGCGCCAGAGCTCATACGTTCTGGAAAGGCTTCTCCTTCAATAGATGTGTTCAGCTTTGGAGCTCTTCTGCTCGAGGTTGCCTGCGGACGGAAGCCCGCGGATCCCCAAGGTGTGATTTTGGTTCAGTGGGTTTGGGATTTGTATGCAAATGGAAAGTTACTAGATGCTGTTGATCAAAGGCTTGTGGGAGATTATGACAAGGGCGAGGCTGAGAAAGTGCTTGTATTGGGACTCGTGTGTTCAAATCCTGAACCGCAGGAGAGGCCAAGCATGAAACAGGTATTGCAGATTCTTTGTGGTGAGGCTGCTTTGCCTGTAGATCCTCTTATAAATGATCATTCTTACACTGACATTGCGTACTTGAATCCATCTGCTGCTACTTTTCTGGATCTCTCTGAATGATGTAGATGGAGGTGAGGTTTTTAACTCAACTGTTTTGCATTCGCCAACAACACAAATATTATCATGGGTCGCGTTGTAAATGTGCTTTCTGTCTAAAGTTTCATGTTCAATGTAAAAGTTATATGGAGAAGAGGATTTGTATGTACCATCCAGCATCTACTATATTATTTATTATAGTTAATCTTCAATGGCTAGGGCATATTTTGAAGCCCATCAATCTATAATCAGGTAACATATAAGGGCTTGGGTCAATTACAACAGCGACTTCGGGTACCTGAATGTGAAAAATCAACTATTGTAGTCACTGATTATTAATCTCCTATCACAAACGATTATTAAATTGCTGAAAATAAATTCCCAGCTAATATCGAAAAATAACACAACTGCAACTTCACTTATAAAATATGGAAAGAAATGTGCAACACAATGAACACAATATTTTTGGACAAATTGTCCCTGGAAAAACCCCTAAGGGAAAACCAGTTCTACAGATGAGGAATTATACTAAACTTCAACAAATCAAGAGATACAAAATTCCTTGCCTCTCACTGGCAGAACTCCGACAACCTCCTAATTTCTCCCGCTGATATTCCCCACTGCTATCCCCACGCTAACACTGCACCCTTGCTAACACTGCAAGACTGTTTGCTAACACTGCAAACTGCTTCACAAAAGCTTCTATCCCTGCGCTAACACTGCGCCCTTGCTAACACTGCAAGACTATTTGCTAACACTGCAAACTGCTTCTCCAAAGCTTCTATCCCCAAATGACCCAATGACCCCTTTCTATACTACTCCTGTTGGTAAACCAACGACCGATATTAAATCTAACCAATGGCTGAGATTAAGACAACTCGACAGCCAATAATAGAATTGGTTGCAAAGTGTCCAAAAGGAATCACTAAAATTAGTAAAATACAACCGCTATTCATAGATAAGGACGAACAGCTGTCCAAGCTACCCATAAATACTACTGCTATTTTCGGGTCAGAAATAACAGTTGCCCAACTAACAATAATTAACACTGAAGATAAGTATTGTAGCAATTGGACAGGGGACGTCTCAAAAACCCCAGCGAAAAAATGAATCTTATCATTCAAGCCCGGATGTACGTTGGGTTTTCAGCATCTACAAATGGCATCTCTCTTCGCTTGTTTTCACAGCCCGTCAAGGAGTTATGGCTTACTTCTCTTGTTTTATTACAAATTTACATCTTTTATGCCGAGGGTGGTTGTTATTGCTTGTTATATCCTTTGTCGGCATTATTTTAATTTTTGGTCTACAATCAAGTTATTAATCTATCTCTGTGTTTAAGTTATTACTTGCTAAGCTAGTTACAACTGAGTGTATACGGTTATTTAATATTAAGCTTATTTTATAACTTTAGAACAATTTAAGTTGAAGATTCTAATGGCTGGCATTGTGAGTTACAGAAGTTCGGTTCTTTTTGTTTCATTTTTAATGAATAAAGAGACATGAATAGGGGCAAGATGAGTATGGGTGGAAAATTTAGCTTCCCGCTTATTAGTTATAAGGCAGTGAACTAATATTTCTAGTGGTGGTGAAATATTAATTTTTATAATAAAAGTCATTTATAATGCTAAAATTCAAAAGTGATTTATTTTTTTCTTAATTTTCAATCAATAATTTCTGAATTTTCATTGGCTAATAGAATTTTTACCAGGGGCAAAATTATTTTTTAAGATAAAAAATCAAAGAAATAAAAGTCTAGAATGTTCTCAACTGTATGTTGCTTCCTATGTCCGACCTTCGTGTTAGGACCCTGTCCCTCCTCCTATCTCAATTTTGGCTACTCTTCCTAGTCCTGGTGGGGACCTATCTTCTTTGATTTCTCCTAGGGAGATTGATTTGTTGGATTCTTCTGCTTTCCCTGGCCTCTTCTCTTCTTTTGGGGCTTGGCTTGGCTAAGCAACAAGGGTGGAGGATGGATGGACTGTTGTAAAATGAAATAAATCTAAGCCATCTATTCCTCCACTAGATTTGATTCTCAGGTCGGGCAAGGGAGGCTCTAAATCAAAGGACAAATCGTGAGCTCCCTCGTTGTGCCTGGCTTTTGGAGGTGGAGCCCACTGTTGGGTTCTTTGGCTCCTAATCGGACGTTTTGATTTTGTTGGTGACAAACTTTTCTGCCACCATTAATCAGATCCTTCTTAGTCTATTGTATCTTTGTCACAATGCTTATTAAAAATCTTAAGCTTTGTACAAGGTTTCAAGCACCCTTCAAAACCTGTTTTCCTTAATAAAAAATTGTATGTTGCTTCCTCTAGCTTCCTCCAGATCGATTTAGTCTGAATACAACAGCACCGCATTAAAAAATTTATAGAGATGAAACATTAATATTTTTCTTAAACTCGAAGAAAAAAAAATGAGGAACAGTCACTTGGGCACAAATTCTTTAGAAACGACATTCATGAAAAACTGTCAACAATGTCTATCCCAAAACAAAACCCCTATGGATACTATTCATTGGAAAAAAATATCCAAGCTTTTCTTGAGAAAATATATCTAAGAATGAAAATATTCCTTCCTCTCACACAATCACCCAATGCTTATGCAGGCTTGAAAGAAAAAAATGTACAAAAATAGTATGCACACCCCTTGTAATGGCAAAAAAAGTTGTGCAAAAGCACCATCAATTACGTGCTAAGAACACTATAACCCTTGCCACATTTGAGCAACAAAATGTCTCCATGAACAACAAAAGAAAAGTAGCTTCAATGGTAACACAAGGCCTTCCCTCTTCTAATTTTGAGCAAAGTGATTCAAGGGTAAGAGTGCATGGCTTTGTGGGAGAAAAGAATGATAATTTTGAGTTGTATCTTGTGAAAATTGATTAACCATATGGTTGACTCTCTCAGGCCAATTCTGATGCTTTGCAATCATACCCACCAGGAAGATAATAATTACATGTAGTGAGCTGGGAACTTATTTTGACAAAAGATATTTTTCTCTTCTAAGTTGGATAACATTGTGGGTTTTCCTTTTGGTAGTAATAGAATTGCCTCATTTTGGGTATACATGGAAGGCATAGTTTTTTCTGTGCTTGAATATGGTTCTTCACTACACCAATCTTTTTGGGATGATTTCCTCACGTCACTAAGGTGTAGCACAAATGCATCCCCCTAGCCCATCTCTTGAACACGCCCATTACATGATCTTCAACTAGAGCTAGTATAAAGGAACCTACAACACAAATACTATCATAAATTGGTCAAGAATGTGGACAGTAGTCACCACAATCAAATGAACTACCTCTCTAATTGGCTTAAGGCTTCTTTGTTCTATGTTCCTATGCTTGTAGCATAGTGGGGAAAAAACTTCATCAAATGAGTCTTGTATCTTTCCATTCGGCTAGGTGATCAATTGCCTATGTTGATGATAATGGAAATCCATTATTGGATCTATTGCTAATGAAGCCTTTTCCCTTGTTGATTTTCACATTCCTATATCTATTTATGGAGGATCTATTGGAGGTTGTGATAGGGGTATCAGAGAATGCAAATGCAAAGAAAGATTTGGGTAGTAATGGGAATTCGAATCATGAGGATTACGTGATCTCATTTTCAATGTTTACAACAACACTGGTCATGAACGATGCAAGGAAAATTCACCAATTGATCTTTAGATAGCTAGATTGGTTGTGTAGAAAAAGTTATGAGTTTTCAGTGTGGACTTACTAAGCTCATTAGTACAAAGCTAGTGAACTCCAAATTGTGTAGATTCACTAGCTTTCACTATGTTGCCAGCCAAGTAACTTCTATGGACTACGAAAAAGATGTAACTTCTATGGACTATGCAAAAGATGAATGATAAAGCTAACAATAAAGATATAGTAAACTACAACGCATATAATGGCCATCTCCCACCTAACGTGGATAAAAATTGGAATGCCACCTACTTAAGCAATTGGAAACTATCTCAACATGTTTTCTGATGAATAAGGATAGGTGTGGCTCCCCTCATCATGTGAAATGTCTTAGAATGCATTTATAAAAAATGGGTCTAAGTCAATGGGCCCTTGGTCTATTGGTGAAATTGAATGGCTCACAAAGAGCCCACTAGGGATCAAGTCTTGTTGAGTTCAAGGCTTGAAGACATCATACGGGATGAGGTTAGGGTCGTGCCCTAGGTGAATTTGGCAGTGTGGATGCTCCTTAGTCCTTGGCTCTTAGCCAAAGAAGTTTCAGGCACGTGTGGGCCTGTATCGGATACCTAAAACTTGTTTGTGGATGACCTCCATCAAAAATTTAAAATGGGTCTAAAATGCACATGACTCTAGAGTCTCCACGTCTCCTTGCTTATTCAAAACCCTGCACTATCAAGCTAGTAGTGCACACATACATATGTTGAACCTAGTGAAAATAAATCATGATTTAAAATAGAGTGCCCAAAATAAGGCTTTTTATTTTAACATTCAAACAGGTTTTTAGATTTATTTGCCAATGCAAACAACTCACTATTATTCTCTTATTTTTGCAAATGATCTATTTCATAAAGTTGCATTTAATGATTTTAAAAATATGTTGGTTATTTATTCTCGAATTTAGGCACTTTTTATTATGTCTCTTAGAATTAATAGAATGAAAAAAATTCTTATATATTATTTTCATGTATTCAATTCAATTAAAATTACATTCGATCACTTTAAATTATATTAAATTTTTAGATTTCAAATGTAAGATTATAAATAATTAAATTTATTTTTAAAATATTATTTTTAAAGTAATAATATATTTATTTAAACTTAATTTCAAATATTAAAATAAATTAAAACTACATTAAAATATGATTTTTAAAATAACCATATATGTCCAATTGGTTTTTTGTCTAATACATAATGTTAAAAATAATCCCTAAACAATCTAGAAGAAGTCTAAAAAAATTAATTCAATGGAATTTATCCCATACTAACATTATAGCTGTCAAAATCAAATTCTATTTGGAATCTTGTGACTTAGATATCATGTTTGACATTCTATAGCTACACAAGAAGAACACTTTTACAACTACTCTGGCTGATGTCTAAAAAATTAAAATTTATAAAATTAAAATAATTGTTTCAAATTTATATGACGTAATCAAAAGAGCACCAATCAATTTATGGGACAAAAATTAATTACATTAGGTAGGGTCATTGTGAGGTGAATATGGCTATTAGCCTATTAGTTATTGCCACCTACTTACACGTCTCAAAATGATATATCTATTCTACTTAAGAGTATTTAATACACCACTAATTTTATTAAATTATTATTGTGGGGTCACTTTGGAAGTTTCTCCTATAGAGGCTAATATTTCTACGTTTAATAGAATGTCAAGAAAGGATGTCAACTCGCAATGGTGGTGTGAACTTGTTTGCGTAACACTTGTGGACCATATATGAACTTAAGACAAGTTCTGTTTAATGCTACTATGTTTCACTAGTTGTTGTGATCTACTCAAATATTAAAGAACTTTTCTCATTTTTGCCTATCAATTTTTTGTTTTTCCCACCCTTACAATTATTTCCTTATTTCTTCTCCAATTGTATCTCATAAGTGAATTTCTATTTGATAAGTTATATAACTTCAAACACCACCACCACCACAACTTATATTCCTACAAAATTTGTAAAAGGCAAGGACTCTAGCTCCTTTAGAGCTCTTGCTTTTAATGTAAAGAATTGGCCATAAAGGTATGTGGTAGAGAAAGATGAGAATTCTCAAATAAGAAGGATTGAAAATAAATGACACACAATGGTCGAAGAAAGTCACAAGGGTATAAAAAAACAAGGACTGTATACGACATTATAAAGAGTGGATGTTGAGATTGTATAAAGAAATTCAGTAGTTGGAGACAAAATGAATTATTAAAAGAAAGGGGGGGAGAATATGAAGTGGAAGAGAAACTAAAGGAAAGAGAGGTTATAAATGAGAGTCAAAGGAATTTGTTAAAAGTGTGTTGAAACCTTTGTTGTATAGAATTGGTTTATATAAATATTTGTATCTTGTGTAAAATATATTGGGATCTCTTGACTCATTGAGAATCTTCCTCCAAAACTTCTTGTTAAAGTTTAGGCATGTTTTCTCCTCAATTTTTTATTTTAGTATTCTAAATTTAATATAAAAATTAAGTTGAGAATTAATACTCGATGGGAAGAATCGAATTACACAACATAGACACCCTCATGCACTTTTTCAATTCTAGTTGACAGTACACACATCATATTCAACTATATTATTGCTTTAATGAAACTAAATAGTGGAGGTAAAATATTGATTTCCAAAAGAAGAGATAAATACAACTAAACCTACTTCATTTATCCATTTGAAATCAAATTAGTACCCTCTTCATTTGAGATCTTAGGAAACACAATAGCTCTAGATATTCAACAACAAAGTAATTCTCTCTAATTTTTATAAGAGCTACCTTACATTGTGTCGAAAGTGGATAGTCTAGTACACAATCATGAGATAGGATATTTCGACTTTGTGCATTTTTTTATTTGTATTTAGGAACTATGTTGCAATTTGATGTAGATGGCGGGGAATGTTATTTTGTTCCTAGTTGTTGTTAATATCAAAGTTACACCTACCAAACATATCAAGTTCATTGACCATAATATTATGTAAGGGACCCATTATGACAACATTTTCCATTCATTTTGCTATGTTATTTCTAACATGTTTGCATTGTTATTGTAATTATCTTCTTCATCTTATGAACTTTCTTCATGTTCTATCTTGCGATTGACATGGGATACTTGATATCTATTTGCATTCATGTTGGTCTAGTTTCTAATCATTGTTTCTATGGTCATCCCAATGTTTTTTTCTATATCTTGGAATTGTTTGAATAATAAGAGCTTACTCTAGCATAATATTTCAAAATTGTCTAAGTTGAGATGTGGAATGCTATTAAACTTTGGGTAAACTTTGATATTTCTTTACTTTCATTTGTGATATCTACGATTTGTTGAACAAGTACATATAATAATGTTAGTTCAAAAAATGTTATCATCTCAAGTTCTGGTGGTCTTTGAATGTGCGCCTACAAGTAGATTGTATTTGGTTTTTGCAAGATGTATATGTTGTTCACTGAAAGATCTTTCACACAATATTCAAAGATGTAAAAGGATGATCACATATGACAAGGGGCAATGTTTGAAGCATGTGACATGTTTCTTATGCACCTATGTAATGTTTAGCTACATCTTTTGTCATAAATTTCATGTATGTTGCAAGAGCTAGGTTGTCTGGTTTTTGGGTTGAAGATATTCTTTTTTAGCATATTAGTATATATCGAAGATATATTTTCCACCTTTGATGCAAACTCAATAATATATTTGAGAACAAGTTCTTGTTATATGATTGGTTGGCAATCTATGTTTTCTCTCCAAATTGATAACATTTCTCAATTATGATTATGTCTATCATCATTTCTTGTAGGCTGATGCTTTTTTTTCCATCCTCATCACATGTTAGGGTGGATATAGTTTGTTCTTTTCATGGAGATTTATAGAAACACCCTAATCATGAGCCCTTTTTTCCTTAAGCATGTACATTGTCTACATTTTGTATGATGTTGAACTCGATTGATTAACTCTTCATAGTCATTGGTAGGCTTTGCAGATAGTATGTCATGTCTGTTGAGCAAGCATGGATCATCTAGTGGGTTGTGTAAAAATATGTTATTTATGTGTGATGACTCATGAGCGTTCAAAGTGGTCACATACTTGTCAAAGAAGAGTTGTGCTCTTTCAATTTTTGCAACATTGTTTGAGTCAAGTTTATCTATATTAGTTGCATTTTTTATCCAAATAACTCCATGCACATGTGCACTTCCTCTATGTTTTCATTCAAAACTATACCAATATTTTTATGCATGTAGAAGCTTTTCAAGGACTTCCTCAAAAAATATTGTAAATCGTTGATGCATACATAATGCTACTATATGAGGAGTGGAGTGGGAGTGCTAAGACTAAATGAGCTTATTGTTGAGTGGACATTTGATGCAAGTTTAGTAGAGTGTTTCCAAGTTTCCCTATCATTTTAAGTGCATCTATATTGTCTCGTTGATGATCTTGACATATTTTTTTAACATGTTTTTCATAGACCTATCAATTTTTGCCATGTGTGAACTACAATACATTGTTGCGGTGTATGCATTGAGTATAAATTACACATCTATATTTGCTCTTCATAGAGTAGGAATATTTTTGACAAATCTATTATTCCATATTTGTGAAGGCTTCCTTTGGAGAAAGAGTGTTAGTCTATGGATTGTTAACCTTAAAGCAATAATGTAGTTTTCTTCAGTTACTTCTATTTCATGGCTACCAACCACCACATATGTTTGGAAAATACTTAAATCCTTTTCAAAGAGAACAACTCTTCAAGAGGAAGATTAAGGAAGCCATCAAAATCTTCAACCACCCCTCCAATCTCAACTAGGATGAAAGGTGAGTTCTCAACCTTTCATGGAACCCTCTCTTATCTTGCCTTAAAAACTTGCACCACCCTCATCCTTGACCTTATCTCTCCTTCCCCCTCCCCACTTTGGTTTTTGTCTCCCTCTCACCTTTTCTCCCCTTCCCCTTCCCCTTCCCCTCCTCCACCCCCCATCCCACTTTTTCTTCTCCCCTCCATCCTCTTGGGGTTCAATCTCGCTATATTTGCCTTGAGGTTGTGGCTTTCCTTCTAGTTTACTTTGATTCTTTTTTTTTTTTTTTGTATATATATATATATATATATATATATATACAAACACACACACATATGCTAATTCATAGATATATTCTCTGCATTATATGTTTTTTCAATTTCATTTAGAGTCATTTTAACCTTTTTATTTTTTATTTTTTATTTCTTTATCTTATTGATGGTACGTTTGGTAGTCCTTTTATCATGTGTGTGTGTGTGTTGGGGGGGCAGGGGGGTGGGTGTGGTAAGTGCGAGAAGTTGGGTCTCACTTTTGGGGAAAAAGTGGAAGCATTTTTTCTATTTTTGATTTTTTTTGTCAATTGATGTCAAAATTTGAGGCATTTAGAAATTGAATATAAAAACTGTCTAAAAATTTGTAGTGCTTGGAATCTACTTTTTGAATATGTAATTTATTTGTGCACCCATGTGATAGATTTTATTTTTGGTATGAATCTTTAAAAACTACTTTTTCAAAATGCTTGTTTTAGGACCATACCACACTCATGTACAGACACCATAATTTGACACAAATAAATGAATTTTCATAAACCCTTTTAAAGGAAGTTACCTAACACACCAAGGATCGGTGGAAATATTTTTCCTTAATTTTGTATAAATTAATTTTTATATTATTAATTTTAATTAGCTATAAAGGTAATTTTTAAAACCTCTTGTGTACGGACACCATAATTTGATCAAAATTTTACTTTTTTCAAAAAATATTTTATTTTATTTTCAAAATAATTGTATTTATATTGATGACATATAAATAAATTTAAGAAAAACCATAAAATAAAAAAGTTATCAATATTTTAGTGAAACTCGCTATTTTACATTTAGATACCACCTTTGATTAAAAAATAATGCAAAAATAGTAAATAAAATCATAACACTATAAAATTTATATTTCTAAAATGGGGATAATGAGAACTATAATGCGGTTTTGTTTCATAACAAATTTTGATTGAGAAGACCCTCTAAAATATATGGCAAGGCCTTAATTTTTCAATTCAATGCCTTAGCCAAATCTTTAGAGGTCAAGGCATAGGCTTGGTCTCACCAAGCCTATCCCAAATTGAAATACGAGTTGGGAGAAAAAAATCTCACCCCATGTTGTAAGAAATGAGTGTGCATTTTTTGAAACTTAAAAAATGGATGCCTATTTTGAAAAAATAAAATCAACATTTAAAATGCATTTTAAGTTCCAAAATAATTTTTTTTAAATGATTTTTTTAAAAACAAGCACCCATTTTTTGAAAATAAAAAATACGCACCCAATTTTTTTTAAATGGGTGCCCATTTGTTGAAATTTGAATCGAGCATCCAAACCTTATACAAGTGCCCATTTCTAAAAGAGCATGATTTTAATCTGCGGTTTTGAGACCCAACTTCTTGCTTCAACCCATGGATACATATATATGTATGCACACAGACGTATATGTAAATTCTTGTGTTATTTTTGTTTATTATTTATTTTTTCATTCCTCTACTCTTACTTAGTTTCCTCATTTTGGTTTGCTCATACTTATGTGCATTTTTGTTTGTTCAATTCTTTTTAATTGTTTCTTTCTATTTTTTGTTGGTTTATCTCCTTATTAATTTATTCTTATGTATTAATTGATTTATAGCTTGATTATTTGTCTTCCCTACTCTAGCCATTTTTTATTTTTCATTTCCTTTAATTTCCTTTGCACTTATCATATTATTTTTTCCTAGTTTTATTACTAATTTCATTTTATTGTAATTTATGATCATTTTTATATTTTCATATTTTGTATAATTTCTTAAGTTCTCTATGCATTTATGTTTTTACTTTTGGTAGTACACACACACCCGCACACACACACACACACACACACACACACACACACACACACACACACACACACACACACACACACGCGCGCGCGCGCGCGTATACATATATGTATGTATATATGTATTTATCTATCTATCTATATGTGTGTGTACATATATATGTGTGTGTGTGTGTATACATATATAAATATATGTATGTATATATATACATGCTTGTTTTATTTATTTATTTTTCACTTTTATCTTTCTTGAGTCTCTTCTATCAATTTTTGGTGGTCTTATTACTCTCTTTTTGACTTCTTGCATTGGGTTGTGTGCCCCAATTGTTCCTCCCTCCCCTCTAACCTTTTTATTTTTTCTTGGTCTTCAACTATTATCATTGTATTCTTGCATTTTTTCATCCTGATGATGGATCATTGAGTATGATCTGAAACGTTCATGGTAAAGAATTACAACACAATCACACCCAAACAGACATTTGTATACTTCCATTTCATTGAGAAATTTGTCAAATGTGAATGATGTGTCATACATTGCAACCTGAAGTTTGCATAGAATGTTGTTAGCTATTGAGCATGTATTTTCATCCTTTTCAGACAAGGGGTCAAGTATTGTGCCTATATTGATTGGTGGAAAGGGTAAATTGTATCTACAATGTTTGTTTTTTGATCTTTTACATTTCTTTGTACGGTGATCTTTGTGGAGAATAGCTATGTCTAGATCTAAGTTTTCAGTTTCGCATGTAAGATATGTATCAAGAAAGCCTCTAATGCTTGCATTGCTTTGCTTTCCATGAACATGTACATCCTTAATCAATATGAGAAAGTGGTCATGTTCATTTCCTCAATTTTGTATTTTCATTACTAAAAAATAATTGGGTACATTTCTGAAGAAAGAATGGTCTACAAATATCAATTTTTTTAGGGCATTTATTTGATGTTTGTAGTAGTATACACATTTTCTTGGGTCTAAATTTTAACGAGGTGATATGTATCAAGTTCTTCGCTGATATTTGAACTTTGCTATGTGGTTGAATGGTGATTGTTGTATAGTTGTTTGAGTGTGTTGGTTAGAGCTTTCCAAAAAAATTAGCACTAGTAAATGTGAGGAAAATTTTTGGGGGTCCTAGTTGCAGTATCATGACAAATTTTTTTTTTAGTTGATGTGCATAGTCTAGAGATATATTGATTCTTTTGAAGTCAACATAGCCAATATTTGATTCTAGTATTTTTTCTAAGTTTAGTTTATGTTTAACATCTTTGGCTAATAGTTTTCTCCCTTTAATTTGTCCTTTATGAATTCTTATCCACATTGTGAACATATCTTGGCATATGAGTATGTTTATTATTTTGAAAAAAATATTCATAGTGTGATATGAAAAATGTCTTAGTGAGTGCAACAGCTCCCATTTTGCAATTTTTTCATATGATAGTTTTTGGTCAATGCTATTGTTGCGTGGATCACTAAAAAATAGTGTTGAGAAATTCATTTATTTTGCATATTTGTCTTTGAATATTCCAATAAGGCATTGGTTTTGTGTATGTGCAATTTTCCTAATTTATCTTGAGTATGTATGTTGACAGATTTTGTAAATCCATACACCAAAGGTTTACTTTCTATGTCACTTTCACATTAAGCTTCAATGTTGCTTAGATCATCATTTTCCCCAATCTCATTATTTATTTCTAGAGCTCGTTCCTAGTCTCTATTGAGTTCAACATGTTGCATTTTGTATAGTGTTCTTGTTATTAGTTGTTGAAAGGCTTGCATAATAATATTTGCTCGTACCATTCCCTTTTAGAATTTTTTATTCTAATCTTCTTTTCAGAAATACAAAATTATTTTTTGTATTAGTAGTTGATAGAGGCAAAGCTCTTTTAATAACATTAGTGTCTACGAGGACATTAAGTATTGAACCAGTTAGACCAAGTTGAGATCTTTTGTCCCCCGACTCCCAAATTTGTGCGAATCTAATTTGCAATTAGACAAGACACTCTTATAATTGTGTTAGTATTTGCATGTATATTGTATTGGCTTGTTCATTTAGATTTTATGTGGTGTAGCATATTTGGGAATCTTGTATTCCTTTAATGCAAGATTACACTTGTAGGAAATGGTATTTTCTAATATATTGCTATTTGATTTGACTAGTTTGCAATAGGTTTTCTTTTGTTCAAGTTAGAATTTTTTTATATCTTTCTTAAAATGTAATGTTTGACAAATTTTGCACGTGTGTGTTGGTGTGTCCTCAAGTGTTTTATGGAATGCATCAGCTAGGGACAATGCTTTCTTCCCTTTTTAAAGGAGTTTTTGATTATTACCTCAAATGGTTTTTTTTTTTTTTAAACTTTTGGATGGAAATCTTTTGTTTTACAATTTCCTTTTGTTTTTCATTTTTTGTTTGTTGTGTGTGGCTTTTGTTTATGGTGGTTTTAATTTTTTTGTCCACAATTCTTGTAGTTTGGTTTTGTTATTTATGATTTCTTTTTTAAGTTGACAGAAACATATTTGTTGTTGATTATGTGAGCTTGGTCTCACTAATTATTGTAGTGGTTCAAAATAGCCACAAAGTGGATTAGCATAATGGAAGAGAATTGAGTGTGGTTCTATTTTTGAAAATTTATTGAAACCCAAGTATTTATTTTCTACTTGTAAATAACCAAACATGTATTTCTATATTCAACCATTTGGACAACCATCGTATGCAAAATATATATCCCCAAAGGCCTAGTTCAATGTCAATTATTTCAGGGTCTGGAAATTTTTGCATTCTTCACAAATATGTCTCATGGACCCCAATTTTTAAGTATTTCTCGATGTAATTCATGGTTATAAGAATCAATTGCCTCTGGTTCCTATCTTTGGAGACTAGTCAAGAAGTGTTGGATAGTTCCTTTATGAAGGGCAGTCAATGTATAGTGATTCTCAAGCAAATGTTGTAATGAATCAAATAAGAAATCTCCAACATTATATGAGAATGCTAGAATTCTATGTAATCCTTTTTGCTTGAGTGCATTGTCAATGTTAGAGGAGAGATTTGAGCCTTTATTTTTGTAGTTTTCTACGTCTACAATTTCAAAGTTTTCTATTTTTGCTTTTTTGCTGACATCATTTAATTTAGTTATCTTGCCTATGTTTGAAGAATGTAAATATGACTATTATTTTGGAAAAACTAGAACAATGTTCTCTATTTTTACTTTTTGTTGTTGTCAATTTATTTAGCTATCTAGCCTATGTTGGAAGAATGTAAAATATGACCATTACATTGGATAAACTAGAACAATATTTTTTAGGTTGAGAAGTAATAGATAATTCCACGTGAATGAGGAATCCATAGCTTAGCTATATTCCTAGTGTTTGTAGTAGGTTATGTCTCTATTATTGACATAGTCTACTAATTTTGAAATTGAGAATTGATATCTATTTTGTGCAGAAAAAAAAGAGAGAGTTAGTGATAGAGACCTAAAGATTATAAAATGATAGGATTAAATTGCATAAGTAAATAAATTATGTATTAAATGTATAGAAAATCAATATTATTTTGATGGTTGATGTTTAAAATATTTTTTAAATGATATTTATGATTATTTAGACTTTAAATCTTCATACATATAATTGTCATAAAATATGAATTAGTTATGAATAAATAATGAAAAGTTTTACATTAATATACTTGAAAACTAGATTTTATCATTTCTTGTGTGCATGATTTTTTGGAATAACTTTGCATGCAATTGTAAAAATAGAAAAGTAACAATATATTTGAAGCCAAGAAATAGTAGATAAGTTCAAGTCAATAAGAAATTCAGAGCTTACCTATGATTTTGTAATTTATAACAGGTTTTGTCTCTGGTATTTGTTGACTTTGGAGCTGACAATTGATATCCGATTTTTGCAAAAAATAAATATTTAGTTAGTGATAGACAACCAAAAATTATTGAAAACTAGAATTAAATTGCATTATTTTTTTTTTATTAAGAAAAATAGGTTTTACAGGGATCCTGAAACCCAAAAGTTTTTACAAATAAGCTGGCGGCATAATATTAAATTGCATTGTGTTGTTGATTGAAATATAAAATGTAAAAAAATGCTACTTATGATTATTTAAACTTTAAATTACAACACATATGACTAGTAGCATAATAAATATACTATATTTTACTGAACATATAGAATGGGGAAATTCAAAAATAATTTAGAAATAGGTTCAAGTATCACTCAAATTAAGTTTTAATGAAAATAAATCAATCTTAATGAAAAATCAAAAGTAAAATTAACTTTAGAACATGTGGCTTAAAGGATAAACTCAAACTAGCATAACTTCAAAGCACGTGGCTTGAACTAAAAACCTAAAAGAAGCATAACTTATGAGTAAAATAAATTGTAGTGTTATAAAGACAAAAAGGTAGAAACACATTCAAGCACAATACTTTGTCCAAATACTGGCTAAACAAAGCCTTAACACAAACACTTACAAAGAAATGAATAAGTTGAAAAGGGCAAGTTAAGCTACAAAATATCAGAGAAGAATTTTAGATTAAGGCAAAACTAAAATAAGGATTGGGTGGATTATAAAACATTGGCCATACAAGAGACTAGTACAAAATATTATGTTTGTATTGATATTCAATATATCTAAAGGACTGAAAGTGTCAAATGTTATTGTTTAAGGAAAAAGATGAATAATACAGAATGATCATCTATATTCAAATTTTACAATCATGATGCCAATAGAATTGTGGACAGAGGCAATGCAAAATATCCAAATAGTTGTAAATAGTAGCATTGAGGTTGTTGTTAATAGAAGTACCAGTTATATGAGAACCAAGGATATTTTTTTAGGGGCACAACAACTGTAGATGAAGAATATCAAGGGATATTCCAAGATGCAAACAGAACATCCAAAAGAAGTTTAGTGATTAGCAACAAGAAATATCTCAGTATTTTAGTCATAAGATTGATGGTTATGTCTTATGATTATCAATACTTGGTTAGCAGATTTGATTAAATGTTATTTCATACTCAGTTGATTTATGTGATGAATTAGTTAGTTATTTCATGTGTTCAGGATTATTTTTATGATGCTACATGTATGTTCATATAGTGGTTTTAGCTATCTCATGATGATAGATAGATGGAGTATTTATATGTAGTTCTATGGTTACTTACCCCATACTAGCATCTGTATGGTGTACTTGTATGTTTTAATTTATGTTTGACATTTCTAATATGGATGAGGGAGGGATTTGTTGTCACCTGCTAGTTGGGATCTAAAAAATGCACCACTCCCCACCATTGCATGTTTAGTTTAGATTATATGTGTATGTACATGCTTGAATTTTATGCAGATTGCAGGTATCAGGCATTGACTTCCTTGAATTGCTAGGATGAGCATGCCTTATCATAGTATCTCAATGGTAAAAGTGCTGAGATAATTCTTGAGTTCAAAATCCTAACCTAAGCCAATAGTCTTAGAAAGTAGGACAAGTATCTGAGTTGTTTACCCGTCTGAAGTCATCAAGTGACATGAATTCATGATTTTGACCCTAGAGTTTGAATCTATGTTTTGTCCTTTAGTTGAGTTTTCATATTTGGATTTGTGGGTCTATTGTGATTTTCAGTTATAATTAAATTGAATTAAAATATAATTTAATAATTTAAATTAATGAAAATTGTATAATGAAAATTCAATATTTAATTATATTTAATTAATTGAGAAATTAATTAAATTTAAAGATATAGTTAAAGTTCTAATTTTGGTGTGATCATATTTATTTAATTTAATAATAATATATTTAGGAGTTTTATTTTTTATAATAAACTCTAAATATTATTATTTAAGTTAATAAATATTTTAACAAAATTGTCTCATGAATTAATTAAAGAAAGAACGAAATTGATTTAATAAAGTTATTTTAATTTATTTGTAAAAGGTTACACATGAAAATTCAAATATAATAAAATGAAAAAGGAAAATGGTTTTCTCGTGATTGCACATCGAAACCCTAATTTGGGGAAAACTCTTTATTAGGAAATTAGAGTTCACTTCTTGATACCAAGATTTGGAGGAGCAATTTTCGAAAAGAAGGTTTTTGGAAGAAAGGGAATTGCTCGCATGCTCTGTGCATTTGTCGTTTTAGCATCAAATCTAGGTAGGATCTTGTGGGTTTTGTACAATAGTTTAAGTTCTTTGAATTCTTTGTATTCTTCATGTCTGGATGAATTTGTTTTCAAAATTTGAATCGGGTTGAAACCCTTATATGTGAATTTATTGTTCTTTGATTGAGAAATATTTGTATGTGAATTGAGAATTTAGAAACCCTCGTTATGTTAATTTTATAGAATTGTATTTTAATACATGTAGCGTTTGGTAAATTTTAGAGATTCATGATTTGATTGATTAAAATTAGGCAGGTCTTAGAGAAGGAATCAAGCTTTGAGTTGTAAATTTTGATTGATTCTATATAATTTTCCTATCTGATCTATCACAAGAATTTATGATATATATATATATATATATATATATATATATTACCACAGTAAATAAATTTATTATGATAATTTTAATCACATATCATATTAGAAAAAATGTGAAATTTCATATATTATGGGGGCTTGAAATTGTTTGTTTTATAAAATAAAATGAAACAACAACAAAAAGTTTAATAAAATTTAATATGCTTAGTGGGAGGCAGGGCACCACCCCCAACTCCCCTTCCCATTTTCTACCCCTCGGTGGTGAGTTTAATTACTGTTTCATAGCAATACGACTGTGGTAGCAATAGGTATTACTGACGTAGTACTCTACTATTGCAACAACAGACTGTTGCAAGTCAGTGGGCCTTAAAATATGCCTTCTTTTTTAAATATGTTTTATTTATTTTTAATTAGTATTTTTAATTTATTGAAAAATTATATTAATCAATTTTTAAATATATTTTTTAATTAGTATTAAAATAATTCAATTTTAATTAATTAAATTAAAAGGTTTAATATTATTAATTAGTTTTTGTTATTATGAATTTAAACTATATGTTAGTTTTAAATGACAAGTGTTCAGAATGGTTTTATGTTTTTAACTAGTAAGATTATATTCAAGTTATTTATTTTAAATCTAATGTTGATTTAATTAAATAATCATTGATTTGTTAAAAGGGTTCCGGTTATAAGGGAAATTTTGTAAACTTTAGGGTGATTCCACAATAATGGGTTCCACTTTTTGACCAATTTTGACACTGAAATCAATATTTTTGCAACAAACGTCACATTCAAGTGATTATATCTCCAAAACTATAAATAATTTCAAGATGACATAAACTAGTGATTTTGAATACTTTGTTCCTACTTTGTAACTATATTTTTTAATCTTAAAAAAAAAAAAAAAAATTATGTCAATTTTTTTTATCTCCTTTGAAAAGTGGTACATAATAAAATTCAATATTTTAAAGAGTGACAGTCCGTTTGACACACATAACTTTTTTTATAGAAATGATAATGAAGTAATTCTTTCGGTGTTGGATTTGTAACATCAATATCCAGTGTCTACATTTGGTTTGATTTATTTTTGTTGAATATTGTATAGTTTATGAAGTTTTGAAGTGACACAAATCGTAATTTAGACATATGTTCCGTTTGACATAGATAATTTGAAGTCAATTTATCATAAACCTATTTTTTTTTTTTTGAATAGTAAGGTATCTCAATAAGCTAGTGCGTACATATTTTTCAAAAAAAATTTGACCTAATTTACTAATTTTCTCGAAGTGTCAAAGTCGGTTGATGTTCAATCAGTAATGAACCTATAATGAGTTAAACTCATATTTGAAAGTCTTAACGACTAAAATATGTATTAAAATTATAGTCGTTGGAAAGCTTGCTCCGAGCAGCACATTTTGAAATTTTTTATTTTACAGTAGGAGATCATTCTCCTACAATTATGGGAGTTAAAAGAGAAAAAAATTTAAAAAATTATGAAAAATGAGTTCAAATTTTCCTAATTTTGAGCGTTCGCTCGAACACTATGTTCAAGCGAACATACTATGCATGTTTGCACGAACACATGTTCAGAAAAACATGTTCGTTGCACTTTCATGGTGGCCAGAAAAATATCTGGCTATGTTCACATGAACATAGCTAAAAATTTCGTGTTCGTGCGAACAATCGAAAAAGCCAAAAAATTATCAAAAATGGGCCCTGCGCCTACATGCATGAAACATCATTCTATCCGCGAAACAAAAACCACCATGTCTCATGTTTCAATCATTGATTACAAATTTTCATTATAGACGTCATTTTGTGCCATCAATTTCTTCGTATTTAGTATCAACCTGATAGTGCATTGCAGGCCTGTCTTTGTCATGAATTTTGTCCATAGATAAATCGAAGGCAGGTGAGAGATTTCTCAATATTTGCAAATTAATATTCTTCCTATCTTCGTTCACGCTTTCATCAATATTTCTTATCTTCGTTCACATTTAATTGAATTTTTAAACTTATAACTTGAATTAATAAAAAACATTTAATTTTATTTTCAAATCAAATTCATTCGACAAAAATAAATGTGTCATAACTCTTTATGAATTCTCAATTTCTATAAAGAAATAATCTAAGGTTTTCATTTCCTTCTAGAACATAGATTAGATGATTTTGTGTTACTAATGGTCTCCTTGCAGCATGTGGCAATTGTGGGATGAAGACATGATCATAACAAACTACTAATGTTTGCTTTGCAGGATGTTGTCGAAGACCATTGTGTTTTTGTCAAAACCATGTGTGTGGATTTATTAGATTAAATAACACTTCGTTTGGTGCTTAAAATGAACTTTTTATTTTTTGCCTAGCATATTTATAGTGTTTAAATCCCTAGGAGTTGCATTGGACGTATCCTCTCCCCTCGCCATTCGTGGATCTTGGGTGTAAGAGAAATCCATGTAACTTCTATAGGAGGCCTGCCTTGGACCAATATACTCGATATTGGGTATGCCAAGGGATGACCTCAGAGTGGTAACTGGCCAAAAGCCAGGTCAACGTTCTAGCCGCTATATAAAACTCGATTACAGTGAAAGCCGTGTCGGCAGTATTGCTGAGTGATAGCTCTCCTCCAGTATCCTTGTGGTCTGCCAAACCCCGGTTCTCAAGGGTGGGAGACTTTCTAAGGAAGTTTATCACTCACTTGTTGAAGTTTATTACTCACTTTTAACAACAACTAATCTTGTCTTAACGTGTCTTGCGTGTGTGTAAAACATAATCAAGATAAAAGCCAACATTCAAATTTACACCTTGAAAATTTGCAAAACCTTGTCAAAATATCAAACATTGTCAAAACATTGTCAAAACATTACAAACTTTGGTTCAATACATTCAAACCTTGGAAAACATAGCAACTTGTGCTCCTAAACGTGCTTGGCAAAACATAGATTTCACTCTTGCATAGCATCCACTTGCATTCTTCATAGTTTGAGCCTCATACTTGCATCATATAGACTTCATATAGCACCTTTTTAGTATCCCTCATATTCACATTGCAATCATTAGCATTTAAGCTTGCATCCTTTGCATTTCACCTCAAAAATTATCACTTTGCATCTTCCATCTTGCATCTTTGCATACCCAACCCTCATCTTGACTACTTTAACCATAATTTTGGATGTCCTACACATCATTTTGAGCATTCATTTCGAATTATCTCCTTCAATGTATCTCTCCCTCACTGCTCTCTCCCTCTCCCACACACACACAAACACTATTTACTTGTGTCTCATTTTTATATTCATCCCTCCATCTCTGTCTACCCCTTTCACTTCTCTCATCACCTATCTATTTTTTTCTCCACATACACCTCTCCTCTATATCCATATTTCTTCTCCATCTCTCCCTTTATCCATCTCTATCCCTATATCTCCCTCTCTACCTTCTCTTAGTTATATATTTCATTCTCACTATCTTTGTTTATCTCTTCCTTTTATCTCCATATCCCTCTTCTTCTCAATCCCTTCACCAATTGGGCCTTTTCTCCATCTCTATAGAGGCACTAGTAAAGTTTGACCCATTTTTCAACAAAAAATCTAGAAAACATAGCTCTTAGAATTGCCTTAGTTTCAGCCCAGCTTTCCAACTGCTACCTATGTCAAGGTAGATTTGGCTTTGTCATTTTGATCTTATCTTTTTTTGTCATTTTTTTGATCAAGATCCAAAGTCTATTGTCATAATGTTAAACTCTTAGGTTAATACCTTGTAAAGATTTCACCTAAGTTCAAAAAACCTTATGTATATTGAGCTATTATTAGCATAATCATATTTCTAAATGTCATTTTTGACTTACCCTAGTGGTATATCCCCCTCATATTGTATTTTTCAAACCCTAACATAATTTTCACTATCAAACCCTATCAAATTGTCCATCAACCAACTTGTCTTCTTGATCACCTATCCTCGTTTTGCATAGCCTAAACGTCATTATCAACCCTAGGAAACCATCCCTTGCATAGTCCACTTTGCGTACACCTACCTTTAACATCCTTACCAAGTCCAAAACATAACCCTAACCTTCATTTTGCACATCATAATCTTCATCTTGCATACCTTCAAAACGACACCTTGCATTTGCACTTGCATAACATCCCTAGGATATTTGTACTTTGCATATCAAAACCCTAGGTCATTTAACATTTCCTCACATTGCATAACATCCCTAAACACTTAAAAATATAAAAAACACTCATATCTTGCATACCCACATCTTAATTATCAAGTTTTGACCTCTTTTATCAACTGCAACCCTGTTTTACCAACTGCACACTTCATGGGCGCAATTGGTAGTTTCAGGGTGCACTTGGTAGTTTTAGGGTGCACTTGGTAATTAGGTGTTTCATTCTAGGTTCCAAAACCCTAATCTGCACTTCCACACCTTGCATTGCATCCCAAGACCTTAAGAAACACTCTAAATCACTCAAAACACTCAAAATTTGTATTTTAAGAAACTTTGGAGCTACATCATTTGCAGAAAAAAGAAGGACATGGGAGCTACAAATAAAAGATGGGGTTTCTAACCTTGTGTTTACTTTTTTTGATTAGTTTGGCTTTCATGGTAAACTAGTGGGTGTTAATGTATGTTGATTGAGTTTTGTGATTTCTCATAGTATATTATGCATTTAACCCATTTTTCTAGTCCTACAATAAGAACGAAAAAATTAAAGAGACAAAACAATTATATATTTTATAAGAAAGAAAAATTTATTTTTTAGGACAAACATTATAGTATTCATACCATGTTATTTGTTTGTGATTCAATGATGGCTTAAGAAGGATTTGGTGCTTTGCTACTTGTAAAGAATGCGACTCACAGATTTTAGTCATATAATGAAAAATATTTATGTCTTTTTGCAGACGAATGCATTCTATTGATTTCTCTCAAATAATTTAAAAGTACTGATAGCGACAGACAAATCCGTACAGTGATTTTTTTATCTGGTTACTGCACGAAATTTATCTTGAGGCAAGGGATAAATTTTTTTTTTTTTTTGATTTTATAATGGGAAACAAGAGAGGAAGGTAAAACAAATATGCAAGGAAAAGATCTGATGAAGCAGAACAAAGAAATATTCAGAAAACTGTGGCACGTTATCATTGAATTAAACAAGATGAAGGAAATGTTGAAGAAGGCTCAACAGAAGTACAAGTAGTGCCTATGGGAGAGAGGTCAGGAACACTCCCTACGAAATCTCAAACAATGAATGTTGAAGAAGGTTCAAGATCAGTCCCTACAGAGGTTCAAATAATAGAAGTTGGAGAAGGGTCAGAATCTTTCCTTGTTGAATCTCAAATAATGGATGTTGGAGAAGGCTCAAGATTGGTCCCTGTAGGTGCAGGAACTAGTATGGATGAACTCTTAAATATTGTCCAATCTGTAAAGTATGGTATTTCTCATAAGAATTTAGATCATTTACTTAAAATGGATGTAGATAAATTGAGAAAACTTGCAGCTAGTGTTCAACCATTAAGTTTGTCTAAGAGAAGGTCAATGAAGAAGAAGATAAGAGAAATTATGACTCAATTTGATAATACTGAAACACTTGAACAAGCTCAGTTGCTTTCACTTTTGCTTACACAAAAAAAGTTGCAAGAGGCATTGAAATTGTTAGGTGTAAACACAACATCAAAAAAGAGAAGATTTTCTAACATGCAAACTAATTTGATTGAAAATGTTAAACAAGGTTTGAGAAACATAGGAAAACACTCTCGAACTAAAGATAAGTCTGTGGCAAGAAAAGTGATGTTGATGTCTGTTGTAAGTAAGAATATGACCCAAAATAGACAAATATCTTCAATTTCATCTGAAATGGGTTTTAGTAGGAAAACAATGAGAGAATATGTTAAGAGAAGATTAATTGTGGATGACAGTACTATGGAGGGCAATTGGGCAATCATGTGTAGAGCACCTCATTTTGATAGGATTGAAGAGTTATTAAAAAAAATAATCATATCATTTTGGATTGATAACACTCGTCCTTCATCAAATAGTAGAGATGTTATCAGGCATAGGATTGGACCTGGTCAATATGAACATCATACAAAACATTGGTTGGACCAACACAACATGAGTTATATGTGTCGTTTTGTAGTCAACATCCTAATGTAAAAGTTGGGCAAACATTGTTTGAAAAATTGAAGCCATACTTTGTGAGGTCAAAAAAGTGTTTGAAACGTGTTGTTGTCGTCATCATATTGAGTTTGATCTCCACTATCAGGTATTTTGAAAGTTTGTAGAAGACACATATGGTTTTCATATTGCTCCTCCTAGTAGGAGAAGTGAGTTTATATCATCCATTTTGTGTGACAACATAGATGATCCAGCTGGTCAAATAAATTGCATCAAAGGATTATGTGAAACATGTGGTGAATTGGCTCTATTTCCTTTGAAAACTGAAAATATTGATGTAACAAAAATATTGAATTGCAAAAGTTACAAGTATGTCAAGAATGAAACAAAGTTGGGGAAAGAAACAAAAAGGTTGGAATATGTTGAAGAGGAGTTTCCTGTTCTAACATTTATGGACAGATTTAAGAAATTGATTCAACCTTATATTTGTCATGCATTTTTTGCAAAGTGGCAAGCACAACAGTTTCAAACTCTGAGAGATAATTTTCCACTTGGAACAATTGTATTAGTTGTTGATTTTGCAGAAAACTATTCATTTGTTCATCAAAAAGCAATTCAATCAGATTATTAATTTAATAAGCAGGTCACTATTATGGTACATGTTTTTTATAGACATGCATAGTTAGATTTGGATGGTGTTTAGAGTATAGTTCAAGCACGAGTAATTATAAAGGAATATCATTTTTATATAAGTGATGATAAAGAACATGACATTCACTATGTACAACGTTGCTTCAATACGTTCTTTTCTTATTTGAAAGAAAGAAACATAAATGTTGATAAACATTATATTTGGTCTGATGGATGTGCCGCGCAGTTTAAATCATCTAGACCATTTTATGCATTGTGTAGATATCATCGCAATGAGAATATAAAACACATATGGAATTTCTTTGAGAGTGGTCATGGAAAAGGTGAACATGATGGTGTTGGAGCTTGCATCAAACGTGCTTTGCGAAAATATCAAATGAATTATCAAGGAGTTCGTGTAAATGATGCACATGATGTTGTTGAATGGTGTAAGACTCATTTTGCATTAGATGAGGTCGAGACATCATCAACAATGAGTCGACAGACACCATAAAGAGTCTTCTGGGAGATAACAGGTATGGATGTGTACGTCTATTTAACTTTTATGCACAATTAAATTATAAAATTTTATTGTTAAGTTTTATTTTTGAATTCGTTGAAGTTTAAATTTAATTTTTCTATATTTTCAATTTAACGAACTTTCAGGTGTCAATAGAAAAAACATGCATGGTTGCAAGAGGATAGAAAACACACGTTCTTTACATTCAGTCATGAGTACAAATAATTGTAATTGGACATTGAAGACAAGAGAATACTCATGTTTTTGTGACAGTTGCATTGATGAAAACTATGAAGAATGCATCAATCAGACACATGGATATACAGGTGCATGGATTTTGGTACCACTTGATGTTACCGATAAATTTGATAAAGAAGATGAAAATTTTGATGATATTCCATTGATTTCTGATGATTATAATCATATCTCTAGACTGGTAAAAGTGGGTGAGTATCATAAAAATTAATCTCAAGTTTTTATTTAATTATCGATTTCAACTGTCTTATATATATTGTACACATGCATTCATGTATACTTGTTATGTAGGAGATGTCTTTGCAGTGATTGCTGAGCCTAGAAATCATGAATGTGTCAGTTATTATTTATTGCGATGTACTGTAGAGAGGACAAAGTTATATGACCCTGAAGAAAGTGATGGAATATTGTTCCCCATAGGTAAATTATACATATACATATGTACATGCACATATATATTTAAATAAATAAATATATATTTAGGTAACTTCATATCTGTCAAATTTTAAAACACTTAAATTTGTGGTACAGGTTCTGTTGTGATAGAGGGGACATATTTGAAGCAAGAGAAAATAGTCCAATATGGAATACACTTTGTTGATTATCAACCTGGCAAAAAAGTTTTACAATATAGCCACCTGGTCGTTGCTATAGGGCTTTGTCTGCATCCAGTCAAACTTAAGCATGCACGTCGCAAGTGAAGACTAGACAGTGAAGATCATGAAAAAATATTGCATGTTATAAGTGTACATCATGGTTGATTAGACCTTTGAGATTTATTTTATAATAATCTGAATATCAACTTTGGTGAAATGTGTTTTCAATTACATACTATGGTGAAATTGTGAATATCAACTTTGGTGAAATTGTGTTTTTAATCTGAATATCTGAGTTTCAGTTATCATTAGTTTATTTAAAAAAACTATAATATTAATTGTACTATGGATGAATTTAATAATTTAACAACTCGATATAAATAGGCTAGAAGTTAGTTTGAACTTACATAATTTCATTATCTATGTTACAATTCTTAAATATCAACTTCTTTTCAAACTATTGAATTTCATCTTGAATTAAATGTGTTTAGATTAATTGTATGATCATAAGTTTTTAATTTTCATTAATTTATTAAAAAATTATATAATTTAATAATTTAAATTAATTGCACCATGGATGAATTTAATAATAATTCACCTTAAAAAGTTCCAAGGAAATTCAAGTAGTTGCAAACAATAAATATGGTGATTTTGTATCATTGTAAAACAAAATGCATACTTTCTAAGCCCACGAAGGTCCTCCAAAAGTTATAATTAAAAACCATCTGTTAAAGAAGATCAAAAACATTATTAGTACAATAAACTTCCACGAAAAACCACTTTAGAGTTGGTTCAAAAAAAATTGTTGGACGACTAAAAATTGAACTCTCGTTAAAAAAAGTATTTTATGATTATAAACCTTTATAAAATTAATTTGAAAATGAAAAAAATTACTATTCTTAGTTAGGGTATGTAATCCTTTGATTTGACAATTTAAAATCAGTAGAGAACATTCTGTTCTGGTTAAAATTAATTTTCTATTTTTTAGGTAGTTTATTAACGTTGAGTTATTTACAAAAAAAATGAGCCTACACATTGATCAGGAAAAAATACTAACTGAGGCTTTTGAGTGCATTATTTCTCTCACTTCCATCACAATGCGAGGAAACCCATAATTTAAAACAGATACAACACAACTTAAATGTATTCCAAATCGATGAAGAGCAACTTCTGCTCCACCAATACCAGAAAATAGAGAAAGTACTCTGACGCCATCAGGATATAATGCTTTCAAGACTAATAAATGATATGCAACTGTATCTGTTTGGAATGAATTACCCAAACAACACAAGCGGTCATTCGAACAAGAAGTTCTACTAGTGTGATCTCTATCAAATTTTAATATAAGCTCTATCTCATGGAGCTCTAGAGGGACGAGGTCACCTGGCCCCACCCATACCAAATTCCACTCTTCACACTTTTGAAGTATATATTTCTGCGCACTATCTTGCAGTTGCCCTTGTGCATTCTGAATCATAACTCTCAGTTGATCAATAAGGACAGTGTCACATCGTCTTGAGTCTATGGAATAAACATATACATATCTAATATACACGTCTCACGTCTCATATACTTGTACATATATACACGTCTCAAGAATAAACATCTACAGATCTAATATATCTCTATGTATCTGAAATGCAAACTGTAAATCTCGAATAAATATACATATGTAGCAAAATATAAAAAGTCATATATACGTACATGTGATGGTATCTAACACTGAAATACTCAATAATCAAATAAAAAGTGAAAGTACATGGATGTCATCAAGGAACTGAAATACACATGTGTACATGTAAACTAGACCTCCAATATATATGCATCAAAAAATATATAAATCTGATCTACTACTAGAAGGACCCCTCAAGACGCATACGAATAGAATGACCCTCTGATCGAGTCTCCTGTACATCCTCTCGTCAAGGCGCATCAACCAAGCCCTGCAAATATATATACATATATACATACATGTGTTAGAGTTCTATCTTTAAAACATATATATACATACGTGCATCATGTACATATACATTCAAATTAAATACAAATTTGCATATATATAGATATATATCTAGTTTTCAAAATATTTAAATAACTTTAAACAAACTATTTAAAACTCAAGTACCTGAGCACTACCAAGTGCCTCAATAGAATCATCTCTCTCATGTATATGATGCCCTGAACCAACAGTATGTGTAACCATGTGCTCAGCAACCTGTGCCTACATGATTTATTACAAGTTAAAGATTAAATTAAATATCTGCATATATATCTAAACTAAATTTTTCAATAAATGAACATATTTTTTAATTTCATATATATTTAAAATAAAAATAAATTATATATGTACTTGGGTCTCCGGAGGTGGAGGATGATCAGCAGACTCCATCATATCATCTACTGATGCACCTGAGCTTGAAACTCCATGTCCAACTGCTAGTAAATCTAAGTGAAGTGGACTGTGTAACTGCCTGCGTACATCTGGTGTAGAATTAGTGCTACCAGGTCCGAATAACAGGTCCATGTATGATGAAAGACCCAGGGTCGAACTAGTATCAATCTCAGATAGGCCTCGCAACTGCTCACCAAAATCATCAAGGCCCTCAGCTGTGATATGGACATCTCCAACTCGTATGCTCGAGTCATCTGTAGAGTATCATGAGTCTGGTGCCAAATGTTGTGAGCTATGCATAGGTGTATCATCTATCACTAGTGTGGCGGCCTGTGTCTGTGGAACTGTGTGGGGGCTCTAATGCTGTCTAACAACATCCATCACCGCATGTACTGGAATCCTCTGTGTATCAGAAATATAGCTAATAAAGTGCAACATATCCTCCAAAAAATAAAGTGACATATCCATATGTATCTGCTGTCCTGAAAGACCAAAAATATTGCCTGGCAGTGGTAGCCCAGCAGCTCTATATGCATCATCAGAGGAGGCACCTGAAGTGACCAAGTGGACGAGGATGTCGACTATGAAGATAACGACCAATAGAATCTAATCTGATACTAGCTGCCGCAGATGCAATGTGCCCAATAGTGTCAATTGCTTCCCTTTGGGAAGCAATGACAACTCTATCTGCAATAGGCGCATGTGTAGGAATCATAGGAGGCATCCTCGGTCCAACAAACTATCTAAGATCTGCAGGTGGCAAACGATCTACACTGTGGTACTGGTCACGATCTGCCACCCGACCACGCCCCTATCCATAATAATCAAGAATATCCAAGTAGTTGACATTGAGCCCTATACGGAACTCAGCGTACACCTGTTGTGCAAAATAAAAGGGGTATTTGGTCGTTATTAGGATAACAACCATATGCAGCTAAAAATTGTGGATAGATCATGCTAGCAATAATAGGGTCTCTACATCGTGTGACTCTGTAGCTTCTCACCCTACCCTGTGTCCCCTCATAAGCTGGAAATAACTCTCTCCGGATGACGTCTTTGGGGGCTACCCTCTTGATGTCATCAAATGATGCACCTCCTGAAACCTCAGCCCTAAGCTCCCTAGATATAGAAGGTAATATGGTAGGAGTAAATGAATGGTGACCTCTAAACCTAGCTGTCAAATCCTATAAACTCCTACATATCATAGTACATATGTCTCTATAAACACCAACATCAGAGCTCAATATAGAGTGTTGCAGTCTAGCATCCTCATGCTCTGAAAATGCAAATAATGCATCAATATCGATGCGTGGAGGTGTTGCAGCAGGACCTCTAGCAGGAGCTGTAGGTGCAGCCTGACCTGGAACATGAGCTGCACTAGGAGCTGGAACATGAGCTGCATGATGAGCCCTACGTCGAGGTACATGAGGAGCCCCACTAGAAGCTGTAGCATGAGCCCCACCACGAGCTGCACGAGGAGCCATATCGGGATCTGCATCAGGTGCTGCAATAGGAACCGCATCAACCTGTGTCGTAGTAGGAGCCACAGTAGGAACTACATCAGGTGTCACACCAGAAGCTGCATCAAGCATATCGTGTGAAGCCATATCTGTAAAAATGTATGAAGAGCTAAATTGTCTATTGTACATACTTTTTTATTTTTAACATTAAAAATTATACACATGTAATTAAACATACATCACACATCATGGACCTAGATAATCTGTAACACATCCAGACCTAGATTAATTTGCATATAATTATAAGATAACTTTAAAGTTGAGAGTTTGGTTATGGTTAGAGTTAATTTGTTATTCTGAGATTTTATTATATTTTAGAGGGTATTATTAGAGAATTTAATTAAAGGGTACCTAATAAATCATTTATATTACTCTTAAATGATAATGTTTCGAGGTTTGAAATTCTTGATTGATATTATTAGCAGAGTGAGTCACTGGACTCATAGGTGGCTCTCATCTGCTGGGAGGGTTACCCTACTCAAGACTGTGATTCATGCTCTTCCTATTTACAGGTGTTTAGTGCAAACACCTCCCGTGGGAGTTTTGAAAGATTTTGATGCTTTGTCACAAAAATTCCTTTGGTCAGGCAATCTCCAATCCTCTAAATGGAGCTTAGTCAACTGGGACACGATTTGTTTGCCTAAGTTTGCTGGGGGTCTAGGCCTTAAATGTATGGCTCTCGGTGTCAAAGCTCTTGCTGCAAAGTTATACTGGAGATGGTGCAAGAATCAAGATCGGGATTGGGCCAAGATTCTGACCCATAAGTATTTCTTAGGAGTGGAGGTCCAGGATATTCCTAGACTTGAGCTTAATGGTAAGGGGTCCTTTATTTGAGACACCCTTAAAAGGGGTGCTCCTCTTATCAAGGATGGCCTTTTTTGGATCTGTAATGAGGGGTCAAGTGTGTTATTCTGGCAGGACTCTTGGGATGGCCACCTTCCTATTCTCTCCAGTTTTCCCCACCTTTTGCCTCTATTTCAGGTTTTTTCTTCTATAGGTTGGACCACGGTAGCTCACTTCAAGACTATTCGGAGGTGTGGATTGATGGAGGTGGCTAGTTGGAAGGATCCACAAATTTGGCCCACAGGGGGCTCCTCAAAGATTTGGGCTAAACTGGCGCATCTTCTCTCTGCTAGGCTTTATAACTCTTCTAAAGACAAAGACATCTTGGCTTGGGGTCCTTGCCCAAAAGGTAAGTTCAGTGTGGCCCAGGGATATGCTCGGCTAGATAGCCAATGTAATGTAGCTCAGGTGGTTCCCTGGTGGAGGAAGGTTTGGAATAAATTTTCTTGGCCAAAATGTAATTTTTTTCTATGGTTGGTTGCGCAAAATAAGTGTCTTACTTGGGATAATCTCCAGTGAAGAGGGTTTCAGGGACTCTCTTTCTGTCCCCTATGTATGTTGGATGGGAAAGATGTTTCTCATGTTTTCTTCTTATGTCCTCTCTCTAGAAAGATCTGGCATAAGTGGTGGGAGGCGTGGTGCCATAGCCGTATTCATGTCGAATCTCTTATTAAATTTTGGGACAGCCTTGGCAGACCCCCTACGAAAACTTAATTCCTTCAGGTGGCCTGGGCTATTGGACCTTCTTTCATTCTATTGAATCTTTGGTTGGAGCGTAACCGTCAGATCTTCTATAATTCCAACTTGGGAGCCACTAAACTATGGCAGTTGATCCTAACTAGGCTTCAAGAGACTATATCTGCTAAATGTGATATGTCAGAGCCGGTAGATCCTGGTGATTCTTGTATTATCAGGAATTTAGGATTAGTGGATAAAGGATTTGGAACTAGTAGCAGTAAGAGATCTCAGCCACAAAAGAGGAAGGTTTGTAGAGTGGGGAGATGGAGTCTTCCTCCTGATGTAGTCCTAAAGATTGACACTGATGGCTCCTCCCGTGAGAATCCTAGACTGGCTGGAGTGGGGGGGATTGGGAGAGATGCAGATGACGATGTTATTTTCATATTCTCTATTCAGAAAGGAGTTCAATCCAATAACGTGATGGAGGCTTTGGCCATTAAGGTGGCTATGGAGCGGGCTTGTTCTCTTGGTTGGAGGAGAATGGTGTGTGAGTCTGACTCTCAGATTGTTGTGATATGATAAATAACTGGAGAGTGGATGAATCTAGCTGGCAAATTGCCTCTATTGTTAGAGAGATTCTCCACTTGAGTAGCTTTATGGATGGGATCTCTTTCTGTCATATTCCTAGGGAATGGAATGGAGTGGTTGATGTCTTTGCAAAATGGGCATCAGAGAAAGGTGCTGGTTGGGATATTTCTGTTAGGGATGATCTTCCTGCTGATCTTGCTGGGACTTTCGAGCAATTAGTGGAAAAGGACAGAATGTAATTGGTTTTGGGTTGGTGTTTTGGTTGGTTGGGTTTGAGGCCTTTTGTAATTTGGTTTTATTTGAATAAATTTTTACCCCTTTTTTTTAAAAAAAAATAATAATATTTTGAGGTTTAGGTTTCAATTTGGGTTACATATATATCATTTAAAACAAGGGTCATACTTCATGTATGTGCATGTATCTCAAATGTAATTTTTAACAATTTAGGATTAGGGTCAACTTGTTTTAATTTTATGTAAGTTAGGCTTCAATTAGGTTTTCAAATAGGGTTTTAGTGTAATTAGGCTCAATTTTAGGGTAAGATTTAAGACCTTATGACACTATCAAGGTTTACACGAACTTACGTAATTTCTAGCATTAAATTTAAGGGTTAATATTAAAGTCCATGGTTAAGAATTTAGGATAAGGGAACTTAGCATATGAAGTTTATGATTTGGTTCAAGATTATGATTTAGGGTATTTATTATCATTTATAATATTGGGTTTAGAAATTAAATTTTAAGGTCAAGGTTAGGGTTTGGATAATGGTTAGGGTTAGGGTTTGGTTAGGTTAGGGTTAGGGTTTGGATGTACATGTATGTTATATCCATATAGGTAGAAATGCAAATTAATCTACATTCTTATATATGTATAATTTAGGATCTCCCCTTAAGACATGTCATTGAATTATATAGTTAATTATATACTTCTAATTATTAAGATATTAAAAATAATAACATATGTACATTTAAACATGAATATTGAAAACATATGTATGTACATCTATATCTACCACATGAACATATTTACATGTACATTTATGAAATAAAATATACATTTTAATCTACATTCTTATGTATAATTTAGGATCTCCCCTTAAGACATGTGTTATTAAATATAGTTAATTACACTTAGTTATAAGATAAATTAAGATCAATAGTTAACATATACACAAATTATACATATAAAAATGTGAATTTATTAAAAAATTTGTAATGTTTTTCTAATTTTTTTAAAAATATTTTTTCTAATGTTTTTCTAAATTTATTTTCTAAATATTTTAAAACTATAAATTTTCTAATATTTTTTTTAATTTGTTTTCTAAAATTTATATTATTATAAATTTTCTAACGTTTTTCTTTTTTTTTCTAAATTTGTTTTTAAAAATTTATATTAAATTATAAATTTTCTAATATTTTTGTAATGTTTTTTCTAAGTTTATTTTCTAAATTTTATATTAAATTCTAAATTTTATAATTTTTTGCAATTTAAAAAAAAAAATTGTTTTCTAAATTTTATATTAAATTATAAATTTTCCAATATTTTTTCTAATTTTTTTAAAATTTATTTTTTAATATTTTAAAAAAAATTTATATTAAATTATAAATTCTCTAATATTTTTGTAATTTTTTTTCTAAATTTGTTTTCTAAATTTTGTAATGTTTTTGCAATATTTTTTTCTAAATTTTCTTTTTTTTTTTAATGTTTTTTCTAAATTTTCAATTTTTTAAAAATATTTTTAAAATTTTTTCTACTTTTTAACTATTTGTTTTCTAAATTTTATATTAAATTATAAATTTTCTAATGTTTTTGTAATATTTTTATATAATTTTTTAAAAAAATTTAAATTAAATTATAAATTCTCTAATGTTTTCGTAATTTTTTTTAAAATTTGTTTTCTAATATTTTTCCTAAATTTTATATTACATATTTTTTAATATTTTTTCTAATGTTTTCTAATGTTTTCTACATAATATTTTTTTGTTTCCTAAATTAATATAAATAAACAATAAAAATATTAAATTAACATTTAGATATGTTTTATAAACTATTAAAAATGTAAATAACATTCAAATATATTTTCAAAACTATTAAAAACTATATAACATTCAAATATGTTTTAAAAACACAAAAATAATGCATTGAAAACATTAAAATCTATTTTGATAATATAAAAAAAAATACTTAAAAAACATTGAAAACATTAAACTAATATTATTTTGACATACCCAATAATGAAAATGAGAATGAAAATGAGAAGATGATGTTGACGGAAGTTGCTCAAGTCACACGTTCGCCCGAACGCTCAATGAACAGTGCTCGCCGTAAAAATGAATTTGGAAAAGTGAAGAAGACGTTTTAAGCCGCTGAAATTTTTTTCAATATATGTTCGCGCGAACATGTGCTGCGTACTTGTTCACACGAACATGGCACGATATGTTCGCGCGAACACTCGACGGAAACATGTTCGCGCGAACATATCTAGGGTGTTCGCGCGAACGTACGAGAAATGGAGATGCGAAAATTTGTCATTTTTTTGAAGTTCCTTCCTCCCACAAAAGTGGTACCTAGTATTGTGGGTTCACCCTTTACTAAGTCAAAAAATTATAATAAAATGTAAACTTAAACCTTACTATTAAATCGAAATTGTATTTTTTCAAACCAAACAAAATCTATGAAACTACACTG
The DNA here is from genome assembly GCA_028749045.1 of Cupressus sempervirens. NCBI lineage: Eukaryota > Viridiplantae > Streptophyta > Pinopsida > Cupressales > Cupressaceae > Cupressus > Cupressus sempervirens. The sequence continues at coordinate 189,863,179 of CM053791.1, read as the reverse complement.
CTATGTTGTATGATTTATTTTTTGTATTGAGTTTGGGGATGACTTAGAGTGTTGACTAGTTTGGATGTTTACTAGAGTTTGGGAGTTATTGTTTTGGTGATGTCATGTGATATCGCGATGATGTTATGTATATGATTTTTTATACTTGACCCTGGTGATGTGTCACATATTTTCTATGATGAGATTTGATTTGTTGTTTGTTAATGCTTTCTAGTTGCTTGTATAGAACTGAGGTGAATGGTGTGTTTTCTAGATGTAACCTTTGAGTTCTCTATCAGTTATCTTTTGGATGCTTTCTAGTTTCTTGTATAGAACCGAGGTGAATGGTGTTACTTTTCTGGTGTAACCTTTGAGTCTTTGATCAATAATCTTTTGATGCTTTCTAGTTGTTTGTATAGGATTGAGGTGATTATTGTGTTTTATCTTTTGATGGTTTCCAGTTGCTTGTATAGGATTGAGGTGGTTATTGTGATTGGTCTTTAGGTTCTTTCTAGATGCTTGTAAAGGACTAAGGTGAATACTATGTTTTATCTATAAGTGCTTTCTAGATGCTTGTAAAGGAATGAGGTGAAAACTATGATTTTATGAGTTGTACTTTTATGAGCCTAGGGTAGGTAATCTATGTGTACATTGTTAAGTGGCTTGTAATGGAGGTTGAAGCCCAGAGTGGTTGCCTGGGTAACCCATTGTAAGTTGTTTTAATAATTGATAACATTACATTAAATGAGAGTAAAATGAATTAATAAGAGTCATTATTTTTCCTCACCCATGCTTCGAGTGCTAATACAAGCTAGGATGGGAGTAGAGTGGATTTTTGGTTGCAACCTTGCTTCATTAGTATGTCTTGTCTGTACAAGAGGATAATGGTGCCGCATAGAGTCACTAGGGGGCCAGAGTCCAGAGAGGTTGCTAGGGTAACCTTAGAGTTGGCTCATGTGATGAAACTTGCCTACTTACATGGTATATTTCCTACGTGTCACTATTGCCTCTGCGATTAGATGATACTTGAGTCTTGGTACCCTTTGAGATAGTTTGCTTTCAAGTGTTTTCTTGACCTAGATGTTGGCTATGACCTATGGATTTATTTCTGTATGGGACTTAAGATTATCTCTTCAACACGATGGGAGTGGGTCATTCAGGTTACCACAAGGTTGGGTGGTAGTGCTTTTTACTTTTACCTTTGAGATTTGACAACTAGATGTTGATGCTGGATGTCCTTGTCCAGTTGTTCCTTTCTATATGATCTTGTATTTATGTTGGATGATTATACTCTATTGTATGTACTTGATTATCAGAGATCTCGTGAGATGTTTTATAATATTGATGTTATATATCCTTTGAGCTTTTCATACCTTGTGATTTGTATATTGGATGATTAGGCATTCTAGTTATGCCAAGTGGCATCCTTTGTAATTGTATATATATTAATTAAATGGATTTTGTACTTGTGATTATTCCATGATGTGGATTTTGGATGTGTTAGATTTAATATTAATAAACATAAATGTGATTCAACGTCATGAAACCCTTAAGAGATGTAATTTGTTTATGATGGTTGTGTGTATGTGAGTTATTGCTTCCACTATTATATATGTTGTTGTTATTACCTTTTTTTAAAAAATTCACAAACTTAGTGAAACTTTAGGTTAATTTCTTTTGGGTTCTCTGGTGGGGCATTACAAATAGCATTACAAAGGGAGTCCCCAAAGAGAAAATTTGTAAAGATACCCATGTTTGTCATGGATCTTTGAATAGTAAAGAATGGTGCTATGGATTCAATAAATTCTCAAAAAATGTCAGACCCTCATGCTTAGATCCCTATAGCACATAGATAAATGAAAGCCCCAAGGTTGCTACTCACAATTGGTATGTTTTCATAGCTTTGTTCATGATCTTTATAAAAACTTCAAAGGTCAACCAAAAAGGTTGTAGAAGTCACTGCACATCCTAATACAAATCCTCAACCTTCAAGTATAGGTCATCCAACATGAGTAAATATCTAATTAAAAAAATAGAGCACATATTACTTGATTGCAACCTTAGGGTTTTCTTTCTAAGAGAAAGGAAGATCGTAGTAGCCCTCATCTTTGCACAAGAAGAATCTTACAAGAGAAATAAAATAATTACATAAATAAACAAAACATGTCCCTATGCCTAAAATGCTAGGTTTCACAAGAGTCTAATTCGTCATATACCAGTGGTTTCCAACGAGAATAACTATTGTGTGCACCTCTAATTCAGTAGATCACTGAATCTATTGTTGGTTCTACCCTTGGTGTTGAGTTCTATTGGGGGGAACCTGCACAGTGAAAAAACCAAGATATGGCTTTGAAGCCAAAGTGCTTAGCATTTTACAAATTGTTGCTAACAAAATAATTTCCCAATTTGAACATTTCTAGCAAGGATGTGATGGATAAAATCTTTAAGCAATTAGAACATTGTGTTTTGATAGCATGAAATATAATTTAATCTCCATATCATTAAAGATTTCATTTGTTCGAGGAGATCTAATTCAACTTGCATAAGATTTGATTTTCATTTTCTGGTGATTGTATAAATTTTCTGTTGATAAGGAAAAATCATAGGTAACTGAAAACTAGCTAGCAATTACTAGGTGGATTTTCAATACGGATAGGTATTGAGTGAAATCTAAAACAATTTCAACTTAATCATAAAAAATTTCACTCTAAAAAAATCCTGACTTAATCTTAAAAATTTCAAACATATAACTTTTAACTTAAATAAATATATTTTAACATCAACAAATTGCTTTTAACTTAAATTAAATAATTTATATTCATTTGATATAAAGACTATTAACTAGTTTCGTTCTTTGAATATAAATTAAGAGACTTTAAGAACTTACTAGATATACTTTTTATTTTTTATAAAAATTAGCATTTAAGATACATGAATTTTGAGTTTAAAAACTTACAAATATCCAAACTACTAATACCATAATTATATATATGTTAAATATTTTTTATATAATACTAAATCTTATATTTATATTAATGTGTTATATATAAATAATAGAATATCTCATAAAATCACTAAAATATCATATTTCACCATTTTCAATTATAATTGACATAATTTAGTTAGTAAATAAATTTATAAATTTTATTTTCACCTTTTCTAATTTCTATTGTGAGAACAATAAATTATAACTTTTTGTTTTCTTTAATTTATAATGTATTTGTCATAAAATAATATATATTACAATAAAATAAAATAAATGAATATAAATCTTATTAACTTAAATCAATTATACAATTATAAAATAGTATCTTAAAAAAAAATTAAATTTATTCATTCTTAAAATTTGATTTGACTACGATACTAACCACTTGTTAATTGAGTTGCATCAAAGGTAGGAAAGTACATGATATGGAATGTTATAGCATATACATGTCATAAAGTTTTTGTTTAGAGTTTAGTCCTTGTCAACTTCAAGCACCTAGAGATAAGTATTGCAATAATTAGATAGGTGACGCCTCAGAAAAAATGAATCTAGATGATATTATTGAAGATATCTCCCTTCTCATCTTGACAGCACATCATTTACAAGTAGGTGAAACGAGCAAGTTGTCATCCATGTACATAATGTCGCCACATTAACTATTACCTTTCCCTCCAATTATAGCCCCAAAAAATCTCAGTACCTGCACACAAACATGCCAAAACAAATCACTGTGAACACCAATAGCCTCACTTTTTTTTAATTTTTAGTTTTCTTGATTGTTGATTGGTCCATTTGTCCAAAAGTACTATAATGGTTGTTGGGGGTCTTAGTGGCAGGTATTGGATGAACATTTTAAAATGACACTTTTAAACCACCTCACACTCTATAAGTTCTACAAAGGGTTCCATAAATGTGGGAAAGCTAAAAAGTTAGCTTTAAGCTTTTCACTCACCTACGAAGGCTCACCAAAAAAATTGGCAAATTTTGACATTAGAATTAGGAACTGTAGGTACACAAAGTTAGTTTGGGTGGCTATTGGGTCGTTTCCCCTAATAGCTTTATGTTTCTATTACTTCTCTTGTCTTATAACAATTTTTCATCATTTTTGCTGAAGGTTGTTGTTATTCCTTGTTATATTCTTTGTTAGCATTTTTTTGGTCTATAATCAAGTTATCAATTCAATAATATAGTTATAGTGACAAAAGATCTAAATCTATATAAGATGGTTATTTACATTTTTTATTTTTTATTAGACATAGGAAACGTAAAAAAAATAAAAAAATAAAAAAATTAAACATATTAATTTTAAATTTATATGCATTATTATTAAACTAAAAGAATGTAGATGAGGAATAAAAAAAACAAAGATGGTTCAATACAAAGAACAAAGATGAGGAATACATAATGCTTGATACTAGGTATGAAAAGATCCATACCCACCATTTCGTTATGTTAAACCACTTTAGGTATGGAACAAAAATTTCCATCCCCTTCTACATTTTCTTCTCTGCAAATAAGAGTATCATGGGTTTTAAGAAGAAAGCGTATGTTAACCCTACCTTCCATGAGGGTCTGTTATTACTTATATATGAGCATTTTAAAGCTCAAACCCATGGAAGAGTTGTAGCCCACAAGGTGGAGTCCACAAAGGAAACAAAGAGCTCTTACCTCCCTTTTTATATGGAGGATAGTGTAGGTCTGCATTTGGATGACGAAGAGGAGGTGGCCAAAATTATGAAGGACATGAGTTGGAAGAAGAAAAAGCAGTCTAGGAAAAGAACAGAGAGAAGGATAAAGAAATAATTCAACTTGGTGGAGGATTAAAATGAAGAGGAAGAGAGGATGGAAATGGATGAGGAGGAAAATGTGAAAGAGATGGGCACCAGTAAGGTTTAGGAGAGCAAGAAGGATGATAGCCCGACCAAAAGGAGGAGGGGTGGAGAGAAGGAAGCAAACAAGGCTTATGGTAAGGATAAGTAGACCAATCTCAAAGCTCAAGAAGAGAGTAAAGAGGAATATGGTTCGGCAAAAACAACTGTTACTCTTGGCACTAAGGGAAGGAAAACTGCATGGAGGAACTTTCAATCAAGCACAGCAAAAATGGGTCAGGTTAGAGAGCATATCCACCTCGAGGTTTTGGAGGGAAGGGATGACAAAATTCAATGGGAGGAACTCACCAACTCGGCCTTGGTGATTCTAAGCGATAATGCGAGGGAAATGGGGATGAACCTCCTTAAAAATGTGTGCAATAGTATGGTGGAAAATTTCTAGTCCATTAAATGGATTTTCCATGAAATAGAAGAGATTAAGTTCAGGATGCAGGGGTAGGAAAGGATGCAAGGGGGGATAGGATTGTCAGAATTAGCAAGCTGGATGTGAGGGTTACTGAGATTGAAAGAAGAGTAGAAAGGATGGAGATCTCTCTCCACTTAGCTAACCAGAGCCTCAACATAATCAAAGGATTAAATAACAATATCATTTAGCTGCACTCGATGATGGAGGAAAACAATAAGGGGAAGGAGGAAAAAGACAATGAGGAAACCAGGGTCACTAATGAAGATGACTTCTTACAGGTCAAAAGCCCAAGAAAAAAGGAGATCAGATAAGAGGAAGAGGGAAGAGGAGGTATCTTCAAATGATAGTCATTTAAAGACTAACGAGGTAGAGACCACAAGCGAGTTGGAGCTCAAGAATGTAGAGCTAGTCAAAGAAATGGTGCCCTGATTTTTGCTCCTAGTTATTTGTTTGTTCCCTAGATTTTGGTTGTTTTTATTTTGTTTAGTGCTAGTGGCCGAGAACGGCCTATTGTTTTTTGTTGCTTTGTTGCTTGCTCTGGACTTTTAATAGTATTTTTTTGTTAACTGTTGGGTTTCAAGAACCCTTGTTTGAAAAAACCTATTTTACTTAATAAAAAACAAAGATGGTTCAATTAGTATGTGTTTTTCCCACTAACTCAATTATATTGGAGGAAAATTAGTTCACACTTTTAGACACTTTTTTGTTTGTAAGTTTAATATATTGTATGTAGTACAAGGTAATGGCTAGATTTTTTTTGGAACAAGAAGAAATAGATTTGGCAAAAAAATGATTTGCATCACCACAAAGGGGCACCTTCTCACCAAACTTGTAACAAAATAATTTTACTCAATAGGGAAAGAGGATATTAAAATGCTTAAATGTAGCCAATTAAAAAGTGATGAAGAAAACACAAGTAGAGTCATATATAATAAGGGAAAGAATGAAATTTTGTACCTTTTCACACTATAGTGAGAATTATTGGAATCGAGACTCTTCCTTTTGCCTGATAATTTTATATGGATTGATTTACATTCTTGAATATTGATCAAATGAGAATGGTGGTTCTATACAAAGGTTTTCTAGTGACTTAACTCTATATATAGTTGTAAAAGTCAAACCTTGTCATTTCATGTTACCAATATCAATTGTTGTTTTTTGAAGTGTCAATCATTTGGATTTATGTATGGTGAGTGCCCATGCCATATATAGTGGTATTTTCCTATGATTACCCATGGATATAACTATTATAGGTAAACTTTATGTGTTATCTTGGTGCCAAGGTAGACAATTATAATTATCAAATCAGGCAACCACATATAGAGGTAGTTCTAGGGGTTTACAACCAAGTGTGTACACAATAAGTACAACCTCCCCAAGAGACCCATTTACAAGAACCACTTGAATCCAAGGGTTCATTGTTAGCACTGTTCGTTGGCCTCTACATAGCAAGAGTTCTTTTAGAAGTCAGTTGACACAACAATCAATGTTTGGTTGTAGGTGTATTTTTATTGTAGTACTAAGTGCACTATGAAGATTGTGTAATTTAAGCATTTTTTGTTGTGTAGCCAAACTAGATTGTTTGTAGAGTAAAGGTGTATTGACTGGTCAAATGCACTATGTTTAAAAACACTTAGCATTTTATTTGTACGTTGCATTAAAATAGTATTTTATTTGTACGTTGCATTAAAAATTCTCAATATTGCTTAGTTAGTTCTGCATTGCACATGTTCTACAACATGCAACAAAAGTCAATTTGAGTTATAGCGTCACCTTGTTGGAAAAAGATGGTTGTCAATGTGATAATAGTTGTGAATTGCTCCCAAAGGTATTTGGAATTTGAGTGTGATGCATAGAATTACTTATCTAGCATAACTAGGGGTAGTTGTCCTATGTCACCGACAAGTATAATGATGTACCTCCAAAGCACATTTTTTTATTAATGGGGAAAATCTTGATGCAATCTTTTATCTATTTTCAAAAGTAGTTTTGGTCCTATGAAGTTAAATTCATCAATAAGGAGGTATTTTACATGTCTCGTCTCATCTTAAAAGACCAATAAAGATTGTCCACATAGTGGATACATTTCTTTTATTGGTATTCTAACAGTAGCATGTATGGTTGAGGTGTGTATGTTGAATGTCACAATTCCCATAGGAGCAACAGTAAGAAGTGGGTTGTTTTTTAATGCTAAAATCCCAAGTGCACACCTGATACAATGTATCAAGTATGTTTTCCATGTGCTTGTTGTTCCTTGTATGATCATGTGTAGGGGTTGGTTAGATGAAATATTATTATAATATTTTGTAACAACGGCAAGTGTGAGTTCTTGCTTGGAGATAAGGGAGAAAGTGGAGCATGTTGTTGTACTATGGAGTAGTCACCTCTTTGAGATGTCATGTATCCTCCTCATTTATATCATCTAGATAATCTTCATGGTTATTGTCAACATAATTGAATGTAATAGATGTTATTGGAACTACTTAGGAAAACCTAAACCTTGCAATAAGTGGTGATCTTTACTATATATTATAAATTTAATCCCTAGTCCTTGAGGACGTAAATAGATACTATATAAAACTTTTGGGCATGAATGAAGGATAGAATTATTTTTAGTAGCTAGGGGAACTAGGCCTAAGATTCGATGCTCACCCCTACTTGTCATCTTACCTTTTTATAGTAGTTTGGTCATATTTATGCCTTTCATTTTATGTTTTGAAATAAATATCAATTTTCAAAAATCAATATAATATATCAATAAATTAGTAATATTTACAAAAATCTCATATCTCAAAGTTTTCAAATTCATACTTTCTAAAAAATTATATAAATTTCTAGAAAGTAATTATAAATCAATAATATATGTCAATTTCAAAAAGTTTCTACGTTTATATTTTGCATACTAATATTTCAAATTGAACATGTCAATCAATTTTTTAGCGTGTCATATAGGCTCAAAAATAGAAAATCAATTTCTAGGCCTGATGGGAATGCTTCCTTTTATTTTATTAAGTCAACAGGCTTTCTATAGTAGAAACATTCATCAATGTAAACAATTCAATATTTTTGAAAAATTTGACATCCATTTAAACAGCTTATGCTGAGTTGGTTGAGTAATTGAAGAATCAGTTAATGAATATAAATTTCTAATATCAAATAAAGAAAGAGTTTGTGCAACTTCTCTGCAGGAAGTTAAAATGGCTAGAAAAGAGATGAGTTGACTTATAATTAGAATGGCAATTATTAAATGCATCCCTTATAGGTTACTCCAGCAAGGGAAAGAGACTAGCATTATTCCCAACTTTATTGCATTGAATCCAAGTAAAGTTTGCATGAAGTGTTATGCTAGCTAATGAAGCGACATGGTAATGAATGGAAGAATGCATGAAGCTTCTACATATATGAATTTGTCCATCGACATTTTTCAGCTTTAGAAACAAAGATTTCTCAGCTTTTATCATCAAAATTTTCCTACAGGTTTGTTTCACTGCTGTTATGTTTTAGTTTAAATCACATATTGCATATTTTACTTATCAATGACATTTTCATTAAAATTTCTCTACAAGAAAGTCAAGTATTTTGATTGCCAGTAATCTGCAAGAAAGAGGTATGTTTATGAAGAATAATATAGTTATTTTCTTCTAAATCATGAATTATAAATTGAATTTTTTTTAGTATCTACATATTTCTATGTCCATGAATTCATTGGTTGCATTTAGTATGGCGTCAATCTCTCTATATTTAAATGGATTTTTAAATTTATTTCTTGTAAATCCTAAGGCCACAGGGAATTACTATAAGAATGTTGTACTTTTTTTAAAATTGAATAGGGAAGATTAGTGTTGTTTTCTCGTCAGGAGCTAGATTTTATGGGAATGTGCGGTAGAAATATAAAATCAGGAAATCTACAATTAAATCAATCTGTAATTAATTGAGAACTGATTTCAATACTAGAATACCTAAGTATCTAACTAAAATTAAAGTGTTATATCATTTTGGCCTTTGAATTTTTTATTTTTTATTTTTTTTGATCAGTAAATGGCCAGAGCCTTGAATAATATTTGTTAAATAAAAAAATATTACAAGTCCTCCGTTGAAACGGGCACTGGTAGGAAAGAACAAGGAAAGAAAACCTCCAGTCTTGCCCAAGACATCATCCTTTATTATACAAACTTTAAAGGGTCATTCCCCATTATATTGATTACAACTCAAAAAATCTATATGCACATGGGCTAATCAATATGTTAATACTTAACATTGATTACAATTTACATCTCATCACAAAAAAATTACATTATTGGGTGCACTTGATGAAGAGGAGGGTAGAAGATCCGAGTCACCAACCTATCAATTGGATGATGGAGTAGAGTGCAAGTGTTGCAATAGTCAGAAGGCTGAAATTTACTTTTACGATGTCTTGTTTGTCTTTTAATTGCATTTATTTTTCAGGAACATATGCAAAAAAATGCATGGCTATAATTTGTATAAGGATTTTTATCGATGACAAAATGTCTAATATTAGACTTGATATCTATTATAAAATTTGTTAAAATTATCTTTACAAATAAATCTTATCTTTAGCTTTCTAAATAAAACTAGGTTCAAATATCGTATATTTTAATTTTTTTATATATTTAAAACTAAAATGTTTGTGTTCGTCGAAAAGGAGAGAAAGTTGGCATCTCTCTTGATAAGGACAGGAATAGTCTTTGGACTTTCCTTCACACACGATTAAGGCTATTAGTCATTGACGGTTCTTACCCAAAAATAAAATAATTTTAGTTTTGATATTATATTCAAATTTATTGTTATATTTAACATAATTTTTTATATTCTTTATGCATACAATAGTATTTATAATCAAATTCTTCAAATGTAATTAAAATTTAAAAAAATGTTGTCAAATATTTATAATTAAAAATTGTAACTTTTGACTTATTTAACAAAAAACATATATATTAAAATATCATGCTTCTAATGGAAACAATTTTAGGCAATATTGAATATAATTTTAAAATAACTAGATTTAAATCCAATGAATTTAAGATACAAGAATGTGCGTATGACAAAGTGAATTGATTAAACTTGGGTTGCTTTCACTGGGAAATTAATGTGTGGGCTAAGCAAACAAATATATTTGTGGATAAGCGAGGTCTAAATATTTAAACTTTGAACACGTTTAACTCAATATTAAGTGAAATATATTTAAAGGTTGTGATATATCTTGTCTAAATATTTAAACTTTTTAAACTTTGAAACACGTTTAACTCAGTATTAAGTGAAATATAAAGGTTGTGATATACCTGTCTTACTGATAAAGTCAATTTATAATGAAGAGGGTAGTAAATTAATTTGACTTTTAAAAACTTTACAAAAAAATATAATTTATAAATTCATATTAAGATTTTTTTAAAAAAACTTAGTTCCTATTTTTATTGATGCAACCAAACACGGAATAGTCATCTGTCGATTCCTCTTCTAGGACAACCAAATACCTCCAAATAATGTTTCAAAATTTATTTTCAAAATGCGCAAATTCCAGAAAAGAGCTTATTCGAACATAACCGCATTGACCAATTCTTGCAACAAAGAGATCCTTATGTACAGTCTCACTTATCATTTCTTTGAAAACCAAATCATGTGCCCTTATGGGGGAAAGGACCCGGTACTTGAACAGGTATCAATAGTTGTGAATTCAATTAAAAGGGATGGGGTCAGTTATGGTATCAATATAGTCTATTGATTGAACAATAAGAGACTAATTTTGATGTATTTAATTATCAATAATTACTTAAAATTAAATCATTATAATTTTTCCTTGTATATATCATTGATTTATACAAATTCATACCAGTTCTAGACAAAAGAATTCATTGTGTGTTTGATATAAAACAATATAAAATGGTAACTTTCATAAGTCAAACTACTCTATACACAATTTAAAGAAACAAGTAATAAATATTACATTTCAAATTGTACAAATTAACAAAATAGATGTCCAAACTCATGGACAAGACATCAACTCATTACTTGATACCTATGTCATGACTAATGTAGATATCTTCAACTTCCAAGAAGTATACAGATATAAATAAATAAACATCTCTATGATAGCCCATCCCATCTCTGACAAATCTTCAACCCTCCCTTGACAAATTTTCAACCCAACTGAAGGAATTGGAGTCTTTCAAAAGCAATCATGGAGTCTTTAGCAAGCATAGTTGAAGTACCTGCAATCACAATGATGGATATGTCTGAGCTCCCCAATCCATCCAAATCTAACAATTAATGGAACACAATTCAAATTATGCTCCCCTAGCAAATCAACAATTAATGTAACATAGTTCAAAACCTACCTTGAGAAACCACAACCAATCAAATTACTGAGTTTCAAAGCCACGGATCAACCATTCAACCATTTTGAAAATTCTTAGAAAAGGGCCCAATTTTGAAAAGAAAGCCACAGATGATAATAGATTTCCAAATTCAAATTCAAATTGTTGGGAGGGAAAAATTTGTATTTATATAACTTGTGGTGAAATAATTCTTGTACAAATGACTGCATAGAACTAAGTTGCTCGAATATCAAAGGGCTTGGTAACATCATTTTCTCAGGATATCAGATGGTCCAGGTATTTTATGTTATTTTGTCAATGTATGTTGTTATAGTCCATAACATATTTCAATTATGTTACAACCCATTATGCTATTCTGCCAATGTTATGTTGTTATAGTCCATTATGTTATGTTGTTACAACATATTATGTTGTTACAATCCATCATTATGTTATGTTGTTATAGCCCATTATGTTATGTTATTACAACCCATTATGTTGTTACAGTCCATCATTGTGTTATGTTGTTACAACCCGTTATGCTGTTACAACCCATTATGTTGTTACAGTGCATCATTGTGTTATGTTGTTACAACCCATTATGTTATGTTGTTACAGCCCATCATGTTTCAATTATGTACCAACCATGTACCAACAACATACAACATACAACATTCAAAAAATATAATAGCATATTGTACCATTTACAACATAATCCACTACAAAATATTTTCAATCCATATATTCTTTACATCATATTTAATGATGTATGTTGATATTCATTAAAGATACTGTAGTAAGATCAAAGTCATATGTAATATATGCTATTATTCTTTTCAAATGCTATATGTTGTTATTCTTGTCACATGTTCTAGTAAGATCAAAGTTAAAAAACAACGTATATACCAGTTGTGTCATTTGTGTAATGAAGACGTTTATTTCATAATCCATTACAAAAATTTGCTACAGTCCATATAATATATGTTGTCATCATATCCATCATATAATATATGCTATCATTTACAAGAATGATTGGAAAAATTCACATACAACACTTGTGAAAAATAACAACATACATTTGTAAGAAAATAACAACATACTATACCATCTCTGTCATAATCCACTAAACATACATGATATATGTTACAACTAACATAATGTTTGATATATGATATATGTATGTTGTTATTCTTTTCAAATGTTGTAGTAAGATCATTCCAGAATGTCATTCTTTCATATTTAATGTAAAAATAATAACATGTTATACCATTTCTGCTACAAACTACACTAACAATACAATCTTCTCCAATGTTTCCATTATCTAATGTATGGTTTTATTCTATTTACACAGTATGACAATAGGAAAGAGAAGAAGCAAAAGAACTGCCAAAAAAATGAGACCTCGTTATCCACGAGGTGTTAAACTACATGTTGTTGACTCTGATGATGGGGACAATTCAGCCAAGACAACTCCTGACAACACAAGTAGTGTAGATGGTGTTGCCAAATCCTCTGACCTGCAAAAGAATAAGAAGAGATTCCAAGGAAATCAATGGACAGAAGAGGATATGGAACATGCAATTGAAGATGTTGAAGATAATTATTTTTCAATAAGAGGAGTAGCAAAGAAGTGGGGAATCCCTGTTAGTAGCTTATTGTATTGGCTAGCAGGATTAACAACAACAAAAACCAAGGGACCACCAACAATTCTCTCCTTGGAAGAAGAGTTAGAAGTTGTTGAGTGGTGTAAAGATTTACCTCAACTTGGTCGTGGATTGGAGGTAATTCAGCTGAAGTCACATTTGGCTCACATATGCCAAACAAGGCCAAATCCATTCAAAAATGGGTTTCCCAGTAGATCATGGTGGGTTGGATTCCACAAAAGACATCCAAATTTAATAATAAGGACTATAGAGGGTCTAGATAGGGATAGAGCAGTGATGCTATGACCAAGTATTGTGGCAGATTTTTATACTAATTTGAAAACATTGTATGATGCTAACCATTATGAACCAACACACATTTGGAATGGTGATGAAATAGGAGTGCAAGCAGGTAGAAACTGTGGGATGAAAGTGATTGCAAAGCTGGGAAGTAGAAGTGTGCCTCAAATCTTATCTAAAAGTAGAGAATGGATTATAGTACCATGTTGTATCAATGCAGTAGGTCATAGCATACCAAGATTTTACCTTTTCAAAATAAAAAGGAAACTTAGAAATTACATTGCTAACTATGAAGCTAGAGCTTGTATGACAGTACAAGCACATGCATGGATGACAAAAGAATTATTTCTAAATTGGCTACATCATTTTGCTAGATCTATTTCAGATGGTGCTTCATCCAAAAATAGGCATCTCCTTGTTTTTGATGGACATGGAAGCCATGTTTCCTTTGCCACAATTCAAGAGGCAAGATCTCTTGGCATAGATCTTCTTACGTTGCCTGCTCACACTAGTCATCGACTTCAACCTTTAGATGTAAGTGTATTTTCTCCATTCAAGGCATATTTCAAATCTGAGAGGTCAAAATGGATGTCTAGACACCCACACATAGAAATAAGGAGAACAAAATTAGTAGAACTAGCAAGCAAAGCTTTCAAACTTGCCCTTCTGCCTGATACTATTATAGCTGGTTTTCGAAGGACTGGAATTTGATCATTGAATAAAGATGCTCTTTGTAATGACATGAGGCCCAGTGATGCATTCAATGTTGAAGATGAAAATGATGCTACAGGAATTGAAAGTATTTTAAGGTTAGCTAGTTATGATGATGATGCCATTGAAAAATGTGTTGCAGAAATGGAAAACCAACATAAAGATGATGCAAATGAAGAGAAAACTCCACCAATAGATGATGCAAATGAAGAGAAAACTCCACTAGCAGATGTTGTGTTATCAACACAATTTGAAAATGACCTGCATGATTATATGAGTTTGCCAACACAGTTTGATCCACCTAATTGGGTTAAAGGAGCAGCAAACAAATTGGGAGTGCAGATTGAGTTTCAAAATGAAGATATTTCATTATCCATTCCTTCTCCACCTCCAATGCCAAGAAAAGAGGTGGTTCATTATTATGCTAAAACAAATAATTGGGAAACTACAGAACATAATGAGGATGAAGTTGGCTACAATGAACATAACCTAGAAGCTTCAAATTTGGAGACAGAAGATGAACAACTGTTATGTAGTCCGGGGTCATTAAAACGTTTTTTGAAGCTACCAATTGAAAGGGTTACAAAGAGATATGTTCCATTTGATAATGCTACTCTGAGATTGGGAAGAAAATCTCAAATACTTACATCTACTGAGTACATAAAGTTGCAAGAGCAGTAAGAAGCAAAGAAAGTTGAACTTCAAGAGTTGAAAGAAAGGAAGAAAAAATAGTTGGAGGAAAAGAAAATACTTCAAACTGAACTGAGAAAAAGGAAAGATGAGAAAAAACTTGAAAGATAGGCATTAAAAAAAAAAAGCAAGAGGAAAGGTTGCAACAAAAAAAATAGAGTGAGTTGAAAAAGAAAGAAAAGCTGGACTGTAGAAAAGGTAGGCCAGGAAAAGAGCAACTGATCAAAGGAATTTTGAATATATCCCCTCTGCAACTTGGTCATGGCAGTAGTATTTTAGAATCAAATGCAAACAAAGCAGGTTATCACAGTGCTCCAACAACCCCCTTACCTGAGCATCATCAAATTTTGAGAGATATGTACAACATTCTATCCCCTACCTATGTTGCCCTCCACAATATCCAAGCTACTACTAACCAAAGCCCACCTCATTCTCCAATCAAGCAATTCCCAATTGGTAGACTGTTAGATGAAAATATGTTTGAACGTATGACTCCCATCACCCCACAAGTTGTTTCAGCAAGTCTAGAAAATTCTATAATAGATAGTACTAAGGGGGAACTAGAACCCTTCCCTGGCTTTATGTTGAACTAATGATCCCATAGATAGGTTTTCACAAGCCAGTCATTTTGTTATACCCTACAGACTAGTCATCTACTAAGATACTTCTATTTCCCTATAGGTTGTTCATCTACTACAATACTTCTATTTCCAACTATTTCTTTTTATTGGATAGTCCAAGCTTATTTTCCAATTGGAAGTTTGGCATTTTGTAATGTTCTATTAACTAGTCCTTCTATCATGTACCTATGTAATTTCTTCTTGCATGCTTATGTTCCAACTAGTAGAATATTTTCAACTTGATAAGTCTTCAAATATGAATGTTGGTGTTCCAATCATTAATATATGATATATTTGTTCTAAAAAAATGATAGAAGAATGATTCTATAAGCATTGCATTATGGAGAAATGTAATAAGATGTAAACTCATTTCTTTGAAATAGTCACTGACATGAAAATTGAATGTCCACTCCAAACATTATAAAATTTCTATGTCAAGAGTTACAGTAGCAAATTGCTTAGAAAAAATGTGCCAAATTTGAGGTGAGAGATCAAACATTGAATGTCTATTCCAAAACACAATTATTATATCTAAAAATGAACTGTAAATGAACTCATTAATTTAGCATAATTTCCTATCAAAAGATAACAAATTCATATGAAAGGGTTCTAAAATTGCTGGAAAAGAACAGATGGGTCATTTGCCCAGTAAGGTCAAGAAAGACCTTACCTGTTCAAAATGTACCAAATCTCTTAGACTTTTGTGTGTCCATAGACACATTTGCAAAATTGATGTCCAACTCCTCTATTTTTCAAATAAGAATGAAGCAATTTTATAAGTTTATCCTGTCACAAATACAAAAATCAGTCAAAAGTCATGCAGATTGAAATCATGCAATGGGAATCATTATATTCCTCATTTAAAACAGAAAAATCAATTTTAGCTTTGGCCATTTTCTATACAGTGCAGATTCTGTAGAGGGCAGAATTTCTTCTACTGCACAAAGAATAGCTACAATGGCTATTGCAAATGGACGATGTTGCATATAATCAATCCCTCCATTCATTGAAGCATGATTTTAGAGAGGTTTTAGTATAGATAGATATAACTAAACTGCCATTGCCACATTTTGTGCTTGCATACGTTTGATGGAGGATAAAATGAGCTTGTTAGCTCTTGAAACCACTGGGGATTTGCTGCTGTTGCCACCATCTATTTCCTCCATTTTAGTAGCCAAAGAAAGACATGTTATAGATAGCAATTGTAGCATCCAGGCCTTGCCATCCTATAAATCAATACAGTCCAATCCAAAAAGGAGAAAATGCAATCAAAAAATGCAAAAATCTTTCACAAATTCATCGCCCAAGACCAAACAGCTCAAATTCACACCTATTGCTCAAACCCCAATGCCCCATAACTCTGATTCAACACCGAATGACTTTGAATATAAAACCCAACAGTTCATGCTGAGCACCCAATATAAAGTTTCTATTCAACAAAACTTCCAAACTACTAATCAATCTGATCTAAAACCCAACATTATGCACGGCAATCGCAACACAATATCACAATCAAAGAAATCAAAGAGCAAATGGAAGTGAAATATTGGCAAAGAAATCAAAGAGCAAATGGAAGTGAAATCTTAAAAAACCCCAAATCATGACTGTAGTTATAAGAAATGCTTGAAAATAATGAGCGGTAGCAGCGACAAATGCATACAAGTTAGGTTAATAAGTGGAATATGAATTTAGGGTTAGGTTTGAAATAGTTTAATAAAATGATTTTTACAATTAGTTATTAGACATTTAGCATTCCATATTATAAAAATATTTGTTCATTAAATAGAAATTTAATAATTAAATGAAGAACATGTTCACTTATACATAAGTGTTATATTATTCAACTAATAAATATTACATATTCATATAAGGTTTTATATATTGTAAAGTAACACGCTAGAATGTTCAAGTAATGGGACTTCGGCAATTAAATATGGGGGGTGTTAATTAACTACGAATGATAGGAGGTCCAAAAAATGACAAATTGCACACTTTATACTTGACATCAATTTTTGTGGTGGAGAGTTGAAACCTTAGGTTTATTCACTTCACTAGTGGAAGAAGATGACAAAAAAAGAAAAATCATTTTAATGATTGTTACAGTATATTTTGAGGGACCCGAAGTTAGAGCGCACGACTACTAGATCCTCTCACCTACGCTTCCACGTTTTCCTGACGTCTACAACATCTGGCAAAGCTCCTCTCTGATTGAGCTGACCCCACATTGACCACCTCAAAAGACTCAGCTCTTTCAGTTGTCAACCCACGCATTGAATCTTAACATTTTATGTCCTCGTCGAATACCTCACTCCACGGAAAGATTGCATCAATTTGTGAGTCGACATATTTAAAGTCCTCACTTCACTCTCAAAATTAAATGAACCTTCACAGGAAAGTCAATCATCAGAACTAACTCCAACGACTCCTATTCACAGTCCAGTAGTCGAGAAAGAAAAGGATTGTTTCCCCCATAAGAAGTAACACTCATGCTCAGAAAAACCCAATTCAATGGCGAGGATGAATATGCAGATTTGGGGCACATTCTCTGCCTCTCATTAATCGTTCTGACGGCAGCCGAGGGCGTTCAGCAGAACACCACTTTCCTCTTCAACCGCTTCAACGCCACGAGCAGAATCCTCACTACAATCCCCCGCAATCCGCCTCACAAATCAGTCCCAGCGCCTCGTTGGCCGCGCTTATTTTGACCGGCCCGTGCCCATGAAAAGAAACGGCTCAGTCATCTCATTCAGCACAACCTTCGTTTTCGCCATGGTTCCGCGGCAAAGGTCGAGTGGAGGGTCCCAGTGGTTCACCTAAATTCAATGAGTGATGGCCCTGTCCTATACCCACTAAAATATAGGGTGGGGGAATCTAACTAATGAACCCTAAATCCAATGAGTGACAAGTGCTTCATTTATTTTCATCAGAGATGGATTCATGTGAATCACTGCTCATGAAACACAAATCAATGAGTTTGACTCAAAAAACTACATAGTTAAATCTCAATAGCAATATCATAAATGTTGGATTTGTTAATTTGGAAATGAGTTGTGTTGAGCAAGAAAAATAAAAATTCAACTAAATGATTTCATTCCAATTTCAATTCTACCTCTTGAGGTAGAACTAACAAATCCTCATTATGGGCCAACATGGGAATTCAAAACTCATATTCCAATTCCTATTTATCACATCCAAATTAAAGATTATTTTTTTAAAAAAATGTTTAAATATTGAGTCCAGTTCAGTTCCCTCAAACAAATGGACAAAGATTTAGATCTTTTTTTCTATTAAGTAATCTTTTATTAATAATTCATTTGAGAGAAATACTTTAAAATTTACTCTTTAGATAAGAATCAAAGATTGAGGGTTCAGTGTTATGCAAAACATCTTCTTCGCTAAGATAGAGTGTTAGTTGTATTAGTTAGCTTGAAAGGCGAAGTGGAGTTGCTTGAAAAAAACTTGAAAATGATGTTTAGAAATAACTTTAATTTTTATTGTATTATTCTTAAAGAGAAAGTTTATCGTTGGGTTGAATAGATTATCCAACATTTACAGGTTTTCTCCAAATTGAGTTTCCTAGATATATCTATGTTATTCTATATGTGTGATTGATCTATGCTATTTTGTCTTTCATTGTTAGTTTTTGTTAATTAATCTAGAGTAGTGATTGCTATAAATAAGATACAAACATTTTTGTGAATTAATTGTGCAATAAATCAGTAGCTAGGTTTTGAGAAATTAACAAGGATTATCTATTCCTCTAAATTCACCCAAATCATCCTCTTAGCCTTGTCCCTGATGATATTGGAGCCTTGCATTCAATAAGAGTTATTTCCACTGAACTCATTATAAATCATTCAAGTTGAGTCCATTTTTCAACTTTAATTTTTTTAATTTAATTTTAATTCATATCTTTTTAATTTAATTGTATTTTTTTTAAAGAATAATTTTGGATACAAAATGTTTTAAAATTAAGATTATATAGGCATTTATTGAATGTAAGTGTACATCTTAGATTTTTTAATCCTCACACCATTACCATCTACCCTCAATTCTGTGTGCATATGTGTTTTCCTCTTTTAAGAATAAACTTATATATGAAATGATTGTAAAATAAGGTAAATAATTATCAAATCACAAAGTAATGGTAAGAATTTTATTTATCAAATTCACACCAATACACTTCAACTTCTATTGACTATAAATGAAAAGTCTTTAGAAAACTATAATTTCAATAATCCATACATAAGATGTCATAACATATTAATCTGCAAAGAGAATATACAAATAAACAAAATCTATATTCCTTTTTTAAAATAAAAAAGGAGAGTTTAAGTGCAAGGAAAAATTTCACCTTTTACAAAAATAAACACATAAAATATCTATGACTAGTTTACATGTATCAGTTTGATTTATTTTAGTTTCTTGATACATGCATAAAATATTGTTATTGATTACTTTAGAACTATGTATTGTGTTTTAAATAACATCATGGCAAGACTTAAGCCAAACTTCACTTGGTAGTAGTCACGAAACTCAAAGATGTGTCCACCAAGTAGTTTTTGTCAAATGTTTCAAACTTTCTCATTACTTATCCTTAAATTTCAATTTTCATTCTAATTAAGGTTAATGAATTTAATTATGCACACATACAAGTATCTATTTTTAGATTTACAACGTTTTCATAAAAATCTCATATGATGTTTTATTGCAAAATAATGTTACTTCATAACATGATCTCAATGAGACACATTATTAGTTAAAACCCTTGACATGCCTTGTGTATGACCACATACATGCTACATCTATGTGTAGTTAAAACTTCTACCAAATCCTTAAAAAATTTCACATTACAAATTTTCTATTCTACATTTTTAATTTTTTATAATTTATTGACATATCTAAGAGCCATTTTTTTAAAAAAATGCTTTTACATAACAACACAAGATTGCTATTCCTAAAAGAGAAAAAAAAACTTTCACGATTGATTTTTTTTATGCAATTATTAATAAATTTAATAATAACTATATTTTATTGAATAGCGAAAAATATGTTAAAGAATGATATTTAGGAAAATTAGACAGTTTTAAGATTTTCAAGTTTTTCAACTATTCATGTAACTTTTGTTGGATGAAAATGAGTTTTCTTAATTGAACAAGTGATCCACCTTTGGTTGAGAAGCATTACATTTTGGCATGGAGCTTCACGACTGGTGACAATAAGGCTCAAGATATAGACATTTTGCATCTCCCTTCCTTTTATGTCAAAATCTCAAACTTCTACAAATCTACAAAATTCATATTTATTATTATAATGTGCTCAATAGCTTCAATCTTAGGACTCACTCTTGGCACATTTTATTTGTTAAAAAGGATGGACTATATAGAATCCTATGAAAAATGGGAGTTGCAGTATTGGCCACAAAGATTTAATTATCGAAAGCTCAACCTCGCTACAAAGGTATTTATAAATGCAACTATATGTTATTACATTCAAAATAAATTGATTAACTTAAATTTTATCTACCTCAATAAAGTCCAAATCTTTTTTATGTTCAAAAATATATTTTTAATGATTTATCAATATTTCATTAATATTTAAATATCATCTACACTTTAAATCATTTTATTTCTTAACATCAACACATAATTAAATATCATCTACACATTTCATTTTATGATTAGTGTGTTGATTTTTTATCATTTAATGGTAAAATGTTACTAAACTACTACAACATTCTTTTAGACCAAATCTCCAGTGACTATAGGTAATGGATCAATTGAACATGTGTTTAGTCTTTCTCTTAAGACTTCCATCATTTTAGCTTATGATACCATCTCATCATTTTATTTATTAGAGATACTTGGTCATTCATGCACCCAAATTTTTATTAGTTTAATCAAATGAACAAAAAAGACGATAACTAATATTTATTTTATACTTTACCAATCATACAAATATCATTTTCCTCTATTTCATTTTCAAAATTATACATTTCGGAACTATAATTAGACAATCCGAAACCTGTTAACGATACAGACACATGAAAAACAGTCAGGCCCTCACCTTCTTCACAACAAATATGTCAAGTTCCATGATCATAGTCGTTGCAAATTTTCCATACACAACAGAATTTTTGACAAGGGTTTTGCCTTGTTTTATTGCAGGGTTTCAGGGATGAGAATCTTCTGGGCTATAGGAGTTTTGGTCGGGTATACCAGGGAACTCTGCCTTCTGGTGAAGAAGTCGCCGTGAAATGCATCACAAAAGATTTGGCACAAGGAATGAAGGAATTCATGGCAGAAATATCGAGCCTTGGGCGGCTACAGCACCGGAATTTAGTGCCTCTGAGGGGCTGGAGCAGAAAAAATGAGTGCCTCTTCATCGTCTACGACTTCATGTACAACGACAGCCTTGAAACAAATCTCTTCACTCCAACATTGAATCTTTCATGGGCAGGGAGATACAAAATCATCACAGATGTGGCTGTCGGATTGTTGTACTTACACGAGCAGTGGGAAAAATGTGTGGTGCACAGGGACATCAAATCCAACAATGTATTACTGGACTGTGATCTGAACGGCCGTGTGGGGGACTTTGGTTTGGCCAGATTATATGATCACAGTTTAAAGCCCCAAACAACTCATGCGGTGGGCACTTTGGGGTACATTGCGCCGGAGCTCATTCATTCAGGAAAGGCTTCTCCTTCAACAGATGTGTTCAGCTTTGGGGATCTTCTGCTGGAAGCAGTCTGTGGAAGAAAACCTATGGATCCCCAAGGTGTCATTTTGGTTCAGTGGGTTTGGGATTTGTATGCAAATGGAAGGTTACTAGATGTTGTTGATGAAAAGCTTGGCGAGGATTATGAGAAGGGCGAGGCTGAGAATGTGCTTGTATTGGGACTTGTGTGTTCAAACCCTGATCCAAATGAGAGGCCAAGCATGAAACGGGTGTTGTAGATTCTCTGCGGTGAGGGTGCTTTGCATCTGGATCCTCTTGAGCCCTCCGCTTATAATTAAGTATTCAAGGCTCGAATAAGTCTGCAGGTGGATGTGGAGTTGTTTAATTCAACTGTTTTGCATTCAACAACCACAATTTTTGTAGTTAATCTTTGTTGTCAAGGGAATATTTTGAGGCCCATCAATCTATAGATTAGGAATAACATAAGGGCATGGATCGACTACCACAGTGAGTCCAAGCAGCTGAAGATATATTGCACCAATTGGACAGGGGACGCCTCAGAAACGCCAAGGAAAAAAATGAATCTTACCATTCAAGATGTACGTTGGGTTTTCGGTGTCTACAAGTGACATCTCTCTTCGCTTGTTTTCACAGCCCATCATTTAGGAGTCGTGGCTTTATGATTATATTACTTCTATTGTTTTATTACGAATTTTCATATTTTATGATGAGGGTTTGCTGTTGTTGTTAGTCCCAGGAACTAATGTTTTCATCAGACCTCCTATCTATTAATTTTTTTATCAAAATCATTGACTTTTAAAGTTTAAGAATTGTTTTATTTTTAAATTAATTTATTATCATCAATTTCTTTTTTGTGATTGGCTAGTCTTAATTTTGGTGGGAGTTTTATTATTTTTTCAATTCATAAATTGTAATAATATTTGTACTTCTAGAAATTCTATATTCGAGCTTCTGGGTGAGATTGTGTAAGAATTTTTAGCATCAACGTTTCGGATCATACTCAATGATCCATCATCAGAATGTTAGTGAGCAAGCTAAGAAATTGCCAAAGATTTCTTATTTCAAGAAATAACCACATGCAATTCTTGTTTCTAGAATTCACCTCATGAAATGATCTCCTATCAGATTTGAGATCTGAAATCAATAGCCATGGCTGCCTACCTGCCTTGCCAAAAAGAAAAAAAAAGAGTGCAAAAACACCAACAGGCCTCCCTTACATGCTCTCCATGGTCTGGATTGAGTCCTCTTGATCTATATAGAACCAAGTAGCTAAAACAGGGGGCAACACACCACTACTGCTATTTTAGCAAGTGGGTAATCAAGAATTTTGACAGTAAAATAATGGTTCTACTTACAAGCCCTCAATGAGCCCATGCTTATCCAATTTTGAAAGAAAATCTCTGCAAAAATAGTATGCATAGCCCTTGAAACCACAAAAAGATTCGGTAAGAACACCATCAAATTACACCTTAAGAAAAATGTAACCCTTGTCCGATTTGAGCATTCGCTTCTTTCAATTCCACTTGTGGTTTGCATCTTCAACAATAGTTTCACAAAGAACTAGAATAAAAATCATTCTTTTTAGCATGCCTTTTACCTCTACTAAAATGGGAGCTTGGGAACAAGGTATTGACATGAAACAAAGCATACTAGTTACTAGTCAATGTCTCATGGTATATCAACAATTGCCAGAAAAGCAAGGATGATCATCGGAGCATTTGCATTTCTGTATGCTACACAGAGTCTGCAGGATAAGGAGACAGATGCACATTGCAGGGTACGCTAGAGGAATTGGCATTCATGCTACTTTGTGTGTGCTTGCAATAATAAATTGTTAATAATTCTCCTAACCAAATTGCATTCGAATTGTGCCTTGTGCTTGATGAAAAGGGTTTCCTTAGTAGGCGCCCGACTATCTTTCTTGACAGTCTGTAGTAAAAGAGAAGAGGAATTGTTACTGTAGATTTGTTGTTGGAGACATCTTGCCAGTTACGGATCCCTGGCTCCTTTGTCTAGAACTCAACTCTTAGTCAATTTTAATTTAATTTTGATACCATTCATGTTGTATTCATCCAAACTCTCCACCTGCCATGTCTCAACTCTTAATTACCAAGAAACAAATGTTAAAAAAATAAATGTAAAAGGAACTAGTCAACAAGATCTAAAGGTTGCTTACAAATTTCATTTTCAGATGATTCCAAGTTGTTCAACTGATGCTGAGGCTACCGCCATAGATGGGTTCGACTTAGCTCTATCATATAGAGCCTAGAAATGAGGGGAGATTTCCAGAATGAAGCAACAGTTTTTTAGAATTTTTTGAGTTAAAAATAATAAGTTTAACCTAAAATTCTTAGTAACTAAGTACAAAATTTTAAAAATGTATTTTTGAGAAAAAAAATATTATAAGTTCACGAAGTCTAATATAGATATAACAAAACTTAAATTGGTTCTAAATTAAAATATAATTATATTAATTTCAATGAAGAAAATTAAACTTTATGAAAAATACAATAACTTGATGCTTTCAAATAAAATATATAAATTTTGATGTTGTCATTATTATTATTATTATTTCTTTATGCATTTCATTAAATCTTTTTTTTAATTTTACATCTTATGTATTTAACAATGCAGTATCATTCTAAATTTAATCAAATTAATTAATAGTATTTTAAAAGTTGAGATTGATAATTGAATTAAAATAAATGGGATGATTAACTTGGAATGACTACTAATACATAGACAAACACAAGCTATTAAATTAATGTCTTTATTTACAAATTTATTATCTTAATCTAATAATTATATTGATTTTTCAATTTTCATCGTGATTTTTGTGGAGCCAAGTCTAACCAATATCACAAACAAGATTTACCATATGATGTTCTATTAGATGATAAACAAATTTGATATCACACAATATGCTATTTTCTCCTTGTTCTTAATAGTGTATGTATCTTGAACCTTATCACATAATGGCAGTTTATATTTAATGCATGTGCTATGAAATAGTGATGATAAAATTAATTCAAACAAGTCCATAATATTTCATATCTAAGTACTATAAGTAGAAATTGTATTATTCATATTCTAAGTACTCTTTTATTTTTAAATTATCAAATTCTTTAGCAATCTATAAAATTCCTTTTTTTCCAAATCTTTTATGTTCTTTAATTTATCTTAGATGTTTAACTCTCATACTCTTAATAAGTTATCTCAAGAAGAAATTGCCTTTGGTTGACTAGACATTGCTCATAATGAACACTCTTGAGATATAATGCTACGCTAATATTTCTTAAACAATGCTAACAAGTGTAGTTATGGTCAAATGCATTATTTAAGTGTTTTTTATTAAACAATAGGCAGGGACTCAAGCTCTACCAGAGCTCTTGTTTGTTATATCCTTTGTCAGCTTTCTTTTTGTCTATAGTCAGGTTATTAATTTCATATAAAACTATCCTATAATATAAATCTCATGTCTTTAAGAGCATGTTTGTTTGCTAGAATATGAATAGGAAAATAGGAATAGGAAATGTATTCTCGTACCCCAAATTGGAATAGGAAATAGGCTAACATATTCTAATTTTACCCCTAAAATGAACATATGTCCATTCCAAAAAATAGTTGTTATTGGAATGAGCCATTCCTATTCCCAATCTAATTTTTTAAAAAAAAATTTAAAAAAATGTTAAATAATTATTATTTTTGAAATTCAATTTTTTTTAAAATTAATTAATTTTATTATTATTATTATTATATCTATTTTTTAAAATAAAAAACTTCACCTTATTCCTATTCCATTTTTGTACAACCAAACAAGAAAGTAACATATTCCTAATCAAATACTAGGTTAACCAAACAAGAATGGGATTGCTCTTTTCCATTCCCATTCCACATTTCCATGTCTATTTTAATTTTCTAATCTAATTTTCTATTCTTATGCCGACAAACAAACGGGCCCTAAGTTATTAGTTGGTAAGCTAGTTATAGGTGAGTATTTATGGATATTATCTTATCATTTTAGAATCATTTTGTAGACTATAAGAGTTCATTTTCTTTTGTTTTCATGTTTGAAAAATAAAGAGACATGATGTGTATCTAGCTAGAAAATTTAGTTTCACATCTATTTCTAATGTAAAGAATACACTATATAGAGATAAATGGTGGAGAGCAAATAATTCTAGGAATAAGAAGAAGGATTGAAAATAAATGAGACATAATGGTGGAAGAAAGTCAAAAGAGTAGTGAAAGAAAAGATGAATGTATATAAGGCATTAAGAAGCATGATATTTCTATATTCAATAACATGATAATTCTCAATGCCTAAGTCCAAATGAAATAAATTTTCATTGTTTTATGGTTGCTTCCTATTTTCCCTATATATTTTAGCTATCAAGCAATTTAGATTTTTTTGATGATATAATAAAGGAAATGCTTATGTGTGTGTGTGTGTGTGTGGAGAGAGAGAGAGAGAGAGAGAGAGAGAGAGAGAGAGATTATTCCTATTTCTAAAGGCAAAGGGTCACAAGCTCAAAGCAGAGAAGAAGAGTGATGAACAGAGGTACGAATTGAAAGGGAAAATCAAGCAACTCAGGAACTAGAATGATGAAATGGACATGAAATTTCCCATGCAGGATTTTAAAAACAATATCAAAAATGGATGGTGAACATACAAAGAAAACACAAACATTAAAGGACCTAGATCTCCATGGGTTTTTGAAGCAGGTAGATGGGTCAAAAAAGCTCAAAAAAAAAATCTAATAAATTTCAGCAACATCAGCAGTGGTATGGAAGAGACCAAAGGAACCCTAGCTATCATCAAGATCAAAATCAATAGTGAGGATGACAAAATCCTAGACAAAGATGGGGTTGGAGGTCTGCAAACATGATGGAGGTTTCTAATGATTGGTGGTAAAAAGGGTCATGTTAGAGTTAATGTTAAATAAATAATTATTGCAATGTTGTGGCAAACCTTGTTTGAGTTTCTAGCAACATAAGTTCATTTCAGGTGTGAGTCAAAGAGTTTTAGTTTGAATCAATATCTAATTGTAGATGTGTTTGAAAGTTTTAGGTTTCCATAAGTTTTAGTTAACTGTCAAGTTTATGTGTGTGTTGTTAATAATGAAGTAGTTTTTTGTCAATCTAATTAGTAGTGTCATTTAGGAATGTTGATGGGTCAAGCTATCATATAAAATTTCATCTAGTATTAAATAAAATAAAGCTAGAAGTTCTTTCTTTTTTTGGTTTGTTTATGTTGTTCTATTTCTCCAATATGGTCTTACTTATTTGCAAAGTATAAATTCTGTTCGAAATATAGATGGAGTAGCTGAGAGGGGGGTGAATCAATTACTGCAAAAAAAATCCATAGATCCCTTAGATGTCTTATAAAAACAACACAGAAAAATGCTGTAACTCGGTAGATGTATGTTTACTTATTAAGCATTCACAAAGATTTAACATGCATGCATAAAAGAAATGACATCAACACAAGAGACACCAGATTTAATGTGGAAACTCAATATGAGAAAAACCACCAAGTAACTAGCTACTAATTTTCACTCTTCTGAAGTGAGCCCTGTTAGGAACCAACCCTGTTAAAGGTTACAAAACACACTGTTAATGTTTCATTTAGTTGTCACATTAAGTGGGGGGTGTTGGAGTTAATGTTTCAATAGTAGTGAATAAATAAGTGTTTCTCATGTGGAAAACCTTGTTTGAGTTGCTAGCAACATAAGTTCACTTCAGGTGTGAGTCAAAGAGTTTTAGTTTGAATCAATATCTAATTGTAGATGTGTTTGAGTTAAGTGTCCATAAGTTTAAGTTAGTTCTCAAATTTATGTGCATGTTGTCAATCTTGATGTAGTTTCTTATCAATTTAATTAGCATACATTTAAGAATGTTTATGGGTCAAGCTATTGTATAAAATTGTATCTACTATCCAATAAAATTAAGTAGAAAGAGACAAGGTCAAATAGTACCTTATATCTATGAGCTTTCCCTCAAAATGCCAACCAGAGATCCGTTCCTCTCAGACAGATAATATCAAGAAGATGGTAGAAAAGATCCAAGAATATCGAATAATCACAAAGTGGAAAGGAGGTACTATTGAAATGACTAAATTCAAGGATTAGTGGATCTAAAAATGGGGGATCGGATTCACCTTCAACAAACTACCAAACAATTTCTTCTTAAGCATTACGCTCTTGGAAACTAGGAGATATGATATCATTTGATACAGGAGTCAAAATATGGTAGGTTATGTTGTGCACATGGATAAATGGTGCCCAAATTTCCATTTGTGGGCCTTTGAATTTAGTAAAAAGACAATATGGATTAGATTCTATAAACTTCTCATGGAATACTACGCTAGAGAGGTGCTTAAATAAATAGCCAATGGACTGGGTGAAATCCAAGTAGTAGACAGAATCATAGAACATGAAAGTTGGAGAGATTACACTATATTTTGCATTAACATTCCCCTCGATCAACTCCCAAGAGTAATTGAATTCAAATTGGAATCTGATAAGTGGGTTATTTTTAGCTCATAAGAATTGAGAGAAATGCAATATCTCCATGCAGCTTTGTGCGAGTGTCTGTGTTTGTATCCTCTCGTGCACGTTGATTCTAGAGTTCCCCTCCAAGACAATGTGTTACTAGATGATCGATTTGTGGCTAGAAGATTATAACACTCCATCGCAGGGTGGATTGCTTCAATGAAATCTTAAACAGCAGGTCACCAACCGGTTACCGACATGTTTATGGGGACATTTGTATGTCTAACTCTCTATTTAGTTATTGAGATGCCTCTTTGTCATCTTTATTAGCTCTGTATTTAATCCAACGGCTGACCATTGAATCAATCTCATGCGTCTATTTTTGGGCCACTTTACACGTTATGCTTTTGGATATTTCTAATAATCTGCTAACCATCAGATGAAGGTAGTGTCCTGTCATTGATCTAAGTAGAATAAGAAAATTTTATGTTTAGGGTCTTATGGTTGTTGTGGATCTACTTGTTCATCACATTCCTGCTCACAATCCTTCTCTTTTGCTTCACTTTTTTTGCATTTTCGTCACAAATAAGGGAGCATGGCAGCTTGCAGATAAAATGGTTGCTTTATTGGATAGAATTGCGATCATATTTTCATACATTTCAAATGGTATTAAGGTAGACGAGGGCTGGTTCAAAATAATTATAATGAAATAGAATTTTATGATTGTTAGGGCTTAGAGTTCAAGTCCTAACTGTGGGTTCGACACTCCAGTGGGGCAATGTACGGTGCCATACTCCATTCAGTAGATACAAGATATGAAATTTACAAAAGCATTATTTGATTCAAAAGTTGGGGGAAATAGATTAAGTTCAGTTCAAATTGTTTTTCTTAGACTTCATGAGTTGAGAGAGCTATTCTGAGAGAGCTTTTCTCAAATAGTTGTTATCTTACATTATCTATTTTATTATTTATTAATTAATTTAACCCCTTTTCTACAAAAATACTAGATCATTAGATCCAATCAAAAATAAAAAATATCCAGTAGATGGTCGATCTCATTTCCCTTTACTTACAATCACAATTCTAACGCTAATTAGATAGAAATTTCCAAAAATTGTATGTATATGTCTGAGTCTTCTTCAAGATGGAAGCTAATGGTGACTTGGGGAATCAACTAGCAGCAATGCTTGTGGATGATGTTCCAAGTGCCTTAAAATACTCATCATGACCCTGGCCATGACAATCGGTTGTCACAAATATTCATGCTTAAAAGATATTAGATTCATAGATAATTTTTATTTGCACATATCAATTGTATAAGATTTCAATTATATTCCAAGATTGTTTTGGATTTGACACCCTTGGCTAACTAGTTGATGTATTTACCTTTATTGCTATTGAAGGATAATGGAAATTGAAGTATAATATTATTGAAGGATATCAAATGTGCACCATGGAACTTTAAGGGATTGGAAAATTCAAACAAAAAGTATGTAGTGCATTCCTATGCTTCAAGAAGTCAAAGCAATTGGGTGCAATCTAGATATTGCACTCAAATGTATTTGAATTGATCATGCAACCACCTTTTCTACCATACCTTTTGCACTCAAATGTATTTGTGATTGGTTGGAGATTTTCATTGTGCAACAAAGCAATATAGATCTCCCTACCTTTTAATAACTAAGAACTTGGCATCTTCCTTGTTTATGCTCCTAATGATGTTAATGAGATAACTGGCTTATGGAAATGGATTGGTGAGTTAAAGGACATACCTTGGATAGTTGTTGAGGACTTTGATAAGATTAAAAGGCCCCAAGACAAGGCTAGACGGATCAAATTTGAATGGAAAAATAATGAGAGGTTATCTTAAAGGTTATTGGATTTTATTGTATAGATTTTATTTATTTATTTTTTGATCTATGATCATTTCATTCACATGATTTATGATAGATTTTCAAACATTATGATGTATGATGTATTACGAAAAATGGTTATATGGTAAATCCAAAATTTTCAAATATTCAATATTACTAGTAATTGTACATTATTATGCAATGGGTATATGGAAGAGATGTGGAAGGTCAAAGATAAACAAAAAATCTTGGACTAATTTTTGTATATATCTATGCATTACATGAGTTAAATATGTAGCCCATATAGGAAATGTTGTTTGTGTAAAAATAGTCCTAATAGAGAGGTGATATGGAGAGAAGGAGAGAGAAGGGAGTAGAAAGGTGGAAATATATAAGGGTTGATTAAGAGAGTGTGGAACGTGAATAGGTAATGACACACCACATGGAACTATTTAGAGTCATTGATAAATCCGATCCTATCAATAATTATATAATACATTTGACTACAATAAAAACAACCTTGACAAATCCTATCTTGTCAATACATGTATCTCATGGCATCAATGCAACAAGATATTATGGTATCATATCCCATAGATTTGATTATAAATATAGAAAATAATGCAATACTCTAAATGAAAAAGGGCATTCTTTAAAATATGAAGATAAACCACATGTATATAAGGAAACAAAACCACGTGATTGTATCCAAAACAAAAACATAACTATAATGTCCCCACTTTAGCAATTGTCTAGTTGTGTGGCTATTAGCCTTTTATTTTGTTTTATTTTATTTATCCCACATTGCTTGTGAAAAGTGGTCAACCCTATGAAGTAGGAATAAAAGGAGAGCTTGTGGCTATTGTTAGGTAGGTTGAATACAAAAAGAAATTTGATATGAGAGTTATGGATCTCTTCTTGGCATTAGAGGACATCTATCCTCTCTTGTGACATTCTAGACGTCATTCCCTTGGGGTTTGGCCTTTGAAATCCATTGCTATTAGCTTCATTAACAGGCAACTTCAGTGCATTTCTAGCTACAGGAAAATTGGGTGTTTTCTCATAGCATTCCCACTCCTCATATGATACTTATGCCATTATGAAGGGATGATTTTACATGTTATAATGTTGGAGTAATTAGTGAGTAGAAAAGTTGTCTATGTATTTGATTTTATTAGTTTGAAAGTAATATTATTTCAATAATAGTTCAATCTTTAGTTTGCATAAATTTCTTCTTGTTCATGTTATGTGGTTTCGAATTTATGCAAAGACATTAAAATCTCTATCACCGGTTGGTTCAGTTTTTGGGCATTTCTAGGGTACCCATTACAGTGGTATCAAAGCTATATAAGTCCTGCCATCCTGTGAAGGTCTTATAGGGAATAGGCTAGTTCATCAGTATAGAGGGACATACAATCCAGTCATATAGACACAAAGGAGATATTCTTTGAACAAGACAATAGTATAGGTGAACGAGATGATAGGAATACAAGATTAGGTGGAGACAAGAATACTGGTCCATATCAGGAGGATGTAATGTTCATACTGTTACCAGGTACACTAGAGGAGGGGTAGCATATGCAACAGGAGCAAAATAGGTGAATGGATATGATGTTGCATCTTATGGCTAGATAGATGTGCATCGATATTAATCTAGGTGATGTCAACAATGGGGGAAATGACAACAATAGCGGCAATAATAATGGAGGTTGAGGCAACAACAATGGTCCTAAGAATAACATTAATGGTAATAATGGACATGGCAACAATTGGAATGAGGTTGATAACTTTAAACATGTTGCAAGCCTAGCTTGAACAACGAGCTCAAGACCTCTTCTACCCACCTTCCCACCCAAAGATCCAGTTCAACCAATTAATTAACTACAAATTATCGAGTTATATGATTAGTTCAAGAGGGATTGGGAGGCTAGTGGACCAGAGTTTCAGGCAGATATTTCCCTTAGAGATTATATGCACTTGAGGATGAGATGCATGCCCAGATCAAGGGGGAGAAATCAAAACATTGAGCTGAGAAAGAAAGTTGGGAAACTTTCTTTACCTTATTATGATGTTTTAGGGAAGATGACCGCATAATCTTGGGTGCAGAAGGTAGATACATACTTGCAGCTGAATCCTATGCCTGAGGAGGATACTATAAAGTATGTGGCTATTCACTTGGATGGACCGATGTATGAGTGGTGGCATCATGGCATGGTAACCTTGGGGCATAATCAAATCACATCTTACAAGGAGTTCACTAAGAAGCTCATAGAGAGATTTGATACTAGGGATCTCAAGTTACAGTTTAAGGAGTTGGCACAACTCAAGCAGTGGGAATTAGTTGAGATGTATATCAGTGAATTTTAGAGGTTAGTATGTTGGTCACAAACATTTCAGAGAGGAGGTTAGTAGTGTTATTTATGGAAGGACTCTCAGATCCCTTGAGGGGTTGGGTCAAGGGGCATGACCCAGCTACATTACAAGAGGCTACTAAGAAGGCTCATGACTTAGCACCTTCTTCTTTTAGGAGCAGATTTCAGCATAGGGATTAATATATGAAAAAGGACAAGGAGAAGGACAAAAAAATCTTTTCACAAGGATGCTCAGTCAAAAAGGGATAATAAGTTGGATAATGACACCCTGAATGAGTTGAGGAAAAAGAATCTATGTTTTCATTGTAGAGAGCCTTGGAATTTATCTCATAAGTGTCCTCTCAAGGCTAAGGAAAATCAAATGGAGTATTTCTTAGCAGAGGAGTCAAAGTCATTGAAGGAGGATCAGTACTTTGATTTAGATGAGGATACCACTACAAAGGAGAGCAGATTTCTAAGGATGAGAAGTAATTGGCACAATTAATGGGCACTTAGAAGGCAATTACATTTAAGGTTAGGGTTACTATCTAGGGGCAGAAAGTGATTTCACTCATTGACATTGGGGCTACACATAGTTTCATAGATGCACAATTGGTAACCAAGAGAGGTTTACAGATTGAGGAGCACGTTTGGTTTAGAGTCATGGTAGCTAATGGTGACAAATTATTATGGACTCAAATGATATCTAATCTTCACATCAGGTTTGGAGATGGCTATGAGTTGGAGGATGAGTTTTATTTAGTAGACATGGGAGACTATGATGGCATCCTCAACATGACATGGATGGCCTCGCTAGTCAAGTTCACCCTCAACCTAGCAAAATTGGAGATGAGGCTTCAACATGATGGGAGAACTGTTGTACTTAGGGGACTTTCAAATGGGAGTTGTAGAGTAGTCTCCCTGAGGAGAAAACAAAACCTTTTTCAGCATAATGACATACAGTGGGTAGCAGAATGTTTCACTATGCCAGCTTCATGGTAGCCATAGGTGAAGAGTCATCCACCAGATATCCAGGAGATATTTGACAGGAACAGTAAGGTATTTGGCGAGATTTCACATGTGGTTCCTCCTGACAGGAGGATAGAGCATGTTATTGAGCTCAAGGAGGGAGCCAAACTAGTTATGATTACTCCCTATCGTCATCCTAAGAAACACAAGGATGAGATAGAGAAGGCAATTAAGGAGTTGTTTGAGATGGGGCATATCAAGCCTAGTAAGAGCCCCTTTTCTTTAGCAGTAGTATTGGTAAAGAAGAAGGACGAGACGATGCACATGTGCATCAATCACAAGGCATTAAATAAGAAGACCATTAAGAATAAATATC
Source organism: Cupressus sempervirens (assembly GCA_028749045.1). NCBI lineage: Eukaryota > Viridiplantae > Streptophyta > Pinopsida > Cupressales > Cupressaceae > Cupressus > Cupressus sempervirens. The sequence continues at coordinate 189,828,875 of CM053791.1, read as the reverse complement.
CCATCCTATAGATAGATGAGCTGATTGATGAGTTGCATGGTGCATGTTTATTTAAAAAGATTGATTTTACGATCGGGGTATTTTGAGAAGACAACCTTTCAGTGTCACTATGGCCACTTCAAGTTTTTGGTTATGCCATTTGGGCTAACCACTGCCCCTACTACATTTCAGAGTTCCATGAATCAGGTATTTAGGGGACGGCTTAGGAGATTTGTCCTCATTTTCTTTGATGACATTTTAGTCTTCAATAAGACTTGGGAGGAGCATTTACAACATCTTGAGATGTTGTTTTCCATTTTGGAGAATGAGTCACTACATGCCAAGGAATCTAAGTGTGAGTTTGGGTTGACTGAGCTACTATACCTTGGGAATATCATCAGCATAGATGGAGTTTTGGTAGATCCTGAAAATATTAGAGCTATTGTTGATTGGCCTACTCCTATGAACCTTACACAACTTAAAGGGTTCTTTGGTCTTTGCGAGTTTTATAGGAGATTTGTTAAGTGATTTTCACAGATCATTGCACCCTTGAAAAACCTTAACAAGAAAGGGACCTTCACATGGATAGGGGCAGCTTAGAGAAGCTTTGATCATTTCAATAAGGTGATGTCATCATGTCTAGTACTAGCTCTACTAGACTTCACAAAGCCATTTGAGCTTCATTGTGATGCACCAGGAGATGAGATTGGGGTAGTCTTGATGTAGGAGAAGCATCCCATTGTTTTTGAGAGTAAGAAGCTTCATCGAGTGAAGAGGAGCTATTCCATCTATGATCGAGAGATGTTGGCTATTATGCATGTATTGGCCAAGTTTTGACCCTACCTAGTTAGGGAGAAGTTTGTTATCAAGACTGATCACAACAGCATCAAATACTTCATGAGCCAACATGATTTAAATGATAGAAAATAGAAGTGGATTATGAAGTTGTAGGCTTATGACTTTGACATTGAGTTTCTCAAAGGGAAGAAGAATGTGGTGGCAGATGCTTTATCTAGGAGACTTCATATTTGTGCTCTAGCTTAGATTATAGGAGATTGGAGAAATAAGATTATAGTAGTGAATGCGAGGGACACTTGGGCTTTTGGAGTGATTGCAAGCACCATACAAGATGATCATTATGTAGTGATGGATGGATTGATCAAGTTCCAAGGTATGATATATTTGATTCCTTCATCATAGTTTACGGAGGTAATATTGAAAGCATTTCACAATGCACCTACAACTGGACATCTAGGGGGTTTTTAAGACCTCCAGGCAGATCTGTGAGTAGATTCACATGGAAAGGGCTTAAGGATGATGCTTAGAAGCATGTTAGGGACTGTGCAATTTGTCTGCAGAATAAGGGACATCACACATATCCTACAGGGTTGTTACAACCTTTGCCAGTTCTGGATAGGAAATGGGAAAGTATTTCTATGGACTTCATCACCAAGTTACCACAAGTATAGTGGAGAGATTGAATCTATATAGTAGTTGACCAGCTGACAAAGTTTGCTCACTTCTTTGCTATTCCATCCACCTACACAACAACACAAGTAGCCAATCTTTTCTTTGGAGAGATATTTCGGTTACATGGGCTACCTAGTTTCATTGTCAATGACCAGGATAGTAAATTTATGAGTGTTTTTTGGTAGGAACTATTTGGATTGTGTTGCATAGATCTTACACCTAGCACTAATTATCATCCACGGATAGATGAGCAAACAGAGATTGTGAATAAATGGGTGGAAGGATATCTGAAGAATTATGTAACTACACAATAGAGAGCTTGTGTCAAATGGCTACATATGGGAGAGTACTGTTATAACACCACTTATCATATGTCCATCAAGATGACTCCATTCATGGCACTATACAGTTATGAAGCACCTGGCTTCATGTATCTAGTTTTGGGGAATAGTAGAATGGCCAAAGCCAAAGACTTCTTGCAGGATAGTTAGGATATTTTGAGGGTGCTCAAGGAGAATATATAGCAAGCCCAAAATCAATAGAAATTGTATGTTGATCAGCACAAGATAGAGCATTGTTTTGAGGTTAAGGATATTGTTTACTTGAAGCTACAACCATACAGACAGTCATCACTCAAGAAGAGCATAGAAAAGAAGTTGAAGCCTAGGTTTTATGGTCCCTACAGAGTGATTTGCAGGGTGAGTGAGGTTGCCTACGAGATTGAGCTTCCAGAGGGCAGTTGGGTGCATAATGTGTTTCATGTGTCAAGGCTTAAGAAAGTCATCGGTCAGAGAGTTGTGCCTTCTGCAGATTTCACACCATTAGATAAGGAGGGGAAGCTCATATTGATTCCTGAGGCTATTTTGGATACTAGGGAGAGGACTTTGCGAAATAGGGTGATTAAAGAATATTTAGTCTGATGGAGAGACCTACCAGAGGAAGATGCTACATGGGAGAGTGAGCAAGTGTTACAACAAACATGACTGAGATTGCTTGAGGAAAAGCAATTTCAAGGGTAGCAAACTGTAATGTCCCCACTTTAACAGTTGTCTAGTTGTGTGACCATTAGCCTTTTATTTTATTTTATTTATCCCAGATTGATTGTGAAAAGTGGTCAACCCTATGAAGTAGGAATAAAAGGAGATCCTGTGGCTATTGTTAGGCAGGTTGAATATGAGAAGAAATTGTATATGAAAGTTATGGATCTTTTCTTGGCATTAAAGGACATCTATCCTCTCTTTTTGGCCTTTGGAAATTATTGCTGTTAGCTTCATTAACAGGTAGCTTGGGCGCATTTCAAGCTACAAGCATATTGGGCATTTTCTCATATCATTCTCACTCCTTGTCTGATACTTATGCCATTGTGAAGGGATGATTTTACATGTTATAATGTTGGAGTAATTAGTGAATAGTAAATTTTGCTATGTACTTGATTTTATTAGTTTGAAAATAATATTATTTCAATAGTAGTTCAATCTTCAGTTTGCATAAATTCCTTCTTGTTCATGTTATGTGGTTTCAAATCTATGTAAAGACATTAAAATCTCCATCAGTAGTTGGTTAAATTTTTGGGCATTTCCAGGGTGCCCATTACAAAAACGTGCAGTTGGTTACTATGATACATTCCAACACAAAATGAATTGTCAACATAGTGCATGAAATGAACTTATGCACACCCACTTAAAATATTACTTTTCCTAAAATAATGATTCATGTTAGTATATAAATTGAAGAGTGATGGAGTTGAATCAGAATTTCTTGATATGGAGATGAAAGAGAGAGATAGCCTAGAAAGAAATATGAAGATGCAGAGATATAAAGGTACAAGAAGGGATTCATTGGGGCAGAATAGTTGTTAGAGAACATGAGATGTATCTAGATGGAAAAACAATAAGTGTATGCACGTGTGTATGTATGTATATGCATGTGTGTGCAGAGGTAGAAAGTGAGATAGACTGAGAGGTGGGAAGGGGGATATATATTGGAATAGAGAAGGACAATGAGATAACAATGAGATAACAATATAGAGATAGAGGGAGATATCAAGAAGAAATATAAATGTGTAGAGATTTAATGAAATCGAAAGAAGGCAATTGAGTGAGATGTATGGATAGAGAGAGGGAGACATGTCTAGAAATGGAGTGGGAAGAGGAAAGGAAAAGATAGAGATAAATATCTAGAGGATGGGAGGGAGAGAGAGAGAGAGAGAGAGAGAGAGAGAGAGAGAGAGAGAGAGAGAGAGAGAGAGAGAGAGAGAGAGAGAGAGAGCGTAAAATGACATTTCATAACTCTATAGGGTACCTATTGTTTAAATCTCATGACCACATCCATTGGTCAAAAATGCAATAACAAGTTTTAATTATTCATAATATATCTTATACACATCATGTGCATAGCATCATATACTATATCGTAGGGTAATATGAAAAAATCATATACTTGCCACATGTTATAAATGATAGAAGATTTAATATAGAAACGATAGATAAACTAAGCTAAAAGAAATGGAAGAAATTGCTAAATTAAGAGGAGGATCACTTCATTATTTCACATTACTATTGTGCTTCATCCACAATCAAAATCATCACAAATGAATTTTCCACACCAAGCACACAAAACACAATGAGAACTGAGCAGAAGATTTGATAAATGGTAATATTTCATTCATGTGCAATGAAAATTGTATACAGATAGAAGATGCTTGAATTATGTCAACAGATTAGGAATGTGCTTGGAAGCTCCCTCCCGAACTTCTTAGTTATTTTTTGTGTTAGTGATTGCTAGCAGTATATGTTCTAAGAACCTATTTAAACCCCTTCCTCTTCTTGCTTGTTTCCATACCACACTTTCTTATCTGTCTCTACTTTGTATTTTCCAAATCTATGCTTCCCTACTGCATAAAATGGCTCTTTTAGGGTCATTGAAGTTTGTGATGATTTTATTGCTATAAGGGATGCCATAGCTCGACCCCTTTCTCAATGGATGAAGTTGTCTGCTCTGGTGGAAGAAGAGCCCTTTGTACTATAATACAACAAGAAGTCACATTCCCAACCTGGTGAATGGAGCGATAAAATCTAGAGCATCTAAATCATTAGCCTAAGAAGTAATTAGGAAATTTAATAATACAAACAAAGCCCATAGTCAATAGTTATAATTGACTTTTACTCTATATCTCAGTAACCACACATACTCTATGTTCCTCTCTTCTTATCTAAGTCCAACATGTGCATGCGCCCACACACACACACAATGTGATTTCCTCTCACTATCTATCATTGTCTCTCCCCTTTCTCTTATAAGAAATTTTATAAATATGAATTAAAAAAATTTCCTCTCCCTATCTATCATTATCTCTTCCCCTCCTCTCTTTTTTGAGGATTTTTAAAAAATGATTTTATTCTAATTATTATGAGAATGAATAAATAATTAATTTTTCTATTATATTTTATATGAGTTAGTGAGAAAGAGAAAGAGAGGTGGGAGGTGGGGTGTTAACAAGATAGGATACAAAATAAAGTCCTCAATTGATCACATATCTTACATACGTATATACAAAAATTAGGCCACAATTTTCCCTATTGTCCTTCCATAAATAGAGTACAAAATAAAATTTCTAATTGACAACATATCTTAAGTATGTATACAATAAAATAGGCCACATTTTTCCCTAATTGACACCCCACACCTATTCTACGTACCCATTGCACACTAATTGCTAGTATAATTTTTTGAAAACCAAATCGCGTCCCCTTGTCCGCTTCCACATTTTCTCGACATCTACAACATCTGACAAAGCTCCTCTCTAATTTAGCAGACCCCACATTGACCACCTCAAAAGCCCTCGTCGAATACCCATGCGTTGAATCTCAACATTTTATGCCCTCGTCGAATACCCAACTCCACGGAAAGATTGCATCAATTTGTGAATGATATCTTTTCGTCCCATATTTCCATCCCTATAGTCGACATGTTTCAAGTCCTCACGTCACCGAACAGCGTATGAATGAGTGACGCCTTCACAAGGAAAGTCGTGCATCCTAATTAATACTCGCAGTCAAGTCAAGAAAAATAATTTCTTGTTTTTTCGAGTTCTCATTTACCATATGAATGAAGAAACAACACTTTAAAAAAACCTATCATTCTCAATAGAAGAAATATCGACTATGACATACGCATCGCAGCAATTGGACAAGTGAGGCCAAACAGATCTCTGCTCTCCAGAAAAGACTTGAATTTGAGTGGTGTTGTACAAGACTACATGTACCTTGGGTTTTCTGCATCTACAGGTATGTCTTATTTCCCTTGCACACTACGTGAGGCTCTTAACTATGTAGTTTACTTAGTCAAATTCATTTAGTACTCATAAGATCTAGATGCCATTCATATAAGTGATAAAAATCAATTGAATCAACAAATACTTGGTCTTTGAGTGAGAATCATTACATTTTGGCATGGAGCTTCACATCCGGCCACAACAAAACTAAAGATATAGACATTGTGCATCTCCCTTCCTTCAAATTCAAAATTTCCAAGTTCTACCAATCTACAAATTTCATATTAATTACTACAGTGTGTTCAATAGCTTTTATCTTAGGAGTCATTCTTAGCACATTTTATTGGTTGAAAAAGATGGACTACATAGAATTTTATGAAAAATGGGAGCTGCAATATTGGCCACAGAGATTCAACTATCGAAAGCTCAACCTCGCTACAAAGATGAAATAAGAATAAATTTGATACTTAAATAGAATCAAAAACAAATTAAAACATCTTTCTATCAGATATTTAATTATGTACATGAGACTTTACAATTCATGAATAGTCAATGTACTGCATCTGGATTTGATAATTGCATTTCTTATATATGATTAGTTATACAAATTGTGTTGGCCTTGATCTCAATTGCAAAGCTTCACGGATGAGAATCTTCTTGGCTATGGGGGCTTTGGGCAAGTATACAGGGGTACTCTGCCTTCCGGCGAAGAAATCACCATGAAATGCATCAAAAAAGATTTCACAGAAGGAATGAAGGAATTCATGGGAGAAATATCAAGCCATGGGAGGCTGCAGCACCGAAATTTAGTGCCTCTAAGGGGCTGGAGTAGGAAAAATGAGTGCCTCTTCATTGTCTATGACAACATGTCCAATGGAAGTCTTGAAAGAAATTTGTTCAGTCCAGAATCGAATCTAACATGGGCTCACATATACAAAATCCTCAAAGATGTAGCCACCGGACTGTTGTATTTACACGAACATTAGGAAAAATGTGTGGTGCATAGGGATATTAAATCCAGCAATATATTATTGGACTATGATTTGAACGGTCGTGTGGGGGATTTTTGTTTGGCAAGATTAAATGATCAAACCCTGATCCAAATGAGAGACCAAGCATGAAATAGATGTTGCAGATTCTTTGCGGTGAGGGTGCTTTGCATTTGGATCCTCTTGAGCCCTCTACTTATAAATAAGTATTCTTACATTGACATTGCACACTTGAATTTGGTTGCTGGTACTTTTCTGGATTTTTCTGAATGATGCTGGTGGGAGTGTTCCATTCAACTATTTTGCATTCATCAACAACAAGAATACTATTAATGGCGGCATTGTGAAGGCATTTTTTGCCAAAAATGGAGAGTTTCTTGTGAAAGTTGTATACATAAGAGGATTTGTATGTTCCATCAGCATATATTGACAAGGGAATATTTTGACGCCCATCAATCTCAAGATTGGGAATAAATAAGGGTAAGGATTGACTACAACAACTACTCCAAGCACCTGGAGATTAGTATCACAACAATTGGATAGGCGACCCCTAAGAAAAAAATGAATCTGGATGATTTCTTTGAAGATATTTCCCTTCTCGTCTTGACAACCCATCATTTTGGAGTCATGGCTTTATGTTTATATTGCTTCTCTCTTTTTATAACCATTTTTTATCTTTTATACTTAGGGTTGCTATTATTATTGCATGTTATATCCTTTGTCAGCATTCTTTTGGTCTATAATCAGATTATCAATTCAATTATATAAGATGGTTATTTACCTTTTTTAAATTTTTAATTAGATATTTAATATAAATTGAATTAAAAATAAATTAAACATTGTTAATTTTAAATTAACTTTTCAGCATGTACAAGTAACATATTCCTTTACTTGTCTTGACAACCCATCATTTAGGGGCAATGGTTTTATGATTCTATGACTTCTCTTATTTAATAACGAATTTTCATCTTTTATGTTCAGAGTTACTCTTAATGCTTGTTATAACCTTTGTCGACATTCTTTAATTTTGGTCTATAATCATGTTATCAATCCAATAAACCTATCTTATAATTGAATTATCATGTACTATTTTGTGATTTTTATTAGCTCATCACATAAGCTTATAACAATTAAGATTGAAGTTCTCAAGTTTGCCATATTTTTCGAGAAGGAAATAGGAAAGCTGATTGGCTTGCCAATAAAGGAGCTAATGGAGTATAGATTTTAGTTTATAATAATCGGTAGTTCCTTTTGGTTAAATTTTATATTGGTCTTATATATTAGGCTTATCCTTGATCATATGTAAGTTAGATACATTGGTTAATTGAGGGGTTGTCAAGGTCATTTTACAATTTACAGTTCGATCATGGATATTGTCATGAAAGGGTTTCTATAGTTTTTTCTCTCAATTCTGTGCATATTTTACTCTACAGCAGCCCTCTAGACTTAGTATTTTTAGGGGAGTGGATCTTTATTTCATTGTAGCCTCGGGTTTATTATTGTTGTTGATATTACAATGGTGATTAGATTCTTAGCTGTGCTATTTTGAGGTATCTAATTGTACTATCATATGATGGAGGTTATGTATGTTTATGATCTTGTTCATAGTATGGTATGCTCCATGTAGGGATTGAGATATTTTCATTCCCTTTCTTTTGGTTTCCATGATGTCTCTAGCTAAATTTGTGGTCTTTTTATTATGGGATATTCTAATTATTTGGCTTAGTTTCAGGTTTCATGATTTAACCCTTAGAGTAGTTGAGGCAATTTATTATTGGCCTCCTCATGTCATTTAATGAATGTGCATGGGATGTATTTTATTGTTGTTTTTATTTAATAAGATGGATTCTTTATTAATAAAGACATGAAATAGACCAGCTTGGAACCTTTAGGATATTCTTTTTATGATTCTAATTAAAAAATGTTCTAATAATATTGGTGTTTTAAGCTCAATAGGAGGAATGAGTGATCAAGGTAGGTATATGATAGTTTTATTTGGCTTCAACATTGGCTCTTATGGATTGTGACATTGGCGATATATTTGTAATCAAATCTTATACAATCATCGATGATATGCCCCTATATTGCTATAATTTTTTATTTGACTGGGGTATGCCCCTTTTAATTGTAATAATATAGGACGTTTTTCATGGGCAAGACTTGAGGTTTTCTTCTCCGTTCTTTCCTACCAATGCCCATTTGAATGGAGTGAAGCTATTGTATCTAAATTATTGATTTAATAAAATTAATCAAGGCCTTGGCCGTCTATCGATTTTTTTTTAAAAATAATTAAGATTGAAGATCATTCTAATGGTTGGTATTGTGGACTATAAAAGTTTATTTTCTTCCATTTTTACCTTTGAAGAGCAAAGAGACGTGAAGAGAGGAAGGATATACAAGAGTAAAGAAGTTAGCTTTGCATTTATTTTCAATGTAAAGAATCAACCATAGAGGCACCTGGTAAAGAAAGAAAATATAATTATTAGAGTAATTAAAAAGATGGGACATAAATGAGACATATTATTGGAAGAAAGTCATAAAGTTAGTGAAAGAAAAGAGGCTAATTGTGGAGATGAGCAAAGTGGTTAGAAATGAGAGCTGATTTTTTTTTGTGAAAAAGAATATGAGGCACCTCATGAGGTAGGATGTGTTGAGACACTTTGTTGTATGGAATTGGTCTATTTGCATACTTTGATATTTTATAAATATATTAGTGCATTAGGTGGTCACTACTACATTTGGGGTCATTTTTCGACAGTAATTTCTACAACAGAGACATTATAATGTTTATTTTATTTTATTTTTGAATTGTTTCCGATGCCATTGGTATTCTAACATTGTTGTAAGTATTCTGATGATGTTGTCATTTTTGCGATGTTGTTGACAATATAAGAAGAAGAATAAAGGTAAATTACCATGAAATGATTTAAGCTCTCCACATACTCAAACTGCAAAACCAAAATACTCCAACCCATGAAGTGATCATCATAGGGTAACACATGAATCAATGATCTTACAGGTATGTAGATCTAATTATTTAAAATTTCCATTTGGGGTTATTATTATTTCATTTGTAAAATTCACACACACACACACACACACACACACATTATGTTTTAGTTTTACAGTTGAATTGTACCTAGAGGGTTGTATTTGCACATGAATCAAAGTGTTGAATCATGGGTTGAATTAGAGGATAAAAAGAAAGTAGCTATGGATTTTAAATTTTTTTGTTCAATAAATATGGAATTTTTATCTATCACCTAGAAAATGCATACGTAGGTCACAATGTCGGTAAGAAGTATGTACAAAGTTGGGTGTGTTGACAATGGTTAAAAACATTTGTTATTATTTTTTTATTGCCATTTTTTCTAGTGTTGTAGAAGAATCATTGAAACATTTTATTAATGTTGTCTATACTTTTTACCCAATATCCCAAACCATAATCTATTGGTCCAAGCTTTTGTTGAGTTGTGGTAATGGAAGGGAAACTAAAAGTCTTTAAATTTTGATTAATCATGTTATAACTTATGCCCTGACCTAGTTTTTCAATTCATTCATTCATTTAGGATTCATGAGTAAATATATATTTTCTCTCTTGTTGTGCCCTTGTGATCTATGTCTCTTCAGTGATCCCTTTTAGTGGAGAAGGGAGGAAGGGAAAAAGGAAAAATGCAGGGTTTTGTATACATAGTGTAGTACAAGTGGCTTACATACAAACACATTAGTGGCTAGTAGGAGAAGCGGGAGGCTAGATGATAGACAATAATTTCATAGGAAGGGTCATTGCTGAAGTGGACCTCAACAAGTATGAGCCTTGGGACCTCCCTACTAAATTCAACTCCCTCCTTTATTTTTCATTGTGTGTATAATCTTACACACCCATTCGATCTTGAATGATGATATGTGCATACTGAATGTTGAGTGTTTGTATTGAGTACTCCAAAATCATCCAAATTTTGTACCTTCATCTTTACAAAATATCTTTCTTATCTCTTTTGACTGACATGCTCATTTCATTTCATATGTTATCCTAATGGTATCAATTCTCATCACTTTTGATCCTTGACACCCTATTCACAAGTATGTAGTATAAATTATCCCTTAACCATAATAAAGAAGAAGTGTACAACTCTTGGGTTTTAAGGTTTTGCAACTTTCAATAAGTACATGCTTATTGATGTTTCCAAATTAATGATTTCAAAAATCTTAAATAGTTGCAACATATCTTTAAAATTTTGGCAAGTTAATAGATTCACAAGGCTACAAAAATGTTGACAAGGTTCACAATGTCAAAGGCTTCATAGTTTTTTAAACTATGACAATTCAATGTGAAAGAAATAGAAACAAAAAAGAAATTGGTTGAGTTGAAAAATCACATGGCTCATGCATTTGCAAACCATACAAAAGTGCAACATATTTGATGCAGGAGCATCCTCGGTGTAAGAAAAATCTTGCATCATCAAAAAATATTTTCTTTTGAATTTTCTATTCTAATAAGGACTAGTAGATAGGGTAATTACTATTTATGGGAACTTTCTATGTTTAGTAAGTTTTTCATAATAGCTCAGAATGTCCTCATTTTCTATAGGAAGGTTCATTTTAGAGTTATAAGGCTACCATAAAAATCTTATTGCTCCAGCTTAAGTATCAGAGAAGTTATTGTGGATTTTCGATGGAAAATTTTGCAGAAAAATCTTCAGGCTCATTGTTTGAGGCCTTAGAGTGCCCGGATGAGGCTCAAAAACTTGATGGAATGGCACTTGTGCGGTTCTAAGCTTGTAGATCAAGAGCTAGCATTTTTGAAAAGTGGTTATTATAGCCAATCAGAGCAACAATTCGAGAGTTATGGCCTTCTCAAGTTGGGCTACCAAAAATATCTAAGATAATTGTCAAAGATGTATTTAGCTGACTCTATATGTTTTTTTATGATCTCTCGACCCTAGGTATTAAGTTTCAATGTCTAGAACTTTCCCGGGTGGCATAAAATTGCCTATTTAAGAAAGGCTCGAACATTGTCTAGGACAGCTCTGGGTGATAGTTCGTAGCTTGTCTCACAAATTATTGTAATGAAGGTGCCAATGTGGGTTAGCATATTGTACTTGTGAATTCTGTAATTCTACATTTGCAGCACAAATAAGAAGTCCATATTTTTTTCTTGCATTTTCTATTGTTTCTTTGTTTCTATTTTGTGGTTATGGTATTAAGGGGAGGACCCATCATCAAGTGGCATCAGAGCTAGAGTTCTTGAGTGTGTGGATAGATCACTGACTTTGAGGCAATTCACACCAAGACCATGGTTTGGGTTGAGAGTGTAAATAGATCACCGATTGTGAGGCAGTTTGTACTAGGGTTTCAACAGAAGCACCAAAATGCCTCCATGAGGAGAGCATGGAAAAATAGTTGTAGGTGTTACACTTGAGGGTTTCCAAGCCCTCTAAAGACAAATGCAAGCATTTGAAGAAAAATTGTGCAGAGGAATAAATCTTCCCATAAGAGATGAAAGCGAGAATGAGGACGAAGTAGAAGAAAATTCCAAAGCAGAGGAAGTTCTAAACCCAATGGAAGAAAATCTTTTTAGGGCCATCTCTAAGATTGGAAAAGTCCTAAGTTTAAAGTTCCCACATTTTTGAGAAATCTTAACCTAGAGGAGCTGATCAATTAGATCAATGAACTAGAGGAGTACTTTGAGTATAAAGATATTGAGGATTATGACAGGGTCAAGTTTGCTAAGGCGAAACTGAAGGGACATGCGAAGATTTGGTGGTAGGGGGTTCAATCAGAGCAAAAGAGAAAGGAAATTTTAGTTCATCACACCATGTCATGAATTTATTAGTTCTTGTAAAGGAAAACACTTATACATTTATTTTTTTATTAATTTAATCAATCATTTGAAAGAATTTTTTTTAAAGGATAAAATTTATAATTAATATTTATTTTATATTTTAATGTAAAAATATAATTTTCCTTTATTTCATTTTCAAGATTATACATTTTAGAACTTTAGATAATTAGATAATCTGAATTTTGAAAGCATTAAAATGTTCACAACTGTGCTGTATGTAACTGTTAAAGTTACAGACACATGAAAAATAGTTAGGACCTCATCTTCTTCACGAAAAATGTCTTGTCTCATGATCATAGTCATTGCAAATTTTCCATACATAATAGAACCTTTGACAGGGGATTTACCACTGTGTTTTTTTGTTGGGTTTCAGGGACGAGAATCTTCTAGGCTATGGGAGTTTTGGCCAGGTATACCATGGAACTCTGCCTTTCGGCAAAGAAATCACTATGAAATGCATCACAAAATATTTGGCACAAGGAATGAATGAATTCATAGCAGAAATATTGAGCCTTGGGTGGCTGCAACACCAGAATTTAGTGCCTCTAAGGGGCTAGAGCAAAAAAGATGAGCACCTCTTCATCGTCTATGACTTCATGTCCAATGGCAGTCCTGAAACAAATCTGTTGACTCCAAAATTAAATCTTTCATGGGCACAGAGATACAAAATCATCACAGATGTGGTTGTCGAATTGTTGTATTCACACGAAAAGTGGGAAAAATGTGTGGTGCATAGGGACATCAAATCCAACAATGTATTATTGGACTGTGATCTAAACAGTCATGTGGGGGATTCTAGCTTAGGAAGATTATAAAATCACAGTGAAAAGCCTCAAACAACTCATGTGGTGGGCACTATGGGGTACATTGCATCAGAGCTTGTACATTCAAAAAAGGATTCTCCTTCAATAGATGTGTTTGGCATTGGGGCTCTTTTACTCAACGTTGCCTACAGAAGGAAACTTGTAGATGTCCAGGGTGTGATTTTGGTTCAGTGGGTTTGGGATTTGTATGCATATGGAAAGTTACTGGATGATGTTGATCAAAGGCTTGTGGAAGATTATAACAAGGGTGTGACTAAGAAAGTGCTTGTATTGGGACTCGTGTGTTCAAATCCTGAACCGCAGGAGAGGCCAAGCATGAAATGGGTATTGCAAATTCTTTTTGGTGAGACTGCTTTACCTATGGATCATCTTATAAATGAGAATTCTTACACTAAAATTGCATACTTGAATCCATTTGTTGCTACTTTTCTAGATCTCTCTAAATGATGTAGATGGAGGTGGGGTTTTTAACTCAACTGTTTTGCATTTGCCAACAACATAAATATTTCCAAGGGTTGTGTTGCAAATTTGTACTTTCTGTCTAAAATTTAATTTTCAATATAAAATTTGTATGGAGAATAGGATTTCTATGTACCATCCAGCATCTACTATATTTATAGTTAATCTTTATTAGCCAGGGGATATTTTGGTGCCCGTCAATCTATAGATTAGGCACTACATATAAGGGCTTGGGTAAATTACAACAGTGACTCCAAGCACCTAAAGATAATTATTGCAACAACTGGACAAGTGAAACCTCAAAAATCATCAGTGGAAAATAAATTTTTCCCTAATAAGGGTCTAGCTTTTTCCCAGTCAACATATAAGCAATAAGGAGATAGGCGGAAAGGAAAATAGGCAATCCCCTATATTCCAATCAGCAATAGATTTGAAGCTTTAAACAATGATCATTCAAAGTCGAACACATTTAGTGCCTTGGTTAAACAACATGAAGCCAGGGATAGGAAGATAATAAAGCTAAATAAAGATCCACGTGAAAATAGCAATGGGTGGCAAGTTGTAATTTCAAACAAGAATAGAAGAAGAAATGCACCGCAACTAAAAAAGAGGCCAATGATGGAGGAAAATAAAAATCATCAAAAATAGTCTATCCAAATTATCAAACCTGTAGAGGAAGAAAAGCGAATGGAAAAATTGGTTACTTTTCTAGCAAAATGGAACAAAAATTGTAAGAAAACAATACATTAACCTACCAAAATTTTAGAAGCTAACTGTATTTCAATAAGGCAGAAATAACAGCAAGCAAACTCAAAAAAAGTACTTAGGGTTTATGTGAAAAATCAGAAAATCTATATACCACCACATAAAAGGGAGAAGGGTATTTTAGATCATGCAAAGCTACCAACACATAAGAGCAGGATGACAACTCTACCACCAGACAAGGTAAAGGAAACTAATTTCTATAATTGTTCTGATATATTAATCATTAGTGACAAGTTCATAGAAGAAAAGTGGAAGGAATGTTTAGAGCTAGGAGTATATGTTCACTAGAGTAGACTAGACAAGCATTTATCAAAATTGACAAAGAAATTAGAGAAGATCTGCAAACAATAGGTAAGTATTAGTACTTCCTCAAAATCATCAATTTATCTTTATTGCAAAAATAAAGAAATTATAAATAAAATACTTTCTATATTAAAATGCTATTATAAAGGGCATGTAGTTAAATTTCAAACTTGGATACCTAATTGGAATGATGAAAAAGAGCATATGATACCAACTTGGTATGAATGTAGTAATCTTCCATTAGAAATTAAACATTTAAATACATTATTTAGAATAGAAAAATCAATTGGTAAACTTATAGGTATAGACTCAGAGTATGACAAAACTAGTAATGTTAAATTTCTAATAGATGAGGAACCAAAACCAAAAAAATGATTAGGAGAAAAAAATTATAACAAATAGATCCATTTAGGAGATTGAATTTAAGAAATATGAAGGGGAAATTACAGACATTATTAAAACAAATCTAGAAATTGATAATAATATTTAATCCATAGAGGAATCCTTCAGAAATATTTGAATAAAGAAGAGGGAACAGAAGATTAAGGCAATTCATAAGGACAAAAATAAGAAAATAGAAAAATTAGATGAAAGGAAAAACTTTGAGTAGAGCACACAAACAAAAAATACACCTATAGTAAAAAAGAGTAAAGAACAAAGTCAACTGGAATGTTCAGAAGTAATAGAATAGAGAGTCGAAGGTATACACAAGGAAATGACAATAGTAGTAGCGTTGAAATAATGCAATATTTTTCACTAGGAGAATGATAATTTGAAAGAAACAAAAAGAAGCATTAAAGAATGGTATAAAATGACACATGAGATTAAATTATTACAAGTGGACATTGAAGATCAGGCTATGTTAGGAGAACAATTTCATCATGAACATGAGGTAAGACAACAACTTATAGATCAAAGAAAAGAGAAGGAGAATTATAATACTAAGACAGAAATATGGATCAATATGGACAATAGGATGGTAAACAGATCAATATGAACTATTTTGAGGAAGACACTAGTCAGATACATTTGGATGGTGAAGATGTGATGATTAATAAGGATATGAACCAACAAGAAAACTTGGCAAAGGTAAACACAAAAGATGAAAGTTTAAAGCCAATAGAGTATACAGAAGATTAGGAAGAAAAATATATAACTCTAGCAACATATTCGTAACAATGGAGTAATATAACGATTCGAAAAAAGTCAGAAAAAAAAAAAGTTATAACTTTTGTAAACACCAATAGATGGGAAATATATCTTTGGAAGTAAATCTATAGAGGTGAAGGATAAAACAAGGGAATATAGTATCCCTCTAGAAGTTGGAGCTTTCTTAAAGGAGTATAAAATGTATAATCAGGAAGATTCTATCACAGAGACTAAACTTATTGAAGTGTCACAGAACTGGGAGGAATTTGGGGTACTAAAAGAGACCCCAAAAACATCAAAAAAGGAAAATTTAGAAAAGGATACAAATACAGATGTTGAAGAAAATGAAATAACAAAACATATATTAGAAGGTTTAATAAATGAGGAAGAAGATAAAGAAGGAACTACAAAAGAAAACAATAACCATTTAAGTACAGATAATTTGGGTATTTCAATCAACTAGGAAGGATTAGGAACTCCAAAATGTGCTGAATAAAAATTAAAAAGAGGAAGAAAATCACTTAAGGAATTAAAAGAAGTAGATGATCAAGCCAAGAAGCAAAAAAAAAAATTTGAGTTTCTTAACTCTAGGAAGGGGAAGTGCCTTCGTGAAGAGCAATAAGGATAATAACATGGAATACTACAAGCCTGAATGCTCCTCATAAACAATGAGTGTTAAAATGTAACCTAACACTCTTTGAATTAGATATAATTATGATACAGGAAACTAAGCTTAACAAAGAAGAAGGGGAAAAACTAAGAAAAAGACTAGGTAGATATAATGCAGAAATGAAGGAATTAGATGGAGCATCAGGTGGAATGGAAATCATTTGGAATACCAGGACAGCAAACATTAATATCATAATATCAAATAGAAATTGGATGGGGAGTATAGTTTCAAGTAATAAGCATAATCTACAATTCATTCTAATTAATGTTTATCATCCAATACAAACTTCAGACAAACAGAAAGTTTGGGATGATATAGCTGCCTTTATGGAGTTATATCTTAAGACAAACATGATCATAGGTGGTGACTTCAATGCCATACTTGACCTCAAATAAAAATTTGAAGGTTCTCAGATTTTAACAAGAAACATAGTAGAATTCAGAGAATGGGCTAGAGTTAATAGAAATACCAACCAGTAACAGAGTATTCACATGGAATAATAAAAGAAAAGATTTTAGTTATATTTGAGAAAAATTGGACAGATTCTTTTTCAAAGGATAAATTTCACAATCATAGCCTCCATTCAGCCTAATGCAAGATCAGATCATTATCCTATCAAAATTGAGTTAATAGAACCTATAAAACCTAATAGGAATCCTTTCAAATGTGAAAAGATGTGGTTCTTAGATAAAAAATTCATGGAGAACATTAAACAATGGTGGGATGAAGACAAGTTTATATGATCAAAGACATATTGTTTTGTTCAAAACTTGAAATGCTCAAAGAAAACATACAAAAATGGAATAAAACACATCTCAATAATATATTCCAAGTCAAACTAAATAATGAAGAATATTTAAAAAAATTAAATAATGAAATCATTAAAAATTATGGACAATGAAAAATTCTTTAAAGAAAAAGAATTATTAATCATATAAGAAGACATTTTAGCGAAAGAAGTCTTTTGGAGACAACAGCAGAGGGGAAAATGGTTAGCAGAAGGAGACATAAACACAAAATTCTTTCACAACAGAGCTCTTAAAACTATAACTCAAATTAAAGATAATAATGGTAGTCCTATTGATAATCCAGGAGAAATTGCTCAAACCTTTGTCACATACTATGAAAATCTATTAAACAATTATGACTCATCCAATTTAATAAAAAAATAATAATGCTTAATAATATACCTAAATTTATCATAGAATTTGACAACATGGAGCTCAATAAACCTTTTACAAAAGTAGAAATCAAATTAGCCCTTTTTAAGCTTAGCCTAGATAAATCACCATGGCCTGATGATTTCCAAGCTTTTTTCTTCCAAAAATGCTAGGAAATTTTTGGGTAAGAATTATGGAAAGAAATAGAGGTAGTTAGAAATGGGGGATCAATCTTAACTAAAATCAATCATACCTTTTTAGCATTAATACCAAAAAAAGCTGCAACAGAATCACCCTCAGTCTTTTGCCTCATTGCATTGTGTAATACAACATATAAAATTTATTCTAAAGCAATAGCAAATAGGACTAAAACTTTGCTACCAAAAATTATCTTAGAAGAACAAACTGGGTTTGTACACTACTACATTTAACATCATTTTTTGACCAAAAATTTCGACCATCAACTAAATAAATTTAGGGTGGTCAAAATGTAAAGGAATTTTTTTTGTTTTTTTACATATAAGACCTGTGTTGGTCAAAATTTTGACCAACACAGGGCTTATACATCTGTAAAGTTCAAAAAACATTTGCCCAATTACGTTTTTCACGCCCGATTTCATTTGACATTTTTGGAGCATTTTCGCATGGTTATCTCTGCATTTTCACATGGTTTTCTCTAAACCCAATTTTTTTTAAGGTTTTCAACACCCACTTGATTAATGATTCCTACTAGCCCTTGGAATAATATGAAAGGGGGCCCTGCATTTGCATCAATATAGGGGGGGCGGAATAGTAGTTCGAAACTCTCAATATTGTCTTTCTTTCATTCTTCCTGATGTGCTCGACTTCAAAAGCTATTCCATTGACGACCTCCAATCACACTTGCATCTCCAGTGGTCGAGGAGAGGGATTTCTCTTCGAGCATATTTCCATAGGTACATGTGTATTTTTGTTGTAGGTTTTTATGATAATATTGAAGATGGAAGTGAATACTATTACTATCATTATTATTTTTTATGCCAAAGTTCAGCCATTGTTGTGTAATATAAATGGGAGAGTCTCCGCTCAAGTGTTTTTTCTCAGTGATGTTTTGATGATAAGTGTTAAAAAGAGTCTAGTTGCAAAAGGAATGTAATGTACTTGTTGTTTCATTTTATTGAAAGTGTGTAGATGCAGATTTATCATTTGGAATGTTGGTCTATTGTAACAACTATTATACTTTTTATTATAGTAATGAAAGAAAAGAAAGGAAATGTATATGCAGAAGCTGTAGTTGTAAAATCTTAGAAGAAATAATAATGACAATTTTTTTGTTCCATAAATATAGTTGTGTTGGTATCATATTTTTCTTGTATTTTTGTTTTAATAATACATAATTATATTGTATCATTTAGACAACAGTTTCATATTCGTAAAAAGAACAAAAAGGAAAAAAAATTGAGTGTGTTTCTTTCTTCAACTCTAGAACATTCAACTTAAACATCAACACATAAAGATAATAATTTGAAATCTGGTGTGTTTAGTGCTTGGAGTTGTACCCTCAATACCTAGGCCATGTGGGCTATAAAACATGATATTCATGTGATTCTATGTTAGATGATGATGATGATAATGAATAATCACCATCTACTACTAGCTCATGTAGTGATAAAAGGTCTTCAATGCACCTCTAACTACAAGTATGCCATGGAAAACTTGTGATGGAGATGACTCCTCAAACTAATAGACTATCATGGAAATTGTTTGATGAAGATGACACCTACAAATACTGGACTATCTTAAAAAACTTATGATGAAGATGGCACCTAAATTTACTAGACTATAATTGATTTGATGTAATTTGGATCCTTCACCGAAAGTCTCTGTCATTTTGTTAGAATATAATTTATCTTCTAGTTCAACCAAAAGAATCTCTCTCCTATATTTCAACATTACATTTAATTGTTGCATTGCAATTAGGTCTTCCTACAAGGGTTTCGATTTGGATGAATAACAAACTTGTTGGTGTTTTAAAACTACTAAGAAACAAAATTCTTAATACCAAGATGACAATACTCACACAATCTAAAGACTAGCCAATTCTTATTATCAATTATATGTGCACACCATTTGGGCCAAACTTCTACAAAACCAAGGGTGGTTTTCTACTCTTTTGGCTCTGCAAAACCAAGGTGGGTATACCCAGGGATGATACAAGACTGGGAAAATTGTATGAGAATTATCTTAGTTTCATTCTGATTCTCATCTCAAATTCTCCAATACATGTACAATTCTTGATACTTTAATAAACACATCCAATATAAAAGATATGGCCAAAAATCTTCTATAGGTCTACAGATGTTCTCAGAAATAATGGCTAACTAAAGCTAAAACATTCCATGCAAACAAGTAGAGGCCAACTTTGAAGATCTACAGCAAATAAAAGTAAAGTTGATTATAATTCTGCATTTTGACAATCATGTGTGAAACATTTCTCTTTCAGCTAAATTAAATTTGATCAGTGCCTAATCTATTGGGGTTCAGAGTCTACTACAAATCTCTAGATCTAATTTGTCACCTTACAACAAATTTTATTAGCAATTCTTATCAGAAATCGTCATTCAAAATCCTTTCCACTACTGCAGCAACCTTATCAAATTCATCAAAGCTTTTACTTAATCCATTGAATTAATAGCCATGATAAATAGATATACAACCTAATTGAACTGGATTCAATTGCACAAGCCTTTACTTATACAACATCAAGATAACCAAGTAATCAAAAGGAGACAAAGTTCAAAAAGAACTGATATGGGGACAGTTCATAATTTGTATTCATTTTCCTTGAAAATTGTATACAATTTACAATAGACTCAGAATGTCCTTCACAAAGAAACACAGATCATTCTATATTCATGTATTCTCAAGATCTAACAAAGAAAATACATTACAAATTTTTGCTCAAAAATGGTGGACCAAAAATAGACTAAGTGTATCACTTAGCAAATATAATTCAGACCTTTTCTCTTGCCCTGGAATTTCACTTATATAGTGTGAAGTGCAACAAGCTTCAGGCTAAGAGAAACTAACAGGTGTCTTTTACAAGGAATATCTACATACACCTATCACAAAATGACAAAACTATGGGTAACAGAAGATATCAAAATCAAATCATTCTTTTCGGTGGGTCAACTTTTGTTACATGTTCTGATGTTGTTGAGTTGGCTATTGATCTGATTTATCTTCATATGTAACTGCTAAATTAGCCAACGATGAAGCTTGTTCTGACGAGGGCACATTAACCTCCATCTGTAGGCTTCCACCACCTTCACTCTGCATGGTAAAGACAACTTCTACCTTTTCCTTTTCTTTAATTGTATTGGCATCTTGTGGTCCTGGTTCTACAATTGAAAGTGACAGGTTTTTCTTGTCTTCTTCTTCTGATTGGGTTTGAGTAGTGAAGGTATCAATGATTTGGACTTCCTCACCCTACACCTCATCATTGTCAATTTCATCTACATCAAATTGTTCACTAGAAGCCATTTCTACCATCCACCTGTCAAATAATGTGTCATCTGGCCAATTGAATTGCAAAATATCCTTCTGTTTCTTTATTATATAATTAGCCTCATTATCAATATCAACAAATTCCTTTTTTAAAGAGTCAAAGAATGTTTTGGCTTTCACCATTTCTTCTTTTGTGGTGGCCCACAGTGCATGCCCTTTTTCATTTATGACTTGATTCATTCTTAAACAGAATAAATCATCAAGTTCCTTCGCCCATTCCTCTTTGCTTTTCAAACTATTTTTCTTATCTAGGGCATGAGGAAATAAATTGAATTTTTGGCTCTTATATTTGTCTAAGTAGCCTATTATTATCTTCTATAAATGTATCCTTTTGCTATCAAAATCAGCAAGATCAGAAACAATTTCAAAGGTTTTATCAATCTGATCACGAGAATTATTTATAACAAATAGACACAATAAGGTTAATGCTTTCTCCCTTCTCACCCATTTGTTCACAATAGGCTTTAGAGTCTCATCATCTGCTTTTAACTCCTCCCAGATGTTAATCACCCTGGCCAATTGATCATGGATTAGTGGCCATTCAATCTTGTCTCCTAGATATGTAAGAGTTGTTCTTAGTTTATCTTCATATTTAGATTCTAGCTCTACATGTAAGCCCACAGTTTACTCTTTTCTTCTTCAAAATCCTTAGCAGTGTACTACTGTGGCCCTTAGGGTGTGGCTGGTATTTCAATGAGGGGGGTAGATTTGAAAGGTTCAACAAGGGGGCGAGGGTATGTTATTTTAGGCCTAGTGGATTTTCCCAGTAGCTTGTTGTCAAGCTCAACTCTCCTTTTTACCTCTTTATTGTAGGCATCCACAACTGCCTCATATTTACTTTGTAATTCAAACATTTCCTTTTCCTCCCTTTTAGTAGTAGCCAAGGCAAACCGAGAATAATCCACATTAATGTGGGCTGCTTGTACGTGTCAGGTATCAGCAACTCTCCTCACAATAATATTCCCTATCAGTCCTGAACCATTAGGCTGTGCTGATACAATCTTGGATCCTCTTCTTAATGACCACATAACAAGAGTAGCTTGATCATCACTAAAAGGAGTCCCTACAAATTCCTTTCTATTTGGGTCTTGTAACTCCGATCTATTAGAAATAGAGTTGAAAATCAATGCATTTGCAATATCCCAATTAGGCAACAATAGTATGTTAGAAGTTTTTACCATTTGTCTTCCCTCCTCAGGGGTAATGTTCTGGAATTCTTGCATCATTT
This sequence comes from Cupressus sempervirens, assembly GCA_028749045.1. Classification (NCBI taxonomy): domain Eukaryota; kingdom Viridiplantae; phylum Streptophyta; class Pinopsida; order Cupressales; family Cupressaceae; genus Cupressus; species Cupressus sempervirens. The sequence goes on along the minus strand of CM053791.1, from coordinate 189,806,215 downwards.
TCTCCTTTATTTGGTTTTGGATGGAGGCTTCATCCATTTTTGGATGCTTTGTTTTCATGTTCTTACATCTTTCCTCAAAATTGTGGATGTTTGCCCTCCAAGAAAATTGATGGAAAGCCCTAGACCTTACAAAACTGTAATCTAACAAAAATTGTTGGCTGGCTTGTTCCAAAATAGGGTCCAATTCCCTTCCCTTAAAATTAGCTACTATCAGCTGGAGGCTTGGCATAGGAGGTTCTTGGGGGTTTCTTTCATCGATCTCTACTTGAGTGACAAAAACTCCCCCTTGTGATCCAATTTGTTCAATTTGCTCAATAGTGATCTGCTCCTCCCCGATTCTCAAAGGGGTCTGTGAAGGTGAATACTCCTCAACATGAGAATCCTCCTCTCTTATTATTTTCCTCCTCTTAGGGGAGGGCTCAATAGGCCTCTCTTCCAAAACCCTACTACTGGACTCAATTATTTTTTTTCCTTTGTCCACTGTATTCTTTTTATTTTGAACACTAGTATATCTTGGCCTTTTTTGGATAGTTAATTGACCTACCCTTATATTGGAAGTAAAACCCAATCTTCCCATTACTTCCCTAGCCTTATCCAGGTAGAACCTAATAAAGAATTGCATCTTTTCAGTCATTCCCTCTATTATTTCAGGAAAATTATTCATAAGTTTTATCATCTTATCTACATTTGTAACTGCATTGTCCAAAGGACTATAATCTGGATCAAAACAATGAATGAAATCCAAAATTTTAGAAAAGACTTTCCACTTTTCTTTCCTAGTCTCTTGCTCCTGCAAGGAGTACTCATTCCTTATGAAGTCTTTAGGAAAATAAAATTCATGCTCAATTTTACCAAGCTTAATTCTCTACCTCAGAGCCAAATGATAAAATCCTTCAGAATCACAAAAATGAGGATGGGAAGTGGCCATCTTATAAGGATTCAAAATCTTGTGTAGAGAAAGCCAACCTCCTTTTGTAATTACAAAATGATGAGCCACTGTGCAAGTAGGAAAAATTGACCCCTTTTGTCTTTTCAATAGAAGGGCTTCCTCCACTCCTCTTAGCTGCTACAATATCTCAGCAACTCCTACCTTCAAAGGCACTTGGTAGGGTAGTATGTGAGGGCTTCCTTTAAAACCATATATTCTAAATACAGTAGAAACAGAATATGGAATGACATCTCCCCAATTATGTGAAACTTTCAAACCACTTGGGTTGTCCATAGGCGTAATGAGATTCATTAATGCTTTGGGGATTCTGGGATTGTCCCTTAATAGGAGGCATCTTAGCTTTGAAGCAAAATACCTATCAAACCTGACAAAACGGGTATTCTCTGCATCCCAAGTCATATCTACACTCCATAATTGAATTGGTAATGCTTCCCCACTCTCTTCTCTATCTAATTCCATTTCTTTACTAAAATATGTTACTCCCTTGAATAAGAACATGTGCATTAACAGAGAATAATGGCCAAAAGTTTTTTCCACCTTACCCTTAGCAATTCCAATCAGTCCAATGTGAATCTCCTTAGCTAAGTAAGAAGCAAAATCAAAAATTAAATCCACACCAAAAGAGGAAATCTGAGTAATCATATACATAAAATCCACAGGCATGAACTCTTCTTCATCTCTCCCAAAAACTTTACATAAGGACCTATATATTTCTATAGCCTTAGAATTGAAGTATGCCCTTTTGAAAGGCTCCCTGGTGGATGCTATTATTGTTGGCAGTGTTCCAATTCTACCGATGTGTGCACTTAGTGCTCCTTGCCTAACTGCATCTCTCTTAGACATATACTCAGTTTTTAACCCTTTCAAATCAATGGGCACATGATAATCAGTTACAAGCCCTAAACTGAAAACTTCCCTAATCTTGTCTACGCAAATTGTAATCAAGATTTCACCATCAGTTCTCCTCACTACCCTAAGGGCTTGGTCATAATTCTTAGCTATAGCTTCCAAAAGATCATAATCCATGAAAACACTGGGAACCACCGATTTCCCTAGACCAAAATTCCAGATGTTGGCATGTGGGGCAAAAAGGTTCCTCGCTGAAAACCATTTTTTGAATAAAATAAGACCAGTCTGTGAAGTTGTTGCATCCCTAACCCAGTTTCCTTTGTCATACAACCCATCTACTATTTTCAATCTAGGGTTTAATGAAGTTAGCCTCTTAACTTCTATAGTTTCAATAGTGGAAGAAGGGAGTAGTTCAAGAAAATCATCGTGGACATTCCTATCTTAATAGTTCTCTTGACCAGAAAATGCTTTCTATTTTGGATCCATTTTAATTAAGTCTCAAAGGAATTGAAACAACAGAAGTATTATAATGCAAGTACTTACTTTGAATTTCGCTCTAGTTCTTCTCAGTGTTACTACAATCTTTCTGCAAACAAACTACTTCAAAATCTTATCGAATCCAGCACAGTCTTCTCAACAACTATTTTTGCTTAGAAATGATCTGAATCTTTGTTCGAGTACAGTGGAATTAAGAAAATCTTCTATGTTATACTCTATTTTTCCTCACACACAAAGCTTTCATCTCTCATAAATGCACAGGGTGGCATCACCTTCTATATTCAAATTTACACCATGGATTTATGAAAAATCCTACGATCCAGGGATGCAAGCAAAGATGACTCATGTTCCTCTTGACAAGCTAGTAGTCAACCTAATGAAAACTTGCCATGTGTACCTTTTCTTCAATTTTGGTGCCTCTGAACTGGACCCACAGAACTCCGAGGACACGTGTCACTTAGGCTCTATCTCGCTATACATAAAGAGTGAGCAACTTGCCATAGCGAGATAGTACCCGTCATTGATCATGATTTGATCATGCAGATGACATTTGATGTATTGCCCAAAAGAAATGTGGTGGGCCCCTTGTCGCCATGTTGCTATTCGTAACCTTCATGCAACTCGCCATAGCGAGATAGCGATGATCATGGATCTAAGATAGATCTGATGATTAGAGTCTTTCATATATTTTGTGAATAGGGCGTGGGTCCAATCATTGATGACGTGATGAAATCCTGGCTATATTACCTGCTGCTTGGGGTCCATATCTGTTTATTTCTTGACCGAGCACTTTGTCACTAACGGCAAGAAGAACAAGTTCCCGATAGCGGCATAGCGAATCCCAATGTCTTTGCTTTTCTCAGTGCATACATGTAGCCCATTAGATGCCAGCGTGTTCCAAAGCTTTATAATTGATATCTGATGGAGTACTTTCTGGGACCCACTTACTCTAAAAATTTGCCCCAGTACTACTTTCCGTCTGGGTGCTATGTCACTAATGGTGAGAGACACCAATTCTTCGATAGCAACATAGCAATTTTTTGTGAATCATCAAAATTCAGGGTTGGAAAGATACAGGCGAGTGAAGTCATAACTACCCTCGTTAATGCATCTGACACATAATAAAATAACATGTGCACCATGCAGCCTGAAAAAACTTACGATCATCAAAAAATTTAAAAGTGACAACCGGCCATTATTTTTGGTGAAGGCGTCATGTCACTAACGATGAAGTGCCTAATTTCTTCGATAGCGACAAAGCGACTAATCGAAAAAGCTAAGATTTATGTTGATGCCTTTTGTACCTTAATGTTGGAATTGCTTTTCAGGTTCTGACATGTCTATTATAAATGTGATGAAATATCTCTTAAGAAATACAATCTAAGGTCACCGTATTTCCACTTGACGGTACTGCTTTTCAACTTAGTAGTGGTCGCTGTGTCGCTAAGGGTAAAATACTTGTATCTTTTCATAGTGAGATAGTGATTGCCGTAGATCTTTTAGGGATTGGGCGGTCAGAAATACAAAAGAAAAGATTTGAATCAAGGTGTAGAAAGTTTGAAAAGGATGGGAATCTTCACATATTTTTAGTTTCGCACCCGAAAAATTTAAAAGAAAACAAGACCTAGGGTTTTGACAAAAATTTGCTTCAAAGACCTACAAAATATGACTTGGCTAGAAACCCTATTCACCATAGGTGTATCCCAATCTAAATTCTTCTATACCTTGGACAAAGGAATTTGATTATGCAAAAATTCAGACCAACAAAACTATCATGGAAAAATTGTGATGAAGATGCCACCTACAACTATTAGACTATCATAGAAAAATTGTGATGAAGATGACATTAAAAACTATTTGACTATCATTTGTACAAGTCACAAAATGATTCCAACATATGAAATTAAGTGTACTACATAGGATAGTGATGACTGAATTTCCATGCCCTCCAAATTTGGTGGTTGTAATGGTGGTTGTGACATTTATACCAATTTCATTTGTGGGATACACACTCTTGATAAGTTAGTTAGCCTTGTGACTAAGGTCGATGGGGAACGTTGACACATGCAACCTGAGCATGAGTTTGAATTTGGTATTTCCTTGGAGATATTTACTTATTTTCAAAATAAAAGGTATCATCTCCATTTTGTCTGTCATGATAAGTTGTCACAGGTTTTTTGAATGAATTTATTTTCTTATTTTTATTTCTTCTCATAGAATGAACAAAAATTATTAATGCTCCACCAAAATCCATAGAAGGAACAACAATCTAAAGTTTGGGCTTGCAGCTGCCAGGATCTCCTCCCTTTCCAAAGAAACCCAAATAGAAAAAGCAAACAAACAAATTCAAGACTATTTAAGCTTTACCCACTAATAATATCCCAGGAGTCCAAGAACAACATTTGACTACAAGGGTGGTGACGAGAAGTGTGGGGCAGCATCCCTTCAGACCATATAAATTCTTCTACAATTCATGTTTTGAATGCCATAAAAACCTAGATTTAACATTAGAGTGAATTTAAATACTCCAGGCAATTCCTGAGTGCAGATGTTTCAATTCCTTAGTGTCAAAGCTTGAATATATTTCATGCTTATCATTTCCTCTAGCAATTCTTACGTAAAACATCATTAAAATAATTTTTCCCTTTGATAGCGTCAAAGAGTGTATATATACAATATTTTTGAAGTTGTTTTGTGCTAAATGAACCTTTTGTGATCAAGTCTTGTAAATATCTTGGTTGGTACAACTGCAAATTTCTTACTGGCTTTGTACTAGTACCCAAGATTAACATTGATGACATTAGTAGAATTCCAAGTTTTGCTCTTGTATTCCTATTAGTTGTACTTGATTTTCGAATATGTTAAAGAAGAAACAAATGCTAGTTAATTTACAAAATATAACTGGCCTGAATTGCTTGATGTATTTTTTAAATGTTGAGATGCATATACTAATATTTTTTTATTGCTTCAGGCCAAGCCACAGCTGAAAAACAGGTCAAAGCTTCCAAATATTGTGGATCCTGTGATTAAAGAGTTGTTGAACTTGAAATATCTTCAGCAAGTAAGTTGCATGCAAAATATTTCTTTTGAAGGGAATTGACATTATTTTTAAAAATACATTCACTTTATACAATTTTACTCATGTTTTGGTGGATAAAAACTTAATGTTCTTCCACATTTCTTGCCCATTTTATTGCATATCTGAAATAAGACATAATCTTGCCATTTTCCAATAGCTAAATGTCTTTAACTGTGATTGGAATTTGGCATAAAATGTATTTTTTAGGTTAGATTGTCAACTAGTTCTGGTTGATCGCCATTTGAAAATTAGAGGTACTAATCCTTTCATTGAAGATAAAATTTATAGTGCACTACATATCATCACACTTACCCAAAAAAGTTGAGCCAAACATTTTATTATCTAGATTGAAAGTCATTGTCCACTTCATAATCCTAGCAAGAAGAAAACCATAAGTGCTTGTGAACCAAGTATTTATGACGAAGCAAGAAGGAAAGAAAAATAAAAAAATGTGTTGCATCGAGAGATAGGAATTGGAAAGAAAGCCATTGATTATAAAAAGTATTAAGATCAAGTTTAAAAATAATGTTTTAATTGACAAGCACAAAGCAAGATTAGTAGCTAAAGAGCAACAAATTTTCCTTGTACATCTATGCACTATCTCCATGATTCCATGTTTGGTCCTTATCCTCTTTGCAATAACCACATGATCGATGATTGCCAAATAGTGCCAACATATTATGTGGAAAGGCCCTTTCTAGATCATATTTCAATGCAACAATTTATCAAACGATGACACTTTGAGGGGACAATGATCATCTTCAACCGTGTGACTTTGGCTTATTGCTTCAAATTTGTTAGAGGATATAGAAACTTACTGACTGTAAACAACAAGTATGTTTTAAGAAAAAAAACCCATACTCATTGTAAACAGCAGGTATGGACTTAATGCATATTTCATGAGTTGTGGTTCATAAAAACCCATACTCATCAGCTTGAATTGTTTGTTTAACACCCAATGCATTGAGGTGACACTCACAATTTGAATTCATAACAACCATTTCTCATCAACTTAAATTGTTTGTTTAGTACCAATTGTATTGACGTGACACTTACAAGGTTGAAGTATTGCAACTTCCTAGAAGGTTTGCCTACTCAATTCCATGATGATCCAACTTTCCTTGATCCTTGGGAGAATGATGCAGGAGCATGAATGTCAAGGTTGAAGGCATGAGAAGACATTAAGGTCTCAAAATAACCAACATGACCATGTTAGAACAGTTGATGTAATAAGACCCTATGAAGGTCCTTTTTGATAGGTTTGTAATCATTTCAGTTACATTTGAAAACATTAATTAACAAAAACCATATGTGCAGATATAAACATTAATCACAACATGTCTAATTTATTTATAGGTATATTTTCCTATAAAGAAAGACCAAGCCTAACAATATGAATCTAGAAGAAAATAATGAGAAAATGGCTGCATTGTGGGCTCAATTATGAAGAAAACCTGATAAATGTTATTGTCCTTGCAAAAAGTGTAAGGGTTTAAAGAATTGAATAATTCTAATCACAACAGCCCAGAGTCATTGTAGGCAATATGGTCATGTTGAAGGGGGTCATGATTTTTGTCCATTTCTGAATGTGGATTTCCTATTGGAGGAACATGGAGGTGTGAATATCCAAGCTGAGGATAACACTCCCATGGAAGAAGATGATAATGTGCAAGAGGACATGATTGAAGAAGATGGTATTGGGGCAAGTAATGAAGAGGCTCACAATGATGCTATGCATATTGGAAAGAATGTAACAAAGACACTATGGAAAATGTTGGATGGAAGGCGTGATAAAGAACAAATTGCTAAAATTTGTACTGACATTCATGAATCTAATCATGGACTAAAAGTTTTCATTCAATCAAACAGGAATGGAGATTGCATAAATACAAGTGCCCTTCCTTGGTTATTAACGGAGCAACAAAGTGATGCATTAAAAGAAGTCATAAAAAAAAAAAAATTCCAACAGGATTTGTTGCAAATATAAGCACTCTTCTATCAAAGAAAGGTGATTTTGGGCCAAGTTTGAAGACACATGATTGGCATACCTTCCTCAAGGTAAGTCATGTTTTCTATTTACAATATATTTGTAAGATTGAATGTAGTACTAGTTGCATTATTTAATAATATATTGAAATGATCATTTTTTAATAATTGTAGTTCGTCCTACTTCTATCCCTTCCACAATAGTTTGACAATAATATTAAACAAGTTATATATGATCTTGGAAAATACATGAGGTTAGAAGAGTGTTTTTTCTTAGATTTGTAGCTTTTTATCTGAAATCTATTGTATAATTTTATTTGAAATCTCCTCTATGTGTTTTTGCGTGTTGAACCTCATTTAGGTGGTTATCATCTAAAGAAATTGATAAAAAAAGATATAAAATATTAGAAGAGAAAAATTCCACTGCTTATGCGTGAAATGCAAAAGTGTTTACCTCCAACTTTTTTCAATGCTCAAGAACACTACCTCATACATCAAGTTGAGGAGATTGAATTGTGTGGACCTATACAAGCTAGATCAATATGGATGGTTGAGAGGCATTTCAAATTTATCAAGGGCTTGGTTCGACAAAGAGCACGTCCTGAGGGTTCTATGATAGAGCGATATATGATATACAAGACCATGGTGTATATCAGTGAATATCTTCCAAAGTTTGCAGTAGGTATCCATCTAGATCGCATTTGGGATCCCAACTGTAATGACAAATTCAAAGGGGAGTACCAGACGGGGAAAGGTAGATTGAGGAGGGTGAGAGGTAATTATAAGTTTTTTTTTTTTAATTTAACAATTCTTATCCATCATCAATATATGTAAGTTGTTTCTAACTGGTGTAATTATCTTCTTTATAGTTGGTCATGAGTGGGATGCACTACACTAGTATATTGTGAACAATCTTTGATTGGATGACAGTGTGGATTGAATAGTCTCAAGAAAATGGTCACTCATTAACATGGGATGGTGTTGCATCATTGGTTAAAGAAGCTCATCGTAATGGAGATCCCAATGTTATGCCAATGGTACTTGGTCTAATATATGGCTTAAGAGATACAAAGGTATGCATAAGATTACTAATCATGAGACATAAGTTTAATATCAACTCATAGATTAATGAGAAGATTCTTGACATGTTTGAATAATTGTAGGTCAAACAGCACAAAGCTATGTACTACCATGGCTATAAATTCTGCACAAAAAAGTTAGATGAAATGAAGAAAACGTTTGATTCCAAGATAAGTGCTATCTTCGTGGTCACCAATATTTCATCTAGAACTGACATACATCCTCAACAATTTGAAAATTGATACTATGGCATTTTGGATGATATACTTGAGTACGATTTTAATTCATTCAAAATAGTTCTATTTGTCATCAAATGGTTTAGGTTACGATTAAATTGAAATGATCCTAATAGGATTTTTTTTTAACATGATAGTGGATTTACTATGATTAATACATGTCATTTGAGCCAATCAGAGATGAGCCCTATGTTCTTCCAAGTCAATTCGAGCAAGTGTTTTACTTTGGTGTTCCAAACAAACCAGGTTGGTCATTTGTTGTTAGACATGACCCAAGAGGAAGGCCGGTAAAGTATAATGTGATCGAAGAAGAAGATATTGAAGAAGCATAAGAGGAAGTAAATGATTATCAAGAACGACAGTTACCCAGCGATGAAGATGAAGAAGATGGTGATGATTTTGGTCATGCTAACAATAATGGTGATAATGATGATGATGATGTTGATGATGATCATGATCATGGTGACGAAGATGGTGATGATGGTCATGATGATGATAGTGATCAAGAGGATGATGATGGTGATGAAGATGGTGGCGGTGACGACGACTATCAAAGTGACAAGTACGATGATGGTGATGATGATGATGATGATGATGATGATGATGATGATGATGACATGGATGACAATCATGATGATCAATGAAATCTTCAGGTACGATCAATGTCAACTATGATGGGGTCTTGTATGACCAAATTTTTTTTAGATATAAACATTAGTTACGCTAAATTTTAAACTTAAGACAAATGATTTACATATACAATCTACTTTATTATTATTATTTTTTTGGTAAGTGTATTACTTTAATTTCCCTGCTGATTTCTAAGACTTACTAATTTTTTGCACAGGGTGGTATGGATGCACCATGTCAGACACCTTTAGTAGAGGTAAACATTAATTATTGTAAATTTTAATGTTAATATAGAAACAAATGTCCTATTATTATGTTCTTTTCTTTATGGATTTGGAGTTATTTTGATGAAAGTATACGAATATTTGATGTCACAAATGATATGAAAAAGCTACAATGATCGCTGATCAAATGCAATCTAAAATACGAGCATCATATCTACATGAAATTGGCCTTAGTACTGACCCTTTATTCATCACCCAAAAAATTACTCAAAGATACACTGATGAGCTTGTTCAAATTATCATCAAGGGTGATAGAAGTGAGGAGAAAGAGGCACTGAGAATAGAATTGGACCGTAGAATCCAGTCTTTGAAAGTATGCAGTAATTCGACTAAAGCAGTAATAGAAGTTCACTAGATATTAATATTTTATAGTATCTTATGGATCATGATCTCTAATTTTATGTGTTCTCTTATAGACATATGTGCCAGTTGCGACATCACATGTTGAACATGGTCAGGGTTGTTTCACAGTACCTTCGTGTAAGTAACACTTTGTTTGTTTTGATCAACATTATAACACTTACCTTTTTATTTTTGACATTTCTTGCTAGTATCCCATTTGATCTTTATCCATTGAAAATATATTTGTTAACAATATTCTATTCTTCAGCTCATGATGAAGTGCGGACTCCTCCTTCGGTTGGCAGTCCACTATTGTCTGCTGCATTGTCGGCAACAAGGACCATGTAAACATCATCGTCTATGCCCAGTAGAACTGGTAAAACCTTGTTTAGCTATATTTTGTAATGTGCTATATTTTGTAATGTCTTTCTACAAGTTGATGAACAACAAAGTAGCACATTAGTGCTTAAATGATGTCTACAGAAGCTTGCATACACACAAACACATGCATACACACACCATGCATACATACATACATACATACATACATACATACATACATACATACATACATACATATATAGCCACACATAAAGAGACATGGACATAGGTAGGGAGGTAGACCAACAGAGAGCAGTACTAAAATTGTCATTTAATTGTTATGATGTTTCAGTTGATAGAGCAACAGAGAGCAATACTACTGAAGTTGATCCATTTCCTGGAGCAGTTCATGTGATTAGTACTAGTTTGTATGAAGGGATATTGTTGTTGAATAAGAAAACTATGTTTCCATTATGAGAAAGAAAGCTTCCAGGTGCTTTAAAATTGATATTTTTTAAAGTGTAAATTTAGTTTACTTTTACATTACTCATTTTGGACTGATAAATCCTTTATGTTTTTGTAGGTAATAATGCTTTCTTTGAACATCTTTTTCATATGGTCAACATTGAGACTGTTTGGACCGACCATACATAAAAGGTATGTAGTTTCATATCATTGCTACATAATTTTTATTTTCTTCTATTTATTGTAATATATTAAAGTTATTGATCTAACAATCTATTTTTTTTTAAAAAGGTGGAATTTACAAGCTGGGAAATTAAAAAATCAGTTGATTGCATCCATTGAGGAGAAATTTGGGAAAAACATTTTTGATACTGGCCTACTTCTAAAAAGAGCAGCAAAGAATATAAAGACTATAAGGGATCAATATAGAAGGGGTCTTAAGGATAAATCAAAGTACGACTGTCCTCCTATGATTCCACCAATGGAGTGGAATGAAATAATAGAAGATGCAAAGGAGAAAAGGCTATGTGAAGATAGAGATAATGAAGTAGCACAGGGCAAAAAGAGGTATGTCATTATAGTATTAACTACATTGTAATCATCCACTAATTATTGATATTTGTAAATATATAATCTAAGATGTTTGAAATTGTTCATAGATTGCAGGACACATCCGTGGCTACAAAAGCGAGAATAGAAAAGGTTGGCCAACACAAACTTGGCCCTGGTGGCTATATGAATCTACAGTCTCGACTTGTAAGTAGAGCAATGAATTTTGTTTTTTTTTTTAAATATAATGTTGCAAATAGTTTTTTTTAATGAAACCATACATAGAAAAAAACATTATCAAGAAAAAACCACAGGGCACAGATTTCAATGTGGAGGTCACAGATGAAGATAGAAAAATTGCCTTGAAGGAAAGCTATAAAGTTGTGGTTGCACGCCTATGTGAAGAATCTGTAAGCCTTGCCCAAGAATCTAGTGCACCAAATGATATCTCACAGGTAAATTGGTCGGATGAAAAGTAAATGAAATTAAATAGTTGAGAAGATTCTTTTTTGGTATTAGTTTTAAACATAAATTGACAACATAACAATGTGCATAACATTTTACTGCAGCCTTCATATCCTACCACAAAACCTACTCCTGACGAAGGCCATGATGTGCATTATAGTGGTGGAGGTATTAATTTGCTATTGGAAATTAATTGTGCCATTATGAATACAATTTAACATCTTCAATTGGAATTAGACGTGTATCCTTTTTTTGAATATTTCAGAGCATGTTGAACATCATGCTGAAGGACTGGACCATGTTTCAAGTGTTCAACATGTTGACGCAGTGGCAGATCAAAATGTTAATGTACATGATGTGGCATTGTCAAGTAAGAAAAATGCATTTTATGTTGTACTCATACTTAATTACAAACTTGTAACAGTTAGAAAAAGAAAAAGAGTATGCCAATTTATCATATTCACTTGTTCTTGCAACAGAGCCCCCTTTAGTGCAGCAACCTCCTACTCCTCCAAAGAGAAGGAGCCATCGTAATTTGACATTACACATGCCAAAAAAGGAGGAGAATGAAGTAGATATGGATGTCCCTATGAGCGCTTTTCTTAAGAGAGCTCAGAAAAACAAAAAAAAGAAATGATGTTTTAAAAATCTTCTTTCCTAAACCTTGTTGGATAGTGAAAGAACTTTTTTTTAAGTAATTATGTATGAATGATGCGTATTAATACAGATTTTTATTTTATGTTAATGAATATTGTTATGTGTTAATGAATTTTTGATTAGTATTGTGTATTAACAATTTTTATATCATATTAATGAATGTTATTTGATTGTACTGATTGAATGTTATAGTTCATAAATGGATGAATGAATGAATGAAGTATGTAATTAGATGATAATGGGTACTTTAGATTGATGTTATGGGGAGGGGGGTGAGGCCAGATGAGCTTCCACCTTCATGTGGTTGGCCTTGTTAAGTAGAGAATATTATAGTATTCTTGAAACCAAGTGAAGCTCAAATTTGTTAAGTCTTCAAACACACATCCCAATTCTCTTTAACGAGACTGAAGTTTTTTCGCTTGTAATAGTCTCATTGCAGTCATCTTTTGGTTCCTTGAACATATAGTTCTTGCTTAGTTTAAATCCTAATTATTAGATATTTGTCCACATTGGAGTTAGTTTGGCATAGAAACCTGCATATTTTATTATATATATTTAGTCAACTAAAAGAAATGTAGAAAGCATTCACATAGTTGATGTCTAACAAAAGAAGACAAGATGCATATACTATTTAGCATGGAAATCCTTGTAGGTGAATTGTGTGTGTATGTACACACACACACACACATATATATGTATGTATGTATATAACTTCAAACAAATGTGTAGACTCAATTAGCAAGAGACACCAACCTCAAATCCTACAATGCAAAAGGAACTGACCTTTGAAATGCAAAGTGTTTATAATGTAGGTAGATTTGCCTTAGATCTCCTTCGAGGTCTTCAACAAATCTGCCTTGTACTTATGAATAATCCACCAAGATTTGAAATAGTGTTTTTCAATAAATGTTCTAAACTTGGAATACACCTTCATAAAAATTTTGCCTTAGATCTGCTCATCATATTCAAAATAAGCCTTCACATGTTTGTTCACTTAGGTCTGATTTTAAAGGTCTTCCACAAATTTGGCTTATAATTATGCTCTTGAATCTCTTAAAATCTTCTTTGTATTCAAATGATATTTAATGAATTGATTGATAAAAATTTCCTCATACTTGAATCCAAATATCATTGTCATTGTCAAACATAACACAGATATAAAATCATTTTGGTTATTCGCTTGTTATACAAGTTAGTCTTATCTTTTTGGTTTTCACAAGTCATGCACTTATGCATCTTTGGGATATCCACAAGCTATTAGAGATGTTTGGATGGTTCATGTCCTTTTTTTTTTGTGTTGTTTGTAGGGTTTTTGCCATGAAGTCTAAGGACATACATGTTCGATGTTTGTGATAGACATGTCCACCTATAAGAAAAGTATCAAATGTAGAAAAAATGCAAAGAAAAGCTAGTAAGGGTTTTATGTGTCTTTAGGCCTAGTACAGCTCGTAAGGGTTTTAGGTGTCTTTGGAAGGGTTACTGAATTTATAAAACCTTTGAAAAGGTTAGTGAAATATATTAAAGGCATATATGATTGTAAGTTGTCGAAGTTGACACTTTGTGTCAACTTAGACAACAAATTTCAGTTTATAACTAACTGGTAATAGTCAGATAGTTAGACAGAAGTGGTTGTTTACTATTGTTTGGTTATTTAGAAGGGATTTTTCGAGTGTTTGGGGGAGAAGTAGAGTTGGGGTGGTGAGACAAGGCATTGTGAAAATATTATAATCAATAAAATAATCATGTTCTCTACAATTCAATCTCTGTCCCATGGAACAGTGACTTCCTATGATGTATCAAATGCATTTTGACTAATATTTAATGTGAGAACATTTTATTATTTTTGTTATCTTGTCCATGCATTCTTTTAATTTTCATTACGGGTTGAGTAAGGAATAATAGACTGGTGCATTCAAACCAGTGACTAGTTAGGCACAGTCAACTATACTTATTCTGAAGTTTCCAATGTAGATTCTCTCCTACCACCTGTAGTCACTATTATTGGTGGGAGACAATGAGGTTATGATAATTTATTTGTACTATATTAACCAAATGCAGGAGAGTGAGAAAAATTCATGCAAGTGCAGTGTTGGATGGTAATTGATGATGGAGGTTTAGCGTAGATTAGACACCAGTCTAATAGACAGTGGATCATTTTATGTTTGAAGATGTTTGGGGGGTGAGTCCTTCATGTTTGGGGGGTGTCTCTGTTACCAAAAATGAGACAGTAGAGCATTGCTAGTGTTATGATGGTCAAAATGTGTCTTTCATTGTGATAAACTATTTCTAGGTCATATGTGTTGTTTCTTGCTATTGTCATGCAGTCTTTGTTTTCCTTGAGACCATGCACAAAATTATCTACCTTTTTTCTAATGATAAACTTTTGACTTGAACAATGATAAAGTTTATTAGTAATCATTATAGTGGAACAACTTTTGACTTGTTCAAAAATTTTAGTTGAAGGTGTTGGAATTGATAGTGAACCCCAAGCTCCTAGAAATCACCTGCAACCAAAATGCATGTTACATCTATGTCTGAGAGAGAATATGATTAAAAAAGCATGCCTACTTTGGTGATTTGGCTATTATTGCAGCACTACAAAGTGTCTTATAGTGTTTCTCATTTTCTTAAATAATAGGCCCTTAGTTCATGATTTCATCATATCTTATAGTGGAACAACTCCAAGAATCTTGGGTAAATTGCTTGCTATAAGACTTTCTTGTATAGGACACTCAATAATGTGGGCTAAGTGGTGGGCACAAAGAGGAACAAGAAAGGATCTATACAATTGCGCGATGCAATAGAATTCAAAAATGAAATTATCTTAGTTTCATTCTGATTCTCCTCTATTACCCTCACATACATACACAACTCACTTCAATTCTTCAATGCTCTCAAACTTATACACATCCCTTATCAGTAGATCTGGTCATAATTCTCCTAAAATTTACAAATATTCCTAGAAATAACAACTACCTAAGACTCACGAATTAGATATAAATGAGTTGAGACCAGCATTTATAATTCTTGAATAGGATTGAAAATAATTTTGATTTTGTAAGATGATTTAATATGCAGCAGCAGAATTCATCCTTGTTTACTTCTGATTTATAGGACCAATGCCTTATCCATTGGGCAAGAAATTGACTATTGGCAAGAGATCTAATTCAAATAACTTGTATAAGAATTAATCAACTGCACTCACCCATCTCCATTCTTATGCAATATCTCTTTTATGAACTCATAAACCCTACTGATTTACTGAAGCATTTATATAATTGCTTGAATTAAAAGCAACAATAAAACCAACATACAACCCATCTAGACTGCATTCAGCCAAATAAACCTTATTTAAATGACTTCAAAGTAAACAAACCCATAAACTGGAGACAGAAATTGATGATCCACAGATATAGTGTAAATACCCCTTTGTATTATCCTTTTCATATGACTAATACAATAACCAAAAGAAAACCAATTGAATGCCCAGAATAGATTGCCATTTCTGTCATTTCAATTTGCTTATCAAAAAGTACAATGGAAGTAAACTCAAAACCTTTGCATACTATTGGACTGACTGAATATGTACTCTTCTTGAAAGAAACAAAAAATTGCACAAGTCTCAGACCATCACAATGCCTTGAAAACTCATTTATATAGCATGATTTGCAACAAGCAAAGGGAAATTGTGACCTGACAAGTGTCCAAGGAACAAAGCATCATACAAAAGACAAAAACAATCACAACAGAATGCCAGGCGTATCAAATATTCCTTTAGGTAGGCACATTCCAATTTCTATTATGAATCATCAACTTCTGATTTGTCTCTCATTATTCTGGCTCCTTAGAGTACGTGGTTACCAAGCTAGCCAAAGATGGATGATCTTGTGATACCTCCAAATCGGTTTTATCTTGTGGGTTCTCACTACTTTCACCCTGAGCAGGCATTATTACCTTTTCCCCTTCTTCTTTTTTCAGTTCTGGTGCAGAGATGTCAATAACCTGCACCTCGCCTTCTTGTTTCTCATCATCATCTGAATTGTCCTCCACTAACTACTTGTCCAACAGAAGATCTGCCATCCAAGTGTCAAATTGTATATCATCCAGCTAGCTGAACTGTAGGATATCATTTTGCTTTTTTAAAATATAACCAGCCTCCTTTTCAAAACCAATAAATTCTTGCTTCAAAGAATCAAAAAATAATTGGACTTTAACCAATTCCTCTATCGTGGTGGCCCACCAGGCACGCCCCTTTTCATTAATAACTTTATTTATCCTTGTGCAGAAAAGGTCATCCAATTCTTTACTCCACTCTTCCTTATTTTTCAATTTCTTCTTTCTATCTAAGACACAAGGAAATAGATCACATTTTTTATTCTTGTACTTATTCAAATAATAAACAATTTTCAGTTGCAGAGCAACTCTCTTGTTATCAAAATTTGACAGGTCATTAGCAATATCATACAATTTTTCAACATGGTCATTGGAAGACTTTATAACTGAATAACATAGAAGGGTAATTTCCTTTTCCCTTCTTCCCCACTTATTAACAATAGGCTTCAGGGTATCATCATGAGTTTTCAATTCCTCCCATATATCTATTACTTTTACCAACTGATCAACGAGTAAGGGCCACTCAATTTTGTCCACTAAATACATTAGAGCCTTTCTAAGCTTATCCTCATACTATGTATTTAACTCTACATGTAAGGCCCATAGTTTGCTCTTCTCTTTTTCAAATTCCTCAGCTGTATAATATTCAGGCCTTTGAGGTGTGTCTGGTATCTCTACAAGGGGGGTGGATTTAAAAGGTTCCACTGGAGGACGAGGGTATGTTATTCTTGGCCTTGTGGATTTCCCCATTGCCTTGTTTTCAAGTTCAATTCTCCTTTTTACCTCCCTATTATAGGCCTCAAGAAGTGTTTCATATTTATTCTGTAACTCAAACATAACCTGTTCCTCCTTCTTAGCAATGGCCAACACAAACTTAGAAGAATCCACATTCCAATATGCTGCCTGTACATGTGAAGTGTCAGCAACCCTTCTTACAAGTATATTTCCCATCAACCCAGACTCATCTGATTGTGATGGTGTGGCTCTAGATCCCTTTCTCAATGACCAACTGACCAATGTAGCTTGATCTTCAATGAATGAAGTGCCTTGGAAGTCTCTTCTATTTGGGTCTTGCAACTCCAATCTACTTGAAACAGAATTGAAAATTAATGCATCTGCAATATCCCAATTGGGCAATAATAAAATGTTAGATGCCTTTATCATTTTCCTCCCCTCCTCAAGGCTTATATTCTGAAATTCCTTCATCATTTCTTCTTTAATTTGGTTTTTCATGGAAGTTTCATCCATTTCTAGATGCTCTATTTTCATCCTTTTACATTTCTCCTCGAAAACGTTCATGTTTGTCCTCCATGCAAACTGCTGAAAAGCCCTTGATTTTACAAAACTGTCATCAGTCAAAAATTGATGACTTTCTTGCTCTAATACAGGGTCCAACTCCATGCTTCTATAATTAGCTATTGTTAGATCCAAACTTGGGAGAGGAAGTTCTGGAGGGTTACCCTCATCTAATACTGCTTGAGTAATAAAAATATCTCCCTGTGATCCCATTTATTCAACCTGTTCACCAATGAGTTGCTCTTCTCCAATCCTCAAAGGGGACTGGGGCGGTGAATATTCCTCATCTTGAGGCCTTTCTTCTATCATTACCTTTTGCCTCTTAGGACTAGGCTCTTCAGGTCTCTCCTCTTGCGCTATACTGGTAGATCCTATTATTTGTTTTCCCTTGTCTATACGAACCCTTTTATTCTGAATTATAGTATATCCGAACCTCTTTTGTACAATTATTTTATCAGTTCTCACATTTGGAGTGAAAGCCAACCTCCTCATGACCTCTCTGGCCTTATTAGGATATGAATCAATAAAAAATTGTTTCTTTTCATTCATGACCTCCATTATTTCAGGGAAGGTATTCATGAGCTTACTTATTTTGTTAGCCTCTGTAATAGCATTATCCAAAGGATCATATTTATTATCATAACAATGAATGAATTCTAAGACTCAGGAATAAACTCTCCATTTTTCCTTTTTAGTTTCCTGCTCCTACAATGAGAATTCATTCCTTATAATATCCTCTGGATAATAAGAATCATGCTTCATCGGTCCCAACTTGATTCTATGCCTCAACATCTGATTGAAAAATCCCTTCGAATCACAAAAATCAGGATGAGAGATAGCCATCATATATTGCTCCAAAATTTTATGCAAAAAGATCCATCCCCCTTTTGTAACCACAAACTGATGGGCCACTGTGTAGGTAGGGAAAATTGACCCTAATTGGCTTTTCAACAAAAACACTTCTTACACTCCCCCTAACTGTTATCTTAAAGAATAAATTTGACAACTGAGTGTCAATACACTTAACCAAGATGAAGAATAGGTGCCGAGTGCAATAGGTTCCGAGTAAAGTGTAGGTGCCGAGTAAAGTGTAAATGCCGAGTAAAGTGTAAGTGCCGAGTAAAGTGTAAATGCTGAGTAAAGTGTAGGTGCCGAGTAAAGTGTAAATGCCGAGTGAAGATCAGGTGCCAAGTAAAGTTTAGATGCCGAGTAACATAGTTTTTTGTAAGTCCTGAGTAACTCAGTAGAATAGCATGTGCCGAGCAACAGAAATATTTCAGGAGCCGACTAATCCAGGATATCAGCATAAGAGTTTGGAATCGCACAAACTATGATAAAAATAATCTTTACAACCGACATAAGGAAATCTCAAAGGATTTAATGATTAGATCGAATCTTTTATATTTCCTATGTAATTTGCATGCAGCCAATAAGAAAAATGATAAAGGTATGCAACCAATCAGCAAAAGATAAGTATTAAGTGGAAATGAAGATTGAATATGGATCGTAGATCCAGACCTAACCCTAAATCTTCGAATGTCTTTATAAGGAAGACGATATCTCATAGAGAAGATATGATAGAGAAGGAGATGATGAAGATGATGATATAGAGGAGAAGATATAGAGTGGTTGATATACTATTTTCAGAAGCGAAAGATATCAGATCACAAAGGATCAAGATCAGACGAAGCAGAACAGAGCTAGCTTTCAGCAATCAAGGATTGTAAACTATCAGGTTCATTTTACCTAATACTTTCTAGCCATTGTATTAGCATGGAAATCCTATGGTGATAGGTTAGCTTAATAGCTATTTCATTGATCCTAGAGATAGGTGATTAAATCCTTTAACAGGGTGACACTTCATGTTAAGTGTTTGTAAATCCTCTAACTAGGTCACTATTGACACAGTGTAAAGCCTTTAACAGGGAAAACCATTAGAAGTGGTTAAACAATATTGCTGCAGTAATTTTTGTGGGTATCATGCCCACCCCAGTTTTACCTTCTTATTCCTGGAGGGTTTCTGGGTTACCAATTTCAGGTGTTATGTGTTATTGATGCATGTGTTAGTTTCATGTTTACTTAATGTATTTAAATGCATGCAATTTATTTCCACATAAAAGTTTTATAGGACAAATTTTAGTACTTCTGATTCACCCCCCCCCCTCTCATAAGTACTCTTTCCACATTTGAATATTCCAACAATTGGTATCAGAGTCTTACCAGGTTCTCATAAGGAAAAGTTTAACAGCTTGGAGGAAAAGATCTAGAGATGGAAGCTTTCAAACTTGGAAAGATCATTGAAAATTAGGTGATAGATGTGCAACTTGCTCTGCATAGCCTGGAGGAATTTAGAATCAATTTGAGAAACTCATTAAAAAAAAGGAAAGATCTGGCCATAGCTGAGAATGATATACACTACAAGGAAATTGATACCACCAACATATTTTCCAACAGAGATACCAAAGAGTTTGATGCAGCAATAGCAGAACTCATGGAGAAAAATAAAATTCAAGCAGAAGAGATTAGATCTCTCAAGATGGAACATGAATCACAGGCCATAATGATATGTGAAATTATAGAACAAAAGAAAAGAGTAGTTGATGATAAGGTCATGATGGAAAATGACAAAAGGAATCTTGCAAACAGACTTGAAGAAAAATGTACTGAACTGACAAGGATCTCAAACATGCAGATGGATACACTTGCTCAAATGATGAACCTTCATCATGAACTCAATGTGAAGGACATTGAGATCTCTACTCTGAAGATGCAGAATGAACAAATGTAGAATGAATTGAATAGAGAAAAAGAGGTAGCAGAAAATCTCAACAAGTCAAGTGAAGCCATCAAGTATTTTGAATAGTTGCTGAAAACTCCAAGAGCTTCCCATAATACATTAGGACTTGGTTACAATAGCACTGAAGTTGGAGAATCATCAAAAAGTGTTGAACAAAGAAGTGACAAAGGTAAGAATACTAAACCCACTTGTCATTGTTGTAATAAGAAGGGACATACTACTAATGTATGCAGGAGCAAAAGATTCAATCAACCAAACACACCCAAGAGTAAGAGTTTCTGTCACAAGTGCAACATGCAAGGACATATGACACAAGATTGTAGATCCAATTTTACAAGGACTCAGAGATTTGATGGACATTGTTATAATTGCAATAAGTATGGACATAGGGCATTTGAATGCAGATCAAAACCTATGTGGACATCAAATCAACTAGCAAAAACATAAGGAAAAGAAAGTCATCATCATTGGGATTACAATACCAGGTATAGTTGTCATTATTGTCAAGAATATGGACATACACCACAGAACTGCATAAGAACACATTTCAGAGGGAACTACAAAAGATGGTTGAACCAACCACATGTTTCAGTTGTCTGAAAACTAGTCATATCAGCAAAAAGTGTCCTACAAGATCAAAGGCACCCAAGTCTGAAGAGAATAAAGGCAAAGAAAAGATTGATATTGAAATGATAAGGAGGCAAATGAAAAAGACTTGGAAAAAGAGAGATGAGTGCAATACATCAAGTGAAGGGATCACTTCACCCAATGGGTCAAGTGATCACACATCATCAAACTAAGCATGAGAAGTGTATGGGACTAATATACAAAGTTATATCAGACACCAGTCCCAAGACAAAGAAGCAACTCAAAGTATAAATCTACATGAAACAAGATGTCAAGACGAAAACTAAATGTTGATGCTGAGCTACCTTTGGATATCGAGTCAAAACTCAAAACAGATGTCGAGCTCCCAACAATGACCGAGCTGATAACCGATGCCGAGTTAAAAAAATCCAATGGAAGCCAAGTAGAAAGGAAATTTAGTAGATGCCGAGTTAGGTTGAAATTTATTCAGAAGCTGAGTTGGCAGTTGAGCATTTAATGCGATGAAATCAGGGTATATTATCGCGATTTCAATCAGTTTTTTGCATCACGATCAAGAAGCAAAGCTGAAAAAGGAGCGGAGAAGATCAAGAAAAGTTTAGAAGCAATTCATGAAAGATTCCAATAATGATCTCGTCGATTCAAGGTATTTCTCTTAAGTGTTGAGCTATGTAGGTCTCACAAACTTGTTTGAATTATAAAACCCTAGTTTGGAAAACAATGGCATCCGGGTCAGGAACCACCAAGGGTTTAGAAAGCCATGAAGTTCAGTTGGTCAGAAATGAAGTAAAACAACTTGAATTTAAGCCCATACCTGAAGTAGCATACAAGAATGATCCTGCAGGTGCATTATCAATTATTTCGGATAAAGTTGTTATGGTAGAAGATGTTCGTAGATGCTACAATTATAAAATTGGTGCCATAGGAGACTTAGAAATTCATAATGCATATGATAAATTATGTGAAAACAAAGTACTAAAAAATGAGTTTTCCATTGTAGAAAGAAAAGGATTAACCAAAACCTTAGTATTTCCGACTATCTTCAAAACAGAATGGGTACGGATAGTTTTGAGCCGAATACATAACGGAGCTTTTTGGTTAGAGTCAGGGCCAGTAAAATTCACCAAGAAAATCGTTCATAGGGTTACTGGTATTCCAACCCTAGATCGGCCAAAGACCCTGCGAAGTGACAAAAGGGAAGTAATTGAGAGAAATACAGGTGCAAAATGGAACAATAGAGGGATGACTATCGACACAGTCACTGATCCTCTGCTAGACTTTGCTGTAAGAATTATTTCACACAAATTCTATCAATCAAGCAGATTAAATAGTGTACCTTGTATAGCAGTTCATGTTGCATACAAGATAATAAAAAGGGATCACACTTATGATCTGGCAGAGCTCATGTTTCAACAGATTAATGAAAATTTGGGAGCTATAAGGAAGAGCAAAGGAGCTCAATCTAAATTTGGATCAGTTTTGATATGTATGTTTTTCTATCTAATGAAAGAATTTCCTTCTATAGGGAAAGTTAAATGGAATCCAGACAAAACAATTGTTGAACAAATTAATGGATACATTGAAAAGATGGGTGAAAATTTTGATGCCCAAATGACTGGTTATTTTGAGGACTTCAAAAAGTCCATGAAACAAAGAATGAGAATTCCAGTTTCAATGACTGAGAAATATGAAAAAGATATTTGTTTTCTTGTAGATATAGATTATACTTATGTGCAAGCAGTTATACCTAGAATAAGATGGTTTAGGCCACTAGGATATGAACTTGATGTTGATCAAGCCTCTGCAACAATAACAGCCTTACTTGCAGAAGAAGTAGACAAAAATGCAAAAATCTTTGGAACTTATGATGTTTTCAAATCAAAGATAATAACAGAGTTTAAGACTGCTTCAGTAGTAAAGAAGAAAGAGAAAATGGTAAGACAAATCAAAAGAAAGTTTGGTGTAGAAGAAGAAGGGACAGCAGAAGAAGAAGGAGATGACATTAAAAAAGAAGAAGAAGTCATTGAAGAAGAAGAAGACAAACTTCAGGATCAGACTCAAGGGTCAGAAGGAGACAAAGAGGAAAGTGCTAAGGTTGAAGTAGCCAAGGAAGCACCAGTCAAGAAAAAGACCACAACTCCATCTGCTCCTAAATCCAAGGGGAGGAAAGTAGCTGCCCCAGCACCAAAAAGACCAACCACAAGGGCCACAACTCAAAAAGCAAAAGAAGAGGCTAAAGGGAAGAAGAAAGACTCAAAGAAGACTGTTGCTAAGTCAAAGAAGAGGAAGTTCATTCCCCAGCCTGAAACAGATGAGGAGGAAACAAAGTCAGAAGACAACAGTCAATCTCAAGAGGTAAGACAAATACCCCAGATTGATGTTGATAAATTATGTACAGAAATTAGAAATAATGATTTGAAAGGATTAAAGAATTTGAATTTTTCTAAGCTCACCAAAGGAGAGCAAAATAAATTAGAGGAGTCTGTGTATGCTATGATGGCTGAATATAAGCACACACCTCTAGAATTAGATGACTCTATGCCAAGAGAACTGTATACAATCATAGAGGATAAATGGCATTTTTGTTTACAAATGGAAAAAGAAATAAGGGAGTCAACATTGGCAAGATTGTTGCCTGATTTGACTAGAGATCAAATAATAAATGCCATAAAAAGGGATAATAACAGATTCACTCCCAAGTATAGAGCATTCAGTATTCTACAGAATAAAATTGAAGAGGTAGTTACCAAATCCACAAGATTGTGGAAAATAGTTTACAAGAAGATTGAAGATGTATATAATGAGGAATATAAGGCAGAAGCAATTGCCAAGATAAAAGAAAAGGGAGCATCAGAAATAAAAGAGAAGAAACTAGTGGAGAAGGAGAGGCACTCAATGAGGAGAAAGAGGAAGAGAAAGATATAGCTGAGCCACAAGATCAAAGTATGCAAGACATACAAGTATCTCCTCCTAGTCCTCCTCATGCCACCATCACACCTGCAGATTTCATAAAAATAAAGGATGTTACAGAAATTTCAGCTCAAAACATCAATCCATTAACTGCAGAGGATTTGGAAATCCTTGACCAATCATCTTTAGTAGCAAAATTAAGTTCAAATCCTATATTGGTCAGTGTTGATGAATTAGAGAATCCAGAAGTCAAAGAAAAAGCAAGGGTAAAAGCACAAATGCCACCTTTGATCACACAAACTACTGGTATTCTATTCCTTCCACCACCACCTTCACCAAGTATAAGTACTGATACACTCCAAGTGCCAAGTACAGCAGCAAGGGAAACAAAAGAAAAATCTAAACAACCACCAAGTTCAACCCCATCTAGCATTCAAAAAGGGGATACTCAAGCTGAAGAAAAAGAGACATAGAAAAAGGAGGAGACTGCAATACAAACATTGGTTGCATTACCCAAATCTGGGACTCCAACACAAACTCTTCAGCAGCCAAGCACAGATGGATTACAGCTGAAAATCAGAACACCAAGCTCGAGTTCATCAAAAGTAGTTAGGAGACTTCACTATGGAGTTCCTGAGCTTGATGAAGAAATTAAAATCCCATATTATGAATCTAGCACTCTTACAGAAGAAAAGATTAACGAAATTCAGAGTGCACTAGACAAAAGAAGGAGACAAGAAGAACTAAGAAAGGAATACAAGCATAAGCGTACATTGAATGAAATTAAGGACATATTCATGGAAGCTTTTTGCTTACAATCTCCAGATGAGTCAAGACCAATCATGGAACAACTTTCTGATATAGTTGACCAGGTGACTAATGAAGACCAGGAAACAAATGTAAAATTACTTGAATGGTCAGAAAAGAAGTTCCAAGGAAAAGTAAACAGTAAAATATCCAGTGATATAGCACTAGCACAAGAAGAACTGGCAAAGAAAGTTATAATAGTTAAAATTGTACTACGAAACATCTTTTCCCTATACAACAAGTTGTGTGATTTTTCAACATTCACACAAGACATTAGCCAGAAAATATTGAGTTTGGAAAGCAATCTGAAAACTTCTAGTATGCAACTCCCTACAGATCTAGCTCAAAGTGAGAAGCATTTTGTCCAATCGCTTCACACACAAAGAGAGCTAGCCGTTTTGGCAACAGAGGAGGTGACTACAAAAGCCAAATTGATACAAATGCAATCATCAATTACTCCTCATTTGGGATTACTTCATAAGGAGAAAATAAATGCAAAGACAGTCCTCAGGAAAGACCCCAATCTTTCTTCATTTGATGGACTTGTACACCTAGCAGCAGAGATTGCCATCCAGCATAAGACATTAGATGTCGCATTAGCAAATTGGGATGCAGCTCTGAAGATACTCCTTGAAGTAAATAGCACATTTTTGGCCAAATATGGCATTTCATTGTAAAGACCCTTGACATAAGTGTCAAAAAAGGGGGAGAATAAGTAATTAAAGAAAGAAGTTGAGTACAGGAATGAAATGATAAGTATAATAAAAGAGGGAGTAAGTATAATAAAAGGGGGAGATAGTAGAGATAGCCAATGAGATAGCCAATTTTGAAATTTTGACAGGGAGATAGCAGAGATAAGCAAATTTTGGGAAGCAAAGTTTGAATGAAGGATTAATTACTGAGTCACATGGGTTAAGTTTTTTTGCCACTCATGTCAAAGGGGTAGATTGTTAGCTTAAAGAATAAATTTGACAATTGAGTGTCAATACACTTAACCAAGATCAAGAATAGGTGCCGAGTGCAATAGGTGCCGAGTAAAGTGTAGGTGCCGAGTAAAGTGTAAATGCCGAGTGAAGATCAGGTGCCGAGTAAAGTTTAGATGCCGAGTAACACAGTTTTGTGTAAGTGTCGAGTAACTCAGTAGAACAACATGTGCCGAGCAATAAAAATATTTCAGGAGCCGACTAATCCAGGATATCAGCATAAGAGTTTGGAATCGCACAAGCTATGATAAAAACAGTCTTTACAGCCGACATAAGGAAATCTCGAAGGATTTAATGATCAGATTGAATCTTTTATATTTCCTATGTAATTTGCATGCATCCAATAAGAAAAATGATAAAGGCATGCAACCAATCAGCAAAATATAAGTATTAAGCAAAAATGAAGATTGAATATGGATCGTAGATCCAGACCTAACCCTAAATCCTCGAATGTCTTTATAAGGAAGATGATATCTCATAGAGAAGATATGATAGAGAAGGAGATGATGAAGATGATGATATAGAGGAGAAGATATAGAGTGGTTGATATACTATTTTCAGAAGCGAAAGATATCAGATCACAAAGGATCAAGATCAGATGAAGCAGAACAGAGCCAGCATTTAGCAATCAAGGATTGTAAACTATCAAGTTCATTGTACCTAATAATTTCTAGCCATTGTATTAGCATGGAAATCCTATGGTGATAGGTTAGCTTAACAGCTATTTCATTGATCCTAGAGATAGGTGATTAAATCCTTTAACAGGGTGAGACTTCATGTTAAGTGTTTGTAAATCCTCTAACCAGGTCACTATTGACACAGTGTAAAGCCTTTAACAGGGTAGGCCTTTAACATGGCAAACCATCAGAAGTGGTTAAACAATATTGCTGCAGTAATTTTTGTGGGTATCATCCCCACCCCAGTTTTACCTTCTTATTCCTAGAGGGTTTCTGGGTTACCAATTTCAGATGTTATGTGTTATTGATGCATGTGTTAGTTTCATGTTTACTTAATGTATTTACATGCATGCAATTTATTTCCACATAAAAGTTTTATAGGAAAAATTTTAGTACTTTTGATTCACCCCCCCCCCTCTCATAAGTACTCTTTCCACATTTGAATATTCCAACACTAACTGCCATAAAACTTCAGCCATTCCCACCTTCAAAGGAACTTGGTAAGGAAAAACATGAGGGTTCCCCTTGAAACCATAGATTCTAAAAATAGTAGAAACAGGGTAGGGGATGATATCTCCCCAATTATGTGAAACTTTCAAGTCATGGGGGTTATCCATAGGCCTGATGAGACTCATTAGTACCCTAGGGATTCTGGGATTGTCACTCAATATGAGGCATCTCAATTTAGCAGCAAAATATCTATCAAATATGACAAAACTAGCATTACTTGAATCCTAGGTCATATCTGCACTCCACAACTAGACTGGCAGTATTTCCCCATTCTCCTCTCTATTTAGTTCCATCTAATTACCAAAATATGTCACTCCTTTGAACAAAAACATATGCATTAATAGAGAGTAGTGAGCAAAAGTTTTTTCCACCTTGCCCTTCACAATCCCAACTAAACCAATGTGAATTTCTTTAGTCAAAAAGGAAGCAAAATCAAAAATAACATCTACATCGAAGGAAGCAATCTGAACCATCATGTACATGAAACCAATGGGCATAAATTCTTCCTCATCTTTACCAAAAACTCGGCATAAGGTCCTGTATATCTCTACAGCCTGGGAAGTGAAAAGACTCTTCTTAAAAGGCTCTCTAGAGGCTGCAGTAATTACTGGAAAAGTTCCTATTGTACCAATATGTGCCCTTAGTGCACCTCCCCTAATTACATCCTTCTTTTCTTTATATTCATTATGTAATCCTAGTAGATTGATTTGCACATGGTAGTCTGATAATGGTTCCAGGTGAAAAACCTCTCTAATTTCTTTAGGAGTAATCGAGACCAGAGGCACACCATCCTTTCTTCTTACAACCCTAATGGCTTGGTCATAATTCTTAGCAATGGCTTCAAGAAAATCATAATCCATGAAAACACTTGGGACTGCTAACTTTCCCAAATCAAAATTCTAAACATTAGCATGCGAGGCAAACAACTTTCTTTTTGAAAACCACTTTTTAAAAAAGATAAGGCCAGTTTGAGTAGTTGTTGCATCCCTAACCTAGTTCCCCTTGTCATATAGGCCATCACCAATTTTAAGCCTAGGGTTTAAGGAAATTAACTTTTTAACTTGTGCAGGCTGTACAGTAGATTCTGGGAGTAATTCTAATAAATCATCATGGACATTCCTATCCATATAATTAATTTTCCCAAAGAATGGTTTCTTAGGAGGCATTTTGATAGTATTGAGAGAATTGGAATGCCACAGAGGTTATAATATTAATACTTACTTGACTTGCTAAACTTGTTCTTCTCTGAACTTCTAAAATTTCTCTCGAACGACAGAAGAATAGTTTCATGTCTTTACCAGGCTTAACACGACACAATCAATCAGGCTCTTGTGCTCAAAAAATTTGCAATCTCTATTCGCATGGGGCTGGAATTAATAAAAATCTCTGTGTTATACTTTGTTTCTCCTACATGTGAAGCTTTCACTTATCATAAATGCACCGAACAGAAAAATAGAGTGGTGTCACACTTTCTTTTTAAAACTTGTGCCGTTGATCGTTGAAAAATCCTACGATCTGGGAATGACAACTAATCTGACTCAGCTTTCTTCTTAACACATTGGTAGTCAAGCTAATAAAACACCTCCACCTCTACCTTTCCTTTAAGGATGGCACTTCAAACTGGGCCCATGGATGACTACGAACATGTGTCATCAACTCGCTAACTCGTTATACATAATTCTCGAGCACCTTTCCATAGCGAGCTAGCAATGATCACTGATCTCACTTTAATCATGTGGTAGACAATTGAAATAACCTTTAAGAACACGATGGTGGGTCCATTGCTTGTTAACTCACTATACCTAATTTTTGCACATCTCTTTATAGTGAGTCAACGAGTGTCATCGATCCAGACTTGATCTTGTGGATAGCAATTTTACTTGAACAGTGGTGGGCCACACTTGCTAACTCGCTATACTTAACTTCCGAGCACTTCTTTGTAGTGAGTCAACGCCACCCTTTGATCCTGGCTCGATCTCACAATAAGAAATCTTCGTACCTAGTAAATGGGAACTGGGTCCATAATATCGTTGTCCATGATATGGGCCCTACAAATTTCTAAAAAGCATTGGTCGAAAGTTCGACCAATGAATGGCAGAAAATGTGCTGAAATTTTCTACCATGCATTGGTTGAAATTTTGACCAATGTCCCACAAATTTCTACCTAGCATTGGTCAAAAGTTCGACCAATGAATGGCAGAAAATGGCTTAACAACCTGAACATTTATCGACCAACGTATTGGTCAAAATTTTGACCATCAACCAGGTTCGTCAAATTTTTGACCAAAAAATTATCGACCAATTCGCTGGTCGAATTTGGTCGAAGATTGGTCGAAAAATGGGTCAAAATTTTGACCAATAAAGGTAAAAAAATGAGCCCAAATGCACTAATGTAGAGGCTTAGGGAGAGCATTTGGAGAGCATGTTTGGAGGACCTGAGAACATGGGAGAAGGAAGGAGCTTAATCTGTAGTTTTTGAGGAGAAGTGAATTAGCATTAGTGTTCGGGTAAACACTTGTAATTTTGCCTATGTTATTTCTGCTTCTTGCACTTCCTGTCTTCTTCGTGTCTTCTGAATGCTTTCTGAGGATTCTTATATCTTGGATGTATGTATTTTGTCATAGTTAGTTAAAATATTTATGAGAAAACTTCCTATGTGTAGATCTGAGGAAATTATGGGGCTAGGGATTAAAATTTATAGTCAAACCTATTAGAAGCATTAATGGGTAAATTTAGAGAACAAATATTTTATAGGAAAATTCTTAAAATTAAAAAGCCCTTTTTGTTTTAAAAACTATGTTCTCTTCCTTTTAAAATCAAATAAATCTGCACACACACACACACACACACACACACACACACACATGCTATAATATTCAATAATAATCTGCATATATGTATATATATGTATATATATATATATATATGTTGTACTACTCAATAATAATCTACATATATATATATATATATATATATATATATATATATATATATATATATATATATATATGTATGTATGTATGTATGTATGTATGTATGTATGTATGTATGTATGTATACATACATACATACATACATACATAGATATGTATATATATATATATATATATATATATATATATATATATATATACATACACACACACACACACACACACACACATATATATATATACATACATACATACATACATACATATATATATATAATCACAGTCAAAATTTTATTATAAAATCTAAGTTGCGCTTTGTGTTTTGAGAGAACACATCTTAAAAATGTTATTTGAAATGCATTTTAAAAAATGTATATATATATATATATATATATATATATATATATATATATATATGCGTAGGGACAAAATTCTCGTGCCCACGTGCTTTATTTTATGTAGAGTTCTTGCGGTCATAAGTACTACGGGGCATTACAAAACTCATCCCTTTCTGGCCACCTATGATGTACGGCTAACCACTGAGGATATATAAATGGAGTGACAAGATGATATGTACACTTCATCGCTAAATAACCTCTAACCCTAGCCCTATCTATATAAAAGGGAAACATGGTCTTCACCATAGCGGTGGAGACTTGACCATTAATCTGTGAATACTTCATAGTGCTAGTGACACTGTGAGAAAGGGAAGAGTAAAATGTCTCAATATGAATATCATCAAATGGGTTGTACCCAGAGATCGTCTCGATCATTTGGAACAACTCATCTCTAATAGAAACAACCTTCTCCTTATTAGGGAGAGTGGTAGAAGCTAACAATGTAGAATCAAGATACTCAAGAGCATGAGATAATCTAGCAATAGTATCTATAAATAAATGTTGTCTCTCCTCAATTGATGATGTTGGTCTACGTGTTGTGCCCGACTCAACACTAGGACCCACTCCATGAACACTAGTGTCCCTTGAGAACTTAGGTGCTCCACCAGTACTAGATGCCATAATGATATATGCAAAGATCTAGATATCTATAAATGCAAAGTTAAGATATACATACATAAGTACATATAAAACTGAAAGTTAAATTTAATTTAAAACATGTATGTATATAAATAAGTACAAAGTTTAATGTAACTATTAAAAATATGCACATGTTATTTAGTACATCTAGCTTATGTATGTGAATAAAAAATATGCATGTATGTTATTTAGTACATCTAGGTATACTATGTTAATGTTTTCTAAAATGTAACTAATAGATTTGTAAAATATAACTAATAGGTTTGTTGAACTAATTTTTACTATGTTAATGTTTTGTAAAATGTAACCAATAGATTTGTTGTTAATCTATACTATGTTAATATTTTATAAAATGTAACTAATAAGTTTGTTGAAAATTAATGTTTACTATGTTAATATTTTGTAAAATATAACTAATATGTTTGTTGTTAATGTTTACTGTGTTAATGTTTTATAAAATGTAACTAATGTTTTATTATCAACTACTAAAAAAATATTTTAAATATAATTAATTTAATTAATAAAACACTTAAAAACAATTCATTTAATTAATATTATCATGTAATAACTAAAAAACTTTTTAGAAATGAAAAAATAAAATAAAAAAAAATTTCACCTACCTGTTATGGTTGAAACACTTTGACTGACTAGTAGCTGCTATAGTGAAATCAATAGTGAAAATGACAGCTAAGAGAAATTTTTGGTTATTTATAAAACCAAACAGGTTATAGCCAAAACCCTTCCGGTCGAAAGGGTTTTCGCCAAAAACCTCACTACTACGTTCACACCGAAAAGTGCCACATCTGTACAGCCAAAAACATTTTGGCTGGAATTGTTCTAGCTAAAACTGTTTCAACCAGAACTCCTGCGGATATCACCAAAGGTGACATAGTTTTGTGCTTCCACCCTCTAGGTAATTTCATCAATAATGAGCGAAGAAGAAGAGAAGGAGCCATATAAAGTTAAGGATTACAAATGTTGTAGAAGATATTATGACTAAGAAATAGAATAGAAAGGTAATTAATGAAGGGTATGCCTTCAATGACTTTCCATAAAATCTTGTGATTGTGAGTGAAAAAATTTTACGATAAGAGAAGGTGATAAATAAAATGGAAAATATTATCTAGACTGACATTCCTTGTAGTGGTGAGAAATAAGACATAAGCTTATTTTTGGTAGGTGATTTTGGTAAGACATCTTACATTAGCAAAATTTGGAAAGGATTAAGACTTAGAGACATGTATGGTGAGGATAAACTCATGAAACAATTGTTGATCCTTTGTGAAGGAAAATGAGAGGTTAGAGAAGAAAATAGAAGAAAATTGTTGGAAATTGTATTCCATGTGACCATATAGATGTTATCATTGCTGGAAACATATCTCTGAGCAAGTATGATTAGTATTCATGATGAGCCAAATAAGAATAACATGTCTATGTCTAGGAAGGACTCACAATGTTGCTTGAAGAGATTAATATGATTATTTGAGTTCTAAGTTACAATGTGTTGATCATAGACTAATTTTTATGGTGATGATGGATCGATTATGTAATATTTTTTGGTGCTAACCAAGTGAAGTGTTGAGTACTCGTATGTGTATCTCAAGATAGAAAGCTTCATGTTTTTTATTTGTGCATGCTATTTTTATTTAAAGATAGATATTTCTATTTGATGTTCATGATGAACAGTGTAGAGTTTCTTTTGTATTATGAGATAGAGATGTGTTTTTGTTGATGTGGTATTTCACAATGCTTATTTATGTTTCTTAATTGTATCATGTTATTAATATGAGAAAATAATGAGATTTTTGATTGGATTCAAAAGGTCTCTCAGAGTGTGTTGATGTATTATTGCTCAACTCAGTTAGTTGTAATGTTGCATTAGATCATGAGTGTGAGTGATAGATCATGGCATACTAGAGATTATATATATATGGGTCCTAACTATGTCTTAGTTTACATATCTTGGGTAAAATTGATTACTGTAGTTCATTTTTGTAAAATTAATATGATGGTTAAGGTCAACCTTTTTTTATGTTAATTGCATGTATATGAAGATGAAATTATTTTTTAATGTTATAAGAAAATGGTGATGTTAATGAGTGTATGAGATATAAAGGTGTGTAAGAATGTCACACTAAAGATTGATCTAAGAGGTATGACTAGAATATATTAATATTTAGGGAGTTGATAACTTATTTAGAGTTGTATTAGCACATCATAGATGTTATTAGTTAGTCCATAATCCAATGGATTTTTTTCCATAATGGATTGTTGTTTGTTCTAGGGTTGTCTCCCTCAAAATTGTTTCCCTTTTCTATTTTCAAGTAGCTAGATAAATTTTTTTGTATGCTTATTTTGTGACACTAGGGGATTGTATTCTCATTATGGATTATATGTTCATCTCAAGATCAAACAAAGTTTAGTAATGTTACCTTTTTTGGCTTGAAATCTTAGTAATGAATGGGTTAAAAAGGTTATAAAATCTAATATAATCATACAAACTCATAGTTAAAGTTGTAACGAATGTAGACTTCATCACAAGTTGAATGAGTAATGGACAATTATAAAATATACTTAATTTAATAGTTTGATAGAGGAAGTTTATAGTTGGTATAGTTTTAGTGTGAATGTACCAAGATCTAGTATTTAACTTAAGACAATTATATCTATTAAATAACTACATTAATAAATAAATTTTCATACACAATTCATTTCATTATTTAGAAGTAATTATTAATAATATATATTCTCAAAATAATATTATTCATATTATCCATAATATTTCTTCAACCCAATTTAAAATCATTAAATATAGTTTTCAAACATAGGATTAAGATTACTTTCCATTATACCTACTGTTATAGTTACCTGGCTAGGGATCAAGTGTTAGGTTTAAGATTTGAAGTTACAATTACAATTAGGGTCTAACATTTAGGATTAAGTTTATTAACATGATTAGGGATAGGCTTAGAATTAAGTTTGACGATTTTAATTATATAATTTGGTTAAAATTTTAATCAATGTTAGGGTTGTTTGAATTAAAGATGGAGTAACTTAGAGAAAGAGGGGTGGGGAGGGGGGGGTGAATCAGTTATCCCAAAAATAATTCACAAATCCCTTCGATATCTATAATTCTTATTTACCACTGAAACTCGATAAAAAATGTAGGAATACTATAAGTCGGTAGATTAACTAGTTAGCATTCATAGTTATTAATATGCATGGAAAGGTTAAAATAAATGAACACAAGAGACACCAGATTTAATGTGGAAACCCAATATGGAAAAAACCACCAAGTAACTAGTCACCATTTTTTCACTCTTTTGAAGTGAGCCCTGTTAGGAGCCAACCCTGTTAAAGGTTACAATACACACTATTAGGTGTGACTTTGTTAGAGGATTTAATCACCCTATTAGGAGTGGCATTGTTAGAGTCTTTTAGAATAATTCAACTGAACTGTCACCTTGTTAGAGGATTTACAAAATGGCTGTAAAACCAACTCTGTTAAGAGGTTTGAAATCACTACTACAATGGTTAGAAAGTAATAATGAATTGACCTGAACAAGATGCAACTAAATTTGCTGGATACAGGTCTCTATTCAGCATTATTAGATCCTCCTTGATCAAATATGGCTCTTCTGCTCCTTAATGATCTTTGATCATCCTTCGAATTCACCTCCACAACAATCAGTCTTCATATCACATTAACTTTTCATACTTCTACATACTACATTTTTGAATTTGGAACTTGACCTCTTACTTATACCATTTAGATGGTTAAGTCAGTGCATTTACATGTTACATTTATCAACAAACCATTCATCAGTCGGCTACAGATATTACTCTTAAATGTCATTTCATAAAATAAT
This sequence comes from Cupressus sempervirens, assembly GCA_028749045.1. Lineage (NCBI taxonomy): Eukaryota > Viridiplantae > Streptophyta > Pinopsida > Cupressales > Cupressaceae > Cupressus > Cupressus sempervirens. The sequence continues at coordinate 189,771,287 of CM053791.1, read as the reverse complement.
AAAATACTTTATTGGTTGACCCTGCTCGGTAAATAATGCTTTCAAGAATTTCTTGAGTTAACCATCTTGACTCGGTTAACATTGCAGTATCCTTAAAATCCTTTGTCTGTTGAGTTTTACTCAGTAAGAACTGCTTCTACCAAATTTCATTTGATGATTGAGTGAGCTTGGTAAGAACTAAATTTCTTTGATTACCTTGAAAGCTCAGTAAGAACTAAATTTCTAATTTTCCTTTGATGACCGAGCAAACTTGGTAAGAACTACTTCTTCCATATTACCTTTGATTACCGAGTGAACTCGGTAAGAACTGCATCTTTACATGGCTAACCTTTTGAGCTTGGTAGACACTGTCCTTTTCCTTGCTGACCTTCTAAGCTCGGTAGACACTATCTGATAATAGATATGACATTTGTGTGACATCAAAGACAACACACAATTGAGCAATTGTATCCAACAATCTCCCTCTTTGACATTGATGGCAACACAACATGTCATAACAGGATGAAATTTTGAAAACAAGTCTTTTTAATGACAGAATACAAAGCTCCCTCTTTCATAATAATCTTTTTGCAAATTTTAGAAAGATAAGATAGTATATTCTCCCTCTTTGACAACACATGCCAAAGATAACTCAAAACAACTGAATAGTATTGTACCTGATGTACTGATTCATATGCAATGTCTTCATTGATTTGGTGCATCAACTGATAGATTCCCAATTCTATTCATGTTGATGCATTACTAAAATTGTATTTTAGTGAGCTTTTGATAGGGGAATGACCCCTAACTTACCTCTTAGATACAAGAATGCATCCTTAGGTAAAGGTTTTTTGAATATATCAACAATTTGTTCCTTTGTATGCACATATTCCAATCTTATTTCCTTTTCTTGCACCAATTCTCTAACAAAGTGATACTTTATGGCAATATGCTTTGTTTTTGAATGCATCACTAGATTCTTTGAGATGTTATTTGCACTATTGTTATCACAAAACATAACAACAAGTTCTTTGATTTCTTGAATCATACCTTCCAATAATTGTTTAAACCATAGAATATTTGAGCAATTTACTAGTGCTGCAACATATTCAGCCTCTACTGTGGATTGAGATGTGCAATTCTACTTTTTACTTGTCCAAGAAACTAACCTTTTTCCAAGAAAGAAAGCTCCTCCACTTGTGCTCTTTCTGTCATCAATATTTCCTACCCAATCTCCATCAGTGAACACCTTTAAATCAATTTTCCTCCAAGTTTAGACCATAATCCATAATCTTCAGTTCCTTTTAAGTATCTCATGATCCTTTTGATTGTCATCATGTGATTTTCTTTTGGTTTTGCTAAAAATCTTGCTACAATTCCTACTTCAAGGGCAATATCTAGTCTTGTGTGCACTACATATTGCAACTTTCCAACCATAGATCTATACAATGTCTAATCTACTTCCTTTGATTCATCATCCTTGATAAATTTTAATTTGGTACACGTGGGAGTCCCAACTAGTTTGCAGTCTTCCATAAAAAAACTTTTTTAGTATCTCCTTGATGTATTTAGATTGAGTGATGTAGATGCCATTCTTACTTTATTGAATTTGAAGACCAAAAAAGAATTAGATTTCACTAAACATTGACATTTCAAATTCCTTGTTCATTTGTTCTGAAAATTCTTTGCAAAGATCATCATTTCCTGTGAACAAAGTATCATCTACAAATATTTTTGCCAAAACAATCTTATTATCTGGTCCTTCTTTTATGTACAAACTACTATTATCATTAGTCCTTTGAAAACCAATCTGAATAAGATAGTTATGCAATCTTTCATACCATGCTCTAGGGGCTTGTTTCAAACCATATAATGCTTTATGCAGTTTGCATACCATGTTGTTCTTGTCTGGATCAATAAAACCTTCAGATTGTTCAATATAAACTTCTTCATCCAATATGCCATTGAGAAATGCTAACTTGACATCCATCTAATAGACTTTGTATCCTTTGAATGCAACATATGCAAGTAAGGTTCTAACACCTTCCAATCTTGCAACAGGAGCAAAAGTTTCTCCATAGTCTACACCATCTTCTTGAGAGTATCCTTTGCATACTAGTCTAGCTTTGTTCCTTGATACCTTACCATCTTCATTTAGTTTGTTTTTGAATACCAACTTTGTTCCAATCACATTCTTGTCTTTGGGTCTAGGTACAAGAGTTCATGTTTTATTTTTCTCTATTTTTTCTATTTCCTCATTCATAGCTTCAATCCAACTTTCATTGTCTAGTGCATTTTTGACATTTCTATGTACAAAATCAGCAAGTAAACAAGTGCCTTTCAACTTACTTCTTGTCATTGTTCCTTTTTGACATACTTGGCTAGCATGGGCTCCTTGCCTTTTGAGTTATCATTCTGCATCTCAACTTCTTGTCCTAGATCTAGTTGCTCGGGCTTGGTAGATGCTAACTCGGTAGCTTCAGTTTGCAACTCAGATTCTTTTAGCTCGGATTCTTGCAGCTCGATAGATGTTGACTCGGTTTGAACTTCTTGTGACTCGGTTAATGATGACTATGGAGTTGAGGATTCCTGATTAATAGATATACTTAGCATTGTATCTGGTTCAATGTAAACAAATCTTGTGTAGTCTTCAAGTTCCTTTTTGCTTTTTTTTTCTATTCTTTCTGCAAACTCATCAACTTTCACATGTGCACTTTCTATGACTTTGTAAGTAGATAAGTTCAAACATCTATATGCTTTGCTTTTGCAAGAGTATCCCAAAAATATTCCTTCATCACTTTCTACATCAAATTTTCCTTTTTCTAGATTCTTTCAAAATGTAACATTTACTTCCAAATACTTTTAGATAACTTACATTGGGTTTGTAGCCATACCACAATTCATAGGGAGTTTTGAACGAGTCCTTCTTCAGCTATACTCGGTTCAAGGTATGAATTGCAGTGCATTTTAGTCTTTTGCCTATTTCCTTTTCTACTCTGGCCAAATACTATTTGAACTTTTCAAATGCTTCTAATTTCTCTCTTAGGTACATGACAGTCATCATTCTTGAATAGTCATCAATAAACAGAATGAAGAATTTTTCACTAGTATAACTTTCAATGCCAATGGGTCCACATAAATCAGTATGCACAACTTTTAGAACTTCTTCAGTTTGATAGTTCTTGCTTTTAAAACTGGTCTTTCCCATTTTACCAATTTGACAATTTTTGCATAGACCAACCTCAGGTTTATTTATGTTAGGAATACCTCTTACTTTTCTGAATTTACTAATCTTTATTAAGTTGTCAAAGTTTACATGACACAACCTCCTATGCCATGACCAACTTTCTTCAATTTGAGCAATAAAACATGAACATTCACCAAGTTCAAGATAAAATAAGTTACCTTTTGTTTGAGTGCCTAATCTAATCAATTTTCCTTTGCCATCCAAAAATATTTCTTTTCCATGCATAAATTTTACTTTGAATCCATTGATGAGCAATTGTGCCACACTCAACAAATTATGCTTTAGTCCTTCTACCCAGTATGCATTATCACATACAAGTTCCTTGGTTAGTGAGATTCTTCATTTTCCTCTTATACAACAAGGTTCATTGTTACCAAATCTTACACTACCACCATCATAGTCTTCAAAGTGTTCAAACTTAGTTTTATCACCAGTCATGTGATGAGAACAACCACTATCTATAATCTATGTATCATTTCTGCTCATATGAGAAATAAGTGCCATTTCCTCATCATTATCAGACTTATCTTTCATAGCAATGTAAACAATTTCATCTTCTTCTTCATCATCAGAATCATTAAAATCTTTAGCTATAAAACATGCTTTCTTACCTTTATCCTTGAATTATTTGAAGTCTCTTTTTCCATTGTACTTTTTACCTTTCTTCTCATCCTTGTTTTTCTTATTGGGGCATCTAGCAACAATATGTCCAATTTCTTCACAAGAAAAATAGATTAGAGGAACCTTACCTTTGTATTTTTCTTTGCCTCTAGAATATTTCCTTGCTAGCAGAGCTTCAGCCACTTCAAGATCACTATCTGAACCTTGTTTTGATTCTTCATCATTGTCTGATTGTAGATCCTTCAACTTTTTCCCTTTTTCTTTGAGTGAAAGCTTGGCTTCAAATGCTGATTCAACATTTTTGGCAACTGGCGCATAATTGTCAAAGTTGTCTAGCTCAAATGCAGTCAATCTTCCAATTATGGCTTCTAGATTTATCTTATGATTTGCTTCACATCTTCTTTCTTGAATTGCAGAGACTCTGATTGCATAAATGGGAAGTAGAGTTCTAAGAAATTTACTTATAACTATCTCCTCCTTGATATCTCATCTAGATCCTTTGATTGCACTAACACATGCTTTGACTCTTTCAACATATTTTGCAATGTTTTCATCCTCTCTCATCCTCATTTGATCAAATTGTCCTCTTAGACTTTTTGCTTTGGCTCTTCTTACATTATCATCTCCTCCATATATTTCTTTTAGATTTTCCCACATTTCAAAGGTAGTTTTACAATCTTTGATGTCATCAAATTCTTCATAACTCAGAGTAGATGCTATATCTATCATCATGTTGTTGTGAGTCTTCTTTTTAGCAATATCATTGATAGATAATGTACCAGCAGGTTCTACATATTTTTCATCAAGGTACTTTGGTCCTATATCTCTAATGGAATCTAGATGAAGTCTCATCAACCCTTGCCATGTTGAGAAGTTGTCCCTATTAAGTCTTGGAATTTCTCTCTTATAAGACATCCTGACCTTTGGCTTAGATCCTTGAAATCTTTTCCTGCAACCACCAAGAGCTCTGATACCAATTGTTGGAATTATCGATGGAGTAACTGAGAGAAAGAGAGGGGGGGGGGGGAGGGGGGGCACAGTGGGGTGAATCAGTTATCCCATAAAAAAATCACAAATCCCTTAGATGTCTATAATGCTTATTTACTGCTGAAACACGATAAACAATGCAGGAATATTGTAACTCGGTAGATTAACTAGTTAGCATTCATAGTTATTAATATGCATGCAAAAGTTAAAATAAATGAACATAAGAGACACCAAATTTAACATGGAAACCCAATATGGGAAAAACCACCAAGTAACTAGTCACCAATTTTTCACTCTTCTAAAGTGAGCCCTGTTAGTAGCCAACCTTGTTAAAGATTACAATACACACTGTTAGGTGTGACCTTGTTAGAGAATTTAATCACCCTGTTAGGAGTGGCCTTGTTTGAGGATTTAATCACCTTGTAAGGGGTGGCCTTGTTAGAGGTCTTTAGAATAATTCAACTGAACGGTCACCTTGTTAGAGGATTTACAAAATGGTTGTTAAACCAACTCTATTAAGAGGTTTGAAATCACTACTACAATGGTTAAAAAGCAACAATGAATTGACCTAAACAAGATGTAACTAAATTTGTTGGATACAGATCTATGTTCAACATTATTAGATCCTCCTTGATCAAATATGGCTCTGCTAATCCTTAATGATCTCTGATCATCCTTCAAATTCACTTCCACAACAATCAGTCTTCATATCACATTAACTTTTCATACCTCTACATACTGCATTTTTGAATTCACAACTTGACCTCTTACTTATACCATTCAGATGGTTAAGTTGGCTCATTTACATGTTACATTTACCAACAAACCATTCATCAGTCAGCTACAGATATTACTCTTAAACGTTATTTCATAAAAAAATGAAATACTTTACTAGCCAACCTTGCTCAGTAAATACTACTTTTAGGAATTTCCTAAGTTAACCATCTTGGCTCAGTTAACATTGTCGCATCCTTAAAATCCTTTTTGTGCCGAGTTTTACTCATTAAGAACTACTTTTCCCAAATTCCCTTTGATGACTGAGTGAGCTTGATAAGAACTAAATTTCTTTGATTACCTTGAAAGCTCGGTAAGAACTAAATTTCTAATTTTCTTTTGATGACCGAGTGAACTCGGTAAGAACTGCTTCTTCCATATTACCTTTGATTACCGAGTGAACTCGATAAGAACTACATCTTTATGGCTTACCTTCTGAGCTCAGTAGACACTGTCATTGGCCTTGCTGACCTTCTGAGCTCAATAGACACTGTCTGATAACTGATATGACATTTGTGTGACATCAAAGATAACACACAACTGAACAATTGTATCCAACAAGAGTTAGGTAAGAATTATGGTGAGAGTGAGATTTTACACCAAGGTTAATACTATGTTTATAGTTAGAGTGTAATTTTATTTTAAAAGATATGGTTTTAAGGTAAGGGAGCACATTATGTAACATCCGGCCAAGGGATTCAAAGAACTAACCTAAATTTTTACTAAGAAAGCAATAACATGTACAATAATTTACATGAAAAACATAACAGACTACATTACTTAACAATTCCTTAATGAGTGCATTTACAATTCATTTTTAAATAATTATACTAGAAGTAAAATAAATAACACATCCACATGAAAGAATAACTACAAGTTCAATCCATTTAAATAATATACATTTGTTTTGAATGTCACTTGGCATTAATTTAGAATGCACAATCATCCACTATACATGTCACAGGGTATGAAAGGCTGAAAGAATATACATTTATAAAATAGTTTACATCATACATTTTTTATCCATGAAACAAAGTACAATACAATAAGTAAAATCACTAAATACTAAGTTTTGTGTTTGGATCCCTTGGCGGAGTGTTATGTGATTAAATACTTAGTTATATGTTTAGATTTTATTGTACAATTATGGTTAGGTTGATATTAAAGACTTACGAATATAGTTAGTTTTACTTTCTTTGTTATATAGTTTACAAACTAATCTATAATTAATCACTATTTATTTGAAATAAATATAAAATATTGAATGTAATTACATGTTTAAACAATGAATTTACATCTATCTAATCATTCAACATTGTAATTTACATATTAAATACATTTCAAAACGTTATGAAACTATCTATGAAACTATTATTTAAATTAAGAGATACAATAATCTAAAGATAATACTGTTAACAATGAAAATTTACAATTTTATGTGCATATTAAAACTGAAAAAAAAAATTTAAAATTAAAATTGATGGTATATAAAATGTAAAATTGAAAAAAATTAAATAAAATAGTACAAAATAAAATAAAATACATGGTATGTCAGAAAATAGCAGCAAGGGGGTTAGTAGAGGTCAAAAATGGGCTCCTATATTGCTATGAAATCAGGCTCACATTTTGTAAATGATAAAAATGAAACAAAAAATGTGAAAAATGGGGGGATTCATAGTTTTCCAAATTGGGTAACCGATATTTTTAGAATCAAGCACCTGATTTGTTCAAAATTGGGTGCTTGATTTATACAAAATTGAGTGCCCAATTTTTAAGACATTCAGGCACCCAATTTTTAAGATTTTCAGGAACCTGATCCACATTTCAAAAATTAAGTGCCTAATTTTTGAAATGTGGATTAGCTGCTCGAAGCAGGATTTTAGAATTGGGTACTCGATTCTAAGCAAATCGAGTACCTATTTCTTAAAGGTCCAATTTTGCGGATTTGACTTCTGCAAAATTGTGACCCAAATTTTTGCTCTTACTCTAGGAATAAATTTGAATATTTGTTGTAGTGAAAGCATCGACCACAAAAAGTAGTAATAAAGAAGCAAAACTCTCTTCTCTACTATGGACCCCATACACTTTTTTATATTCTTTGTCCTACCAACCTTTGACTAGTTATTAGGTAATGCCAAATGTTTCCTTTGGATGCTACAATAAACCCATAGCATTAGACAAAAAAATTGATGAAATGTGAGATGGATATATTAATCTTTTGCCAAAGGGAAAGAGAATCTCATGCCCAGTAATCCTCTTGATTCCTCTACAGATATGAGGACAATCACAAATGAACATGGTAGCTAGAATGTCATCTTTGATGCATCTCAGAAAAGGCTTCTCCCAATCTTTCAGCTCTAGAAACACCCTGAAATTCCTTGAATAGTATTCCATATGAAGGGAGGAGTATGTTGAACAAAATTCGACTGGATATCTTACTCTAGACAAGTAAACGGTGCCAACTCGACATGATGATGCTACAGACACCTATGAAAAATGACTCAAAGAAAAAGTAGAGGCCAAATGTGACAACCCAAAAGCTCAGACAGATAAGAAGAATTCAACATCAAGTACTATAAATATTCCCAAAATGAAGAATGGCTCGTAGAAAATGCAGAATCCAAAAGTGACCACCTAGAAACCCAAAAAACCAAGAAAAATGCAAGAGCCAACATGATAAAAAAGCTCCCACTCAAAACCATTATGGTAAAAGATATATGCAATCAATCTCATCAAAACACAATTCAGGTCACACAAGTTGGATAGTGTGAATTGGAACCTACACATTGAAAATGCAAGACAACTCACATGAGATGAGTACTAATTAGCATGACAAAATGAAGAAAAAAAATTAACCACACAACTCTTCTAAATGAAGAGGACACTAATTGAAGAATAAAAAATGATAAAGTACAAACTAAAAGAGGCCAATTCCCAAGAAGAGGAAAAAATGTAGCCATCTGGTGGATCTTATAGCCACGAGGGAGTATGACAGAATACTAACCAACATCATACACAAAATACCCTCGCAGAATAATCTTGAAAAGTACAAGTGACAGATCCTCTTAATGGCACTTGATATCATATATCCCATCCTTAATTAATTAAACTTTCCCCACTTGATGACACTTTCTAATCCAATGCAAAGATAATTAATATAGCAAATGTTTCTATTCACTTAAGCCATATCTAACTAGTAAGATGTGCATAGAAAAACCATATCTATAGGTATTAATCATCATTGTGCTAACTTAGTAAATCACGCCAAATAGGAAAAATAACAATTAACTTCTAAGACAAAAGACCATATCACGCATCTACTTCAAATTGTGAGAAACCAAGAATGTACAGTAATATTCATTCTAATCTAAAGCTGATAATTGCGTACCCTACATACATCAATCCCACTTGATGCCAATTACTAACCCAGTGCTAAAATGACTAATGCCACCATAATGTCTGCTTACTCAAATGAATCAAATATTCATAGGTAAAACATACCTAGTGATATTAACCATCGTAACACAAACCTAGTAATTCCCACCAAATAGGAAAGTCATGATTCACTTCTAATGATAGAAGCAATACAAAGAAACATATCTAGCATATGCTTACAAGAATGAGAGTCCAAGATAGTACCATCACAGCCAATATTGGCTAATCAGTCATCCAGAGGATTACCTTCCCTATACACATGTGATAACAAATAGCAATCTAGAGAATCAATGAGATCCCAAATATGTTGGAAAGTACAATCCAAATGCCAATTATTGATCTCCCTATTATGCATGCATTAATAACTACAGAAGAATCACCTTCTATATGTAAACAAGAAAATGACATATACTTAGCTAAGATTAGCCCCTCCAGTAGAGTTGTGGACTCTGCCATATTATTAGTTCCAACTAGGATCGGTTTTGCATAAAAAGCTAGTAGTAGCCCGAAATGATTTTGCAAGGATATCCCAATACTTGATTTACCAAGATTTCCTCTAGATGCCCCATCAAAATTTAGCTTAACAAACAAAGAGTTAGGAGGCTTCCATTTCATAGAGTTCCTGCAGATTGGAATAGACCTAATTTGAGAGAACATAGGAGATGAAGGCAGAGAAATAAGCTTCCAGTTACAAAGAATTAGACTATCCGAAGAGGAAAACATACCATTGGGCTTAAAATGACCATTAACAAAGTTATTGACTAATTCAGAGATAAGCTGTTCAATTGTGCCAATCACACCGCTTACATCAAACACTTATTTTCGAAAGATCCTCTTATTCCATTCCCACTAGATAGACCAAATGATTGTTGAGGGAACAATAAGCCATAAACATGAAAAAATAGATTTGATAAATAGAATTGGCCAATATTGGAATAGGTCCCATAAAGACTTAGGAAAGGGAAGGTAAAGCGACAACTTACCCAAAATAGAATACCAACACTGCATGGAAAAGTGACAATGCACAAAAAGGTGATTAGTAGATTCATTATAAAGACCACATAAGAAACACTTAAAGGAATCTACAATATACAATCTACATAGCATATCACTAGTCATAATTCTACCTTGAATTGCCAACCAAGAAAAAACTCCCGCTTTCAGTAAGACACTCTTATACCAATAAAATGTGAAAGCCCGATTTGCATCATGTTGCTCAGACATTTCTAGAAGGGCCTCATAGCCATATGTAACTAAATACATCCCAGTCTTAGTAGGGCACCACATGAGCCTATCACACCCTCTGGACAAAAAAATCATTTTGCTAGCTAGGATGACATTAAAATTCCTAGCCAATTCTCTATCAATGGACAACGAGAAGGGATGTTTCTAGCAAACCTTGTGAGACACGATGTCAACATTATCCACATAGTCCACTAGTCAAACTCCCCATTTACTACATGTAATTTCCATAACCTCATGCAATGAGGGATTATGGCACAATGGAGGATTTCTATTCTAAGAGTCTTTCCAAAAAGAAATATCAAGACCAAAATGAACCTACCAAGACAAGAATTTAGTGACAACTACCCTAGATGATATCATAAAATTTTGGGAAGGTCACCCTAATGGAGGGTTAGAAATAGTAAAGATTCTATGTGGACAAGTGGAATCAAGATACTTAGCTTGCATGATTTGACACCACAAAGATTGAGATTTAAAGTACATATTCCAAACTAGTTTCCCACCAAAAGCTTTATTCCTAAGCAAGATATTATGGACCATAGCCCTAGCATAAGACTTACAAAAAGAAATCTTTTGTAAGGATATCAAAGGTATGTTCCTAACATTATTAATATTAAAAGACCACAGAAAATTATGAATGATTTTCTCGATCTAAACAATAATAGAAAATACAGCTTGAATAATAGAGAAGTAATAATTAGGGATGGCGAGAAGGACATTTTTTATCAATAAAATTCTCCCATAGAGGGAAAGCCACCTCGCCTTCCAGGCTGAAATCCTACCTTTTGACTTTTCATCACATTATCCCAAAATGATGGCTTCATTGGGCCCAAAAAGAACGGAAGCCCTAGATAAAAAGATGATAATTCCTGCACTGAGAAACCAAGAATGTTAACTAGTCTATGTTTGACTAAGTTAGGTGTGTAAAGAAAAAAAACTTTTGATTTATTCAAATTGATGACTTGACCAAACCCATTAGTATAGATGTCTAGGGTCTTCTTGATACACTTGGCTTGTCTAATCAAAGATCTACCAAATAGAAGAGTATTAGCAACAAAGAAATGATGAGTGATAGAAATCTCAGAATTCGGTATATCCAATTTGCTAATGCCTTCTGTCTAATAATATGTCTACTCAAAGTTTCAGCCATAATAATAAATAAAAATAGGGAAAGTGGATCTCCTTAGCGAACTCCTTAGGTAGCTTGAAAATAAGAGGGAGGGACACCATTAATTATGACTACAAAAGAAGCCCCCAGAAGACACTTCTTAATCCACTTGCACTAAGCTTTCTAAAAACCAAATTTAGATAATATAGCCAAGAGAAAATCCCAATCCACTTTATCATAAGCTATCATCATGTCTAGCTTCGCAACAAACCCAGGGGTTTGATAAGACTCAATGGTATGAAGAACTTCCAATGCAACAAATGGCCCATCCGAAGTATCCCTACCCGGGACAAAACCTCGGACAATATTAATATTTACAAATGTCTCAATTTTTATTAACTCAAAGTTACTAAACTCCTCATATATTTAATTAATAACAAAAGTAATTTCTTGCATTGACTAATTACAATTCCTTTATGAGGAGATAAATTTTATTTGCTTAATCATGATTTCAATTGAAATCTAATTTGCTAACCAAAACCCATGGAAAATGTAATCAAATGAAGTATTTGAAGTCTTAGCATTATAATCAATGCAACAAATGTAGACGCAAGGCTTGTTCATTAGATAGGTAATCAAAATCAAGAACAAAGGATTAACCACTCTGCTTTGATTGCAGGGTTTCAATGACAACAATCTTCTGGGAATGTGAGGGTGCAATATAAAGCATTCTTACATTGACACTTCAGTGTTCATTTATTTTACACCTGTTGTTTCAAACTCGTCAATAGCAAACAGTGAGTGATTTGTTAATACAAAAATTATACTTGTGAAGTGAATTGGTATGGTAGGGCACCAAAAATAGCATAGGATTCTGATCACTATAGTTTCATAATTTATGATAGTCCTTAGACAAAAGCGGCAAAGATGAAAGAAAAATGTGTAATTAGAGTCGTTGACATGCCTTGTGTATGACCACATACATGTTATATCTATGTGTAGTTAACACTTCTACCCCAGTCTTCAAATGAGTTCTATTGAGTCAATAGGTACTTTACCTTTAGTTGAGAAACATTACATTTTGGCATGGAGCTTCACAATTGGAGGCAACAAAGCTCAAGATATAGACATATTGCATCTACCTTCCTTTTATGTCAAAATCTCAAACTTCTCCAAATCTACAAAGTTCATATCTATTATCATAATATGCTCAATAGCTTCTATGTTGGGACTTGCAGTACATTTTATTGGTTGAAAAAGATGGACTACATAGAATTCTATGAAAAGTGGGAGTTGCAATGTTGGCCACAAAGATTTAACTATCGAAAACTCAACCTCAATACAAAGGTAATTATAAATATAGATATATCTTATTATATTCAAAATAAATTCAATAACTTGAATTTCATTCTTTCAAAAGGGCTTTGCTTTTCTTTATTACAGGGTTTCATGAATGAGAATCTTGTGGGTTACGGTAGTTTTGGGCAAGTATACCAGGGAAATTTGCCTTCTGATAAAGAAATCAGCATGAAATGCATCACAAAAGATTTCATACAAGGAATGCAGGAATTCATGGTAGAAATATCTAGCCTTGGGTATCTGCAACATCAAAATCTTGTGCCTCTTAGAGGCTGGAGTAGAAAAAATAAGTGTCTCTTCATCGTCTACAAATTCATATCCAACAATAGCCTTGAAAGAAATCTCTTCACTCTAGAATCGAATCTAACATGGGCTCGCATATGTGGTTGTCAGGCTATTGTATTTACACAAGAAGTGAGAAAAATGTGTGGTGCATAGGGACATCAAATCCAATATATTACTAGACTATGATTTGATTGGCTATGTGGGGGATTTTGGCTTGGCAAGGTTATATGATCACAATGAAAAGCCCCAAACAAATCATGTGGTGGACACTTTGGACTACATTGCACCGGAGCTGATACATTCTGGAAAGGTTTCTCCTTCCATAGATGTGTTCATCTTTTGCTCGAGCTTGCATGCGAAAGCAATCCTGTGGATCAAGGTGTCATTTTGGTTTAGTGGGTTTGCAATTTGAATGCAAATGGAAAGTTATTGGATGTTGTTGATCAAAGGCTTGGGCTAAATTATGATAAAGTCGAGGCAAAGAATGTGCTTATATTGGGGCTTGTTTGTTCAAACCCTTATCCAAATGAGAGGCCAAGCATGAAACTAGCATTGCAGATTCTATGTGGTGAGGGTGCTTTGCAATATTACATTGACACCACATATTTTAATTCACATGTTGCTACTTCTTTGGATCTCTTTGAATGATGCAGTTGGGTTCTATAATTAAGTAATCAGTCCTATAATTTAAACCTCACTTGTGTCCCCTTGTAAACTAGTTCTAGTTGAATACATAGGGTATTTTACTATTATTGTCTACCTTTTATTCTGGAACAATAAATGTTGAAGAACACTACACTCTCTGAATTTTAAAAGAAAATATGAAGAATAAGGGAGGATAAGAATGGGTGGAGAAGTTATCTCTTTCTATTTGTTTATGTAAAAAAATAGTCTAAGAGACACATAGTGAGGGAAAATAGTAATCTTAAAATAAGATAAAAAATGGGAAAGAGTTGACATATAGTAGTATGAAAGTCACGAGGCTAGTGAAATAAAATAGAGTAAAAAGTTATTATTTCTTCAAATACTTATATAATTGTTTGATGCAATTAAAAATTATTAGTATATTCTTATTGACCAATAAAAAGAAAGTATTTTTCAATTTACTAAGTTTTCTTAATAGTTTGAACATTTTTATCTATTTTAAATTCTAAAAAATGCTAATTTTTTAAAATCTCATTGGATGTGATAGAAAAATGCAAGCATAAAAAAATTTAGATTCAAAAATTACATAAATATTTAAACACTTTAACTATTGCTAAGATATCAAAGGCTGCTGCATTTATGAAACATCGCTTTACACATATGAAAGGCCTGCTACATTTATGAAATGACTTTTCATTGATATCAAACTCTGTGGCATTTACAAAATAACTTTTCTTCTTCCTCAATTTTTATAAGTCTTTGTTCTTGAATCTTCCACGGATAATGCTATTGATATTTCATAGTGATTTTTCATGGAGGTCATGAATGAATATCAGGAAAAAGATTTGGACATATTATTAAGTTCTCAATATTTTCAAACCATTATCACTGAAGCCATATATCTTGTTTAGTGAATTTTTAAACCATGCGCAAATAGAATGTCAATGATAAAGTCACATATTCATTTGGTGGAAGCTAAGAAGATTCAACTATGAAACCTTACACGGGCAAGGAATTAGTAAACAAAATACAAACACCAATTCTCAATTTGGTAAGACATATTTTCTAAAATTTATTGTTCCACTATCTTACTAAATTAAGACGCAATTTTTTGGGTCTTTAGCTTATATTGTTTATGCTTCTCTATTTCATATTTCTTATACTTTTAAAAAATTATATTTTCTCTAAATGGTTTCATCCAATCTTGAAAGGATATGGTTTTGTTAAACATAGTAATAAACATAATGACTCCTACAAATAATTTACATGTGTACAAAAGACCTCTTATGGTTTGATATTTTTCTTGTGTACATTATAGTTGATTCCTCTATTATGCTGCTAAGGTACAAAAATTGGGGGTTCTCCATAAGGGCTTTGTTTGAAAAAAACAAAAAGGGCTAAAATTGGGCTGTAGTGGCTCATGATCAAGATTTTGTTTTTGCACTTTCTTTGTAGAGGAATACACCAAATTAATTTTTCTAAAGATTTCCAATTGTAAGCACTTTCTTTCTTTCTCCATGGATTGAACTAGAATCCTATTATCACAATTAGAGACTTGTTAGAAGCTGGCCATGCCCAATGGTGAATGGTTTTCTCAATTGATTACCAAAAATTTGCAACAAACAAACCATTTCAATCAATTGAAAAGTTCAGTAAATCATATACTACGCCATTCATCTATGTAAAACATTGATTGGTAGGGAAAGTATTAAAAAATTTGAGTCTTCGAGCAATTTTAAGAATCTTTTGCATCTTCCAATTCTATAAATGTTGTCCTTTTATTATATTAATAGATCCAAACAGACACTTTGAATAAGCAATCTTGTAATTCCATTATGCACAACCACCATTAGACACAATAAAGCTTAGGGTTTTTCCCAAGTAGTAGTTCCAAACTTCAGGTTTTAACTTTTTTAAAGCAAGCAAATTTTACTAGTTACACCATTTTTTCCTAATAGTTGACATTTGTGTTCATTTTGAATACACCACCAAATCAATGCTTTCTCCATAAAAATAACGAAACAACCTCCAAAGATAGCTTGAAAGAGGCCCAATGGCCACAACAAAATCTTCTACTCAACATAAGTTCTACATCATATATAGCTCCAATAATAGGTTTACAAATAGTATCAACTACTTGTTTCTATGCCCTTGCAAATGCCATTAGTCCATATTTTTAATTCATTGTTCTATGTCACCTTTCATAAAATTAAACCAATTCTCCTTTCTATTTTATTTCAAATAAAAAACTAACTAATGTTTTTCCATCCCAGACAAGTCCAGGTTTGTTGACACATTCTCACATTTGTAAATGCACACAATTAGAAAAATAAAACGTGACAAAAAAGCATTTGTCAGAGAGGTATGTTGTATTTTTTTTAATGAGTGTTAAAAAGTCTCATTTACTGTTTCAATTTCCAGCTATGGAATCTATGATTACCAAGGTACTTTTTATTACAAAAACTTCAAAATAAAATAGTTACACCACATCTAGTTCATTTAGATTGTTTTAATTGTCTACTTAACAATGATCTCAAATGACTTACAACTACTTGCCAATGATTTTGACAGTTTGATGTGGATATCTAAAGCACACAATAAGGGAAAGAAACTACAGCTCACCATCTTATAAAAGAACAACATTTCCTACTATTATTCAAACACAACGAAAAAAACTCATAGCCAAAGAAATTACATGCTCTATCAATGGCTCTTCTCAGGAGACTTTCTCATGAAATATTTTTTGCACCATACACCTTTGTATACAATAATAGGTTTACTACTCTCTTATGGGGTCCAATTACTTTTAACATTTTAATATATTTTTAAATCACCTCCTTTCTATGCTTCAACTCCTCTTTAAATATCCCATTTTCAAACACATGAGAAGTTGGACCTTAATCAAAAGCTCTTTGTAATTTTGTAGTTACACTTGTGCAATATAACCATTAGATAAAAAGATTTTAACTAAATTCCAAGAATAGGAAAAGAAAGAATGTCTTCTTTATTTATCAAGCACTCTAAACAAAATACTTTGGTCAACAAAGGACATAGTTTTCTCCAAAATAAAATAACTAGGCATATGCCATCCTTTATGTTCTTTAGCTCTTTATGCAATCGATACTTGCAATTTTAGTTTTGCATTAATTTCTTCAGATGGCTCAATATAAAAAACTACAACAAATATAAATAACAGATGCTGACAAATATCACAACTACACAATTGCTCAAAATAAACCTTTATTGCAAACAAATAGTCTAGTTAGTGGCACATGTCTTATATTTAGTTATGTTATTGGTTCAATGAAACTAAACCTTGAAGAAAATATTATTATTACTTCCAAAAGAAGAGATGTTTAGAACTACACCTACTTAAAATTCCCACTTTACATCAAATTAATGCTATCTTCTTTTGCAATTCTACGAAACACATTGACTCCATATTCAACGAGACAATATTTTGCAAGACCCAAGTCCAAATATGTTGACACAAATTTTGATCTGTTTTATGCTCATTTCCTTTTGCTTTCTTAAAATTTAAGTTTTTGCATCAATATAGGTGTTCATGATTATATAATGAAGAAAACGTTGAAATAGATAAGCTCTAACATGCATGATGTAGAATGTAAACTGTTTTAGAAATGTTGAGTGAATCTCAAAGAACTAAAAGATTGATTTGACATGTAATAGCGGTGTAAAGAGAATATGAATGGACACTTGATAGATTTTGTATGTAAAATTATATATTATGAATCAATTAGCAAATTAGATAGAGATGGCATGCACTCCCAATAATCAAGGAGATGACCTAATTTATTTAAATATTTAGTTACTTGAGTTCTAATCATATAAATAAATATTATTGCCTAAGTAATAAAGATGTGTCTAATACAAATGATAAATCATAAAACACCCTAAGATTGTACTCAGAAAAAAATATAACCAACCAACACAATCACATAGATAATCATTCCCCGGTATTTGTAGGTGTCATCTTAATCACAAGTTCTCCATGATAGTCTATTATTTGGAGGTTCCATCTTCATCACAAATTTTCTATGATAGTCTAGTAGTTTGAGGTGTACTGAAGATCTTCTATCACTGTGTGAGCTACTAGTAAATGGTGAGTATTCATCATCGTTGTCATGTAACATAGGCTCACATGCATATCATGTGTTAAGTGCAACCAAGGTAAAATGTTAACTAGGTCTTCTCAGTCTCAACAATATCAGGAATCGTCAAAGCCTATCAATATGCCACCACCACCAGATTTGAAGGGCATGGAAATGAAGCCATCATTATCCTATGCAATACACCTGATTTCAAATGTTGCAATCATTTTGTCACTTTTATACATGAGTTTGTTTCCATTGTAGCAAATGTCTATATAAGTATTTGGTTTTAAGTATGTAGTTATGACTTTGCATGTTAATGGGGTATTGGATTTCTCATGAAGCTTATGTACAACCATTGAATCCTAATTCATAAAATTCTTTAGAATGGAAAGAGTCAAAACAAGAACAAACTAACCTAGAGATGGACAGAGGTATCAAGTCAAGATACAAATAACATTTTTCAATCAAGTTGGGTTTGATATGGTTTTTGATAATTGAAATGCTTTATATGTTGTCATCCCTCTTATAAGGTCTATAGAGCTTATCATTAAACTTGAGATTTATCTTTCAATGTATGTACTATAAAAGGACAAGGAGGTCTAGTTGGGAGAAAGCTTAAGAACCGAGGACATCAATTGAGGTGAGATATCTAAGATTATTTTTAGATCCAACGGGTATATCTCCTCCATCGACAAATATAAGATCTTTCTAGAGACTTGTTGACTCTAATTAATTGAAAGGGGTCATGAGGGGTGCCTAGTGTGTCAAAAGAGACATTAGGATCTCTTAAGATCACATAAGATCCCTTTTAAAAAAAATATTGAGTGCATGTGCACTAAAGACCTTCTATCACTAATTGAGCTACTAGTAGATGGTGAGTATTCATTATCATCATTATCTGACATAGGCTCACATGCTTATGTTACTTCTTTCCTTTGTTGCTTTATGGTTTCTAACTCTTCAAGTCCTTATTTGTAACTTCTATTATAGGTCCAACAAGCTCTTCTCACTCTTTTCAATTAACAAGGCGGGCTTTGTCTCTTAATTCCAAGTAATTCATTAATTGTTTCACTATTAACAAAATTCATAACCATATTCTCCATAGCCAGTTTTCTTCTTGATTGCCGCAATATTTTCTCTTCAATTAAACATTTTGTAATCAGTTGATATACAATCAAAAAAAATTGTTGGCCAATCCTTTAGACATATGATTGAGCTTGTATATCCCCAAAAGAGTTGAAATCTAGATCTAGTAGAAGAATAATATACCTTCAATATCTTTTTAATTTACCCATTACACCTTAAAATACAATTACTAATTTTAATTTTCAAACATTTCACATACCTTATCCCCGTATCATTTCTATGAACTATTCTTCTACAGTCCATATCTCATTTCTTTGTACTATTCTCTCAACCAATTCACGTGCCTTGCCTATGCTTTCGCATTTTACATACAAGTCTACACCATTGACAAAACTTCTGTACCCATCATACAAGAGCGAAAGGAACGGATTGAGCAAGCTCCACATTAACCACCTGAAAAATCCTATGCTCACACTACAATTTAAACCCGCGCATTGACTCTCAAGAGTTGTTTTTTCTAGTCGACTACCTCACGACGAGAAGTTTGTCACACACAACCATCATAAATAACACCCCAACTACTACTGTTGACAGTCCGGTCAAGAAAGAAAGAGAGGCTTGTCGTGACGAATTACAAGACTACATGTAATTGGCTTATCTGCATCATAAGACTTGAATTTGAGACATGTTATACAAGACTACATGTCGTTGGCTTATCTGCATCCATAGGTAAGACCATCCTCCTTTCTATGAAGATTTTAGTCCATCTCTTCTTCCATTTCACTTACTCAGACAAAAGAGGTAAAGAAAAATGTTATCTCGTGATGGACGATAAAACCTGACATAAATTTAGAATCTAAAACATGTTCTATTCGTTTTGAAAAGTTAAATAGATTTAGTTTTAATAAGAAATAATATTAGTTAAAGGTTTTGTAAATGAAATTGTAAGTAGAGTGGATTTAATTGTGGAGGAAATTCTATAGTTAAGTATGTCTGAGTTGTAGTAGTACGAGGGTGACTAAACTCTCAAAAGACTTAGTCCTTCACTTCTATCAGCATCATGTAGATGTAAGGAGTGTGAAGTGTTTCATACATTCACATGAGAGGTGCATTCATCATGTGAATCACTACTCATGAAACATAGGTCAATGAGTTTGACTCAAAAAATTATACTATTGAATAATGATAACAATATCATAAGTTAAACTATTGTTATTTTTTTCTTTCAATTAAGAGATTTTCAACAATGGTAGATTTTATGTATGTAATATGATAGCATTAGGTTTAATAAATGTGAAAAGATTTCAACAATCCATCATAATTTTAGATACAACCTATTCTGAATTTGATTGTGTGAAGTATTTGCCCTATCAACATTATGAGTCATACTTTGCAGTTCATCATCAGGATGACAAGAGTTAGACGTAATATAAAATGATTTGTTATGAACAAGTTGCATCTAAAAAAATATCAATCTTATCGAATTTTCTTTAATTAAGAATCAAGGATAGAGGGATATCCATCCCACCATATTTATCAAAAACATCATGATGCAGGAGCATCTAATGGTGTAAGGGCAATCCTATATCACCCAAAAATATGCTTAGTGTTAGTTTCTGTTTAAAGTGTTTTCATTTTTGGATACCCATTTGGGTCAAATAAAGATTTCAACTCTCATGGCTCCACTATTGGTTTTCTGAGTTAGAGTTTTTGAGTACCCTAGGATACGTGCCAATGTAAAAAATAGGTTATTTTGTAATTGAGTCATAATTATAATGAGTTAGAGGGTGTAAGTTGGAGGGATGATTATACTTGTAATTTAAAGCTCTCCAAAAAAAAGAATCAAGTCAAAAGGCTTTACAGTTTGAAAGTTATTGCAGTTTTAAGTTGTTTAGAGACCTGCTAAAAGCACTTCAAAGTTAGATTTGAGGCACTAAATGGCTTTGTACAGGCCCAAAAAATGGGTGATGAACAAAGCTGGTCCATATGGCTATAGAGTGCTTCGAGAGCTTTCTGAAAATGTAAATGATTCATCAATCAGAGTCCTTGATCAAAAGTTATGCTTCTCGGAAGTTTGACTACCATTTCTAGATTTTTCTAATTTTACATTGACTTCTAATGAGTTTTCTAGAACCTTCTATTTTGGCGATTGATGCCAAATGGCATATTCTAAAATGTATTCCTAACCCTAAACCTAATTTAGGTTACTTAAAGACATTTTGAGCATTGTAAAAGTAGTTTTTGGTGGTTTGGGAGAATATACTATGAGAAGGGTTTTCTCCAGAATTTGATAAGATTGTAAGCCCATAGGGCATGTCGTGGAGTCCATTTTTGTTGTACTGGATGTAATAGCATATCACTTATGATAATTATATTTCCTTTCTCCTATTGCGTTCATTTTTTCTTGGGTAGTGTCCTCATCAAGTGGTATCAGAGCATACCTTCATTAGTGGTATTAGAGTGTACCTTCATCAATGGTATTAGAGCATACCCTCATCAGTGGTATCACAGCGTACCTTCTGTAAGGAAACTTGGCAACAAAGAATATAACCGTTTCCACATAACCCATAATAGATCTAAAATAAACACGGAATTAAAATCCACATGCAAGAGAATAGACAACATACCCACAAAATTGTGACACAAGATATACCCTGGGAAACCCTCATTGAGGGAAAAACCCAGCCTCCAAAAGCATCCATCATCATGTATTATTCAGCAAAATAACCATTGCCATACAACCATGGAAGCCTTCATGGCCATAGCCACAACCGAGCAAACTATGTGAACAAGCATGAATCCACACATCCCATGCCATGCTTTCAACCTTCACAAATGCTCCCTTGGCTAACCTGTCAAGCCTTGTCCCGCTCGACTCTTGCCTTTTGTCTTCTCCTTGTCACTCTTTCTCTCTCTTTCTCCAACAACTACCCTTGTGGCTGCTTATATAGTAGCAAGTCCCACAAAAAACCACTAAGTGGTATTACATAAACCATGTGCTAAAACCATGTGCTACCTAACCCACTGACCCCACATTTAATATTGGGCATTTAATTCTTTTCCCCAATATTAAATAATTACATCAAATATTATCACAATGTTACAATACAACTTATCAAGAATATTCCATGGGAATTTTTACATGTTGCACGCTCATCTAGGTACAACATTACATAATAAAATAACAATATTATGCAATGTGTGCAACACCCATTATCTCAACAATCTCCCACTTGTTGTATACATTGCATAGGGTCAATCCGTAGCTACATAAATGAACAAGGGAACAATCCCTCCCAGCACATCCACCATCATGGATCAAAATACACCGAGTGCTCCATCCTGGTACCCACGACAAAATCAAAGTATCCAGCATCTCAAACATGAATGATCTCACCTCCTATTATGCCACTCCCACTGGACATACATAGAAGCCATCCAAAGAGAAAACCACCCAACCTGTCACATTAGAAGATCATAAAATCCTGTACCAACTGAAATTCCAAGCACAAATAACCTGATCCAAAGGTAATCACATGTATCCGTAGTTGTCAAAATATCCATAGTTGAAATAGCACCCACAGCAAAGTGCCAAACCCATCCAACTATCCATACCTCAAAGGTATAACAAGTGAATCGCATATCACAGACATATCCAATCTACAACCTGCAATCACAAGCCTCAAGAGCAATACCTACCACATATATACCAAGAAGCTCCCACTGCAAAAGATAATGTCAAATCTATAACCAATCCACTCAACACATCTCAAAGAAGTGAATCCATGTAGTATCAAGGACATCCACAATACATAAACTGATATCCTGCAAGAACAACTCTCATAACAAGTCTCCAATGCTCTCCCAAGTTCTCCACAACCAACAGAGGAAAGAGATAAAGAAATAACCATGTCATCTCTCACATGACATACATGAGCACAAACCAGTGATCACAATCTTCAACCAATCTCAAATCCAATGTAGTCAAAAACTGAACATCCAGGAAGATAACCAAGACTAGAGAAACCATGCAAATCATAACCTGTATCATGTCCTTCTACACACACCTCTAGATGTAAACTGTGCAAGTATGATCTCCTCCATAAAACCCCAAACAAGAAGCCTTAACAACACCCAAACCATACCATATAACCAATCATGGATGTAAGCCTCTCACAAGAAGATCAAACTCAATAAAACCATTCCTAAATCAAGGAATAACCATTCCTAATCCAAGGAATATGTCCAATATAAAACCATCTCCCAAATTCAACCAGCATAACAACATATGCACATGGAGATAACCAATGCTAAACCATCTCTCAAATGAACCCTCCAGAACTAACTCATGTACCATAGCTCAAGATCCATATCCATGAAAGACAAGCATAAATATAATGTACTTGAGAAAAAACAATGGGCTATACCTCTCAAGTAGCAAACCGCCGAGTAGACCAAGAGTGGAGAATGAGAATGCTCATCAAGATACCCAAGTCTCCAACCAAGACTCATCTAAGAACAATCTCCTCTCAAGTCCATATCAGGTGACTGCCCCTCAGACTTCCTGCTGAAACCATCAACTGTCCCAACAAATACTTCTCTAATCTAAGAGAAATCAGCGTCACCACCGTCTCTAAGTATCCATGAGCACCTATAACCAATCAATCCATGCCAACTCCAAATGCAACATAGCAATATCATGAAGTATCCAGCTTATGATCAGTGTACTCAATACCAAGAAACTAAACCAAGATCAATGCCAAAGTTCCAACCATGGCCTCAGGAACATAAACATGACAACATGATCTTACCATCTCAACTAAAGAGATAACATGCTCCATATGAACACACTATAACATGTCACAACTCTAAACGCGTATCAAGAGTATACCATGACATAATAATGAAACCATCCTCACACCAAGGATAACATGCCAAATAAAAGCATAAACCACACCTTTGCCAAGAACCTTGTGAGTCCTCAAGATGCAACCATCTCCACACACCATGAAGAAAACCATCTCCACATACCAGGAAGAACCATCTCCACATACCATGAAGATAACCAAGAACTCCATGAGTCCTTAAGATCTATCCATCTTCAAATACCATGAAGATAACAAGTGCACCATGTAAATGTCAAAGACGCTTCTGCAGCAACAGGATCTAAGACAAACCTCCAACATCTGCAAACACTCAATAAATATATCAATGCCAACAACTCCCACTCAACCGTGGTACCAAGTTACCTATGGCATCATAAAATCCATCCTCTCCAAACCAAGAAGATATAAACCAAACCAGGAACTAATCCTGCACTGTCACCTCATCACTGTCACAAGCTCCTACTAAACTGTGTATCCAAGCTATCCATGACATCATGATGAAAATACCATCCTCTAACTATGAGAATCAACCAAGGCATCAAACCATCAAAGAACTCAAAGTGCACATCATGAGCTCCTCAAAAGAAACCAAATAACTATGATCCTCAACCAAGAAGATATACCACCATAACTGAATCAACAATCCAAGCTAATAAACATCACGGATGTACCTGTATAACCAATCATGTCATGCTAAAAATCCATGACACCATGATCACATCCATGAACTGAGCATCTGGCTCTCAAAGTGTCCAACCTGTCAGCATAGTCAACCACAATCCTCCACCATGACTGTACCTGGTAACAACATCTCATCCCTTCTACATGAAGATAAAATCATGTGACTTAGGGCATAGACAACCCAAATCCAAGCCACCAATCTGAATATGCATCAATAATGAAAGATCAATGGGCAAAGACAACCCATAACCAAGCTATAAATGCAACCTGTAAGTATAGACCGCTTACAACGCTGCACAACTTGTAGACCCAACAAGTCATTATGCATATCCAAACCAAACATTGATAACCATATCATCATGAGACCAATCTAAAATATGAATTGAGTATACAATGACATCAAATCTTAAATTTCCAATGCCATAAACTCACAATGTTACCATAGTCAAAATATACCTATAAATTGTTCATATCAATATATTACCAAATAAATCATGCCAAACCTACACAAAATCTGAACCAATGTGTAGAGCTCTCCAAGAGCTTTCCGTTGACTACTCGAAGTCCAAAATCTGACTCCGTATGCCCAAGTTATGCCCTAATCCGTGCTCAAAATAAACAACATCTGACTTTAGGGCTCTTAAAACCTGAATAAATTTCAAAATTATAGAACCAAACCTACACCATGTTGTAGTGCTCTGAATTAGCTTTCCAACGCCTATAAGAACTCTGAAATTCGATATTCTGAGAGAAAGTTATGGCCATTTTACTAAGACAGTCTTTTTACCATTTTCAGTACAATTTTTCATTTTTTAATTTTTTTCAGTGACGAAAATTCCGATGGGATTAAATTTGACGGCCATCATGGGCTGAAACCAAAAAATTCTTTCATTTCCTCTGAACATGGCCAAACTAGGGCATATTATATATCAAATTTTATGGAAATGTCGACCCGGATCCAATGGTGAGGTCTTTTTTTACCCAGGAGGTCTTTTCTGCATGCTACCCCTCAAAACCCTCATTTAAATGAAACATCCGAAAAAATATTTTTGTCCAACAATTTTACATGCCCAAATCTTTTAACATCCCATCATAACAGCAAACCCAAAACCCTCAGATCTGCAATAAATCATTCATATATCTTGCCCTTTCTTTTATCCTCTCATGCATTCCCATGGATTCAATCTAGGGTTACAATAATAAAACCATAGCTCTGATACCACTTGTAAGGAAACTTGGCAACAAAGAATATAACCGTTTCCACATAACCCATAATAGATCTAAAATAAACACGGAATTAAAATCCACATGCAAGAGAATAGACAACATACCCACAAAATTGTAACACAAGATATACCCTGGGAAACCCTCATTGAGGGAAAAACCCAGCCTCCAAAAGCATCCATCATCATGTATTATTCAGCAAAATAACCATTGCCATACAACCATGGAAGCCTTCATGGCCATAGCCACAACCGAGCAAACTATGTGAACAAGCATGAATCCACACATCCCATGCCATGCTTTCAACCTTCACAAATGCTCCCTTGGCTAACCTGTCAAGCCTTGTCCCGCTCGACTCTTGCCTTTTGTCTTCTCCTTGTCACTCTTTCTCTCTCTTTCTCCAACAACTACCCTTGTGGCTGCTTATATAGTAGCAAGTCCCACAAAAAACCACTAAGTGGTATTACATAAACCATGTGCTAAAACCATGTGCTACCTAACCCACTGACCCCACATTTAATATTGGGCATTTAATTCTTTTCCCCAATATTAAATAATTACATCAAATATTATCACAATGTTACAATACAACTTATCAAGAATATTCCATGGGAATCTTTACATGTTGCACGCTCATCTAGGTACAACATTACATAATAAAATAACAATATTATGCAATGTGTGCAACACCCATTATCTCAACAATATTGTTGGGTGATGCGACGCGCTCCCCTGCCCACAGGTGGTTAATTATGTGGTGTTCCATGTTCATTAACAGTCATGGCTTTTGGTGCAACGGCAAATGGGCCCTACAATTGGTATCAGAGCTTGGTTTTGGCCTGGTCATGGGTTCAAATCTCCCTGGTGCCTTCCCGACCTGCATAAGCACCTGGTATGCGCGTCGAGGGGGAGATTGTTGGGTGATGCGACGTGCTCCCCTGCCCACAGGTGGTTAATTATGTGGTGTTCCATGTTCACTAACAGTCATGGCTTTTGGTGCAACGGCAAATGGGCCCTACACCTTCACCATATCATCGCCTCATTCCTTATGATGTCAAATCCTTACAATTAGCAAGAGTTATTCCTAAAGAGGCGATAAGGAACCTTTTTTGAACTCTATAAACAAATACAAATTGATTTGATAATAGCTATTCATTAAAAAATCTCTTATCATTCTTCCAGCCTCTATTTGGATAAAGGATTTTAGGTTGGTAAGTAAATATTTCCAATACAGATTATAAAATTCAAAGTTTATCTTCTTGCATGTACATTATTCAAACAAAGGAGGTAAACAAAGATGGGTATTGTGAAGGAAACTATGTATCTTGACATATATTAAATGTGCATAAAATCTTCTATTTGTTTTTAGATGTTCAAAAGGTTGTTTTTCAGTTCAATGGATCCACATCCATATAGTTGATTTAACTATCTAATAAGAGAGGCCAAGTCTTAGATAAAAACCTTGTCCACTAAGAGTCAAGGACTAAGGATATCCATTCCACCAAATTTATTTGAAGCATTGTCTAGCCTTATACCATATGATGTCAAAGCCTTGCACTCAACAAAACTTATTCATAGTGGACTCATTAAGAACCATTCAAGCTTGTGACTCATGGACAAAAGATTTATTCGATAATAACTCATCATTTGTAAACTTAATCCATTTTCAACCTCTTTTATTAGTTAAATGGCATGCAAAAGTGTTAGACACACATTATGAAGAAGAAATCATTCAAATGATGAAGTCTAGTTCTTCAAAAAGAAGTAAATTAAGGTGTGTAAATGAGTTAGAAAGATATTATGTAATAATCTCTAGCTTGTTAGTTTCTTGGTAGGTTTTTGAAGTGATATAAAAATCTAAACATGAAAAACTTTTGCAGGTGGATCAAAACCATTGAGCTCGAAGTTAGAAGTGTGCAACAAGAGATCATTTGCCAACCAATACATATTGGGATTGAATAAGGACACCTTGATGAAGAAGACATAGATGTGACTTTGGCCACAACAAGAAGTCCAAGAAAGGGAGAATCAGTAATGCCACCAACATCCAAGAAAATGTGTTTAGTTTGAATCATACCCAAAGTGAAAATTGCCAGCACCAATCACACCCATAAAGCAGCTAAACCCATTCCAAATGAGGTGGACTATCAAGGTCTAAGTAATGGTGAAGAGAGAAATTCACCGATACATTGGGCAAAGGGGATGTAGGCAAGTCTTCAACTTTGACATAATAGATGGAGAAGATGGTGAAATAAAAGTCACCTATTTGAATCAGGTTGTCAATGCCCACTACCAAAAGATCCATGTAGGACAAGTATATACAATGTCAGGAGGGACTGTAAAAGATGCCAACCAAACTTACAAAAAACTTAACAATGATCATGATATCTTGTTATCAACTGAATCCAGAATCATACCTTCCAATGATGACCCCTCTATCCCTACACAACAATTTTCCTACACACCTATTGCTGACGCTACAGAAAAGAGCAATAATTTGATAATAAATGTGGTAGGATATGTGGCACACATGAGCTCATCATCTACAATAAGGAGGAGAGATGAAATCATGGTCCTTCGTCACACCATACAGATGATGGATATGTCAAAGAAACCTATTTCCATAGAATTAAGGGGACCAATAATTGAAAGAAAAGGATCTCAACTTGAACAAAAGTTTCACCAATAGCAACTAGTAGTGCTTGCCATAACAAATGCTAGGGTCTGTGAATATAATATGAAATCTTTGAGCACGACAAGAAGTAGTATGTTGGTAATAGACCCATGTACATAAGAGACATGAAAAATGAAGTCTTGGTACAAAGGAACTAGATCTTACAAAATATCTTATACAATAGGGTTCACTTGTACACATGTGCCCCCTATAAGAATGTCCATTGTAGAGATTGATAAAACACTTCAAAATGTGAAAGAACTTGTAAAATGCAAAATACATGTCACATTATTGTATGTAAAAATATATAGTTTTGGTTATCCAGCATGTCTAATTGAAATAGGAGGGAACCAATGCATAGAAGGTTTGGCGAAAGATGAAGGAGAAATTTTGGTTTGTCCAAAGTGTAAAGTAATAGTTGTTCAACACAAATATAGATATATACTTCAGATTAAAATTCAATCTTGCATTGATTATATGTGGGCAATGGCATTTGATGAGGGAACAACAAAACTAATGGGAATGTCAACAAAAGAGCTATACTCATTATAGTTTGCAAAAGATGTAGAAAAGGATGTCAAACAAGTCATAAAAGAAATAATCAATAGGGAATATTTGTTCACATTAGCATGCAAACTAGAGAGACAACAATGTGGATTGAATAAAAGTAGTTGTTAATGAGAAGAAGAAATTGTGAATGAAAAAGAATGCAAAATTCTGATTAGTGAGATTGATGGGATCAACGACATCAAGAATATTGAAGAGTGAAACAAAAGTACAACTTGACCCAAAAAAAATGGAATAAACTAAATGGGTTCTAAAAGTAAAATATGCTTTTTTTTGGTAGATGTAATATTGTCTATCTACCTTACTAAACTAATACCTGAAAAAACACCCGTACTTGTTGTAAACTTATCGATATGAAAAAATATGTATATGTACCATTTTTGGACAAAAAAATGAATTGCAATTAATTATGCTACTAAAATGTTTTTTTTTTAATGTCATTATTGAAAAATATTTGGTACTTGATAGTGTTATCTTCGATTAAGGTTTTGAAGTCTATTTGCTTAAGAGTTTGCAATCTTGTAATATAAAGTTTATTTATATGGTAAAGCAAGAAGATAATTTTGCTAATGCTTAATAATTTGTATAGATGGACAATGGACGTGGAGAATTCCAAATGCAAACTCTGCTTCATGAAATAGCAGAATATGAAAGTCAACAAAATGTAGGGAATACTATGCATGACATAGAGAGGAAATAACAGTACATAAGCACATCAAAAAGTTAATCCAAGAACAAAATACCCTAGACAAAGTGGAAGCACAACAATTACAACAATGCAAGGCCACTCAGAAATGTTGTGCCTATCATAGGGAACAAGCAACTGTGTGAAGACCAAATTCAAGTAATTACAAGGCAGCATACATATATCAACAAACACCACCATAACAATAGGACATTGAACACTACACAAAAGATAACAAGAAGATTGAATACACAAGATCCCTAAAGAAATGTTTCCAAAGGATAGATGCATTATCTAGCTTAAGAGACTATGATCTATGAAAAGAATGTTACATGGTCATGCTTGTCCAGACATCAAACTCTACCCAAATTTATAGGAGATGTTTTATTGGAAATGTTGTACATCGATCCTCAATAATTAACAAGATGGATACGAGAGACCAATTTGAAGTACTAAAGAGACTAACCCAAGTGGATGAAATTCTAATTGCAAAAGTAAATCTAGTAGTATAGGTAACAAAAATTTTATCAGGCTAACATAAATATAGAGGACATACAATAAGCTTTGCACAAGACAAAGAAAATATTATGAGGGTGCTCCCACAAAAAGTGCATGAGTTTGATGTTCTCATAGTTCAAAGGATGCATACACAAGGCCTTTATTATGACTACTAGGTGAGAAGGAGCGACATTAGGGATGCACTACTATATAAAATTAGGAAATGTTAGTGTAGATGAAAATTATTTAGCCGAATTTCCTCATAGAAGAACAAATATCTTCAACATTCTCAACACCATTGAAATAGAAGAAGATACAATACTATTAGGAGATGGAATCAATGTTGATGAAGATCCAAAAAAGGTGAGCATGACTTTCACATCTTCCTTTGTGTCTAAATTGCCAAATAGTTGTTGTGAGCTAGCAATTATAAAACACACACTAGACGTCAACAATGATGAGAACAACAAAACATGGCAACTTTTGGTATTGATATTGATAATTATGATTCAACCGAGATTGAAGAGAAATTGGATGTGCATAGTGGTGAATCCAATCTGTTTCTACGAGATATGATTGTTAATTTCATGCTGGCAGGCAGACATACTTCCTCCACTTCGCTGACTTTGTTCTTTTGGGTGCTCTCATGTCATCAAACAGTTGAACTATGCATTCGTTGTGAGATTCTACAGAGATCTTAGCAAAAAGAAATAATATTGAGGAATCTGATAAGTGGGTTATTTTTAGCTCATAAGAATTGAGAGAAACGCAATATCTCCATGCAGCTTTGTGCGAGTGTCTGTGTTTGTATCCTCTCGTGCCCGTTGATTCTAGAGTTACCCTCCAAGACAATGTATTACCAGACGATCGATTTGTGGCTAGAAGATTACAAAATACATACCCATAAAATGAGTCAGACTCATTATAAGCAGACAAAAAGAAAATCAAACCCAGCAAAAGAGTAAACAATCCATACTCGCAGAGGGGGCAGCAACGAGCAATGGTGAAATATCCTAAACGAGTGGACGTGAAAAAACAATTTTATTTCAAAAATTTGGAATGCTCATTTTTTGAAAAACTAGAATTAAAATAGGTATTTGGACAATTACATCTATTTAGGTGGAAAACCAAATCCTGATTTTGGAGGGCAAATGAGGATACTGGATTCTATTTTTTTTTTATTCTCATTCTCATTTGGCAGACCCAAACAGTAGATTTGATCATTTTCAGAATTCCATATTCTAATTCTTGCTCTAATTCAAGATCCAAGTGGATCCTTACCCTTATGGACTTCTATATTTCCCTGCTCATGTTAATTTATGTGTCATTTCTTTCAACTTTTCTTCTACAGTCTCAATTTTACGCATCCCTTTATTGAAGTTCACAACCTCAGTTTTCCAATCTACAATTAATATCATACAAGAGGAAGGCAAAACGATCAAAGTCATCGTGATCGTTGAATATTTTGAACGGTAAATGTTTCATTTTTACTAGAAGACGAGATTCACTGGTATCCCAATTATAATTCCATCGCGGAGTAGATTGCTTCAATGAAATCTTAAATAGCAGGTTAGCAACCGGTTACCGACATGTTTATGGGCACATTTGTATGTCTAACTCTCTATTTAGTTATTGAGACGCCTCTTTGTCATCTTTATTATGCCGAAGGAGGAGCTCTTTATTTAATCTAACAACTGACAATCTTAAAGAGGAAATTGTTGGAATATTAATTGTGGTTGGTTGTTTCTCCTTGGAGCCAAAAGCCTACCTACCACCCTGAACGTTCAGAAAATTTATTATGGGCAGGTGAGATTTTGAAATAAAAAATGAGAGGAAAAATAATTTTTTCTGAAGAAAAAAAAAAGAATGTTTTATCATTCATTTGATTAGAGAGAAGAAGTAGCAGAGCAGAGAAGTTGCAGAGCAGAAAAAGAAAGCAAAAGGTGATCAGCAGATCAGTTTGTTGCAGAGATAGAAGGAATCATTGTCGTGCTTACAGTTGCACGTGCTTCTTCCTGTCATTTTGTAAGTTGAATATTTTATTGTTTCATACATCCTATTGAAGCAGTGATTGCTCCAAGTGTTATTGTATGCAGCCATTAGAGCTGCAAGTTTGAAGTTTTATCAGTTTAAAGTGTTAGGGTTATTTTTAGGGTTTTCTGGTTGAAGCCGAATGCTTCTAGATTTGTAATAGTTTCAATCTAAGTTGAATAGTAAGTAAGCAGGCATACGTGATTCCATTGCTTCTTGTTCATTGTATTTATGAAGTTTATTGTTGAATATTTCAAGCTTTGGGTCTCTGGTTTTAATGGTGAAATCATTCATGTTGGAAGTCTGTCACTCGGTTTGCTCTTTAGCTTGAGTTTTTAATTTTAGTCGTTACCAAGTTCAATCAGTGCCTTCTCCTCTCTGCAGTGTTTACCGAGTTCACTTGGTGTCTTCATCTATCGAGCTCCACTCTCTTGTGGCTACCGAGTTCACTCGGTAATCGCTTTGCCTACCAAGTTCACTCGGTAATCACACCCTCTTTGGTTACCGAGTTGTGAGCTCTTCATTTACCGAGCTCACTCGGTATCCTTTGGTTACCGAGTTGTGTGTTTACCGAGCTCACTCGGTAACCTTGCCTTCCACCTATTTTTCTTTGGTTACCGAGCAAAATTTATCACTCGGTAATAGTTGCTCCCGAGTAGTTTTTAGGGTTAGGTTGTTTTTGTGATTGAAAATTTTAATATTCCTCACATGGTATCAGAGCTTTGAGGCCCCACATCCAAAGTGAGTTAGGGCATTTGTTTTCTTGGGATATTTATCATGGCAGGAGATGCAGGAAAGATTTGGTAGCACCCACCATCATTTAATGGACAGAATTATGATACGTTTGCAAAGAAAATGAAAAACATTATGGTTGCAAATGATTTGTGGGAGTTTGTGGTCAATGGATCCAATGATGTGACTTATCCAACTTAATATGCTGCCCTCACAAATGCACAGAAGACTCATTTGAAAGAGTCAAGAAGGAAGGATGCTAAGACATTAAGCCTTATTGAAGTAGCAATGACAGAGACAGTATTCTCAAAGATTGCAACAAAAAATTATGCAAAGGAAGCATGAGATATCCTTTAGACAAACTTCAAGGGGACTAATAAAGTATGTACAGTAAAGCTATAGAATATAAGAAGGGAGTTTGAGAACCTTCAGATGAAGGAGAATGAATCAGTTGCAGACTTGAGTTCAAGAACCTCCAATGTGATTAACCAGCTGAAATCAAATGGAGAAGACTATCAAGAGCAGAGGATAGTGGAAAATATATTGAAGAGTTTACCTCATAAATATGACAATTTGGTCATGAACATAGAAGAGGCAAAAGACCTCACTGTTTTGACAATGGATGAGTTGATGGGTACACTTCAAACCCATGAGCATAGGATCAATAGATCCACATCTTCTTCTTCCAAAGAGCAAGCTTTCAAGGCTCAGTCAAATCCAAGAGGAAGGGGGAGAGGAAGAAATGGCTCATGCAGAAACTTCAGAGGCAGAGGCCGAGGTAATGGAGGACAAAGGAATGCTACAGCAGAAAGCTCAGGAAGAGCAGATGGAGCAAGTAGCTCACAAAATACTTCAAGAGGAGGTAAGAAAAATTACAACTCAAATAAGAGTAATGTAGAATGCTACTACTATCATAAATATGGGCATTATGCAAATGAATGCTGGAAGAAGCAGAATGATCAGTCAGGGCAAGCAAATGTGGCAGATGTGAATATGGAAAGTGGACCCAATGTTGCTGCCTTCATCATGTGTAATGTTGGTGAAGAAGGAAGCCTTGAGGTTTCGTACCTCGACAGTGGATGTAGCAACCACATGAGTGGTAATGAAATCTTGTTTTCATTCATTGAAAAGAGTTTCAAATCAGAAATTAAGATGGGTAACAATGGAACCCTACCAGTTGTGGGCAAAGGATCTATTATAGTCTGCACCAAGAAAGGTGAGAAAAGGAAAATACAAAATGTGTATTTCGCCCTTGGTATGAAGCACAATTTGATGAGCATTGGTCAACTCATTCAAAATGGATATAAAGTGCTGATGGAGAATGACATGTGTGTCATTCAAGAAAAGGATGGGGGCAAGAACTTACTTGCAGTAGTTCAAATGACCAAAAACAAAATTTTTCCCTTGAGGATTGAGACATGTTTCTCATCTCAAGTTAGTGTTGCACCTCCCACACAATCAGCCCTAAGGAGTGTGATTGAAGACCCCTCACGGCTATGGCACCTCAAGTATGGTCATCTTGGCTATGCTGGTTTAAATTTGTTGTCAAATAAAAGAATGGTAAAAGGTTTGCCACGAATAAGAAATTCATGTGACAAGTGTAAGGCTTGTATTTTGGGTAAGCAACATAGGCTTTCTTTTAATTCTAGAAATTTTAGGAGAGCTAGATATCCACTAGAGTTAGTGCATACTAACCTAGTCGATCCTATGCAAGTTACTTCCATTGGGGGGAGTACTTATTTCATGACATTCATTGATGATTTTAGTCGTAGGACATAGGTGTATTTCTTAAAGAATAAATCTGAAGCATTTGATAAATTTGTAGAATTTAAAGCCTAGGCTGAAAGAGAATGTGGACATTATATCAAGGTCCTAAGATCACATAGAGGAGGGGAGTATACCTCCAATTCTTTTGTAAATTTTAGTAGGAAATATGGCATAAAGAAAGAGCTCATAGCCATCTATACACCACAGCAGAATGGAGTGGCTGAAAGAAAGAACAGGACCATTGTTGAAATGGCAAGGAGCATGATGAAAGAGAAAGGTCTCCCAACTGAATTTTGGGGAGAGGCTGTGGCTATAGCAATTTACCTAATTAATAGGTGTCCTACAAAGGCAGTCCATGACAGAATTCCAATGGAAGCTTGGTCATGAGTAAGATGGACAGTTGAACACTTAAGGGTATTTGGATGTGTTGCATATGCACATGTGCCTAAAAAGCAAAGGCAAAAATTTGATGACAAAGGTGTGAAATGCATTTTCACAGGGTACAGCCCAGAATCAAAGGCATACAGATTGTATGACCCATTGAACAACAAGATGATGCTTTCAAGAGATGTGAAATTTCTTGAAAATCAGTCTTGGTATGGACAAATTGATGAATCACCAAGCACTTCAAGTAAAGTGCCAATTATGAGTGAAGAGGATGCTGATGAACAACAAGAAGAAGGAGCAGATAGAAGGAAAGGCAAGCAACCTCAGTCATTACCGAGCTCCTCTAGGCATGATCGAGTGTCAGGGCCAAGTAGCAACAGTGAAGATTCTAATCCCACACTCTCCTCCCTGTTACCAAGAAAGACCAAGAGTCTTAGGAAGATATACCGAGATGAAAGGAATGAAGATTATGATGAGAGTGTTAATTTTGCATTATTTTCTCATAGTGATCCAATATATTTTGAAGAAGTTGTTAAGGAGAAGAAATGGTGTAAGGCCATGGATGAGGAAATAGATGCTATACAAAGGAGTGAGACATGGGAGCTAACTAATTTTCCTCCCAAGAAGCAAGTGATTGGAGTGAAATGGGTCTATAAGATCAAATGCAATGCTGAAGGCAAGATTGATAGGCATAAGGCAAGGCTAGTAGTCAAGGGCTACAAACAACAGTATGGAAGAGATTATGATGAGACTTATGCCCTAGTTGCAAGAATGGAAACCGTGCGTACTGTTATAGCAATTACAACTCAACACAAGTGGAAGGTATTTCAAATGGATGTGAAGTCCACCTTCCTTAATGGTGTATTGAAAGAAGAAGTGTATGTGGAGCAGCCACCTGGTTATGAAGTTGTAGGTGAAGAGAACAAGGTATATAGATTGAAGAGAGCTCTTTATGGGCTCAAGCAAGCTCCAAGAGCATGGTACAATAGAATTGACTCATATTTGATGAGCAATGGCTTTAGAAAAAGCAATGGTGAGTCTACTCTCTACATTAAGGCATCAAATGGAAATGTGTTGATTGTTTTCTTGTATGTAGATGACTTAATTTTTGCTGGAAATGACAAGGCTCTAATTGGTAAGTTCAAAGAGGTCATGAAAATTGAATTTGAAATGACAGACCTAGGTCTCTTGAAGTAATTTCTAGGCATAGAAGTAAAACAAATGCATGATGGCATCTTCATCTCTCAAGAAAATTATGCATGACAGATCTTGGAGAGATTCAAAATGCAGAACAGTAAGAAAACCTCCACACCAACAGCAGTAGGTCTGAAGTTGAGCAAGGAAGACTCTAGCAAGAGAGTGGATCCAACACTATACAAGAGTATGGTTGGAAGCCTAATGTATTTGACTGCAACTCAGCCAGACCTAATGCATGCAGTAAGTCTGATTTCCAGATTTATGGAAACCCCAAGGGATTCCCATTGGCAAGCAGGAAAGAGGATCCTAAAGTATGTGAAAGGTACCAAGGGATTTGGAATTTTGTATACTGCAAATAATGATTTCAAGTTGGTTGGTTACATGTATAGTGATTGGGTTGGAAGTTTAGATGATAGGAAGAGCACTTCTGGATACATGTTTCATATGGGATTGTGTGCAATTTCATGGGCATCCAAGAAGCAACCCATTGTTGCTCAATCTATAGCAAAGGCTGAATATATAGCAGAAAATGCAGCAGCATGTCAGGCTATTTGGTTGAGGAGAATCTTGACAGATTTAAATGAAAGGCAAGAGGATGGAACTATAATTTATTGTGACAACATCTCATCAATTGCATTGTCCAAGAATTCAGTATTCCATGGGAGAAGAAAACATATAGAGATCAGATATCACTTCATCAGGGAGTTGGTGGAAAATGGGGATATCAAAATAGAATTTTGTAAGTCTGAGCAGAAGCTAGCAGACATTTTTACCAAGCCATTAGGCATTGGGACTTTTGTACACCTAAGAGAGTGTCTTGGTGTAGTTGATTTGGATTAGTAGTGATCCTTGTTTGTTTGGCTCGGGATAAAGGGGGAGTGTTGGAATATTAATTGTGGTTGGTTGTTTCTCCCTAGAGCCAAATGCTCACCTACCACCCTGAACATTCAAAAAATTTATTACGAGCAGGTGAGATTTTGAAATCGAAAATGAGAGGGAAAATATTTTTTTTTGAAGAAAAAAAAAAGGAATGTTTTATCATTCATTTGATTAGAGAGAAGAAGTAGCAGAGCAGAAAAAGAAAGCAAAAGGTGATCAATAGATCAGTTTGTTGCAGAGACAGAAGGAATCGTTGTCGTGCTTGCAGTTGCACGTGCTTCTTTCTATCATTTTGTAAGTTGAATGTTTTATTGTTTCATACATCCTGTTGAAGTAGTGATTGCTCTAGGTGTTATTGTATTCAGCCATTAGAGCTGCAAGTTTGAAGTTTTATCAGTTTAAAGTGTTAGGGTTATTTTTAGGGTTTTTTGGTTGAAGCCGAATGCTCCCAGATTTGTAATAGTTTGAATCTAAGTTTAATAGTAAGTAAGCAGGCATACATGATTCCATTGCTTCTTTTTCATTGTATTTGTGAAGTTTATTGTTGAATATTTCAAGCTTTGGGTCTCTGGTTTTAATGGTGAAATCATTCACGTTGGAAGTCTGTCACTCAGTTTGCTCTTTAGCTTGAGTTTTTAATTTTATAGTCATTACTGAGTTCAATTAGTGCCTTCATCTACTGGGCTCCTCTTTGTAGTGTCTACCGAGTTCACTAGGTGTCTTCATCTACCGAGCTCCACTCTCATGTGGCTACCGAGTTCACTCGGTAATTGCTTTGCCTACCGAGTTCACTCGGTAATCACACCCTCTTTGGTTACCGAGTTGTGAGCTCTTCATTTACTAAGCTCGCTCGGTAACCTCTCCTGCCACCTATTTTTCTTTGGTTACTGAGCAAAATTTATCACTCGGTAATAGTTGCTCTCTAGCAGTTTTTAGGGTTAGGTTGTTTTTTTGATTGAAATTTTTAATATTTCTCGTAGAAATGACTACCATTGAATCAATCTCATGCGTCTATTTTTGGGCCACTTTACACGTTATGTTTTTGGATATTTTTGATAATCTGCTAACCATCAGATGAAGGTAGTTTCCTGTCATTGACCTAAGTAGAATAGGAAAATTTTATGTTTAGGGTCTTATGGTTGTTGTGGATCTACTTGTTCATCACATTCTTGCTCACAATCCTTCTCTTTTGCTTCACTTTTTTTGCATTTTTCGTCACAAACAAGGGAGCATGGCAGCTTGCAGATAAAATGGTTGCTTCATTGGATAGAATTGTGATCATATTTTCATACATTTCAAATGGTATTAAGGTAGACAAGGGATAGTTCAAAATAATTATAATGAAATAGAATTTTATGATTGTTAGGGCTTAGAGTTCAGGTCCCAACTATGGGTTTGACACTCCAGTGGGGCAATGTACGGTGCCATACTCCATTCAATAGATACAAGATATGAAATTTAAAAAAGCATTATTTGATTCAAAAATTGGGGGAAATAGATTAAGTTCAGTTCAAATTATTTTTCTTAGACTTCATGAGTTGAGAGAGCTATTCTGAGAGAGCTTTTCTCAAATAGTTGTTATCTTACATTATCTTTTTTATTATTTATTAATTAATTTAACCCCTTTTCTACAAAAATACTAGATCATTAGACCTAATCAAAAATCACAAATATCCAGTAGATGGTCGATCTCATTTCTCTTTACTTACAATCACAATTCTAATGCTAATTAGACAGAAATTTCCAAAAATTGTATGTATATGT
Organism: Cupressus sempervirens; assembly: GCA_028749045.1. Lineage (NCBI taxonomy): Eukaryota > Viridiplantae > Streptophyta > Pinopsida > Cupressales > Cupressaceae > Cupressus > Cupressus sempervirens. The sequence continues at coordinate 189,732,429 of CM053791.1, read as the reverse complement.
TTGAGTCTTCTTCAAGATGGAACCTAATGGTGACTTGGGGAATCAACAAGAAACAATGCTTGCGGATGATGTTCCAAGTGCCTTAAAATATTCATCACAACCTTGGCCATGACAATCAGTTGTCAAAAATATTCATGCTTAAAAGATATTAGATTCATAGTTAATTTTTATTTGCACCTATCAATTGTATAAGATTTTACTTATATTCCAAGATTGTTTTGGATTTGACGCCTATGGCTAACTAGCCGATGTATTTACCTTTATTGCTATTGAAGGATAATAGAAATTGAAGTATAATATTAATGAAGGATATCAAATGTGCACCATGGAACTTTAAGGGATTGGAAAATTCAAACAAAAAGTATGTAGTGCATTCCTATGCTTCAAGAAGTCAAAGCAATTGGGTGCAATCTAGATATTGCACTCAAATGAATTTGTGATTGGTTGGGGATTTTCATTGGGCAACAAAGAAATATAGATCTCCCTATCTTTTAATAACTAAGAACTTGGTCTCTTCCTTGTTTATGCTCCTAATGATGTCAATGAGATAACTGGCTTATGGAAATGGATTGGTGAGTTAAAGGACATACCTTGGATAGTTGTCGAGGACTTTGATAAGATTAAAAGGCCCCAATACAAGGCTAGAGGGATCAAATTTTAATGGAAAAATAATGAGAGGTTATCTTAAAGGTTATTGGATTTTATTGTATAGATTTTATTTATTTATTTATTGATCCTGATCATTTCATTCACATGATTTATGATAGATTTTAAAACATTATGATGTATGATGTATTACGAAAAATGGTTATATGGTAAATCCAAAATTTTCAAATATTCAATATTAATAGTAATTGTACATGATTATGAAATGGGTATATGGAAGAGATGTGGAAGGTCAAAGATAAACAAAAAATCTTGGACTAATTTTTGTATATATTTATGCATTACATGAGTTAAATATGTAGCCCATATAGGAAATGTTGTTTGTGTGAAAATAGTCCTAATAGAGAGGTGATATGGAGAGAAGGAGAGAGAGGGGAGTAGAAAGGGGAAAATATATAGGGGTTGATTAAGAGAGTATGGAATGTGAATAGGTAATGACACACCACATGGAACTATTTAGAGTCATTGATAAATCTGATCCTATCAATAATTATATAATACATTTGACTACAATAAAAGCAACCTTGACAAATCCTATCTTGTCAATACATGTATCTCATGCCATCAATGCAACAATATATTATGGTATCATATCCCATAGATTTGATTATAAATATAGAAAATAATGCAATACTCTAAATGAAAAAGGGCATGCTTTAAAATATGAAGATAAACCACATGTATAGAAGGAAACAAAACCACGTGATTGTATTCAAAACAAAAACATAACTATAATTTCCCCACTTTAGCAGTTGTCCAGTTGTGTGGCTATTAGCCTTTTATTTTGTTTTATTTTATTTATCCCACATTGCTTGTGAAAAGTGGTCAACCCTATGAAGTAGGAATAAAAGGAGAGCTTGTGGCTATTGTTAGATAGGTTGAATATGAAAAAAAATTTGATGTGAGAGTTATGGATCTCTTCTTGGCATTAGAGGACGTTTATCCTCTCTTGTGACATTCTAGACGTCATTCCCTTGGGGTTTGGCCTTTGAAATTCATTGCTATTAGCTTCATTAACAGGCAACTTCGGTGCATTTCTAGCTACAGGCAAATTGGGTGTTTTCTCATAGCATTCCCACTCCTTATCTGATACTTATGCCATTATGAAGGGATGATTTTACATGTTATAATGTTGGAGTATTTAGTGAGTAGAAAAGTTGTCTATGTATTTGATTTTATTAGTTTGAAACTAATATTATTTCAATAATAGTTCAATCTTTAGTTTGCATAAATTTCTTCTTGTTCATGTTATGTGGTTTCAAATTTATGCAAAGACATTAAAATCTCTATCAGTGGTTGGTTCAGTTTTTGGGCATTTCTAGGGTGCCCATTACAGTGGTATCAGAGGTATATAAGTCCTGCCATCCTGTAGAGGTCTTATAGGGAATAGGTTAGTTCATCCGTATAGAGGGACATACAATCCAGTCATACAGACAAAAAGGAGATATTCTTTGAACAAGACAATAGTATAGGTGAACGAGATGATACAAATACAAGATTAGGTGGAGACAAGAATACTGGTCCATATCAGGAGGATGTAATGTTCAAACTGTTACCAGGTACACTAGAGGAGGGGTAGCATATGCAATAGGAGCAGAATAGGTGAATGGATATGATGTTGCATCTTACGGCTAGACAGATGTGCATCGATATTAATCCAGGTGATGTCAACAATGGGGGAAATGACAACAATAGCAGAAATAATAATGGAGGTTGAGGTAACAAAAATGGTTCTAAGAATAACATTAATGGTAATAACCAACATGGCAACAATCGGAATGAGGTTGATAACTTTAAACATGTTGCAAGCCTAGCTTGAACAACGAGCTCAAGACCTCTTCTACCCACCTTCCCACCCAAAGATCCAGTTCAACCAATTAATTAACTACAGATTAATGAGTTATATGATTAGTTCAGGAGGGATTGGGAGGCTAGTGGACCAGAGTTTCAGGCGGATATTTCCCTTAGAGATTATATGCACTTGAGGATGAGATGCTGCCCAGATCAAGGGGGAGAAATCAAAACATTGAGCTAAGAAAGAAAGTTGGGAAACTTTCTTTACCTTATTATGATGGTTTAGGGAAGATGACCGGTGCATGAGTGGTGGCATCATGGCATGGTAACCTTGGGGCATAATCAAATCACATCTTACAAGGAGTTCGCTGAGAAGCTCATAGAGAGATTTGATACTAGGGATCTGGAGTTACAGTTTAAGGAGTTGACACAACTCAAGCAATGGGAATTAGTTGAGATGTATATCAGTGAATTTTAGAGGTCAGTATGTTGGTCACAAATATTTCAGAGAGGAGGTTAGTAGTGTTATTTATGGAAGGACTCTTAGATCCCTTGAGGGGTTGGGTCAAGGGGCATGACCCAACTACATTACAAGAAGCTACTAAGAAGGCTCGTGACTTAGCACCTTCTTCTTTTAGGAGGAGATTTCAGCATAGGGATTAATATATGAAAAAGGACAAGGAGAAGGGAAAAAAAATCTTTTCACAAGGATGCTAAGCCAAAAAGGGATAATAAGTTGGATAACGACACCCTGAATGAGTTGAGAAAAAAGAATATATGTTTTCATTGCAGAGAGCCTTGGAATTTATCTTATAAGTGTCCTCTCAAGGCTAAGGCAAATCAAATGGAGTATTTCTTAGAAGAGGAGTCAGAGTCAAAGAAGGAGGATCAGTACTTTGATTCAGATGAGGATACCACTACAGAGGAGAGTAGATTTCTAAGGATGAGAAGTAATTGGCATGATTAACAGGCACTCAGAAGGCAATCACATTTAAGGTTAGGGGTACTATCTAGGGGCAGAAAGTGATTTCACTCATTGACATTGGGGCTACACATAGTTTCATAGATGCACAATTGGTAACCAAGAGAGGTTTATAGACCGAGGAGCACATTGGGTTTATAGAGTCATGGTAGCTAATGGTGACAAATTATTATGGACTCAAATGATATCTAATCTTCACATCAGGTTTGGAGATGGCTATGGGTTGGAGGATGAGTTCTATTTAGTAGACATGGGAGACTATGATGGCATCCTCAACATGACATGGATGGCCTCGCTAGTCAAGTTCACACTCAACCTAGCAAAATTGGAGATGAGGTTTCAACATGAGGGGAGAACTATTGTACTTAGGGGACTTTCAAATGGGAGTTGTAGAGTAGTATCCCTGAGGAGAAAACAAAAACTTTTTTAGCATAATGACATACAGTGGGTAGTAGAATGTTTCACTATGCTAGCTTCATGGTAGCCATAGATGAAGAGTCATCAACTAGATATCCAGGAGATACTTGACAGGAACACTAAGGTATTTGGCGATATTTCACATGTGGTTCCTCCTGACAGGAGGATAGAGCATGTTATTGAGCTCAAGGAGGGAGCCAAACTAGTTATGATTACTCCCTATCATCATCCTAAGAAACCCAAGGATGAGATAGAGAAGGCATTTAAGGAGTTGTTTGAGATGGGGCATATCAAGCCTAGTAAGAGCCACTTTGCTTTAGCAGTAGTATTGGTAAAGAAGAAGGATGAGACGATGCACATGTGCATCAATCACAAGGCATTAAATAAGAAGACCATTAAGAATAAATATCCCATCCTGTAGATAGATGAGCTGATTGATGAGCTGCATCATGCATGTTTATTTAAAAAGATTGATTTTACGGTCAGGGTATCATCAAATCAGGATGAGGGTGGAGGACATTGAGAAGACAACCTTTTAGTGTCACTATGGCCACTTCAAGTTTTTGGTTATCCCATTTGGGCTAACCACTGCCCCTGCTACATTCCAGAGTTGCATGAATCAGGTATTCAGGGGGCGGCTTAGGAGATTTGTCCTGATTTTCTTTAATGACATTTTATTCTTCAATAAGAATTGGGAGGAGCATTTACAAAATGTTGAGATGTTGTTTTCCATTTTGGAGAATGAGTCACTACATGCCAAGGAATCTAAGTGTGAGTTTGGGTTGACTGAGCTACTACACCTTGGGCATATCATCAGCATAGATGGAGTTTGGGTAGATCTCGAAAATATTAGAGCTATTGTTGATTGGCCTACTCCTATGAACCTTACACAACTTAAAGGGTTCTTTGGTCTCTGCGAGTTTTACAGGAGATTTGTTAAGTGATTTTCACAGATCGTTGCACCCTTGACAAACCTTAACAAGAAAAGGACCTTCACATGGACAGGGGCAGCTTAGAGAAGCTTTGATCATTTCAATAAGGTGATGTCATCATGTCCAGTACTAGCTCTACTAGACTTTGCAAATCCATTTGAGCTTCATTGTGATGCATCAGGAGATGGGATTGGGGTAGTATTGATGTAGGAGAAGCATCCCATTGTTTTTGAGAGCAAGAAGCTCCATCGAGTGAAGAGAAGCTATTCCATCTATGATCGAGAGATGTTGGCTATTATGCATGTATTGGCCAAGTTTTGACCCTACCTAGTTAGGGAGAAGTTTGTTATCAAGACTAATCACAACAACATCAAATACTTCATGAGCCAACATGATTTAAATGATAGAGAATAGAAGTGGATTATGAAGTTGTAGGCTTATGACTTTGACATTGAGCTTGTCAAAGGGAAGAAGAATGTGGTGGTAGATGCTTTATCTAGGAGACTTCATTTTTGTGCTCTAGCTTAGATTATAGGAGATTGGAGAAATAAGATTATAGTAGTGAATGCGAGGGACACTTGGGCTTTTGGAGTGATTGCAAGCACCATACAGGATGATCATTATGTGGTGATGGATGGATTGATCAAGTTCCAAGGTAGGATATATTTGATTCCTTCATCATAGTCTAGGGAGGTAATATTGAAAGCATTTCACAATGCACCTACTGTTGGACATCTAGGGGGTTTTTAAGACCTACAGGCAGATCTGTGAGCAGATTCACATGGAAAGGGCTTAAGGATGATGTTCAAAAGCATGTTACGAAGTGTGCAATTTGTCTGCAGATTAAGGGACATCACACATATCCTACAGGGTTGTTACAACCTTTGCCCATTCTGGATAGGAAATGGGAAAGTATTTCTATGGACTTCATCACCGGGTTACCACAAGTACAGTGGAGAGATTGCATCTATATGGTTGTTGACTAGCTGACAAAGTTTGCTCACTTCTTTGCTATTCCATCTACCTACACAACAACACAAGTAGCCAATCTTTTCTTCGGAGAGATATTCAGGTTACATGGGCTACCTAGTTTCATTGTTAATGACCGGGATAGTAAATTTATTAGTGTTTTTTTGGTAGGAACTATTTGGATTGTGTTTCATAGATCTTACACCTAGCACTAATTATCATCCACAGACAGATAGGCAAACAGAGATTGTGAATAAATGGGTGGAAGGATATCTGAAGAATTATGTAACTACACAATAGAGAGCTTGTGTCAAATGGCTACATATGGGAGAGTACTCTTATAACACCACTTATCATATGTCCATCAAGATGACTCCATTCATGGAACTATACGGTTATGAAGCACCTAGCTTCATGTATCTAGTTTTGGGGAATAGTAGAGTGCCCAAAGCCAAAGAATTCTTGCAGGATAGTTAGGATATTTTGAGGGTGCTCGAGGAGAATATACAGTAGGCTCAAAATCAATAGAAATTGTGTGTTGATCAGCACAGGATAGAGCATAGTTTTGAGGTTGAGGATATTGTTTACTTGAAGCTACAACCATACAGATAGTCATCACTCAAGAAGAGCATAGCAAAGAAGTTGAAGCCTAGGTTTTATGGTCCCTACAGAGTGATTTGCAGGGTGAGTCAGGTTGCCTACGAGATTGAGCTTCCAGAGGGTAGTTGGGTGCATAATGTGTTTCATGTGTCAAGGCTTAAGAAAGTCATCGGTCAGAGAGTTGTGCCTTCTATAGATTTTCCACCATTAGATAAGGAGGGGAAACTCGTATTGATTCCTGAGGCTATTTTGGATACTATGGAGAGGACTCTGTGAAATAGGGTGATTAAAGAATATTTAGTCTGATGGAGAGACCTGCTAGAGGAAGATGCTACTTGGGAGAGTGAGCAAGTGTTACAACAAACATGACTGAGATTGCTTGAGGACAAGCAATTTCAAGGGCGGCGGACTGTAATGTCCCCACTTTAACAGTTGTCCAGTTGTGTGACCACTAGCCATTTATTTTATTTTATTTATCCCAGATTGATTGTGAAAAGTGGTCAACCCTATGAAGTAGGAATAAAAGGAGAACTTGTGGCTATTGTTAGGTAGGTTGAATATGAGAAGAAATTGGATGTGAGAGTTACGGATCTATTCTTGGCATTAAAGGACATCTATCCTCTCTTGTTGGCCTTTGGAATTCATTGCTATTAGCTTCATTAACAGGCAGCTTGGGCACATTTCTAGCTACAGGCATATTGGGCATTTTTTCATATCATTCTCACTCCTTGTTTGATACTTATGCCATTGTGAAGGGATGATTTTACATGTTATAATGTTGGAGTAATTAGTGAGTAGTAAATTTTGCTATGTATTTGATTTTATTAGTTTGAAACTAATATTATTTCAATAGTAGTTCAATCTTCAGTTGCATAAATTCCTTCTTGTTTATGTTATGTGGTTTTGAATCTATGCAAAGAAATTAAAATCTCTATCAGCAGTTGGTTCAATTTTTGGGCATTTCCAGGGTGCCCATTACAAAAATGTGCAGTTGGTTACTATGATACATTCCAACACAAAATGAGTTGTCAACATAGTGCATGCAATGAACTCATGCACACCCACATAAAATATTACTTTTCCTAAAAGAATGATTCATGTTAGTATATAAATTGAAGTAAGAGTGATGGAGTTGAATCAGAATTTCTTGATATGGAGATGAAAGAGAGAGATAGCCTAGAAAGAAATATGAAGATGTAGAGATATAAAGGTACAAGAAGGGATTCATTAGGGCAGAATAGTTGTTAGAGAACATGAGATGTATCTAGATGGAAAAACAATAAGTGTATGCACATGTGTATGTATGTATATGCATGTGTGTGTAGAGGTAGAAAGTGAGATAGACTAAGAGGTGGGAAGGGGGATATTTATTGGAATAGAGAAGGACAATGAGATAACAATATAGAGATAGAGGGAGATATCAAGAGAAAATATAAATGTGTAGAGATTTAAAGAAATCGAAAGAAGGCAATTGAGTGAGATGTATGGATAGAGAGAGGGAGACATGTCTAGAAATGGAGGGGGAAGAGGAAAGGAAAAGATAGAGATAAATATCTAGAGGATGGGAGGGGAGAGAGAGAGAGAGAGAGAGAGAGAGAGAGAGAGAGAGAGACTAAAATGACTTTTCATAACTCTATAGTGTACCTATTGTTTAAATCTCATGACCACACCCATTGGTCACAAATGAAATAACAAGTTTTAATTATTCATAATATATCTTATACACATCATGTGCATAGCATCATATACTATATCGTAGTGTAATATGAAAAAATCATATACTTGCCACATGTTATAAATGAGAGAAGATTTAATATAGAAATGATAGATAAATTGAGCTAAAAGAAATGGAAGAAATTGCTAAATTAAGAGGAGGATCACTTCATTATTTTACATTACTATTGGGCTTCATCCACAATCAAAATCATCACAAATGAATTTGCCACACCAAGCACACAACACACAATGAGAACCAAGCAGAAGATTTGATAAATGGTAATATCTCATTCATGTGCAATGAAAATTGTATCTAGATAGAAGATGCTTGAATTATGTCAACAGATTAGGAATGTGCTTGGAAGCTCCCTCTCGAACTTCTTAGTTATTTTTTGTGTTAGTGATTGCTAGCGGTATATGTTCTAAGAACCTATTTAAACCCCTTCCTCTTCTTGCTTGTTCCCATACCGCACTTTCTTATCTATCTCTACTTTGTATTTTCCAAATCCGTGCTTCCCTACTGCATAAAATGGCTCTTTTAGGGTTGTTGAAGTTTGTGATGATTTTATTGCTACAGGGGATGCCACAACTCGACCCCTTTCTCAATGGATGAAGTTGTCTGCTCTGGTGGAAGAAGATCCCTTTGTACTAAAATACAACAAGAAGTGACATTCCCAACCTGGTGAATGAAGCAATCAAATCTAGAGCATCTAAATCATTAGCCTAAGAAGTAATTAGGAAATTTAATAATACAAATAAAGCCCATCGTCAATAGTTATAATTGACTTTTGCTCTATATCTGAGTAACCACACATACTCTATGCTCCTCTCTTCTTATATAAGTCCGACATATGCATGCGCCCACACACACACAATGTGATTTCCTCTCACTATCTATCATTGTCTCTCCCCTCTCTCTTATAAGAAATTTTATAAATATGAATTAAAAAAATTTCCTCTCCCTATCTATCATTATCTCTTCCCCTCCTCTCTTTTCTAAGGATTTTTATAAAAATGATTTTGAAATTTATTCTAATTATTATGAGAATGAATAAATAATTAATATTTCTATTATATTTTATATGAGTTAGTGAGAAAGAGCAAGAGAGGTGGGAGGTGGGGTGTTAATAAGATAGGATACAAAATAAAGTTCTGAATTGATCACATATCTTACTTATGTATTTACAAAAAATAGGCCACAATTTTCCCTATTTTCCTCCCATAGGTAGAGTACAAAATAAAGTTTCTAATTGACCACATATGTTCCATACGTATACAATAAAATAGGCCACACTTTTCCCTAATTCACACCCCACACCTATTCGACATACCTATTGTACACTAAAATGCAATTGCACGCTTCCGCATTTTCCCGACGTCTACAACATCTGACAAATCTCCTCGCAGGCCCCACATTGACCACCTCAAAAGCCCTACGCTCCTTCTCTGTCTTCTCTTTCAACCCACGCGTTGAATCTCAACATTTTATGCTCCACGGAAAGATTGCATCAATTTGTGAACGATATCTTTCCGTCCCATATTTCCATCCCTGTAGTCGACATGTTTCAAGTCCTCACGTCACCGGACAGCGTATGAATGAGCGACGCCTTCACAAGGAAAGTCGTGCATCCTAATTAATACCCGCAGTCAAGTCAAGAAAAATAAAATCTCGTTTTTCCGAATTCTCATTTCCCATATGAATGAAGAAACAGCGCTTTAAAAAAACCGCTAATTCAGTGGCGACGATGATGCAGACTTGGATGAGGGTTCTGTGCTTCTCAGTATTTCTTACGGCAGCTGAGGGCACCAGTTTCCTCTTCAACCGCTTCAACCCCACAAGCAGAATCAAATGTATTGGAGATGCCTCAATACAATCCAACGCAATCCGTCTCACAAATAACTCCAATCGCCTCATTGGCCGCGCTTATTACGAGGAGGCCGTGCGCATGAAGAGAAAGGAGTCGGTAGTTTCATGTTTGCCATGGCTCCGCAATCGGCTTCGAGTGGAGGATCAGGGATGAGCTTCCTCGTGACGCCCACCATGGCTCTCAACGGTGCCATCGCCAGTCAGTACTTGGGCCTCTTCAACGTCTCCAGCGACGGCAAGGAGTCCAACCATATCTTCGCTGTGGAGTTTGGCGTAACTCAGCGGTTGGATGTTAACTACGGTAACCGCGTTGGTATCCATCTGAACGGCTTCAACGCCTCCTTGGCTACGCCTGCTGGTTACTGGGATCAGAACGGATTCACGCCTATCATTCTCAATAGCGGGGGTAATATAAGGGCATGGATCGACTATGACGGCGCTTCTCAACAGCTGGACATACGCATCGCAGCAATTGGACAAGCGAGGCCAAACAGAGCTCTGCTCTCCAGAAAAGACTTGAATTTGAGTGGTGTTGTACAAGACTACATGTACCTTGGGTTTTCTGCCGTTTTTCTCAACTACCACCCTTAAATACACAACTAAATCTATCTCTAGAATGCTCTGTAAATTTATTACTCATTCAACTATAAATAGAATGGTTGAGGCTGAGATATCAGTGCTCATTTCCTGAGTCTTTTGCAATGTTAAATTCTCTCTGTTTTTGTTCATTATTTCCCTTGCACACTACGTGAGGCTCTTAACTGTGTAGTTTACTTAGTCAAATTCATTTAGTACTCATAGGATCTAGATGCCGTTCATATAAGTGATAAAAATGATTTCAATTGAATCAACAGGTACTTGGTCTTTGAGTGAGAATCATTACATTTTGGCATGGAGCTTCACATCCGGCCACAACAGAACTAAAGATATAGACATTGTGCATCTCCCTTCCTTCAAATTCAAAATTTCCAAGTTCTACCAATCTACAAATTTCATATTAATTACTACAGTGTGTTCAATAGCTTTTATCTTAGGAATCATTCTTAGCACATTTTATTGGTTGAAAAAGATGGACTACATAGAATTTTATGAAAAATGGGAGCTGCAATATTGGTCACAGAGATTCAACTATCGAAAGCTCAACCTCACTACAAAGGTGAAATAAGAATAAATTTGATACTTATAGAATCAAAAACAAATTAAAACATCTTTCTATCAGATATTTGATTATGTACATGAGACTTTACAATTCATGAATAGTCAATGTTCTGTATCTGGATTTGACAATTGCATTTCTTATATATGATTAGTTATACAAATTGTGTTGGTCTTGATCCCAATTGCAGAGCTTCACAGATGAGAATCTTCTTGGCTATGGGGGCTTTGGGCAGGTATACAGGGGTTCTCAACCTTCCGGCGAAGAAATCGCTGTGAAATGCATCACAAAAGATTTCACAGAAGGAATGAAGGAACTCATGGGAGAAATATCGAGCCTTGGGCGGCGGAAGCACCGGAATTTGGTGCCTCTGAGGGGCTGGAGCAGGAAAAATGAGCGCCTCTTCATTGTCTATGACTACATGTCCAATGGAAGTCTTGAAAGAAATTTGTTCAGTCCAGAATCAAATCTAACATGGGCTCACAGATACAAAATCCTCAAAGATGTAGCCACCAGACTGTTGTATTTACACGAACAGTGGGAAAAATGTGTGGTGCATAGGGATATTAAATCCAGCAATATATTATTGGACTATGATTTGAATGGTCGTGTGGGGGATTTTGGTTTGGCAAGATTATATGATCACAGTGAAAAGCCCCAAACAACTCATGTGGTGGGCACGCTTGGGTACATTGCACCAGAGCTTATACATTCTGGAAAGGCTTCTCCTTCGACGGATGTCTTTAGCTTTGGGACTCTTTTGCTGGAGGTCGCCTTTGGAAGGAATCCTGTAGATGCCCAAGGTTTGATTTTGGTTCAGTGGGTTTGGGATTTGTATGCAAATGGGAGATTACTGGATGCTATTGATGAAAAGCTTGGCGAGGATTATGAGAAGGCCGAGGCTGAGAAAGTGCTTGTATTGGGTCTTGTCTGTTCAAACCCTGATCCAAATGAGAGACCAAGCATGAAACAGGTGTTGCAAATTCTTTGCAGTGAGGGTGCTTTGCATTTGGATCCTCTTGAGCCCTCTACTTATAAATAAGTATTCTTACATTGACATTGCACACTTGAATTTGTCTGTTGGTACTTTTCTGGATTTTTTTGAATGATGCTAGTGGGAGTGTTCCATTCAACTATTTTGCATTCATCAACAACAAGAATACTATTAATGGCGGCGTTGTGAAGGCATTTTCTGTCAAAAATGGAGAGTTTCTTGTGAAAGTTGTATACATAAGAGGATTTGTATGTTACATCCAGCATATATTGACAAGGGAATATTTTGACGCCCATCAATCTCAAGATTGAGAATAAATAAGGGTTAGAATCGACTACAACAACAACTCCAAGCACCTGGAGATTAGTATCACAGCAATTGGATAGGCGACCCCTCAGAATCTGGATGATATCATTGAAGATATCTCCCTTCTCGTCTTGACAACCCATCATTTTGGAGTCATGGCTTTATGTTTATATTGCTTCTCTTGTTTTATAACCATTTTTCATCTTTTATGCTCAAGATTGCTGTTATTATTGCATGTTATATCCTTTGTCAGCATTCTTTTGGTCTATAATCAGATTATCAATTCAATTATATAAGATGGTTATTTACCTTTTTTTAATTTTTAATCATATATTTTATATAAATTGAATTAAAAATAAATTAAACATTGTTAATTTTAAATTAACTTTTTAGCATGTACAAACAACATATTCTTTTGCTTGTCTTGACAACCCATCATTTAGGGGCAATGGTTTTATGATTCTATGACTTCTCTTATTTAATAACGACTTTTCATCTTTTATGTTCAGAGTTACTCTCAATGCTTGTTATAACCTTTGTCGACATTCTTTAATTTTGGTCTATAATCATGTTATCAATCCAATAAACCTATCTTATAATTGAATTATCATGTACTATTTTGTGATTTTTATTAGCTCATCGCATAAGCTTATAACAATTAAGATTGAAGTTCTCAAGTTTGCCATATTTTCCGAGAAGGAAATAGGAAAGCTAATTGGTTTGCCAATAAAGGAGGTAATGGAGTATCGATTTTAGTTTATAATAATCGGTAGTTCCTTTTGGTTAAATTTTATATTGGTCTTATATATTAGGCTTATCCTTGATCATATGTAAGTTAGATACATTGGTTAACTAAGGGGTTGTCGAGGTCATTTTACGATTTACAGTTCAATCATGGGTATTGTCATCAAAGGGTTTCTATAGTTTTTTCTCTCAATTCTATGCATATTTTACTCTACAGTAGCCCTCTAGACTTAGTATTTTTAGGGGAGTGGATCTTTATTTCGTTGTAGCCTCGGGTTTATTATTTTTGTTGATATTACAATGGTGATTAGATTCTTAGTTGTGCTATTTTGAGGTATTTAATTGTGCTATTTTATGATGGAGGTTATGTATGTCTATGATCTTGTTCATAGTATGGTATGTTCCATGCAGGGATTGAGATATTTGCATTCCCTTTCTTTTGGTTTCCATGACGTCTCTGGCTAAATTTGTGGTCTTTTTACTATGGGATATTCTGATTATTTGGCTTAGTTTCAGGTTTCATGATTTGACCCTTAGAGTAGTTGAGGCAATTTATTATTGGCCTCCTCATGTCATTTAATGAATGTGCATCAGATGTATTTTATTGTTGTTTTTATTTAATAAGATGGATTCTTTATTAATAAAGACATGAAATAGACCAGCTTGGAACCTTTAGGATATTCTTTTTATGATTCTAATTAAAACATGTTCTAATAATGTTGGTGTTTTAAGCTCAATAGGAGGAATGAGTGATCAAGGTAGGTATATGATAGTTTTATTTGTCTTCGACATTGGCGATATATTTGTAATCAAATCTTATACAATCATCGATGATATGCCCCTATATTGCTATAATTTTTTATTTGACTGAGGTATGCCCCTTTTAATTGTAATAATACAGGACGTTTGTCCTAGGCAAGACTTGAGGTTTTCTTCTCCATTCTCTCCTACCAATGCCTGTTTGAATGGAGTGAAGCTATTGTATCTAAATTATTGATTTAATAAAATTAATCAAGGCCTTAGCCATCTATCGAATTTTTTTAAAAAATAATTAAGATTGAAGATCATTCTAATGGTTGGTATTGTGGACTATAAAAGTTTATTTCCTTCCATTTTTACCTTTGAAGAGCAAAGAGACGTGAAGAGAGGAAGGATATACAAGAGTAAAGAAGTTAGCTTTGCATTCATTTTCAATGTAAAGAATCAACCATAGAGGCACCTGGTAAAGAAAGAAAATATAATTATTAGAGTAATTAAAAAGATGGGACATAAATGAGACATATTATTAGAAGAAACTCATAAAGTCAGTGAAAGAAAAGAGGCTAATTGTGGAGATGAGCAAAGTGGTTAGAAATGAGAGCCAATTTTTTTTTGTGAAAAAGAATATAAGGCACCTCATGAGATAGGATGTGTTGAGACACTTTGTTGTATTTAATTGGTCTATTTGCATACTTCGATATTGTATAAATATATTAGTGCATTAGGTTGTCACTACTACATTTGGGGTCATTTTTCAATAGTAATTTCTACAACAGAGACATTATAATGTCAATTTTATTTTATTTTTGAATTTTTTCCGATGCCATTGGTATTCTAACATTGTTGTAAGTATTTTGATGATGTTGTCAGTTTTGCGATGTTGTTGACAATATAAGATGAAGAATAAAGATAAATTACCATGAAATGATTTAAGCTCTCCACATACTCAAACTGCAAAACCAAAATACTCCAACCCATGAAGTGATCATCATAGGGTAACACATGAATCAATGATCTTACAGGTGTGTAGATCTAATTATTTAAAATTTCCATTTGGGGTTATTATTATTTAATTTGTAAAATTGACACACACACACACACACACATATTGTGTTTTAGTTTTACAGTTGAATTGTACCTAGAGGGTTGTATTTGCACATGAATCAAAGTGTTGAATCATGGGTTGAATTAGAGGATAAAAAGAAAGTAGCTATGTATTTTCAATCTTTTTGGTCAATAAATATGCAGTTTTTATTTGTCACCTAGAAAAGGCATATGCAGGTCACAATGTCGGTAAGAAGTATGTACAAAGTTGGGTGTGTTGACAATGGTTAAAAACATTTGTTATTATTTTTGTATTGCCAGTTTTCCTAGTGTTGTAGAAGAATCATTGAAATTTTTTATTAATGTTGTCTATTCTTTTTACCCAATATCCCAAACCATAATCTATTGGTCCAGGCTTTTGTTGAGTTGGGGTAATGGAAGGGAAACTAAAAGTCTTTAAATTTTGATTAATTATTTTATAACTTATGCCTCGACCTAGTTTTTCAATTCATTCATTCATTTAGGATTCATGAGTAAATATATATTTTCTCTCTTGTTGTGCCCTTGTGATCTATGTCTCTTCAGTGATCCCTTTTAGTGGAGAAGGGAGGAAGGGAAAAAGGAAAAATGCAGGGTCTTGTATACACAGTGTAGTACAAGTGGCTTACATACAAACACATTAGCGACTAGTAGGAGAAGCGGGAGGCTAGATGATAGACAATAATTTCATAGGAAGGGTCATTGCTGAAGTGGACCTCAAAAAGTATGAGCCTTGGGACCTCCCTACTACATTCAACTCACTCCTTTATTTTTCATTTTGTGTATAATCATACACACCCATTCGATCTTGAATGATGATATGTGCATATTGAATGTTGAGTGTTTGTACTAAGTACTCCAAAATCATCCAAATTTTATACCTTCATCTTTACACAATATCTTTCTTGTCTCTTTTGACTCACATGCTCATTTCATTTCATATGTTATCCTAATGCTATCAATTCTCATCACTTTTGATCCTTGACACCCTATTCACAAGTATGTAGTGTAAATTATCCCTTAACCATAATAAAGAAGAAGTGTACAACTCTTGGGTTTTAAGGTTTTTCAACTTTCAATAAGTACATGGTTATTGATGTTTCCAAATTAATGATTTCGAAAATCTTAAATAGTTGCAACATATCTTTAAAATTTTGGCAAGTTAATAGATTCACAAGGCTACAAAAATGTTGACAAGGTTCACAATGTCCTCATAAGAGCTCAGAATGTCCTCATTTTCTATAGGAAGGTTCATTTTAGAGTTATAAGGCTACCATAAAAATCTTATTGCTCCAACTTAAGTATAAAAGAAGTTATTATGGATTTTCGATGGAAAATTTTGTAGAAAAGTCTTTAGGCTCACCGTTGGAGGCCTTCGAGTGCCCGAATGAGGCTCAAAAACTTGATGGAATGGCACTTGTGTGGTTCTAAGCTTGTAGATCAAGAGCTAGCATTTCTGAAAAGTGGTTATTATAGCCAATCGAAGCATCAGTTCGAGAGTTATGGCCTTCTAAAGTTCGGCTACCAAAAATATCTAAAATAATTGTCAAAGATGTATTTGGCTGACTCTATATTTTTTTTTACAAGCTCTCAGCCATAGGTATTAAGTTTCAATGTCTAGAACCTTCCCAGGTGGCATAAAATTTCCTATTTAAGAAAGGCTCGAACATTGTCTAGGATAGCTCTGGGTGATAGTTCATAGCTTGTCTCGCAAATTATTGTAATGAAGGTGCCCATGTGGGTTAGCATATTGTACTTGTGAATTATGTAATTCTACATTTGTGGCACAAATAAGAAGTCCATATTTTGTTCTTGCATTTGCTATTGTTTCTTTGTTTCTATTATGTGGTTATGGTATTGAGGGGAGCACCCATCATCAAGTGGCATCAGAGCTAGAGTTCTTGAGTGCGTGGATAGATCACCGACTTTGAGACAGTTCACACCAAGACCATGGTTTGGGCTAAGAGTGTAAATAGATCACCGATTGTGAGGCAGTTCGCACTAGGGTTTCAGCAAAAGCACCAAAATGCCTCCACGAAGAGAGCATGGCAAAAGAGTTGTAGGTGTTACACTTGAGGGTTTTCAAGCCCTCCAAACACAAATGCAAGCATTTGAAGAACAAATGTGCAGAGGAATAAATCTTCCCATAAGAGATGAAAGCGAGGATGAGGACGAAGTAGAAGAAAATTCCAAAGCAGAGGAAGTTCTAAACCCAATGGAAGAAAATCTTTTTAGGGCCATCTCTAAGATTGGAAAAAGACCTAAGTTTAAAGTTCCCACATTTTTGAGAAATCTTAACCTAGAGGAGCTGATCAATTAGATCAATGAACTAGAGGAGTACTTTGAGTATAAAGATATTGAGGATTATGACAAGGTCAAGTTTGCTAAGGCAAAAATGAAGGGATATGCGAAGATTTGGTGGTAGGTGGTTCAATCGGAGTGAAAGAGAAAGGAAATTTTAGTTCATCACACCATGTCATGAATTTATTAGTTCTTGTAAAGGAAAACACTTATACATTTATTTTTTATTAATTTAATCAATCATTTGAAAGAATTTGTTTTAAAGGATAAAATTTATAATTAATATTTATTTTATATTTTAATGTAAAAATATAATTTTCCTTTATTTCATTTTCAAGATTATACATTTCAGAACTTTAGATAATTAGATAATCTGAATTTTGAAAACATTAAAATGTTCACAAATATGTTGTATGTAACTGTTAAAGATACAGACACATGAAAAATAGTCAGGACCTCATCTTCTTCACAAAAAATATGTCATGTCTCACAATCATAGTCATTGCAAATTTTCCATACATAATAGAACCTTTGACAAGCGATTTACCACTGTGTTGTTTTGCAGGGTTTCAGGGATGAGAATCTTCTAGGCTATGGGAGTTTTGGCCAAGTATACCGTGGAACTCTGCCTTCCGGCAAAGAAATCACTATGACATGCATCACAAAAGATTTGGCACAAGGAATGAAGGAATTCATGGCAGAAATATCGAGCCTTGGGTGGCTGCAACACCGGAATTTAGTGCCTCTAAGGGGCTGGAGACAAAAAGATGAGCACCTCTTCATTGTCTATGACTTCATGTCCAATGGCAGTCTTGAAATAAATCTCTTGACTCCAAAATTAAATCTTTTATGGGCACGGAGATAAAAAATCATCATAGATGTGGCTACCGAATTGTTGTATTCACACAAGAAGTGGGAAAAATGTGTGGTGCATAGGGACATCAAATCCAACATTGTATTATTGGACTGTGATCTAAATGATCATGTGGGGGATTCTAGCTTAGCGAGATTATAAGATCAGAGTGAAAAGCCTCAAACAACTCATGTGGTGGGTAGTATGGGGTACATTGCATAAGAGCTTGTACATTCAGAAAAGGCTTCTCCTTCAATAGATATGTTTAGCTTTGGGGCTCTTCTACTCGAAATTGCCTGCAGAAGGAAACCTGTAGATGTCCAAGGTGTGATTTTGGTTCAGTGGGTTTGGGATTTGTATGCATATGGAAAGTTACTGGATGATGTTGATCAAAGGCTTGTAGAAGATTATAACAAGGGCAAGGCTAAGAAAGTGCTTGTATTGGGACTCATGTGTTCAAATCCTGAACCACAGGAGAGGCCAAGCATGAAACGGGTATTGCAGATTCTTTGTGGTGAGACTGCTTTACCTGTGGATTGTCTTATAAATGAGCATTCTTACACTAACATTGCATACTTGAATCCATATGTTGCTACTTTTTTGGATCTCTCTAAATGATGTAGATGGAAGTGGGGTTTTTAACTCAACTGTTTTGCATTTGCCAACAACATAAATATTTTCAAGGGTTGTGTTGCAAATTTGTACTTTCTATCTAAAATTTAATTTTCAACGTAAAATTTGTATGGAGAATAGCATTTCTATGTACCATCCAGCGTCTACTATATTTATAGTTAATCTTTATTAGCCAAGGGATATTTTGGTGCCCGTCAATCTATCGATTAGGCATTACATATAAGGGCTTGGGTAAATTACTACAGCAACTCCAAGCACCTAAAGATAAGTATTGCAGCAACTGGACAAGTGAAGCCTCAAAAACCATCAGTGGAAAATAAATTTTTCCCTAATAAGGGTTTGGCTTTTTCCTAGTCAACATATAAGCAACAAGGAGACAGGCGAAAAGGAAAATAGGTGATCCCTTGTATTACGATTAGCAATAGATTTGAAGCTTTAAACAATGATCATTCAAAGTCGAACACATTTAGTGCCTTGGTTAAACAACATGAAGCCAGGGATAGGAAGATGATAAAGCTAAATAAAGATCCACGTGAAAGTAGCAATGGGTGGCAAGTTGTAATTTCAAACAAGAATAGAAGAAGAAATGCATGCATCACAACTAAAAAAGAGGCCAATGATGGAGGAAAATGAAAATCATCAAAAATAGTCCACCCAAATTATCAAACCTATAGAGGAAGAAAAGTGAATAGAAAAATTGGTTACTTTTCTAGCAAAAGGGATAAAAAATTGTTAGCAAACAATATATAAACCTACCAAAATTTTAGAAGCTAACGGTATTTCGATAAGGCAAAAACAACAGCAAGCAAACTCAAAAAAAGTACTTACGGTTTATGTGAAAAATTAGAAAATCTATATACCACCACATAAAAGGGAGAAGCGTATTTTAGATCATGCAAAGCTGCCAACACATAAAAGTAGTATGACAACTCTACCACCAGACAAGGTAAAGGAAACTAATTTCTATAATTGTTCTGATATATTAATCATCAGTGACAAGTTCATAGAAGAAAAGTGGAAGGAATGTTTAGAGCTAGGAGTATATGTTCACTGGAGTAGACCAGACAAGCATTTATCAAAATTGACAAAGAAATTAGAGAAGATCTGCAAACAATAGGTAAGTATTAGTACTTCCTCAAAATCATCAATTTATCTTCATTGCAAAAATAAAGAAATTAGAAATAAAATACTTTCTATATTAAAATGCTATTATAAAGGGCATGTAGTTAAATTTCAAACTTGGATACCTAATTGGAATGATGAAAAAGAGCATATGATACCAACTTGGTATGAATGTAGTAATCTTCCATTAGAAATTAAACATTTAAATACATTATTTAGAATAGTAAAATCAATTGGTAAACTTATAGGTATAGACTCAGAGTATGACAAAACTAGTAATGTTAAATTTCTAATAGATGAGGAACCAAATCAAAAAATGATTAGGAGAAAAAAAATTATAACAAATAGATCCAATTAGGAGATTGAATTTAAGAAATATGAAGGGGAAATTAAAGACATTATTAAAACAAATCTAGAAATTGATAATAATATTTCATCCATAGAGGAATCCTTCAGAAATATTAGAATAAAGAAGAGGGAACAGGGAATATAGTATCCCTCTAGAAGTTGAAGCTTTCTTAAAGGAGTATAAAATGTATAATCGGGAAGATTCTATCACAGAGACTAAACTTATTGAAGTGTCACAGAACTGGGAGGAATTTGGGGTACTAAAAGAGACCCCAAAAACATCAAAAAAGGAAAATTTAGAAAAGGATACAAATACAGATGTTGAAGAAAATGAAATAACAGAACATATATTAGAAGGTTTAATAAATGAGGAAGAAGATAAAGAAGGAACTACAAAAGAAAACAATAACCATATAAGTATAGATAATTTGGGTATTTCAATCAACTAGGAAGGATTTAGAACTCCAAAATGTGGTGAATCAAAATTAAAAAGAGGAAGAAAATCACTTAAGGAATTAAAATAAGTAGACGGTCAAGCCAAGAAGCGAAAAAATATATTTGAGTTTCTTAACTCTAGGAAGGGGAAGTGCCTTCCTGAAGAGCAATGAGGATCATAACATGGAATACTATGAGCCTGAATGCTCCTCATAAACAATGAGTGTTAAAATGTAACCTAACACTCTTTGAATTAGATATAATTATGATACAGGAAACTAAGCTTAACAAAGAAGAAGGGGAAAAACTAAGAAAAAGACTAGGTAGATGTAATGCAAAAATGAAGGAATCAGATGGAGCATCAGGTGGAATGGGAATCATTTGGAATACCAGGACAACAAACATTAAAATCATAATATCAAATAGCAACTAGATGGGGAGTATAGTTTCAAGTAATAAGCATAATCTACAATTCATTCTAATTAATGTTTATCATCCAATACAAACTTCAGACAAACAAAAAGTTTGGGATGATATAGCTGCCTTTATGGAGTTATATCCTGAGACAAACATGATCATAGGTGGTGACTTCAATGCCATACTTGACCTCAAATAAAAATTTGAAGGTTCTCATATTTTAACAAGAAACATAGTAGAATTCAGAGAATGCGCCAGAGTTAATAGAAATACCAACCAGTAAGAGAGTATTCACATGGAATAATAAAAGAAAAGATTTCAGTTATATTGCAGAAAAATTGGACAGATTCTTTTTCAAAGGATAAATTTCACAATCACAACCTCCATTCAGCCTAATGCAAGATCAGATCATTATCCTGTCAAAATTGAGTTAATAGAACCTATAATTTACCTAATAGGAATCCTTTCAAATGTGAAAAGATGTGGTTCTTAGATAAAACATTCATGGAGAACATTAAACAATGGTGGGATGAAGACAAGTTTATATGATCAAAGACATATTGTTTTGTTCAAAACTTGACATGCTCAAAGAAAACATACAAAAATGGAATAAAACACATCTCAATAATATATTCCAAGTCAAACTAAATAATGAAGAATATTTTTAAAAATTAAATAATGAAATCATTAAAATTATGGACAATGAAAAATTCTTTAAAGAAAAAGAAATATTAATCATTCAAGAAGACATTTTAGCAAAAGAAGTCTTTTGGAGACAAAAGTAGAGGGGAAAATGGTTAGCAGAAGGAGACATAAACAAAAAATTCTTTCACAACAGAGCTCTTAAAACTATTACTCAAATTAAAGATAATAATGGTAGTCCTATTGATAATCCAGCAGAAATTGCTCAAACCTTTGTCACATACTATGAGAATCTATTAAACAATTATGACTCATCTAATTTAATAAAAAAAAAAATAATGCTTAATAATATACCTAAAGTTATCATAGAATTTGACAACATGGAGCTCAATAAACCTTTTACAAAAGAAGAAATCAAATTAGCCCTTTTTAAGCTTATCCTAGATAAATCGCCATGGCCTGATGATTTCCAAGCTTTTTTGTTCCAAAAATGTTGGGAAATTTTTGGGGAAGAATTATGGAAAGAAATAGAGGCAGCTAGAAATGGGGGATCAATCTTAACTAAAATCAATCATACCTTTTTAGCATTAATACCAAAAAAAGCTGCAACAGAATCACCCTCAGTTTTTTGCCTCATTGCATTATGTAATACGATATATAAAATTTATTCTAAAGCAATAGCAAATAGGATTAAAACTTTGCTACCAAAAATTATCTCAGAAGAACAAATTGGGTTTGTACACTACTACATTTAACATCATTTTTCGACCAAAAATTTCGACCATCAACTAAATAAATTTAGGGTGGTCGAAATGTAAAGGAAATTTTTTTGTTTTTTTAACATATAAGACCTGTATTGGTCAAAATTTCGACCAACATAGGGCTTATACATCTGCAAAGTTCAAAAAACATTTGCCCAATTACATTTTTCGCACCCGATTTCATTTGACATTTTTGGAGCATTTTCGCATGGTTATCTCTAAATTTTCGCATGGCTTTCTCTGAGCCCAGTTTCGTTTCAAGTTTTCTCTACCCACTTGATTAATGACGCTTGCTAGCCCTAGGAATAATATGAAAGGGGGCCCTGCATTTGCATCAATATAGGGGGGGCAGAATAGTAGTTCGAAACTCTCGATATTGTCTTTCTTTCATTCTTCCTGATGTGCTCGACTTCAAAAGCTGTTCCATTCACGACCTCCAATCTCTGGTGGTCGCGGAGAGGGATTTCTCTTCGAGCATATTTCCATAGGTACATGTGTATTTTTGTTGTAGGTTTTTATGATAATATTGAAGATGGAAGTGAATACTATTACTATCATTATTATTTTTTATGCCAAAGTTCAGCCATTGTTGTGTAATATAAATGGGAGAGTCTCCACTTAAGTGTTTTTTCTCAATGATGTTTTGATGATAAGTGTTACAAAGAGTCTAGTTGCAAAAAGAATGTAATGTACTTGTTGTTTCATTTTATTGAAAGTGTGTAGATGCAGATTTATCATTTGGAATGTTGGTCTATTGCAACAACTATTATACTTTTTGTTATAGTAATGAAAGAAAAGAAAGGAAATGTATATGCAGAAGTTGTAGTTGTAAAAGCTTAGAAGAAATAATAATGACAAATTTTTTGTTTTATAAATATAGTTGTGATGGTATCATATTTTTCTTGTATTTTTGTTTTAATAATACATAATTATATTGTATCATTTAGACAACAGTTTCATATTCGGAAAAAGAACAAAAAGAAAAAAAAATTGAGTGTGTTTCTCTCTTCAACTCTAGAACATTCAACTTAAACATCAACACATAAAGATCATAATTTGAAATCTGGTGTATTTAGTGCTTGGAGTTGTACCCTCAATACCTAGGCCATGTGGGCTATAAAACATGATATTCATGTGATTCTATGTTAGATGATGATGATGATAATGAATAATCACCTTCTACTACTAGCTCATGTAGTGATAAAAGGTCTTCAATGCACCTCTAACTACAAGTATGCCATGGAAAACTTGTGATGGAGATGACTCCTCAAACTAATAGACTATCATGGAAATTTTTTGATGAAGATGACACTTAAAAATACTGGACTATCTTCAAAAACTTATGATGAAGATGACACCTAAATTTACTAGACTATAATTGAATTGATGTACTTTGGATCCTTCACCAAAAGTCTCTGTCATTTTGTTAGAATATGATTTATCTTCTAGTTCAACCAAAAGAATCTCTCTCCTATATTTCAACATTACATTTAATTGTTGCATTGCAATTAGGTCTTCCTACAAGGGTTTCCATTTGGATGAATAACAAACTTGTTGGTGTTTTAAAACTACTAAGCAACAAAATTCTTAATACCAAGATGACAATACTCACACAGTCTGCAAAACCAGGGTGGGTATACCCAGGGATGATACAAGACTAGGAAAACTGTATGAGAATTATCTTAGTTTCATTCTAATTCTCATCTCAAATTCCCCAATACATGTACAATTCTTGATACTTTAATAAACACATCCAATATAATAGATATGGCCAAAAATCTTCTATAGGTCTGCAAATGTTCTCAGAAATAATAGCTAACTAAAGCTAAAACATTCCATGCAAACAAGTAGAGGCCAACTTTGAAGATCTACAGGAAATAAAAGTAAAGTTGATTATAATTCTGCATTTTGACAATCATGTGTGACACATTTCCCTTTCAGCTGGATTAAATTTGATTAGTGCCTACTCCATTTGGGTTCAGAGTCTACTACAAATCTCTAGATCTAATTTGTTGCCTTACAACAAATTTTATCAGCAATTCTTATCAGAAATCGTCATTCCAAATCCTTTCCACTACTGTAGCAACCTTATCAAATTCATCAAAGCTTTTACTTAATCCATTGAATTAACAGCCATGATAAATAGATATACAACCTAATTGAACTGCATACAATTGCACAAGCCTTTACTTATACAACATCAAGATAACCAAGTAATCAAAAGGAGACAAAGTTCAGAAAGAACTGATATGGGGACAGTTCATAATTTGTATTCATTTTCCTTGAAAATTGTATACAATTTACAATAGACTCAGAATGACCTTCAGAAAGAAACACAGATCATTCTATATTCATGTATTCTCAAGATCTGATAGAGAAAATACATCACAAATTTTTGCTCAAAAATGGTGGACCAAAAACAAACTAAGTGTATCACTTAGCAAATAGAATTCAGACCTTTTCTCTTGCCCTGGAATTTCACTTATATAGTGTGAAGTGCAACAAGCTTTAGGCTAAGAGAAACTGACAGGTGTCTTTTACAAGGAATATCTACATACACCTATCACAAAATGAAAAAACTATGGGTAACAGAAGATATTGGAATCAAATCATTCCTTTCGGTGGGTCAGCTTTTGTTACATGTTTTGATGTTGCTGAGTTGGCTATTGATCTGATTTATCTTCGTATGTAACTAAATAATTAGCCAACAATGAAGCTCGTTCTGACGAGGGCACATTAACCTCCACCTATACGCTTCCACCACCTTCACTCTGCATGGTAAAGACAACTTCTACCTTTTCCTTTTCTTTAATTGTATTGGCATCTTGTGGTCCCGGTTCTACAACTGAAAGTGACAGGTTTTTCTTATCTTCTTCTTCTGATTGGGTTTGAGTAGTGATGGTATGAATGATTTGGACTTCCTCACCCTACACCTCATCACTGCCAGTTTCACCTACATCAAACTATTCACTAGAAGCCATTTCTACCATCCACCTGTCAAATAATGTGTCATCTGGCCAATTGAATTGCAAAATATCCTTCTGTTTCTTTATTATATAATCAGCCTCATTATCAATATCAAAAAATTCCTATTTTAAAGAATCAAAGAATATTTTGTCTTTCACCATTTCTTCTGTTGTGGTGGCCCACCGTGCATGCCCTTTTTCATTAATGACTTGATTCATTCTTAAGCAGAATAAATCATCAAGTTCCTTCGCCCATTCCTCATTTCTTTTCAAACTGTTTTTCTTATCTAGGGCATGAGGAAATAAATTGAATTTTTGGCTCTTATATTTGTCTAAGTAGCCTATTATTAGCTTCTATAAATGTATCCTTTTGCTATCAAAATCAGCAAGATCAGAAACAATGTCAAAGGTTTTATCAATTTGATCATGAGAATTATTTATAACAGATAGATACAATAAGGTTAATGCTTTCTCCCTTCTCACCCATTTGTTCACAATAGTCTTTAGAGCCTCATCATCTACTTTTAACTCCTCCCAGATGTTAATCAACCTGGCCAATTGATCATGGATTAGTGGCCATTCAACCTTGTCTCCTAGATATGTAAGAGCTATTCTTAGTTTATCTTCATCTTTAGATTCCAGCTCTACATGTAAGGCCCACAGTTTACTCTTTTCTTCTTCGAAATTCTTAGCAGTGTAATACTGTGGCCCTTGGGGTGTGTTTGGTATTTCAATGAGGGGGGTAGATTTGAAAGGTTCAACAAGGGGGCGAGGGTATGTTATTTTAGGCCTGGTGGATTTTCCCAGTAGCTTGTTCTCAAGCTCAACTCTCCTTTTTACCTCTTTATTGTAGGCATCCACAAGTGCCTCATATTTTCTTTGTAATTCAAACATTTCCTTTTCCTCCCTTTTAGTAGTAGCCAAGGAAAACTGAGAATAATCCACATTCATGTGGGCTGCCTGTACGTGTGAGGTATTAGCAACTCTCCTCACAATAATCTTCCCTATCAGTCCTGAACCATCAGGCTGTGCTGATACAATCCTGGATCCTCTTCTTAATGACCACATAACAAGAGCAACTTGATCATCACTAAAAGTAGTCGCTACAAATTCCTTTTTATTTGTGTCTTGTAACTCTAGTCTATTAGAAACATAGTTGAAAATCAATGCATTTGCAATATCCCAATTAGGCAACAATAGTATGTTAGAAGTTTTTACCATTTGCCTTCCCTCCTCAGGGGTAATGTTATGGAATTCTTGCATCATTTTCTCCTTTATTTTGTTTTGGATGGAGGCTTCATCCATTTTTGGATGCTCTATTTTCATGTTCTTACATCTTTCCTCAAAATTGTGGATGTTTGCCCTCCAAGCAAATTGATGGAAAGCCCTAGACCTTACAAAACTGTCATCTGGCAAAAATTGTTGGCTGACTTGTTCCAAAATAGGGTCCAATTCCCTTCCCTTAAAATCAGCTACAGTCAACTCGAGGCTTGGCACAGGAGGTTCCTGGGGGTTCCCTTCATCGATCTTTGCTTGACTGACAAAAACTCCCCCTTGTGATCCAATTTGTTCAATTTGCTCAATAGTGAGCTGCTCCTCCCTGGCTCTGAAAGGGGTCTGTGAAGGTGAATACTCCTCAACATGAGAATCCTCCTCTCTTATTATTTTCCTCCTCTTAGGGGAGGGCTCAGTAGGCCTCTCTTCCAAAACCTTACTAGTGGACTCAATTATTTGTTTGCCTTTGTCCACTATATTCTTTTTATTTTGAACAGTAGTATATCCTGACCTTTTTTGGACAGTTAATTGACCTACCCTTATATTGGGAGTAAAACCCAATCTTCCCATTACTTCCCTGGCCTTATCCGGGTAGAACCTAATAAAGAATTGCTTCTTTTCATTCATTGCCTCTATTATTTCAGAAAAATTATTCATAAGTTTTCTCATCTTATCTACATTTGTAAATGCATCGTCCAAAGGACTATAATCTGGATCAAAACAATGAATGAATTCCAAAATTTTAGAAAAGACTTTCCACTTTTCTTTCCTAGTCTCTTGCTCCTACAAGGAGTACTCATTCCTTATTAAGTCTTCAGGAAAACAAAATTCATGCTCAATTTTACCAAGCTTAATTCTTTGCCTCAGAGCCAAATGATAAAATCCTTCAGAATCACAAAAATGAGGATGAGAAGTGGCCATCTTATAATGATTCAAAATCTTGTGCAAAGAAAGCCAACCTCCTTTTGTGATTACAAAATGATGAGCCACTGTGCAAGTAGGAAAAATTGACCCCTTTTGTCTTTTCAATAGAAGGGCTTCCTCCACTCCTCCTAGATGCCACAATATCTCAACAACTCCTACCTTCAAAGTGGTAGGGTAGTACATGAGGGCTTCCTTTAAAACCATATATTCTAAATACAATAGAAACAGAATATGGAATGACATCTCCCCAATTATGTGAAAATTTCAAACCACTTGGGTTGTCCATAGGCCTAATGAGATTCATTAATGCTTTGGGGATTTTGGGATTGTCCCTTAATAGGAGGCATCTCAGCTTTGAAGTGAAATACCTATCAAACCTAACAAAACTGGCATTCTCTGCATCCCAAGTCATATCTACACTCCACAATTGAACTGGTAATGCTTCCCCACTCTCTTCTCTATCTAATTCCATTTCTTTACTAAAATATGTTACTCCCTTGAATAAGCACATGTGCAATAAAAGAGAATAACGGCCAAAAGTTTTTTCCACCTTACCCTTAGCAATTCCAATCAGCCCAATGTGAATCTCCTCAACTAAGTAAGAAGCAAAATCAAAAATTATATCCACACCAAAATAGGAAATCTGAGTAATCATATACATAAAATCCACAGGCATGAACTCTTCTTCATCTCTCCCAAAAAACTTTACATAAGGACCTATATATTTCTATAGCCCTAGAATTGAAGTATGCCCTTTTTAAAGGCTCCCTGGAGGATGTTGTTATTGCTGGCAGTGTTCCAATTCTACCTATGTGTGTTCCCAATGCTCCTTGCCTAACTGCATCTCTCTTAGACATATACTCATTTTCTAACCCTTTCAAATCAATGGGCACATGATAATCAGTGACAAGCCCTAAACTGAAAACTTCCCTAATCTCCTCTGCACTAATTGTAATCAAGATTTCACCATCAGTTCTCGTCACTACCCTAAGGGCTTGGTCGTAATTCTTAGCTATAGCTTCCAAAAGATCATAATCCATGAAAACATTGGGAACCACCGATTTCCCTAGACCAAAATTTCAGATGTTGGCATGTGGGGCAAAAAGATTCCTCTCTGAAAACCATTTTTTGAATAAAAAAAGATCAGTCTATGAAGTTGTTGCATCCCTAACCCAGTTTCCTTTGTCATATAGCCCATCTGCTATTTTCATCCTAGGGTTTAATGAAGTTAGCCTCTTAACTTCTATAGTTTCAACAGTGGAAGAAGGGAGTAGTTCAAGAAAATCATCGTGGACATTCCTATCCAAATAGTTCTCTTGACCAGAAAACGCTTTCTGTTTTGGAGCCATTTTAATTAACTCTCGAAGGAATTGAAACAATAGAAGGATTATAATGCAAGTACTTACTTTGAATTTTTCTCTAGTTCTTCTCAGTGTTACTGCAATCTTTCTGCAAACAAACTACTTCAGAATCTTATCGAATCCAGCACGGTCTTCTCAACAACTGTTTCTACTTAGAAATGCTCTGAATCTTTGTTTGAGTATAGTGGAATTAAGAAAATCTTTTGTGTTATACTCTATTTTTCCTCACACACGAAGCTTTCATCTCTCATAAATGCATAGGGTTGCATCACCTTCTATATTCAAATTTACACCATGGATTTATGAAAAATCCTACGATCTAAGGATGCAAGCAAAGACGACTCATGTTCCTCTTGACAAGCTGGCAGTCAACCCAATGAAAACTTTCCATGTGTACCTTTCCTTCATTGTTGGTGCCTTTGAACTAGACCCACAGAACTTTGAGGACACAAGTCACTTAGGCACTATCTCGCTATACATAAAGAGTGAGCACCTTGCCATAGCGAGATAGCACCCGTCATTGATCCTAATTTGATCATACGAATGACATTTGACGTATTGCTCAAAAGAAATAAGGTGGGCCCCTTGTCGCCATGTTGCTATTTGTAACCTTCGTGCAACTTGCCATAGTGAGATAGCGACGATCATGGATCTGAGATAGATCTGACAATCAAAGTCTTTCATATATTTTGTGAATAGGGCGTGGGTCCAATCATTGATGATGTGATGAAATCCTGACTATATTACCTACTTCTTGGGGCCAATATTTGTTTATTTCTTGACCAGGTACTATGTCACTAACGACAAGAAGAAAAAGTTCTCAATAGCGACATAGCAAATCTTGATGTCTTTGCTTTTCCCGGTGCATACGTGTAGCCCATTAAATGCCAGCGTGTTCCAAAGCTTTATAATTGATCTCTGATGGAGTACTTTTTGGGACCCACTTACTCTGAAAAGTTGCCACAGTACTACTTTCCATCTGGGCGCTAGTCACTAATGGCAAGAGACACCAATTCTTTGATAGTGAGATAGCAATTTTTGGTGACTCATCAAAATTCAGGGTCAGATAGATAAAGGCGAGTGAAGTCATAACTACCCTTGTTAATGCATCTGACACATAATAAAATAGCACGTGCACCACGCAGCCTGAAAAAACTTACGATCATCAAAAAATTTAAAAGTGACTGCCGGCCATTATTTTTGGTGAAGGCGTCATGTCACTAATGGCGAAGTGCCCAATTTCTCTGATAGCAACAAAGCGACTAACTGAAAAAGATAAGATTTCTGTTGATACCTTTTGTACCTCAATGTTGTAATTCCTTTTCAGGTTCTGACATGTCTGTTATAAACGTGGTAAAATATCTCTGAAATAATACAATCTATGGTCACTGTATTTCCACTTGACGGTATCGCTTTTCAACTTAGTGGTGGTCGCTATGTCGCTAAGGGTAAAATACTTGTACCTTTTCATAGCGAGATAGCGATTGTCGCAGATCTTTTAGGGATTGGACGGTCAAAAATACAAAAGAAAAGATGTGAATCAAGGCACGAAAAGTTTGAAAAGGATGGGAATCTTTGCATATTTTTAGTTTCGCACCCAAAAAATTTAAAAGAAAACAAGACCTAGGGTTTTGACAAAAATTTGCTTCAAAGACCTACAAAATATGACTTGGCTAGAAGCCCTATTCACCATAGGTGGATCCCAATCTGAATTCTTCTATACCTTGGACAAAAAAATTCGATTATGCAAAAATTCATACCAACAAAACTATCATGGAAAAATTGTGACGAAGATGCCACCTACAACTATTAGACTATCATAGAAAAATTGTGATGAAGATGACATTAAAAACTATTGCACTATCATGTGTACAAGTCACAAAATGATTCCAACATATGAAATTAAGTGTACTACATAGGATAGTGATGACTGAATTTCCATGCCCTCCAAATTTGGTGGTTGTAACATTTATACCAATTTCATTTGTGGGATACACACTCTTGATAAGTTAGTTAGCCTTGCGACTGAGATCAATGGGGAATGTTGACACATGCAACATGAGCATGAGTTTGAATTTGGTATTTCCTTGGAGATATTTACTTATTTGCCAAATAGAAGGTATCATCTCCATTTTGTCTGTCATGATAAGTTGTCACAGGTTTTTTGAATAAATTTATTTTCTTATGTGTATTTCTTCTCATAAAATGAACAAAACTTATTAATGCTCCACCAAAAGCCGTAGAAGGAACAACAATCTAAAGTTTGGGCTTGCCACTGCCAGGATCTCCTCCCTTTCCAAAGAACCCCAAATAGCAAAAGCAAACAAACAAATTCAAGACCGTTTAAGCTTTACCCAATAATAATATCCCAGGAGTCCAAGAACAACATTTGACTACAAGGGTGGTGATGAGAAGTGTGGGGCAGCATCCCTTCAGACCATATAAATTCTTCTACAGTTCATGTTTTGAATGCCATAAAAACCTAGAATTAACATTAGACTGAATTTAAATACTCCAAGCAATTCGTGAGTGAGGATGTTTCAATTCCTTAGTGTCAAAACTTGAATATATTTCATGCTTATCATTTCCTCTAGCAATTCTTACATAAAACATCATTAAAATAATTGTTCCCTTTGACAGCATCAAAGAGTGTATATATATACAATATTTTTGAAGTTGTTTTGTGCTAAATGAATATTTTGTGATCAAGTCTTGTAAATATCTTGGTTGGTACAACTGCAGATTTCTTACTGGCTTTGTACTAGTACCCAAGATTAACATTGATGACATTAGTAGAATTCCAAGTTTTGCTCTTGTATTCCTATTAATTGTACTTGATTGTCGAATATGTTAAAGAAGAAACAAGTGCCAGTTAATTTACAAACTATAACTGACCTGAATTGCATGATGTATTTTTTAAATGTTGAGATGCATATACTAAGAATTTTTTGTTGCTGCAAGCCAAGCCATAGTTGACAGATAGGTCAAAGATTCCAACTATTGTGGATCCTGTGATTAAAGAGTTGTTGAACTTGAAATATCTTCAGCAAGTAAGTTGCATGCAAAATATTTCTTTTGAAGGGAATTGACATTATTTTTAAAAATACATTCAGTTTATACAATTTTACTCATGTTTTGGTGGATAAAAAATTAACGTTCTTCCACATTTCTTGCCCATTTCATTGCATATCTGAAATAAGACATAATCTTGCCATTTTCCAATAGCTAAATGTCTTTAACTGTGATTGGAATTTGGCATAAAATTTATTTTTTAGGTTAGATTGTCAGCTAGTTCTGGTTGATTGTCATTTGAAAATTAGAGGTGCTAATCCTTTCATTGAAGATAAAATTTATAGTGCACTACATATCATCACACTTACCCAAAAAATTTGAGCCAAACATTTGATTATCTAGATTGAAAGTCATTGTCCATTTCATAATCTTAGCAAGAAGAAGACCATAAGTGCTTGTGAACCAAGTATTTATGATGAAGCAAGAAGGAAAGAAAAATGAAAAAATGTGTTGAGTCAAGAGATAGACATTGGAAAGAAAGCCATTGATTATAAAAAGTATTAAGATCAAGTTTAAAAATAATGTTTTAATTGA
The DNA here is from genome assembly GCA_028749045.1 of Cupressus sempervirens. Taxonomy (NCBI): domain Eukaryota; kingdom Viridiplantae; phylum Streptophyta; class Pinopsida; order Cupressales; family Cupressaceae; genus Cupressus; species Cupressus sempervirens. Next base: position 189,699,800 of record CM053791.1, on the reverse strand, counting down.
CAAGCACAAAGCAAAATTAGTAGCTAAAGAGCAACAAATTTTCCTTGTACATCCGTGCACTATCTCCATGATTCCATGTTTGGTCCTTAGCCTCTTTGCAATAACCACATGATCGATGATTGCCAAATAGTGCCAACATACTATGTGGAAAGGCCCTTTCTAGATCATATTTGAATGCAACAATTTATCAAACGATGGCACTTTGAGGGGACAATGATCATCTTCAACCATGTGACTTTGGCTCATTGCTTCAAATTTGTTAGAGGATATAGAAACTTACTGATTGTAAACATTAGGTATGTTCTTAGAAAAAAAACCCATACTCATTGTAAACAACAAGTATGGACTTAATGTATATTTACTGAGTTGTGGTTCATAAAAACCCATACTCATCAGCTTGAATTATTTGTTTAATACCCAATGCATTGAGGTGACACTTACAATTTGAATTCATAACAACCATTTCTCATCAACTTAAATTGTTTTTTTAGTACCCATTGCATTGATGTGACACTTACAAGGTTGAAGTATTGCAACTTCCTAGAAGGTCTGCCTACTCAATTCCATGATGATCCAACTTTCCTTGATCCTTGGGAGAATGATGCAGGAGCATGAAGGTCAAGGTTGAAGGCATGAGAAGACATTAAGGTCTCAAAATAACCAACATGACCATGTTAGAACAGTTGATGTAATAAGACCCTATGAAGGTCCTTTCTAATATGTTTGTAATCATTTTAGTTACATTTGAAAACATTAATTAACAAAAACCATATGTGCAGATATAAACATTAATCACAACATGTCCAATTTATTTGTAGGTATATTTTCCTATGAAGAAAGACCACGCCTAACAATATGAATCTAGAAGAAAATAATCAGACAATGGCTGCATTGTGGGCTCAATTCCAAAGAAAACCTGATAAATGTTATTGTCCTTGCAAAAAGTGTAAGGGTTTAAAGAATCGAAGAATTCTAATCACAATAGCCTAGAGTGATTGTAGGCAATATGGTCATGTTGAAGGGGGCCACGATTTTTGTCCATTGTTGAATGTGGATTTCTTACTGGAGGAACATGGAGGTGTGAATATCCAAGCTAAGGATAAAACTCCCATGGAAGAAGATGATAATGTTCCAGAGGACATGATTGAAGAAGATAGTATTAGGGCAAGTGATGAAGAGGCTCACAATGATGGTACTAGTGAATCTGATAATAATGATGAAGATGGTCTTGATATACCTTTACTTGAGAAGGCGCACGAGCCCTTATATCTAGGCTCCCAAACAACTCTATTGTCGGCTATAGTGTTGTAGGTGAACTTAAAGGTTATGAATAGCATATCCAATGTAGCAATGTCATGTATGCTAAGGTATGTCATTTTTGTCATCTTCAATGTTAGCATACAATTACTATTCATTATATTAAAAATGCATATTTGTTGTCGTAAGTTGATCAGTGAGTTTTTGTTACCACCATTAAACATTTTTCCTCGTTCGTACCGAGAATTATCTAACATTATAGATCAGATTGGAATGAAGTATCAGACAATACATGCATGTCCCAATGATCATATTCTATATCATAAACAACATGAATTTGCAATAGAATATCCTGATTGTCATGTTAGTAGATATCGATTAGATCAAATAACAAAAAATATGCCTCACAAGGTTCTTCGGTACATTCCCATTATTCCACGTCTGGAAAGGTTATTCAGGTGTGCTAGCTTGGCACAATTTATGGATTACCATGCACGCAATAGAAGTCAGGATGACATTTTGCGAATGCCTACCGATGGTTCTGCATTTAAAGAGACAGAAGAAACATGGTCACACTTTAAAGAAGAACCTCGTAATCTGAAACTTTCATTGGCTGCGGATGGTGTCAATCCATATGGAGATATGATATCTGTTTACTCAGTATGGCCTAATTTTGTTATTAACAATAACATTCCTCCTTGGATGTCCATAAAGAGGGAGCACATAATGTTGTCAATGATTGTGCCAGGTACTTTTTTTTTATAGTTATCTAAATTAATTTATAAATTGTGCATGAAAATGGTTATAATAATTATGTAATGTTTATGTTCATTCAATTGCTAGGTAAATACCAAGTTAAAGATATGAATGTGTATATTGAGCCCCTAATTAATGAGTTGTTAAAGTTATGGAATGGCATCACTATGTATGACATCTCTAGACCGATAGGACATTGACAATTTCAATTCCATGCAATGGTTGTATGGACAATACATGATGCCCCTGGGCTAACTCATTTTTGTGGTATGTTATATTGTTAAGGTCACATATTTTTGGTCTGTTATAATGCTTACACATTACAATCAAATGCTTAAGTTGTGCATGATAATTGTACATGATCCAATTATACATGATCTTTTAGGTGTTCAAACAAAGGGAAAATTTGCATGTCCAGTTTGTGGTCCAAAGATGAAATGTTGTCATTCGAGAAGTTTAGGAAAGCAAGTGTTTGATGAGTTTAGACACTTTCTCCACAATAATCATAGGTGTCAAATTGCCAAAAAATATCTTTTCAATGGAAAAGAAGAGACATCATCAAGGCCATGAAGAATGACACCTCATTTATGGAAGTTGGAATACGATCGACTAAATCGTCAAGGTAATGTCCAATTTGTCATCTGAAGTTTACAATTTGTATTTTGATATTGTCTTATATTTACTAATGCTATAATTGATGCTTGTGAAGGTTGTCAAAGTATCAATGACCAACTTCCTAGAGGAATGAAAAGTTATCCTACTCAATTTAGTAGGTTACCATACTACAAGAATCTCTCAATCGCGCATTTGTTTGATACTATGCATATTGGAAAGAATGTAACAAAGACACAATGGAAAATGTTGGATGGAAGGCATGATAGAGAAAAAATTGCTAAAATTTGTACTGACATTCATGAATCTAATCATGCACTAAAAGTTTTCATTGAATCAAATAGGAATGGAGATTGCATAAATACAAGTGCCCTTCCTTGGTTATTAATGGAGCAACAAAGTGATGCATTAAAAGAAGTCATAAAAAAAATAAAAATTCAACAGGATTTGCTGCAAATATACACACTCTTCTATCAAAGAAAGGTGATTTTGGGCCAAGGTTGAAGACACATGATTGGCATACCTTCCTCAAGGTACGTCATGTTTTTTATTTACAGTATATTTGTAAGATTGAATGTAGTACTAGTTGCATTATTTAATAATATATTGAAATGATCATTTTTTAATGATTGTAGTTCGTCCTACCTCTATCCCTTCCACATAAGTTTGACAACAATATTAAACAAGTTATATATGATCTTGGAAAATACATGAGGTTAGAAGAGTGTTTTTTCTTAGATTTGTAGCTTTTTATCTTAAATCTATTGTATAATTTTATTTGAAATCTCCTCTATGTGTTTTTGCATGTTGACTCTCATTTAGGTGGTTATCATCTAGAGAAATTGATAAAAAAGATATTAAATATTAGAAGAGAAAAATTCCACTGCTTATGTGTGAAATGCAAAAGTGTTTACCTCCAACGTTTTTCAATACTCAAGAACACTACCTCATACATCAAGTTGAGGAGATTGAATTGTGTGGACCTATACAAGCTAGATCAATGTGGATGGTTGAGAGGCATTTCAAATTTATCAAGGGCTTGTTTCAACAAAAAGCACGTCCTGAAGGTTCTATGATAGAGGGATATATGATATACCAGACCATGGTGTATATCACTGAATATCTTCCAAAGTTTCCAGTAGGTATCCATCTAGATCACATTTGGGATCCCAACTGTAATGACAAATTCAAAGGGGAGTACCTGACGGGGAGAGGTAGATTGAGGAGGGTGAGAGGTAATTATAAGTTTTTTTTTTTAATTTAACAATTCTTATCCATCATCAATATATATAAGTTGTTTCTAACTGGTGTAATTATCTTCTTTATAGTTGGTTGTTAGTGGGATGCACTATACTTGTATATTGCAAACAATCTTGATTGGATGACAGTATGGATTGAACAGTCTCAAGAAAATGGTCGCTCATTAACATGGGATGGTGTTGCATCATTGGTTAAAGAAGCTCATCGTAATGGAGATCCCAATGTTATTCCAATGGTACTTGATCTAATATATGGCTTAAGAGATACAAAGGTATGCATAAGATTACTAATCATGAGACATAAGTTTAATATCAACTCACAGATCAATGAGAAGATTCTTGACATGTTTGAATAATTGTAGGTCAAACAACACAAAGCTATGTCCTACCATGGCTATAAATTCCACACAAAAAAGTTAGATGAAATGAAGAAAACGTGTGATTCCAAGATAAGTGATGTCTTCGCGGTCACCAAGATTTTATCTAGAACTGACATACATCCTCAACAATCTAAAAATTGATACTATGGCATTTTGGATGATATACTTGAGTGTGACTTTAATTCATTCAAAATAGTTCTATTTGTCGTCAAATGGTTTAGGTTATGACTAAATCAAAATGATCCTGATAGGACTATTATTGAACACGATAGTGGATTTACTATGATTAATACAAGGTGATTTGAGCCAATCAGAGATGAGCCCTATGTTCTTCCAAGTCAATGCGAGCAAGTGTTTTACTTTGGTGTTCTAGACAAACCAGGTTGGTCATTTTTTGTTAGACATGACCCAAGAGGAAGGCCGGTAAAGTATAATGTGATCGAAGAAGAAGATATTGAAGAAGCACAAGAGGAAGTAAACGATTATCAAGAACGACAGTTACCCAGTGATGAAGAAGAAGAAGATGGTGATGATTTTGGTCATGCTAACAATAATGGTGATAATGATGATGATGATGATGCTGATGACGACCATTATCATGGTGATGATGGTCATGATGATGATAGTGATCAAGAGGATGATGATGGTGATGAAGATGGTGGTGGTGATGATGACGATCAAAGTGACGAGTACAATAATGGTGATGATGATGATGATGATGATGATGATGATGACATGGATGACGATCATGATGATCAATGAAATCTTCAGGTATGATCAATGTCAACTATGATGAGGTCTTGTATGACCAAATATTTCTTTCCAAACCATATGTGCACATATAAACATTAAGTAGAACATACCAAATATTTTTTTAGATATAAACATTAGTTATGCTAAATTTTAAACTTAAGACAAATGATTTACATATACAATCTACTTTATTATTAATTTTTTTTAGGGTAAGTCTATTACTTTAATTTTTCTGCTGATTTCTAAGACTTACTAATTTTTTTCACAGGGCGATATGGATGCACCATGTCAAACACCTTTAGTAGAGGCAAACATTAATTATTGTAAATTTTAATGTTAATATAGAAAAAAATGTCCTATTATTATGTTCTTTTCTTTATGGCTTTGGAGTTATTCTGATGAAAGTATACAAATATTTGATGTGACAAATGATAGGAAAAAAGCTACAATGATTGTTGATCAAATGCAATCTGAAATACGGGCGTCATATCTACATGACATTGGCCTTAGTACTGACCCTGTATTCATCACCCAAAAAATTACACAAAGATATGCTGATGAGCTTGTTCAAATTATCATCAAGGGTGATGGAAGTGAGGAGAAAGAGGCACTGAGAATAGAATTGGACCATAGAATCCAATCTTTAAAAGTAAGCAGTAATTCGACTAAAGCAGTAATAGAAGTTCACTAGATATTAATATTTTATAGTATCTTATGGATCATGATCTCTAATTTTATGTGTTCTTGTATAGACATATGTGCCAGTTGCGACATCACATGCTGAACATGGTCAGGGTTGTTTCACAGTACCTTCGTGTAAGTAACACTTTTTTTGTTTTGATCAACATTATAACACTTACCTTTCTTTTTGTCGATGTTTCTCACTAGTATCCCATTTGATCTTTATCCATTGCAAATTTCTTTGCTAACAATATTCCATTCTTCAGCTCATGATGAAGTGCAGACTCCTCCTTCGATTGGTGGTTCACTATTGTCTGTTGCATTGTCAGCAACAAGGACCATGCAAAACTCATAGTCTATGCATAGTAGAACTGGTAAAACCTTGTTTTTCTATATTTTGTAATGTCTTTCTACAAGTTGATGAAAAATGAAGTAACACATTAGTGCTTAAATGATGTCTACAGAAGTTTGTATACACACAAACACATGCATACACACACCACGCATACATACATACATACATACATACATACATACATACATACATACATACATACATACATACATACATACATACATACATACATACATACATACATACATACATACATACATACATACATACATACATACATACATACATACATACATACATACATACATACATACATACATACATACATACATACATACATACATATATATATATATATATATATATATATATATATATATATATATATATATATAGCCACACATAGAGAGACATGGACATAGGCAGGGAGGTAGACCAACAGAGAGCAGTACAAAAATTGTCATTTAATTTTTATGATCTTTCAGTTGATAGAGCAACAGAAAGCAATACTACTAAAGCTGATCCATTTCCTGGAGCAGTTCATGTGATTAGTACTAGTTCGTATGAAGGGACATTGTTTTTGAATAAGAAAACTATGTTTCCATTATGAGAATGAAAGCTTCTAGGTGCTTTAAAATTGATATTTTTTAAAGTGTAAATTTAGTTTACTTTTACATTACTCATTTTGGACTGATAAATCCTTTATATTTTTGTAGGTAATAATGCTTTCTTTGAACATCTTTTTCATATGACATGTAGACTGTTTGGACCCACCATACGTAAAAGGTATGTAGTTTCATATCATTGCTACATAATTTTTATTTTCTTCTATTTATTGTAATATATTAAAGTTATTGATCTAACAATCTATTTGTTTTTAAAAAGGTGGAATTTACAAGTTGGGGAATTAAAAAATAAGCTGATTGCATCCATTGAGGAGAAATTTGGGAAAAACATTTTTGACATTGGCCTACATCTGAAAAGAGCAGAAAAGCATATAAAGAATGTAAGGGATCAATATAGAAGGGGTCTTAAGGATAACCCAAAGTATGACCGTCCTCCTATGATTCCACCAATGGAGTGGAATGAAATAATAGAAGATGCAAAGGAGAAAAGGCTATGTGAAGATAGAGATAATGAAGTAGCACAGGGCAAAAAGAGGTATGTCATTATAGTATTAAGTACATTATAATCATGCACTAATTATTGATATTTGTAAATATATAATCTAAGATGTTTGAAATTGTTCATAGAGTGAAGGACACATCCGTGGCTACAAAAGCGAGAATAGAAAAGGTTGGCCAACACAAACTTGGCTCTAGTGGCTATATGAATCTGTAGTCTTGACTTGTAAGTAGAGCAATGAATTTTTTTATTTTTTTTTAATATAATGTTGCAAATAGTTTTGTTTATTATCAAGCAAAAACCACAGGGCACAAATTTCAATGTGGAGGTCATAGATGAAGATAAAAAAAATTGCCTTGAAGTAAGGCTATAAAGTTGTGGTTACATGCCTACATGAAGAATCTGTAAGCCTTGCCCAAGAATCCAGTGCACCAAATGATATCTCACAGGTAAATTGGTGAGATTAAAAGTAAATGAAATTAAATAGTTGAGAAGATTCTTTTTTGGTATTAGTTTTAAACGTAAATTGACTACATAACAATGTGCATAACATTTTACTACAACCTTCATATCCTACCACAGAACCTGCTCCTGACGAAGGAAATGATGTGCATTATAGTGGTGGAGGTATTAATTTGGTATTGGAAATTAATTATGCAATTATGAATACAATTTAACATCTTCAATTGGAATTAGACGTGTATCCTTTTTTTGAATATTTTAGAGCATGTTGAACATCATGTTGAAGGACTGGACCATGTTCCAAGTGTTCAACATGTTGATGTGGTGGCAGATCAAAATTTTAATGTACATGATGTGGCATTTTTGGGTAAGAAAAATGAATTTTATGTTGTACTCGTACGTAATTACAAACTTGTAACAGTTAGAAAAAGAAAAAGAGTATGCCAATTTATCGCATTCACTTGTTCTTGCAACAAAGCCCCCTTTAGTGCAGCAACCTCCTACTCCTCCAAAGAGAAGGAGCCATCATAATTTGACATTACACATGCTAGAAGAGGAGAAGAATGAAGCAAATATGGATGTCCCTATGAGAACTTTTCTTAAGAGAGCTCAGAAAAACAAAAAAAAGAAATGATGTTTTAAAAATCTTCTTTGATAAACCTTGTTGGATAGTGAAAGAACTTTGTTTTAAGTAATTATGTATGAATGATGTGTATTACTATAGATTTTTATTTTATGTTAATGAATATTGTTATGTGTTAATGAAGTTTTGATTAGTATTGTGTATTAATTATTTTTATATCATATTAATGAATGCTATGATTGTATTGGTTGAATGTTATAGTTCATAAATGGATGAATGAATGAATGAAGTATGTACTTAGATGATAATGGGTACTTTAGATTGATGTTAGGGGGAGGGGGGTGAGGCCAGATGAGCTTCCACCTTCACGTGGTTGGCCTTGTTAAGTAGAGAATATTATAGTATTCTTGAAACCAAGTGAAGCTCAAATTTGTTAAGTCTTCAAACACACATCCCAATTCTCTTTAACGAGACTGAAGTTTTTTCGCTTGTAATAGTCTCATTGCAGTCATCTTTTGGTTCCTTGAACATATAGTTCTTGCTTAGTTTAAATCCCAATTATTAAATATTTGTCCACATTGGAGTTAGTTTGGCATAGAAACCTACATATTTTATTATATATATTTAGTCAACTGAAAGCAATGTAGAAAGCATTCACATAGTTGATGTCTAACAAAAGAAGACAAGATGCATATACTATTTAGCATGGAAATCCTTGTAGGTGAATTGTGTGTGTATGTACACACACACACATATATGTATGTATGTATATAACTTCAAAAAAATGTGTAGACTCAATTAGCAAGAGACACCAACCTCAAATCCTGCAATGCAGAAGGAACTGACCTTTGAAATGCAAAGTGTTTATAATGTAGGTAGATTTGCCTTAGATCTCCTTCGAGATCTTAAACAAATCTACCTTCTACTTATGAATAATCCACCAAGATTTGAAATAGATTTTTTCAATAAATGCTCTAAACTTGGAATATACCTTCATAAAAATTCTACCTTAGATATGCTCATCATATTCAAAATAAGCCTTCACATGTCTGTTCACTTAGTTCTGATTTAGGTCTTCCACAAATTTGGCTTATTATTATGCTGTTGAATCTCTTAAAATCTTCTTTGTATTCAAATGATATTTAATGAATTGATTGATAGAAATTTCCACATACTTGAATCCAAATATCATTGTCATTGTCAAACATAACACAGATATAAAATCATTCTGGTTATTCTCTTGTTATTCAAGTTAGTCTTATCTTTGAGGTTTTCACAAGTCATGCACTAATGCATCTTTGGGATAGTCACAAGCTATTAGAGATGTTTGGATGGTTCATGTCCTTATTTTTTTTGTGTTATTTGTAGGGTTTTTGCCATGAAGTCTAAGGATAGACATGTTGGATGTTTGTGATAGACATGTCCACCTATAAGAAAAGTATCAAATGTAGAAAAAATGCAAAGAAAAGCTTGTAAGGGTTTTAGGTGTCTTTAGGCCTAGTACAACTCATAAGGGTTTTAGGTGTCTTTGGCAGGGTTAGTGAAGTTATAAAACCTTTGAAAAGGTTAGTGAAATATATTAAAGGCATATATGATTGTAAGTTGTCAAATTTGACACTTTGTGTCAACTTAGACAACAAATTTTAGATTATAGCTAATTGGTAACAGTCAGATAGTTAGACAGCAGTGGTTGTTTACTATTGTTTGGCTATTTAGAAGGGATTTGTCGAGTGTTTGGGGGAGAAGTAGATTTGGGGTGGTGAGACAAGGCATTGTGAAAAGATTATAATCAATAAAATAATCCTGTTCTCTGTAATTCAGTCTCTGTCCCATGGAACAGTGAGTTCCTATGATGTATCAAATGCATTTTAACTAATATTTAATGTGAGAACATTTTATTATTTTTGTTATCTTGTCCACACATTCTTTTAATTTTCATTGCGGGTTGAGTAAGGAATAATAGACTGGTGCATTCAAACCAGTGACTGGTTAGGCACAATCAACTGCACTTATTCTGAAGTTTCCAATGGAGATTCTCTCCTACCACCTGTAGTCACTATTATTGGTGGGAGACAATGAGGTTGTGATAATTTATTTGTACTATATTAACCAAATGCAGGAGAGTGGGAAAAATTGGTGCAAGTGCAGTGTTGGATGGTAATTGTTGATGGAGGTTTAGCCTGGATTAGACACCAGTCTAATAGACAGTGGATCATTTCATGTTTGAAGATGTTTGGGGCGTGAATCCTTCATGTTTGGGGGGTGTCTCTGTTACCAAAAAAAGACAGTAGAGCATTGCTAGTATTATGATGGGCAAAATATATCTTTCATTGTGATAGACTATTTCTAAGTCATCTATGTTGTTTCATGCTATTGTCATGTAGTCTTTGTTTTCCTTGAGACCATGAAAAAAATTATCTACCATTTTTGCTAATGATAAACTTTTGACTTGAACAATGATAAATTTTATTAGTAATCATTATAGTGGAAGAACTTTTGACTTGTTCAAAAAATTTAGTTGAAGGTGTTGGAGTTGATAGTAAACCCAAGCTCCTAGAAATCACCTGCAACCAAAATGCATGTTACATCTATGTCTGAGAGAGAATATGATTGAAAAAGCATGCCTACTTTGGTGATTTGGCTATTATTGCAGCACTACAAAGTATCTTATAGTGTTTCTCATTTTCTTAAATAATAGGCAATTAGTTCATGATTTCATTGTATCTTATAGTGGAACAACTCCAAGAATCTTGGGTAAATTGCTTGCTATAAGACTTTCTTGTATAGGACACTCAATAATGTGGGCTAAGTGGTGGGCACAAAGAGGAACAAGAAAGGATCTGTACAATTGCGCAGTGCAGTAGAATTCAAAAATGAAATTATCTTAGTTTCATTCTGATTCTCCTCTGTTACCCTCACATACATACACAGCTCACTTCAATTCTTCAATGCTCTCAAACTCATACACATCCCTTATCAGCAGATCTGGTCATAATTCTCCTAAAATTTAGAAATATTCCTGGAAATAGCAGCTACCTAAGACTCAGGAATTAGATATAAATGAGTTGAGACCAGCATTTATAATTCTTGAATAGGTTTGAAAAGAATTTTGATTTTGTAAGATGATTTGATATGTAGCAGCAGAATTCATCCTTGTTTAATTTTGATTTATAGGACCTGTGCCTTATCCATTGGGCAAGAAATTGACTATTGGCAGGAGATCTAATTCAAATAACTTGTATAAGAATTAATCAACTGCAATCACCCATCTCCATTCTTATGCAATATTCCTTTTATAAACTCATAACCCTACTGATTTACTGAAGCATTTTTATAATTGCTTGAATTAAAAGCAACAATAAAACCAGCATACAATTCATGCAGACTACATTCAGCCAAATAAACCTTATTTAAATGACTTCAAAGTAAACAAACCCATAAACTGGAGACAGAAATTGATGATCCAAAGATATAGTGTAAATACCCCTTTGTATTATCCTTTTCATATGACTAATACAATAACCAATAGAAAACTAATTGAATGCCCAGAATAAATTGCCATTTTTGTCATTCCAATTTGCTTATCAGAAAGTAAAATGGAAGCAAACTCAAAACCTCTGCATACTATTGGATCGACTGAATATGTACTCTTCTTGAAAGAAACAAAAAATTGCACAAGTCTCAAACCATCACAATGCCTTGAAAACTCATTTATATATCATGAGTTGCAACAAGAAATGGGCAATTGTGATCTGACAAGTGTCCAAGGAACAAATCATTATACAAAAGACAAAAACAATCACAACAGAATGCCAGGCATATCAAATATTCCTTTAGGTAGGCACATTCTAGTTTCTGTTGTGAATCATTAACTTCTAATTTGTCTCTCATTATTTCGGCTCCTCAGAATACATGGCTACCAAGCTGGCCAAAGAAGGATGATCTTGTGATACCTCCAAATCAGTTTTCTCGTACAGGTTCTCACTGCTGTCACCCTGAGCAGGCATTATCACCTTTTCCCCTTCTTCTTTTTTTAGTTCTGGTGTAGAGGTGTCAATAACCTACACCTCGCCTTCTTGTTTCTCATCATCATCTAAACTGTCTTCCACTAACTGCTTGTCCAACAGAAGATATGCCATCCAAGTGTCAAATTGTATATCATCTGGCAAGCTAAACTGTAGGATATCATTTTTCTTTTTTAAAATATAACTAGCCTCCTTTTAAAAACCAACAAATTCTTGCTTCAAAGAATAAAAAAAAATTGGACTTTAACCAATTCCTTTGTTGTGGTGGCCCACTAGGCACACCCCTTTTCATTAATAACTTTATTTATCCTTGTGCAGAAAAGGTCATCCAATTCTTTACTCCACTCTTCCTTATTTTTCATTTTTTTCTTTCTATGCAAGGCACAAGGAAATAGATCAAATTTTTTATTCTTGTACTTATTCAAATAAGAAACAATTTTCAATTGTAGAGCAACTCTCTTGTTATCAAAATTTCACAGGTCATTAGTAATATCATACAATTTTTCAACATGGTCATTGGAAGACTTTATAGCTGAATAACATAGAAGGGTGATTTCCTTTTCCCTTCTTCCCCATTTATTAACAATCAGCTTCAGGGTATCATCATGAGTTTTCAATTCCTCCCATATATCTATTACTTTTACCAACTGATCAAAGAATAAGGGCCACTCAATTTTGTCCACTAAATACATTAGAGTCTTTCTAAGCTTATCCTCATACTGTGTATTTAAATCTACATGTAAGGCCCATAGTTTTCTCTTCTCTTCTTTAAATTCCTCAGTTGTATAATATTCAGGCCTTTGAGGTGTGTTTGGTATCTCTACAACTGGGGTGGATTTAAAAGGTTCCACTGGAGGACGGGGGTATGTTATTCTTGGCCTTGTGGATTTCCCCATTGCCTTGTTTTCAAGTTCAATTCTCCTTTTTACCTCCCTATTATAGGCCTCAAGAAGTGTTTCATATTTATTCTGTAACTCAGACATAACCTATTCCTCCTTCTTAGAAATGGCCAACACAAACTTAGAAGAATCCACATTCCAATATGCTGCCTGTACATGTGAAGTGTCAGCAACCCTTCTTACAAGTATATTTCTCATCAACCCAGACTCATCTGATTGTGATGGTGTGGCACTAGATCCCTTTGTCAATGACCAACTGACCAATGCAGCTTGATCTTCAATGAATGAAGTGCCTTGGAAGTTTCTTCTATTTTGGGTCTTGCAACTCCAATCTACTTGAAATAGAATTGAAAATTAATGCATCTGCAATATCCCAATTGGGCAATAATAAAATGTTAGATGCCTTTATCATTTTCCTCCCCTCGTCTAGGCTTATATTCTACAATTCCTTCATCATTTCTTCTTTAATTTGGTTTTGCATGGAAGTTTCATCCATTTCTAGATGCTCTGTTTTCATCTTTTTACATTTCTCCTCGAAAACGTTCATGTTTTTCCTCCATGCAAACTGCTGAAAAGCCCTTGATTTTACAAAACTGTCATTAGTCAAAAATTGATGACTTGCCTGCTCTAATACAGGGTCCAACTCCATGCCTATATAATCAGCTATTGTTAGATCCAAACTTGGGAGAGGAAGTTCTGGAGGGTTACCCTCATCCAATTCTACTTGAGTAATAAAAATATCTCCCTGTGATCCCATTTGTTCAACCTGTTCACCAATGAGTTGCTCTTCTCCAATCCTCAAAGGGGACTGGGGGGGTGAATATTCCTCATCTTGAGGCCTTTCTTCTGTCATTACCTTTTGCCTCTTAGGACTAGGCTCTTCAGGTCTCTCCTCTTGGAGTATACTGGTAGATCCTATTATTTATTTGCTCTTGTCTATAGGAACCCTTTTATTCTAAATTATAGTATATTCGGGCCTCTTTTGTACAATTATTTTATCAGTTCTCACATTTGGAGTGAAAGCCTACTTCCTCATGACCTCTCTGGCCTTATCAGGATATGAATCAATAAAAAATTGTTTCTTTTCATTCATGACCTCCATTATTTTAGGGAAGGTATTCATGAGCTTACTTATTTTGTCAGCCTCTGTAATAGCATTATCCAAAGGATCATATTTATTATCAAAACAATGAATGAATTCTAAGACCTAAGAATAAACTCTCCATTTTTTCTTTTTTAGTTTCTTGCTCCTACAATGAGAATTCATTCCTTATAATATCCTTTGGATAATAAGAATCGTGCTTGACCAGTCCCAACTTGATTCTATGCCTCAACATCTGATTGAAAAATCCCTCAAAATCACAAAAACGGCGATGAGAGACAGCCATCATATACTGCTCCAAAATTTAATGCAAAAAGATCCATCCCCCTTTTGTAATCACAAACTGATGGGCCACTATGTAGGTAGGGAAAATTGACCCTAATTGCCTTTTCAACAAAAACATTTCTTCCACTTCCCCTAACTGCCATAAAACTTCAGCCATTCCCACCTTCAAAGGAAATTGGTAAGGCAAAACATGAGGGTTCCCCTTGAAACCATAGATTCTAAAAATAGTAGAAACAGGGTAGGGGATGATATCTCCCCAATTATGTGAAACTTTTAAGTCATTGGGGGTTATCCATAGGCTTGATGAGACTCATTAGTACCCTAGGGATTCTGAGATTGTCACTCAATATGAGGCATCTCAATTTAGCAGCAAAATATCTATCAAATCTGACAAAACTAGCATTACTTGCATTCTAGGTCATATCTGCACTCCACAACTAGACTGGCAGTATTTCCCCATTGTCCTCTCTATTTAGTTCCATCTCATTACCAAAATATGTCACTCCTTTGAACAAAAACATATGCATTAATAGAGAGTAGTGACCAAAAAAAATTTCCACCTTTCCCTTCGCAATCCCAACTAAACCAATGTGAATTTCTTCAGCCAAAAAGGAAGCAAAATAAAAAATAACATCTACACCGAAGGAAGCAATTTGAACCATCATGTACATGAAACCAATGGGCATAAATTCTTGCTCATCTTCACCAAAAACTCGGCATAAGGTCCTGTATATCTCTACAGCCCGGGAAGTGAAAAGACTCTTCTTAAGAGGCTCTCTAGAGGCTGCAGTAATTACTGGCAAAGTTCCTATTGTACCAATATTTTCCCTTAGTGAACCTCCCCTAATTACATCCTTCTTTGCTTTATATTCATTCTCTAATTCTAGCAGATTGATTTGCACATGGTAGTCTGATAATGGTTCCAGGTGAAAAACCTCTCTAATTTCTTCAGGAGTAATCAAGACCAGAGGCACACCATCCTTTCTTCTTACAACCCTAATGGCTTGGTCATAAATCTTAGCAATGGCTTCAAGCAAATCATAATCCATGAAAACACTTGGGACTACTAACTTTCCCAAATCAAAATTCCAGACATTAGCATGTGGGGCAAACAACTTTCTTTCCAAAAACCACTTTTTAAACAAGATAAGGCCAGTTTGAGTAGTTGTTGCATCCTTAACCCAGTTCCCCTTGTCATATAGGCCATCACCAATTCTAAGCCTAGAGTTTAAGGAAATTAACTTTTTAACTTGTGCAGGTTGTACAATAGATTCTGGGAGTAATTCTAATAAATCATCATGGACATTCCTATCCATATAATTAATTTTCCCAGAGAATGGTTTCTTAGGAGGCATTTTGACAGTATTGAGAGAATTGGAATGCCATAGAGGTTATAATATGAGTACTTACTTGAGTTGCTGAACTTGTTCTTCTCTGAACTTCTTAAATTTCTCTCGAACGATAGAAGAATAGTTTCACATCTTTACCAGGCTTACAGTGACATAATCAATCAGGCTCTTGTGCTCAAAAAATTTGCAATCTCTATTCGCATGGGACTGGAATTAATGAAAATCTTTGTGTTATACTCTGTTTCTCCCACACGCGAAACTTTCACTTATCATAAATGTGCCGAATAGAAAAATAGAGTGGCATTGCACTTTCTTTTTTAAACTTGTGCCGTTGATCCTTGAAAAGTCCTATGATTTGGGAATGACAACTAAGCTGACTCAGCTTTCTTCTTAACACATTGGCAGTCAAGCCAATAAAACACCTCCACCTCTACCTTTCCTTCAAGGCTGGTGCTTCAAATCGTGCCCATGGATGACTACGGACACATGTCATCAACTCGCTAACTCGTTATACATAATTCCCGAGCACCTTTCCACAGCGAGCTAGCGATGATCACTGATCTTACTTTAATCATGTGGTAGACAATTGAAACAACCTTTAAGAACACGATGGTGGGTCCATTGCTCGTTAACTCACTATACCTAATTTTTGCACATCTCTTTATAGTGAGTCAACGAGCATCATCGATCTAGTCTTGATCTTGTGGACAGCAATTTTACTTCAACAGTGGTGGGCCACACTCGCTAACTCACTATACTTAACTTTCGAGCACTTCTTCATAGTGAGTCAACACCACCCTTTAATCCCAGCTCAATCTCACAATCAGAAATCTTTGTATCTAGTACACGGGAAGTGGGTCCATAATATCACTGTCCATGATATGGGCCCTGCAAATTTCTACCAAGCATTGGTTGAAAGTTTGACCAATGAATGGTAGAAAATGTGCTAACAATGCCAACATTTTTTGACCACCGTATTGGTCAAAGCTTTGACCAACCTACTAGATGGTCAAATTTTTGACCAAAAATTTTTCAACCAATGCTATCTAGTTTTCTACCATGCATTGGTCAAAATTTTGACCAATGTCCCTCAAATTTCTACCAATCATTGGTTGAAAGTTCGACCAATGAATGGCAAAAAATGGGTCAACAACCTGAACATTTTTCGACCAATGTATTGGTCAAAATTTGGACCATCCAGCAGGTTCGTCAAATTTTTGACTGAAAAATTGTCGGCCAATTTGCTGGTCAAATTTGGTCAAAGATTGGTCAAAAAATGGGTCAAAATTTCAGCCAATAAAGGTCAAAAAAGAGCCTATATGTACTAGTGTAGAGGGTTAGGGAGAGCATTTGGAGAGCATGTTTGGAGGACTTGAGAACATGGGAGAAGGAAGGAGCTTACTCTGTAGTTTCTGAGGAGAAGTGAATTAGCATCAGTTTCCGAGTAAACACTTGTGATTTTGCCTATGTTATTTCTGCTTCTTGCACTTCCTGTCTTCTTCGTGTCTTCTGAATGCATTCTGAGGATTCTTATATCTTGGATGTATGTATTTTGTCATAGTTAGTTAAAATCTTTATTTGAAAACTTCCTATGCATAGATCTGAAGAAATTATGGGGCTAGGGATCAAAATTTATAGTCAAACCTATTAGAAGCATTAATGGGTAAATTTAGAGAACAACTATTTTATAGGAAAAATTTTAAAATTAGAAAGCCCTTTTTGTTTTAAAAACTATGTTCTCTTCCTTTGAAAATCAAATAAATCTGCATACATATACACATACATATATATATATACAATACGTGTATATATATGTATATATGTATGTATATATATATATATATATATATATATATGTATGTATATATATATATATATATATATGTATGTATATATATATATATATATATATATATATGTATGTATATATATATATATATGTATGTATATATATATATATATATGTTGTAATATTCAATAACAATCTGCATATAAATATATATATATACATATATATATACATATATATATATATACATACATATATATATACATATATATATATATACATACATATATATATTTATTTATTTATTAAATCGTAGTCAAAATTTTATTATAAAATCTGAGTCGCGCTTCGTGTTTTGAGAGAACACATTTTAAAAATGTTATTTGAAAGGCATATTTAAATAAATAAATAAATAAATAAATATATATATATATATATATATATATATATATATATATATATATGCGCAGGGACATAATTCTTGTGCCCACGTGCTTTGTTTTATCTAGAGTACTTGCAATCGCAAGCACTGCAATGTCAGCAAGTACCATGTACTCGCTGCCGCCGCAAGCCCTGCGATAGCAGGATACCTGTGTGTCGTGGACTATATATATATATATATATATATATATATATATATATATATATATATATATATATATATATATATATATATATATATATATATATATATATATATGTTGCAACATTTTTTAAAAGTGTTTTGTATTAAAAACTTTACATTCAATTTTTTTTAATGATGTTTTAAAACATTACTAATATTGTTAAATGTTGTTAGTTTATATATATATATAATGTTAATGAAATTTTAAATAAATAATATCAATTACTTAATTAGAATTTAGTTTTATTAAGGATAATTATAAGTTAAGTTTACAAATACTTTGATTCTTCTCAAAATAGTAAATTGAGTTATTGAAAAATGACAAGTCATTATCAAAATAAGTATAAACGTATATTGAATTCTAAGAGCTAGGGGTGAAAACTTTTATTCTTTAAAACAACACATGGGTTAGGAAAAACATACAAAATGTTTGTCCACTTGTTATCTAAATTTTGAAAATGAAAATTGAGACCTCCACATTTTATTCAACTATGTAATTTTAGCAAACCAAAACATGTGCTTGCATTGTGTTTTCTCTATGCTATCTATTTTTGGGTTTTGGGTTGACTAGTGTTGACTAGTATAGGATGTCTACTAGAGGCTCGAGGGTTATGATTGTGATGTCATGATGATGTCTTTTGATCTCGATCTTTATATACCCAACCATGGTTATGTGATGGTATGCTCTATGAGATGTTTGTTTTTTTTTATGGTTATTGCTTTCCAGTCTTCTTGTGTGAACCTGAGATTCTTATGTATGAGACACTTGACTTAACCATTTTGAGTCATCGATCGATTATACTTGGGTTTACTTTCCAGTCATTTGATGGAATTGAAATTGTTTATCTGATCTTGATGATGTCATGTTGTGACATGTTTTGACTCAACCTTTTTGGAGTCTTCGATCAGTATTACTTTGAGATGCTTTTTGGTTGCTTATTAAGAACCAATGATTCTTGTGATTATCAGGGATGCCTTCAGTTGCCAATAGAGAACTATTGTGGTCATGATTATCTATGGATGTTTTCAGTTGACTCATGGAGATTTGATGTTTATATTGTGAATTATATTTTGGTATTTTGTGATTTATGATTCCATGAGCTTAGAGTAGGTTATCTACTTGTAGTCACGAGAAGTGGCTTGCAATGGGGGTCGAGGCCCTAAGAGGCTACTAGGGTAACTCATTGTAAGTTGTCTTAATACGTGAAAACATTCACACCTAATATTGACTTAATGAGCCTAAAAAGATAATTGTTGTATTCTCACCCATGCCTTGAGTGCTAGTACAGACTAGGATGGGAGTAGAGAGAACGCTTGGTTGTGACCTTGCATTCCATAGTATGTCTCATCTGTATGAGAGGATACTAGTGGCTGAACAGGGATCACTAGGGGGCCGGGGTATATTTGGAGACTACCAGGATAACTGGTTTGGGACTTGAGGTTATCTCCTCAACACAGTGGGAGTGGACCATTTAGGTACCACACGATCGGGTGGTAGTGCTTTATCACTCTTATCATTTGAGATCTGTTTGAGACACTGTAGCTGATGCATTCTTTTTTATGATGGTGGACATGTATCCTTATATTGATGATTTGCATATGTTAAATGTTGATATCTTATGCTTTACTTTGCATGTTAGATTACTTTCTGCATATGATGTAGTATGTCTAGGAGTGACATTCCTACTATGTTAATACCAATGATCTCTTTGGTGATTTGAGATGTTACGCACAGAGGGATGGCTAGGATCCACGATTGTCTAATGATGTTATTTATGGTTGGGAGGAACCGTGCACTTAGTTAATTATGTTTGATGATAAATGGTTATCTTTTATGATGATGTATCATGTATGATATGTGGTTTCATCTGTGTTGTTGCATCATGGTTTAGAATTAGGATGATGATATACTTTATTTCACATATGCATATTATTTTAAGCCTTTCATACCCTATGACATGTACAGTGGATGATTGAGCAATCTGAAATGTAATTACTTAAAGGACACTTGTATATTGTTTAAGTACGTTGGATGTATCATTAATATTTCATGAGGATGTGATGTTAGATGAATAGTTAATTTAGATGTAATTCAATGTTAAGGGATCCATGAAGAATACAACTTGTTATGTATGCTATGTTTGTTTTCACTTGTACTATTGTTATTGCTTCCGTTACTATGTATAAGTTATAAATGGTTTTATTTTCATGTTTTAAAATTTAAATAAAAAATGATCGCCAAACTTAGTAAAACTTTAGGTTAATTCTTTGGATCCCTTAGCGGGGCATTACAAAACTCATCCTTTTCTGCCCACCTATGATGTGCGGCTAACCACTGAGGATATATAAATGGAGCAACAAGGTGATATGTACACTTCATCGCTAAATAACCTCTAACCCTAGGCCTATCTATATAAAAGGGAAACATGGTCTTCACCATAGCGATGGAGACCTAACCATTAATCTGTGAATACTTCACAGTGCCAGTGACACTATGAGAAAGGGAAGAGTAAAATGTCTCAATACGAATATCGTCAAATGGGTTGTACCCAGAGATCGTCTCGATCATTTGGCACAACTCATCTCTAATAGAAACAACCTTCTCCTTATTAGGGAGAGTGGTAGAAGCTAACAATGTAGAATCAAGATACTCAAGAGCATGAGATAATCTAGCAATAGTATCTATAAATAAACGTTGTCTCTCCTCAATAGATGATGTTGGTCTACGTGTTGTGCTCGACTCAACACTAGGACCCCCTCCATGAACACTAGCGTCCCTTGAGGACTTAGGTGCTCCACCAGTACTGGATGCCATAATGATATATGCAAAGATCTAGATATCTATAAATGCAAAGTTAAGATATACATACATAAGTATATATAAAATTGAAAGTTAAATTTAATTTAAAACATGTATGTATATAAATATGTACAAAGTTTAATGTAACTAAAAATATGCACATGTTATTTAGTACATCTAGGTTTACTATGTTAATGTTTTTTAAAATGTAACTAATAGGTTGTAAAATATAACTAATAGGTTTGTTGAACTAATTTTTACTATGTTAATGTTTTGTAAAATGTAACCAATAGATTTGTTGTTAATCTATACTATGTTAATATTTTCTAAAATGTAACTAATAGGTTTGTTGAACATTAATGTTTACTATGTTAATGTTTTCTAAAATGTAACTAATATGTTTGTTGTTAATGTTTACTATGTTAATGTTTTATAAAATGTAACTAATGTTTTATTAACAACTACTAAAAAAATATTTTAAATATAATTAATTTAATTAATAAAACACTTTAAAACAATTCATTTAATTAATATTATCATGTAATTACTAAAAAAAATTTTAAAAATGAAAAAAAAAAATCACCTACCTGTTATGGTCGAAACACTCTGACTGCCTAGTAGCTGCTATAGTGAAATCAATAGTGAAAATGACAGGTGAGAAATTTTTGGTTATTTATAAAACCAAATGGGTTACAGTCGAAACCCTTCCAACCGAAAGGGTTTCAGCCAAAAACCTCACTACTACGTTCACACCAAAAAGTGCCACATCTGTACAGCCAAAAACATTTTGGCTAGAATTGTTCTAGCTAAAATTGTTTCAACTGAAACTCTTGCAGATATCACCAAAGGTGACATAGGTTTTTGCTTCCACCCTCTAGGTAATTTCATCAATAATGAGCGAAGAAGAAGAGAAGGAACCAAATAAAGTTAAGGATTACAAATGTTGTAGAAGATATTATGACTAAGAAATAGAATAGAAAGGTAATTAATGAACGTTAAGCCTTCAATGATTTTCCATAAAATCTTGTGATTGTGAGTGAAAAATTTTTGTGATAAGAGAACGTGATAAATAAAATGGAAAATATTATCTAGACTGACATTCCTTGTAGTGGTGAGAAATAAGACATAAGCTTATTGTTTGCAGGTGATTTTGGTAAGACATCTTACATTAGCAAAATTTGGAAAGGATTAAGACTTAGAGACATGTATGGTGAGGATCAACTCATGAAACAATTGTTGATCCTTTGTGAAAGAAAATGAGAGGTTAGAGAAGAAAATAGAAGAAGATTGTTGGAAATTGTATTCCATGTGACCATATAGATGTTATCATTGCTGAAAACATATCTCTAAGTAGGTATGATTAGTATTCATGATGAGTCAAATAAGAATAACATGTCTATGTTTAGGAAGGACTCATAGTGTTGCTTGAAGAGATTAATATGATGATTTGAGTTCTAAGTTACAATGTGTTGATCAGAGACTAGTTTTTATGGTGATGATGGATTGATTATGTAATATTTTTTGGTGCTAACCAAGTGAAGTTTTGAGTACTCGTATGTGTATCTCAAGATAGAAAGCATCATGATTTTTATTTGTGCATGCTATTTTTATTTAAAGATAGATATTTCTATTTGATGTTCATGATGAACAGTGTAGACTTTCTTTTGGATTATGAGATAGAGATGTGTTTTTTTTGATGTGGTATTTCACAATGCTTATTTATGTTTCTTAATTGTATCATGTTATTAATATGAGAAAATAATGAGATTTTCAATTGGATTCAAAAGGTCTCTTGGAGTGTGTTGATGTATTATTGCTCAACTCAGTTATTTGTAATGTTGCATTAGATCATGAGTGTGAGTGATAGATCATGGCATACTAGAGATTATATATATGTGGGTCCTAACTATGTCTTAGTTTACATATCTTGGGTAAAATTGATTACTATAGTTCATTTTTGTAAAATTAATATGATGGTTAAGGTCAACCTTTTTTTATGTTAATTGCATGTACATGAAGATGAAATTATTTTTTAATGTTACAAGAAAATGGTGATGTTAATGAGTGTATGAGATATAAAGGTGTGTAATAATGTCACACTAAAGATTGATCTAAGAGGTATGACTAGAATATATTAATATTTAGAAAGTTGATAACTTATTTAGAGTTGTATTAGCACATCATAGATGCTATCAGTTAGTCCATGATTCAATGGATTTTTTTCCATAATGGATTGTTGTTTGTTCTAGGGTTGTTTCCCTCAAAATTGTTTCCCTTTTCTATTTTCAAGTAGGTAGATCAATTTTTTTGTACGCTTATCTTGTGACACTAGGGGATTGTATTCTCATTATGGATTATATGTTCATCTCAAGATCAAACAAAGTTTAGTAATGTTACCTTTTTTGGCTTGAAATCTTAGTAATGAATGGGTTAAAAAGGTTATAAAATCTAATATAATCATACAAACTTATAGCTAAAGTTGTAACGAATGTAGACTTCATCACAAGTTGAATGAGTAATGGAGAATTATAAAATATACTTAATTTAATAGTTTGATAGAGGAAGTTTATAGTTGGTATAGTTTTAGTGTGAATGTACCAAGATCTAGTATTTAACTTAAGACAATTATATCTATTAAATAACTACAATAATAAATAAATTTTCATACACAATTCATTTCATTATTTAGAAGTAATTGTTAATAACATATATTCTCAAAATAATATTATTCATATTATCCATAATATTTCTTCAACCCAATTTAAAATCATTAAATATAGTTTTCAAACATAGGATTAAGATTACTTTCCATTATACCTACTGTTATGGTTACCTGGCTAGGGATCAAGTGTTAGGTTTAAGATTTGAAGTTACAATTACAATTAGGGTTTAACATTTAGGATTAAGTTTATTAACATGATTAGGGTTAGGCTTAGAATTAAGTTTGTCAATTTTAATTATATAATTTGGTTAACATTTTAATCAGTGTTAGGGTTGTTGGAATTATAGATGGAGTAAATGAGAGAAAGAGGGGTGGGGTGGGGGGGAGGGGGGTGAATCAGTTATCCCAAAAATAATTCACAAATCCCTTTGATATCTATAATGCTTAATTACCGCTGAAACTCGGTAAACAATGTAGGAATACTATAACTCTGTAGATTAACTAGTTAGCATTCATAGTAATTAATATGCATGGAAAGGTTAAAATAAATGAACACAAGAGACACCAAATTTAATGTGGAAACCCAATATGGAAAAAACCACCAAGTAACTAGTCACCAATTTTTCACTCTTTTGAACTAAGCCCTGTTAGGAGCCAACCCTATTAAAGGTTACTATACACACTATTAGGTGTGACTTTGTTAGAGGATTTAATCACCCTATTAGGAGTGGCCTTGTTAGAGGTCTTTAGAAAAATTCAACTAAACTGTCACCTTGTTAGAGGATTTAAAAAATGGTTGTAAAACCAACTCTACTAAGAGGTTTGAAATCACTACTACAATGGTTAGAAAGCAACAGTGAATTGACCTGAATAAGATGCAACTAAATTTGTTGGATACAGGTCTCTGTTCAGCATTATTAGATCCTCCTTGATCAAATATGGCTCTGCTGCTCCTTAATGATCTCTAATCATCCTTCAAATTCACTTCCACAACAATCAGTCTTCATATCACATTAACTTTTCATACCTCTACATACTACATTTTTGAATTTGCAACTTGACCTCTTACTTATACCATTCAAATGGTTAAGTCAACTCATTTACATGTTACATTTACCAACAAACCATTCATCAGTCGGCTACAGATATTACTCTTAAGTGTTATTTCATAAAACAATAAAATACTTTATTGGCTGACCCTGCTCGATAAATAATGCTTTCAGGAATCTTTTGAGTTAACCATCTTGACTCAGTTAACATTCCAATATCCTTAAAATCCTTTTTCTGTCGAGTTTTACTTAGTAAGAACTGCTTCTACAAAATTCCATTTGATGACCAAGTGAGCTTGGTAAGAGCTAAATTTCTTTGATTACCTTGAAAGCTCGATAAGAACTAAATTTCTAGTTTTCCTTTGATGACCGAGCGAACTCGGTAAGAACTGCTTCTTCCATATTACCTTTGATTACCTAGTGAACTCGGTAGGAACTGCATCTTTTCTTGGCTAACCTTTTGAGCTTGGTAGACACTGTCCTTTGCCTTGCTGACCTTCTGAGCTCAGTAGACACTATTTAATAATAGATATGACATTTGTGTGATATCAAAGACAACACACAATTGAACAATTGTATCCAACAATCTCCCTCTTTGGCATTCATGGCAACACAACATGTCATAACAGGATGAAATTTTGAAAACAAATCTTTTTAATGATAGAATACAAAGCTCCCTCTTTCATAATAATCTTTTTGCAAATTTCAGAAAGATATGATAGTATATTCTCCCTCTTTGACAACACATGCCAAAGATAACTCAAAACAATTGAATATTATTGTACCTGATGTACTGATTCATATGCAATGTCTTCATTGATTTGCTGCATCAACTGATAGATTTCCAATTCTATTCCCGTTGATGCATTACTAAAATTGTATTTTAGTGAGCTTTTGATAGGGGAATGACCCCTAACTTACCTCTTAGATACAAGAATGCATCCTTAGGTAAAGGTTTTGTGAATACATCAACAATTTGTTCCTTTGTATGAACATATTCCAATCTTATTTCCTTTTCTTGCACCAATTCTCTAACAAAGTGATACTTTATGGCAATATGCTTTGTTTTTGAATGCATCACTGGATTCTTGGAGATTTTATTTGCAGTTGTGTTATCACAAAACATAACAACAGGTTCTTTGATTTCTTGATTCATACCTTCCAATAATTGTTTAAACCATACAATGTTTGAGCAATTTACTTCTGCTGCAACATATTTAGGCTCTACTATGGATTGAGATGTACAATTCTACTTTTTACTTGTCCAAGAAACTAACCTTTTTCCAAGAAAGAAAGCTCCTCCACTTGTGCTCTTTCTGTCATCAATATTTCCAGCCCAATCTCCATCAGTGAACACCTTTAAATCCAATTTTCCTCCAAGTTTATACCACAATCCATAATCTTCAGTTCCTTTTAAGTATCTCGTGATCCTTTTGATTGCCATCATGTGATTTTCTTTTGGTTTTGCTAAAAATCTTGCTACAATTCCTACTGCAAGGGAAATGTCTGGTCTTGTGTGCACTACATATTGCAACTTTCCAATCATAGATCTACACAATGTTTGATCTACTTCCTTTGATTCATCATCCTTGATAAATTTTAATCTGGTACGCATGGGAGTCCCAACTGGTTTGCAGTCTTCCATACCAAAAATTTTCAGTATCTCCTTGATGTATTTAGATTGAGTAATGTAGATGTCATTCTTACTTTGTTGAATTTGAAGACCAACAAAGAATTTGATTTCACCAAACATTGACATTTCAAATTCCTTGTTCATTTTTTCTAAAAATTCTTCGCAAAGATCATCATTTTCGATGAACAAAGTATCATCTAAAAATATTTCTAACAAAACAATCTTATTATTTGGTCCTTCTTTTATGTACAAACTACTGTTATCATTAGTCCTTTGAAAACTAATCTGAATAAAATAGTTATGCAATCTTTCATACCATGCTCTAGGGGCTTGTTTCAAACCATATAATGCTTTATGCAGTTTGCATACCATGTTTTTCTTGTCTGGATCAATAAAACCTTTAGGTTGTTCAATATAAACTTCTTCATCCAATATGCCATTGAGAAATGCTAACTTGACATCCATCTGATAGACTTTGTATCCTTTGAATGCAACATATGCAAGTAAGGTTCTGACACCTTCGAATGTTGCAACAAGAGAAAAAGTTTCTCCATAGTCTACACCTTCTTCTTGAGAGTATCCTTTGCATACTAGTCTAGCTTTGTTCCTTGATACCTTACCATCTTCATTTAGTTTTTTTTTGAATACCCACTTTGTTCCAATCACATTCTTGTATTTGGGTCTAGGTACAAGAGTTCATGTTTTGTTTTTCTCTATCTATTCTATTTCCTCATTCATAGCTTCAATCCAACTTTCATTGTCTAGTGCTTTTTTGACATTTCTAGGTTCAAAATTAGCAAGTAAATAAGTGTCTTTCAACTTGCTTCTTGTCGTTGTTCCTTCTGATTTATCTCCAATGATCTAATCTGGTGCATGATTCTTTCTGACATACTTGGCTAGCACAGGCTCCTTTCCTTTTGAGTTATCATTCTGCATCTCAACTTTTTGTCTTAGATCTAGTTGCTCAGGCTTGGTAGATGCTAACTCGGTAGCTTCAGTTTGCAACTCAGATTCTTTTAGCTCAGGTTCTTGCAGCTCGGTAGATGCTGACTTGGTTTGAACTTCTTGTGACTCGGTTAAAGATGACTATGGAGTTGAGGATTCCTGATTAATAGATATACTTGGCATTGTATCTGGTTCAATGTAAACAAATATTGTGTAGGCTTCAGGTTCGTTTTTGCTTTTTTTTCTATTTTTTCTGCAAACTCATCAACTTTCACATGTACACTTTCTATGACTTTGTAAGTAGATAAGCTCAAACATCTATATGCTTTGCTTTTGCAAGAGTATCCCAAAAATATTCCTTCATCACTTTCTACATCAAATTTTCCTTTTCTAGATTCTTTCAAAATGTAACATTTACTTCCAAATACTTTTAGATAACTTACATTGGGTTTGTAGCCATACCACAACTCATAGGGAGTTTTGAATGAGTCCTTCTTCAGCTGTACTCTGTTCAAGGTATGAACTGCAGTGCTGATGGCTTCCTTCCAGTATTTGATAGCAATGCCTTTCTCAATCATTAAGGTTCTTGCACAATCCATGATAGATCTATTCCTTCTCTCTGCTATTCCATTTTGGTCAAGAGTTCCAAGTGTTGAAAATTGTCTTTTGATTCCCCTTTCAATGCAAAAGTTATTGAACTCATGTGAAATGAATTCACCACCTCTGTTAGACCTTAAGCATTTTAGTCTTTTTCCTGTTTCCTTTTCTACTCTGGCCAAATACCATTTGAACTTTTCAGATGGTTCTAATTTCTCTGTTAGGTACATGACAATCATCATTCTTGAATAGTCATCAAAAAATAGAATGAAGGATTTTTCACCAGTATAACTTTCAATGCCAATGGGTCCACATAAATTAGTATGCAGAACTTTTAGAACTTTTTTAGTTTGATAGTTCTTGCTTTTAAAACTGATTTTTCCCATTTTACCAATTTGACAATTTTTTCATAGACCAACCTCAGGTTTATTTATGTTAGGAATACCTCTTACTTTTCTAAATTTACTAATCTTTATTAAGTTGTCAAAGTTTACATGACACAACCTCCTATGCCATAACCAAATTTCTTCAATTTGAGCAATAACACATGAACATTCACCAAATTCAAGATAAAATAAGTTACCTTTTGTTTGAGTGCCTGATCTAATCAATTTTCCTTTGCCATCCAAAAATTTTGCTTTTTCATGCATAAATTATACTTTGAATCCATTGTTGAGTAGTTGTGCCACACTCAACAAATTATTCTTTAGTCCTTCTACCCAGTATGCATTATCACATACAAGTTCCTTGGTTAGTGAGATTGTTCCTTTTCCTCTTATACAACAAGGTTCATTGTTACCAAATCTTACACTGCCACCATCATAGCCTTCAAAGTGTTTAAACTTAGTTTTATCACCAGTCATGTGATGAGAACAAACACTATCTATAATCTATGTATCGTTGCCGCTCATATGAGAAATAAGTGCCATTTCCTCATCATTATTAGACTTATCTTTCACAGCAATGTAAACAATTTGATCTTCTTCTTCATCATCAAAATCATTAAAATCTTTAGCTATAAAACATATATTCTTACCTTTATCCTTGAATGATTTTAAGTCTCTTTTGCCATTGTACTTTTGACCTTTCTTATCATCCTTGTTTTTCTTATTGGGGCATCTAGCAGCAATATGTCCAATTTTTTCACAAGAAAAATAGATTAGAGGAACCTTACCTTTGTATTTTCCTTTGCCTCTAGAATATTTCCTTGCTAGCAGAGCTTCAGCCACTTCAAGATTACTATCTGAACTCTATTCTGATTCTTCATCATTGTCTGATTGTAGATCCTTCAACTTTTTCCCTTTTTCTATTAGTGAAAGGTTGGCTTCAAATGCTGATTCAACATTTTTGGCAACTGGCGCATAATTGTCAAAGTTGTCTAGCTCAAATGTAGTCAATCTTCCAACTATGGCTTCTAGATTTATCTTATGATTTTCTTCACATCTTCTTTCTTGAATTGCAGAGACTCTGATTTTCTTCACATCTTCTTTCTTGAATTGCAGAGACTATGATTTTCTTCACATCTTCTTTCTTATAAGACATCCTGACCTTTGGCTTAGATCCTTGAAATCTTTTCCTACAACCACCAAGAGCTCTGATACCAATTGTTGGACATATAGATGGAGTAACTGAGAGAAAGAGGGAAGGGGGGGGGGGGGTGAATAAGTTATCCCAAAATAAATCACAAATCCCTTAGATGTCTATAATGCTTATTTACTATTGAAACTTGATAAACAATGCAGGAATACTATAACTCGGTAGATTGACTAGTTAGCATTCCTAGTTATTAGTATGCATACAAAGGTTAAAATAAATGAACATAAGAGACACCAGATTTAACATGGAAACCCAATATAGGAAAAACCACCAAGTAACTGGTCACCAATTTTTCACTCTTCTAAAGTGAGCCCTATTAGGAGCCAACCTTGTTAAAGATTACAATACACACTGTTAGGTGTGACTTTGTTAGAGGATTTAATCACCTTGTTAGGAGTGGCCTTGTTAGAGGTCTTTAGAAAAATTCAACTGAACTATCACCTTGTTAGAGGATTTACAAAATGGCTGCTAAACCAAATCTGTTAATTGGTTTGAAATCATTGCTACAATGGTTAGAAAGAATCAATGAATTGATCTGAGCAAGATGCAACTAAATTTGTTGGATACAGGTCTATATTTAGCATTATTAGATCCTCCTTGATCAAATATGGCTCTGTTGCTCCTTAATGATCTCTGATCATCCTTCAAATTCACTTCCACAACAATCAGTCTTCATATCACATTAACTTTTCATACCTCTAAATAGTACATTTTTGAATTCACAACTTGACCTCTTACTTATACTATTCAGATGGTTAAGTTGGCTTATTTACATGTTACATTTACCAACAAACCATTCATCAGTCAGCTACAGATATTACTCTTAAACGTTATTTCATAAAAAAATGAAATACTTTACTAGCCAACCCTGCTCGATAAATATTGCTTTTAGGAATTTCCTAAGTTAACCATCTTGACTTAGTTAACATTGCAACATCCTTAAAATCCTTTTTGTGTCGAGTTTTACTCAGTAAGAACTCCTTCTGCCAAATTCCCTTTGATGACTGTGTGAGCTAGATAAGAACTAAATTTCATTGATTACCTTGAAAGCTTGGTAAGAACTAAATTTCTAATTTTTCGTTGATGACCGAGTGAACTCAGTAAGAACTACTTCTTCCATATTACCTTTGATTACCGAGTGAACTCGATAAGAACTGCATCTTTTCTTGGCTGACCTTCTGAGCTCAGTAGACACTGTCATTTGCCTTGCTAACCTTCTGAGCTCGGTAGACACTGTCTGATAACTGATATGACATTTGTGTGACATCAAAGACAACACATAACTGAACAATTGTATCCAACAAGGGTTAGGTTAGAATTATGGTGAGAGTGAGATTTTACACCAAGGTTAATACTATGTTTATAGTTAGTGTGTAATTTTATTTTAAAAGATATGGTTTTAAGGTAAGGGAGCACATTATGTAACGTCTAGCCAAGGGATTCAAAGAACTAACCTAAAGTTTTACTAAGCAAGCAATAACATGTACAATAATTTACATAAAAAACATAACAGACTACATTACTTAACAATTCCTTAATGAGTGCATTTACAATTCATTTTTAAATAATTATACTAGAAGTAAAATAAATAACACATCCACATGAAAGAATAACTACAAGTTTAATCCATTTAAATAATATACATTTATTTTGAATGCCACTTGGGATTAATTCAAAATGCACAATCATCCACTATACATGTCACAGGGTATGAAAGGCTGAAAGAATATACATTTATAAAATAGTTTACATCATCCATTTTTGATCCATGAAACAAAGTACAATACAATAAGTAAAATCACTAAATACTAAGTTTTGTGTTTGGATCCCTTGGCGGGGTGTTATGTGATTAAATACTTAGTTATATGTTTAGATTTTATTGTACAATTATGGTTAGGTTGATGTTAAAGACCTACGAATATAGTTAGTTTTACTTTCTTTGTTATATAGTTTACAAACTAATCTATAATTAATCACTATTTATTTGAAATAAATATAAAATATTGAATGTAATTACATGTTTAAACAATGAATTTACATCTATCTAATCATTCAACATTGTAATTTACATATTAAATACATTTCAAAACATCTACGAAACTATCTATGAAACTATTATTTAAATTAACAGATACAATAATCTAAAGATAATACTATTAACAATGAAAATTTACAATTTTATGTACATATTAAAAATAAAAAAAGAAAATTAAAATTAAAATTGATGGTATATAAAATTTAAAATTGAAAAAAATTAAATAAAATTGTACAAAATAAAATAAAATACCTCGTATGTCAGAAAATAGCAGCAAGGGGGTCAGTAGAGGTCAAAAACGGGCTCTTGTATTGCTATGAAATCAGGCTCACATTTTGTAAATGATAAAAATGAAACAAAAAATGTGAAAAATGGAGGGATTCATAGTTTTCCAAATTGGGTACCTGATATTTTTAGAATCGAGCACCTGATTTGTTCAAAATTGGGTGCCTGATTTATACAAAATCGAGTGCCCAATTTTTAAGACATTCAAGCACCCAATTTTTAAGATGTTCAAGAACCTGATCCACATTTCAAAAATCAAGTGCCTAATTTTTGAAATGTGGATTAGGTTCTCGAAGTAGGATTTTAGAATT
The DNA here is from genome assembly GCA_028749045.1 of Cupressus sempervirens. Classification (NCBI taxonomy): domain Eukaryota; kingdom Viridiplantae; phylum Streptophyta; class Pinopsida; order Cupressales; family Cupressaceae; genus Cupressus; species Cupressus sempervirens. The sequence continues at coordinate 189,667,590 of CM053791.1, read as the reverse complement.
GGGTTCCAGATTCTAAGCAAATTGAGTACCTATTTCTTAAAGGTCCAATTTTGCAGATTTGACTTCTGTAGAATTGTGACCCAACTTTTTACACTTACTCTAGTAATAAATTTGAATGTTTGTAGCAGTGAAAACATCAACCACAAAAAGTAGTAATAAAGAAGCAAAACTCTCTTCTCTACTATGGACCCCATACACTTTTTTATATTCTCTGTCCCACCAACCTTTGACTAGTTATTAGGTAATGCCAAATGCTTCCTTTGGATGATTTTTCTTCTAATTTTCTACACGCTTGTGGAATTTGTGAACTTCCTTTGCAATACTCCAAACCCCCTCATTTGGTCATTTCTTTTCGTAGACACCTAAATCTTTTCTTTAGGATGAAAGTTCTTTGCATACTAATATCTTGTTCTACACTTTCCAGAATACATAGTAACATTCTACTAATTTACTCAATGGCTACAACATTGGAACTAGCTAATCTACAACATTGGCGTTGGCTAGTATCCAAATAAAATGCACCAAAGACAAAAAAAAAATTTAAAAATCAAACATGATTCTTTTTCAGATTCATGAAAATATAGTGAAATTTTCTCAAAAAAAATGTTTTTTTCGATCACAAAATATACAAGTCATAAAGATTAAATGCTAAAAATTTCAAAAAAATTCATTGTGTTTTCATTTTAAAAAAAAATTAGTCAATGGTGCAATTTGTAGGGAGGATAGCCACATCTTACAAGATTTGTCAAATAAGTACAGATTACAATAAATTTGGAAAAGAGAAAGAAATGTCAATGTATATATTCTTCAAGTGAAAAGCAAGTTCGATATTTCCTAAAAGGTAGAAGCACTCCCATTTTTAAGAGGATTCTAATCTAATTTTTTTTAGATCTTGTCATTTAGTAATGTTATTTTACATTTAATTATTTCAAAATTGAATGCAATTTATATTGAAAAATATTTGTGAATATGTACATTACATGTCTCCTTTAATAAACTACTAATTTATCTTGCATCAATAGGTAATTCTTTCAAGGATAGTTATAGTTTGGCATGGAGCTTTACAACTAGTGGCGGCAAGGCTCTAGATCTAGACATATTGCATCTTCAATCATTTTACATTAAATTCCCTAAGTTTTACCTATCTACAATGTTAATATCCATTAATATAATAGGATTAATTATTCTCATATTGGGACTCATTCTAAGCATGCTTTATTGGCTCAAAAGTATAAACTACATAGAGATCTACAAGAAATGGGAGCTACAATATTGGCCACATAGATTTGGTTATCAAGAACTTAGCCTCACCACAAAGGAATATACAAATGAAGGAATCCTTTTTTTTTATTGAAAAAATCATAAAAGATTACATATAAAAGAGATTCAATAAATTGTTAAAGAAAGAACACGATAAGAAATTTGCAATATAGAAACATAAGAAAAGAAGAACATCAGGTTTGTATTGCTTTTTCTTTTGTCTACTAAATAAAGATATATATTACTACATTAAAAGAACATAATTCAAACATACTTGTTTAAATAAAGGAGGGGTAAAATTTTATTCAAGCTAAAAGAGAAACAAGAACAAATAGAGAAAGGGCATCAGACACCCCTGTCAAGATCAACCAAGTGATCAAGTTAATGGGACAAGCCCATCATAAGTTGAGTCTTATCAACAATGTTCCAATTACATATATGGTTAGAAGCCCACTTTGCCAAACAATCAGCAACACTATTCCATTCCCCGGGAATATAAGTGGAAGTAATAGACTCCAAATAAGTACACAAATTATGAATCTAGTCCACAATCAAAGCTAACTTCCATCTAACTTCAGAATGTTGCTGATTCAATAGACATATCACCACTTGTGAGTTAGATTCAAAGATAAGCCTTTTCCAACCAAGGTCACAAGCATTCTTCATAGCATACAAAATAGCTATGGACTCCATCAGTCTATTAGTGTGATGACCTTTATAAATAGGTAACATAAACTAGACATCCCCATTACTATCTCTACCAACACCGTCAATGCCACGAGGGCCTAGATTTCCCTTGGAAGACCCATCCGTGTTGATTTCAAGAATACCTTGCAGAGGGGCACTCCACTTCCCCACCCTATTTATCTTTTGCAAGGGATGTATACACATCTTTTTTAGAAGTTTTCCATGTGAGGGGGGAATATTTAGATGATTTTTTTTTTATATAAACAGTGACAAAGCTACTTAATATATTAATATATAAATTTTATATATATTTTAACATTTTAAATTGATTCTAAGATATAGAGCTCTTAGAGAAAAGACTCAGGAAGAGAAACTTCATTCATTACCCCATTAAGAAGAAGAAAAGAGATAAGAAAGGAAGAAAGAAGATGGAAGTTTCAGAAACCTAGTTATAATGATCCAGGAGTGAAACTTCGAAATTACAAAATACATCAGAAGAATAGGAGGAGAAACATTTAGCCACAATGTACAATGTAGCTAGAATGTACCAGTATTTACAAATATAATTTGTACAAAATATCACCAAATATCAACAGAAAATTGCTACAAAGCCAAGCTAGTTGACTAATCCAACTTTTGTCTAGAGTGCTGAAAAACTCCATGCAGATACCTACTCACAAAAAGAGTGATAAACAGAAAACCAAAAAAACCACAAGAACCAAGTAAAATTATTCCTCCATATCCCCTACCATAGAAGAAAAATTACCAATCTTAAGAGTAAGATTGGGGGTGGTAAATGAAGGATTAACCACAAGTGGAATAGGGCCTTGAAAAGTTTCATACTCTAAAAGATCTAATAAAGAAAAGACAATTTGATGCACATGATTGACACAATTTTTGGGTAAACAATCACTATATTGCTGCAATGCAGCTTTAATAGGATAAAATCATTGCATTTCTAGGGCTTTTTTGATAGTCTCATAAACCACATAAACACTATGATTGCTGAGGAGTGCATGATGATGAAATAAACTGCCAATGAGGGTAACACCACTCCAAAGATCATATTTCTGACAAGCTCAATAAGCTTTCCCCCTTGCAAATAAGCAAGTCTAATAAACCTCATAACTATTAGCTCCAAGTAGAATGGGGAGTACCATAAATCCATAGCATTAGACAGAAAAATTGACAAAATGTGAGATGGATATATTAATCTTTTGCCAAAGGGAAAGAGAATCTCATGCCCAATAATCCTCTTGATTCCTCTATAGATATGAGGAAAATCACAAATGAACATGGTAGCTAGCATGTCATCTTTGATGCATCTCAGAAAAGGCTTCTCCTAATCTTCCAACTCTAGAAACACCCTGAAATTCCTTCAATAGTATTCCATATGAAGGGAGGAGTAGGTCAAACAAAATTTGACTGGATATCTTACTCTAGACTAGCAAACTGTGGCAAATCGACATGATGATGCTACATACACCTATGAAAAATGACTCAAAGAAAAAGTAGAGGCCAAATGTGACAACCCAAAAGCTTAGATAGATAAGAAGAATTCAACATCAAGTACTATAAATATCCCCAAAATGAAGAACGGCTCGTAGAAAATGCAGAATCCAAAAGTGACCACCTAGAAACCCAAAAAACCAATAAAAATGCAAGAGCCAACATGATAAAAAAGCTCCCACTCAAAACCATTATGGTAAAAGATATATGCAATCGATCTCATTAAAACACAATTTAGGTCACGCAAGTTGGATAGTGTGAATTGGAACCTACACATTGAAAATGCAAGACAACTCACATGAGATGAGTATTAATTAGCAGGACAGAATGAAGAAAAAAAAAATTAACCACACAACTCTTCTAAATGAAGAGGACGCTAATTGAAGAATAAAAAAGGATAAAGTACAAACTAAAAGAGGCCAATTCCAAAGAAGAGAAAAAAAATGTAGCCATTTGGTGGATCTTATAGCCACGAGGGAGTATGACAGAATACTAACCAACATCATACACAAAATACCCTTGTAGAATAATCTTGAAAAGTACAAGTGATAGATCCTCCTAATGCCACTTGAAATCATATATCCCATCCTTAATTAATTAAACTTTCCCCACTTGATGCCACTTTCTAATCCAATGTGAAGATAATTAATATAGTAAATATGTCTATTCACTTAAACCATATCTAACCAGTAAGATGTGCATAGAAAAACCATATCTATATGTATTAATTATCATTGCACTAACTTAGTAAATCACACCAAATAGGAAAAATAATAATTAACTTCTAAGACAAAAGACCATATCACGCATCTACTTCAAATTGTGAGAAACCAAGAATGTACAGTAATATTCATTCTAATCTAAAGCTGACAATTACATACCCTATATACATCAATCCCACTTGATGCCAATTACTAACCCCGTGCTAAAATGATTAATGCCACCATAATGTCTGCTTACTCAAATGAAGCAAATATGCATAGGTAAAACATACCTAGTGATATTAACCATCTTAACACTAACCTAGTAATTCTGACCAAATAGGAAAGTTAGGATTCATTTCTACTGATAGAAGCAATACAAAGAAACATATCTAGCATATGCTTACAAGAATGAGAGTCCAAGATAGTACCATCACAACCAATATTGGCTAATTATTCATCTAGAGCATTACCTTCCCTATACACGTGATAACAAATAGAAATCTAGAGAATCATTGAGATCCCAAATATGTTGGAAAGTACAATCCAAATGCCAATTATTGATCTCCCTATTATGCATGTAGTAATAACTACAAAAGAATCACCTTCTATTTGTAAACAAGAAAATGGCATATACTTAGCTAAGATTAGCTCCTCTAGTAGAGCTGTGGACTCTACCATATTATTAGTTCCAACCAGGATCGGTTTTGCATAAAAAGCTAGTAGTATCCCGAAATGATTTTGCAAGGATTTCCCAATACCTGATTTACCAAGATTTCCTCTAGATGCCCCATTAAAATTTAGCTTAACAAAAAAAGAGTTAGGAGGCTTCCATTTGATAGAGTTCCTGCAGATTGGAATAGACCTAATTCAAGAGAACATAGGAGATGAAGGCAGAGAAATAAGCTTTGAGTTACAAAGAATTAGACTATCCCAAGAGGAAAACATACCATTGGGCTTAAAATGACCATTAACAAAGTTATTGAATAATTCAGAGATAAGCTATTCAATTGTGTCAATCACACCACTTACATCAGACACTTATTTTTGAAAGATCCTCTCATTCCATTCCCACTAGATAGACCAAATGATTGATGAGGGAACAATAAGCCATAAATATGTAAAAATAGAATTGATAAATAGAATTGGCCTATATTGGAGTAGGTCCCATAAAGACTTAGGAAAAGGAAGGTAAAGCGACAACTTACCCAAAATAGAATACCAGCACTGCATGGAAAAGTGACAATACACAAAAAAGGTGATCAGTAGATTCATTATAAAGACCACAGAAGAAACACTTAAAGGAATCTACAATATTTAATCTACATAGCATATCACTAGTCAAAATTCTACCTCGAATTGCCAACCAAGAAAATACTCCCACTTTTAGTAAGACACTCTTATACCAATAAAATGTGAAAGCCCGGTTTGCATCATGTTGCTCAAACATTTCTAGAAGGGCCTCATAGCCATATGTAACTAAATACATCCCAATCTTAGTAGGGCACCACATTAGCCTATCACACCCTTTGGACAAAAAAATCATTTTGCTAGCTAGGATAACATCAAAATTCCTAGTCAATTCTCTATCAATGAACAACGAGAAGGGATGTTTCTAGTAAACCTTGTGAGACACGATGTCAACATTATCCACATAGTCCACTAGTCAAACTCCCCATTTACTACATGTAATTTCCATAACCTCATGCAATGAGCGATTATGACACAATGGAGGATTTCTATTCTAAGAGTCTTTCCAAAAGGAAATATCAAGACCAAAATGAACCTACCAAGACAAGAATTTAGTGACAACTACCCTAGCTGATATCATAAAATTCTAGTAAGGTGACCCTAATGGAGGGTTAGAAATAGTAAATATTTTATGTGGACAAGTGTAATAAAGATACTTAGCTTGCATGATTTGACACCACAAAGATTGAGATTTAAAGTACATATTCCAAACTAGTTTCCCACCAAAAGCTTTATTCCTAAGCAAGATATTATGTACCCCAGCCCTACCATAGGACTTACACAAAGACATATTTTGTAAGGATATCAAAGGTATGTTCCTAACAGTATTCATATTAAAAGACCACAGAAAATTATGAATGATTTTCTCGATCTGAACAATAACAGAAGATAGAGCTTGAAGAACAGAGAAGTAATAATTAGGCATGGCGAGAAGGACATTTTTTATCAATAAAATTCTCCCATAGAGAGAAAGCCAACTCGCCTTCCAGGCTGAAATCCTACCTTTTGACTATTCATCACATTATCCCAAAATGACAGCTTCACTGGGCCCAAAAAGAACGAAAGCCTTAGATAAAAAGATGACAATTCCTCCAGTGAGAAACCAAGAATGTTAACTAGTCTATGTTTGACTAACTTAGGCGTGTAAAGAAATTTTTTTTTGATTTATTCAAATTGATGACTTGACCAAACCCATTAGTATAGATGTATAGGGTCTTCTTGATACACTTGGCTTGTCTAATCGAAGATCTACCAAATAGAAGAGTATTAGTAGCAAAGAAATTATGAGTGATAGAAATCTCAAAATTTGGTATATCCAATTTGCTAATGCCTTCTATCTAAGAATATATCTACTCAAAGTTTCAGCCATAATAATAAATAAAAATGGGGAAAGTGGATCTCCTTAGTGAACTCCTTGGGTAGCTTTAAAATAAGAGGAAGGGACACCATTAATTATGACTATAAAAGAAGCCCCCAGAAGGCACTTCTTAATCCACTTGCACCAAGGTTTCAAAATACCAAATTTAGATAATACAGCCAAGAGAAAATCCCAATCCACTCAACAAAACCAGGGGTTTGATAAGACTCTGTAGGATCAGAAAATGGGTTAGAAGCATAACACACTATGAGAAAATCACAAACTCAATCAACATGTATTAGCACCCACTAGTCTACCATGAAAGTCAAACTAATCAAAAGAAAGAAAACATAATCAAAAACTCCCTTTTTCGTTTGTAGCTCCCATGTCCTTCTTTCTTCTCCAAATGATTGTAGCTCCAATTTGCCTATAGTGCACACTAGATTGAAGCAAAAGCCTATGATAGGGATAAAGCCATGAGAATACTTGAAGTGTGATCTTATGTGAGAGAGAGAATGCAACATGCAAAGAAGTAGTGACTCAAAGATTCAAAGATTTGGACTTTCAAAACTTAAGCATTCTTATCTAAAATGAGACGAAGGGTGTCCATTTTATAATTTTTAATGTAGGGTGAGAGCATTGGATTTTTCACCCATAGACATGCGATGTGGCAAGAGATTCCTATGACACATATGAAAGAATATGCCAAAAGTAAGATTCTATGACACATGAGAGTCAAATTTGGAAGAGAATATATGACGCATCATAAGATTCCTCAACCCACTTAAAGCCAAGAATCTATGACGAATAAGCCAAATAGGAACATGTGTAAGAGGTAATAATATTTGATTATGACAAATCTCAGCCAAGTGTCAAAGGAGGATCCACGAGGTGTCACATCCAAGTTTCATGATGACGCTTTATTTTATGGAATATTTGAATTAAAAATCCTCTTATTCCACAAAATAAGAATTAATAGAAAATGGATTTAATGATGAAAAATGGAACTTAGGAAATTAAGAATTTCCATGGTTTACAAATAATGAATCAATTAACTAATAAAATTAATTAATTGAGGATGGTAATTAGGAAGAATAATTAGAAAGAATAGGATTAAATTATTAAATTATGGGTTATTTAATCTTATAGAGAAAATTAGCAGATGATTGGCCAAATTGATTAAATGAATGCGATCGTATCCTTTGATGAAAATGTTGCAATGATGGATATCGAATAAGATGATGAAAAGGTAGACCAAAACCATGGTCAAATTAATTGATAGATCAAAATTGATAACATTCCAAGGACACATGACATGAATAAATTGATATGTAACATTTAACCAACATTGTAAATGCTACAGGATTGATATTGATTGATAAGGTTCGATCATAATAACATTGACGGACATTGTCAATATTATTAAAATGGTTGATGATGCCATGATCTAACATTGAAAGCCTCAACAACATCAAAGATTGGATGACATGAATGATATTTCGACCTAGCGCTGAGAGCCACAACAATACTAAGGTCAAATTGATAAGATTGATAAGTTGATAGGTTTCCAAGGCACTGAAAGCCACAACAATGCCTTGGAGTTAGACAAATGATGATTGATTTGGGATGTTTGATATGTTTCGGGTTGATTAGGACTGATTTTGAGTGATTTCGAGTTAATTTGGGGTGATTTCAAGTTGATTTGGGGTGATTTCGAGTTGATTTGATATGATTCCGAGTTGATATGAAATTGATGTGAAAGGGGATACAAATGACAAAATATGGTCAATCTGGCCAAAAGATCAAAGTTAGTAGAATGAGAAAATGGGACAAGTTAGTATGAAGAATTGATGAGGTCGTAGATGCGAACCATTTTTGAGCGTCTACATTTTGCCCCTCTTTGATACAATGTGATTTAGAGTGTTGTATCAAAGAATAACTGATGAGAAAGCTACAACATGCCCTAATAGGGATGATATATATGGGTGCCCCCTCAATAAATTGACTAAGAGAAGCATATGATAAGTCAATTTATCAACAACAAGAAGACAAAACCATAGCAATTGACAGATTGCAAATCATAGCTAAGATGTGAAAGTTATGAGGTCTAGAGTGCAAAACATGGTCAATTAGGAGCCTGAGAGTGATTGCATGGGTTACCACTCAAGAAAAACACAAAATGATGAAGATAAAAATCCAACGCAACTGACAGATTGCAAATCCGAGTTAAAATCCAAAAGTTATGGGCTCCAGAGTGGAAAGGCATAGAAAGTTGATTGACAGTGCAGGATGATGCAAGAATGGATGAATGCAAGATGGAGATGATTTGGTGAATTAGAAGACATGATCGTGGTGATGGAGAATGAGATGAAGAAGAAAGATGAGATGAGGAGATGTTAGTATGATGGAAAGACTTTTTCTTCTAAAAAGTGCACTATATGTCAAATGGAGCTTTATTTTGATATGGCAAAGGCAATGCAATGCATCATGGCATAAAGGGCCAGAGTGCAAATGCAAGCCTTTTACATAAACAAGCATGATGCAAATAGAGAATGACCTTGTCCTTCCTAAGGCATATGTACATGCCCTAGACTCTCAAAGGTACATTGTAATAGACAAAATTGGAAAAAGATGACCATGAACCATCCCAGCCAGTCTCATAGATTAGTTTTATATCATCGAGTTGCATAGGAACATGATCAAAGAAAAATAAAGAAAAAAATAAATCACTCACTAAATAGCGTGACCCAACAGCTATCCTTGTCCATTATTACTTGATTTTTAGTGTGTTAGGTGTTTAGATGGTGTTTGACAGGTTGATAATGTGATAGCACTATTTGTGGATTCAGTTGATAGGTTCATAGTGACATGTTGGATTGATTGTTGGTTTACATTGCTCAGATATTGTGATTGGCATTAAAGTGTAGTGCTTTGATTTTTAGTCTGCAAAGTGCAAGCGTGAACACAAAAGGGATGGTTATCCACAGTGAGAATGTACAGGGTTTATTGCAAATTTTTGACGAGTTTTGTGATTTTTTAGGGTTTTTGTGGAGATATTTGATTTTTTTGTGTAACTGATTTCTTCAGTTCACTTTACGATTTTTAGGTTTTTTCAGGACATTGTATGATTTTTAGTGCTTTTTTCAGGACATGTTATGATTTTTAGGGCTTTTTTCAGGATCTATTTAAATTTTTAAGGATTTTTTCAGGACATGTTATGTGATTTTTAGTGAATTTTTTTAGGACATTTTATGATTTTTAGAGATTTTTTCAGGATCGTATTTAAATTTTTAAGGATTTTTTTAGGACATGTTATGTGATTTTTAGTGATTTTTTTAGGATCGTATAAGCATATACAAGTGTTAGCTCCAATCTGTTATGCGATAGATCCAATAGATAAAAACCGCTTAGGGGTATGCCCCTAGTTCAAATTCAAACTTACGCACCATGTAGGTAATATGCCCCTAGACAAGACACAAATTATGTACAAAGGCCAATGACAAAGTGTGTGTAGACTGGTGATGCTTGGCAAGATAACAAAGGACATTAACTAGTTCATGAGCCATGGGAAAGGAACCAAGGATGTCTTGCAATATGAAGGATATGATCCAAGAATGATAGAGGAGGAAAAGACTAGATGGAATCCTGATAGATGGAGGAGCAATAACTGATTACACATGGTGCCTGTTTGCCAGGTTTTCACCATGGTACTTGCCCAAAGTGCCTGTTTGCCAGGTTTTCACTTTTGGACGAAATTTTTCTCTTGACTCAAATTTTTGTGCCAAGATGCCTACTTTCCAGGTTTTCATCAAGGCATCCATTTTTTCATGACATTTTTCACTTTTTTTTTTTTTTCTTTTTTCATGACTTTTTACTATTTTTTTGATTTTTTTTTAGGACTTTTAGATGGAATCAACAATGTCACTGACAAATGCTAAGAAGATATCTATTATTTGTGTTAGTAGCTGATGAGCTATGGATCCATGACTGACCATAACTATGGAGGATTTGTTTCGAGTCTGTAGCTAAAATCAAACCACTAGAAAGGCCTCGAGAGAAAGGCATCTAAGGATAATTGGGTCAATAGAAATGTCATGTGGGATGCCACTGATGATGACATATGCAAAGGCTTGTTGGATAAAGGATTGATTTTGGTTTTTGGACAAAGTAGGTAGTTGGATTTGGGGATAAACAAAGGGATATAAGGGAGGGTTGGGAGGGTTGAGACCAATGAACTTCTGCATGAACGTTGATTGAGAGAGCTCCAAAAGACTTTGTGGCATGCTAAACATTGGAACACTAATATTCATGGCATCATATTTTTCATTTTGTATCCTTGGGAGCTTCTTAGCTTTTGATTTTTTATAGTCTAATGGCGCCTTTTGATTTTCACCAAGAGACCTATGCTTGCTATCTTTTTCTCTTTTTGCTTTGTAACTAGAAAGTGGAGTTGGCTCCCCAAAATATGCCAATGTGTTCTCTTTAGGAGAAAATGCTTCTTTATGATATTCAATCATAATGCCTTCAAATTCTATTATAAGAGTGTCATCATTGTCAAATCGATCAAAAATTGGTGGTCCACGTTGGTCCCAATCCAAAGGTTTAGGATAACTTGAGGAGATGTCATCATCAGTGTTGAATGGGCTTTGGTTGAAGGTAGATATATGGGTAACTGATTCAACTAGTTCTTTGGATTTATGCTCAGAGGCTAGGGGATTGTTGGTATCAAGTGGGATATCCTCAGATGTCTTTTCATTATTTGAAACATCCATAATCTTACATGTAGGTACTATGGTACCAGGAGGACCTATTCGTAATGGTTTAAATCCAAGCCCCAAACTAGGAGGTTGTCCTTCTGTAGTGATAGGTTCAATGATTCCTTATTTTTGAGATCCAAGACCACTATAGCCATCATAGCCTTGTTTCTGCATGATGGTAAACCTAAGTCCATACTTGCTAGGAGATATCAAAGTGGGTTCTTGTTCTGCTTTTTCTTTCTCAATACATATGGATGTATTCTCATTGATAGAAGTATCATTCTTTGTACTGATGGGAGAATGTGGTGAGTCCCTAATGTGAGAGACTTGAGACATAAAGTACTCTCCATACCCATTGTCTTCAATCTTCATTTTTCCTTGGCTTTACTGAGTAGTATATCAGCATCCACATACTTAGAGGGATTTGTGGGTTGTGCTTCATTGTTTGTTGGGATTTGGAATGCAGTAGCATCTCTTAGATTAGCACAAAACTGGAAAGGATCTGGATCACCAGGGATGGTAACCTCTATGTTGTGATAGGAAAACTTCAAACATTGATGATATGTAGAAGGGATTTCTTTCATAGCATGAAGCCAAGGGTGTCCTAGTATCATGTTGCAATTCATTTTGGTGTCTAGGACATGGAACAATGTGTCTTCAGTAGCTGGACCAACTCTGACAGGTAATGTGATGATGCCCCTAGAGAAGCATTCACCATCATCATAAGCTTTTATTGTGATTCTTTAAGAGGGATCCACATCATCTTCAGAATAACCCAAATTGTTGACAACCTTAAGAGTATAGATGTTCAGTCCTACTCCTCCATCTATTAAGACACATCTGACTTTGGCATTATGGATGAAGACTTCAAGATAAAGGGGATCATTATGGTTAGGTTTGTCCTTAGGAATATCACGAGGTGAAAAAGTGATATGTTGTGACGTGGATAGGTTCCTAACCATGGCTTGGAACTGGGCAACATCCATGTTATCTATGACTATTGACTCTTTAAGGGCTTGCTCCAAGATCTTTTGGTGTTTGGGGGATGCACACAGTAGGTCCAAAATGGATATTTGTGTAGGGGTTTTGCCGAGTTGTTCAACAAGGCTATAATCAGATGAAGTAGGAGCAGTAGGTCTACTTGTGGGTGCAGATCTAGTAGAAGCAGTAGGTCTAGATGGGGCTCCAGGTAGGGTGATCTTGCTACGATGTGTAGTGACAACACAGTGCGGGTCTTCAGCCTTCAATGTGAATGTGGATATGCAGAAGTCAGACTCATTAAAGCAATTGATGGTGTAGTCATAGTCGGTGCATGTGTAATTCACATTATCTTGTGAGTTTGAGTTTGAACTAGAGGTTTTCTCTTTGTCATGATTACCCAAAGGATCTTTGAAAATAGTATGATCAGAGTTGGATGCTAATAGTGATGGATCAATTGTGATGACACCATCATCAATAAGGTCTTGTATTGCATGTTTCAGTTGGAAGCATGATGAAGTCTTGTGTCCTTTGGTGTGATGGTAATCACAATACTTTTTGTCATCCCACCAATCAGCTTTAGTCAATGGTTCATCTTTGATTGCGGGTAACTACAGGAAGTTATTACTTAGTAACTATTGTAATGCAGTCTCAAGTGGTATTCCCAATGGTGTGAATTTCCTGTCTTTGGTTCTAGGATGTCTTTTGTCTTGTGTGGAAGTCTCAGTTTTTTGTTGTTGAGGTGTTGTTTGATTAGGAGTTTGTGAATTTTTAGGGTTTACACCATTCAAAGTCAATTGAGGTTGTGCTGTGCTAATTGTGCGAGCATCCACAATACCATCATTAGTCACATTCTTGTTTTTGGAGAAATTTTTTTGCTTGTCATTAGACGAGTTGGTGTTTGTGTTTTCTTTGTTTATCTTGAGGACTCCCTTACGAATAAGAGCATCTTCAATACTAGCCCCTTTTTTCATTAGTTTAGAAATGGTGCTTGGACTCTTAATTTTGAGTTCATACATTAAGTTCGGGACTAAGTTTTCAATGCACAAGTGTACTTATTGTTCTTCAGGGATGTCTAATGAGCATTGACTAACTAAGCTTCTCCAACGCAGTAAGAATGTGATGAATGATTCTCCTATCTTTTGTTTAGTTGAGCACAAATCAGAAAGTGTCACCTCATTTTTGATGTTAAAGGAAAAGTGGGAGATAAACTTGTGTGCTAGCTCTGACCAAGATTTGATATTACTAGGAAGTTTGGAGTACCATTCAAGTGCAGGCCCACCTAGAGAACGAGGGAACAATCTCATAAGGTAAGTGGGCTCATCACTAAGTTTGGTACATGAAGCACAAAATTCTCAGATGCGATCAATAGGGTTTCCTTTTCCTCAATATTTTTCAAACCTTGGAGCCTCAAAGTGTCTTGGGAATGGAGGCATATACAGACTTTTATCGAATGGGTTAGGACGTAGGTCCCTTTCTGTAAATAGAGCCTATTTCTTTTGGACTCCCAATGCCTCGACTTGTTTGGAAAGTTGCTTGAATTGTTGTAATAGTTCTTCATTGGGGTTTTGCATGATGGTCTTTCCTTCAAGTCTTTTGTGTCTATGAGTAGACCGTTTGTTGTGGTGAGAACTATGTCTACTTGGTTCTAACATTTCTATGTCTGATGAGTCTGATGAAGTGTCACTGGGTGGTGGAGGTAAGTTGGCACCTCGAAGACAGAAAGGTCCCTATTGTTGGGGAAATTTTTGTGGTATTTGATGTGGAACTTGTTGTGGGATTGATTGTGATTGTTGTACCATGTGTTGTTGTTGTGTCATGTGTTGTGGTTGTTGTTGGGATACCTCTATTGGTTGTATGTGAGACCATGTGCGTGCTTGTTGTTCTAGAGGTATCTGTTGAGGTTGTTGTGGCACATGTTGTTGTTGTAAAAAATGTTGTTGGTATGTGATTTGTTGCTCAAGGCATTTTTGGTATTCCAACTATTGTTTGAGTTGCTCTTGTTGTTTAGCAAACATCATTTGTTTTTGTTGGAATTGTTTTTGATAAATTGTGTGTAAGTCAAGTGGGTCCATATGGGATTTCCTATTAGGAATGTTGGATGTTTGCCCCACTTGTGGTTGTTGTTGTTGCATTTGATGTTGTTGTTGATATGTGGGATGTGTGTCAAGTAGATGTAGACTTGGTTGTGCCTTGGAAGTGTTGATTCCTTGTACCATTGTAGGTTGTTTTTGTCATGGGGGTTGACTAAGTCTTTGAGAATTGAACGTCATGTTTGTATTGTTGTTATGGTACCTTTGTGTTTTAGATGTTCCTACTTGCGACATCATATTGACTTGACTATGAGATACATTTCTATTGGGAATGGGTGTAATGTCAATAAGACTTTTCCTTTGTGTATCCATAGGGATGGTTGCGCTTGATGTTTCACATGTTGTATTTATGAGAGGCTCCATAGTGTTTGATGTCATAGCACTGGGTAAAGTTAGGAGCAAAGGTGTACTTTGTTGATTTGCCTCCAAAGAAGGTATGTTTGGCATCCCTAGAGCATGGGTCCCTTTAGGTGCATCTTGTTTTTGCATCATGTGACTAAAATCAAGTCTTAATGTCCTTTTGGGGTGTTTAGGGATTGGTGGTGTTTCATCAAAAAAGGGGTTGACATTGATGTGTTCAAATGTACTTTGGAGGATTTCAATTGTTAGTTCTTGATGGGATCTTATAGGTGCCATTATTGTGTTTGAGAACTCCAAAGGTTGTTTTCCCTTGTCTAAGTCAAAATTTATCATGGGTTGAATGTTTTCAATTGTTGTGTTGGTTTGATTTTTGGACCTAGGACCTTCCAAGTTTGGATTAAATTTGACAATTTCTTGAGCTGCCAAACATTTGAAGTTCTTGCAAAAACTTTTGTCTTGACATGCCCTAGCCATTTCTTCATCAGTGATGCCATAATCAGTGTCAGAGTCATCACTTAGGTGTACAATACCTTGTTGTATGTTTGATGTGTTAGGTTGGCTGAATTCAAATGAATGTGATTGTTCATCTTCAGGTGAGGTTGGTACACTTCCTCCTCCTAGTGGCATTGGCATGAATATAGGTTCAAAGTTAGGACTCCATTGAACCATCCCATGTGTGGGGGAAGTGTTTGGAGGAAATCTCATGGTGGGTGTATTGTTCAAGGTTTTTTGTGCCATAGCTTGATTATGAGGATCTTGCAGATACATATTCAAAGGGTAATGGTTGTGATGCCTCGATTTGGTCTTTGTCAAAGGTTTGTTGGATTTTCTTGCTCTTTCTTTGTCTTGGATGAGGTTTTGGTTGTGCTTGTGCCTCAGAAAAAAAAGTTTGATAGAGTTCCTCTAGTCTCTGAGTTGCTTGTCTCCTAGTAAGTGCTGGCATGATACCTAAGAGTGCAAAGAGTGGTGGGTATGCAAGATATGAGTATTTTTTGGGATTTTTGAATTGTTTAGGAATGTTATGCAATGTGAGGAAATACTGGATGAATTAGGGTTTTGATGTGCAAAGTGCAAATTTCCTAGGGATGTTATGCAAATGCAAATGCAAGGTGATGTTTTGAGGTTTGACTAGAGGGAATGAAAATGACTCTAAAGTATGCGAAATGACAATTAGGGTTATGTTTTGGACTTGTTAAGGGTACTAAAGGTTGATGTACACAAGGTATATCATACAAAGGATGATGTTCTAGGGTTCGTAATGATGTTTGGCACATGAAAAATGATGGTAAATGCTCAAGAATGTAATTTGGTTGATGGACAATTTGATAGAGTTTGGTAGTGAAAATGATGCTAAGGATTTTGATCAATGCAATATGAAGGGGATATACCACTAGGGTAGGTCAAAATGACATTTGGGGATACTAGGGATATGATTATGCTATGACAAGGGTATATGGAAAGTTTTGAACTTAGATAAAACCTTTTGAAAGTATTTTGCCTAAGAGTTTAACCTTGTGATAAAGGACTTTGGATCTTGACCAAAAACTGATAAAAGATGAAAAGATCAAATTGATAAAAGATGAAAAGGTCAAATATATCAAGACATAGATAAATTTTGACCAAAGAAAATGATAAGCAAAGATAAAAGGACTAGTCAAGATCCATTATCCGTCAACACTAGGAGATACTCTAAGACTTATACTTTGTCTAGTGTGCCCTAATAGTACCAACTACATCATTGATGTACTTGGAGCCAGTTTGGGCACAATTGGTAGTTTGTAGGCACAGTTGGTAAGCTAGGAAGAATGTTTTTTGATTCTGAGGGGTATGGTTACCAAACTGACATGCCAGGAAGCCAAGATGCTAGGGTTGATATTAGGATGGGTTGGGAGATTCAAAATGAAGGTTATGACATATAGAATGATGTCTTAAGTGAAGGTGATGACGATTAGGAGCTTTAGAATGCAGATCTAGGCAAGCTAGTGTAAGGGGAGCTAACTAGGTACCTAAGGACACTGTTGAAGACCCAAAATGTTATTTGGAACCCAAAATTGGATCTCAAGACCACCAAGTGCACCCATATAGTGCAGACTACATCAATGATGTAGTTGGGGCCTAGTTATGCGCAGTTGGTAGTTTCTAGGTGCAGTTGGTAAGCTGGGTTGAAACTAAGGCAATTCTGGAAGCTATGGTTTCAGGATTGATGTCACAGAGAGGTAAATGGTAGAGAACATTGTTAGAGCTAGTTTGGATGCTCAAAATGATGATTAGGACACTCAGAATGATGGATAAAGTGTTCAAGATGATGAAGAGGTATGCAAAGATGCAAGGTGGTGAATGCAAAGTGCTGATTCTGAGATGGGAGTGCAAAAACTAAGGAAAGTAAAATTGAACCTAAATGGATGCAATATGAAAAGTAATAGATACTAAATGAGGACTAAAAATTGAAATATTAAGTCTATATGATGTAAGGATGAAGCCTAGACTAGGGTGAATGTAAGTGAAATCTATGCAAGTGTGAGATCTACGTTTTGCCAAGCACATTTAAGAGCACAAGTCACCATGTTTTCCAAGGTTCGAGTGTATTGAATCAATGTTTGTAAAGTTTGATAAAGGTTGAAATGTTTTGGCAATATGTAAGGTTTTGACAAGTTCAAATGATATCCAAGGTGTAAATTTAATAGTTTGGCTTTTATCTTGATTATGTTTTACACACACGCAAGACACATTAAGACAAGAATAGCTATTGTAAAAAGTTAACAAACACACCACAACCTAGGCTTTTAGGACTGTATCCACTAAATTCCTACTTGAACTGAAGTTCAGCCATGCTTATCTAGAGCAAACAACCTAGGATCTTGGCACCATAGGCTCCCCCTTACAGTGTACTCACTTCTCGGGGCTACCAAGATCCGCTTCCCAAGCGGCATGACTTCCCAAGGGACTATTGCCTCTACTAAGGACCACTAGAATGTAGGATGTCTTCACGGGCATGGGTGACCCCTTGAGCAAATGGATAGAAAGGATTTTTGCCACTAAAACATGATTTTTAGTAAGGGCATTCCGTTCAGCAAGTGAATGATAAACTTCCGCAGAAGGTCTCCCAACCCCGAGAATTGGGGTTTGACGCACCACAAACGTACTGGAGGAGACCTATCACACAAAAATACTGTCGACATAGCTTTCACTGTATTCGAGTTTTATATAGCGGTTGGAATGTTGACCTGTCTTTGGCCCGTTACCGCTCTGAGGTCATCCCCTGGCATACCCAATATCGAGTATCTTGGTCCAAGGTAGGCCTCCTATAGAAGTTACATAAATTTCTCTTACACCCAAGATCCATGAATGGCGAGGGGAGAGGATACGTCCAATGTAACTCCTAGGGATCTAACATTGTAGATACGCTAGACAAAAAAGAAAAAGGTTCTTTTTAAGCACCAAACAAAATGTTATCTAATCTAGGAAATCCACACACATAGTTTTGAAAGACACACAAAGCCTTCGACAACATCCTGCAAAGCACACATCAATAGTTTTTTATGATCATATCTTCACCCAATGATCACCGCATGCTACAAATAAACCATTAGTAACACAAAATTACTTAATCTATGTGCTAGAGAGTGATAGGAACTTGAAATATGGATTTTGATTGATGCATGTGCTTATTGTGAACCTAGGTGTGCTCCAATAGTGCAAATTGCTCCCCAAAAGGCCAAAAAGGCTTTGTACATCCCCAAGTGTGCTTAGATAGTACAAACTACATCAATGATGTAGTTGGGGCCCAGTTGGGCGCAGTTGGTAGTTTTAGGGCGCAGTTGGGAAGTCAGGTGCAGGGTGTGGGGAAATGGGTGCCTAATTAAGACCCAAAAACTAAAATTTTCAAAGCTACACTCCCAAGTGTGCCCAGATAGTGCAGACTATATCAATGATGCAGTCGGGGTCCAGATGGGCATAGTTGGTAAGTTGGAAACAACATAAAGAGGCTTTGGTGTCTTCTAGGCTCCTAAAACTGCTCCTAGGGGTCCCAAGTGCGCCCTAGGACAACAAGCTAACCGAATGCATGAAACAACAGCATATGAGCATTTTACTAGACCCCCTAATTAATTTAGGTGTAAAAAGCAAGAGCAAATAGTCATTATAATCTTCCAAGTGAGCTCCTTCCTTGCACCTGCAAGAACAAAACAAAAAAAACACAAGTTAGATATGCATGTTCACGTCGGGTTCACCAAATGTAGGACCAAAAAATGGGTTAGAAGCATAACACACTATGAGAAAATCACAAACTCAATCAACATGTATTAGCACCCACTAGTTTACCATGAAAGCCAAACTAATCAAAAGAAAGCAAACATAATCAAAAACTCCCTTTTTCGTTTGTAGCTCACATTTCCTTCTTTCTTCTCCAAATGATTATAGCTCCAATTTGCTTATAGTGCACACAAGATTAAAGAAAAAGCCTATGATAGGGATAAAGCCATGAGAATACTTGAAGTGTGATTTTATGTGAGAGAGAGAATGCAACATGCAAAGAAGTAGTGACTCAAAGATTCAAAGATTTGGACTTTCAAAACTTAAGCATTCTGATCCAAAATGAGAGGAAGGGTGTCCATTTTATAATTTTCATGTAGGGTGAGAGCATTGGATTTTTCACCCACAAACATGGGATGTGGCAAGAGATTCCTATGACGCATATGACAGAATATGCCAAAAGTAAGATTCTATGACACATGAGAGTCAAATTTGGAAGAGAATCTATGACGCGTCATAAGATTCCTCAACCCACTTAAAGCCAAGAATCTATGACGAATAAGCCAAATAGGGACATGCATAAGAGGTAATAATATTTGATTATGACAAATCTCAGCCAAGTGTCAAAGGAGGATCCACGAGGTGTCACATCCAAGTGTCATGATGATGCAATATTTTATGGAATATTTGAATTAAAAATCCTCTTATTCCACAAAATAAGAATTAGTAGAAAATGGATTTAATGATGAAAAATGGAACTTAGCAAATTAAGAATTTCCATGGCTTGCAGATAATGAATCAATTAACTAATAAAATTAATTAATTGAGGATGGTAATTAGGAAGAATAATTAGAAAGAATAGGATTAAATTATGGGTTATTTAATCCTATAGAGAAAATTAGCAGATGATTGGCCAAATTGATTAAATGAATGTGACCGTATCCTTTGATGAAAATGTGACGATGATGGATATCGAATAAGATGACGAAAAGGTAGACCAAAACCATGGTCAAATTAATTGATAGATCAAAATTGATAACATGCCAAGGACACATGACATGAATAAATTGATATGTAACATTTAACCGACATTGTAAATGCTACAGGATTGAAATTGATTGATAAGGTTCGATCATAATAACACTGACGAACATTGTCAATATTATTAAAATGGTTGATGATGCCATGATCTAACATTGAAAGCCTCAACAACATCAAAGATTGGATGACATGAATGATAGTTCGACCCAGCACTGAGAGCCACGACAGTACTAAGGTCAAATTGATAAGATTGATAAGTTGATAGGTTTCCAAGGCACAGAAAGCCACAACAATGCCTAGGAGTCGGACAAATGCTGATTGATTTGGGATGTTTGATATGTTTCAGCTTGATTAGGACTGATTTTGAGTGATTTCAAGTTGATTTGGGGTGATTTTGAGTTGATTTAGGATGATTCTAAGTTGATTTGATTTGATTTCGAGTTGATATGAAATTGATGTGAAAGGGGATACAAATGACAAAATATGGTCAATCTGGCCAAAAGATTGAAGTTAGTAGAATGAGAAAATGGGACAAGTTAGTATGAAGAAGTGATGAGGTCGTAGATGCGAACCATTTTTGAGCATCTACAGACTCAATGGTATGAAGAACTTCCAATGCAACAAATGCCCCATCCGAAGTATCCCTACCCGAGACAAAACCTCAGACAATATTAATGTTTACAAATATCTCAATTTTATTAACTCAAAGTTACTAAACTCCTCACATATTTAATTAATAAGAAAAGTAATTGCTTGCATTGACTAATTACAATTCCTTTATGAGGAGATAAATTTTATTTCCTTAATCATGATTTCAATTGAAATCTAATTTGCTAACCAAAACCAATGGGAAATGTAATCAGACGAAGTATTTGAAGTCTTAGCATTATAATCAATGCAAAAAATATAGATGCAAGACTTGTTCATTAAACAGGTAATTGGAATCAAGAACAAAGGATTAACCACTCTGCTTTGATTGTAGGGTTTCAGTGACGACAATCTTTTGGATATAAAGCATTCTTACATTGACACTTCAGTGTTCATTTATTTTACACCTTCTGTTTCAAATTTGTCAATAGCAAACAGTGAGTGATTTTTTGATACAAAAATTATACTTGTGAAGTGAATTGGTATGGTAGGGCACCAAAAATAGCATAGGATTCTGATCAGTGTCGCCATCCAGCATATTAGTATGATTGTAGTTTCATAATTTATGATAGTCCTTAGAAAAAAGTGGTGAAGATGAAAGAAAAATGTGTAGTTAGAGACTTCTACCCCATACCATGTTACTAGTTAAAACCGTTGACATGCCTTGTGTATGACTACACACATGTTATATCTATGTGTAGTTAAGACTTTTACCCGAGTCTTCAAAGATGCAACAAATGTTCACATTACAAATTTTCTATTTTATTCGTTTAAATTCTAATTATTTATTGACATATCTAAGAGCCAATTTTTTTTTTTAAATACTTAAAGAGAATAACATAATTTTTCTATCCTTAATAGAGAAAATAATAACTTTCATGTTTGCTATTTTTTTATGTTATTGTTGATAGCTTTGATAAATACCTATGTCTAATTGAATAGAAGAAAATATGTTGAAAAATGATATTTAAGAAAATTATGTGAATTAAAAAATTTCAAGTTTTTAAACTATTCATGTATTTTTTGTTGGATAAAAATGAGTTCTATTAAATCAACAGGCACTTTACCTTTAGTTGAGAAGCATTACATTTTGGCATGGAGCTTCACAATTGGAGGCAACAAAGCTCAAGATACAGACATATTGCATCTACCTTCCTTTTATGTCAAAATCTCAAACTTCTCCAAATCTAAAAAGTTCATATCTATTATCATAATATGCTCAATAGCTTCTATGTTGGGACTTGCTCTTAGTACATTTTATTGGTTGAAAAAGATGAACTACGTAGAATTCTATGAAAAGTGGGAGTTGCAATGTTGGCCACAAAGATTTAACTATCAAAAACTCAAACTCACTACAAAGGTAATTATAAATATAGATATATCTTATTATATTCAAAATAAATTCAATAACTTGAATTTCATTTTTTGAAAAGGGCTTTGCTTTTCTTTATTACAGGGCTTCATGAATGAGAATCGTGTGGGTTACGGGAGTTTTGGGCGAGTATACCAGGGAAATTTGCCTTCTGACAAAGAAACCAGCATGAAATGCATCACAAAAGATTTCACACAAGGAATGCAGGAATTCATGGAAGAAATATCTAGCCTTGGGCATCTACAACACCGAAATCTTGTGCCTCTTAGAGGCTAGAGTAGAAAAAATGAGTGCCTCTTCATCGTCTACAAATTCATATCCAATGATAGCCTTGAAAGATATATCTTCACTCTAGAATCAAATCTAACATGGGCTCGTAGATGTGGTTGTCAGGGTATTGTATTTACACAAGAAGTGGGAAAAATGTGCGGTGCATAGGGACATCAAATCCAACAATATATTACTAGACTATGATTTGAATGGCTGTGTGGAGGATTTTGGCTTGGCAAGGTTATATGATCACAATGAAAAGCCCCAAACAACTCATGTGGTGGACACTTCGGACTACATTGCACCAGAGCTAATACATTGTGGAAAGGTTTCTCCTTCAACAGATGTGTTCATCTTTTGCTCGAGCTTGCGTGTGAAAGCAATCTCGTGGATCCCCAAGGTGTCATTTTGGTTTAGTGGGTTTGCAATTTGAATGTAAATGGAAAGTTATTGGATGTTTTTGATCAAAGGCTTAGGCTAAATTATGATAAATTCGAGGCAAAGAATGTGCTGATATTGGGGCTTGTTTGTTCAAACCCTGATCCAAATGAGAGGCCTAGCATGAAACCAGCATTGCAGATTCTATGTGGTGAGGGTGCTTTGCAATATTACATTGACACCACAAATTTTAATTCACATGTTGCTACTTCTTTGGATCTCTCTGAATGATGCAGTTGAGGTTCTATAATAAAGTAATCAGTCCTATAATTTAAACCTCACTTTGTGTTCCCTTGTAAACTAGTTCTAGTTGAATACATAGGGTATTTTACTATTATTGTCTACCTTTTATTCTGGAACAATAAATGTTGAAGAACACTACACTCTCTAAATTTTAAAAGAAAATATGAAGAATAAGGGAGGATAAGAATGGGTGGAGAAGTTATCTCTTTCTATTTGTTTATGTAAAAAAAAGGTCTAAGAGACACATAATGAGGGAAAAATAGTAGTCTTAAAATAAGAAAAAAAATGAAAAAGAGTTGAAATATAGTTGAATGAAAGTCATGAGAAATAAAATAGAGAAAATTATTATTTCTTCAAATACTTATATAATTGTTCGATGCAATTAAAAATTATTAGTATATTCTTATTAACTAATAAAAAGAAAGTATTTTTCAATGTACTACATTTTCTTAATAGTTTGAACATTTTTATCTATTTTAAATTCTAAAAAATGCTAATTTTTTAAAATCTCATTGGATGTGATAGAAAAATGCAAGCAGAAAAAAATTTAGATTCAAAAATTACATTAATATTTAAACACTTTAACTATTGCTAAGATATCAAAGGCTGCTGCATTTATGAAACATCGCTTTACACATATGAAAGGCCTACTACATTTATGAAATGACTTTTCATTGATATCAAATTCTATGGCATTTACGAAATAACTTTTCTTCTTCCTCAATTTCTATAAGTCTTTGTTCTTGAATCTTCCACGGATAATGCTATTGATATTTCCATAGTGATGTTTCATGGAGGTCATGAATGAATATCAAGCAAAAGATTTGGACATATTATTAAGTTCTCAATATTTTCAAACTATTATCATTGAAGCCACATATCTTGTTTAGTGAATTTTTAAACCATGCACAAACAAAATGTCAATAAAGTCACATATTCATTTGGTGGAAGCTAAGAAGATTCAACTATTGAACCTTACACAGGCAAGGAATTAGTAATCAAAATACAAACACCAATTCTCAAATTGGTAAGACATATTTTCTAAAATTTACTGTTCCACTATCTTACTAAATTAAGATGCAATTTTTCGGGTCTTTGGCTTATATTGTTTATGCTTCTTTGTTTCATATTTCTTATACTTTTAAAAAATTATATTTTCTCTGAATTGTTTGATCCAATCTTGAAAGGATATGGTTTTGTTGAACATAGTAATAAACATAATGACTCCTACAAATAATTTACATGCATACAAAAGACCTCTTATGATTTGATATTTTTCCTGTGTACATTATAGTCAATTCCTCTATTATGCTACTAAGGTACAAAAATTGGGGGGTTCTCCATAAGGGCTTTGTCTGGCAAAAACAGAAAGGGCTAAAATTGGGCAGTAGTGGCTCATGATCAAGATTTTGTTTTCGCACTTTCTTTGTAGAGGAATACACCTAATTAATTTTTTTGAAGATTTCCAATTCTAAGCACTTTCTTTCTTTCTCCATGGATTGAACTAGAATCCTATTATCACAATTAGAGAATGGTTAGAAGCTGGTTAGGCCTAATGGTGAATGCTTTTCTCAATTAATTACCAAAAATTTGCAAAAAACAAACCATTTCAATCAATTGCAAAGTTCATTAAATCATAAACTACCCCATTCATCTATGTAAAACATTGATTGGTAGGGAAAGTATTGAAAATTTTGAGTCTCTGAGCAATTTTAAGAATCTTTTGCATCTTCCAATTCTATAAATGTTGTCCTTTTATTATATTAATAGATCGAAATAGACACTTTGAATAAGCAATCTTGTAATTCCATTCTGCACAACCACCATTAGACACAATAAAGCTTAGGGTTTTTCCCAAGTAGTTGTTCCAAACTTCAGGTTTTAACTTTTTTAAAGCAAGCAAATTTTACTAGTTACACCATTTTTTCCTAATAGTTGGCATTTGTGTTCATTTTGAATACACCACCAAATCAATGCTCTTTCCATAAAAATAATGAAACAACCTCCAAAGATAGCTTGAAAGAGGCCCAATGGCCACAACAAAATCTTCTACTCAACCAAATTTCTACATCATATACAGCTCCAATAATAGGATTACAAATAGTATCAACTACTTGTTTCTATTCCCTCACAAATGCCATTAGTCCATATTTTTAATTCATTTTTCTATGTCACCTTTCATAAAATTAAACCAATTCTTCTTTCTATTTTAGTTCAAATAAAAAACTAACTAATGTTTTTCTATCCGAGACAAGTCCAGCTTTGTTGACATATTCTCACATTGGTAAATGCACACAATCGAAAAAATAAAAGGTGAAAACAAAGCATTTTTCAGAGAGGTATGTTGTACTTTTTTACTGAGTGTTAAAAAGTCTCATTTACTATTTCAATTTCTAGCTATGGAATCTATGATTACCAAGGTACTTTTTATTACAAAAACTTCAAAATAAAATAGTTACACCACATCTAGTTCATTTAGATTCTTTTAATTGTCTACTTAACAATGATCTCAAATGACTTACAACTACTTGCAAATGATTTTGACAGTTTGATGTGGATATCTAAAGCACACAATAAGGCAAAGAAACATCAACTCGCCATCTTATAAAAGAACAACATTTCCTACTATTATTCAAACACAACGAAAAAAACTCATAGCCAAAGAAATTTCATGCTTTGTCAATGGCTCTTCTCAGGAGACTTTCTCATGAAATATTTTTTGCACCATACACCTTTATATACAATAATAGGTTTACTACTCTCTTATGGGGTCCAATTACTTTTAACATTTTAATATATTTTTAAATCACCTCATTTCTATGCTTCAACTCCTCTTTAAATCTCCCATTTTCAAACACATGAGAAGTTGGACCTTAATCAATAGCTCTTTGTAATTTTGTAGTTACACTTGTGCAATATAACCATTGGATAAAAAGATTTTAACTAAATTCCAAGAATCTGAAAAGAAAGTATGTCTTCTTTATTTATGGAGCACTCTAAACAAAATACTTTGGTCAAC
Source organism: Cupressus sempervirens (assembly GCA_028749045.1). Taxonomy (NCBI): domain Eukaryota; kingdom Viridiplantae; phylum Streptophyta; class Pinopsida; order Cupressales; family Cupressaceae; genus Cupressus; species Cupressus sempervirens. Next base: position 189,641,355 of record CM053791.1, on the reverse strand, counting down.
AAAGGACATAGTTTTCTCCAAAATAAAATAACTAGGCATATGCCATCCTTTATGTTCTTTAGCTCTTTATGCAATCGATACTTGCAATTTTAGTTTCATATTAATTTCTTCAGATGGCTCAATATAAAAAACTACAACAAATATAAATAACAAATGCTAGCAAACATCACAACTACACAATTGCTCAAAATAAACCTTTATTGCAAACAAATAGTCTAGTTAGTGGCACATGTCTTATATTTAGTTATGTTATTGGTTCAATTAAACTAAACCTTCAAGAAAATATTATTATTACTTCCAAAAGAAGAGATGTTTAAAACTACACCTACTTAAAATTCCCACTTTACATCAAATTAATGCTCTCTTCTTTTGCAATTCTACGAAGCACATTGACTCCATATTCAACGAGACAATAGTTTGCAAGACCCAAGTCCAAATATGTTGACACAAATTTTGATTTGTTTTATGCTCATTTCTTTTTGCTTTGTTAAAATTTAAGTTTTTGCGTCAATATAAGTGTTCTTGATTATATAATGAACAAAATGTTGAAATAGATAAGCTCTAACATGCATGATGTAGAATGTAAACTATTTTAGAAATGTTGAGTGAATCTCAATGAACTAAAAGATTGATTTGACATGTAATAGTGGTGTAAAGAGAATATGAATGGACACTAGATAGATTTTGTATGTAAAATTATATATTATGAATCAATTAGCAAATTAGATAGAGATGGCATGCACTCCCAATAATCAAGGAGATGACCTAATTTATTTAAATATTTAGTTACTTGAGTTCTAATCATATAAATAAATATTATTGCCTAAGTAATAAAGATGTGTCTAATACAAATGATAAATCATAAAACACCCTAAGATTGTACTCAGAAAAAAATATAACCAACAATCACAATCGCATGGATAATCATTCCCCAGTATTTGTAGGTGTCATCTTAATCACAAGTTCTCCATGATAGTCTATTATTTGGAGGTTCCATCTTCATCACAAATTTTCTATGATAGTCTAGTAGTTTGAGGTGTACTGAAGATCTTCTATCACTGTGTGAGCTACTAGTAAATGGTGAGTATTCATCATCGTTGTCATGTAACATAGGCTCACATGCATATCATGTGTTAAGTGAAACCAAGGTAAAATGTTAACTAGGTCTTCTCAGTCTCAACAATATCAGGAATCGTCAAAGCCTATCAATATGCCACCACCACCAGATTTGAAGGGCATGAAAATGAAGCCATCATTATCCTATGCAATACACCTGATTTCAAATGTTGCAATCATTTTGTCACTTTTATACATGAGTTTGTTTCCATTGTAGCAAATGTCTATATAAGTATTTGGTTTTAAGTATGTAGTTATGACTTTGCATGTTAATGGGGTATTGGATTTCTCATGGAGCTTAATTACAACCATTGAATCCTAATTCATAAAATTCTTTAGAATGGAAAGAGTCAAAACAAGAACAAACTGACCTAGAGATGGACAAAGGTATCAAGTCAAGATACAAGTAACATTTTTGAATCAAGTTGGGTTTGATATGGTTTTTGATAATTGAAATGCTTTATATGTTGTCATCCCTCTTATAAGGTCTATAGAGCTTATCACCAAATTTGAGATTTATCTTTTAATGTATGTACTATAAAAGGACAAGGAGGTCTAGTTGGGAGAAAGCTTCAAAACTGATGACATCAATTGAGGTGAGATATCTAAGATTATTTTTAGATCCAATGGGTATATCTCCTCCATCGACAAATATAAGTGCTTTCTAGAGACTTGTTGACTCTAATGAATTGAAAGGGGTCATGAGGGGTCCTAGTGTGTCAAAAGAGACATTAGGACCTCTTAAGATCACATAAGATCCCTTTAAAAAATTTGAGTGCATGTGCACTAAAGACCTTCTATCACTACTTGAGCTACTAGTAGATGGTGCATATTCATTATCATCAATATCTGACATAGGCTCACATGCATATGTTACTTCTTTCCTTTGTTGCTTTATGGTTTCTAGCTCTTCAAGTCCTTATCTGTAACTTCTATTATAGGTCCAACAAACTCTTCCCACTCTTTTCCATTAACAAGGTGGGCTTTGTCTCTTAATTCCAAGTAATTCATTAATTGTTTCACTATTAACAAAATTCATAACCAGATTCTCCATAGCCAGTTTTCTTCTTGATCACCGCAATATTTTCTCTTCAATTAAACATTTTGTAATCAGTTGATATACAATCAAAAAAATTTGTTGGCCAATCCTTTAGACATATGATTGAGCTTGTATATCCAAAAAAGAGTTGAAATCTAGATCTAGTAGAAGAATAATATACCTTCAATATCTCTTCAATATACCCATTACACCTTAAAATACAATTACTAATTTTAATTTTCAAACATTTCACATACCTTATCCCCTTATCATTTCTATGAACTATTCTTCTACAGTCCATATCTCATTTCTTTGAACTATTCTCTCAACCAATTCACGTGCCTTGCCTATGCTTTTACATTTTACATACAAGTCTACACCATTGACAAAACTTCTGTACCCCTTATACAAGAGTGAAAGGGACGGATTGAGCAAGCTCCACATTAACCACCTGAAAAGTCCTATGCTCACACTGCATTGACTCTCAAGAGTTGTTTTTCCTAGTCGACTACCTCACTCCAAAAGAAGAGTGTCATGTATAGATTGTCTATTATTTCTATCCCTTTACTCAATATATTTGAAGTCTTCACTTCACTCTCACGACGAGAAGTCAAACACGCCAAGGTATGTGGACCAACAATATTTTCACAGAAAATTCAAGCATCATAAATAACACCCCAACTACTACTATTGAAAGTCCGGTCAAGAAAGAAAGAGAGGCTTGTCTCAACGAATTAACATTCCCATAAGACTTGAATTTGAGACATTTTATACAAGACTACATGTACGTTGGCTTATCTGCATCCATAGGTAAGACCATCCTCCTTTCTATGAAGATTTTAGTCCATCTCTTCTTCCATTTAACTTACTCAGACAAAAGAGGTAAAGAAAAATGTTATCTCATGATGGAGATAAAACTTGACATAAATTTAGAATCTAAAACATGTTCTCTTCTTTTTGAAAAGTTAAATAGATTTAGTTTTAATAAGAAATAATATTAGTTAAAGGTTTTGTAAATGAAATTGTAAGTGGAGTGGATTTAATTGTGGAGGAAATTCTATAGTTAAGTATGTCTTAAGTTATAGTAGTACGAGGGTGACTAAATTCTCAAAAGACTTAGTCCTTCACCTCTATCAGCATCATGTAGATGCAAGGAGTGCGAAGTGTTTCATAAATTCACATGAGAGGTGCGTTCATCATGTGAATCACTACCCATGAAACATAGGTCAATGAGTTTGACTCAAAAAATTATACTATTAAATAATGATAGCAATATCATAAGTTAAACTATTGTTATTTTTTTCTTTCAATTGAGAGATTTTCATCAACGGTAGATTTTATGTATGTAATATGATAGCATTAGGTTTAGTAAACATGAAAAGATTTCAACAATCCATCATAATTTTAGATACAACCTATTCTGAATTTTATTGTGTAAAGTATTTGCCCTATCAACATTATGAGTCATACTTTGTAGTTCATCATCAGGATGAGAAGAGTTAGACGTAATATAAAATGATTTGTTATGAACAAGTTGCATCTAAAAAAATATCAATCTTATCGGATTTTCTTTAATTAAGAATCAAGGATAGAGGGATATCCATCCCACCATATTTATCGAAAACATCATGATGCAAGAGCATCCAATAGTGTAAGGGCAATCCTATATCACCCAAAAATATGCTTAGTGTTAGTGTCTATTTAAAGTGTTTTTATTTTTGGATACCCATTTGGGTCAAATAAAGATTCCAACTCTCATAGCTCCACTATTGGTTTTCCGAGTTAGAGTTTTTGAGCACCCTAGGATACGTGCTAATGTAGAAAATAGGTTATTTTGTAATTGAGTCATAATTATAATGAGTTAGTGGGTGCAAGTTGGAGGGATGATTATACTTGTAATTTAAAGCTCTCCAAAAAAGAAAATCAAGTCAAAAGGCTTTATAGTTTGAAAGTTATTGCAGTTTTAAGTTGTTTAGAGACCTCCTAAGAGCACTTCAGAGTTAGATTTGAGGCACTAAATGGCCTTGTACAGGATCATAAAATGGATGATGAACAAAGCTAGTTCATATGGCTATAGAGTGCTTCGAGAGCTTTCTAAAAATGTAAATGATTCGTCAATCAGAGTCCTTGATCAAAAGTTATGCTTCTCATAAGTTTGACTACCATTTCTAGATTTTTCTAATTTTACATTGACTTCTGATGAGTTTTCTAGAACCTTCTATTTTGGCGATGGATGCCAAATGGAATATTCTAAAATCTATTCCTAACCGTAAACCTAATTCGGGTTACTTAAGGACATTTTGAGCATTGTAAAAGTAGTTTTTGGTGGAGTTTGGGAGAATATACTATGAGAAGGGTTTTCTCTAGAATTTGATAAGATTGTAAGCCCATAGGGCATGTCGTGGAGTCCATTTTTGTTATACTGGATGTAATAGCATATCACTTATGATATTTATATTTCCCTTTCCCTATTGCGTTCATTTTTTCTTGGGTTGTGTCCTCATCAAGTGGTATTAAAGCATGCCTTCATTAGTGGTTTTAGAGTGTACCTTTGTCAGCGGTATTAGAGCATACCCTCATCAGTGGTATCAAAGCGTACCTTCATCACATCATCGCCTCATTCCTTATGATGTCAAATCCTTACAATTAGCAAGAGTTATTCCTAAAGAGATGATAAGGAACCTTTTTTGAACTCCATAAACAAACACAAATTGATTTGATAATAGCTATTCATTAAAAAATCTCTAATGATTCTTCCAACCTCTATTTGGATAAAGGATTTTAGGTTGGTAAGTAAATATTTCCAATACAAATTATAAACTTCAAAGTTTATCTTCTTGCATGCACATTATTCAAACAAAGGAGGTAAACAAATATGGGTATTGTGAAGGAAACTACATCCTGACATATATTAAATGTGCATAACATCTTCTATTTGTTTTTAGATGTTCAAAAGATTGTTTTTTAGTTCAAGGGATCCAAATCCATATAGTTGATTTAACTATCTAATAAGAGAGGCCAAGTCTTAGATAAAAACCTTGTCCACTAAGAGTCAAGGACTAAGGATATCCATTCCACCAAATTTATTTGAAGCATTGTCTAGTTATACCATTTGATGTCAAAGCCTTGCACTCAAAAAAACTTATTCGTAGTGGATTCATTAAGAACCACTCAAGCTTGCAACTCATGGACAAAAGATTTATTTGATAATAACTCATCATTTGTAAACTTAATCCATTTTTCAACCTCTTTTATTAGTTAAATGGCATGTACAAGTGTTAGACACACATTATGAAGAAGAAATCATTCAAATGATGAAGTATAGTTCTTCAAAAAGAAGTAAATTAAGGTGTGTAAAAGAGTTAGAAACATATTATGTAATAATCTCTAGCTTATTAATTGCTTGGTAGGTTTTTGAAGGGATATAAAAATCTAAACATGAAAAATTTTTGCAGGTGGATCAAAATCGTTGAGCTCGAAGTTAGAAGTGTGCAACAAGAGATCATTTGCCAACCAATACATATTGGGATTGAATAAGGACACCTTAATGAAGAAGACATAGATGCGACTTTGGCCACAACAAGAAGTCCAAGAAAAGGAGAATCAGTAATGCCACCAACATCCAAGAAAATGTGTTTAGTTTGAACCATACTCAAAGTGAAAATTGCCAACACCAATCACACCCATAAAGTAGCTAAACCCATTCCAAACGAGGTGGACTTTCAAGGTCTAAGTAATGATGAAGAGAGAAATTCACCGATACACTGGGCAAAGGGGATGTAGTCAAGTCTTCAACTTTGACATAATAGATGGAGAAGATGGTGAAACACAAGTCACCTATTTCAATGAGGTTGTCAATGCCCACTACCAAAAGATCCATGTAGGACAAGTATATACATGTAGGACAAGTATATACAATTTCAAGAGGGACTGTAAAAGATGCAAACCGAACTTACAAAAAACTTAACAGTGGTCTTGATATCTTGTTATCAACTGAATCCAGAATCATAACTTTCGATGATGACCCCTCTATCCCTACACAACAATTTTCCTACACACCTATTGTTGACGCTACATAAAAGAGCAATAATTTGATAATAAATGTGGTAGGATATGTGGCACATATGAGCTCATCATCTACAATAAGGAGGAGAGATGAAATGATGGTCCTTCGTCACACCATATAGATGATGGATATGTCGAAGAAACCTATTTCCATAGAACTATGGGGACCGATAATTGAAAGAAAAGGATCTCAACTTGAACAAAAGTTTCACCAATAGGAACTAGTAGTGCTTACCATAACAAATGTTAGGGTATGTGAATATAATATGAAATCTTTGAGCACGACAAGAGGTAATATGTTGGTAATAGACCCATGTACATAAGAGACATGAAAAATGAAGTCTTGGTACAAAGGAACTAGATCTTCCAAAATATCTTCTACAATAGGGTTCACTTGTATACATGTGCCCCCTATAAGAATGTCCATTGCAGACATTGATGAAACACTTCAAAATGTGAAAGAACTTGTAAAATGCACAATACATGTCACATTATTGTATGTAAAAATATATAGTTTTTGTTATCCAACATGTCTAATTGAAATAGGAGGGAACCAATGCATAGAAGGTTTGGTGAAAGATGAAGGAGAAATTTTGGTGTGTCCAAATTGTAAAGTAATAGTTGTTCAACACAAATATAGATATATACTTCAGATTAAAATTCAATCTTGCATTGATTATATGTGGGCAATGGCATTTGATGAGGGAACAACAAAACTAATGGGAATGTCAACAAAAGAGCTATACTCATTATAGTTTGCAAAAGATGTAGAAAATGATGTCAAAAAAGTCATAAAAGAAATAATCAACAGGGAATATTTGTTCACATTAGCATGCAAACTAGAGAGACAACAATGTGGATTGAATAAAAGTAGTTGTCAGAGGAGAAGAAGAAATTGACTATGAAAAAGAATGCAAAATTTTGATTAGTGAGATTGATGGAATCAACGACATCAAGAATATTGAAGAGTGAAAAAAAAGTACAACTTGACCCAAAAAAAATGGAATAAACTAAATGGGTTCTCAAAGTAAAAAATGTTTTTTTTGGTAGATATAATATTTTCTATCTACCTTACTAAACTAATACCTGAAAAAACACCCATACTCATTGTAAACTTATAGATATGAAAAAATATGTATATGTACCATTTTTGGACCCAAAAAATGAATTACATTTAATTATGCTACTAAAATGTTTATTTAAATGTCATTATTGAAAAATATTTGGTACCTAATAGTGTTATCTTCGATTAAGGTTTTGAAGTCTATTTACTTAAGAGTTTGCAATCTTGTAATATAAAGTTTATTTATATGGTAAAGCAAGAAGATAATTTTGCTAATGCTTAATAATTTGTATAGATGGAAAATGGAAGTGGAAATTCCAAATGCAAACTCTACTTCATGAAATAGTAGAATATGAAAGTCAAAAAAATGTAGGGAATACTATGCATGGCATAGAGAGGAAATAATAGTACATAAGCACATTAGAAAGTTAATCCAAGAACAAAATACCCTAGACAAAGTGGAAGCACAACAATTACAACAATGCAAGGCCACTCAAAAATGTTGTGCCTATCATAGGGAACAAGTAACTGTGTGAAGACCAAATTCAAGTAATGATAGGGAAACATACATATATCAAAAAACACCACCATAACAATAGGACATTGAACACTACACAAAAGATAACAAGAAGACTGAATACACAGGATCCCTAAAGAAATGTTTCCAAAGGATAGACACATTATCTAGCTTAAGAGACTACGATATATGAAAAGAATGTTACATGGTCATGCTTGTCCAAACATCAAACTCTACCCAAATTTATAGGAGATGTTTTATTGGAAATGGTGTACATCGATCATCAAGAATTAACAAGATGGACAGGAGAGACCAATTTGAGGTACTAAAGAGACTAACCCAAGTGGAGGACATTCTACTTGCAAAATTAAATCAAGTAGTATAGGTAACAAAAAAATAATTAGGCTAACATAAATATAGAAGACATACAATAAGCTTTGCACAACACAGAGAAAATATTACAAGGGTGCTCCCACAAAAAGTGCATGAGTTTGATCTTCTCATAGTTCAAAGGATGCATACACAAGGCCTTTACTATGACTACTAGGTGAGAAGGAGCCACATTAGGGATGCACTACTATATAAAATTAGGAAATTTTAGTGTAGATGAAAATTAGTTAGCCAAATTTCCTCATAGAAGAACAAATATCTTCAACATTCTCAAAACCATTGAAATAGAAGAAGATGCAATACTATTAAGAGATGGAATCAATATTGATGAAGATCCAAAAAAGGTGAGCATGACTTTCACATCTTCCTTTGTGTCTAAATTACCAAATAGTTGTTGTGAGCTAGCAATTATAAAACACATACTAGATGTCAACAATGATGAGAACAACAAAAAAAGTTGGCCATAAATCAATAATTCTCTAATATAATAAATGAGTATAACACAAAGTGTCTACTTGACATGGAATTTCTCACTCTATTTCTTGTTGGCTCAACACAACCCATGTAACCATGACTATAGGAGGTAAAATTTCATGAGTTTACATTACACTTGATGCAATATCATGACCATAGGTTTGGGAGACACTTATGATATTGATATTTCATCTACAACCTTATGATGAGACATTGTAGTCAGGGTGTCACAAGCATATTTATCAAGAGAAAATTGGAGGACAATATACCAACCAATATCAAAAACCCATGTGCACACCTCAAGGACCTTCTAGATGTAAAGTTGGTTGAAGAGCTCATGAACTTTGGATCTACAATTAGTGGTACAAGACCTTACTAGAGAAAGCATCAATCAGATCTAGCTAGCATGATTTATCAATTAGGTTCACCCATACTATTCTTCACACTAATAATGATAGATACAAAGTGGCATGATATGCAATGTCTGTTCTAACAAGGAAGACCTTTAAATATGCAATCAAACAAACAAAAAATGTAAAAAATAATTAGAAATTCCTAAATCACAATATTATGCTTGCACCAAAGATTCACAATCTTTAGGTAAGAAGTGATTGAAAAATTATTAAATGCAATCGACTACTAGTATAGATATAAGTGGCAACATAGAGGAACAACCCATATACACAGTTTTATTTGGCTCCATAATGCACCAAATATAAATAAACTAGATTGGATGGATTCTATAGAAGTTACCTAGGCAGAGTAGTACTTTGACATGTATGTCTATGCATGGAACCCTCACAAAAAAGAACAAAGGAGGAACCCAATTCCTTGGTGTCCACAGGATGATCCTTATTTCCCAAATACAACTGAGATATATGCCACTAAACCCAAAGATGACTATGAGAACATTGTACATTGTGTTCAAAGAAAAACCAAATATAGACAAGGAACATGCTTATGAAAAAAAGGGAAAAGGAAAAGTGTCAATATAGAGCTCCACAAAAGAACATGTCTCCACCTTATCCCAGGATAATGAGGGGATTTAAAAATATGAACTTGCAAGAAATAATGATAGGTTGAACATGCACATCCCAAGAATTCTAGCAATATGGAAAGAAAATATAGATTGTCAACTGGTTGTCTCAAAAGCCCTCATGTAAAGTACATTTCCAAGCATGCATCCAAAGAAAAGAGAATATTAGAGACTTGTATAGATATGCTAGCAAGAATATTAGAAACACAACAAGTAGACAAACCAACTCTCATGACATATTGGGAATTCATGGAAAAAATAGTTATAGAGCATGACATAGGAGCACAGGAAACATGCTACATGCTCAAAAAGCTACCCCTTGTTGTCTATTTTCATGTCCCCTTTTCAAATAATTAAAAAAAAAATAATCTTTGCTAAGGCAGGCAGGCCCAAGAAAGTGAAGTTTCGAAAAAAGGGAGTTAATCTTTGGAAACCGTTGGACTAATAAATAAAAATTATTATTAAAATATGTTTCATTAACCTCTCTTGGATGTGAGTTATGGTTATGCCCTCTTTTAAGGGGTTTGGAGTCATTTTGGGCTGATTCCAGAACTTGATTTTTGCTCATTCTTTGTTATTCTTCAGAGGCTGCCAAACCTGTGGAGAAGGAGACCCAAGAACGAGAGTTTGCAGGTTTCCAGGGAGACCCAATAACGGAATTTTGTAGGTTTCTAGGAAGGCTAAGGATAGGAGTTTGAATCTATTCCATGTGCATGCTCATACAAAGTTTTCCTTTGTGCTGAACAGTGCAGATTTGTGGGATTTCGGGTGTGTTTTTTTTGTATGAGTTTGGTGTTTTTAGTTGAGTATTTCATATCAGTTTGGGTTGCTGCTATATTTAAGACTTTAAGGTGTTAAAATAGAGCTGAATATATGTATTGGGATGTGATTAAACTTCTAAGATAGATTATTAGTGTTTTTGTGGTGTTTCCAGGCACTTTTGTGTTAATTTCGGGAGCCCGATGAGCATAGTTTTTTTCTTACATTTCAGAACTATTGTGTAAAGGCTATACAGATCTGGAAATGTAATTTTGTAGGCTGTTATCCTGCTGAAATTTCTGTAAAAATGTCCACTTTCAGATTTATTAATAATAGGTGAAGTTGTGAAGCTTTTGGCACAATTTTTGGCATACTCGATTTGGAGTTTCTTGAGAAATTTGGTGGATCTTTGTGATATTAGTTGTTTGATCTTGAAAATATGATTAGAGGTTAAAAATATCATACAAAATTAGAAAAGGGACATTTCAGTGGTATCAGAGCCATGATCTTGCCAGCCTGAGGGTTTGTAGAAGCTTGCATGTCAGTTTTGACAACTACCCAGATCTTGGATGTCATAATTTATGATTGCATGTTGCTTCTAATCAGCTGCATGTCAAAATTTATGGTTTCATGCTACTTCTAATCATTTTCATGTTAGTTCTTAGTGAATTTGGTGGTTGTAGAAGTTTGCATGTCAGTTTTGAGAACTACCCAAATCTTGCATGTCATAATTTATGGTTGCATGTTGCTTCTAATTAGCTGCATGTCAAAATTTATGGTTGCATGCTACTTCTAATCATTTGCATGTTAGTTCTTGGTGAATTTGGTGGTTGTAGAAGTTTGCATGTTAGTTTTGACAACTACCCAAATCTTGCATGTCAGTTTTGACAACTACCCAGATCTTGCATGTCATAATTTATGAGTGCATGTTGCTTCTAATCAGCTACATGTCAAAATTTATGGTTGCATGCTACTTCTAATCATTTGCATGTTAGTTCTTGGTGAATTTGATGGTTGCATGTTGCTTCTAATCAGTTGCATGTCAAAATCTATGGTTGCATGCTACTTCTAATCATTTGCATGTTAGTTCTTGGTGTTTGAAGAAGTTATATCCTATTGGGGTTACACTCTACTTTATCTAGAATGGACAGGTATAGTACAGAGTCTCAGAGGACACGATCTTGGACAATTGATATCCAGAGTCAAAACAGTAGAAAGGATGGTTATTTAGACATTCAAGATAAACTTATGAATATAAGCCATGACATGTTTGAACAGTTGGTTGAGCACCACTGTATAATGAATGACATGTTGTCCAACCCAGCTAAGGTGGATAAGTTGACTGGATTTCTATTTGGCAGATTTTCTCATAGGACAGATGACACAATTCCCAAGAACTTGCATGAGGAGTTTGAGAAACTAGCTGATAGCCAGGTAGAGGTCTCAGATTCTACTCTGCCACAGGAGGTGGTGGGAAAGGATATTACACAGATTGATAGTAATGGTCAACTTGATACTCAAATTGAGACAATTGTTTATAGGTCGTCATAGGGTGATGCCACAGGTATTCAGGATGGTATAGTTACAACAGGCAGTGACTACAGTGTAGTGGGTTCAGATGATGATTATGAGGATGTTGTTGTGCAGGATGGTGAGATACCTGGTAGAGATGAGCAGACATTGAGCATTCATGACTTTGCTGAGAAAGAGTACCAGGCACAGTTAGATGCTTCATCACATGAGGTTGAGGCTGGTAGTACTTCACATGATTTGTCCAGCTAGCTGAAGGTGAAAAAAGATAGTATTGTGACTTCATTATCTCATCATGACAGGTATGTGGAGTTAGTTGGTATCGGTCATATTACTCAGGTGAGGAGTTTGATTGAGTTACTAGTTGATTCTAGTTTACGGATATGGACTCGAGATTGTTATATTGGCTTTTGGGATTCAGTTGACTAGAGATATTTAACACTTTTTGGTAGCAGTGTTTGTTTGGGTGCTATCATGGATTTGATTAGCAGATTACATGGTATTGTCTTTTCTTGTGCTAGTATCTTGTCTGATGTTGGTATTAGTTTTTATACACCGATGTTGGGCTTTGTTCATATATCTAGTCAACCATACTTGCTGGAATGTGTTGATGATATTTCATATTTGGCAGTGTGTATAGATGAGTCCTAGGATCATATTGGCATTGATGACATCCAGGAGGATGTAGTGGGTAGTTTTGAAGACTTAGTTTCCTTGGGCACAGAGGAGTTGGACAATAGTGCTAATGTTTTTGATACTTCGTATGTTGATATGAGCTTTAGATTTGATTCACAGGATATGGATGGTAATACTCTAGAGACTAGTAACTTTGAGGATACTCCTTTAGACAGTGCATCAGAGGAGGTTTGTAGGAGACGGTCAAGCCAGTACCATCATGTGTCTAATCAGTTGAGAGTTAGTGACCGAGACATTGCTATCACTTGCCAGCATTTCAATGCTACTCGTCAATTGTTAGTAGTTTATGGATGGGGTTCTCCTGATAGTGATGAGCAGGAAGATAGTTATCTTTCCTTGACAAAGATCCACTCTTTATGGGAGGCTATTCAGATTTTGAGACAGAATTATATGTAGTTGGTAGCTGATAGAGATTATCTTATGGAGTGGGGCAGTACAGCATATGATGCATTGTTGGCCAAGGAAGATGAGGTGAGTGAGCTTACTGAGCAGCTTGAGGTGACTTCTGAGATTCTTGAGAGTACACAGTTGGCTTTCAAGGAGTCACAGTTTCATTTGGCTAAGGTGACCATGGAGTTAGAGCGACTATAGTCTTTACCTGATTCTATATAATCACAAGCTGTGGTGTTTGGTGATCCGAGGATGTCCATGGCCGAGATTGTCAAAGACAATGGAGATGGGGATGCATCCATCCTTGATACTAACATTGGCATATCAGGTTCATTCCCACTAGAGTTAGGTTTAGTTGAGTTGGGTGTTGTAGTAGATTGTTGTATGCCTGACATGGTGGAGGCCTCTAGTACTGATGGCACAGAGACTAGAGATGTATCAAAGATCATGTGCGATGTTGGTGAGTCGGGAATTGGCATGGTTCCTGCTAGTAATACTACTCCCTTGGTGATATCTTTGGAGGTAGTAGTCAGTTCCAACATGGTTAATGATCAATTGCAGTTAGTTTCATCTAGATTATAGTCTGAGCCACTGACTGAGATTGGCAAATTCTATCGGCATTACACTGTGAGGTACGCTCATCAATTTACCTTTGATGACCATGTTGATGAGGTGATGATACAAAGATGTACTTTGGTTCCTAGTGCTTATCATCAGTTATGGGATAGTTTGATACCTCAAGATGAGAGTTGTGATGGGCGTGACATGGTGATAGGTTCTGCAGTTGACAGCTTGATAATATGTGACTTAGAGTAGGAGTTTGGGAGTGATGCTTTAGTGGGTGTTGTTATTGATTCTACTGCTTTGGCTATGACATCTCCTGACTTAGCTAGTGATCAGTCACAGTGGGTTGTATCACTTGTTCATGGTGAGCTGTTGATTGAGGTTCATTTTTTTAATCAACATTATATTGTAGGGTATGTACATCAGTTAGCATTTGATCCTTGTTTTGAGGAGTTGATGGCAGGAAAATTTGGTTTGGATTCCATTTCTTACTCTTTATCTTGTAATGTCTTTTCACCATCAGCAGTGCATGGGAGTTATGGTTATGAGATAGTGGCCGGTGATTTGTAGAGTTGTGTTGACTACAGGAGTTGTATAGTGTGTGGATTCTCCATACTTGGTACAGTTTCATTTAAGAGCATTCACCATTGTTGCAGAGTTGGATTGTACATTTCGTATAGGCCAGTGGGATGCGTTGATGGTATTTATTGTGTTGGTAGTTTGATTTGTCCACTTTACTTGGGTTCTGATGTTCTAAGAGTTTGTGTCTCATGGGTTTTTGATTGTGGTAGTGGTGATTTTGGAGTTTGCTTGAGCTATAATTGTCAGTTTGATTATGGATTCCTCTTGGTCATATTGCAGAGGATATTGCAGGAGCCTATGTTAATTGGTAGTAGTATAGTACATGACTACATTTGGGATCCAGGTGGATTGATTGGTTTATTGTTCAGCCATTGCTTGAGGAAAAGCAATGTTTGGGAGGGGAGGACTTGTCATGTCCCCTTTTCAAATAATTAAAAAAATAATAATCTTTGCTAAGGCAGGCAGGCCCAAGAAAGTGAAGTTTTGGAAAAAGGGGGTTAATATTTGGAAACCGTTGGACTAATAAATAAAAATTATTATTAATATATGTTTCATTAACCTCTCTTGGATGTGAGTTATGGTTATGCCCTCTTTTAAGGGGTTTGGAGGCATTTTGGGCTGATTCCAGAACTTGATTTTTGCTCATTCTTTGTTATTCTTCAAAGGCTGCCAAACTTGTGGAGAAGGAGACCCAAGAATGGGAGTTTGCAGGTTTCCAGGGAGACCCAAGAATGGGAGTTTTTAGGTTTCCAGGAAGGCTAAGGATAGGAGTTTGAAGCCATTCCATGTGCATGCTCATACAAAGTTTGCCTTTGTGTTGAACAGTGCAGATTTGTGGGTTTTCGGGTGTGTTTTTTTTGTATGAGTTTAGTGTTTTTAGTTGAGTATTTCATATCAGTTTGGGTTGCTTCTGTATTTCAGACTTTAAGGTGTTAAAATAGAGCTGAATATATGTATTGGTACATGATTAAACTTCTAAGATATATTATTAGTGTTTTTGTGATATTTTCGGACATTTTTGTGTTAATTTCGGGAGCCCGATGAGCATAGTTTTTGTCCTACATTTGAGAACTGTTGTGTAAAGGATATATGGATCTGGAAATGTCATTTTGAAGGCTATTATTCTGCTGAAATTTTTGTAAAAATTTCCACTTTCGCATTTATTAATAATAGGTGAAGCTGTGAAGCTTTTGGCACAATTTCTGGCATACCCGATTTGGGGTTTCTTGAGAAATTTGGTGGATCTTTGTGATATTAGTTGTTTGATCTTGAAAATTTGATTAGAGGTTGGAAATATGATACAAAATCAGAAAAGGGACATTTCATCTATCGCCAACCTTTCATATATTTAAATGTTGGACAAAAGGTGTTCCATCAAATAACATGAACAATAGATGAAGGCCAAATACAATCTACCTACGTACAAGCAAATATTAAGTGACCTCAAGAACTAGAGACAGTAAAAATGTTAGAATCTGTAAGATCTTATACTTACTCAACAAATCGTAAAAAAAAAAAAATGGAAAGAAAGAAAAGTATAATGCATAGTTAGTGTTTACCCGAAGGTTTTCAACATGCCTAACGATTTCTTAGATGACTTTGAAGCATTTTGTTAGAGTGAACTTCTCTTGCACAAAATTTTTTGAGACATACCGAGTGAAATTGGTGTAATATGAGATTTGATAATTGCAAACTAGAAGAAAATGAATGCAAATGGCTATTAGGTATGGCATGTCAACCCCACTATAGAGAGAGAAACCACCTCAAGAGAGGAGGATAGTGACAGTAACAAATATACTGAGGAAGGAGAAGAAATAAATGAATGACAATTATTTTCATAGCTAGACCTCTCAAATGCGCCCATTGTAGATGAACTTGATATGCTTGGTAAGCATAAGTTTGACCAAAAAAAAGGGATCTGACTACAATACCCAAAGACATGTATGCCACTAGAGTGAAATTCCTAAGTACACAAAAATTGTTTGGAAAAGATGAAAGCATTATGTTAGACTTCACAACGTAGATGTATCAAATTTCAACAAAACAAGAAATGACACTCGAGATAATCACTCGCAATAGTCAATGTCTAAATACCCAACTACTACGTATGATCATACAAGGCACATCAAGTACCAGAAAGTATACTTGATAGCTCACATATGAAATGCATTGAATGACATGCCACCAAATGCAAAAAAAAAAGTTGTTTACCCTTGCACCAATAAGAGTATTTGCATTCAATATGCATGCATCAACAACACATTCAGTCCTAAGGATTCCAATAAATGAAATAAAATTGTTGCAGGGGTAATCAATGACAAAATTTTAGAAAGATTTTAAGTACATGAGGTACATCTTAATTGATGAATTGAGTTTAATAGGGCAAAAACTACTTCTAAAAATTGATATTAGATTAAGGTAGACATTTTTGAAAAATTAACATAGGTACTTTGGAGGAATATTCACAATTCTTGTCAACAAACTTGCACAATTACCACCTATGATGTACAAACCTATCCATAGAGTGCATTCGACCAACAAAGCAATATGAGAACAATTCATAATGGTGGTCACTTTGTAGATGATGTTTAGACAAAAAGGCACAAGAAAAGAGCAAGAACAACTCTTTTAGTTACTAGAGAACATACGTCAAGGAGAATCAAGGGTAGAAGTTTTGCATGCCTTAATGACACACACAAATAAATAAATTACACCAACAAAAAGAGATGATTTATATAATGTGATGCACTTATTTGAAACCAATAAAATAGCCAATATACACAATAGAAGTATGTTAAAATGATTGAACTACCTAGCAGTACTAAGCCACAAATACATTTGGTATAATAGAGAAAAAGGTAAGCGATGAACAACTTGAAAAACATGTACTACTTTGCTAAGGGCGGTGTACAATGTTGACAACAAACATATGGACATAAGCAAGTCTCATGAATGGAGCTCTTGGTGAAATAATTGACATTGTTTACGGACATTGTGCTAGCCCACCTAACATCCCAATGTATGTAACTATAAGAATTGAAAGTTATTGTGGACCACCATGAGATAAAGATGACCCTAAAGTGGTGTCAATCAATCTGGTGATGCTAGGCAATAGACGACAATGTTAAGGAAACAAGAAGAGGCTTGATTACATATGTTGCATGACAAACAAAAAATCTAGCACTACTATCTGCTCCATATATTTATGTCCTCTACATACTTATGAATGTGAAGTATACCTTAATATACCAAAGGCTCACAGTTGTCAACCCTTACATGTATTTGATAATATATAATGTATACTAAAATGATAAAAAAAAACAACTTGACATCTATGTGTAATGATTCTCGAATTGTTTAATAGAAAACCTATTGTATGACAAACACTCATGATATATTATATTAATTTTATTGTGACCTCAAATTTTTAAATGTTAGTTACTCCACTCATTTCTTGGTTGCCTATATGTTACTACTGACATCCATGTTGCATCTTCCTTTGATGCAAATGCTAGTTTCTAAAAATCACTTTATCCCTTCTAAGGGCCCATTTGGTTGTTAGAATATAATTTAAGAATTAGCATCCGAAATGTTGAATTTGGGATTATAGAACTTGAAATCTAGATTATAGTTTTGGAAATTTGATTTGAGACCATTTTGTTCACCAAGAATTCATTATGAGGATACACATTTCCTCTGTTTGGTTGCACATTTGTGGAATTCGAATACCAACCAAAATAAACATTATTTGTTTATTTTATTATTTAACATGAATGAAATGCTTTTATCAGATCAAACTAATATGGAATCTTATATGAAATAATACTTTTGTAAATTTGAAACCAATGTTTATATGGAAGCTTTTATCTTTGTTTACTACCAATGGATGGGACTACTATGGAAATTGAAGCCTATAATTTGTACATCTTAGATGACGACCAAATCATTTGTCGTAATAATTTTTGAATTGACCGAATGCTTGGTCAAAAGTGTAAAAATCGTGGATGGCATTTACTTTATATTTAGACTAATCCAAAATTACAAATTTGAGATTGTTAGTAATTTTACCATGTTGAAGAGTAAGCTGTTATATAATGTTTGTTTTTCTGATTTCGAGTAGCAATCTCAAAATGATAGTTTTATGAGAGAATCCATTGCTATGGTGGATGAATTTGCATTGGGTATAATCTAATCGAGAAGGAAGGAGATTGCGGTGATTCAAAGTAAGAAGAGTGGATCTCGGCCCAAAGGCAGCTTTTTTTCCAGATTCATGTCAACTTTTGGTACTGATATTGATAATTATGATTCAACTGAGATTGAAGAGAAATTGGATGTGCACGATGGCGAATCTAATCTGTTTCTATGAGATATGATTATTAATTCCATGTTGGTAGGCAAACATACTTCCTCCACTTCTCTGAATTGGTTCTTCAGGGTGCTCTCATGTCATCAAACAGTTGAACAATGCATTTTTTGTGAGATTATATAGAGATCTTAGCAAAAAGAAATTATGTTGAGGAATCTGATAAGTGGGTTATTTTTAGCTCCGAAGAATTGAGAGAAATACAATATCTCCATGCAACTTGTGTGAGTGTTTGTGCTTGTATCCTCCTGTGTCCATCAATTCTAGAGTTGCCCTCCAAGATGATGTGTTACCAGATGATTGATTTGTGGCTAGAGTATTACAAAATACATACCCAAAAAATAAATCAAACCCATTATAAGCAGACAAAAAATGAATCAAACTGACAGAAGAGTAAACAATCCATATTTGTAGAGGCAACAACAAGTAGAGGGGAAAACAATAAGCGATGGTGAAATATCCTGAATGAGTGGACATGAAAAAACAATTTTATTTCAATAATTTGAAATGTTCTTTTTTTGAAAAATGGAATTAAAACGGGTGTTTAGACAATTCCACCTATTTGGGTGGAAAACTGAATCCTGATTTTGGGGGACAAATGAGGATACAGGATTCTATTTTTTCTTAATTGTTATTCTCATTTGGTGACCCAAATAGTGGATTTGATAATTTTCAAAATTCCATGTTCTAATTTTTCTCTAATCCATGAACTAAATTGACCCTTACCCTTAGGCCCCATTTGGTTGTGAGAATTAGAACAGAATAGGAAAAGTTATATACTAGAATTTTCCAATTTAACATTTGTGTGTGAGAAATAAAAGTGGAATAAGAATCCTCCTCTCCTCATTTTATGCTAAAATGGACATAGCAAAGTTCCTAAAAAAAGTTGGAACAAGAATAGTCTATTCTTATTCCACTTTTTAGTAAAGGAAATATTATTTCCTATCGGGTTCGTGAGTTTACTCCCATTTCATTTTGTCACTTGATGTGATTTTTCATTCGTTAATTATGCCACTTGATGCAATGATTTTCCATCTGTTTGATCATTTAAGAGAGCCATTGATGTAATGATTTTCCCTTCCAAGCATGTCGAGCATTTGAGAGAGCCAGCCTTGTATGCCCTTGATAGTAGGTACCCATCTCTGCTTGGTATGAAGCGAAGCCCTTTCAGTTTCTTGGATTTTATATTTTTGCATCTAGTGGATTTTGGGTTTTCTATTTGTTGGCACAACTTTTCTTGTGTCGCAAAATCACCAAACACACTGCAAATTTTAGCGAGCAAAAGGAGGGTTTCCAAAACACTAGGTAAATTTTTACCTTCAATTTGCTTTATGGTTGTAACAAAACAAGCCCTAATTACTTAATCGAAATGGTGGTAATGTTAAGGAAATATGTATAGGTGTAGAAAAGGAAATATTTAAAGTCAAAAACCCTTGGGAAGTATTTTATTTTCCTCTCTTTTGAGTTAGCAAAATCAAAGAATTCCTGCCAAGTGTCCAGGCCTTCCCGCCTTTGTAGATTGGAGTTCCTAAATGATAAGTTTGCATTCATGCAAATTTTTAAAATTTTCTCCATTATTTGGTTTTCTATGGATGTTCTTTGCAGGTATGTCCTCATTGTTTTCCCACACATTTTGTACAATTTTTTGTCTATTGAATATTTCCCCACTTTCCCCATTTTCACTGCTTTCCCCATGCATTTGATACACATCTTTCCATTTCATCTGATATGACCCCTTGGGTTATGAAAATGAGGGTTTTTGATATATGAATATTGAAACTAGTTTTTTGACCTCCTCATTTAAGAAGCCCCCAAAGAAAATTTGCTAATATGTCTACTTGTGACGTTTTTCATTTTTTCAAATTGAAAACATAGATTGAGGTTGCTATTTTAACAAATGTGAATGCAGAGACAAAGCATGTAGTAAAAACCCATCTTCTCAATCTAGGGTTTGCACTCATGGCAAATCAATCTAGGGTCCTATTGTTTCAAAATTGTTTGTTTTCCATATCAAATAAGGAGACGTAACTAATTAGCAAATTTTGTTGGACAGTGTAGATCCATAAACTCGAATGTATAAATGCTTTATACTTATGCAGATGTATGTTTTGTTACTATTTATCATATTTATTACAATTGGATTTGGCAGTGATTGTAGTTGTAAGAATTTGTCTAGGAAAAAATTTACCTAAGATCAAGGTACTTAAGCACAAGTACAACAGTAGACCAAAAAGAGTATGATCAGAATAATGATATGTATTCAATTCAATGTCAAAGTACACTAGGAGTGCCTATATATAAAGGCCTCTGGAATGCTTCTAGAATGCATAGTAGTTAGCAACAAGATATGTCACACAACCAGGCACATGTCCACCAAATGTGGATTATCCTCCATTAAGCACAGAGTAAGTGTGATGATGAGAGGATAAGCATACAAAGGTGTAGTATGAAAAATAATGTTGTAGACACCATGTGCTAAAATAAGAGTGCAAATAACTATGTTGTCTACATGAAAACTCAGTTAATTATGCAAACTCTTGTGTTGTAGACACCATGTGTTGAATTAGAGTTGCTTACTTCTATGTTATCAACATGACAACACATAAGAGTACGCAAACTCCTAATTGTCTCGCTAAAGAAATAATAAAATAATGCATTAACCTAAGTAAACTTAAGTAAGTGTAATAAGTGAATGCTTATTTACACTAACACCCCCCCTTAAGTGAAACTTAGGGGAATGCACTTAAGCTTACGAAAGCTAAGATGAAATGCATAATCGGTTCCAACTACTAGGCCATGTTAAGTACCCATGTACATAATTCAATGCATTGAAATCTCTCATAAAGTGGAGAAAGAGGGAAAACCTCATGGGAAAAACCCTCCCCCAAAAAGAGAGATGAAAAAAAAAGATGCATGGATGGATGGAGTAATCAAGACCCCCCCCATTATGACATACATCAAGTATATACAATAGTGAAGAATGAGAAGGACAAAACCCCATAAGAGGAAAAAGTCCCCCCCCATAAGAAAGAAGAGGAAGAGAGACAAGGTAGTCCCCCTCTATGAAGAGTGTCAATTAGTGATAGCTGCTCTAAGGTAGAAGTTGCTCCATAAATGCTAAATAATGTTCCTCCCCTTTGGAAGAAACAATGGCAAAGGTACAAGTGAGATACTTCCCCTATGTGTAGAAAGAATCTCGATGATCAATGATGCCTTTGAAACCTGTTTAACTATCCCTATGTTGATACTGATTGGAGCCCCTTCTATTGTTGCTAAAAAGAAAAAGGTTGGATCTAGCAAGGATGAATGTAGAACCTATCCCAAAGAATATACTGTCTCCTCAAATGATAAAGAGACCTCCTGTAGCTGTTGTACATAAGGATCCATAATCATATCAACCTGTGAAGATTGATCATGCAGAGAATGGACATGAGGGTTAGAGTGAGCCCTTGCAGCAAATGAAGAAGGATCTTCTTCATCAAAGAGAATGTGTATATCATCGATGATGTCCTCCACATCTGTTATGTATGACTCCATAAACAAACTTGAAATATGTGCTATGAAGTCATCCTCTAATGCTAGAACTAGAAGACTAAGTGTACCCTGCTATGCTAGACCTATCACTGTGGCAATGTATGCATGTGGAATGTGCTGATGATGTGACCTCTCTCTACATTTTTCAATAGGATCCCACAAATTTGAGTTTTTTGAATCATTATCACTTGTGTCACTATCAGTTTCCACAATGTATGAAGTGTGGAGAGGATTAGAGGATAAGTTGGGTGAACTTTTCTCAAAGTGAACATCCCTCTCCACAAAGATCTCATGAGTCTCAAGATCCATAAGTCTATATTCCTTAACACTCTCTTCATATCTGATGAAAGTACAAGGCCTAAGTGGTGGTGCCTTGCATTCCCTGGAAGATATGTTTGCCCATACTAGACAACCAAAGACTTTAAAGTGTTTCACAACCTCAAAAGGAGTCTTACCATCTAAGGCACTATGAGGAGACCTATTAAGTATGTGAGTGGCACTATTAATAGCTTTGACTTCAAGTGTTGGATCAAGAGACTTGGCTTGTATCATGCAACTTTCCATGGACTTAAGAGTTTATATCCTAAGTGCTACAACATCTGTCTTGTGTGGACTGAATGTTGGTGAATTCTGAAAATCAATACCCTTAAGTTTGAGAAAGTATTTAAGTCTTTTGTTCACATATCTACTTTTATTGTCCATATGAAGAACCTTGATGACTTTCCTTGATTTTTGTTCAACATAACTCTTGAAGGCTTGAAGCTTATCAATCACTTCATTCTTATGATGAAGAAAGTAGACCCATGTGTAGCTCGTGAAAAGTCATCAATGAAAGTAAGGATGTAGCGACCTTGACTAACTATTGTCATTGCAAAAGAACTTGCTAAAACCATGTGAACCAATTGAAGAACAACTAGTGCTCGCGAATGCTTCCCTTTATCAAACTTCTCCTCTAAATGCATATCCCTTGAACATGATGAACACTCACTCTTGGAAAATTTGATGATAGGTAGACCTTTGACCATGATTTTTGAGTAAAGGTGTTAAAGATATTAGAAGGCAAGATGACCATACCACTCATGCCATAATTTGGTTCATGAATTAGATTGTGTCAAAAAGTTATGTGAAGGAGACTTAGGCACAAAGTGGGAGAAGGAATAAAGCCTCTTGTCATGACTGACTTTTCCCACTGCAACCAATGAATCATCTTTGAGATTTCACACTATTATTGAATTTGGAATTAACTCAACTTTGTTGCCATCTCCAAGGTGAGTGATTTGGTAAATTGAGAGGAGATTAAAGCTAAGGTTTGGAACATAAAGAACATCTTTAAATTCCCCATTTTCCATCTCCAGATGTCCTTTCCCTTCAACTTCCATTTTAGTATCATCTCCTACAATGATGTGTGGTACCTCTGACTACTTCAATGAAGAAAAGTCTCCCTTTGAAGAATCCATATGATATGAGACACCTAAGTCAAGAATCCATTTCGATGAAGAACTTGAACCAGCCATAAGTGCTTGCCCTTTTCCCTTTGAAGTGGTTGGAGTTGAATCCTTGGAAGCATTTGGCACTTGAAGTTTTTTCTTCTTGAGTAGATTTTATAACTCATTGATTCTCTTAGTCTTGCAATGATGCTCATCATGATTTAGTTTCTTGCAATATGCACAAAAAAAATTATCCTTCTTTTCATTGTTTCCCTTCTTGTTGGAAGATTTATTGCCTTGTTGGGAGAAGGATTATTATGTCTCAAATTGTGATTTTTGCATCCACTTATTTTTCTTATTTTTTTTATTCGAATTGGTCTCATCACTAGCCACCAATGCTTTAGTCTTTGAATATCTATCAACTTGGTTTGTTCAGACATCAACATTTCTACAAATGCATCAAATGTAGGCTTTTGGAAAGCACTTCCCATGGTCAACTTATGAGTTTTATAACTCAAAAAAAAGGAAGCATACTCAGAAGGTAGCCTCTTTAGGATGTGATGAATCAACCTATCATCCTTCATGGGATTACCACAATCTTTAAGTAGTGCTCTAAACTAATTGGCTTTGTTGATATAATCTTGAATTGTGTCAAAATTATTAGGATCTAATAGAAGTAGGTCATCCTCAATCTGGTATCCTTTTTCCTCATTCACCTTACCATACAATGATTCAAGTTTGTCCCAAGAAGGTTTGGCTTCCTTAAAACTAGAAATGTGGAAGAAGAGATCTCTATGTACACAAGTCCTGATAATTCCTAATGCATGTTGATCTTTAATTTACCAATCAAAGAGTGCTATACCATCAGTGGGCTTGGGAGTTATATTATCAACATAAAGATTTAGATCTTTTTCCATTAATCTACTCCATACAATATCTTTCCATGTAAAATAATTGTGTGAAGTTAGAAGTGGATCTTTAGGTGAACCTATGATGCAGAAAAGTAAAAGAGCATAAAATAGAGATACAAAAACACAACACCCCCCCCATTCACTCAATCAAAGAACCCCACTTTTGGCACTTTATATGCAGTGCATGTACAATAGGCCACTTGTCAAAATGTACAAAGTGGACTTCTAATTTTTTATTTACAACTACCTTTTAAGACTCAAATCTATCACTAAACACTATAGCTCAAATGTATAACAATTTTAAAAAGTAATCAAAGCAATACAATGCAGAAAAGGCCCTAAGTTTGAAAGTGATATTTTTGTCCACACAATCCTATAATTTGATTATAGATTGAAATGTCCCTTTTCTGATTTTACATGATATTTCCAACCTTTAATCAGATCTTTAAGATCAAACAACTAATATCACAAAGATCCTCCAAATTTCTCAAGAAACCCCAAATCGGGTATGCCAGAAATTGTGCCAAAAGCTTCACAGCTTCACCAATTACTAATAAATCTAAAAATGGAAATTTTTACAGAACTTTCAGCAGCATAACAGCCTACAAATTGACATTTCCAGATCCGTATAGCCTTTACACAACAGCTCAAAAATGTAGGACCAAAACTATGCTCATCGGGCTCCCGAAATAGCACAAAATATGCCCGGAAACACCACAAGAACACTAATAATCTATCTCAGAAGTTTAATCACGTCCCAATATATATATTCAGATCTATTTTAATAGCTTAAAGTCTAAAATACAGTAGCAACCAAAACTGATATGAAATACTCAACCGGAAACACCAAACTCTTACAAAAATACACCCGGAAACTCACAAATCTGCACTGTTCAGCACAAAGGCAAACTCTGTATGAGCATGCACATGGAATGGCTTCAAACTCCCATCCTTAGCCTTCCTGGAAACCTGTAAACTCCCGTTCTTGGGTCTCCCTGGAAACCTGCAAACTCCCGTTCTTGGGTCTCCTTCTCCACAGGTTTGGCAGCCTCTGAAGAATAACAAAGAATGAGCGAAAATCAAGTCTGGAATCCCCCCAAAATGCCTCCAAACCTCTTTAAAAAGGGCATAACTGTAACTCACGTCCAAGAGAGGTTAATGAAACATATTTTAATAATAATTATCATTTATTAGTCCAACGGTTTCCAAAGATTAACTCCCTTTTTCTGAAACTTCACTTTCTTGGGCCTGCCTGCATTAGCAAAGATTTTCTTTTTTTTAAATTATTTGAAAAGGGGACATGACAAGTCCTCCCCTCCCAATCATTGCTTGTCCTCAAGCAATGGCTGAACAATAAACCAATCAATCCACCTGGATCCCAAATGTAGTCATGAACTATACTACTACCAATTAACATAGGCTCCTGCAATATCCTTTGCAATATGACCAAGAGGAATCCATAATCAAATTGACAATTATAGCTCAACCAAACTCCGAAATCACCACTACCACAAACAAAAACCCATGAGGCACAAACTCTTAGAACATCAGAACCCAAGTAAAGTGGACAAATCAAACTACCAACACAGTAAATACCATCAACGCATCCCACTGGCCTATATGGAATGTACAATCCAACTCTGAAACAATGGTGAACCCTCTTGAATGAAACTGTACCAAGTATGGAGAATCCACACACTGTACAACTCCTGCAGTCAACACAACTCTGCAAATCATCGGCCACTATCTCATAACCATAACTCCCATACACTGCTGATGGTGAAAAGACATTACAAGATAAAGAGTAAGAAATGGAATCCAAACCAAATTTGTCTACCATCAACTCCTCAGCACAAGGATCAAATGCTAACTGATGTACATACCCTGCAATATAATGTTGATAAAAAAAACCAACCTCAGTCAACAGCTCACCATGAAGAAGTGATACAACCCACTGTGACTGATCACCAGCTAAGTCAAGAGATGTCATAGCCAAAGGAGTAGAATCAATAACAACACCTGCTGAAGCATCACTCTGAAACTCCTGCTCTAAGTCATGTATTATCAAGCTGTCAACTGTAGAACCTATCGCCATGTCATGCCCATCACAACTCTCATCTTGAGGCATCAAATTGTCCCATAACTGATGATAAGCACTAGGAACCAAAGTACATCTCTGTATCATCATCTCATCAACATGGTCATCAAAGGTAGATAGATGAGCATACCTCACAGTGTAATGCCGATAGAATGCACCAATCTCAGTCAGTGGCTCAGACTGCAATCCAGATGTAACTAACTGCAATCGATCATTAACCAAATTGGAGCTGACTACTACCTCTGAAGACATTGCGAAGGGAGTAGTATTACTAGTAGGAACCATGCCAACTATCAGCTCACCAATGTCACACATGGTCTTTGATACAACATCTCTAGTCTTCGTGCCATTAGTACTAGAGGTCACCACCATGTCAGGCATACAACAATCTGCTACAACACCCAACTCAATTGAACCTAACTCTAGTGGGAATGAACCTGATATTCCAATGTTAGTATCAAGAATGGATGCATCCCCATCTCCACTGTCTCTGACAATCTCGGCCATGGACATCCTCGGATCACCAAACACCACTGCTTGTGACTGTATAGAATCAGGTGAAGACTGTAGTCGCTCTAACTCCATGGTCACCTTAGCCAAATGAAACTGTGACTCCTTGAAAGCCAACTGTGTACTCTCAAGAATCTCAGAAGTCACCACAAGCTGCTCAGTAATCTCACTCACCTCATCTTCCTTGGCCAACAATGCATCATATGCTGTACTGCCCCACTTCATAAGATAATCTCTGTCGGCTACCAACTGCATATAATCCTGTCTCAGAATTTGGATAGCCTCCCATAAAGAGTGGAACTCTGTCAAGGAAAGATAACTGCCTCCCTGCTCATCACTAGTAGGAGAACCCCATCCATAAACTGCTAACAACTGACGAGCAGCATCGAAATGCTGGCAAGTGATAGCAATGTCTTGGTCACTAACTCTCAACTGATTAGACACATGATGGCACTGGCTTGACTGTCTCCTACAAACCTCCTCTGATGCACTGTCTAAAGGAGTATCCTCAAAGTTACTAGTCTCTAGAGTATTACCATCCATATCCTGTGAATCAAATCTAAAACTCATATCAACATACAGAGTATCAAAAACATTAGCATTTCTGTCCAACTCCTCTATACCCAAGGAAACTAAGTCTTCAAAATTGCCCATTGCATCCTTCTGGATGTCATCAATGCCAATATGATCCTGGGACTCATCTATACACACTGCCAAATATGAAATATCATCAACACATTCCAACAAGTATGGCCGACTGGATATATGAACAAGGCCCAACATTGGTGTATAAAAACTAATACCAACATCAGACAAGATACTGGCACAAGAAAAGACAACACCATGTAATCTGCTAATCAAATCCATGATAGCACCCAAACAAACACTGCTACCAAAAAGTGTTAAAGATATCCAGTCAACTGAATCCCAAATGCCAATATAACAATCTCGAGTCCATATCCGTAAACTAGAATCAACTGGTAACTCAAGCAAACTCCTCACCTGAGTAATATGACCAATACCAACTAACTCCACATACCTGTCATGATGAGATAATGAAGTCACAATACTATCTTGGTTCACCTTCAGCTGGCTGGACAAATCATGTGAAGTACTACCAGCCTCAACCTCATGTGATGAAGCATCTAACTGTGCCTGGTACTCTTTCTCAGAAAAGTCATGAATGCTCAATGTCTGCTCATCTCTACCAGGTATCTCACCATCCTGCACAACAACATCCTCATAATCA
This sequence comes from Cupressus sempervirens, assembly GCA_028749045.1. NCBI lineage: Eukaryota > Viridiplantae > Streptophyta > Pinopsida > Cupressales > Cupressaceae > Cupressus > Cupressus sempervirens. Next base: position 189,613,042 of record CM053791.1, on the reverse strand, counting down.
TCATCTGAACCCACTACACTGTTGTCACTGCCTGTTGTAACTATACCATCCTGAATACCTGTGGCATCACCCTTTGACAACCTGTAAACAATTGTCTCAATTTGAGTATCAAGTTGACCGTTACTATCAATCTGTGTAATATCCTTTCCCACCACCTCCTGTGGCAGAGTAGAATCTGAGACCTCTACCTGGCTATCAGCTAGTTTCTCAAACTCCTCATGCAAGTTCTTGGAAATTGTGTCATCTGTCCTGTGAGAAAATCTGCCAAATAGAAATCCAGTCAACTTATCCACCTTAGCTGGGTCAGATAACATGTCATTTATACGGTGGTGCTCAACCAACTGTTTAGACATGTCATGGCTTATTTTCATAAGTTTATCTCGAATGTCTAAATAACCATCCTTTCTATTATTTTGACTCTGGCTATCAATTGTCCAAGATTGTTCCCTCTGAGACTCTGTACTATACCTGTCCATTCTGGATAAAGTAGAGTGTAACCCCAATAGGATATAACTTCTTCAAACACCAAGAACTAACATGCAAATGATTAGAAGTAGCATGCAACCATAGATTTGGACATGCAACTGATTAGAAGCAACATGCAACCACCAAATTATGACATGCAAGATCTGGGTAGTTGTCAAAACTGAAATGCAAACTTCTACAACCACCAAATTCACCAAGAACTAACATGCAAATGATTATAAGTAGCATGAAACTATAGATTTGGACATGCAACTGATTAGAAGCATGCAACCACCAAATTATGACATGCAAGATCTGGGTAGTTGTCAAAACTGATATGCAAGATCTGGGTACTTGTCAAAACTGAAATGCAAACTTCTACAACCACCAAATTCACCAAGAACTAACATGAAAATGATTAGAAGTAGCATGCAACCATAAATTTTGACATGCAACTGATTAGAAGCAACATGCAATCATAAATTATGACATGCAAGATTTGGGTAGTTCTCAAAACTGAAATGCAAGATCTGGGTAGTTGTCAAAACTGACCTGCAACTTCTACAAACCCTCAGGCTGGCAAGATCATGGCTCTGATACCACTGAAATGTCCCTTTTCTGATTTTACATGATATTTCCAACCTTTAATCAGATCTTTAAGATCAAACAACTAATATCACAAAGATCCTCCAAATTTCTCAAGAAACCCCAAATCGGGTATGCCAGAAATTGTGCCAAAAGCTTCACAGCTTCACCAATTACTAATAAATCTGAAAATGGAAATTTTTACAGAACTTTCAGCAGCATAACAGCCTACAAATTGACATTTCCAGATCTGTATAGCCTTTACACAACAGCTCAAAAATGTAGGACCAAAACTATGCTCATCGGGCTCCCGAAATAGCACAAAATATGCCCGGAAACACCACAAGAACACTAATAATCTATCTCAGAAGTTTAATCACGTCCCAATATATATATTCAGATCTATTTTAATAGCTTAAAGTCTAAAATACAGCAGCAACCAAAACTGATATGAAATACTCAACCGGAAACACCAAACTCTTACAAAAATACACCCGGAAACTCACAAATCTGCACTGTTCAGCACAAAGGCAAACTCTGTATGAGCATGCACATGGAATGGCTTCAAACTCCTGTCCTTAGCCTTCCTGGAAACCTATAAACTCCCGTTCTTGGGTCTCCCTGGAAACCTGCAAACTCCCGTTCTTGGGTCTCCTTCTCCACAGGTTTGGCAGCCTCTGAAGAATAACAAAGAATGAGCGAAAATCAAGTCTGGAATCCCCCCAAAATGCCTCCAAACCTCTTTAAAAAGGGCATAACTGTAACTCACGTCCAAGAGAGGTTAATGAAACATATTTTAATAATAATTATCATTTATTAGTCCAACGGTTTCCAAAGATTAACTCCCTTTTTCTGAAACTTCACTTTCTTGGGCCTGCCTGCATTAGCAAAGATTTTCTTTTTTTTAAATTATTTGAAAAGGGGACATGACATAGATCTAGAAAGTAGATGAAAATTAAGAACTTTAAAAAAAAATAGAACCTATTTTCAAGTCTAGATGAACCTGTATAGAGCATTTCAAGTTGCAAAATGTAGGATTGGATAGCTACAGTCACCAAAAAATGCAATTTCTAACAAATTCATGCGCCAAAACCAGAGAAGAATAGTAGTACTAAAAAATTTAGGAAATTCTACCCAAAATCAAAAAAAAAAATTGCACCTAATTTGGAGTGTGGATGACTAAGTTATGGCCTCCCAAAGTCGGACTATCATATCAAAACTTAATCTAGAGAGGGGTTTGGGTAGAAAACTACGAGGTTAAATTTGATGGTCAAATGATTGTTGAAGTAGATGGAAAATGCCAAGAAATGACAGTCAAATTACTATAAAATTTAGGCTTGTACCTAGATGATGTCAACAAAAAAAGGCCACTTGGGTGACGTGGCAGATCACATCAGTGTATGGCTTGCTAACTTGGCTATATGGATAGTACAAAAAATCTAATGTGACAAGGGTTGCTAATGTGTCAAAGACTCTATTGGCAGTCTACGTTGGACCAAGTGGACAACTATGTTGGCATCGCATGTCAATGGAGTAGATTGTGACACATGGCAATTTTGAGGAGTAGAAAGATACCACGATCGGAAAAGGAGCGCTTTCGGCAAAGGGTGCTGACAACTGGCAAGTTTTAAAACATGCTGCTTGTGGAGATTTAGTGGCCACCGATGGAGGTTAATGCCGGTAGGGATTTTTAATCCCACATTTCCCTTGATGGGGAATGTTAAGACATTAAAAAAAAGTTTAGACCCCTTGAAATAAACGATGCCAATTTATGATGAGACTCACCGGAGGTGTTGACCTGAAGTTGGGTTGGTCGTGCACTATAAAATGGATGCTACTAGGATTTAAACACAGTCAAGTGTGGAATAATAAACCACTAAAAAAATAGAATATTCTATAAATCAGAAGGAATATTCTACGTAGGGTTGGGGTGTCACTGCCCAGTGCCTGTGGAAAAAAAATTCTTTGCAGGTTGACTTGGCCTAAAAAAGAAATTTGAAAATATTCTGAAAATAGCAAAATAATGCTAATGAAAATACAAAGAAAATTAAAATACTGATTTGAATTAAATTAAATTGTAGATCTAATAGATCATACCCAAAATTACAAATCGGACCTCCGAGTGCCAGTTTGCAAAAAGAAATTGCCTCAAAATTGACTTTGGCCTAGAATAGGTGAATTTATAGTTGATTTTCACTGAATCAACATTTTGAATGTAATGGCAATGTCAGTTTAGGCTCTAGACACTCCCAATGACTATGATACTTTGGATTTGGTTCAAGGCGCTGAAGCAACAATGTGTTCTCAAATAACTATGTGAAGAGAAATTCTCCAAGCTTTGATACCATGTAAGAATTTGTCTTAGGGAAAAATTCACCCAAGATCAAGGAACTCAAGCACAAGCACAATAGTAGACCAAAAAGATTATGATCAAATTAACGATATGTATTCAATTCAATGTCAAAGTACACTAAGAGTGCTTGTATATAAAGCCCTTTGGAATACTTCTAGAATGCATAAGAGTCAGGAACATGATAAATCATACAACTAGGCACATGTCCACCAAATGTGGATTATCCTCCATTAAGCACAAGAGTAAGTGTGATGATGAGAGGATAAGCATAGAAAGGTGTAGTACAAAAAATAATATTGTAAACGCCATGTGCTAAAATAGAAGTGTGAATAACTATGTTGTCTACATAACAACTCAGTTAATTATGAAAACTCCAATGTTGTAGACAACATGTGTTGAATTAGAGTTTCTTACTTTTGTGTTGTCAACATGACAACACATAAGAGTATGCAAACTCCTACGTGTCTCACTAAAGAAATAATAATATGATGCATTAAGCTAAGTAAACTTAAGTGTAATAAGTGAATACTTATTTACACCAACAGTAGTAGCAAAAATCCTCTTTCAAATTATTTGTTTGATTGATGTTGATGCAGAGTAGTTATTATCTTCTGTGTTGAGATATCAGTTGTCACTTCATTGATGCAAATTAAAGAAGAAGGGATATTTCTATAGCTTAGGATGACATCTTAGATGCATGATGCTTTCATATGATCACAAATAAAGTGCCACATATTAGAATATATGTACTTGAGGCCACAAGGTTTCAAAGCATAATTGGGTCAATTTTTTCCCCTTCTTTCAAGAATCTAATTACTTATATTTTATTTTCCTTCCAAATATGCTTTAACATAGAAATTCCATCTTTTACTACCAAATTCAAAACTAAACTTCATTTGTGCTTATGTCTTGGGTAATGTATGAGAAATCCTTATCTCTTTGCAGCATAGTTGCAAAGGTAGAGAAGTTCAGCTATTGAAAAGAAAATATTCAACCACTTGCTTGTTGAACTTGCATTCCAAAAAGAAAATCTTATGCTTAGTCACATCTTGACCTTTGTCTTACATTTATAACTCAATTGGATGAGATTACTAGACATAATGCTTGCTGATGATCTGATTATAACTTTTCTATTTACCATGATCCTTGGGTCCACTTTATTGTCTTCTATTTTTTGTTGTTACATGATATTGCTAAAGATATATTTGTAATGCTTGTTGATGACTTGCTGATTTGATTTATGTATTATAATGATGCTGATTGTATTCTTTTTTCTTCCTTATGTTTGATGCTTATAACATTATGTGGTTGATTATAGGATTACTACATATGTGCACATTATTACCTGATGTGACTACTTAAAAACAATGGACTTAGATTATAAAAGAATAATTGTACACATTAGTGAGACATACTATATTAGACAATCAAAATCTTAACCAATATGTTAAAACTACCATCAACATATCTAGCTTAAAATGGTTGGACACTAGAGCTAGGTGTCATAGTCCTCACAAGTGTTCCCATCACATAACAAGGGTCAAACTAGTCTCAAGACCTTCCAAATTGCCTTATAATCAAATATTATGTCGAATCACTCAAATTATGAATTGTGTAATTGAATATGTTAATGAATTGTGTTTGCATTAGGAGTTGAGGTCCCAAAATGGGGTTGATGGGTATGTCGTTATTTATTGTACCTCAAACCACAAGTTTATATCTAGTCTACCTTTGCGATAATATGCATGTTTTATTGCATAGCTTATATATAGTATATACTATTGGAATTTCATTATTGTCATTTATGACTACATATTTAATTGAGTCACTTGATCTTAATATAGACATAGATTACTATTGTAGCCTAGAGCATTTGACCAACTTGAGATTGTGATATTAATGGCATTTTAGACCTGCTTTAATTGGCATTGCTTCATCTACTATTTTCTTTGGAATCTTGAGGCCTCATTTGTGAACTGAGAATGTGTGGCTAGTTTGACATTTAAATGGATGATAATGCCCTTCCAATGATAATTGTTAGCATGGTTTCTTAATTAGACAATCCAATACTTCAGCCATAAGAACTCAAATCCTTCCACCATTGGACTAGGCTTCACTTGCTACATGATTAGGTCTGGAGGTGAACTAACTAAGATTTATGCAAGGTGAATTTTAATGTAAGGTGTGTCATTAGTTTTTTTATGGTGTGTTTGTGTTCCATGTCACTATATTGTTGCACATTCACTGCCGACCTTTAGTTTTGTTAATATAACAGAAAGTTGGGCATATACAAAGTTGCCTTCTAAATATAATAATAACTTATATAACATATTAAAATGTATAAGGAAAGCTTATAATTTAAAGGTTAATATTCATGTTAGAAGACTATTTTTTGTTTCAGATTTCACTCTCCTCATCTTTGGTACTGATTTTTATCTAGGTCATTGATGGATCTTTCTAATGATCCAAGGATTCATGATCTCATTGGTAGGAGGACTAGAATCATGCTTGTGCTTGTAGCTATTCTTGTCACCCTTGCAATATCCATTGCAACATTTGCATAAGAAGCAAGAAGAGAGAGGTGTAAGCATAGAAGAGATGAAATCCCATTTTATAAGAGTATTATTCATTCAAATGAGACTGATTGCCATGACCAGCTTCGTATGACTAGAACAACCTTCTTGTGTCTATCCAGTATTCTTAAGCATGAAGGAATCATTGGAGAATCTTGAAAAATCACTTTAGAAGAATAACTAGTGATGTTCCTCCACACACTTGGGCAAAATTTGAGGAATCATAAGATTGCTCATAATTTTGGTCACTCAGGAGAGACAATTAGTAGATACTTCCACAAGGTCTTGAGGGCTATCTTAGTGCTCCATGCAGGCTATATGTTGCTGAGCCAAACACTCCTCAAATTCTTGGGAAGGATCATTTTGATCCCTACTTCAAGTTACATCTCCTATTGCCATATATATTTTATATGTTGATTATTACTCATAATAATAAGTTTTTTAATGCAAATTCACGATTTGTAGGATTCTATTGGAGCAATAGATGGGACCCATATACCGATTACTATTGATATCCACAACCAAGCTAAATAATGTGATAGAAAAGGCAACCTATCATAGAATATTATGGGTGTGTGTTCCTTTGATTATAAGTTTCAATACATTCTTGCTAGCTGGGAAGGGTCTGTACTAGATAGTCATGTTCTTGCTTCTGCTTTGTCCAGATTAGATCCACTAGTAGTTCCCCCTGGTATGTGCAATCAACTTGTTAATGTTTAGTTCCTTTAATTTTATGAGAGAGGTGTCAAGGTTATATCAATATACTTTTGGTACATTTGTGTAGGTAAATTTTATTTGGTTGATGTGGGATTAGTTAGTGCTACAATTTGCAATGCTAGTACCTTTTATTCTCTTTTTCCTCATTTTCTTTCTCAACTCAGTCTAATTGAATTTTGACCCTGATGTAGAGATAAGAGAGCAAAGTTTAGATTATCCATGACCCAACTTCCCATTCTCCAATACCCAAATGCTATTTTTTATTGAAATGGGGAAACCCAATAGACTATTGCCCCAATTACTTTAAGCAAACTTAGCTTCAACAAGACAAAATATAGGTATCCTTATTTTGCACATTTTTTCCTTTGAATGTATGGTCCTTTACCTGTGTTATACAATGTGTTTTAAAGAATATATCATATTTGGTACTCTATGAAAGGAGGAGATTACCATGTTGGAAAGCATGCTAAAAGCACATAATTCCTTGCCAATCATTATGTAAATGGGTGCAGAGCGTGGGGTAGTCGTGTAAAGAGAAGAGTACTATATATATTTGACTACCTGTTCCACCCACCTTTAGTAATCCTTAGTGTCCATGTGAGAAGCTATCCTTCTTTCATATACTAGTGTGTTTTTTGGCAAAGTTTCCTATTGCCTTAGAGTTCTACATTTTGGGTATGAGGTTTGTTTTGTTACACCATCTATGGTGTTGGCCTATATCCTTGTGCATACATTGGAAGCATGAGTTAGGATTTTTTTTACATGTAAATAGGTGTTGCCAGTATTGTTAGAGTGTAGAGTGAAAGTGTTGTTTATATGTATATAGTTGGTGGTGGTGTCTTTAAGTACATTCATAATGTAATGCTAAACTAATATTGGTTGTATCTTTAGATTTACTTTTTTAATCAAAGAGATGCATAGTTAAAAGAACTTAGTAATAAGAAATCAAAGCATACAAGTTAGACTTATAATATTTGGAAAATCTAGAACATTTTACATATTTCCAAATGTACTGATCCATGATAAGATGTATAATAGGATTGCTAATTCTCAAAGGTTCTTAAGAATAACACACTCTTCATTGCTAATGCTTAAAGGTTCTTAAGAATAACACACTAGAGAAGAGTTTCATGGTCCCTAGTGAATAATTTCATGGTCTTTGTGAACATTGGTTTGAATTTGATCACAATTTATAATAGAAGAGCTTTACTATTTACCCAAGATGCAAGTGACCAATCTACAAAAATGATGTCACTTAGTCCATCTCTATCAAGCATATTTAATAAATTAAGGAAAATGTCTCATATGAGAGCACCATTGTAGCTGCAATAACTCAACATATTTTAGAGCTCAATGAAGCCAAAAATAAACCTCGAGTGTTCAAGAGTTTGAGGATGGACTATAAAACTTGTTAGCATCAAGGTTGATAGTTTTTATCATCCCATTTAATTGAAAACACTAGTGACAGTAACTTAAAAGAGTATTCTATGATAATGCTGCTATTAATATTCCTAGTATTTGATTAGCTTATAACATCAAAATCAGCCTCACAACACTTGGGAGCCTCTGAATTGATGGTGGAAAGTGGAGAAGCAGAGAATTTACATAAGTGAGAGCATCGCTAGAGTGAGACCACAACATCCATATCCAATTTATTTGTAGCATTGGCATTTATGTTGTTCTCTCTTAAAACATGATTCCTTGAGCTTCTCTAGCTTTGTAAGATGTGTATTGTTGTTGAGGGGTTAAGCTTAATTTTAACTTGCATTTGAATTGAAGGCTAGAGCTTGTTAGTTATGATTTTTCCCTATTGAATATTGATTTTTTTAAACTTACCTGTAGGTTATCCATCTTTCCAAAATTCTATGAAACCAAATGCAGATACATTCAATGCTAGCAGGATGCACTTCACATTACATCTTTAATGCATTGTCATATTGTGACGCACTTTTTCACTGCATAGGCACAAAATCATGTTGGAGAGGCTTTTAAAAATCTAGTTTCTCATGATTATGAATAGTCATTGTACCTAATATGCCAACTATTTTCTTGGAAGAGATCAAATGATTAAAAAGAGATGCATGGTATCTACAGTCCAATACAAACTTTCCCCCACCAGTCCACCTTATGCAGAAATGACAAGAAGTTGTTAGGTTATAAGTTACTAAATTGTTTTAAACTCTTTTGTTGATCTAAGCATAGTTGCAATTTTATGAAATATTGTAAATTCATCTTTTATATATAAGTACTTAAATTTGTGATGAATAAATCCAAGGAGTTATACATCAGTTGTAGAGAGAACACAAGATACAATCTCTAAATCATTTTGTGTTAAAGTTCAAAAAGAGTACTTTATGATATTTAGTTTTCATATTTGATGCAAACTATGTTTAATTTTTTGGATACATAATGTGGTTGTATGCATATTGATTGGTGTGGGTTTGTATTATGTTTATTTATTTGACCATCTTCGTTTTTCCATACACATTATTAAGGTCTAATATTATATGGTCGAGTATTTTTTACCCATTTTTGTTATGTTCCTTAACATGGTTCAAGAAACACAAGTCAACAATGCACCTTCTACGAATAGGGTGCTATGGACTAGGGATATAGAGCACAAATTCCTTCAGTTGCTTCAAGAGGAAGTACAACTAGGTCAAAAAGGTGAAGGTGGTTTCAAAAAGGAAGCTTGAACTACCATTAAAAGGTAGTTCAATTATGAGCTGAAGCAAAATATGACCAAGGATAATTTGAAGAATAAATTGAGAACATGGAAAGCGGGATTTAGAGTAATGAAAATTTAAGAAATACAAATGGCTTTGCATGGAATGAAGGTACACAGTGCATGGATGCTAAAGAAAATGTTTGGAATGAGTTGTTGAAGGTAAAATGGTATTTAATATTCATTTTGTTTAAGTATAACTTTATATTTGTAAATTTAGTATTGAAAGAAAACTAACCATTTCAATTATTTCCCAATTTGTAGAGGAAAGAATTCAAAAATGCAAAAGTGTACAAAAGGCAGCCATTCCAATACTATAATGAGTTAGGCTTCATTGTGGGAAATGACATGGCAGAAGGTACTATAGCTGCCATGGCTCAGGAGACGGAGGAAGGGAACATTATGGATGAGGCCATCAATCTTGATGATGTCGGGGATTTAAGTATACCAGTTGATTGTGATAGTCATTTGGATGAAGAATTTTCTCAATCCAACCAATCAAGTGCAAGTGGTAGTCAAAGAATATCACCATCTTCATCAAGGAAAGGAAAGAGAAAGAAGGCGAGCATGGCTAGTTTGATGGATACCATTTTTCAAGCCATGAATAAGATCCATGAGGGCATGTTAAAGCCTTACATTGTCAAAATGGATGAAGAGGATTTTGAATCTATTAGATAGAAAATATATGATGCCCTCAAAGGCATTTCTGGGATTAGTGAAGATTCAATGATAAAGGCCTATGATGATTTTTTGGTTGAAACCAAAAGAGCAAAAGGCTTCTTGAGAATGACCGAGGGGGAGAAAGTCAAATACATATAGCTTAAGTATGGAGGACCCTAGAGTTTTTGTTAAAACTATTTTGAATTATAGTGACCTTTATATTTGACTGCTTCATAGCATGTCTTATGCATGCCTTATGATTTTTATCAGCTATAGACATATTTTAATTTCTTAATGTGATTGTATACTTTTATCCTTGACTTGATTTCTAGTTGATATTGACGATGTTTATATGAATGATAATGTTTATGCACATGCTTGCTTCTGCGGTTAGCCTGAGTTAGATGACATGTGATTATCTTCTATGGTTTGTGTATGATTACAAGCAACCATTCATTTGAAAATATATAGTTTAATTAGTCCTAAAAAACATTAAGTCTAATTATTGGCTTGGTCCAGTATTGTATGCTCATTGATGGTAGACACGGTATCCTTGAACTCATTGTTGCCTCTAGTAATAGGCATAGCTCTCATGGCATACAAAAACCACGTGACAATACCCTCTTGTGAAATCCTCCCTGACCAATTTGAACACAATTCATTATCCTCAAATGTGAGTGTAATGTTCATAGCAAATCTTCTTTTGTTGGGCTCTGAAACAAGCTACAAAATTCTCTTCTTCATTGTGCCTTACATAACAAGAATTTTGAGGGTTGGTTTTCTTTTCCATTTTAGGATTTTTAGTTTGAACTATTGTAATCTAGGACATCTTATACAATTTTTGGAACATTTTATAATAAAGTTTATAGTGACAAATTAACAAATTATTTTACTAGCTCAATTAATTTTTTTCAAAACATTGGATGCTTTACAGTTGCACCCTAATTCCATATTTGGAATCTAATATGTTTACTAGAATATGAAGTACTATGCGCATAATTGTATTAGCATCTTCTTATATCACTAAAACTTTCTATCTTATAGCATCCATGGATTTTCACTTTGAATTTATCCTTTTTTATCGATGACAAAGGTTTCGGTCTCTGGCATGTTGGAGGACGGATTGTTCTGATCATATTCTATGAGACTAAATCCCACCTTCATGTGGCATATTTTACACTGTATGTTTCTCATCTAAATAATATGTTTTGCATGAGCATTCATCATAAAATAATATGACATCTAATTGTTCTATGAAATTGAGATGACATCTAATTGCTCCAGAATGAATTAGTGGTCATCTTGCAGTTACTTATTGTGTCTAAAATAGTTTTTAGATTGAATTTTTAATATTTTATTCAGTATTTATTATAGCACTAATATCTACATCAACATTACTAATGTCTATATCAACATTTCATTTTAACTCCTATGTTGTTTGGCTCCTATGGATATGTCTTAATTTGGACAATGTCATTTTTTTTTGGGTGTGCACAATGTTGTTATCTTCTTTCTAGTCATGTTTTTTCTCATATTGGAAATATCTGATGCAGACATTGTTAGAGGTTATTTTTCACTCCATTGTAGTCAGTTCTAAACTTCAGCATAGATGTCATGACAATAGATGGCTTGATTTCTTTCCATTTGGCTATTATTGATCTCTAAACTTAGATAGCTTTTATTGCTTTTTAAAATTGCAAGAGTTTAGATTTGCTATTCAAAATATGAAAACATTGTTCTGGCTAGATTGTCAATTGGTAAAACAAATGATCATTTTTCAGAAACCTATTATTTGATTCTTCACTCCCATAAATAATGTAGCAGTAGGAGATGCTATACCTACAATTTTTAGGATTTCATATCGCTCGATATAATGATCCAATTGAATTTCAATTTTGCACCACTAAAATAGATGTTGTGATGTATTTTGTTGTGAACGAATCTTCGACTATATAAATCAATATTTAAATAGGCTTTTAATAATTATTATAAGATTTTGTATAGTGATTTAAAAGACTTTTATTATAGTATGTGTATTTTCATATAACTAATGTATTTTTTATGTTGCAGGGTTGATGGCTTTAATCAATGTGCCAACATGTAGATGTGGTGTTGGCCCTGGTTTGTTAAAAATCTCCAACACACAAAAAAATCCTGGGCATAAATTTTGGTGTTGCCTAAATAAGAAAAAGGTCGTTATTAATTTTGTTAGAAATTAGTGTAATGAATAAATAATTATTATACTAAGAACTAATGGAAATTTGCTATTGTAGGGACATGATGGATGTGGATTCTTTGAATGGGCTAGTGATGCACAAACAACAAGTATAGTGCATGATGATGGAGTAGAGTGCAAGTGTTGCAATAGTCAGAAGGCTGAAATTTACTTTTTATGATGTCTTGTTTGTCTTTTAATTGCATTTATTTGTTGGGAACATATGCGAAAAAATGCATGGCTATAATTTGTATAAGGATTTTTATCGATGACAAAATGTCTAATATCAGACTTGATATCTATTATAAACTTTTGTTAAAATTATCTTTACAAATAAATCTTATCTTTAGCCTTCTAAATAAAACTAGGTTCAAAAATCGTATATTTTAATTTTTTTATATATTTAAAACTAAAATGTTTGTGTTCATCGAAAAGGAGAGACAATTGGCATCTCTCTTGATAAGGATAGGAATAGTCGTTGGACTTTCCTTCACACACGATTAGGGCTATTAGTCATTGACGGTTCTTACCCAAAAATAAAATAATTTTAGTTTTGATATTATATTCAAATTTATAGTTATATTTAACGTAATCTTTTATATTCTTTATGCATAGAATAGTATTTATAATCAAATTCTTCAAATGTAATTAAAATTTTAAAAAATGTTATCAAATATTTATAATTAAAAATTGTAACTTTTCACTTATTTAACAATAAACATATATATTAAAAAATCACACTTCTAATGGAAACAATTTTAGGCAATATTGAATATAATTTTAAAATAACTAGATTTAAATCCAATGAATTTAAGATACAAGAACGTGCGTATGACAAAGTGAATTGATTAAACTTGGGTTGCTTTCACTAGGAAATTAATGTGTGGGCTAAGCAAACAAATATATTTGTGGATAAGCGAGGTCTAAATATTTAAACTTTGAACATGTTTAACTCAGTATTAAGTGAAATATATTTAAAGGTTGTGATATACCTTGTCTAAATATTTAAGCATTTTGAACTTTGAAACACATTTAACTCAGTATTAAGTGAACTATAAAGGTTGTGATATACCTTTCTTACTGATACAGTCAATTTATAATGAAGAGGGTAGTAAATTAATTTGACTTTTAAAAACTTTACAAAAAAATATAATTTATAAATTCATATTAAGATTTTTTTAAAAAAAACTTATTCTAATTCCTATTTTTATTGATGCAACCAAACATAGAATAGTCATCTATCGATTCCTCTTCTAGGACAACCAAACACCTCCAAATAATATTTCAGAATTTATTTTCAAAATGTGCAAATTCCAAAAAAGAGCTTATTCGAACATAACACCATTGACCAATTCTTGCGACAAAGAGAACCTTATGTACAGTCTCACATATCATTTCTTTGAAAACCAAATTGCATGCCCTTATAGGGGAAAGGACCCGGTACTTGAACAGGTATCAATAGTTGTGAATTCAATTAAAAGGGATGGGGTCAGTTATGGTATCAATATAGTCTAGTGATTGAACAATAAGAGACTAATTTTGATGTATTTAATTATCAATAATTACTTAAAATTAAATCATTATAATTTTTCCTTCTATATATCATTGATTTATACAAATTCATTCCAGTTCTAGACAAAAGAATTCATTGTGTGTTTGATATAAAACAGTATAAAATGGTAACTTTCATAAGTCAAACTACTCTATACACAATTTAAAGAAACAAGTAATAAATATTACATTTCAAATTGTACAAATTAACAAAATAGATGTCCAAACTCATGGACAAGACATCAGCTCATTACTTGATACCTATGTCATGACTAATGTAGATACGTTCAACTTCCAAGAAGCATACAGATATAAATAAATAAACATCTCTATGATAGCTCATCCCATCTCTGACAAATCTTCAACCCTCCCCTGACAAATTTTCACCCCAACTGAAGGAATTGGAGTCTTTCACAAGCAATCATAGAGTCTTTAGCAAGCATAGTTGGAGTACCTGCAATCATAATGATGGATATGTCTAAGCTCCCCAATCCATCCAAATCTAACAATTAATGGAACACAATTCAAACTTTGCTCCCCTAGCAAATCAACAATTAATGTAACACAATTCAAAACCTTCCTTGAGAAACCACAACCAATCAAATTACAAAGTTTCAAAGCCACGGATCAACCATTCAACCATTTTGAAAATTCTAAGAAAAGGGCCCAATTTTGAAAAGAAAGCCACAGACAATAACAGATTTCCAAATTCAAATTCAAATTGTTGGGAGGGAAAATTTTGTATTTATATGACTTGTGGTGAAAGAATGCTTTTACAAATGACTGCATAGAACTAAGTTGCTCGAATATCAAAGGGCCTGGTAACATCATTTTCTCAGGATATTAGAGGGTCTAGGTATTTTATGTTATTTTGTCAATGTATGTTGTTATAGTCCATAACATATTTCAATTATGTTACAACCCATTATGCTATTCTGTCAATGTTATGTTGTTACAGTCCATTATGTTATTTTGTTACAACATATTATGTTGTTACAATCCATCATTACATTATGTTGTTGTAGCCCATTATGTTATGCTATTACAACCCATTATGTTGTTAGAGTCCATCATTGTGTTATGTTGTTACAACCCGTTACGTTGTTACAACCCATTATGTTGTTATAGTGCATCATTGTGTTATGTTGTTGCAACCCGTTATGTTACGCTATTACAGCCCATCATGTTTCAATTATGTACCAACCATGTACCAACAACATACAACATACAACATTCAAAAAAAAAAAGCATATTGTACCATTTACAACATAATCCACTACAAAATATGTTTAGTCCATATATTCTTTACATCATATTTAATGATGTATGTTGATATTCATTAAAGATGCTATAGTAAGATCAAAGTCATATATAATATATGCTATTATTATTTTCAAATGCTATATGTTGTTATTCTTGTCACATGTTCTAGTAAGATCAAAGGTTAAAAAAACAACATATATACCAGTTGTGTCATTTGTGTCATGAAGACGTTTATTTCATAATCTATTACAGAAATTTGCTACAGTTCGTATAATATATGTTGTCATCATATCCATCATATAATATATGCTGTCATTTACAAGAATGATTGGAAAAATTTACATACAACACTTGTGAAAAATAACAACATACATTTGTAAGAAAATAACAACATGCTATACCATCTTTGTTATAATCCACTAAACATACATGATATATGTTACATCCCACATAAAGTTTGATATATGATATATGTATGCTGTTATTCTTTTTGTATTCTTTTTAATGTATGTTGTTATCCTTTTCAAATGTTGTAGTAAGATCATTCCAGAATGTCATTCTTTCATATTTAAGGTAAAAATAATAACATTTTATACCATTTCTGCTACAAACTACATGAAAAATACAATCTTCTCCAATGTTTCCATCATCTAATATATGGTTTTATTCTATTTATGTAGTATGACAACAGGAAAGAGAAGAAGCAAAAGAACTGCTAGAAAAATGAGACCTTGTTGTCCACAAGGTGTTAAATTACATGTTGTTGACTCTGATGATGGGGACAATTCAGCCAAGACAACTCCTGATAACACAAGTAGTGTAGATGGTGTTGCCAAATCCTCTGACCTACAAAAGAATAAGAAGAGATTTTAAGGAAATCAATGGACGGAAGAGGATATGGAACATGCAATTGAAGATGTTGAAGATAATTATTTTTCAATAAGAGGAGCAACAAAGAAGTGGGGAATCCCTGTTAATAGCTTATCATATTGGCTAGTAGGACTAACAACAACAAAAACCAAGGGACCACCAACAATTCTCTCCTTGGAAGAAGAGTTAGAAGTTGTTGAGTGGTGTAAAGATTTAGCTCAACTTGGTTGTGGATTGGAGGTAATTCAGCTGAAGTCACATGTGGCTCACATATGCCAAACAAGGCCAAATCCATTCAAAAATGGGTTTCCCGGTAGATCATGGTGGGTTGGATTCCACAAAAGACATCCAAATTTAACAATAAGGATTACAGAGGGTCTAGATAGGGATAGAGCAGTGATGCTACGACCAAGTATTGTGGCAGATTTTTATACTAATTTGAAAACATTGTATGATGCTAACCATTATGAACCAACACGTATTTGGAATTGTGATGAAACAAGAGTGCAAGCAGGTAGAAATTGTGGGATGAAAGTGATTGCAAAGCTAGGAAGTAGAAGTGTGCCTAAAATCTTATCTAAAAGTAGAGAATGGATTACAGTACTATGTTGTATCAATGTAGCAGGTCATAGCATACCAGGATTTTACCTTTTCAAAGCAAAAAGAAAACTTAGAAATCACATTGCTAACTGTGAAGCTGGAGCTTGTATGGCAGTAGAAGCACATGCGTGGATGATAAAAGAATTATTTCTAAATTGACTACATCATTTTGCTAGATCTATTCCAAGTGGTGCTTCATCCAAAAATAGGCATCTCCTTATTTTTTATGGACATGGAAGCCATGTTGCCTTTGCCACAATTCAAGAGGCAAGATCTCTTGGCATAGATCTTCTTACATTGCTTGCTCACACTAGTCATCAACTTTAGCCTTTAGATGTAAGTGTATTTTCTCCATTCAAGGCATATTTCAAATCTGAGAGGTCAAAATGGATGTCTAGACATATACACATAGAAATAAGGAGAAAAAAATGAGTAGAACTAGCAAGCAAAGCTTTCAAACTTGCCCTTCTGCCTGATACTATTATAGTTGGTTTTCAAAGGACTGGAATTTGGCCATTGAATAAAGATGCTCTTTGTAATGACATGAGGCCAAGTGATGCATTCAATGTTGAAGATGAAAATGATGATGCAGGAATTGAAAGTATTTTAAGGTTAGCTAGTTATGATGATGTTGACATTGAAAAATGTGTTGCAGAAATGGAAAACCAACATAAAGATGATGCAAATGAAGAGAAAACTCCACCAGCAAATGATGCAAATGAAGAGCAAACTCCACTAGCAGATGTTGTGTTATCAACACAATTTGAAAATGACCTACATGATGATATGAGTTTTCCAACACAGTTTGATCCACCTGATTGGGTTAAAGGAGCAAAAAAAGAATTGGGAGTGTAGATTGACTTTCAAAATGAAGATATTTCATTATCCATTCCTTCTCCACCTCCAATGCCAAGAGAAGAGGTGGTTCATTATTATGCTGAAACAAATAATTGGGAAACTACAGAACATAATGAGGATGAAGTTGGCTACAATGAACATAACCTAGAAGCTTCAAATTTGGAGCCAGAAGATGAACAATTGTTATGTAGTCAGGGGTCATTAAAAAGTTTTTTGAAGCTACCAATTGAAAGGGTTACAAAGAGATATGTTCCATCTGATAATGCTACTCTAAGATTGGGAAGAAAATCTCAAATACTTACATCTACTGAGTACATAAAGTTGCAAGAGCAGCAAGAAGCAAAGAAAGTTGAACTTCAAGAGTTGAAAGAAAGGAAGAAAAAATAGTTGGAGGAAAAGAAAATACTTCAAACTGAACTGAGAAAAAGGAAAGATGAGAAAAAACTTGAAAGATAGGCATTAAAAAAACAAAACCAAGAGGAAAGGTTGCAACAAAAAAAATAGAGTGAGTTGAAAAAGAAAGAAAAGCTGGACTGTAGAAAAGGTAGGCCAGAAAAAGAGCAACTAAGCAATTGTGTGTTGTCTTTGATGTCACACAAATGTCATATCAGTCATCAGATAGTGTCTACTAAACTCAGAAGATCAACAAGGCAATAGACATTGTCTACCGAGCTCAAAAGATCAGCAAGGCAATTGACAATGTCTACCAAGCCCAAAAGGTTAGTAAAAGATAGCTTGCAGTGTCTACCGTGTAGACAGCTGATTATCGAGCCTTCAAGGTAATTAAAGAAATTTAGTTCTTACCGAGATCGCTCAGTAATCAAAGAAAATATAACAAAAGCAGTTCTTACTAAGCTCATTCAGTAATCGAAGAAAATATGACAAAAATAGTTCTTACCGAGTTCACTCGGTCATCAAAAGTAATTTGGTAAAAATAGTTCTTATCGAGTAAACTAGGTAGCCAAAGGATTTTAAGATATTGTAATGTTAATCAAGTCAAGAAGGTTAACTCTGGAAATTCCTAGAAGTAGTATTTACCGAGTAAGGTTGGCCAGTAAAGGACGTCTATTTGCTTAAAGAATAATATATGTAGCCGACTGTTGAATGGTTTATTGGTAAATGTAACATGTAAATGAGCCGACTTGACAATCTGAATGGTATAAGTAAGAAGTCAAGTTGTGAATTCAAAAAAGTAGTATATGGAGATATGAGAAGTTAATGTGATATAAAGACTAATTATTGTGGAAGTGAATTTGAAGAATGATTAGAGATCATTAAGGAGCAGCAAAGTCATATTTAATCAAGGAGGATCTAATGATGTTGAATAGAGACCTGTATCCAGCAAATTCAGTTGCATCTTGTTCAGGTCAATTCATTGTTGCTTTCTAACCATTGTAGTAGTGATTTCAAATCTCTTAACAGAGTTGGTTTAACAGCCATTTTATAAATCCTCTAACAAGGTGATCGTTCAATTGAATTGTTCTAAAGACCTCTAGCAAGGCCACTCCTAAAAGGGTGATTAAAATCCTCTAACAAGGTCACACCTAACAGTGTGTATTGTAACCTTTAATAGGGTTGGCTCCTAATAGGGCTCACTTTAGAAGAGTGAAAATTGGTAACTAGTTACTTGGTGGTTTTTCCCATATTGGGTTTCCATGTTAAATCTAGTGTCTCTTGTGTTCATTTTGTTTTTAGTTATATGTATGAATGCTTAAAGATAAGTAAAGCTTAATTTACCAAGTTGCAGCATTTATTTACCAAGTATCAACAGTAACTAGTTCATTAAGACATCTAAGGCATTGGTGGATTAATTTTTGTAAGTAACTGATTCACCCCCCCTCTCAATTACTTTATCTTTAATTCCAACACCCATATATAGGTTTTCACAAGCTAGTCATTTTGTTATACCCTACAGACTGGTCATCTACTAAGATACTTCTATTTCCCTATGGGTTGTTCATCTACTACAATACTTCTATTTCCAACTGTTTCTTTTTATTGGATAGTCCAAGCTTATTTTCCAATTGGAAGTTTGGCATTTTGTAATGTTCTATTCACTAGTCCTTCTATCATACCTATGTAATTTCTTCTTGCATGCTTATGTTCCAACTAGTAGAATATTTTCAACTTGATAAGTCTTCAAATATGAATGTTGGTGTTCCAATAATTAATATAAGATATATTTGTTCTAAAAAAATGATAGAAGAATGATTCTATAAGCATTGCATTATGGAGAAGTGTAATAAGATGTAAACTCATTTCTTTGAAATAGTCGCTGCCATGAAAATTGAATGTCCACTCCAAACATTATAAAATTTCTATGTCAAGAGTTACAGTAGCAAATTGCTAAGACAAAATGTGCCAAATTTGAGGTGAGAGATCAAACATTGAATGTCTATTCCAAAACACAATTATTGCATCTAAAAATGAACTATAAATGAACTCATTAATTTAGCATAATTTCCTATCAAAAGATAAAAAATTCATATGAAAGGGTTCTAAAATTGCTGGAAAAGAACAGATGGGTCATTTTCCCAATAAGGTCAAGAAAGACCTTACTTGCTCAAAATGTGCCAAATCCCTTAGACTTTTGTGTGTCCATAGACACATTTGCAAAATTGATGTCCAACTCCTCTATTTTTCGAATAAGAATGAAGCAATTTTACAAGTTTATCCTGTCACAAATACAAAAATCAGTCAAAAGTCATGTAGATTGAAATCATGTAGTCTCATTTAAAACATAAAAATCAATTTTAGCTTTGACCATTTTCTGTACAGTGCAGATTTTGTAGAGGGCAGAATTTCCTCTACCACACAAAGAATAGCTACAACGGCTATTGCAAATGGACGATGCTGCATATAATCAATCCCTGCATTCATTGAAGCATGATTTTAGAGAGGTTTTAGTATAGATAGATATAACTAAACTGCCATTGCCACATTTTGTGCTTGCATACCTTTGATGGAAGATAAAATGAGCTCGTTAGCTCTTGAAACCACTAGGGATTTGTTGTTGCCACCACCATCTATTTCCTCCATTTTAGCAGCCAGAGAAAGACATGCTATAGATAGCAACTGTAGCATCCAGGCCTTGTCATCCTATAAATCAATAGAGTCCAATCCCAAAAGGAGAAAATGCAATCATAAACACAAAAATCTTTTACAAATTCATCACCCACGACCAAATAGCTCAAACCCCAATGCCCCATAACTCTGATTCAACACTGAATGACTTTGAATATAAAACCCAACAGTTCATGCTGAGCACCCAATATAAAGTTTCTATTCAAAAAAACTTCCAGACTACTAATCAATTTGATCTAAAACCTAACATTATGCACGACAATCGCCAACACAATATCAGAATCAAAGAAATCAAAGAGCAAATGGAAGTGAAAACTTAAAAAACCCCAAATCATGACTGCAGTTATAAGAAATGCTTGAAAACCTACACTCTAAATTTTCATGTCCTTCGTCCACGCCACCCCAAGTCGCCTGCAAGCACGTAGCCTTCCATGAAACAACTCAGTGTCTTCTCCTCTAAACAGGTAAATGCATGTCGTCTCCATTCTTGCAACCCTTGCCACAATGAGTGGCAGTAGCAACAAATGCATACAAGTTAGGTTAATAGGTGGAATATGAATTTAGGGTTAGGTTTGAAATAGTTTAATAAAATGATTTTTACAATTAGTTATTAGACATTTAGCATTCCATATTATAAAAATATTTGTTCATTAAATAGAAATTTAATAATTAAATGAAGAACATGTTCACTTATACATAAGTGTTATATTATTCAACTAATAAATATTACATATTTATATAAGATTTTATATATTGTAAACTAACACGCTAGAATGTTCAAGTAATGGGACTTCGGCAATTAAATATGGGGGATGGCAATTAACTATGAATGATAGGAGGTCCAAAAAATGACAAATTGCACACTTTATACTATAACGAATAAAATTGACATCAATTTTTGTGGTGGAGAGTTGAAACCTTAGGTTTAAGCACTTCATTAGTGGAAGAAGATGACGGGAAAAAAAAAATCATTTTAATGATTGTTAGAGTATATTTTGAGGGGCCCGAAGTTAGGACGCACGACTACTGGGTCCTCTCCCCTACTCTTCCGCATTTTCCCGACGTCTACAACATCTGAGAAAGCTCCTCTCTGATTGAGCAGGGCCCACATTGACCACCTCAAAAGACTCTGCTCTTTCAATTGTCAACCCACGCATTGAATCTTAACATTTTATGTCCTCGTCGAATACCTCAATCCACGGAAAGATTGCATCAATTTGTGAGTCGAGATATTTAAAGTCCTCACTGCACTCTCAAAATTAAATGAATCTTCACAGGAAAGTCAATCATCAGAACTACCTCCAACGACTCCTATTCACAGTCCAGTAGTCAAGAAAGAAAAGGCTTGTTTCCCTCATAAGAAGTAACACTCATGCTCAGAAAAACCCAATTCAATGGCGAGGATGAATATGCAGATTTGGGTGCACATTCTCTGCCTCTCATTAATCGTTCTAACGGCAGCCGAGGGCGTTCAGCAGAACACCACTTTCCTCTTCAACCGCTTCAACGCCAGGAGCAGAATCAAATATGTTGCAGATGCCTCACTACAATCGAACACAATCCGCCTCACAAACCAGTCCCAGCGCCTCATTGGCCGCGCTTACTTTGACCAGCCCGTGCCAATGAAAAGAAACGGCTCAGTCATCTCATTCAGCACAACCTTCGTTTTCGCCATGGTTCCGCGGCAAAGGTCGAGTGGAGGGTCAGGGATATGCTTCCTCATGTCTCCCTCAACGGCTCTCAACGGTGCCATCGCCAGTCAGTACTTGGGCCTCTTCAACGTCTCCAGCGACGGCAAGGACTACAACCATCTCTTCGCTGTTGAGTTTGGCGTAATTCAGCGGTTGGATGTTAACTACCGTAACCGCGTTGGTATCGATCTCAACGGCTTCAACGCCTCCTTGGCTACGCCTGCTGGTTATTGGGATCAGAACGGATCGACGCCTGTTATTCTGAATAGCGGGCATAATATAAGGGCTTGGATTGACTACGACGGTGCTTCTCAACAGCTCGACGTACGCATCGCACCAATTGGACGGGCGAGGCCGCACAAAGCTCTCCTCTCCAGAAAAGACTTGAATTTGAGTCATGTTATACGAGACTCTATGTACGTTGGGTTTTCTGCATCTACAGGTATGTCTTTTTTTAAGATCCTCCTTTCCATGAACATTATATTCTATCTTATTCTTGCATGCCACTTAAACACAAATGTAAAAGATAAAAGAAAAATGGGTGTTGTGACGGACAACTAAACCTTGCATTGATAGAGACAACAAAACCTTGCATTATTCGTCTTTAAAATATGTGTTTTTTCATCCTCAAAAGTTAAGGGTCTGCCTTATATTCAGAATTTGTCAAATGTTGAATGTTGTTGGATTTGATAAGTAGAAATGTTTTTCTTGCAGAGCAAATCAATTTATGACATTGTTATGGGACTTTTACTATATGGTTTTTTCAATCAAATTCATTGACTTTATCAATTGACGAGCTTAAGGGGCTTTCTAATCATGAATGTTTCATAAGGCACAACACATGGTAAAGATTTTGGAAATGAGGTCGCAAGCAAAGTGATTTCAACCATGGAAGAAGCTTTGTAGTTAAGCACTCTTGAGTTGGAGTAGTAGTGGGATGGGTGACCTCCTAGAAAGTCCCAATGCTTCACCTAAATCCAATGAGTGATGGCCCTGCCCTATACCCACTAAAATATAGGGTGGGGGAATCTAACTAATGAACCCCAAATCCAATGAGTGACAAGTGTTCCATTTATTGTCATGAGAGATGGATTCATGTGAATCACTGCTCATGAAACACAATTCAATGAGTTTGACTCAAAAAACTACATAGTTAAATCTCAATAGCAATATCATAAATGTTGGATTTGTTAATTTGGAAATGAGTTGTGTTGAGCAAGAAAAATGAAAATTCAACTAAATGATTTCAGTCCAATTTCAATTCCACCTCTTGAGGTAGAACTAACAAATCCTCATTACAGGCCAACATGGGAATTCAAAACTCATATTCCAATTCCTATTTAACACATCCAAATTGAGGATTTTTTTTTTTTAATTGTTTAAATATTGATTCCAGTTCAACTCCCTCAAACAAATGGACAAAGATTAAGATTTTGAAGTAATCTTTTATTAGTAATTCATTTGAGAGAAATACTTTAAAAGTTATTCTTTAGATAAGAATCAAGGACTGAGGGTTCAATGTTATGCAAAACATCTTCTTCACTAAGACAAAGCATTAGTTGTATTAGTTAGCTTGAAAGGCGAAGTGGAGTTGCTTAAAAAAAACTTGAAATTGATGTTTAGAAATAGCTTTAATTTTTATTGTATTATTCTTAAAGAGAAAGTTTATCCTTGGGCTGAATAGATTATCCAACATTTACAGGTTTTCTCCAAATTGGGTTTCCTAGATATATCTATGTTATTCTATGTGGGATTGATCTATACTATTTTGTCTTTCATTGTTAGTTTTTGTTAATTAATCTAGAGTAGTGATTGTTATAAATAAGATATGAACATTTTTGTGAATTAATTGTGCAATAAATCAGTAGCTAGGTTTTGAGAAATTAACAAGGATTATCTATTCCTCTAAATTCACCCAAATCATCTTCTTAGCCTCGTCCCTGATGATATTGGAGCCTTGCATTCAATAAGAGTTATCTCCACTGAACTCATTATAAATCATTCAAGTTGATTCCATTTTTCAACTTTAATTTTTTTAATTTAATTTTAATTCATATCTTTTTAATTTAATTGTATTTTTTTTAAGAATAATTTTGGATACAAAATGTTTTAAAATTAAGATTATATAGGCATTTATTGAATGTAAGTGTACATCTTAGATTTTTTAATCCTCACACCATTACCATCCACCCTCAATTCTGTGTGCATATGTGTTTTCCTCTTTTAAGAATAAACTTATATATGAAATGATTGTAAAATAATGTAAATAATTATCAAATCACAAATTAATGGTAAGAATTTTATTTATCAATCTCACACCAATACACTTCAACTTCTATTGAGTATAAATGAAAAGTCTTTAGAAAACTATAAGTTCAATAATCCATACATAAGATGTCATAACATATTAATCTGCAAAGAGAATATACAAATAAACAAAATCTATATTCCTTTTTTAAAATAAAAAAGGAGAGTTTAAGTGCAAGGAAAAATTTCACCTTTTACAAAAATAAACACATAAAATATCTATGACTAGTTTACATGTATCAGTTTGATTTATTTTAGTTTCCCAATACATGCATAAAATATTGTTATTGATTACTTTAGAACTATGTATTGTGCTTTAAATAACTTCATGGCAAGACTTAAGCCAAACTTCACTTGGTAGTAATCACGAAACTCAAAGATGTGTCCACCAAGTAGTTTTTTGTCAAATGTTTCAAACTTCCTCATTAGTTATACTTAAATTTCAATTTTCATTCTAATTAAGGTTAATGAATTTAATTATGCACACATCCAAGTATCTATTTTTAAATTTACAATGTTTTCACAAAAATCTCATATGATGTTTTATTGCAAAGTAATCTTACTTCATAACATGTTCTCAATGAGACACATTATTAGTTAAAACCCTTGACATGCCTTGTGTATGACCACATACATGCTACATCTATGTGTAGTTAAAACTTCTACCAAATCCTTAAAAAAATTCACATTACAAATTTTCTATTCTATGTTTTTAATTTTTTTTTAATTTAATTACATATCTAAGAGCCATTTTTTTTAAAAATGCTTTTACATAACAACACAAGATTGCTATTCCTAAAAGAGAAAAAAAAACTTTCATCATTGATATTTTTTTATGCAATTATTAATAACTTTAATAATAACTATATCTTATTGAATAGCAAAAAATATGTTAAAGAATGATATTTAGGAAAATTAGACAATTTTAAGATTTTCAAGTTTTTCAACTATTCATGTAACTTTTGTTGGATGAAAATGAGTTTTCTTGAATGAACAGGTGATCCACCTTTGGTTGAGAAGCATTACATTTTGGCATGGAGCTTCACGACTGGTGACAACAAGGCTCAAGATATAGACATTTTGCACCTACCTTCCTTTTATGTCAAAATCTCAAACTTCTACAAATCTACAAAATTCATATATATTATTGTAATGTGCTCAATAGCTTCAATCTTGGGACTCACTCTTAGCACATTTTATTGGTTAAAAAGGATGGACTATATAGAATCCTATGAAAAATGGGAGTTGCAGTATTGGCCACAAAGATTTAATTATCGAAAGCTCAACCTCGCTACAAAGGTAATTATAAATGCAACTATATGTTATTACATTCAAATTAAATTGATTAACTTAAATTTCATCTACCTTAATAAAGTTCAAATCTTTTTTATGTTCAAAAATATATTTTTAATGATTTATCAATATTTCATTAATATTTAAATATCATCTATACTTTAAATCATTTTATTTCTTAATATCTACACATAATTAAATATCATCTACACATTTCATTTTATGATTAGCATGTTGATTTTTTATCATTTAATAGTAAAATGTTACTAAACTACTACAACATTCTTTTAGACCAAATCTCTAGTAACTATAGGTAATGGATCAATTGAACATGTCTTTTGTCTTTCTCTTAAGACTTCCATCATTTTAGCTTATGATACCATCTCATCATTTTATTTATTAGAGATACTTGGTCATTCATGCACCCAAATTTTTATTAGTTTAATCAGATGAACAAAAAAGACGATAACTAATATTTATTTTATACTTTACCAATCATACAAATATCATTTTCCTCTATTTCATTTTCAAAATTATACATTTCAGAACTATAATTAGACAATCCGAAAGCTATTAACGATACAGACACATGAAAAACAGTCAGGCCCTCACCTTCTTCACGAAAAATATGTCAAGTTCCATGATCATAGTCATTGACAATTTTCCATACACAACAGAATTTTTGACAAGGGCTTTACCTTGTTTTATTGCAGGGTTTCAGGGACGAGAATCTTCTGGGCTACGGGAGTTTTGGTCGGGTATACTGGGGAACTCTGCCTTCCGGCGAAGAAGTCGCCGTAAAATGCATCACAAAAGATTTGGCACAAGGAATGAAGGAATTCATGGCAGAAATATCGAGCCTTGGGCAGCTGCAGCACATGAATTTAGTGCCTCTGAGGGGCTGGAGCAGAAAAAATGAGCACCTCTTCATCATCTACGACTTCATGTCCAACGGCAGCCTTGAAACAAATCTCTTCACTCCAACATTGAATCTTTCATGGGCACAGAGATACAAAATCATCACAGATGTGGCTGCCGGATTATTGTACTTACACGAGCAGTGGGACAAATGTGTGGTGCACAGGGACATCAAATCCAGCAATGTATTACTGGACTGTGATCTGAACGGCCGTGTGGGGGACTTTGGTTTGGCCAGATTATATGATCACAGTGAAAAGCCCCAAACAACTCATGTGGTGGGCACTTTGGGGTACATTGCGTCGGAGCTCATTCATTCAGGAAAGGCTTCTCCTTCAACAGATGTGTTCAGCTTTGGGGCTCTTCTACTGGAAGTAGTCTGCGGAAGAAAACCTATGGATCCCCAAGGTGTCATTTTGGTTCAGTGGGTTTGGGATTTGTATGCAAATGGAAGGTTACTGGATGCTGTTGATGGAAAGCTTGGCGAGGATTATGAGAAGGGCGAGGCTGAGAATGTGCTTGTATTGGGACTTGTGTGTTCAAACCCTGATCCAAATGAGAGGCCAAGCATGAAACGGGTGATGCAGATTCTCTGTGGTGAGGGTGCTTTGCATTTGAATCCTCTTGAGCCCTCCGCTTATAATTAAGTATTCAAGGCTTGAATAAGTCTGCAGGTGGATACAGAGTTGTTTAATTCAACTGTTTTGCATTCAACAACCACAAATTTTGTAGTTAATCTTTGTTGGCCCATCAATCTATAGATTAGGAATAACATAAGGGCATGGATCGACTACTACGGTGACTCCAAGCAGCTGAAGATATATTGCAGCAATTGGACGGGTCACCCCAGAAACGAAAAGGAAAAAAATGAATCTACAAGTGACATCTCTCTTCGCTTGTTTTCACAGCCCATCATTTAGGAGTCGTGGCTTTATGATTCTATTACTTCTATTGTTTTATTACGAATTTTCATATTTTATGATGAGGGTTTGCTGTTGTTGTTAGTCCCAGGAACTAATGTTAATTTTTTTTTATCAAAATTATGGACTTCTAAAGTTTAAGAATTGTTTTATTTTTAAATTAATTTATTATCATCAATTTCTTTTTTGTGATTGGCTAGTCCTAATTTTGGTGGGAGTTTTATTATTTTTTCAATTCATAAATTGTAATAATATTTGTACTTCTAGAAATTCTGTATTCGAGCTTCTGGGTGAGATTGTGTAAGAATTTTTAGCATCAACGTTTCGGATCATACTCCATGATCCATCATCAGAATGTTAGTGAGAAAGCTAAGAAATTGCCAAAGATTTCTTATTTCTCGAAATAACCACATGGAATTCTTGTTTTTACAATTCACCTCATGAAATGATCTCATATCAAATTTCAGATCTTAAATCAATAGCCATGGCCGCCTACCTGCCTTGCCAAAAAAAAAAAAAAAGTGCAAAAACACTAACAGGGCTCCCTTACATGCTCTCCATGGTCTGGATTGAGTCCTCTTGAGCTATATAGAACCAAGTAGCTAAAACAGGGGGCAACATACCACTACTGCTATTTTAGCAAGTGGATAATCAAGAATTTTGATAGTAAAATAATGAATCTACTTACAAGCCCTCAATGAGCCCATGCTTGTCCAATTTTGAAAGAAAATCTGTGCAAAAATAGTATGCATAGCCCTTGAAACCACAAAAAGATTAGGTAAGAACACAATCAAATTACACCCTAAGAACAATGTAACCCTTGTCCCATTTGAGCATTCACTTCTTTCAATTCCACTTGTGGTTTGCAATCCATTCCCTTAGCATCTTCAACAATAGTTTCGCAAAGAACTAGAATAAAAATCATTCTTTTTAGCATGCCTTTTACCTCTACTAAAATGGGAGCTTGGGAACAAGGTATTGACATGAAGCAAAGCATACTAGTTACTAGTCAATGTCTCATGGTATATCAAAAACTGCCAGAAAAGCAGGGATGATCATTGGAGCATTTGCATTTCGATATGCTACACAAAGTCTGCAGGATAAGGAGATAGATGCACATTGCAGGGTATGCTATAGGAATTGGCATTCATGCTACTTTTTATGTGCTTGCAATAATAAATTGCCTATGATTTGTGTGCTCTTCTTAATAATTCTCCCAACCAAATTGCATTTGAATTGTGCCTTGTGCTTGATGAAAAGGGTTTACTTAGTAGGTGCCTGACTATCTTTCTTAACAGTCTATAGTAAAAGAGAAGAGGAATTATTACTATAGATTTGTTGTTGGAGACATCTTGCCAGTTACGGATCCCTGGCTCCTTTGTTTGGAACTCAACTCTTAGTCAATTTCAATTTAATTTTGATACCATTCATGTTGTATTCATCCAAACTCTCCACCTGCCATGTCTCAACTCTTAATTACCAAGAAACAAATGTTAAAAAAAAATGTAAAAGGAACTAGTCAACAAGCTCTAAAGGTTGCTTACAAATTTCATTTTCAGATGATTCCAAGTTGTTCAACTAATGCTGAGGCTACCGCCATAGATGGGTTCAACTGAGCTCTATCATATAGAACCTAGAAATGAGGGGAGACTTCCAGAATGAAGCAACAATTTTTTAGAATTTTTTTGAGTTAAAAATAATAAGTTTAACCTAAAATTCTTAGTAACTAAATACAAAAGTTTAAAAATGTATTTTTGAGAAAAAAAATATTATAAGTTCATGAAGTCTAATATAGATATAACAAAACTTAAATTGGTTCTAAATTAAAATATAATTATATTAATTTCAATGAAGAAAATTAAACTTTATGAAAAATACAATAACTTGATGCTTTCAAATAAAATGAATAAATTTTGATGTTGTCATTATTATTATTTTTCTTTATGTATTTCATTAAATCTTTTTATTTATTTTACATCTTATGTATTTAACAATGTAGTATCATTGTAAATTTAATCAAATTAATTAATAGTATTTTAAAAGTTGAGATTGATAATTGAATTGAAATAAATGGGATGATTAACTTGGAATGACTACTAATACATAGACGAACACAAATTATTAAATTAATGTCTTTATTTACAAATTTATTATCTTAATCTAATAATTATATTGAGTTTTCAATTTTCATCGTGATTTTTGTGGAGCCAAGTCTAACCAATATCACAAACAAGATTTACCATATGATGTTCTATTAGATGATAAACAAATTTGATATCACACAATATGTTATTTTCTCCTTGTTCTTAATAGAGTATGTATCTTGAACATTATCACATAATGGCGGTTTATATTTAATGCATGTGCTATGAAATAGTGATGATAAAATTAATTTAGACAAGTCCATAATATCTCATATCTAAGTACTCTAAGTAGAAATTGTATTATTCATATTCTAAGTACTCTTTTATTTTTAAATTATCAAATTCTTTAGCAATCTATAAAATTCTTTTTTTTCCAAATCTTTTATATTCTTTAATTTATCTTAGATGTCTAACTCTCATACTCTAAATAAGTTATCTCAAGAAGAAATTGCCTTTGGTTGACTAGAGATTGCTCATAATGAACACTCTTGAGATATAATGCTATGCTAATATTTCTTAAACAATGCTAACAAGTGTAGTCATGGTCAAATGCATTATTTAAGTGTTTTTAATTAAACAATAGGTAGGGACTCAAGCTCTACCAGAGCTCCTGTTTGTTATATCCTTTGTTAGCTTTCTTTTTGTCTATAGTCAGGTTATTAATTTCATATAAAACTATCTTATAATATAAATCTCATGTCTTTAAGAGCATGTTTGTTTGTTGGAATAAGAATAGGAAAATAGGAATAGGAAATGTATTCTCGTACCCCAAATTGGAATAGGAAATAGGTAAACATATTCTAATTTTACCCCTAAAATGAACATATGTCCATTCCAAAAAATAGTTGTTACTGGAATGAGCCATTCCTATTCCCAATCTAATTATTAAAAAAAAATGTTAAATAATTATTATTTTTAAAATTTAATTTTTAAAAAAATTAATTAATTTTATTATTATTATCATTATATCTATTTTTAAAAATACAAAACTTCACCTTATTCCTATTCCATTTTTGTACAACCAAACAAGAAAGTAACATATTCCTAATCAATTACCAGGTTAACCAAACAAGAATGGGATTGCTCTTTTCCATTCCCATTCCACATTTCCATTTCTATTCTAATTTTATAATCTAATTTTCTATTCTTATGCCGACAAACAAACGGGCCCTAAGTTATTAGTTGGTAAGCTAGTTATAGTTGAGTATTTATGGATATTATCTTATAATTTTAGAATCATTTTGTAGACTATAAGAGTTCATTTTCTTTAGTTTTCATGTTTGAAAAATAAAGAGACATGATGTGTATCTAGCTAGAAAATTTAGTTTCACATCTATTTCTAATGTAAAGAATACACTATATAGAGATAAATGGTGGAGAGAAAATAATTCTAGGAATAAGAAGAAGGATTGAAAATAAATGAGACATAATGGTGGAAGAAACTCACAAGAGTAGTGAAAGAAAATATCAATGTATATAAGTAATTAAGAAGCATGATATTTCTATATTCAATAACATGATAATTCTCAATGCCTAAGTCCAAATGAAATAAATTTTGATTGTTTTATGGTTGCTTCCTATTTTTCCTATATATTTTAGTTATCAAGCAATTTAGATTTTTTTGATGATATAATAAAGGAAATGCTTGTGTGTGTGTGTGTGTGTGTGTGTGGAGAGAGAGAGAGAGAGAGAGAGAGAGAGAGAGAGAGAGAGAGAGAGAGAGAGAGAGAGAGAGAGAGAGATTTTATTCCTATTTCTAAAGGCAAAGGGTCACAAGCTCAAAGCAGAGAAGAAGAGTGATGAACATAGGTACGAATTGAAAGGGAAAGTCAAGCAACTCAGGAACTAGAATGACAAAATGGACATGGAATTTCCCACACAAGATTTCAGAAACAATATCAAAAATGGATGGTGAACATACAAAGAAAACACAAACATTAAAGGACATAGATCTCCATGGGTTTTTGAAGCAGGTAGATGGGTCAAAAAAGCTCCAAAAAAAAATCTAATAAATTTCAGCAACATCAGCAGTGGTATGGAAGAGACCAAAGGAACCCTAGCTATCATCAAGATCAAAATCAATATTGAGGATGACAAAATCCTAGACAAAGATGGGGTTGGAGATCTAAAAACATGATGGAGGTTTCTAATGATTGGTGGTAAAAAGGGTCATGTTAGAGTTAATGTTACAAAAATAGTAAATAAATAATTATTGCAATGTTGTGGCAAACCTTGTTTGAGTTTCTAGCAACATAAGTTCATTTTAGGTGTGAGTCAAAGAGTTTTAGTTTGAATCAATATCTAATTGTAGATGTGTTTGAAAGTTTTAGGTTTCCATAAGTTTTAGTTAATTGTCAAGTTTATGTGTGTGTTGTTAATAATGAAGTAGTTTGTTGTCAATCTAATTAGTAGTCATTTAGGAATGTTGATGGGTCAAGCTATCATATAAAATTTCATTTAGTATTAAATAAAATAAATCTAGAAGTTCTTTCTTTTTTTGGTTTTTTTATGTTGTTCTATTTCTCCAATATGGTATTAGAGCCATTTTCCTGTTAAATTGTATGTGTTAGAGAAGACGAATTCAAGGAGATGAGGCATGGTGAAGAACCATCAGATCTTGAAGGCAATGATGATTGCATTAAAGATGAATGTTTTATTCTATTTTAAAGAAGGTTGATACTTTGAAAATAGGAATGGATGTAGTAGAGTCTAGATAGATGCTCAATAGTTTGAGGTGTTAACGGATCAAAGAAACTATATCTCATTGGGGTTATGAGACACACTTGTGTGGATTGGTGTCCAAGAGTTGAGGGATATTTGAAAATCTGGAAGCTTGGCATCATATCTTTACGAGGGTTATGAGGCATTTCATGTGGAGATGGTGTGTCCAATGGTGTTCCGAAGCTTGATAATAGTTGTATGACTATACTAGTAGTTGGAAGAAACTAGAGGAAGTCTTACTTCTCTATGACTTATTTGCAAAGTATAAATTCTGTTCGAAATATAGATGGAGTAATTGAGAGGGGGGTGAATCAATTATCACAAAAAAAAATTCATAGATCCCTTAGATGTCTTATAAAAACAACACAGAAAAATATTGTAACTCGATAGATGTATGTTAACTTATTAAGAATTCACAAAGATTTAACATGCATACATAAAAGAAATGACATCAACACAAGAGACACCAGATTTAACGTGGAAACCCAATATGAGAAAAACCACCAAGTAACTAGCTACTAATTTTCACTCTTCTAAAGTGAGCCCTGTTAGGAACCAACCCTGTTAAAGGTTACAAAACACACTGTTAATGTTTCATTTAGTTGTCACATTAAGTGGGGGGTGTTGGAGTTAATGTTTCAATAGTAGTGAATAAATAAGTGTTTCTCATGTGGAAAACCTTGTTTGAGTTGCTGGCAACATAAGTTCACTTCAGGTGTGAGTCAAAGAGTTTTAGTTTGAATCAATATCTAATTGTAAATGTGTTTGAGTTAGGTGTCCATAAGTTAAAGTTAGTTCTCAAATTTATGTGCATGTTGTCAATCTTGATGTAGTTTCTTATCAATTTAATTAGCATACATTTAGAAATGTTTATGGGTCAAGCTATTGTATAAAATTGTATCTACTATCCAATAATATTAAGTAGAAAGAGCCAAGGTCAAATAGTACCTTATATCTAAAAGCTTCCAAATTGCAACCCTCTGAAATATGAGCTTTCCCTCAAAATGCCAACCAGAGATTCGTTCCTCTCAGACAGATAATATCAAGAAGATGGTAGAAAAGATCCAAGAATATCGAATAATCACAAAGTGGAAAGGAGGTACTATTGAAATGACTAAATTCAAGGATTAATGGATCTAAAAATGGGGGATCAGATTCACCTTCAACAAACTACTAAATAATTTCTTCTTAAGTATTACGCTCTTGGAAACTAGGAGATATGATATCATTTGATACAGGAGTCAAAATATGGTAGGTTATGTTGTGCACATGGATAAATGGTGCCCAAATTTCCATTTGTGGGCCTTTGAATTTAGTAAAAAGACAATATGGATTAGATTCTATAAACTTCTCATGGAATACTACGCTAGAGAGGTGCTTAAATAAATAGCCAATGGACTGGGTGAAATCCAAGTAGTAGACAGAATCATAGAACATGAAAGTTGGAGAGATTACACTATATTTTGCATTAACATTCCCCTCGATCAACTCCCAAGAGTAATTGAATTCAAATTGGAATCTGATAAGTGGGTTATTTTTAGCTCATAAGAATCTCCATGCAGCTTTGTGCGAGTGTCTGTGTTTGTATCCTCTCGTGCACGTTGATTCTAGAAGATTACAAAATATTACCAAACGATCGATTTGTGGCTAGAAGATTACAAAATACATGACCATAAAATGAGTCAGACTCATTATAAGCAGACAAAAAACAAATCAAACCCAGCAAAAGAGTAATGGTAAAATATCCTAAACGAGTGGACGTGAAAAAACAATTTTATTTCAACAATTTGGAATGCTCATTTTTTGAAAAATAGAATTAAAATCGGTATTTGGACAATTACACTTATTTAGGTGGAAAATTGAATCCTGATTTTGGGGGGCAAATGAGGATATTAGATTCTATTTTTTTTCTGATTCTCATCCTCATTTGGCAAACCCAAACAGTAGATTTGATAATTTTCAGAATTCCATATTCTAATTCTTGCTCTAATCCAAGATCCAAATGAATCCTTACCCTTATGGACTTCTATATTTCCCTGCTCATGTTAATTTATGTGTCATTTCTTTCAACTTTTCTTCTACCTCAGTTTTCCAATCTACAATTCATATCATACAAGAGGAAGGAAAAACGATCAAAGTCATCATGATCGTTGAATATTTTGAACGGTAAATGTTTCATTTTTACTAGAAGACGAGATTCACTGGTATCCCAGTTATAACAGTCCATCGCAGGGTGGATTGCTTCAATTACGCCAAAGGAGGAGCTCTGTATTTAATCCAACGACTGACAATCTTAAAGAGGAAATGACTACCATTGAATCAATCTCATGCGTCTATTTTTGGGCCACTTTACACGTTATGTTTTTGGATATTTCTGATGATCTACTAACCATCAGATGAAGGTAGTGTCCTGTCATTGATCTAAGTAGAATAAGAAAATTTTATGTTTAGGGTCTTATGGTTGTTGTGGATCTACTTGTTCATCACATTCTTGCTCACAATCCTTCTCTTTCGCTTCACTTTTTTTTGCATTTTTTGTCACAAACAAGGGAGCATGGCAACTTGCAGATAAAATGGTTGCTTCATTGGATAGAATTGCGATCATATTTTCATACATTTCAAATGGTATTAAGGTAGACGAGGGTTGGTTCAAAATAATTATAATGAAATAGAATTTTATGATTGTTAGGGCTTAGAGTTCGGGTCCTAACTGTGCGTTCGACACTCCAGTGGGGCAATGTACGGTGCCATACTCCATTCAGTAGATACAAGATATGAAATTTAGAAAAGCATTATTTGATTCAAAAGTTGGGGAAATAGATTAAGTTGAGTTCGAATTTTTTTTTCTTAGACTTCATGAGTTGAGAGAGCTTTCCTCAAATAGTTGTTATCTTACATTATCTCTTTTATCATTTATTAATTAATTTAACCCTTTTTCTACAAAAATACTAGATCATTAGACCTAATCAAAAAATAGAAAATTTCAAAACTTGTATGTATATGTCTAAGTCTTCTTCAAGATGGAAGCTAATGGTGACTTGGGGAATCAACGAGCAACAATGCTTGCGGATGATGTTCCAAGTGCCTTAAAATACTCATGATGACCCTGGCCATGACAATCAGTTGTCCAAAATATTCATGCTTAAAAGATATTAGATTCATAGTTAATTTTTATTTGCACATATCAATTGTATAAGATTTCAATTATATTCCAAGATTATTTTGGACTTGATGCTCATGGCTAACTAGCCGATGTATTTACCTTTATTGCTATTGAAGGATAATGGAAATTGAATTATAATGTTATTGAAGGATATCAAATGTGCACCATGGAACTTTAAGGGATTGGAAAATTCAAACAAAAAGTATGTAGTGCATTCCTATGCTTCAAGAAGTCAAAGCGATTGGGTGCAATCTAGCTATTGCACTCAAATGTATTTGTGATTGGTTGGGGATTTTCATTATGCAACAAAGCAATTTATAGATCTCCCTATCTTTTAATAACTAAGAACTTGGTATCTTCCTTGTTTATGCTCCTAATGATGTCAATGATATAACTGGCTTATGGAAATGGATTGGTGAGTTAAAGGACATACCTTGGATAGTTGTCAAGGACTTTGATAAGATTAAAAGGCCCCAAGACAAGGCTAGAGAGATCAAATTTGAATGGAAAAATAATGAGAGGTTATCTTAAAGGTTATTGGATATAAATTTTTTTTTTTTTTTTATTCATGATCATTTCAGTCACATCATTTATGATAGATTTTCAAACATTATGAGGTATGATGTATGATGTATGATGTATGATGTATGATGTATTATGTATGATGTATGATGTATGACAAAAAATGGTTATATGGTCAATCCAAAATTTTCAAATATTCAATATTACTAGTAATTGTACATTATTATGCAATGGGTATATGGAAGAGATGTGGAAGGTCAAAGATAAACAAAAAATATCGGACTAATTTTTGTATATATATGTGCATTACATGAGTTAAATATGTAGCCCATATAGGAAATGTTGTTTGTGTAAAAATAGTCCTAATCGAGAGGTGATATGGAGAGCAGGAGAGAGAGGGGAGTAGAAAGGGGAAAATATATAGGGGGTGATTAAGAGAGTGTGGAACGTGAATAGGTAATGACACACCACATGGAACTATTTAGAGTCATTGATAAATTCGATCCTATCAATAATTATATAATACATTTGACTACAATAGAAGCAACCTTGACAAATCCTATCTTGTCAATACATGTATCTCATGGCGTCGATGCAACAAGATATTATGGGATCATATCCCATAGATTTGATTATAAATATAGAAACTAATGCAATACTCTAAATGAAAAAGGGCATGCTTTAAAATATGGAGATAATCCACATGTATATAAGGAAACAAGTTCACATGATCATATCCAAAAAAACAACATAACTATAATGTCCCCACTTTAGCAATTGTCCAGTTGTGTGACTGTTAGCCTTTTATTTTGTTTTATTTTATTTATCCCACATTGCTTGTGAAAAGTGGTCAACCCTATGAAGTAGGAATAAAAGGAGAGCTTGTGGCTATTGTTAGGTAGGTTGAATATGAGAAGAAATTTGATGTGAGAGTTATGGATCTCTTCTTGGCATTAGAGGACGTATATCCTCTCTTGTGACATTCCAGATGTCATTCCCTTGGGGTTTGGCCTTTGAAATTTATTGCTATTAGCTTCATTAACAAGCAGCATTGGTGCATTTCTAGCTACAGGAAAATTTCGTGTTTGCTCATACCATTCCCACTCCTTATCTGATACTTATGCCATTATGAAGGGATGATTTTACATGTTATGATACTAGAGTAATTAGTGAATAGAAAAGTTGTCTATGTATTTGATTTTATTAGTTTGAAACTAACATTATTTCAATAATAGTTCAAACTTTAGTTTGCATAAATTCCTTCTTGTTCATGTTATGTGGTTTCGAATTTATGCAAAGACATTAAAATCTTTATCAGTGGTTGGTTAAGTTTTTGGGCATTTCTAGGGTGCCCATTACAGTGGTATCAAAGCTATATAAGTCCTGCCATCCTGTGGAGGTCTTATAGGGAATTTGGGATAGCCAGACAGAGGGAAAAGTGTTTGACAAAATGTCAAAACACTATAAGCAGAAATGAAAAGGGGCTAAGAATTTATGTTTGAGCATGTGACAAGGGCTTTATAATTTTCGCAATACCAGAGCAGGACAAAGTAGGAGTTTAGATTTGTAGAGCGAATAGGCTAGTTCATCCGTATAGAGGGATATACAATCTAGTCATACACACACAAAGGATATATTCTTTGAACAAGATAACAGTACAGGTGAACAAAATGATAGGAATACAAGATTAGGTGAAGGCAGGAATATTGATCCATATCAGGAGGATGTAATGTTTAGACTGTTATCGGGTACACTAGAGTAGGGGCAACATATGCAACAGGAGCAGAATAGGTGAATGGATATGATGTTGCATCTCATTGCTAGACATATGGGTATCGATATTAATCCAAGTGATGTCAACATTGGGGGAAATGACAACAATAGCGGCAATAATAATGGAGGTTGAGGCAACAACAATGGTCCTAAGAATAACATTAATGGTAATAATGGACATGGCAACAATCAAAATGAGGTTGATAACTTTAAACATGTTGCAAGCCTACCTCGAACAACGAGCTCAAGACCTCTTCTACCCACCTTCCCACCCAAAGATCCAGTTCAACCAATTAATTAACTACAGATTACCGAGTTATATGATTAGTTCAAGAGGGATTGGGAGGCTAGTGGACCAGAGTTTCAGGCAGATATTTCCCTTAGAGATTATATGCACTTGAGGATGAGATGCATGCCCAGATCAAGGGGGAGAAATCAAAACATTGAGCTTAGAAAGAAAGTTGGGAAACTTTCTTTACCTTATTATGATGCTTTAGGGAAGATGATCGCACAATCTTGGGTGCAGAAGGTAGATACATACTTGCAGCTGAATCCTATGCCTGAGGAGAAGGCTATAAAGTATGTGGCTATTCACTTGGATGGACCGGTGCATGAGTGGTGGCATCATGGCATGGTAACCTTGGGGCATAATCAAATCACATCTTACAAGGAGTTCACTGAGAAGCTCATAGAGAGATTTGATACCAAGGATCTCGAGTTACAGTTTAAGGAGTTGGCACAACTCAAGCTGTGGGAATTAGTTGAGATGTATATCAGTGAATTTTAGAGGTTAGTATGTTGGTCACAGATATTTCAAAAAGGAGCTTAGTAGTGTTGTTTATGGATGGACTCTTAGATCCCTTGAGGGGTTGGGTCAAGGGGCATGACCCAACTACATTATAGGAGGCTACTAAGAAGGCTCATGACTTAGGACCTTCTTCTTTTAGGAGCAAATTTCAGCATAGGGATTAATATATGAAAAAGGACAAGGAGAAGGACAAAAAAATCTTTTCACAAGGATGCTCAGCCAAAAAGGGATAATAAGTTGGATAATGACACCCTGAACGAGTTGAGAAAAAAGAATCTATGTTTTCATTGCAGAGATCCTTGGAATTTATCTCATAAGTGTCCTCTCAAGGCTAAGGAAAATCAAATGGAATATTTCTTAGCAGAGGAGTGACAATCACAGGAGGAGGATCGGTACTTTGATTCAAATGAGGATACCACTACAAAGGAGAGTAGATTTCTAATAATGAGAAGTAATTGGCATGATTAATGAGCACTCAGAAGGCAATCACATTTAAGGTTAGGGTACTACCCAGGGCCAGAAAGTGATTTGACTCATTGATGTTGGGGCTACACATAATTTCATAGATGCACAATTGGTAACCAAGAGAGGTTTATAGACTGAGGAGCACGTCGGGTTTAGAGTCATGGTAGCTAATGGTGACAAATTATCATGGACTCGAATGATATCTAATCTTCACATCAGGTTTGGAGATGGCTATGAGTTGGAGGATGAGTTCTATTTAGTAGACATGGGAGACTATGATGGAATCCTCAACATGACATGGATGGCCTCGCTAGTCAAGTTCACACTCAACCTAGAAAAATTGGAGATGAGGTTTCAACATGAGGGGAGAACTATTGTACTTAGGGGACTTTCAAATGGGAGTTGTAGAGTAGTCTCCTTGAGGAGAAAAAAAACTTTTTCAGCATAATGACATACAGTGGGTAGCAGAATGTTTCACTATGCCAGCTTCACAGAAGCCATAGGTGAAGAGTCATCCACCAGATATCCAAGAGATACTTGACAGGCACACTAAGGTATTTGGTGAGATTTCACATGTGGTTCCTCCTGACAGGAGGATAGAGCATGTTATTGAGCTCGAGGAGGGAGCCAAACTAGTTATGATTACTCCCTATCGTCATCCTAAGAAACACAAGGATGAGATAGAGAATGCAATTAAGGAGTTGTTTGAGATGGGGCATATCAGGCCTAGTAAGAGCCCCTTTGCTTTAGTAGTAGTATTGGTAAAGAAGAAGGACGAGATGATGCACATGTGCATCAATCACAAGGCATTAAATAAGAAGAGTATTAAGAATAAATATCTCATCTTGTAGATAGATGAGTTGATTGATGAGCTGCATGGTGCATGCTTATTTACGAAGATTCATTTTACGGTCAGGGTATCATGAAATCAAGATGAGGGTGGAGGACATTGAGAAGACAACCTTTTAGTGTCACTATGGCCACTTCAAGTTTTTGGTTATGCCATTTGGGTTAACCACTGCCCCTGCTAAATTCCAGAGTTGCATGAATCAGGTATTCAAGGGGCGGCTTAGGAGATTTGTCCTTATTTTCTTTGATGACATTTTAGTCTTCAGTAAGACTTGGGAGGAGCATTTACAACATCTTGAGATGTTGTTTTCCATTTTGGAGAATGAGTCACTACATGCCAAGGAATCTAAGTGTGAGTTTGGGTTGACTGAGCTACTATACCTTGGGCATATCATCAGCATAGATGGAGTTTGGGTAGATCCTGAAAAGATTAGAGCTATTGTTGATTGGCCTACTCCTATGAACCTTACACAACTTAAAGGGTTCTTTGGTCTCTGTAGGTTTTATAGGAGATTTTTTAAGTGTTTTTCATAGATCGTTGCACCCTTGACAAACCTTACCAAGAAAGGGACCTTCACATGGACAAGGGCAGCTCAGAGAAGCTTTGATCATTTCAATAAGGTGATGTCATCATATCTAGTACTAGCTCTACTGGACTTTGCAAAGCCATTTGAGCTTCATTGTGATGCATCAAGAGATGGGATTGGGGCAGTCTTGATGCAAGAGAAGCATCTCATTGTTTTTTAGAGCAAGAAGCTCCATGGAGTGGAGATGAGCTATTCCATCTATGATCAGGAGATGTTGGCTATTATGCATGTATTGGCCAAGTTTCGACCCTACCTAGTTAGAGGGAAGTTTGTTATCAAGACTAATCACAACAACATCAAATACTTCATGAGCGAACATGATTTAAATGATAGACAATAGAAGTGGATTATGAAGCTGCAAGCTTATGACTTTGACATTGAGTTTGTCAAAGGGAAGAAGAATGTGGTGGCAGATGCTTTACCTAGGAGACTTCATATTTGTGCTATAGCTTGGATTATAGGAGATTGGAGAAATAAGATTATAGTAGTGTATGTGAGGGACACTTGGGCTTTTGGAGTGATTGCAAGCACCATACAGGATGACCATTATGTTGTGATGGATGGATTGATCAAGTTCTAGGGTAGCATATATTTGATTCCTTCATCATAGTTTAGGGAGGTAATATTGAAAGCATTTCCCAATGCACCTACAGCCGGACATCTAGGGGTCTTTAAGACCTATAAGCAGATCTATGAGCAGATTCGCATGGAAAGGGCTCAAGGATGATGTTCAAAAGCATGTTAGGGAGTGTGCAATTTGTTAGCAAAATAAGGGAGAGCGCACATATCCTATAGGGTTGTCACAACCTTTTCCCATTCTGGATAGGAAATGGGAAAGTATTTCTATGGACTTCATCACTAGGTTACCACAAGTACAATGGAGAGATTGCATCTATGTGGTAGTTGACCAACTGAAAAAGTTTGCTCACTTCTTTGCTATTCCATCCACCTACACAATAGCAGAAGTAGCCAATCTTTTCTTCAGAGAGATATTCAGGTTACATGGGCTACCTAGTTTCATTGTCAGTGATCACGATAGTAAATTTATGAGTGTTTTTTGGCAGGAACTATTTAGATTGTGTTGCATAGATCTTACACCTAGCACTAGTTATCATCCACATATAGATGGGCAAACAGAGATTGTGAATAAATGGGTGGAAGGATATCTGAAGAATTATGTGACTGCACAATAGAGAGCTTGTGTCAAATGGCTACATATGGGAGAGTACTGTTATAACACCACTTATCAAATGTCCATCAAGATGACTCCATTCATGGCGCTATATGGTTATGAAGCACCTAGCTTCATGGATCTAGTTCTGGGGAATAGTAGAGTGCCCAAAGCCAAAGACTTCTTGTAGGATAGTCAAGATATTTTGAGGGTGCTCAAGGAGAATATACAATAGGCCCAAAATTAGTAGAAATTGTATGTTGATCAGCAACATATAGAGCACAGTTTTGAGGTTGAGGATATGGTTTACTTGAGGCTACAACCATACAGATAGTCATCACTCAAGAAGAGCAATGCAGAGAAGTTGAAGCCTAGGTTTTATGGTCCCTATAGAGTGATTTATAGGGTGAGCGAGGTTGCCTACGAGATTGATCTTCCAGAGGGTAGTCGGGTGCATAATGGGTTTCATGTGTTGACGCTTAAGAAAGTCATCGGTTAGAGAGTTGTGCCTTCTGTAGATTTTCCACCATTAGATGAGGAGGGGGAGCTTGTATTGATTCCTAAGGCTATTCTAGATACTAGGGAGAGGACTCTATGAAATAGGGTGATTAAATAATATTTAGTCTGATGGAGAGACCTGCCAGAGGAAGATGCTACTTGGGAGAGTGAGCAAGTGTTACAACAAACATGACTGAGATTGCTTGAGGACAAGCAATTTCGAGGGTGGCAAACTGTAATGTCCCCACTTTAACAGTTGTCCAGTTGTGTGACCATTAGCCTTTTATTTTATTTTATTTATCCCAGATTGATTGTGAAAAGTGGTCAACCATATGAAGTAGCTAGGAATAAAAGGAGAGCTTGTGGCTATTGTTAGGCACGTTGAATATGAGAAGAAATTGGATGCGAGAGTTATGGATCTGTTCTTGGCATTAAAGGATGTCTACCCTCTCTTGTTGGCCTTTGGAATTCATTGCTATTAGCTTCATTAATAGGTAGCTTCAGCGCATTTCCAGCTATAGGCAGATTGGGCATTTTCTCATATCATTCTCACTCCGTGTTTGATACCTATGCCATTGTGAAGGGATGATTTTACATGTTATAATGTTGGAGTAATTAGTGAGTAGTAAAGTTTGCTATGTATTTGATTTTATTAGTTTGAAACTAATATTATTTCAACAGTAGTTCAATCTTCAATTTGCATAATTCCTTCTTTTTCATGTTATATGGTTTCGAACTATGCAAAGACATTAAAATATCTATCAACAATTGGTTCAGTTTTTGGGCATTTCCAAGGTGCCCATTACAAAACATGCAGTTGGTTACTATGATACATTCCAACACAAAATGAGTTGTCAACATAGTGCATGCAATGAACTCATGCACACCCACTTAAAATGTTACTTTTCCTAAAAGAATGATTCATGATAGTATATAAATTGAAGTAAGAGTGATGGAGTTGAATTAGAATTTCTTGATATGGAGATGAAAGAGAGAGATAGCCTAGAAAGAAATATGAAGATGTAGAGATATAAAGGTACAAGAAGGGATTCATCAGGGCAGAATAGTTCTTAGAGAACATGAGATGTGTCTAGATGGACAAACAATAAGTGTATGCACATGTGTATGTATGCATATGCATGTGTGTGCAGAGGTAGAAAGTGAGATAGATTGAGAGGTGGGAAGGGGGATATATATTGGAATAGAGAAGGACAATGAGATAACAATATAGAGATAGAGGGAGATATCAAGAGGAAATATAAATGTGTAGAGATTTAAAGAAAACGAAAGAAGGTGATTGAGTGAGATGTATGGATAGAGAGGGGGAAACATGTCTAGAAATGGAGGGGGAAGAGGAAAGGAAAAGATAGAGATAAATATCTAGAGGATGGGAGGAGAGAGAGAGAGAGAGAGAGAGAGAGAGAGAG
This sequence comes from Cupressus sempervirens, assembly GCA_028749045.1. Lineage (NCBI taxonomy): Eukaryota > Viridiplantae > Streptophyta > Pinopsida > Cupressales > Cupressaceae > Cupressus > Cupressus sempervirens. Next base: position 189,569,266 of record CM053791.1, on the reverse strand, counting down.
AGAGAGAGAGAGAGAGAGAGAGAGAGAGAGAGAGAGAGAGAGAGTAAAATGAATTTTCATAACTCTATAGCCTGTACCTATTGTTTAAATCTCATGATCACACCCATTGGTCACAAATGCAATAACAAGTTTTAATTAGTCATAATATATCTTATACACATCATGTGCATAGCATCATATATTATATTGTAGGGTAATATGAAAAAATCATATATACTTGCCACATGTTATAAATGATAGAAGATTTAATATAGAAACGATAGATAAACTGAGCTAAAAGAAATGGAAGAAATTGCTAAATTAAGAGGAGGGTCACTTCATTATTTTACATTACTGTCGAGCTTCATCCATAATCAAAATCATCACAAATGAATTTGCCACACCAAGCACACAACACATGATGAGAACCAAGCAGAAGATTTGATAAATGGTAATATCTCATTCATGTGCAATGAAAATTGTATCCAGATAGAAGATGCTTGAATTATGTCAATAGATTAGAAATGTGCCTAGAAGCTCCCTCCCGAACTCCTTAGTTATTTTTTGTGTTAGTGATTGCCAGCGGTTAATGTTCTAAGAACCTATTTAAACCCCTTCCTCTTCTTGCTTGTTCCCATACCACACTTTCTTATCTGTCTCTACTTTGTATTTTCCAAATCTGTGCTTCCCTTCTACATAAAATGGCTCTTTTAGGGATGTTGAAGTTTGTGATGATTTTATTGCTATAGGGGATGCCACAACTTGACCCGTTTCTCAATGGATGAAGTTGTTTGCTCTGGTGGAAGAAGAGCCCTTTGTACTAAAATACAAGAAGAAGTGACATTCCCAGCCTGGTGAATGAAGCGATCAAATCTAGAGCATCTAAATCATTAGCCTAAGAAGTAATTAGGAAATTTAATAATACAAATAAAGCCCATCGTCAATAGTTATAATTGACTTTTGCTCTATATCTCAATAACCACACATACTCTATGTTCCTCTCTTCTTATCTAAGTCTGACATATGCATGCGCCCACACACACACACAATGTGATTTCCTCTCACTATCTATCATTGTCTCTCCCCTTTCTCTTATAAGAAATTTTATAAATATGAATTAAAAAAATTTCCTCTCCCTATCTATCATTATCTCTTCCCCTCCTCTCTTTTCTAAGGATTTTTATAAAAATGATTTTGAAATTTATTCTAACTATTATGAGAATGAATAAATAATTAATTTTTCTATTATATTTTATATGAGTTAGTGAGAAAGAGCAAGAGAGGTGGGAGGTGGGGTGTTTACAAGATAGGATACAAAATAAAGTCTTCAATTGATCACGTATCTTGCATATGTATATACAAAAAATAGGCCACAATTTTCCCTATTATCCTCCCATAAATAGAGTACAAAATAAAATTTCTAATTGACAACATATCTTAAGTATGTATACAATAAAATAGGCCACACTTTTCCCTAATTGACTCCCCACACCTATTCTATGCACCCATTGCACACTAATTGCTAGTATAATTTCTTTGAAAATCAAATCGCGTCCCCTTGTCCGCTTCCGCATTTTTTCGACGTCTACAACATCTGACAAAGCTCCTCTTTGATTGAGCAGGCCCCACATTGACCACCTCAAAAGCCCTACGCTCATCCTCTCTCTGCTCTTTTAACCCATGTGTTGAATCTCAACATTTTATGCCCTCGTCGAATACCCAACTCCACGGAAAGATTGCATCAATTTGTGAACGATATCTTCACGTCCCATATTTCCATCCTTTTCTATTTATAATTTTAAATATTTTAGGTGTAATTTTAAGTATTTTTTATTAATTTGAAAAAAATGTGAATTTTGTATTTAATTATTCTTAACATATATTTAAAGTTATATTAGTCTATTTAAAATAAACATGTAAAAACTTAAAACTAGCAATTGTATCTTTGTGTAAAATTATTTATAGGAAGATTTTTTTATAAAAAATTATTAAGTTTAATTTATAAGATAATAACAATTCTTTTATTAAATTCATTTTAAAAATAATATTAAGTAATTATAAATTAGTTCTATATTATAATTACATATTTTTAGAATTAAAATTATTTATTGTCTTTTTCTAATTAAATTATGATATTCAATCATTCTAAATTACGATCTTAGGGCAAGTGGAAATGTGTTATGACTTGTATCCTTTCTATTCTTTCACTTCTACCATTTGTCATTATAGAAATTTTCCTTTGCGTGGAAGACGTAAGTGAGCCCATTTTCTACAAGTGGAGATGAATGAAGTCTTAAGTCCTTCATTTATCATTACTCGACCACCGTAGCACAGACGCTACACCTAGTGGGAATAATAAGTCAAGTCATTGTGTCCTATCGCAAGGGAAAATTTCATATAGCAAGGGAAAATTTTCAAATTTGAAAAAATTCTATTAGTACTTAGTCAAATTCATTTAGTATTCCCTTCCTTCAAATTCAAAATTTCCAAGTTCTACCAATCTACAAATCTCATATTAATTACTACAGTGTGTTCAATAGCTTTTATCTTAGGAGTCATTCTTAGCACATTTTATTGGTTGAAAAAGATGGACTACATAGAATTTTATGAAAAATGGGAGCTGCAATATTGGTCACATAGATTCAACTATCGAAAGCTCAACCTCACTACAAAGGTGAAATAAGAATAAATTTGATACTTAAATAAAATCAAAAACAAATTAAAACATCTTTCTATTAGATATTTAATTATGTACATGAGACTTTCCAATTCATGAATAGTCAATGTTCTGTATTTGGATTTGACAATTGCATTTCTTATGTATGATTAGTTATACAAATTGTGTTGGTCTTGATCTCAATTGTAGAGCTTCACGGATGAGAATCTTCTTGGCTATGGAGGCTTTGGGCAGGTATACAGGGGTACTCTGCCTTCCGGCGAAGAAATCGCCGTGAAATGCATCACAAAAGATTTCACGGAGGAATGAAGGAATTCATGGGAGAAATATTGAGCCTTGGGCAGCTGAAGCACCGGAATTTGGTGCCTCTGAGGGGCTGGAGCAGGAAAAATGAGCGCCTCTTCATTGTCTATGACTACATGTCCAATGGAAGTCTTGAAAGAAATTTGTTCAGTCCATAATCGAATCTAACATGGGCTCACAGATACAAAATCCTCAAAGATGTAGCCACCAGACTATTGTATTTACACGAACAGTGGGAAAAATGTGTGGTGCATAGGGATATTAAATCCAGCAATATATTATTGGACTATGATTTGAACGGTCATGTGGGGGATTTTGGTTTGGCAAGATTATATGATCACAGTGAAAAGCCCCAAAAAACTCATGTGGTGGGCACGCTTGGGTACATTGCACCAGAGCTTATACATTCTGGAAAGGCTTCTCCTTCGACGGATGTCTTTAGCTTTGGGACTCTTTTGCTGGAGGTCGCCTATGGAAGGAATCCTGTAGACGCCCAAGGTTTGATTTTGGTTCAATGGGTTTGGGATTTGTATGCAAATGGGAGATTACTGGATGCTGTTGATGAAAAGCTTGGCGAGGATTATGAGAAGGCTGAGGCTGAGAAAGTGCTTGTATTGGGTCTTGTCTGTTCAAACCCTAATCCAAATGAGAGACCAGGCATGAAACATGTGTTGCCGATTCTTTGTCGTGAGGGTGCTTTGCATTTGGATCCTCTTCAACCCTCTACTTATAAATAAGTATTCTTACATTGACATTGCACACTTGAATTTGTATGCTGTTACTTTTCTGGATTTTGCTGAATGATGCTGGTGGGAGTGTTCCATTCAACTATTTTGCATTCATCAACAACAAGAATACTATTAATGGCAGCTTTGTGAAGGCATTTTCTATCAAAAATGGAGAGTTTCTTGTGAAAGTTGTATACATAAGAGGATTTGTATGTTGCATCCAGCATATATTGACAAGGGAATATTCCAACGCCCATCAATCTCAAGATTGGGAATAAATAAGGGTTAGGATCGACTACAACAACAACTCCAAGCACTTGGAGATTAGTATCACAGCAATTGGATAGGCGGCCCCTCAGAAAAAAATGAATCTGGATGATACCATTGAAGATATCTCCCTTCTCGTCTTGACAACCCATCATTTTGGAGTCATGGCTTTACATTTATATTGCTTCTCTTGTTTTATAACCATTTTTCATCTTTTATGCTCAGGATTGTTGTTATTATTGCATGTTATATCCTTTGTCAGCATTCTTTTGGTCTATAGTCAGATTATCAATTCAATTATATAAGATGGTTATTTACCTTTTTTTAATTTTTAATTAGATATTTAATATAAATTGAAATAAAAATAAATTAAACATTGTTAATTTTAAATTAACTTTTCAGCATGTACAAGTAACATATTCCTTTGCTTGTCTTGACAACCCATCATTTAGGGGCAATGGTTTTATGATTCTATGACTTCTCTTATTTAATAACGACTTTTCATCTTTTATGTTTAGAGTTACTCTTAATGCTTGTTATAACCTTTGTCGACATTCTTTAGTTTTGGTCTATAATCATGTTATCAATCCAATAAACCTATCTTATAATTGAATTATCATGTACTATTTTGTGATTTTTATTAGCTCATCACATAAGCTTATAACAATTAAGATTGAAGTTCTCAAGTTTGCCATATTTTTCGAGAAGGAAATAGGAAAGCTGATTGGCTTGCCAATAAAGGAGCTAATGGAGTATCAATTTTAGTTTATAATAATCAGTAGTTCCTTTTGGTTAAATTTTATATTGGTCTTATATATTAGGCTTATCCTTGATCATATGTAAGTTAGATACATTGGTTAATTGAGGGGTTGTCGAGGTCATTTTATGATTTACAGTTTGATCATGGGTATTGTCATCAAAGGGTTTCTATAGTTTTTTCTCTCAATTCTGTGCATATTTTACTCTACAGTAGCCCTCTAGACTTAGTATTTTTAGGGGAGTGGATCTTTATTTCGTTGTAGCCTCAGGTTTATTATTGTTGTTGATATTACAATGGTGATTAGATTCTTAGTTGTGCTATTTTGAGGTATCTAATTGTACTATCATATGATGGAGGTTATGTATGTTTATGATCTTGTTCATAGTTGTAACGCCCCGCCAAGGGATCCAAAAGAATTAACCTAAAGTTTCACTAAGTTTGCTAAACATTTTTTTTTTTTTTTTAAGTAAGAAAATATAACATACACATCAAACACATAGTAGCAGAAGCAATAACATGTAATCATCGACAAACATACATTGCAAGTTACATTTCTTAAAAATCCCAAGACGTTGAGTCACGTTTAAATTTAATTAAATCTAAGTCTAACAACTATCACATACATATGAAGGAATAATCAGAAAGTCCCATGTCCATAATATACATTTGTTCCGAATGCCTCTCGGCAAATTAATTTCGAATGCTCAATCATCCACTGTACAAGTCACAGGGTATGAAAGGCTTAAAAGAATATACATATGTAAAGATAAAGATACAACATCCTCAAATCTATGATACAAAGTACAGTAAAGATATATATATAACTATTCACCATACATGATACATCCATACATCCATAATGATAAAACATCTATCATAAAATCTAACCATCCATCATAATAATCCAAGAACATAGTGAAGGTAAATGCCAATCACGAAAACTCCAGCCACGGTGACCACGGAAAGGATCTCAATGGTAAGAGTAAAAGCACTACCACTCGACCTCGTGGAACCTAAATGGTCCACTCCCACCGCGCTGAGGAGATAGTCTCAAGTCCCAAATAGGATAACAAAACCTATAATCATAAATACTCTCTAAGTCCAGGAAATCCTATAAGTATGCTAACTCAAGGGTTCCTAAAAAGATCGACATCTAAACCTAGAGGTACCACAAGACACGTAGGAAACCTAATATGCAAGTGGGAAAGTGTCATCGCAAAAGTCACGTAGAAGTTACCTGAGCAATCCCCTAGGAATCCCGGGTCCCTACTGATCCCTGCGGCCACTAGTATCCTCTCGTACTGACGAGGCATACTATGGAGTGCAAGGTCGTAACCAAGACTTCTCTCTACCCCATCCTAGTCTATACTAGCACTCAAGGCATGGGAGAGAACATACAATTATCTTGTTAGGTTCATTTTCCCTCATTTAGTGTAAATGTTTTCACTTATTAAAACAACTTACAATGGGTTACTCCAGGCAGCCTCTTAGGGCCCCGATCCCCATTGCAAGCCACTTCCTGACACTACACATAGATAACCTACCCTAGGCTCATGAAATCACAAATCAAGAATCATAATAAAATCACCTCAGTCCTATACAAGCAACTGAAAAACATCATAAAAGATAAGCCACAAAATTTACATTAGTTCTTCATGAGCAACAGACAAGCATAAAATAATAATCATATGATCACGACAGTTCTCTATCAGCAACTGAAGGCATCAATGGTAAATCACAAAACCAATGGTTCTCCAATGAGCAACCAGAAAGTATCCCAATAGTAAATTACAATACTGATCGAAGACTCCAAAATGGTCAAGTCAAAACATGACATCATCAAGAACATAACAAACACTTCAGTCCTCTCAAGCGGCCGAAAGGCAATCCAAGTATAACTGATCGAGACTCAAAAATGGTTATCAAATATAATTGATCGAGACTCGAAAATGGTTAAGTCAGGTATCTTAAATACATACATCTCAGCTTCACACAAGGAAACCGGAAAGCAATAACAAACAGTAAACACAATCATGTCATAGAGCACTTCATCACATTACCATGGTCGGGTTAAGAAAGATCGAGACCAAATCATCATGACATCACAATCACAACCCCGAGCCTCTAGTAACGACCTAAACTGGTCAATACTAGAACAACCCCAAAACACAGAGAACACAAAGAAAACGTCAAACTCTCAGAGATTGGATTTGAAAGTATATTATTGAGTTAAGGTAAGGTTTATGTTTCAGTTTAATGTCGAATTCAAGTAACTAGGTTTTCTCAACTACCCTTTTACGACTAACCCATTTCTATAATAACTTCCATTAAGTCAATATTCCAAATCTGCCATTTAACCATTTGATATTCATTATTAATTAACTTTAATTAAACTAATTTTAATTAAATTAATCAATAATTACTTGTTCTAATTACCTATCTTAATCTATTCATTAATTATTAATTTATTAATATTAAACCAAAATTATCAATAAATTAATATTTACAAACTATGTGAAATACATTTAATATTTATTTATTAAATATTAATAAAAATAAAACTATTATTAAATAAAATATATTATAATTTTATTAATTAAAAATTTTAAATAATAATAAAATCGTTTTGTAAATAATATACTTTTTATAAAGAAACGAATTAACAAATATGTTATAAAAAATAAAACCATGTAATATATATAACCGTCGGCTTATATAAGCCGACAGCCTGCCGCAGTCCTACGGACGCAGGGCCTGCGGCAGCAGGTACATCGTACCTACGATCGCAGTACCTGCGACGCAGGTTCTGTCCGCTATGCCGACAGTGGGGGTGGGCACGGGGTAAATCCCTCCCCCCCACTTAAAATTATATTATTAAATATATATTTTTAAAAAAGTACGAATATGTGTTATATCAATTTTTTTATTTTTTTATTTTTAAATTAAATTTGTTTGGATATAAATATATATATAAATTTATAACTATATATATATATATTAAAATAATTTCTTTTAATATATATATAAATATATGCATTGAAAAATTGTTTCCTTCTATATATTAATATAGAAAATATAGTCAATCATTCGAACGTTTAATTTAAAATTCCAGTCTAAGATTCAACCCTTCCCATTTAAATTATACAGAAGTTTATAGACAAGTATCTGATAAATTCTAATATGGTAATGTTTAAACATTCCTCGCAGAGAATTCAGATTTACAAACCCCAGACACGAAGAAGACAGGAAAGGATAATTGCGTAATAAATCGATAATAAAAAACACAAGACCCTACCTGATCCTGATGCTACTATGCAATCTCCAAGAACTGTAAAAGAATTCGCTCCTCTCAGTAACTTTCTTCTGGAAACCTTCTTGGTATCAGCCTTCTGAAATTCGCTTCCAAAAGTAGTCTCCCAAAAATTCCTGTCCAAAAAAACGTATCCCAATTCGTGTCCCCAAGAATGAACCCCCAACATTTGTGATAAGCAAATTTTCTCCTCAAACCGGGGCACTTAATTGTGCGTTCACCTGAGAAGACTCTTTGCACAACTGAGTTAACTCCAATTAACCTTTCTTATCTTTTCTTTTAATTTGCATTCATCTTTTATGCACATTAAGTTGATTTCTTAAATAACTTTATTTAATATTCCACTTGACTTCTATTTTAAATTAATTTATTACTTTAATCTCATGTGCACTTTATGAAATTAAAATAACGTTATTAATTTTTATTATTTAATCTTTTAATTTATTTTTCATATTTAAACTCATGCTTAAATCATGCGATCTAGAATTCTTAATAATTTAATGTCTTTCAACTTTTTAAATTAATTTTAGAAACTTAATTGATAACATATTTAATTAATTTAATCAACAATAATATTTAGCATTTATTTAAAAATGAACTCCAATATATTATTATTAAATTAAATAAATATTATCCTGTTCTAAATTTATCTTTGAACTTTAATTTCCAAATTTAATTCTTTTATTTAATTAATTTCTCAATTAATTAAATATTAAAGACATCATATTAATTCTCTATTAAATTAAATCATTAATTAATCTTTTTAATTAGACTTAATTAATAGAAAACACATTAAGGACTCATATAACAGCATACGAAAACCCATCATTGAAAACACATACTAAATCAAAACAAAAAGGGTTATAATCCTGAAATTACATCATTTGATGCATTCGGAGGGTACTTAACTCAGGTACTTGTCCTAATTATCAATTAGGACAATTGGCTAAAGGGTTTAGGGATTGGACTTAAGAGTTTATCTCCCCTCTCTTACCATTGAGACAATGCGATAGGGTACGCTCATCTTGACAATTCAAGGAAGTCGATACCCGGTACGTGCAACCTGCATAAAATCCATGCATGTATAAACACAATATTCTAAGCTAAACAGACAATGGCAGGAAGTGGTGCATCGTGTAGATCCCGTCTAGCAGGTAACTACGACTCCCTTCCTTAACCACATCAAAAACATCATACATAAATAAAATAAACACGCACACCATACACATGCAGTATGGGGTAAGTATCCATAAAAAGCACATGGAATAATAAACCATCTAACTAATCATCATTGATAACTGAAACCATTGAATAATCATCATACATGCATGAAATATAGAGTACCAAGTAATCTCATCATATAATAAACTGAGTGTAAAACAACATTTGATAATCTCTAAAATAATAATACTAATCATCAAACATAAATTGGCCTAAAAGAGTTTGGCAATGATGACAGAAATGCGACTTAGGGGCAGGCACTACAATAGTATGGTATGTTCCATGTAGGGATTGAGATATTTTCATTCCCTTTCTTTTGGTTTCCATGATGTCTCTGGCTAAATTTGTGGTCTTTTTATTATGGGATATTCTGATTATTTGGCTTAGTTTCAAGTTTCATGATTTAAGCCTTAGAGTAGTTGAATGAATGTGCATGGGATGTATTTTATTGTTGTTTTTATTTAATAAGATGGATTCTTTATTAATAAAGACATGAAATAGACCAGCTTGGTACCTTTAGGATATTCTTTTTATGATTCTAATTAAAACATGTTCTAATAATGTTGGTGTTTTAAGCTCAATAGGAGGAATGAGTGATCAAGGTAGGTATATGATAATTTTATTTGGCTTCGACATTGGCTCTTATGGATTGTGACATTGGTGATATATTTGTAATCAAATCTTATACAATCATCGATGATATGCCCCTATATTGCTATAATTTTTTATTTAACTGGGGTATGCCCCTTTTAATTGTAATAATGCAGGATGTTTGTACTAGGCAAGACTTGAGGTTTTCTTCTTTGTTCTTTCCTACCAATGCCCGTTTGAATGGAGTGAAGCTATTGTATCTAAATTATTGATTTAATAAAATTAATCAAGGCCTTGGCCATCTATCAATTTTTTAAAAAAAATAATTAAGATTGAAGATCATTCTAATGGTTGGTATTGTGGACTATAAAAGTTTAATTCCTTCCATTTTACCTTTTAAGAGCAAAGAGACGTGAAGAGAGGAAGGATATACAAGAGTAAAGAAGTTAGCTTTGCATTTATTTTCAATGTAAAGAATCAACCATAGAGGCACCTGGTAAAGAAAAAAAATATAATTATTAGAGTAATTAAAAAGATGGGACATAAATGAGACATATTATTGGAAGAAAGTCATAAAGCCAGTGAAAGAAAAGACGCTAATTGTGGAGATGAGCAAAGTGGTTAGAAATGAGAGCCAAATTTTTTTTGTGAAAAAGAATATAAGGCACCTCATGAAGTAGGATGTGTTGAGACACTTTGTTGTATGGAATTGGTCTATTTGCATACTTCAATATTGTATAAATATATTAGTGCATTAGTTGGTCACTACTACATTTGGGGTCATTTTTCAACAGTAATTTCTACAACAGAGACATTATAATGTCAATTTTATTTTATTTTTGAATGGTTTCCGATGCCATTGGTATTCTAACATTGTTGTAAGTATTTCGATGATGTTGTTAGTTTTGTGATGTTGTTGACAATATAAGAAGAAGAATAAAGGTAAATTACCATGAAATGATTTAAGCTCTCCACATACTCAAACTGCAAAACCAAAATACTCCAACCTATGAAGTGATCATCATAGGGAAACACATGAATCAATGATCTTACAAGTATGTAGATCTAATTATTTAAAATTTCCATTTGGGGTTATGATTATTTCATTTGTAAAATTGACACACACACACACACATTGTGTTTTAGTTTTACAGTTGAATTGTACCTAGAGGGTTGTATTTGCACATGAATCAAAGTGTTGAATCATGGGTTGAATTAGAGGATAAAAAGAAAGTAGCTATGGATTTTCAATCTTTTTGTTCAATAAATATGTAGTTTTTATCTGTCACCTAGAAAAGGCATACGCAGGTCACAATGTCAGTAAGAAGTATGTACAAATTTGGGTGTGTTGACAATGGTTAAAAACATTTGTTATTATTTTTGTATTGCCATTTTTTGTAGTGTTGTAGAAGAATCATTGAAACATTTTATTAATGTTGTCTATTCTTTTTACCCAATATCCCAAACCATAATCTATTGGTCCAAGCCTTTGTTGAGTTGGCATAATGAAAGGGAAACTAAAGTCTTCAAATTTTGATTAATCATGTTATAACTTATGCCCCGACCTAGTTTTTCAATTCATTCATTCATTTAGGATTCATGAGTAAATATATATTTTCTCTCTTGTTGTGCCCTTGTGATCTATGTCTCTTCAGTGATCCCTTTTAGTGGAGAAGGGAGGAAGGGAAAAAGGAAAAATGTAGGGTCTAGTATACACAGTGTAGTACAAGTGGCTTACATACAAACACATTAGTGGCTAGTAGGAGAAGCGAGAGGCTAGATGATAGACAATAATTTCATAGGAAGGGTCATTGCTGAAGTAGACCTCAACAAGTATGAACCTTGGGACCTCCCTACTACATTCAACTCCCTCCTTTATTTTTCATTGTGTGTATAATCTTACACACCCATTCGATCTTGAATGATGATATGTGTGTACTGAATGTTGAGTGTTTGTACTGAGTACTCCAAAGTCATCCAAATTTCATACCTTCATCTTTACACAATATCTTTCTTGTCTCTTTTGACTCACATGCTCATTTCATTTCATATGTTATCCTAATGGTATCAATTCTCATCACTTTTGATCCTTGACACCCTATTCACAAGTATGTAGTATAAATTATCCTTAACCATAATAAAGAAGAAGTGTACAACTCTTAGGTTTTAAGGTTTTGCAACTTTCAATAAGTACATGGTTATTGATGTTTCCAAATTAATGATTTCAAAAATCTTAAACAGTTGCAACATCTCTAAAAAAATTTGGCAAGTTAATAGATTCACAAGGCTACAAAAATGTTGACAAGGTTCACAATGTCAAAGGATTCATAGTTTTTTAAACTATGACAATTCAATGTGAAAGAAATAGAAACAAAAAAGAAATTGGTTGAGTTGAAAAATCACATGGCTCATGCATTTGCAAACCATACAAAAGTGCAACATATTTGATGCAAGAGCATCCTCGGTGTAAGAACAATCTTGCATCACCAAAAAATATTTTCTTTTGTCTTTTCTATTTTAATAAGGACTAGTAGATAGGGTAATTACTATTTATGGGAACTTTCTATTTTTAGTAAGTTTTTCATAAGAGCTCAGAATGTCCTCATTTTCTATAGGAAGGTTCATTTTAGAGCTATAAGGCTACCATAAAAATCTTATTGCTCTAACTTAAGTATCAGAGAAGTTATTGTGGATTTTCAATGGAAAATTTTGCAGAAAAATCTTCAGGCTCACCGTTATTGTGGTTCTAAGCTTGTAGATCAAGAGCTAACATTTTTGAAAAGTGGTTATTATAGCCAATCGGAGCAATAGTTTGAGAGTTATGGCCTTCTAAAGTTGGGCTACCAAAAACATCTAAAATAATTGTCAAAGATGTATTTGGCTGACTCTATATGTTTTTTTACGATCTCTCGGCCCTAGGTATTAAGTTTCAATGTCTAGAACCTTCCCGGGTGGCATAAAATTGCCTATTTAAGAAAGGCTCGAACATTGTATAGGACAGCTCTGGGTAATAGTTCGTAGCTTGTCTCGCAAATTATTGTAATGAAGGTGCCCATGTGGGTTAGCATATTGTACTTGTGAATTCTATAATTCTACATTTGTGGCACAAATAAGAAGTCCATATTTTGTTCTTGCATTTTCTATTATTTCTTTGTTTCTATTATGTGGTTATGGTATTAAGGGGAGCACCCATCATCAAGTGGCATCAGAGCTAGAGTTCTTGAGTGCATGAATAGATCACCAAATTTGAGGTAGTTCACACCAAGACCATGGTTTGGGCTGAGAGTGTAAATAGATCACCGATTGTGAGGCAGTTTGCACTAGGGTTTCAGCAAAAGCACCAAAATGCCTCCATGAAGAGAGCATGGAAAAAGAGTTGTAGGTGTTACACTTGAGGGTTTCCAAGCCCTCCAAAGACAAATGCAAGCATTTGAAGAACAAATGTGCAGAGGAATAAATCTTCCCATAAGAGATGAAAGCAGGGATGAGGACGAAGTAGAAGAAAATTCCAAAGTAGAGGAAGTTCTAAACCCAATGGAAGAAAATTTTTTTAGGGCCATCTCTAAGATTGGAAAAAGACCTAAGTTCAAAGTTCCCACATTTTTGAGAAATCTTAACCTAGAGGGACTGGTCGATTAGATCAATGAACTAGAGGAGTACTTTGAGTATAAAGATATTGAAGATTATGACAAGGTCAAGTTTGCTAAGGAGAAACTGAAGGGACATGCGAAGATCTGGTGGTAGGAGGTTCAATCAGAGCGAAAGAGAAAGGAAATTTTAATTCATCACACCATGTCATGAATTTATTAGTTCTTGTAAAGGCAAACACTTATACATTTATTTTTTTATTAATTTAATCAATCATTTGAAACAATTTTTTTTTAAAGGATAAAATTTATAATTAATATTTATTTTATATTTTAATGTAAAAATATAATTTTCCTTTATTTCATTTTCAAGATTATACATTTCAGAACTTTAGATAATTAGATAATCTGAATTTTGAAAGCATTAAAATGTTCACAATTGTGTTGTATGTAACTGTTAAAGATACAAACACATGAAAAATAGTCAGGACCCCATCTTCTTCATGAAAAATATGTCATGTCTCAAGATCATAGTCATTGCAAATTTTCCATACACAATAGAACCTTTGACAAGGGATTTACCACTGTGTTTTTTTGCAAGGTTTCAGGGACGAGAATCTTCTAGGCTATCAGAGTTTTGGCCAGGTATACCGTGGAACTCTACCTTCTGGCAAAGAAATCACTATGAAATGCATCACAAAAGATTTGGCACAAGGAATGAAGGAATTCATGGAAGAAATATCGAGCCTTGGGTGGCTGCAACACCAGAATTTAGTGCCTCTAAGGGGCTGGAGCAAAAAAGATGAGCGCCTCTTCATCGTCTATGACTTCATGTCCAATGGCAGTCTTGAAACAAATCTCTTGACTCCAAAATTAAATATTTCATGGGCACAGAGATACAAAATCATCACGGATGTGGCTGTCGAATTGTTGTATTCACATGAGAAGTGGGAAAAATGTGTGGTGCACAGGGACATCAAATCCAACAATGTATTATTGGACTGTGATCTAAATAGTCATGTGGGGGATTCTAGCTTAGCGAGATTATAAGATCATAGTGAAAAGCCTCAAAAAACTCTTGTGGTGGGCACTATGGGGTACATTGCATCAGAGCTTGTACATTCAGAAAAGGCTTCTCCTTCAATAGATGTGTTTAGCTTTGGGGCTCTTCTACTCGACGTTGCCTACAGAAGGAAACTTGTAGATGTCTAAGGTGTGATTTTGGTTCAGTGGGTTTGGGATTTGTATGCATATGGAAAGCTACTAGATGATGTTGATCAAAGGCTTGTGGAAGATTATAACAAGGGTGAGGCTAAGAAATTTCTTATATTGGGACTCGTGTGTTCAAATCCTGAACCGCAGGAGAAGCCAAGCATGAAACGGGTATTGTAGATTCTTTGTGGTGAGACTGCTTTACCTGTGGATCATCTTATAAATGAGCATTCTTACACTAACATTGCATACTTGAATCCATCTATTGCTAATTTTCTAGATCTCTCTAAATGATGTAGATGGAGGTGGGGTTTTTAACTCAACTGTTTTGCATTTGCCAACAACATAAATATTTTCAAGGGTTGTGTTGCAAATTTGTACTTTCTGTCTAAAATTTAATTTTCAACGTAAAATTTGTATGGAGAATAGGATTTCTATGTACCATCTAGCATCTACTATATTTATAGTTAATCTTTATTAGCCAGGAGATATTTTGGTGCTCGTCAATCTATAGATTAGGCATTACATATAAGGGCTTGGGTAAATTACTACAACGACTCCAAGCACCTAAAGATAAGTATTGTAGCAACTGGACAAGTGAAGCCTCAAAAACCATCAGTGGAAAATAAATTTTGCCCTAATAAGGGTTTGGCTTTTTCCCAGTCAACATATACGCAACAAGGAGATAGGTGGAAAGGAAAATAGGCGATCCCCTGTATTCTGATCAACAATAGATTTGAAGCTTTAAACAATGATCATTCAAAGTCGAACACATTTAGTGCCTTGGTTAAACAATATGAAGCCAGAGATAGGAAGATGATAAAGCTAAATAAAGATCCACGTGAAAATAGCAATGGGTGGCAAGTTGTAATTTCAAACAAGAATAGAAGAAGAAATGCATCGCAACTAAAAAAGAGGCCAATGATGGAGGAAAATAAAAATCATCAAAAATAGTCTACCCAAATCATCAAACCTGTAGAGGAAGAAAAGAGAATGGAAAAATTGGTTCCTTTTCTAGCAAAAGGGAACAAAAATTGTAAGCAAACAATACATAAACCTACCAAAATTTTAGAAGCTAACTGTATTTCGATAAGGCAGAAAAAACAGCAAGCAAACTCAAAAAAAGTACTTAGGGTTTATGTGAAAAATCAAAAAATCTATATACCACCACATAAAAGGGAGAAGGGTATTTTAGATCATGCAAAGCTACCAACACATAAAAGCAGTATGACAACTCTACCACGAGACAAGGTAAAGGAAACTAATTGCTATAATTGTTCTGATATATTAATCATTAGTGACAAGTTCATAGAAGAAAAGTGGAAGGAATGTTTAGAGCTAGGAGTATATGTTCACTGGAGTAGACTAGACAAGCATTTATCAAAATTGACAAAGAAATTAGAGAAGATCTGCAAACAATATGTAAGTATTAGTACTTCCTCAAAATCATCAATTTATCTTCATTGCAAAAATAAAGAAATTAGAAATAAAATACTTTCTATATTAAAATGCTCTTATAAAGGGCATGTAGTTAAATTTCAAACTTGGATACCTAATTGGAATGATGAAAAAGAGCATATGATACCAACTTGGTATGAATATAGTAATCTTCCATTAAAAATTAAACATTTAAATACATTATTTAGAATAGGAAAATCAATTGGTAAACTTATAGGTATAGACTCAGAGTATGACAAAACTAGTAATGTTAAATTTCTAATAGATGAGGAACCAAATCAAAAAATGATTAGGAGAAATTTTTTTATAACAAATAGCTCCATTTAGGAGATTGAATTTAAGAAATATGAAGGGGAAATTAAAGACATTATTAAAACAAATCTAGAAATTGATAATAATATTTCATCCATAAAGGAATCCTTCATAAATATTAGAATAAAGAAGAGGGAACAAAAGATTAAGGCAATTCGTAAGGACAAAAATAAGAAGATAGAAAAATTAGATGAAAGGAAAAACTTTGAGTAGAGCACACAAACAAAAAATACACCTATAGTAAAAAAGAGTAAAGAACAAAGTCAACGAGAATGTTCAGAAGTACGAGAATAGAGAGTCGAAGGTATACACAAGGAAATGACAATAGTAGTAGCGTTGAAATAATGCAATATTTGTCACAAGGAGAATGATAATTTCAAAGAAACAAAAAGAAGCATTAAAGAATGGTATAAAATGACACATGAGATTAAATTATTACAAGTGGACATTGAAGATCAGGCTATGTTAGGAGAACAATTTCATCATGAACATGAGGTAAGACAACAACTTATAGATCAAAGAAAAGAGAAGGAGAATTATAATACTAAGATAGAAATACATATCAATATGGACAATAGGATGGTAAACAGATCAAATATAAACTATTTTGAGGAAGACACTAGTTAGATACATTGGGATGGTGAAGATATGATGATTAATAAGGATATGAACGAACAAGAAAACTTGGAAAAGGTAAACACAAAAGATGAAAGTTTAAAGCCAATAGAGTATACAGAAGATTAGGAAGAAAAATATATAACTCTAGCAACATATTCGTAACAATGGAGTAATATAACAATTAGAAAAAATTCAAAAAAAAAAAAAAAAGTTATAAATTTTGGAAAACACCAATAGATGGGAAAGATATCTTTGGAAGTAAATCTATAGAGGTGAAGGATAAAACAAGGGAATATAGTATCCCTCTAGAAGTTGAAGCTTTCTTAGAGGAGTATAAAATGTATAATCAGGAAGATTCTATCACAGAGACTAAACTTATTGAAGTGTCACAAAACTGGGAGGAATTTGGGCTACTAAAAGAGACCCCAAAAACATCAAAAAAAGAAAATTTAGAAAATGATACAAATACAGATGTTGAAGAAAATGAAATAATAGAACATATATTAGAAGGTTTAATAAATGAGGAAGAAGATAAAGAAGGAACTACAAAAGAAAACAATAACCATATAAGTATAGATAATTTGGGTATTTCAATGAACTAGGAAGGATTTAGAACTCCAAAATGTGGTAAATCAAAATTAAAAAGAGGAAGAAAATCACTTAAGGAATTAAAAGAAGTAGACGGTCAAGCCAAGAAGCAAAAAAATATATTTGAGTTTCTTAACTCTAGGAAGGGGAAGTGCCTTCTTGAAGAGCAATGAGAGTCATAACATGGAATACTACAAGCCTAAATGCTCCTCATAAACAATGAGTGTTAAAATGTAACCTAATAGTCTTTGAATTAGATATAATTATGATACAGGAAACTCAGCTTAACAAAGAAGAAGGGGAAAAACTAAGAAAAAGACTAGGTAGATGTAATGCAGAAATGAAGGAATCAGATGGAGCATCAAGTGGAATGGGAATCATTTGGAATACCAGGACAACAAACATTAAAATCATAATATCAAATAGCAACTAGATGGGGAGTATAGTTTCAAGTAATAAGCATAATCTACAATTCATTCTAATTAATGTTTATCATCCAATACAAACTTCAGACAAACAGAAAGTTTGGGATGATATAGCTGCCTTTATGGAGTTATATCCTAAGGCAAACATGATCATAGGTGGTGACTTCAATGCCATACTTGACCTCAAATAAAAATTTGAAGGTTCTCAGATTTTAACAAGAAACATAGTAGAATTCAGAGAATGGGCCAGAGTTAATAGAAATACCAACTAGTAACAGAGTATTCACATGGAATAATAAAAGAAAAGATTTTAGTTATATTGCAGAAAAATTGGACAGATTCTTTTTCAAAGGATAAATTTCACAATTACAGCCTACATTCAGCCTAGTGCAAGATCAGATCATTATCCTATCAAAATTGAGTTAATCGAACCTATAAAACCTAATAGGAATCCTTTCAAATGTGAAAAGATGTGGTTCTTAGATAAAACATTCTTGGAGAACATTAAACAATGGTGGGATGAAGACAAGTTTATATGATCAAAGACATATTGTTTTGTTCAAAACTTGAAATGCTCAAAGAAAACATACAAAAATGGAATAAAACACATCTCAATAATATATTCCAAGTCAAACTAAATAATGAAGAATATTTAAAAAATTAAATAATGAAATCATTAAAAATTATGGACAATGAAAAATTCTTTAAAGAAAAAGAACTATCAATCATACAAGAAGACATTTTAGCAAAAGAAGTCTTTTGAAAACAACAGTAGAGGGGAAAATGGTTGGCAGAAGGAGAAATAAGCACAAAATTCTTTCACAACAGAGCTCTTAAAACTATTACTCAAATTAAAGATAATAATGGTAGTCCTATTGATAATCCAGCAGAAATTGCTCAAACCTTTATCACATACTATGAGAATCTATTAAACAATTATGACTCATCCAATTTTATAAAACAAAAAATAATTCTTAATAATATACCTAAAGTTATCATAGAATTTGACAACATGGAGCTCAATAAACCTTTTACAAAAGAAGAAATCAAATTAGCCCTTTTTAAGCTTAGCCTAGATAAATCGCCATTGCCTGATGATTTCCAAGCTTTTTTCTTCCAAAAATGCTGGGAAATTTTTGGGGAAGAATTATGGAAAGAAATAGAGGCAGGTAGAAATGGGGGATCAATCTTAACTAAAATCAATCATAACTTTTTACCATTAATACCAAAAAAAGCTGCAACAGAATCACCCTCAATTTTTTGCCTCATTGCATTATGTAATACAATATATAAAATTTATTCTAAAGCAATAGCAAATAGGATTAAAACTTTGCTACCAAAAATTATCTCAGAAGAACAAACTGGGTTTGTACACTACTACATTTAACATCTTTTTTCAACCAAAAATTTCGACCATCAACTAAATAAATTTAGGGTGGTCGAAATGTAAAGGCAACAATTTTGTTTTTTTACATATAAGACCTGTGTTGGTCAAAATTTTGACCAACACAGGGCTTATACATCCGCAAAGTTCAAAAAACATTTGCCCAATTATGTTTTTAGTGCCCGATTTCATTTGACATTTTTGAAGCATTTTCGCATGGTTTTCTCTAAGCCCAGTTTTGTTTCAGGTTTTCTCCACCCACTTGATTGATGATGCCTACTAGCCCTGGGAATAATATGAAAGGGGGCCCTGCATTTGCATCAATATAGGGGGGGAATAGTAGTTTGAAACTCTCGATATTGTCTTTCTTTCATTCTTCCTGATGTGCTCGACTTCAAAAGCTGTTCCATTCACGACCTCCAATCACCCCTGCATCTCCGATGGTCGAGGAGAGGGATTTCTCTTCGAGCATATTTCCATAGGTACATGTGTATTTTTTTTGTAGGTTTTTATGATAATATTGAAGATGGAAGTGAATACTATTACTATCATTATTATTTTTTATGCCAAAGTTTAGCCATTGTTGTGTAATATAAATGGGAGAGTCTCCGCTCAAGTGTTTTTTCTCAGTTATGTTTTGATGATAAGTGTTAAAAAGAGTCTAGTTGCAAGAAGAATGTAATGTACTTGTTGTTTCATTTGATTGAAAGTGTGTAGATGCAGATTTATCATTTGGAATGTTGGTCTATTGTAACAAGTATTATACTTTTTGTTATAGTAATGAAAGAAAAGAAAGGAAATGTATATGCAGAAGCTGTAGTTGTAAAAGCTTAGAAGAAATAATAATGACAATTTTTTTGTTTTATAAATATAGTTGTGTTGGTATAATATTTTTCTTTTATTTTTGTTTTAATAATACATAATTATATTGTATCATATAGACAACAATTTCATATTCAAAAAAAGAACAAAAAGAAAAATAAAATTGAGTGTGTTTCTCTCTTCAACTCTAGAACATTCAACTTAAACATCAACACATAAACATAATAATTTGAAATCTAGTGTGTTTAGTGCTTGGAGTTGTACCCTCAATACCTAGGCCATGTGGCCTTTAAAACATGATATTCATGTGATTCTATGTTAGATGATGATGATGATAATGAATAATCACCATCTACTACTAGCTCATGTTGTGATAAAAGGTCTTCAATGCACCTCTAACTACAAGTATGCCATGGAAAACTTGTGATGGAGATGACTCCTCAAACTAATAGACTATCATGAAATTTTTTTGATGAAGATGACACCTACAAATACTGGACTATCTTCAAAAACTTATGATGAAGATGGCACCTAAATTTACTAGACTATAATTGAATTGATGTACTTTGGATCCTTCACTGAAAGTCTCTGTCATTTTTTTAGAATATGATTTATCTTCTAGTTCAACCAAAAGAATCTCTCTCCTATATTTCAACATTACATTTAATTGTTGCATTGCAATTAGGTCTTCCTACAAGGGTTTCCATTTGGATGAATAACAAACTTGTTGGTGTTTTAAAACTACTAAGCAACAAAATCCTTAATACCAAGATGACCATACTCACATAGTCTAAAGACTAGCCAATTCATATTATCAATTGTATGTGCACACCATTTGGGCCAAACTTCTACAAAATCAAGGGTGGTTTTCTACTCTTTTGGCTTTGCAAAACTAGGGTGGGTATACCCAGGGATTATACAAGACTGGGAAAACTGTATGAGAATTATCTTAGTTTCATTCTGATTCTCATCTCAAATTATCCAATACATGTACAATTCTTGATACTTTAATAAACACATCCCATATAACAGATATGGCCAAAAAAATTCTTTAGGTCTACAGATGTTCTCAGCAATAATGGCTAACTAAAGCTAAAACATTCCATGCAAACAAGTAGAGGCCAACTTTGAAGATCTATAGGAAATAAAAGTAAAGCTGATTATAATTCTACATTTTGACAATCATGTGTGACACATTTCTCTTTCAGCTGGATTAAATTTGATCAGTTCCTAATCCATTGGGGTTCAGAGTCTACTACAAATCTCTAGATCTAATTTGTTGCCTTACAACAAATTTTATCAGCAATTCTTATAAAAAATCATCATTCAAAATCATTTCCACTACTGCAACAACCTTATCAAATTCATCAAAGCTTTTACTTAATCCATTGAATTAACAACCATGATAAACAGATATAAAACCTAATTGAACTGCATTCAATTGCACAAGCCTTTACTTATACAACATCAAGATAACCAAGTAATCAAAAGGAGACAAAGTTTGGAAAGAACTGATATGGGGATAGTTCATAATTTGTATTTATTTTCCTTCAAAATTGTATACAATTTACAATAGACTCAGAATGACCTTCAGAAAGAAACACAGATCATTCTATATTCATGTATTCTCAAGATTTGATAGAGAAAATACATCACGAATTTTTGCTCAAAAATGGTGGACCAAAAACAGACTAAGTGCATCACTTAGCAAATAGAATTTAGACCTTTTCTCTTGCCTTGGAATTTCACTTATATAGTGTGAAGTGCAACAAGCTTCAAGCTAAGAGAAACTAACAGGTGTCTTTTACAAGGAATATCTACATACACCTATCACAAAGTGACAAAACTATGTGTAACAGAAGATATCGAAATCAAATCATTCCTTTCGGTGGGTCAGCTTCTGTTACATGTTCTGATGTTGCTGAGTTGGCTATTGATCTGATTTATCTTCATATGTAACTACTAAATTAGCCAACGATGAAGCTTGTTGTGATGAGGGCACATTAACCTCCACCTGTAGGCTTCCACCACCTTCACTCTGCATGGTAAAGACAACTTCTACCTTTTCCTTTTCTTTAATTGTATTGGCATCTTGTGGTCTCAGTTCTACAACTGAAAGTGATAGATTTTTCTTGTCTTCTTCTTCTAATTGGCTTTGAGTAGTGATGGTATCAATGATTTGGACTTCCTCACCCTGCACCTCATCACTGCTAGTTTCATTTACATCAAACTGTTCACTAGAAGCCATTTCTGCCATCCACCTGTCAAATAATGTGTCATTTGGCCAATTGAATTGCAAAATATCCTTATATTTATTTATTATATAATAAGCCTCATTATTAATATAAAAAAATTCCTATTTTAAAGAATCAAAGAATATTTTGGCTTTCACCATTTCTTCTATTGTGGTGGCCCACCGTGCATGCCCTTTTTCATTTATGACTTTATTCATTCTTAAATAGAATAAATCATCAAGTTCCTTTGCCCATTCCTCTTTGCTTTTCAAACTATTTTTCTTATCTAGGGCATGAGAAAATAAATTGAATTTTTGGCTCTTATATTTGTCTAAGTAGCCTATTATTATCTTCTGTAAATGTATCCTTTTGCTATCAAAATCAGCAAGATCAGAAACAATGTCAAAGGTTTTATCAATCTGATCACGAGAATTATTTATAATAGATAGACACAATAAGGTTAATGCTTTCTCCCTTCTCACCCATTTGTTCACAATAAGCTTTAGAGCCTCATCATCTGCTTTTAACTCCTCCCAGATGTTAATCACCCTGGCCAATTGATCATGGATTAGTGTCCATTCAACCTTGTCTGCTAGATATGTAAGAGTTGTTCTTAGTTTATCTTCATATTTAGATTCCAACTCTACATGTAAGGCCCACAGTTTACTCTTTTCTTCTTCAAAATTCTTAGTAGTGTAATACTGTGGCCCTTGGGTTTTTTCTAGTATTTCAATGAGGGGGGTGGATTTGAAAGGTTCAACAGGGTTATATAAGTTATATATGATCTTGGAAAATACATGAGGTTAGAAGAGTTTTTTTTCTTAGATTTGTAGCTTTTTATCTGAAATTTATTGTATAATTTTATTTGAAATCTCCTCTATTTTTTTTTGCGTGTTGAATCTCATTTAGGTGGTTATCATCTAAAAAAATTGATAAAAAAAGATATAAAATATTAGAAGAGAAAAATTCCACTGCTTATGTGTGAAATGCAAAAGTATTTACCTCCAACGTTTTTCAATGCTCAAGAACGCTACCTCATACATCAAGTTGAGGAGATTGAATTGTGTGGACCTGTACAAGCTAGATCAATGTGGATGGTTGAGAGGCATTTGAAATATATCAAGGGATTGGTTTGACAAAGAGAACATCCTAAGGATTTTATGATAGAGAGATATATGATATACCAGACCATGGTGTATATCAATGAATATCTTCCAAAGTTTGCAGCAGGTACCCATCTAGATCACATTTGGGATCCCAACTGTGATAACAAATTCAAAGGGGAGTACCTGATGGGGAAAGGTAGATTGAGGAGGGTGAGAGGTAATTATAAGTTTTTTTTTTAATTTAACAATTCTTATCCATCATCAATATATATAAGTTGTTTCTAACTGGTGTAATTATCTTCTTTAAAGTTTGTCATGAGTGGGATGCACTACACTTGTATATTGCAAACAATCTTGATTGGATGACAGTGTGGATTGAACAGTCTCAAGAAAATGGTCGCTCATTAACATGGGATGGTGTTGCATTGTTGGTTAAAGAAGCTCATCGTAATGAAGATCTCAATGTTATGCCAATGGTACTTGATCTAATATATGGCTTAATAGATACAAAGGTATGCATAAGATTACTAATCATGAGACATAAGTTTAATATGAACTCATAGATCAATGAGAAGATTCTTGACATGTTTGAATAAATGTAGGTCGAACAGCACAAAGCTATGTACTACCATGGCTATAAATTCCACACAAAAAGTTAGATGAAATGAAGAAAACGTGTGATTCCAAGATAAGTGTTTTCTTCACGATCACCAATATTTCATCTAGAACTGACATACATCCTCAACAATTTGAAAATTGATACTATGGTATTTTGGATGATATACTTGAGTGCGACTTTAATTCATTCAAAATAGTTCTATTTGTTGTCAAATGGTTTAGGTTATGACTAAATCGAAATGATCCTGATAGGACTATTATTGAACACGATAGTGGATTTACTATGATTAATATAAGGTCATTTGAGCCAATCAGAGATGAGCCCTATGTTCTTCCAAGTCAATGCGAGCAAGTTTTTTACTTTGGTGTTCCACAGAAACCAGGTTGGTTATTTGTTGTTAGACATGACCCAAGAGGAAGGTCGGTAAAGTATAATGTGATCGAAGAAGAAGATATTGAAGAAGCACGAGGAAGTAAATGATTATCAGGAATGACAGTTACCCAATGATGAAGAAGAAGAAGATGGTGATGATTTTGGTCATGCTAACAATAATGGTGATAATGATGATGATAATGCTGATGATGATCATGATCATGGTGACGAAGATGGTGATGATCATGCTGATGATGGTCATGATGATGATAGTGATCAAGAGGATGATGATGGTGATGAAGATGGTGGTGGTGACAACGACGATCAAAGTGACGAGTACAATGATGGTGATGATGATGATGACATGGATGATGATCATGATGATCAATGAAATCTTTAGGTACGATCAATATCAACTATGATGGGGTCTTGTATGACCAAATATTTCTTTACAAACCATATGTGCACATATAAACATTAAGTAGAACATGCCAAATATTTTTTTAGATATAAACATTAGTTACGCTAAATTTTGAACTTAAGACAAATGATTTACATATACAATCTACTTTATTATTTTTGATAGGAAAAAGCTACAATGATTGTTGATCAAATGCAATCTGAAATTCGGGCGTCATATCTACATGACATTGGTCTTAGTACTGACCCTATATTCATCACTCCACAAATTAAACAAAGATACACTGATGAGCTTGTTCAAATTATCATCAAGGGTGACAGAAGTGAGGAGAAAGAGGCACTGAGAATAGAATTGGACTATAGAATCCAATCTTTGAAAGTAAGCAGTAATTCGACTAAAGCAACAATAGAAGTTCACTAGATATTAATATTTTATAGTATCTTATGGATCATGATCTTTGATTTTATGTGTTCTTGTTTAGACATATGTGCCAGTTGCGACATCACATGCTGAACATGGTCAGGGTTGTTTCACAGTACCTTCGTGTAAGTAACACTTTGTTTGTTTTGATTAACATTATAACACTTACCTTTTTTTTTGTCAATGTTTCTTGCTAGTATCCCATTTGATCTTTATCCATTGCAAATTTCTTTGTAAACAATATTCTATTCTTCAGCTCATGATGAAGTGCGGACTCCTCCTTTAGTTGGTGGTCCACTATTGTCTGCTGCATTGTCGGCAACAAGGACCATGCAAACATCATCGTCTATGCCCAGTAGAACTGGTAAAACCTTGTTTTGCTATATTTTGTAATGTGCTATATTTTGTAATGTCTTTCTACAAGTTGATGAACAATGAAGTAGCACATTAGTGCTTAAATGATGTCTACAGAAGCTTGCATACACACAAACACATGCATACACACACCACGCATACATACATACATACATACATACATACATACATACATACATACATACATACATACATATATATATATATATATATATATATATATATATATATATCCACACATAGAGAGACATGGACATAGGTAGGGAGGTAGACCAACAAAGAGCAGTACTAAAATTGTCATTTAATTGTTATGATGTTTCAGGTCATAGAGCAACAGAGAGCAATACTACTGAAGCTGATCCATTTCCTGGAGCAGTTCATGTGATTAGTACTAGTTCGTATGAAGGGACATTGTTGTTGAATAAGAAAACAATGTTTCCATTATGAGAATGAAAGCTTCCAGGTGCTTTAAAATTGATATTTTTTAAAGTGTAAATTTAGTTTACTTTTACATTACTCATTTTGGACTGATAAATCCTTTATGTTTTGTAGGTAATAATGCTTTCTTTGAACATCTTTTTCATATGACATTGAGACTATTTGGACCCACCATACATAAAAGGTACGTAGTTTCATATCATTGATACATAATTTTTATTTTCTTCTATTTATTGTAATATATTAAATTTATTGATCTAACAATCTATTTGTTTTTAAAAAGGTGGAATTTACAAGCTGGGGAATTAAAAAATCAGCTGATTGCATCCATTGAGGAGAAATTTGGGAAAAACATTTTTGACACTGGCCTACTTCTGAAAAGAGCAGCAAAGCATATAAAGACTGTAAGGGATCAATATAGAAGGGGTCTTAAGGATAACCCAAAGTACGATCGTCCTCCTATGATTCCACCAATGGAGTGGAATGAAATAAAAGAAGATGCAAAGGAGAAAAGGCTATGTGAAGATAGAGATAATGAAGTAGCACAGGGCAAAAAGAGGTCTGTCATTATAGTATTAAGTACATTGTAATCATGCACTAATTATTGATATTTGTAAATATATAATCTAAGATGTTTGAAATTTTTCATAGATTGCAGGACACATCTGTGGCTACAAAAGCGAGAATAGAAAATGTTGGCCAACACAAACTTGGCTCTGGTGGCTATATGAATCTGCAGTCTTGACTTGTAAGTAGAGCAATGAATTTTGTTTTTTTTTTTTAAATATAATGTTGCAAATAGTTTTGTTTAATGAAACCATACATGGAAAACTGACGTTATCAAGCAAAAACCATAGGGCACAGAGGTCACAGATGAAGATAGAAAAATTGCCTTGAAGGAAGGCTATAAAGTTGTGGTTGCACGCCTACGTGAAGAATCTGTAAGCCTTGCCCAAGAATCCAGTGCACCAAATGATATCTCACAGGTAAATTGGTTAGATGAAAAGTAAATGAAATTATATAGTTGAGAAGATTTTTTTTGGTATTAGTTTTAAACGTAAATTGACTATATAACAATGTGCATAACATTTTACTGCAGCCTTCATATCCTACCACAGAACCTGCACACGGCGAAGGCCATGATGTGCATTATAGTGGTGGAGGTATTAATTTTCTATTGTAAATTAATTATGCAATTATGAATACAATTTAACATCTTCAATTGGAATTAGACGTGTATCCTTTTTTTGAATATTTCAGAGCATGTTGAACATCATGCTGAAGGACTGGACCATGTTCCAAGTGTTCAACATGTTGATACGGTGGCAGATCAAAATGTTAATGTACATGATGTGTCATTTTCAAGTAAGAAAAATGTATTTTATTTATTACTCGTACTTAATTACAAACTTGTAACAGTTAGAAAAAGAAAAAGAGTATGCCAATTTATCGCATTCACTTGTTCTTGCAACAGAGCCCCCTTTAGTGCAGCAACCTCCTGCTCCTCCAAAGAGAAGGAGCCATCGTAATTTGACATTACACATGCTAGAAGAGGAGGAGAATGAAGCAGATATGGATGTCCCTATGAGTGCTTTTCTTAAGAGAGCTCAGAAAAACCAAAAAAAGAAATGATATTTTAAAAATATTCTTTGATAAACCTTGTTGGATAGTGAAAGAACTTTGTTTTAAGTAATTATGTATGAATGATGTGTATTAATACAGATTTTTATTTTATGTTAATGAATATTGTTATGTGTTAATGAAGTTTTGATTAGTATTGTGTATTAATGATTTTTATATCATATTAATGAATGTTATGTGATTGTATTGATTGAATGTTATAGTTCATAAATGGATGAATGAATGAATGAAGTATGTAATTAGATGATAATGGGTACTTTAGATTGATGTTAGGGGGAGAGGGATGAGGCCAGATGAGCTTCCACCTTCACGTGGTTGGCCTTTTTAAGTAGAGAATATTATAGTATTCTTGAAACCAAGTGAAGCTCAAATTTGTTAAGTCTTCAAACACACATCCAAATTCTCTTTAACTAGACTAAAGTTTTTTCGCTTGTAATGGTCTCATTGCAGTCATCTTTTGGTTCCTTGAACATATAGTTCTTGCTTAGTTTGAATCCCAATTATTAAATATTTTTCCACATTGGAGTTAGTTCGGCATAGAGACCTGCATATTTTATTATATGTATTTAGTCAACTGAAAGCAATGTAGAAAGCATTCACATAGTTGATGTCTAACAAAAGAAGACAAGATGCATATACTATTTAGCATGGAAATCCTTGTAGGTGAATTGTGTGTGTATGTACACACACACGCATATATGTATGTATGTATGTATGTATATAATTTCAAACAAATGTGTAGACTCAATTAGCAAGAGACACCAACCTCAAATCCTGCAATGCAGAAGGAACTGACCTTTGAAATGCAAAGTGTTTATAATGTAGGTAGATTTGCCTTAGATCTCCTTCGAGGTCTTCAACAAATCTGCCTTGTACTTATGAATAATCCACCAAGATTTGAAATAATGTTTTTCAATAAATGCTCTAAACTTGGAATATACCTTCATAAAAATTATGCCTTAGATCTGCTCATCATATTCAAAATAGGCCTTCACATGTCTGTTCACTTAGGTCTGAATTAGGTCTTCCACAAATTTGGCTTATAATTATGTTCTTGAATCTCTTAAAATATTCTTTGTATTCAAATGATATTTAATGAATTTATTGATACAAATTTCCTCATACTTGAATCCAAATATCATTGTCATTGTCAAACATAACACAGATATAAAATCATTTTGGTTATTCACTTGTTATACAAGTTAGTCTTATCTTTTTGGTTTTCACAAGTCATGCACTTATGCATCTTTGGGATATCCACAAGCTATTAGAGATGTTTGGATGGTTCATGTCCTTATTTTTTGTGTGTTGTTTTTAGGGTTTTTGCCATGAAGTCTAAGGACAAACATGTTGGATTTTTGTGATAGACATGTCCACCTATAAAAAAAGTATCAAATGTAGAAAAAATGCATAGAAAAGCTTGTAAGGGTTTTAGGTGTCTTTAGGCCTAGTAGAGCTCATGAGTGTTTTAGGTGTCTTTGGAAGGGTTAGTGAAGTTATAATACTTTTGAAAAGGTTAGTGAAATAAATTAAAGGCATATATGATTGTAAGTTGTCAAAGTTGACACTTTGTGTCAACTTAGACAACAAATTTCAGTTTATAACTAACTGGTAACAGTCAGATAGTTAGACAGTAGTGGTTGTTTACTATTTTTTTATTATTTAGAAGGGATTTGTCGAGTGTTTGGGGGAGAAGTAGAGTTGGGGTGGTGAGACAAGGCATTGTGAAAAGGTTATAATCAATAAAATAATCCTGTTCTCTGCAATTCAGTCTCTTTCCCATGGAACAGTGAGTTCCTATGATGTATCAAACGCATTTTGACTAATATTTAATGTGAGAACATTTTATTATTTTTGTTATCTTGTCCACGCATTCTTTTAATTTTCATTGCAAGTTGAGTAAGGAATAATAGACTAGTGCATTCAAACCAGTGACTGGTTAGGCACAGTCAACTGTACTTATTTTGAAGTTTCCAATGTAGATTCTCTCCTACCACCTGTAGTCACTGTTATTGGTGGGAGACAATGATGTTGTGATAATTTATTTGTACTATATTAACCAAATGCAGGAGAGTGGGAAAAATTGGTGCAAGTGCACTGTTGGATGGTAATTGCTGATGGAGGTTTAGCTTGGATTAGACACCAGTCTAATAGAGAGTGGATCATTTCATGTTTGAAGATGTTTGGGGGGTGAATCTTTCATGTTTGGGGGGTTTCTCTATTACCAATAATGAGACAGTAGAGCATTGCTATTGTTATGATGGGAAAAATATGTCTTTCATTGTGATAGACTATTTCTAAGTCATCTGTGTTGTTTCTTGCTATTGTCATGTAGTCTTTGTTTTCCTTGAGACCATGAACAAAATTATCTACCATTTTTGCTAATGATAAACTTTTGACTTGAATAATGATAAAGTTTATTAGTGATCATTATAGTGGAACAACTTTTGACTTGTTCAAAAATTTTAGTCGAAGGTGTTGGAATTGATAGTGAACCCCAAGCTCCTAGAAATCACCTGCAATAACCAATAGAAAACCAATTGAATGCCCAGAATAGATTGCCATTTCTATCATTTCAATTTTCTTATCAAAAATTACAATGGAAGCAAACTCAAAACCTCTGCATACTATTGGACTGATTGAATATGTAATCTTCTTGAAAGAAACAAAAAATTGTACAAGTCTCAGACCATAAAAATGCCTTGAAAACTCATTTATATAGCATGAGTTGCAACAAGCAAAGGGAAATTGTGATCTGACAAGTGTCCAAGGAACAAAGCATCATACAAAAGACAAAAATAATCACAACAGAATGCCAGGCGTATCAATATTCCTTTAGGTAGGCATGTTCCAATTTCTGTTGTGAATCATCAACTTCTAATTTGTCTCTCATTATTCTAGCTCCTCAAAATACGTGGCTGCCAAGCTGGCCAAAGAAGGATGATCTTGTGATACCTCCAAATCTATTTTCTCCTACGGGTTATCACTGCTTTCACCCTAAGCATGCATTATTACCTTTTCCCCTTCTTCTTTTTTCAGTTCTAGTGCAAAGGTGTCAATAACCTGCACCTCACCTTCTTGTTTCTCATTATCATCTAAACTGTCCTCCACTAACTACTTGTCCAATAGAAGATCTGCCATCCAAGTGTCAAATTGTATATCATCCAGCCAGCTGAACTGTAGGATATCATTTTTCTTTTTTAAAATATAACCAACCTCCTTTTCAAAACCAACAAATTCTTGCTGCAAAGAATCAAAAAATAATTGGACTTTAACCAATTCCTTTGTCATGGTGGCCCACTAGGCACACCCCTTTTCATTAATAACTTCATTTATCCTTGTGCAGAAAAGGTCATCCAATTCTTTACTCCACTCTTCCTTATTTTTCAATTTCTTCTTTCTATCCAAGGCATAAGGAAATAGATCAAATTTTTTATTCTTGTACTTATTCAAATAAGAAACAATTTTCAGTTGCAGAGCAACTCTCCTGTTATCAAAATTTGACAGGTCATTAGCAATATCATACAATTTTTCAACATGGTCATTGGAAGACTTTATAACTGAATAACATAGAAGGGTGATTTCCTTTTCCCTTCTTCCCCATTTATTAACAATAGGCTTCAGGGTATCATCATGAGTTTTCAATTCCTCCCATATATCTATTACTTTTACCAACTGATCAAAGAATAAGGGCCACTCAATTTTGTCCACTAAATACATTAGAGCCTTTCTAAGCTTATCCTCATACTGTGTATTCTCACATTTGGAGTGAAAGCCAACCTCCTCATGACCTCTCTGGCCTTATTAGGATATGAATCAATAAAAAATTATTTCTTTTCATTCATGACCTCCATTATTTCAAGAAAGGTATTCATGAGCTTACTTATTTTGTCAGCCTCTGTAATAGCATTATCCAAAGGATCATATTTATTATCAAAACAATGAATGAATTCTAAGACCTTAGAATAAACTCTCCATTTTTCTTTTTTAGTTTCCTACTCCTGCAATGAGAATTCATTCCTTATAGATTCCTCTGGATAATAAGAATCATGCTTGACCGGTCCCAACTTGATTCTATGGCTCAACATCTGATTGAAAAATCCCTTAGAATCACAAAAACTGGGATGAGAGACAGCCATCATATATTGCTCAAAAATTTTATGCAAAAAGATCCATCCCCCTTTTGCAATCACAAACTGATGGGCCACTATGCAGGTAGGGAAAATTGACCCTAATTTCCTTTTCAACAAAAACATTTGTTCCACTCCCCCTAACTGCCATAAAACTTCAGCCATTCCCACCTTCAAAGGAACTTGGTAATGCAAAACATTAGGGTTCCCCTTGAAACCATAGACTCTAAAAATAGTAGGAACAGGGTAGGGGATGATATCTCCCCAATTATGTGAAACTTTCAAGTCATGGGGGTTATCCATAGGCCTGATGAGACTCATTAGTATCCTAGGGATTCTGGGATTGTCACTCAATATGAGGCATCTCAATTTAGCAGCAAAATATCTATCAAATTTGACAAAACTAGCACTACTTGCATCCTAGGTCATATGTGCACTCCACAACTGGACTGGCAGTATTTCCCCATTCTCCTCTCTATTTAGTTCCATCTCATTACCAAAATATGTCACTCCTTTGAACAAAAACATATGCATTAATAGAGAGTAGTGACCAAAAGTTTTTTCCACCTTGCCCTTCGCAATCCCAACTAAACCAATGTGAATTTCTTTAGCCAAAAAGGAAGCAAAATCAAAAATAACATCTACACCAAAGGAAGCAATCTGAACCATCATATACATGAAACCAATGGGCATAAATTCTTGCTCATCTTCACCAAAAACTCGACATAAGGTCTTGTATATCTCTACAACCCGGGAAGTGAAAAGACTCTTCTTAAAAGGCTCTCTAGAGGCTGCAATAATTACTGGCAAAGTTCCTATTGTACCAATATGTGCCCTTAGTGCACCTCCCCTAATTACATCCTTCTTTGCTTTATATTCATTCTCTAATTTTAGCAGATTGATTTGCACATGGTAGTCTGAGAATGGTTCCAGGTGAAAAACAAAAACCTCTCTGATTTCTTCAGTAGTAATCGAGACCAGAGGCACACCATCTTTTCTTCTTACAACCCTAATGGCTTGGTCAAAATTCTTAGCAATGGCTTCAAGAAAATCATAATCCATGAAAACACTTGGGACTACTAACTTTCCCAAATCAAAATTCTAGACATTAGCATGCAGGGCAAACAACTTTCTTTCCAAAAACCACTTTTTAAACAAGATAAGGCTAGTTTGAGTAGTTGTTGCATCCCTAACCCAATTCCCCTTGTCATATAGGCCATCACCAATTTTAAGCCTAGGGTTTAAGGAAATTAACTTTTTAACTTGTGCAGGTTGTACAGTAGATTCTGGGAGTATTTCTAATAAATCATCGTGGACATTCCTATCCATATAATTAATTTTCCCAGAGAATGGTTTCTTAGGAGGCATTTTGACAGTATTGAGAGAATTGGAATGCCATAGAGGTTATAATATGAGTACTTACTTGTCTTGCTGAACTTGTTCTTCTTTGAACTTCTAAAATTTCTCTTGAACAACAGAAGAATAGTTTTACATCTTTACCAGGCTTAACACGACAAATCAATCAGGCTCTTATGCTCAGAAAATTTGCAATCTCTATTTGCATGGGACTGGAATTAATGAAAATCTCTGTGTTATACTCTGTTTCTCCCACACATGAAGCTTTCACTTATCATAAATGCACCGAACAAAAAAATAGAGTGGCGTCGCACTTTCTTTTTTAAACTTGTGTCATTGATCCTTGAAAAATTCTACGATCTAGGAATGACAACTAAGCTGACTCATCTTTCTTCTTAACACATTGGTAGTCAAGCCAATAAAACACCTCCACCTCTACCTTTCCTTCAAGGCTGGCACTTCAAATCGGGCCCATGGATGACTACAGACACGTGTCATCAACTCGCTAACTCGTTATACATAATTCTCAAGCACCTTTCCACAGCGAGCTAGCGATGATCACTGATTTTACTTTAATCGTGTGGTAGACAATTGAAACAACCTTTAAGAACACGATGGTGGGTCCATTACTCGTTGACTCGCTATACCTAATTTTTGCACATCTCTTTATAGCGAGTCAATAAGCATCATCAATACAGACTTGATCTTGTGGATAGCAATTTTACTTCAACAAGTAGTGGGCCATACTCGCTAACTCACTATACTTAACTTTTGAGCACTTCTTCGTAGTGATTCAATGCCACCCTTTGATACCAGCTTGATCTCACGATCAAAAATCTTCGTACCTAGTACATAGGAAGTGGGTCCATAATATCGTTGTCCATGACATGGGCCCTACAGATTTCTACAAAGCATTGGTCGAAAGTTCGACCAATGAATGGCAGAAAATGTGCTGACAATGCCAACATTTTTCGACCAACCTACTAGATGGTCAAATTTTTGACCAAAAAGTTTTCAACCAATGCCATATAGTTTTCTACCATGCATTGGTCAAAATTTTGACCAATGTCCCTCAAATTTCTACCAAGCATTGGTCGAAAGTTCGACCGATGAATGGCAGAAAATGGCTCAACAACTTGAAGATTTTTTGACCAACATATTGGTCAAAATTTTGACCATCTAGTAGGTTCATCGAATTTTTGACCAAAAAATTATCGACCAATTCGCTGGTCGAATTTGGTCGAAGATTGGTTGAAAAATGGGTCAAAATTTCAACCAATAAAGGTCGAAAAATGAGGCCAGATGTACTAGTGTAGAGGCTTAGGGAGAGTATTTGGAGAGCATGTTTGGAGGACCCAAGAACATGGGAGAAGGAAGGAGCTTACTCTGTAGTTTATGAGGAGAAGTGAATTAGCATCAGTGTCCGGGTAAACACTTGTGATTTTGCCTATGTTATTTCTGCTTCTTGCACTTCCTGTCTTCTTCGTGTCTTCTGAATGCTTTCTAAGGATTCTTATATCTTCGATGTATGTATTTTGTCATAGTTAGTTAAAAATCTTTATGAGAAAACTTCCTATGCGTAGATTTGAGGAAATTACGGGGCTAGGGATTAAAATTTATAGTCAAACCTATTATAAGCATTAATGGGTAAATTTAGAGAACAACTATTTTATAGGAAAATTCTTAAAATTAGAAAGCCCTTTTTGTTTTAAAAACTATATTCTCTTCCTTTTAAAATTACCTAAATCTGCATACATACACACACACACACACAACACACACACACACACACACACACACACACACACACACACACACACACACACACACACACACATATATACATATACATATATTTATTTATTTATTTATTAAATCGCAGTCAAAATTTTATTATAAAATCTGAGTCACGCTTCGCGTTTTGAGAGAACACATTTTAAAAATGTTATTTGAAACGCATTTTTAAAATATATATATATATATATGTTGCAACATTTTTAAAAAGTGTTTTGTATTAAAAACTTACATTCAAATTTTTTTTAATGATTTTTTAAAACATTATTAATATTGTTAAATGTTGTTAGTTTATATATATATATATATATATATATATATATAATGTTAATGAAATTTTAAATATTTAAGATTTTAAATAAATAATATAATTTACTTAATTAGAATTTAGTTTTATTAAGGATAATTGTAAGTTAAGTTTACAAATACTTTGATTCTTCTCAAAATAGTAAATTGAGTTATTGAAAAACAACAAGTCATTATCAAAATAAGTATAAATGTATATTGAATTCTAAGAGCTAGGGGTGAAAACTTTTATTCTTTAAAACAACACGTGGGTTAGGAAAAACATACAAAATGTTTCTCCACTTGTTATCTAAATTTTGAAAATGAAAACTGAGACCTCCACATTTTATTCAACTATGTAATTTTAGCAAACCAAAACATGTGCTTGCATTGTGTTTTCTCTATGATATCTATTTTTGGGTTTTGAGTTGACTAGTGTTGACTAGTATAGGACGTCTACCAGAGGCTCGAGGGTTATGATTGTGATGTCATGATGATGTCTTTTGATCTCGATCTTTATAAACCCAACCATGGTTATGTGATGGTATGCTTTATGAGATGTTTGTATTTACTGATTGTTATTGCTTTCTAGTCTTCTTGTGTGAAGCTGAGATTCTTATGTATGAGACATTTGACTTAACCATTTTGAGTCATCAATCAATTATACTTGGGTTTACTTTCCAGTCATTTGATGGAATTGAAATTGTTTATCTAATCTTGATGATGTCATGTTGTGACATGTTTTGACTCAACCTTTTTGGAGTCTTCGATCAGTATTACTTTGAGATGCTTTTTGGTTGCTTATTAAGAACCAATGATTATTGTGATTATCAAGGATACCTTCAATTGCCAATAGAGAACTATTGTGGTCATGATTATCTATGGATGCTTTTAGTTGACTCATGGAGATTTGATGTTTATATTGTGAATTATATTTTGGTATTTTGTGATTTATGATTCCATGAGCTTAGGGTAGGTTATCTACTTGTAGTGACGGGAAGTGGCTTGCAATGGGGGTCGGGGCCCTAAGAGGCTGCCAGGGTAACTCATTGTAAGTTATCTTAATAAGTGAAAACATTCACACCTAATATTGACTTAATGAACCTAAAAAGATAATTGTTGTGTTCTCGCCCATACCTTGAGTGCTAGTACAGACTAGGATGGGAGAGAGAGAATGCTTGGTTGTGACCTTGCATTCCGTAGTATGCCTCATCTGTATGAGAGGATACTAGTGGCTGAACAAGGATCACTAGGGGGCTGGGGTCTATTGGGAGACTACTAGGATAACTTGTTTGGGACTTGAGGTTATCTCCTCAGCACGGTGGGAGTGGACCATTTAGGACCCTCACGGTTGGGTGGTAGTGCTTTGTCACTCTTATCATTTGAGATCCGTTTGAGACACTGTAGCTGATGCATTCTTGTTTATGATGGTGGACATGTATCCTTATATTGATGATTTGCATATGTTAAATGATGATATCTTATGCTTTACTTTGCATGTTAGATTACTTTCTGCATATGATGTAGTATGTCTAGGAGTGACATTCCTACTATGTTGATATCGATGATCTCTTTGGTGATTTGGGATGTTACGCACAGAGGGATGGCTAGGATCCATGATGGTCTAATGATGTTATTTACGATTGGGAGGAACCGTGCACTTAGTTAATTATGTTTGATGATAAATGGTTATCTTTTATGATGATGTATCATGTATGATATGTGGTTTCACTTGTGTTGTTGCATCATGGTTTAAAATTAGGATGATGATATACTTTATTTCATATATGTATATTCTTTTAAGCCTTTCATACCCTATGACATGTGCAGTGGATGATTGAGCAATCTGAAATGTAATTACTTAAAATACACTTGTATATTGTTTAAGTACGTTGGATGTATCATTAATATTTCATGAGGATGTGATGTTAGATGAATAGTTAATTTAGATGTAATTCAACGTTAAGGGATCCATGAAGAATGCAACTTGTTATGTATGTTATGTTTACTTTCACTTGTACTATTGTTATTGCTTTCGTTACTATGTATAAGTTATAAATGGTTTTACTTTCATGTTTTAAAATTTAAATAAAAAATATCGCCAAAATTAGTAAAACTTTAGGTTAATTCTTTGGATCCCTTAGCGGGGCATTACAAAACTCATCCTTTTCTGGCCACCTATAATGTGCGGCTAACCACCGAGGATATATAAATGGAGCGACAATATGATATGTACACTTCATTGCTAAATAACCTCTAACCCTAGCCCTATCTATATAAAAGGGAAACATGGTCTTCACCATAGCGGTGGAGACTTGACCATTAATCTATGAATACTTCATAGTGCCAATGACACTATGAGAAAGGGAAGAGTAAAATGTCTCAATATGAATATCATCAAATGGGTTGTACCCAGAGATCGTCTCGATCATTTGGCACAACTCATCTCTAATAGAAAAAACCTTCTCCTTATTAGGGAGAGTGGTAGAAGCTAACAATGTAGAATCAAGATACTCAAGAGCATGAGATAATCTGGCAATAGTATCTATAAATAAACGTTGTCTCTCCTCAATAGATGATGTTGATCTACATGTTGTGCCCGACTCAACACTAGGACCCCCTCCATGAACACTAGCATCCCTTGAGGACTTAGGTGCTCCACCAGTACTGGATGCCATAATGATATATGCAAAGATCTAGATATCTATAAATGCAAAGTTAAGATATACATACATAAGTACATATAAAACTGAAAGTTAAATTTAATTTAAAACATGTATGTATATAAATATGTACAAAGTTTAATGTAACTAAAAATATGCACATGTTATTTAGTAAATCTAGCTCATGTATGTGAATAAAAAATATGCATGTATGTTATTTAGTACATCTAGGTTTACTATGTTAATGTTTTCTAAAATGTAACTAATAGGTTTGTAAAATATAACTAATAGGTTTGTTGAACTAATTTTTACTATGTTAATGTTTTCTAAAATGTAACCAATAGATTTGTTGTTAATCTATACTATGTTAATATTTTCTAAAATGTAACTAATAGGTTTGTTGAACATTAATCTTTACTATGTTAATGTTTTGTAAAATGTAACTAATATGTTTGTTGTTAATGTTTACTATGTTAATGTTTTATAAAATGTAACTAATGTTTTATTATCAACTACTAAACAAATATTTTAAATATAATTAATTTAATTAATAAAACACATAAAAAAAATTCATTTAATTAATATTATCATATAATAACTAAAAAACTTTTTAAAAATGAAAAAAAAAAAAAAAAAATTCACCTACCTGTTATGGTTGAAACACTCTGACTGCCTAGTAGCTACTATAGTGAAATCAATAGTGAAAATTACAGCTAAGAGAAATTTTTGGCTATTTATAAAACCAAATGGGTTATAGCCAAAACCCTTCTGGCCGAAAGGGTTTCAGCCAAAAACCTCACTACTACATTCACACCAAAAAGTGCCACATCTGTACAGCCAATAACATTTTGGTTGGAATTGTTCTAGCTAAAACTATTTCAACCGAAACTCTTGCGGATATCACCAAAGGTGACATAGGTTTGTGCTTCCACCCTCTAGGTAATTTCATCAATAATGAGCGAAGAAGAAGAGAAGGAACCAAATAAAGATAAGGATTACAAATGTTGTAGAAGATATTATGACTAAGAAATAGAATAGAAAGGTAATTAATGAAGGGTAAGCCTTCAATGATTTTTCACAAAATCTTGTGATTGTGAGTGAAAAAATTTTGCAATAAGAGAAGGTGATAAATAAAATGGAAAAAATTATCTAAAGATAGAAATCTTCATGATTTTTATTTGTGCATGCTATTTTTATTTAAAGATAGATATTTCTATTTGATGTTCATTTTGAACAATGTAGAGTTTCTTTTGGATTATGAGATAGAGATGTGTTTTTGTTGATGTGGTATTTCACAATGCTTATTTATGTTTCTTAATTGTATCATGTTATTAATATGAGAAAATAATGAGATTTTTGATTGGATTCAAAAGGTCTCTTGGAGTGTGTTGATGTATTATTGCTCAACTCAGTTAGCTGTAATGTTGCATTAGATCATGAGTGTGAGTGATAGATCATGGCATACTAGAGATTATATATATGTGGGTCCTACCTATGTCTTAGTTTACATATCTTGGGTAAAATTGATTACTATAGTTCATTTTTGTAAAATTAATATGATGGTTAAGGTCAACCTTTTTTTATGTTAATTGCATGTATATGAAGATGAAATTATTTTTTAATGTTACAAGAAAATGGTGATGTTAATGAGTGTATGAGATATAAAGGTGTGTAAGAATGTCACAGTAAAGATTGATCTAAGAGGTATGACTAGAATATATTAATATTTAGAGAGTTGATAACTTATTTAGAGTTGTATTGGCACATCATAGATGCTATCAGTTAGTCCATAATTCAATGGATTTTTTTCCATAATGGATTGTTGTTTGTTCTAGGGTTGTTTCCCTCAAAATTGTTTCCCTTTTCTATTTTCAAGTAGCTAGATCAATTTTTTTGTATGCTTATTTTGTGACACTAGGGGATTGTATTCTCATTATGGATTATATGTTCATCTCAAGATCAAACAAAGTTTAGTAATGTTACCTTTTTTGGCTTGAAATCTTAGTAATGAATGGGTTAAAAAGGTTATAAAATCTAATATAATCATACAAACTCATAGCTAAAGTTGTAACGAATGTAGACTTCATCACAAGTTGAATGAGTAATGGACAATTATAAAATATACTTAATTTAATAGTTTGATAGAGGAAGTTTACAGTTGGTATAGTTTTAG